>JAECWU010000127.1:28252500-29502500 GCA_018150985.1 Chymomyza costata | reverse complement strand
TATTGGCAGTCCATAGAAGCGGCACCAAGACTGCCGGCAATGTTTACAAGAAAATCGAAAAATGCGCCGAAAAACGTATTTCGTTTGTTCAGTATATTCAAATCTAGTGTGTCAGCAGCATTCAAAAATCAAGTATACATATTTGCTTTAGTTGCGTTTCTGAAAATCCTTAAGAGATTTCTTGTCACAAAATTTATCATTATCCCTTCTCTTTAGTTCAATTAACATTTAAATGATTAAAAACAAGTTTAAAAATATAAGTATACAAAAGCGCATGCGCAAAATAAAATTTTAATGTGTGTTTATTTTTAAATTGTTGAACGTCACTTGCGATAAACTACCAATGGTGCCTTATAATTATTTTTTAAAAAAAACTTTTTTTTTAAAGTTTTTTTTTGCGATTTTAGTAGCCATCGATAAGTGGTGTCTTGACCAGCCTTTAACTATCGATAGCGATAGCAATGTTGCAACGAAACCTAACTTACATCCCTAATGCCAAGTCTTTGAGTGCATTTTGTTTTTAGTGATAGTTTTTGTAAAGTTATTGAAGATCGGATGAAGAAAAAAGAAAACAAGTTTTAATAATATTGATATTAAACGTTTAATAACGCATTGAAACTGTGCAATAATTGTGAGTAACAAATAATATGTTTAATTCAGAACAAAACAGGAAAAGGCAATTACTGTTTACGCCTAAAATTTTTCACTTGCGTCGGAAGTTTTTTTTTTCTTTTTTGTGTGTTTTACGATGCTGATTCGTAATTGTCTTCTTGTATATGTCGGGTGCCCTCGCGCTAGCTCGCTCTCTCTTTGCGCCAGAGTCTGCATAAGTGCCTTTGTGTACGTGTGTGTGTGTGCTGTGTATGCGCGAGTGTTTATGTGTGTGTGTTGATACAGGCTGCTTGGAAAATAATTAAAGCAAATAACACTCCAATTTGTTGCACATATAACAATTAAAACCAACAAAAAAAACATGCCAACAAATGTGGCGCATTTTTAATAACATTATAAATTAATTATTATGGACATTCAGAAGTTTTCATTTCGTCTTTTCGTGTGTATATTGCATACATATGTATTTATCTCGCAGCATTACAACAATTTTGCTAGCATCCACGAAGCAAGCTTAAGATAAAAACCGATGGCGAGTAGCCCAACCAAACCAACCCAACTGCAAACTGAGTCTAGCTTGTCGTTGTCGTCGGCAAACTCTTGCTCCCCCCACTAACGGCCATCGTCGAGCACTTCTTTGTGCGCAAGTGCAGGTAATCCACGGGTTGGGAGCAGCGGCAATGACAGCATCAATATATTGCTCTGCATCTCAATTTGAGTTTGATTTTATCCGGCTGGAAGTCAATTAGGCAACAAAACGGCAATGATGACAATCTCTACGCAGTGGGAACGCACTTAACATGCGCTCCTCCATGACAACACACACACACGTGCATACGTATGCGCTCCCTGCTACCCTACTACCTACCTTGTTCGTTATGTGTTGTTGTTGTATGTTCTTTTACAATGACAATTTAGTATCAGTAAATATAGAATGGACAGGAATGGGCATTTGTTGCTGTTTTTTGTTGTTGTTTTTGCTGTTGCTGCTCTCGTTATCACAGTTGTTGTACGGGAAATCTGTTGCTGGAACACAAGGCTCATGCAAATTCACATAAGCATGTACATACATATGTATGTGTCTGATTCTGCGTGTTGGCTGCAGTTCTGTGATACATGCGCTCAACACACATACCAATGCACACACGTGTCGTCTGCACGGGGTTTTGCAAAAATGCATGTACAATTTGTTGTTGTTGTTTTACATTTATTGCCGGAAAAACTCAATTAAACTTTAAGTGTTGCTTTATTGAAGTACATACATATGTACACCCACACACAAGTACTTACTCATCATAAAACGTGTGTACATATGCAGCTCGTAGGACTTTTTCCATTCACACACAGCAAGAAAATCAAAACTCCAAAAAGTGAGAGAGAGCGCAAATAGTTGAAAAGTGCACTAGCAGCCAAACCACAACAACAACAAATGTACAACAGCCACCCACATAATGCTAGGTTTACACTGGCAATGGGCAAAGCATGTCACAAGTAAACTGTGTTTACTTTGGCCGCACAAAAGATTGTATCACAAACTTGTGTAGAAGCAAAGTAATATATTTGGTTTTAAAAATACTTTTCATTGTGGCGGCAGCATGTTTTAGCGTGCCAACAAAAAAAAGGTAAACAATGAACAAGTTTGCAAACAAGTTTGCAATTTAAATATTTATTTGGCTGATAAAGTGAAATGTATTCTTAAAGATAACTGCAAGAATTGGCGGTAACTGGCATAATATTGTCAAATTTACTGCATTGCACTTGAACAGGCGTCAAACAGACGAACAATAAGCTTAAAAGTAAATACATGTATTAAGAAGTGTGGGCATAACAATTTTGCAATTTTTTATTTATTTGGCTGTTAAAAGTGATGCGGAATAATTGGCTATCTCAATATTGGAAAGTATATTTTGCACTAGTCGTCAAATACGAAATTGGAATCCGTAGCCGCGGTGCCCTACTGTGTAGTAATACCCTTTTGTCAAAACAAATTATACAGTAAGTTCTTAAGTTGTAAGTTTTGTTCCAAGCTATATCGACCTAAAGTCACACTTTTGTCTTGTTTATGGGGCCAACATGAGTCATGCAGTCATTGTGTCATAGTCATAACACCAAAGTCAATCTCAAACTGACATATTCCAATCGATGCTGATCATATTCATAGAAACCATTTAAGGTCTACTATGCCCCCTCTTGCCTATTTAATGCCAAAGTGTGCAAATGTGATGCCCATCGAAAACTCTATGTTAGCTGTTTACAATTAACTGTGCCGTTCCATGGGACAGTGCAAACCCAGTATAACAAAATTCACTCTCACGTTATGTATGTAGCTGTGCCTTTGTGCATCTCTCTTTTAGTCGTCTCTCTCTCTGGCTGCTGACTCGTTGCTGGTGCTGGTGCTGCTGCTGCCATCGTTGTCATCATCATCGTTTGAGTGCTGCTTTGAAGCAGTGCTAAAGGATTGTGAGCAGACTATTTTCGTATAATGTTGTAATAATTAAAGGTAGCTTCGTTTATTAAATGTTAAGTGTTTGTTTGCTCAAAGTTGAAATGTGACGCATAAGTTTTAGAGTGAAAACACGAGTATAAATTATTAAGCTAATGTTTAAGCAAAAAGCCTTGGAAAAATTCTAATGAACCAACCAACTTCTGCAAAAGAAAAAAAAAAGCCGAACAGACGAACGGAAATTTATATTGCTTGCGCCGGCTAACTCAATACAGCGCATACTCTCTTTATTTTTTTTATTTTATTTTTTTTTTTTTTTTGGCTGCCTGTATCCTGTGAATGTATCCTTGCTTTTTGTAGTTGTTTTTATTTTTGGAAAAGAAAAGTTATCCAAGTTATTTAAAATATTTTTAATTTAATCAATTTAGGTGCGTCAAGATGCGTCAATTTAACATTTCTGTCATTGGACTATCCGGTACCGAAAAGGACCGCGGTCAGGTCGGTGTCGGCAAATCCTGTCTATGTAACAGATTTATGCGTCCTATGGCAGACGATTACTTCATTGATCACATATCAGTGCTTAGCCAAAGCGATTTTAGCGGTCGCATTGTGAATAATGATCATTTTTTATACTGGGGCGAAGTACGCAAAACCACGGATGAGGGCGTTGAATATAACTTTAATATTATTGAGCAGACCGAGTTTATGGATGATTCTACGTTCCAGCCCTTTAAAGTAGGCAAAATGGATCCATATTCAAAGCGCTGCACAGCCACAAAAGTCTTCTCTGCCGAGAAGCTCATGTATATATGCAAAAACCAGCTGGGTATTGAAAAGGAATACGAACAAAAAGTCATGCCTGATGGACGTCTTAGCATTGATGGTTTTGTGGTTGTATTCGATGTCAGTCCAGTACCAAATCGCAGCGTTGAAAAGCAAGTTGATTTTGTACAGAATGTCATTGCCAATATACTAAAGAATAAGAAGCCCTTGGTTCTGGTAACAACCAAAAACGATGATGCTCATGATCTGTATGTGCGCGAGGCCGAAAAGATAAGCCAGCGCAAGGACTATAAAAGCACAGTACAACTGATAGAGACCAGCGCACATGAATCAATTAACATAGATTTGGCTTTTCTTATGTTAGCACAAATGATAGACAAGGTTAAAAACCGTGTCAAGATCATATCATATCAAGAATCGGCTAAATCACGCAAAGAACTATTGGATACACGCTCCGAGGCTGTAACACGACTCATACGCACGCAAATTACGGACTATCATATATTGTGGTCACAGGGCTCCAAAATGTTATCACAATATCGTGAATGGAATGAGTTCTTAAACATATTTGGGCATGAAGCCGGTCAGAAGCTATTTCGTCGTCATATGAAGAAGCTCCGCGACGATCATCTTAACAAAAAATTGCATCAATATTTGGACAAGTTTGCATTGGCATTGGAATACTTGCTGCCCGATATAAGTGCGCTCAATATGAGCGAAGATGATGCTTGGGAGTGTGCACGCAATTATTTACAGAATCATGTTGAATTTGAACAGTATTTCTTTGAGTGTCCGCAAGCCTCTTGGACTGAGCTCGTTGATATGGAAGAAGCTGATGATGAGGCGCGTATTCCATTCGATGTGCTTGAGACCTCTGAATCCGAGACAGTATTTCGCAATTACTTGAACTCTGTGCAGCAAGATAAGAAAAAAATTGGGTATGTATTTAATTGTATAATTGTTTTTAATATCTATTTAACTTGAATGTAATTATAATTTCAGCTGGAAGCAGCAATTTAAAATGTTGCTGGAGGAGTCTGGTTTTGTCACTCCTGGCAAGCAACTGTCTGAGGTGCGTGTATTGTTCATGGGGCGTGAGTGCTTTGAGGCATTGTCCGAGCATGATTGCCAGCAAATATATGACATACATCAGGATGAGATTATAGAGAAGAGCAAACAGAATTTTGTTGAGCTACTCTTGGAACATGCACAATACTTTTTGCAATTCAAAAATGTTGACATAATAACGCAAGAAGATGTCAGACAAATTACAGATGTTATTCAGGAAGACTCTAGGTAAGTGTCAAGCGTTGGTGTAACTATGAAGTTGTATCAATATGTAAATATGACTTTATTTATAAATATATATATTTTTATCTATCAAGATACAAAATGCTTGATCGCTTGGATCAGGAACGTCGTGTTATGCTGGTGCAGCATTTACGCTTTATACATTGTCCCATACGCGATCATTGCGCATTTTTCAACAACTGCGTTGACAACCTTATCGAGGAAGTGCTTTCAGATAAATCGTCAACAAATCACAAAACATTGGGTAGCTGGAAAGCTACCGGCAATGGTACAGATCGCACACTTAATTTGCTCATAGTTGGCTCAGAGCACTTGGCCAGCGATTTGCTCAATGACATACGTATTTGTACTGGTACCAAGGGCGAGTACATATATGAAAACCAAACGTATTATCTAAACTACCGCATTGCTAATGGTGATATGGAGGCATTCAAGGCCATTGATGTCTATTCAAGCGGTAAGTGCTATTTCAAACAGTGTAATGATATGTAACTAAATATTTGCTTACTCGACAGGCTTGATTTGCGTTTATTCCAATCAGCAATCTTTTGAAACGCTTAAAGACAACCTCGAGCGCACATTGTTATGCAATCTAGAGCTTGAGGATAAATTCGAGAATCTTCCAATTGTGTTGGTTTATCAACCACAGGATTTAAAAGAGAATGAAGTGGAATATTTACGTAGCGAAGGCATGCGTCTATCCGAAATGTTGCACTGTGATTTTATAGATCACACGCAAAATCATCAGAAATATGTCTATGATATATTAAATATAGTAATACTCTCGCTAAGGCTTACCGAAATGAAGAGCTACGAGCCGTATCCTTCGAATCATACAGATTTACGCATACTACTCTGCATATTTTGTGGGGATCAATATGATATTGAGAACATTGTCCAGCCGTTAATTGCCGAATCGACATTGGTAAAAGCCAACGAGCATAGCATTATAGTTGATGTTTTTATTGGAGATGCCAAGCGGCGTGTGGAGTTTATATTGTCGTCATATCATGGCACAAATCAGTATAGAGATGAACTCATACATGGATATATATATTTCTATTCAGCTAAACGCAGATCTTCGCTGGCCAATCTTAAGTATGCTAGTATAAACCTATAAATAGTAACAGCAAATAACATATACTTTACTTTTATAGCATATTGGCAGCTCAAAACGCGAACATTCCATTGCAAATTATTGCAATCACCGAAACCGGCGGCGTCAATGCATTTTTCAATAGTGAAATCTGTCAGTTTCTTATCACAGAAGGCAATTCTCTGGCTGATCGGTTTAAGGGCAGTTTTATGACATTTTCCGCGGATCAATATGTTAAGTGTACGTTAAGTGATATTTTTTATAACAACTTTGCTACTACTGTTCAATAATCTAATTGGTATTATTTCAGTTGCTTTTTATAATCCATTCCTTAAAAATGCCTGGGACAACAAGTACGAGGTTGAGAACTTGCATGTGGAGGAGTCAATTACTTTAGATTCAGGCGAGGGCACATTAGAAAATTCGGTAAATCAATTGCCACGCCCACCACCGCGCCATGAAAGTTATATGCTGTCCAATACGCTGGGCACCGATGGTTCAGGCAGTGAAAATTACGAAATGCTTCCTACAAGATCTTTAAATTCATTAAATGGTAAGGAAACGAAAAAAAATTATTAAAAACTGTTTTAATTGTAGGTAGTTAATGAAATGCGTGTGAATATGCCATAAAAAATAGCTTAATATGTATCGCAAAAACAAATTTTTACATAACTTCATAAGAGATATGTGATAGTATTATTAAAATTAATAGTATATAAGAATAGTAAAGCTTTGTAAATCCTAATATACTACTTTTTTTTTCTTTTTTTGTGTTTACAGAAGAAAGAGATATATCATTAGATGAAATCTACGATGACAACGAAAAACCAAAACACCTGCATCAAAGTAAGTTTTGCATGTCAGAAATTATCTACACTCAGTAAGCCACAATTCTGTCGAACCCTTAATACTCTAACAAAACAAACGAGTACATAAAACATATATTTATTCTTTACGAATGAAGTTTTGAAGGCATTGTTCATAATATAATTTTGTTTATATTTTCACAAAAATATGCCAATAGTTTTCTTTTGAATAACATGTTCACATATACGTACTTTGCTAACATGATACATACAAATACATTTCCATATTATAAATATATATAATTATACATATACGCCATATATATTCTATAATGATTAATTATTAATGATTAACCATAACAATTTTTTTTTATCGATTTATCTCTGTGTGTGTATTTGTTGTTGTCATTGCCTTTTGCGAAAAAAAAACTAATAATTATATAAACATACCATACCAAAAAAAAAAAAAAAATCGAAAAAAAGGATTCCAGATTTTCCCTCCTCCAACAACTCCTCCAGAGCCAGCCCCTCCAGATCATCAGCTCATTACATGCACATATAAGAGTCAATTCGTTTCGGCTTCAGAATCAAGTTTGGAAGAAATAACATGTAATCTATCTATTTGATTAATTTCTATAACATTAATCCTTAGTCTTTTATTTCCAATGCTGAATGTATTACTTGCATATATGATTCTGTTTGTTTTTTTTTTTTTTTTTCATTTTTGTCATATAGCATTTATTATATGATTCTCTTTTGGGTTTAATTTTATCACATTGTGTGTACACTAGGTACCTGATAAATCAAATTGTAAGACTTGTTTCCGCAATTGATAAATTGTACATATGTATAAAAGAGTTAAAAAAAAAATGATTTACATTTCATTAAGTTTTCCTAAAAATTTTCGGTTATGCTCTACTGCATTTGTGCTACATATTTATAATTCTTTACTCTTATGTTAAAGTCATACGAGTATATGCATAACATGCCTTTATTTTTCTTTCTTTCGAATATTTTTCTAATGCATTTCATAAGCAGCGGATGTCAGCGGGTCTAAGGATTCATTGGCCACACATGATGCAGGTTATACCTATGTTCTTATAATGTCTCTATTTTTACCTTTATTATAAGTACATAAACTCATTACACTTGGTAGCATACACATAAGAAATTTTACCCCCACACACAGTCTAAAATTGTGCACGCGAAACAAGAAAACCAAAAATTTATTGGAATATGCCTGATTAAGTGTCTGCCTGTACGCCTGTTGAATTTATAAACATAATCTATTCAGTTTTAAGCTTTAACATAGGCCTTAGTATTTTTCAATATTCCATACTAATAAAGTTTTGAACCTTTTTTAAAAACAACCACTTGCAGAATGGCTAGAGGATAAGAGCGATGCTCGTCGTAACATGAACAAAAACTCAATTTGGAATAACTTTAGCGGTTCGACACATGCTTATACCACGGGTCGCCGACATATTGACTCAAATTTGAATAAAATTCGTCCAAAGGGTCCGAGCCAGACATTGAAGGTATGTTTAAATTTTTTACATTTATATACTACTAAGTATATAGATTGAATAAGAATGTTAAAGTCACTTGCTGGCGTCTGCTTTATATAAGAATTTAATTAACTTTGATCTTTTTCTTAAATTTTGCAGCAACCGGGTAAACTGAATTTGAAAAACTTTCAGTTGGTCAGCGATGCGGTGGCCAAAATGAATTTTAGCAGCGGCAGCATGGGTGAATCATATTTAGCCACATGTGATGGCAGCGATAAGGATGGCAAGCGCTACGATCATGCACAACTTGATGGCGAGGATGAGGACTCTGAGGAGCTGGCCGAATATGAGCAAATCTATGAAAATGAAGGCAAGACAAAATCGTAAAATATTGATTAAATGCAAAGGATTAGTAACAAGCAGATGCGATTTATGTTGCAGTAAACAACATTTAAATTAATTGTAATTTTTTGAAAACAATTGAATTCAGTTTAATCAACATTTGTCGACTATATTTCGATGCTCACACTAAGCAATGCACATAAAATAATTGTTTAAATATTTGTTCAGAGGTAGGGCTCTAAGCTCTGTATACCCATACTCTTTCGAAATGTCTAAGTATCTTATCTTTGACTACTCGGTCAAAAATCACACTAATAATGAAGTTTGCATCCTTTTTGCTAACTCGCCAGTAACTCTTTTTAAATAAATACTGGGGTTTTATGCTGCATTCTTTGGTTGTTATATTGATTGAACTGATTTCCTGTCGTAGCATTTAATTGAGCGAGCCACTAAAATCTTGTTTCTCGAATATGTTTTGCATTGCCTTGGCCTTGTATACCTTCATCTATAGATGGCCCATAGCTTAATTAAAACTTTCGCTAAAACTAATAAATACTGGGATTTTATCATCTTGCTGATTTCTGGTATCCCATTAATTTCAAAGTTTTTTTATAGCTTTCTGGTGTTTGCTGTTCAAACTTTCTGAGTGACTGGGTCTAACCTATATTTTTAAACTTCCTCTTTATAGACTGCACTGAGTCGGATAGCTGCGCCAGTTCCACAGAGCGTCGTGTACGACAACAGAATGCATATTATAAGGCCAACAAGAAGGCAGCGGCTACAAAGAAGAACAAAAAGAAAAAGGTTGCCATTCCGGTGCAAACGCCAAGAGTGCCATTTGGAGCATATGTTAGTCCTCCAGAGATACCCTTACATTATCAGCGAATGGCCGCTGCAGGTGAGAAAAGTATGTGTCGTGCTATTATTTATTATTTTAGTTTACTATTTATTTAATTATTAAAGCGCTTTTGTATATTGTGTATCAAGTGTGTGTACTTTTATATAAATCAACGATTTTATAATAATATTATGTATAACTTTGTTTTAGAAAAAGCTGAAGGGGGCGTTACTGATTTTATGAAGAGCGACAAATCGCCTGAAGTAAGTCTTAAGCACTTGAAATGTTATGCAAGTTTTCTAAATTTATATTGACAAAAAATTCTTTCTTGAAGTATTCCATGGTACCAGAACTTACAGAAGGAGGGTATGTTATGAATGCCAAATGCATGAAAGACTTTGAAAAATTGGAAAAGCGTCGCATTAAAGAGGAAACGGCAAGGCAGCGTAAATTGCAAGAAAGGGAAAAAGAGCAAGAAAAGAAGCTAAAGCGAAAATTGAAACAAAATGCCAAGGGTTTGGCTGAAACAACTGAGGCACAGTTTGGCAAACTAATGATCTCATCCGATAAGGATGAAATACCCATATTTTTGGTTAAATGTGTTGAATTTATAGAAAAGGAAGGTCTTGACTCGGAGGGCATATATCGTGTGCCAGGCAGCAGAGCTCATGTCGATATGCTGTTTCAACGTTTTGAGGAGGGTAAGTCTTCAAAGCGCTCTATTGCATTTAATAACTTAGTTGTTATTTACCAACTTTTGTGTTTTTATTTTTGGTTTGACATAATTATAATACACTTTAAACTAGCTTTAATTTCAGATGTAAATACTATTATCGACGTACTTGACATACCCGTAAATGCTGTAGCCACTGCCCTGAAGGATTTCTTTTCAAAAAGGTTACCGCCGCTATTTAGCAAGGATATTATTAAGGAGCTGGAGGAAATTGCCGGTATGTTGGGTACATAAATTATTTACTTAAGTATTGCTGTTTAATGATGTATTAATATAAATTGTCTTGTAGGATCCCGCGGTGTGGGTTCATCCAAGCTAAATGTTGAGGTGAAAACTGATCGCAGCTGCAGGTTGATAGCTTTAAAATCATTGCTACAAAAATTGCCACCAATTAATTTTGCCATACTCAAATACATATTCCAGCATTTTGTGCAGTAAGTTATTATTATTTATAATGAACAAAATAAGAATGTGTCTAATTTTTTGTTTTAAATGCATTATTTCAGCGTATCCGATAATTCAAAATTGAATAGCATGGATAGCAAGAATCTCGCCATTTGCTGGTGGCCAACATTGATACCTATTGATTTTACCGATATGGGACATTTTGAGCAACTGCGTCCCTATTTGGAGGACATCGTACAAACAATGATTGATCAATTTCCCTATCTATTCTGTGGCAAAGATGCTTTTGTTATGGTTTAAGTAATCTGTGTTTAAGTGTGTGTTATGTGCTTTTATAGGTGAAAAAGTTGTGCATGTATTATGTGTGAAAATTTTTTTTTTTTTGTTTACTAAATTCCTTTAAGCAGTAAAAGATTCGAAACAAAACTAGGTAGTATGTTTTTAAGTAATGCAGCAGCAAGAGTGAACAAGCAGCAGATAGAGATAGATAGCGTTAGTTGAGAAGCTATGAAAACAAGTTGTGGAAATGTTGAAAGAACCCATCGATCGATTTAAAGATCATTAAACATCAAATCCGTATTTTAACATTCATTAAAAAAATAAAATAAAAAAAAAGGTAAAAATTCATGTCAACATATAAGAACATATAGTGTGTATGTATGAGAGAGCATGTGCGCGTGTGCGTGTATGTAAAGTATTGAACTAGACGTATAGTGTATATTTATTTTTTTATATGTGTATATCGCGATATATATATATCTATATATATATATATATATATTTTGTATTAATGGCTTTGTTGTGTTTCAGTGATACATATATTTGTAAACGCATATAGTGTTCTGTGTGTGTATGTGTGGATTTTTATGCGTCTTTGTATGCATGTGTATGAATGCGCGTGTGTGTGTGTATGTATATGTCATTGTCAACGTGTTTCTCTTGCACACTAATTAAACACACTAACCCATCAATCCAAACGAAATATCAAAATTTATAATATTAAAATAACTCGCTCAATTGCAAATGTTTAAACGCTGTTTAAATTTGCAATATATAGCTACATATATGTATATATAACAATTGCTAGCAAAAAGGCTTCGTAACAAATTGCAAAGTCAAAATGTAAAGCGCATCAAACAAATGCTTCAGCTAATGCAGTTTATTGTAAAATTACATTCCTCAAAATTCTCAAAAGACAAGTGACGTGCTTATCTTCTACAAATTCTAACTTCATAAAAATTTTATGTTTAGATATGCTCGCTAGTGTGGGTTTTCATAAATTATCTCCTTAATTACTTGATCCATTAATTTCTGTGTCTAACAAATGTCAACTACTCAAATTTTAGATTTCTATGTGGTTTTAGTTTCCCTTGGCAGCATTATAGTTTTTGGGGGTTTTAATGCCTCCCTCCGCTTGCAATTTTATTAAAGTGTGATTCCAGATCTTTAATAAAGTAAATTTGATTGCCAACCACCGCATAAATGTCGATCTTCTCGAGAATTCGAAAATTATTCTATCGTGATTCAACTAACAAAAATATACAAAACCTAGTTGGCGTACTTTCAAAAATTATGCTTACTTTGCTGCACCTGGACCACTCCTTATTGGTGTTGAGTTATGTTTAGATAAACTCGAAAATCTTTATAAAAATCAAAAAAAAAACTTTAAGATATCTGGCACATCATTTTTGCTTATTCTGTTTTATACTGATTTATATTTGTTATAGGTTTTTTTTGACCTAATAGTTTTTGTATATTTTTTGCCAAATTTTATATGCATCAGTTTTGTTGTATTTGCAACATTTTGTATATCAAAATATTTTTTATTTTTAAGGCGTACAAAGTGCAAAAATAAATCGGGTCTCGGTTAGTAATCAGGTTCAAATAATTTGTTACAGTGCAATTTAGTTACAGTATATTATAAAATTAGTTTATTTACCAATATCTTTGCACTGTAGTTTGGGTTAAAAAAAAGCTTAATTTTGAGAATTTACACAAACTTAAAGATTTAACTGAAATAAAACTTTTTAATATAGGTTTTTTTTGTTGTTATTAATGAACTAGATGTGAGCCTGAATGTCTGAAATACTTTTTAAAACAGGTTTTGATACGGCTTCAAACATGGTTTACCGAGGTAGTAATGAGGCAGCTCCTAAGATCTTGTAATGCTGAACATTTTTTAACTTAAGGTCTGCCACGACTCTCTTCGCTCAAATCTATGTTGCCCTTTGGGTAGTCTATTTGCGCAGCAAAGGCTTGACATTAAAGTGACCTTTGCATTGACTGAAGCCCAGCATGAAGTATATAGCATAGTACATATATTGCAAGAGTAATCAGTGTGATATGGCCAGGATTTTTTTTTTTTCGGTCTGTTTGTCATGCCATTCATGACGTTCAAGTTGAAAAAGGAAAGAGGCAGAAAAGTAAATTAATTGTGTATTGTATTGCATGTTATATATGTGTATGTGTATGTTAATTATAATGAAAGAAAAAAGTAAAAAACAAAAAAAAAAAATATGTATAACTAGGTATTATATAATATAAATTTAAAAAAAAAGAAGAGGCATCTTTAAAAAAAACTTTGAGCTACTAAATGTGCATCTGTGTGTGTATGTACTGTATGTAATTTTATGTGTATGTAACTATGTCTATAACCAGAGGTGGGCACGAAAAATAACGGAAAGAGCACTTTTTGCTTGTGCGCCTATCTTTCGCCACAGAAAAGACATAACGGAAAGAGCACTCAGTACAAAAAACGCCTTGGACATTTTTGCACCGAGTGCTCTTTCCGTTAGGTCTTGTAAGTGGCGCCTGCCAGACGCACACGCAAAAAACCGAGAATGTTACAAAAACAAAATACACACAGTGTGCGCTTTTATGGCCCTACTCGAGCATCCTTTTTTCGACCTTTTTAGACCGTAACGGTAGTTTTTATTGGTGCTCGCGACGAAAAATTCGCACAAGTACACTGAGCACAGAAATATAGTTAATTTGGCAACTGTAAGACCCAGTAATTTTTTTGGTAAATTAAAATTGTCATATAAACTCATATGACTTTTCTGTTTCTTTGAATGTGTTGCAAAATTTTGTCAGTGTACACGCACAAGCAGATCGTCGGCGACGCGCCGAGTTTACAAAAACAAAATACACACAATGTGTGCCTTCGCTCGACTCGCAGCAACTTACAAAAACAAAATACACACAATGTGTGCCTTCGCTCGACTCGCAGAATATTACAAAAACAAAATACACACAGTGTGCGAGTTTTATGGCCCTACTCGAGCATCCCTTTTTAGACCGTAACGGTAGTTTTTATTGGTGCTCGCGGACGAAAAATTCGCACAAGTACACTGAGCACAGAAATATAGTTAATTTGGCAACTGTAAGACCCAGTAATTTTTTTGGTAAATTAAAATTGTCATATAAACTCATATGACTTTTCTGTTTCTTTGAATGTGTTGCAAAATTTTGTCAGTGTACACGCACAAGCAGATCGTCGGCGACGCGCCGAGTTTACAAAAACAAAATACACACAATGTGTGCCTTCGCTCGACTCGCAGCAACTTACAAAAACAAAATACACACAATGTGTGCCTTCGCTCGACTCGCAGAATATTACAAAAACAAAATACACACAGTGTGCGATTTTTATGGCCCTACTCGAGCATCCTTTTTTCGACCTTTTTTCTTGATGTTGTTGTAGTGCTCTTTCCGTTATTTTTCGTGCCCACCTCTGTCTATAACTATTGCGCAACCCGCCCTCTCTCAAAAAAACAAATATGATAAAGAAAAAAAAATCAAAACCTCCCCACTGAATGTATTAGGGGCTGTATTAGAATATTTTCATATATTTTGTTCTTTCTCAGCTATTACTATTACTAAAATGCAAATAAACAAAACAAAAAAAAAAACAAAAATTGTAACAGCAGCAACATTATATTTTAACTAAATAAAATTGAAATTAAAAGGAATACAAACAAAAGCAACAAAATGTAGGCAACATAAGCATAAGTGTTATTTCTTGTAATTGAACATTAATTTTTTATGGACTTAACTAATTGTGTATCTTGTGTCTAAACGGACCTCAAACTTAAAGCAAAAAAAAAAAAAAATGCAAAAAATTAAAAAAAAAAAGAAATGTTGCAGTATGCAACAAAACAAATAACCATATATAGTATAATTTGTATAGATATGTGTCTATTGCATTATTTGTATACATTTATTTATATACGCGTACTACCTAAATATGTATGTATCAAAAAAAAAAAAAAACCAAAAAAACCTAAAAAAAAATTAACAAAAGTAATTGACGTGATGTGTAATGATATTTTTAAAAGCAAATTTTATGCCAATGCATTCATGAGATGATAAATGCTGATTATGATGATTGATAAATGCATATATGCATATATAGT
This sequence comes from Chymomyza costata, assembly GCA_018150985.1. Taxonomy (NCBI): domain Eukaryota; kingdom Metazoa; phylum Arthropoda; class Insecta; order Diptera; family Drosophilidae; genus Chymomyza; species Chymomyza costata. The sequence goes on along the minus strand of JAECWU010000127.1, from coordinate 29,487,208 downwards.
TACAAATATATACATATATGTATATGTTTGTATTAATATGAACGGTCCTGACTTGGTATATGTGTGTGTTTCTTTTCGGTAACGCCCGCGCTGCTTGCACAGCTCGTTCTAAAGTCTTCGGGCTCTGGCTTGTTTGTATGCGTGTTTGCCAGTCGGTTGAGAAAACACTGACCAAGTCCAAGAGATCCTCAATATTGTCCTGCGACATCATAACTATGTGTATTATTGAATAAAAAAAAAAATAGAGAAAAGAAATTTAAAAAAACCCGTGAATGCAAATAAAAATGGGCATTTTCCAAATATTTGTGAAACATTTCAAATGGCTTTTTATTTTATGTATGTCAGCACTGCTGCAGGACAAGCATAATAGAAAGACGATGATGGTTGGTAAGCAGGACTCACTGCATTTTAGCCTGCACTATAGCAGGTAAAGCAATTGATAAGGCTGTCGCAGTATGTGGCTTTCTTGAGAATTATGCAAGACTTCTATAAGGTTATGAAGGAAACAATATTTTTTTTTGTGTCAAGCTATATATGTTGCTGTCCAAACAGGCTTACATACAGAGTACTTCAAGAGTGCCGGCAACGTTGAAAACGTTGTGTACTTTGTTCCGTCCTCAAAAGCCAACTACTATTAAGCATTCTATAGTCTAAGGGATTGCGTATATATGATGGATCCGTTTAGATAGAAAACAAATTATCTAAACCACTGCGAGATTTTACTCAGATGTGCCATTTTTTGGTAAAATGATGGTTGGTAAATGAGAACAAGGCAAAGTATATATTGGGTTGTTCACTAAGTAATTTCGTTTTTTTTAGTGCAATGTCAGCACGATTTTTTTTATTGTGTAAAACATTTTATGAAATTATATATTCTCCATTTTGATCCAATACCTTTTGCCATCTTTTGGGCAAGAGATTGATTTCACGCTCATAAAATTTTTATCCTTGCATGCAAAAAACTGGTCCGTGTTTTTTTTTAGTGCAATGTAAGCACGATTTTTTTTATTGTGTAAAACATTTTATGAAATTATATATTCTCCATTTTGATCCAATACTTTTTGCCATCTTTTGGGCAAGAGATTGATTCCACGCTCATAAAATTTTTGATCCTTGCAGGCAAAAAACTTGTCCAAGTGGTTTTTGACGTCCTGATTTGAGGTGAAGGTTCTCCCATGCAAAAAATTTTGCAGAGACCGGAACAAGTAATAGTCCGGAGGTGCCAAGTCTGGAGAATATGGTGGGTGTGGTAGCACATGCCATTCAAGCTGCAAAAGCTTTTGGCGAGTCATCAAACTTGTATGAGGTCTCGCATTATCCTGGTGAACCACTACACCTTGTCTATTGATCAATTCTGGCCTCTTCTGTTTGAGTGCATCACTCAATTTGTCCAGCTGATCACAATACACTTCAGAATTAATCGTGGCATTGTCGGGCAAAAGATCCCTTTGAAATCCCACCAAACAGACAAGATAAGCTTTTTTTGGTGAATATCGGAATTCGAAGTGGTTTGAGCTGGTTCATCCTTTTTAGACCATGATCTCTTGCGCTTTACATTCTTGTAAGCAACCCACTTTTCGTCGCCAGTAACAATGCGCTTAAAAAATGGATCACTTCTTTGACGTTTGATAAGCAAATCACAGCCGTTAAGGCGACGCAGCAAATTTCGTTCTGTAAGAACATGAGGAACCCATATGTCAAGCTTTGAAATTAATCCTAGACGTTTCATGTGCTTGTGAACGGTCGCGTTAGAAAAATTTAATCTTTCAGCAATCTCTCGACTTGTTATTCGACGATTTGCATCGACCAACGACTTTATTTTATCCACATCGGCTTCAATAGGCCTTCCAGGACGTGGTGCATCCTCAAGATCGAAATTGCCGGAACGAAATTTTGCAAACCAATTTTGGCATTGGCGTTCGGTCAACACATCTTCTCCGTACACATCACATAATTTTCGCCTTGCATGAACTGCATTTTTACATTTTGATAGTAAAACAGTAAAATATGCCGAAAATGTTGTTTTCGATCTTCCATCTTCGTTCGATAGGGCACCAAACAAAAACTATTCCAAAAAATTTAACAAAAATTTTTACAAAAAAGCCTTACTATATCAGCTATTCAAATATATAAAGGTAAAGCGGTTAAGTGTGAAGTTGGCTGCGAAAAAATTCAATAAGTTCATATGTAGCGAGACACGCCGATCAGTCTCCCTCGGCACCAACGGGACGACTATATCCGCATAGAGATCAAGCTGAGGATTGCTCAAGGCATCGAGTGCAAGGTCTACCAAAATTATTGTTTTAAGATTTTAAGTTTAAAAACGGTTGACTCTTACAGCTTGTGAAAAATGTTCCATTTTGTTTTCTACGCATTTTGGCAAACCCAAGTTTTTGGGCCAAACAAATGCTCAACATGCCATTTGATCAAGAAATGCAGTTTTATTCTAGTAAGTGTTTATCGGATCACAAAAATTACAGCGATCTTAATTCCATAAGTGGAAAATTAAATTTTAAAGCAGCTCCAAATGGTACCCTTTAATTAACCAGCGGATTGCCTTGATTTATTGAGTTTAAAATGTTTCCAATAAAATAACAACTTAATTTTACATATATATTTAAAAAATAATATATTACATTACTTATTAATAATTTATAATTAATGTATTATTTTTTACATTCCACCTAACAAATTGGCTGCAATAGCCTCTGTATCCGTTAGCGTCATCTTGTGTGTTAGCTTCGATTTCTTAAAAGCTGGTTCGTCTTCGTCCTCTTCCTCCTCAGAAGTCTCATCATCATTGTGTTCAACCTCACGGCTAACTTCCTCCGCTTGTCCTTTGCTCTTTTGATAAACCTTATCTGGATCGGGCAGCCACGACAGATCCACTGAATTTTCACTTTCCGCATCACTGGCTTGGCCATCGTCATCATGCACTTCCTCCTCGTCTTCAACATCACTTTGCTCTCTCTCAGCCTTTTTCCTTAGCTTCTCTCTTTGAAGCTTATGACGCTTTTTGACCAACTCTCGGAAACGCTGCTTATCATACTCATCCTCCTCGCCAAGTAAGGCCTTGGATAATACCAGACTAATGCCTCCATCATCGTCTTTATTCAGTTGTCGCTTTGTTTTAAGCGCCTTCATATGATTGCGTTCATCGGCCAGAGTTTCTCCCTCTTCGTCAAACTTAAGTTTTGAGTTGACTTGTAAGTTCTTTTTGATAGCTTTTTTGGCTAGAGCTGCTTTGGTGACCAACTTCTTTTCACGCTTGGGCACAGTCAGCTCTGTCGTGTCACTCTCTTCTTCAGCGATTTCATCGTTAAGTATCAATTTCTCATCGTTTGCATTTTTCTCCACATCATGATCACGACGTTTAACTTTAATAAAATCATCATCATCTTCATCCTCATTGAGCTCATCATCTGAACCATTTTTATGCAACGCGAAGGCTTGAGTTTTTCTGGCAATAACTGGACTGCTTTCTGCAAGAGTTTCGCCAAAAGCAGCTTTATCATTATCCTCTGTAGACTTTGCTTGCTTATGCCGCCACATTAGTTTTTCTAGGAAGGGAACTCGCGGTGTGACAGCCAAACCTAGAGACTGAGCATACGCATCCAAATCCAAGCTGAACACATTAAACAAACGCTTGTTGCGCATTAGGAACACAGATTTTAGATAGGCAACAAAAGCCCTTTGTGCCGATGCTCTAAGTTCCGGGAACTGTGCCAGAAACGCCTCTATTTTGACACGTGGTGAGAAAAGCTTCTTTGGATCGATTTGCACGCAGCGTATATCTACTTTTAATTGCTCTTGCAGGGCGCCTATCATAAACTTCTCCTCATTGGGCAGAAGCACCAAGAGGCACTCGCCACGTGCTTTGTTGCGGGCGGAGCGACCGGCGCGATGTATATACTGTGATATATCCTCGGGACAATCGAGCTGCACCACCCAATTCACTGCGGGAAAGTCTAGACCACGTGAAGCTACATCTGTTGCAAACATAACCACATGACTTTTGCGAAGAAAATCTTCGTAAATGGCAATTCGACGATCTTGATGTAAAGTGCCATATAAGGCTAAGAGGCTTACACCCGGGCGTAGCTTGCAAAATATTTCATATAAATATTTAGCCTGCTTGCAGCTGGATACAAATACAATGATCTTTTGCTTGAGATGATTTTTGATAAAGGACCAAAGCATAGTTATTTTATCCTCCAGCGGTAAAACTACATAGCTTTGTTGAAGCAGTTCTGGCAAGGCTAAAACTGCACCAGATGCGGCATTCAAATTTGTGGAAGTAGCTGCTGCTGTATTGCCATACCCTACATAGACAGGCGAGTGTAAATTTAGACGTGCCAGATCCTTCACCGTATTTGTTTGTGTAGCAGAGAACAGCAAAGTCTGTCGTTCCGGTGGAAAGTTCTCTAAAATAGAGTTTAAAGTCTTTTGGAAGCCCATATCTAGACAACGATCGGCTTCGTCTAAAACAAGTATTTCCATGGTAGTTGTATTAAATAAGGCATTCTCGTCCATGTGCTGCAACAAGCGGCCTGGTGTGCATATTAATATGTTACACTGATCCATACGGGTGCGCTCGAATTTTAAGTTCTTTCCGCCGATAATAAGACCCGCAGAGAAGTCATGATACTTGCCCACCTTTTTGAGGGTCTCAAATATTTGATAGGCAAGCTCACGTGTAGGTGATATAATAATTGCGCCTACACCGTCTGTGCGCGACCATTTATTTATATACAAGTGCTCTAGAACCTGCAAGACAAAACAAGCTGTTATAATATGTACACAGAACATGATCAAGTTACTTACAGGTATTAGAAACGCTAGAGTTTTACCACTGCCAGTAACTGCTGCACCCAGCACATCCTTGCCTTGTAGAGCAGGTCCAATACTCTGGAGCTGTATTTCGGTGGGTGTAGTGTATTTATATTCGTTTAACGCTTTTTGTGTTTTCTGCGAGAGTGGAAAATGTGCAAAGATCTCAATTTCACTTGCGTTTATATTTTCGTAACTTTTTTGCAATTGTTTGATCTCCAGATCAGCAGCTAAGAGCTTAGATTTATCCATTGTTGGTTTTTCTTTGTGCTTGGCAAAAGGTTTTTTCTGTTTGCCAGTCTTATTCTGCTTAAATTGTTTAGGTGTAGCCATTTTGGGAGCATTTCTGTGTTTCTGTTTTTGCATTTTAAATTCAAATTTATAGATTTATTTAAAACACGTTTCACTTAAATGTTTGCATGCATTCGCTAGAGTTGACTAGTGCACGTGAAATTCGTCTGCGTAGATAATTGTCGATGGTTAATATATCGGTTTGCCTAAGAACTTATCGATAAGAGAGTGCAATTCTGATTATTTCCAATATAGTTTAGTTAAATTGCCGCAGTTTTGAAATGGTGTCTAAACAAATTTTTTAGTCAAAATTAATTTTAAAACGAAAAACATAAATATTTTTTAGTTATTTTATTTTTTGCATCAATGTGGTATTTTTTTGTACCTATCTTGTTTTTAGTATTTTTAGTGTGACCTTGATGAACGGAAAAGATTTATAAAATGCAGTTGCAATTCTTATTTAGAATTGTGTTTTGGAGTTCTTTTATGAGTTACAAATGTATTGACGTACTAAATGTAATTAAAAAATTTCTTCTATAGTCACATGAAACAACATATTCATTTCTGCTGCAGATTTGTATTTTGTGTTTAAAATTTGTTTAAATTACTTCGTCTTCTAGTTATTTTATGAAGCTTAAGTTTTTCAAAGTATTAATTAAACCTCCGCTTTTAAAAATAAAGTTAGCTTAACTAATAAGCTGTTTTAAAAAAAAAACTGTGCTTTTAGGTTTTTTAATAGGGATATTGCCAAAGAGATACATTTTAAGTAAAATGTCGAAATGTATAAATTCATATATATTAATTTTAAATAGCCAGTAGATATTTAATTCTTTTCATGTTGCCATCTGTTAAAATTAATTAAAATTTAAAAAAAAATAATTAAACTTAAACGACAAGATCTTTTAAATGTGCGTTACTGCGGTATAACAAAATTGCCATAATTTTATATCTTTTTTTTATAATTAATTTTTAATTATTTTCATTTATTAAATTTATTTGCTATTTTTATTGCTTGAGGTGTATATTTTTAATTTCTACATTTTAAAGTGAAAAAAAAAATTAGTATTTTGGAATTTTTTTTAAAATGAATTTAGGGTATTTTTTGTTATCATCCCTATATTAGTGTGCGCTTTTTATATACATATGTTCTTTTTTGCTACAAAATAACATGCGGATGGGGCTTATTGTTGCTTAAGTCTCTGTGTATCTGTATCTACAACAAGCTTGGCCCTCACCATCAGCTACATGTATATATATACATATATATGTGCAAACTATGTGTGTTGCTGCTGCAACAGTTAAAAGTATAAACCTAGTGCGCCGCTTAAAAATTGTTAAATGCTTGTGCTTTCCCAGCAGCTTTGTGAGACCGTGATAGAGACTGCCCAACCAATAGCCTACAGTTTTTGTAGAATTGATTAAAGCAATGGGCACAATATCATCGGTATTACAGTGGTCCTGCACTAAATGCAATACTATTAATCCAACAGAATCTTTGAAATGTTTTAATTGTGGCACTGTGCGTAAGGTATTTCCAAGTCCTACCGCAACATTGCACCAAGCCAAGCGAAATCAAAGCAATTGGATACAACAACAAAATGAAAATCTATTGCTGGATGCAGAGGCGTCGCCGCCGGCGGTGGCTGCAGGAGCAGCAGCAGTAGTTGCTGAATTTGATGGCAACGGTGCAGAGACGCAGACGCAAGGAGCAGCCGCAAGTGGCAACAATGCAACGTCATTTGATAAGAGCAAAGGTGTAACAAGGTAAGCGCAAAGGCACACATACAAGCAAAAACAAAGCACACACACACACAGACACACTTGGTCACAAGAATAACAACAAAACGCCAAAAAATTGGGGAAAATCGATTTGTATAATGAAACATTGTTTACAAATTTATTGATTTAGTTGTGTGTTAAAGAAACACACACCACAGACACACACAGGTCACAAAGAGCTTTGTGAAAACTATTTTAGTTGTGCATTTAATTGCCAAGTACTTGGTTGCAAAAAGTGTTATATCTTCCAAAAATAAAAAAAGAAACGAACCATATTTAAAGTGCCCTTAAGTATGTACATGCATATAATAACCTACAATCTACCTTACACAATTTTCACAGTTTTATTACCTTATTATGTCTAAATATGTTTCCAGAAATGAATATAAACACGTTTATAAATCTCTGCTACGCGGCTGTTTGAAACGTCCCCAACGTAATAGTCAAAATTTGCCCGCTAATTGTGTTGATTGTGAAGATACGCGTAAATATATTAAAAACTCTATTGAGTTATATCGTCATTTTTCAAATCCAGCGTTAAATCGTCGCTGGATTTGTCATGAATGCGATACGGATAATAATTCAGTGACTTGGCATTGTGTGATTTGCGATACGGTAAGCTATCTGGCACCTATCTATAAGGAGACGCTATGCACGCGCAGACAACAACAGCAGCAGCCAGTGCCACAACTACAACAACAACAAACTTCAAGTGATAGCAATATAGGTCAGGCTCAGTGTCAGCAGCCGCAACAAACTGAAGCGGAGCCGCAGACCACAGATGAACGGGAGCTGTTAGATGAACACTCCAATCAACATTCCTATGAGCGCAAAGCAAAGCTACAACGAAGTAGTAACATAAAAAATCGCAAGTTTACATTTTTTCGACGCACTCAAAGTCTCAGCTCTTCGATAGATAAAACCTTTTCGGGTCGCAGCTGTCATATATGCTATGTGAATAACCAAAGCAAGGATATATTCAATTTACCTGCATTTATGCCAACAATCTCCAGATATAACAGCAACAGTACAACAACGACAACAGGTCTAACCATTAAAGCTAATCAGAGTTACGGTAAGTGTGATCTTAATTAAACATTTGTTGCTGCATACATAGACGCTTCGAATTTGTCACAATTCCAATGTCGGTATGACCGCATGCTCTTATGTCTTAATGGAATTGTGCGCAAAATGAATTAGCAAGCAATTGCAGCTACAAATGTGCTTCTTTTTTTCTTTTTTCTTAGTTTATTAATATCATATATTTTACAGGATTTAATGCCGACACTTCCAAGCTACCCGCCGTCTGTAGTAATTCGCGTTTTGCCATTGCAAATGATACATTTTGTCGTCGCAAACAGAACAATAATAACAAGAATCAAAATAATAAAAATCGAGAAGGCTGCGCCAAAAAAAAATATAATTTTACCATAACAACGCTGTCGCGTTCGGCCAAGGCTCAGCAGCAACCACAAACCAAAGCATCCGCAGTGGGAGCAGCAACTGGTTCCACTACAAAACTTGCTTTTGCTGCCCATGCGCGAAGTGTTCATAAAAGCGTGTTGCCCTTGGACACCGTACACGAGGCGGTGACAGCTCCCACACAGTTTACCATACCACGCAATGGTGTGTTCATTGCCGTAAACGATTGGTCGGAGCCAGTGCGTCCAATTGTTCTCAACAGAAGCAAAGTTATGCCCTGTGATAATACAACAACAACGGCAACGAACAATAATAACAATTGTAGCAAAGCGAAACAGCAATTATATGAAAATGAATGCGTGGCCATTGCCCAACAGCTAAGAGCAGCTGCCTCAGAGCCAGCGGCCCCTATCTACGCGCAGGTTAATAAGCAGCACAAGATCAAGAAGAAGCAGCAGCAGCAGGCACCACTGCAGCATTTGAATGAATTGCAACCAGTAAAAGCGTGTGACCATATTGCTGCGAATAACAACAATTTGCAATGTGTTGCATTTGATGTGACCGATAACAGCGATATGCAACAGGACAGTGAGACGGCCAGCGATGTGGAATCAACAACCAAAACTAATGAAATAAGTGAATCAATAACAACAAGTGTTGCAACAGCAGATATTAATGCGGAACATTCCATTTATGCAAAGGTTTGGAAAGGACCGCGCAAAACGACTGAATCTAAAATGTACGCCCAATTCAATTGTTGCTGCTGATATCATTATCGACCTTATCAGTTTATCGATCGATAATTATTTTTTTTATAAAAAAAACTATTTTTTTGCTTTGTTTTTGTTAACTGTAACACACGCATGTTTTACATTGCTTACTCATAGTCGTTATTGCAATTTTTTCTTTGTTCATAGTTTTACATTTAAAAGTATTAAACAAAAAAATACATTTATCAATGCATAAAATGCAGCACTTTTTTTATTTAACGCTTATTTTAATTATAGTAAGTTTTATTTTGCTAAATTTAAATTAATGCCGCCGCATAATAATAGAAAATTTTGCATTTTAATTTACGTGTATATGACCTTTTGCAGCACGAATGAGCCAACGAATCGTCTCATTGTCTCATCAACCTCAACAGCAACATCCAATTCTGGTTCCTCGACGTCGTCGTCGTCCTCGGTAACGGCGTCGAGTGCGACGGCAGCCACAGCCACACCTCAAAACACACGCACTGACAATAAACCCTTACCAAATAGCCGCAAAATGTGGGCATGCATTAAATGTTCCTATGCTTACAATCGCCTATGGACTGATTGTTGTGAAATCTGCGAAACATTGCGCAGCTCCTCTTCTACAGCAGCGCCGCCAGCGCAAGTAAACCAAAACCATTTAATTGCGGCGCCAAATGTCATGCCGAAACCGGAACAACTTATATACAATTCCACAATTATAGCGGGTAAGCCAGAAGCTTATATTTTGTAGTCTGTCAAGCAGCGTACATATAAATAGACTCTTCTTCTTTTATTCCTCTAACTCCTTGAGGAGCAGAGGGCCTCATATAAGTAGACTAAGATCATAAAATGTTGTTTATTTGCCAGCTAAAACATAGCACAGCGCTATCTTCTTTAAAAAAATAAATTTAAACATAGCGCCCATTTAAAGTTAGCATTTTTAGTCCATTACAATAATGTGAGCTTAAACTAAATGTTCGTTATACTTTGATTTGACACAGCAATTAAAACGAATTTTTTTTAATACTATTACATTGAAGCTTATATAATAAGTTAATTAAAGTTAAGTTAATTAGTTAAAAGGCATTGCTTTGATAGTCATTATTTAAACTTTTTTTTTCTATTTTCCAGCCGAGCATCGTCAGGATGAGTTATGGACCTGCAAAAAGTGCACACTAGTCAATTACTCCACGGCCATGGCTTGCATTGTCTGTGGTGGCTCCAAATTGAAAAGCATCTCTTCCATAGAAGACATGACCCTGCGTAAGGGCGAATTTTGGACTTGCAGTCATTGCACGTTGAAGAACTCACTTGCAGTGGGCATGTGCAGTGCCTGCAAGGCTTTACGTCTGCTGCCTGTTGAAGCCATACGCGAGCGTCCCGACGGTCAGTCGTATGAAGAGCAATTGCGCCAGCCCAGCAACAGTAATAGTATCAGCAATGTTGCAGCTGTTGTAGATGCTGCCCAAGCGCTGCCCGTGGCGATTGAGGTCAAAACGCCTACAATACCAGTTCTAAAAAGCGTGCAACAACAGCAGCAGCAGCAACAACAACAACAGCTGCAGTTACCAGCAGCTGCAATGCAGCGTGCCTCGCGCAGTCCTTCACCGCGTGGCATGGCTAGTGGTGGCCATCAGCGCAGCAGCTCAGGCGCCATACCCAAACGTCACAGCACTGGCGGGTCCATAGTGCCACGCAACATTTCCATAGCTGCCGGTCTGGCAATGGCACAGCCAGCCTCATCCTACAATATTGTACAACAGCATACAGCAAATCCAGGTTCAGGAGGTCTTATCAAAAAGTGGCAATGTCCGGCTTGTACATATGAAAACTGTGCCGCCTCTGTGGTGTGCGATATATGCTCCAGTCCACGTGGTCTAGTCAATATTGTACTCTCCGATGCCTTGACGCGCAAGTATATACGCGTTGCGCTCACAGACATAAGACAGGAGAGCAAGTTAATGGAGAATCTGCGTCAAATTGAGGAAACCGAAGCGCTGACTAAATGGGAGAACATCATACAATACTGTCGTGATAACAATGAGCTCTTTGTGGACGACTCCTTCCCTCCCGCGCCCAAGAGTCTATACTACAATCCTGGCAGTAGTGCAGCCGAGGGTAATCCGGTAGTACAATGGCGGCGTCCGCATGAGATTAACTGTGATGGCGGCGCTTACCCGCCTTGGGCAGTGTTTCGCACGCCGTTGCCTTCGGATATATGCCAGGGCGTGCTCGGTAATTGCTGGCTATTGAGCGCCTTGGCTGTGCTAGCTGAACGTGAAGATTTGGTCAAAGAGGTGCTGGTCACTAAAGAGATTTGCGCACAGGGCGCCTACCAAGTGCGGTTGTGTAAGGATGGCAAGTGGACGACAGTATTGGTGGATGATCTCTTGCCCTGCGATAAGCGTGGACATTTGGTTTACTCGCAGGCCAAGCGCAAGCAGCTGTGGGTACCGCTCATAGAGAAGGCCGTAGCCAAGATACATGGCTGCTATGAAGCGCTCGTTTCGGGACGCGCTATTGAGGGTCTGGCAACACTAACGGGTGCACCATGCGAGAGCATACCACTGCAAGCCAGCTCATTACCCATGCCCAGCGAGGATGAGCTCGATAAGGACTTGATTTGGGCACAGCTGTTAAGCTCACGTTGTGTGCGCTTTTTAATGGGCGCTAGTTGTGGCGGTGGAAACATGAAAGTGGACGAAGAGGAGTATCAGCATAAGGGTCTGCGTCCTAGACATGCCTATTCAGTGCTAGATGTTAAGGATATACAGGGTCATAGGCTACTAAAGCTGCGTAATCCATGGGGTCATTATTCGTGGCGTGGTGATTGGTCGGATGATTCGACGCTATGGACTGATGAACTACGCGATGCACTTATGCCTCATGGTGCATCCGAAGGCGTCTTTTGGATATCTTTTGAAGATGTGCTCAACTATTTTGATTGCATTGATATATGCAAAGTGCGCTCTGGCTGGAATGAAGTGCGATTGCAGGTGAGTTAAATTCCGATATGAAAAATTGCAAGATTCTATTTCCATATTAACCTAGGGGCTCAAGATATTCTTATGCGAAGTTCGAAGCTAAAACTGTTATTTTAAACTGTAGTACACATAAAAAGGGGTTAATCTCTGTGACTTTATATTTTGATTCCCAGGGCACCTTGCAACCTTTGTGTTCCATTTCTTGCGTACTGCTGACCGTGCTCGAACCAACTGAAGCAGAGTTTACACTTTTTCAAGAGGGTCAAAGAAACTCGGAGAAATCTCAGCGTTCACAGTTGGATCTATGTGTTGTGATATTTCGTACACGATCGCCAGCCACACCAGAAATTGGCCGACTTGTGGAACACAGCAAGCGTCAGGTGAGGTCCATTAAAAATTTTAATATTGTACATAGGTATGTGAAACTTTCATTATTTTCAGGTGCGTGGCTTTGTGGGCTGCCACAAGATGCTGGAGCGTGATATCTATCTATTGGTTTGTCTTGCTTTTAATCATTGGCATACGGGCATTGAGGATCCCCATCAGTATCCACAATGCATATTGGCAATTCATAGCTCAAAGCGCTTGCTAGTTGAACAAATAAGTCCCTCACCTCATTTGTTGGCCGATGCTATTATAAGCTTGACACTGACCAAAGGTCAACGACATGAGGGTCGCGAGGGCATGACCGCCTACTATTTGACCAAGGCAAGCAAAGAAAACAATATGAATTCAATGTATTGACATATTAATTCGTTTGAACACTATAGGGCTGGGCTGGTCTGGTTGTTATGGTTGAGAATCGGCATGAAAACAAGTGGATACATGTCAAGTGTGATTGCCAGGAGAGTTACAACGTGGTGTCAACGCGTGGCGAACTGAAGACCGTGGATTCGGTGCCACCACTGCAAAGGTATGAACTATGAGCTACTATACTTGCAGCCGTTTTTATACAAGCATTTTAACAAAGATCAAGATTTATTAATTTTATTATGTTGCATTGATTTTGTCTTATTTACAGACAAGTCATAATTGTGCTCACACAACTAGAGGGCAGCGGCGGCTTTAGCATTGCTCATCGTTTGACACATCGTTTGGCCAACTCACGTGGTCTACATGATTGGGGACCACCGGGAGCTACGCATTGCCCACCCATTGAAAATGTGCACGGCTTGCATGCGCCGCGATTAATTACATAAATAATTGGATAGTTTGTAAACTTAGTTATTAAGAAGTCATTTCGTTAAATTTCAACAATATTATTGAATTCTCATTAGGTTGGTTTTGCTTTATTTACACACATTCTAGTCGATGTTTGGTGAACGTCATACGTACATAAATATACATATATGATAAATATATTTATATATATATAAAAACATACATGTATACTATGGAATAGTTAGAGCGTTGCTTCATTCCTGAAAGCAAAACGCGTACATACACATACACAATATTAAACGTACATATATATTTAATTAAGCTACAGTTTGAAATGTAATCGGTAGTTAAACAAGAAAGAAATTGAAAATTATTGCAAAAAACTTTTGGCAATTTATTAGCATGGACTGTACTTTTTATTCAAATTATTACATTTACAAACTTACACGTACATATATTTGACAATGTCATCTGAATGTTTTGTGAATAACCCCTTTACGATGTGAACATATTTTAAATTCATGTAAGAAAAAAATAACTCATAGAAATAAATATGTATCGTGAAAATAAGTATGTATGTATTTTGATTTTAAATAACATTTTTTAATAAATTTTCATAATTTGCTTATTTCACCTGTCAATATGGCAGCAAGATGTTAGATGTTGTCAGTGCGAACACCTTTTTCACATCTTCAAAAAATCTCATGCGTTCCGCTAAGATGTGCTCAGTGTGAAGAGGCTATAAATTCATTCCGAACGTTTTGGTTTTGCATTTACACACAATTTTAATAGACAAATTTTCAATAAATATATTCAATGAAAACTAAACTTGATTTGTTCAACAGAGCACATCTTAATTGTCTTAAAACATTAAAAATAATACCAAATTAATTTTAGTAACATTAATGCGTTTATTTAAATAAAAAAAAGCAAAATACTTTTCATTTTGACAGCTGCAAGCCAAATTTTTCATAACGAGTTGAATCTTGTCGGAATCGAAATCCGGAACACCATTCATTTCGATTCTGACACTTTTACTCGGAATCGAAATCGGCAACGCGGCTGATAATATGTATTTTAAGGCATTTCTTTTTATTTATTAAGTGCTGTGGGTTATAAGCAATCTGACGATTTTGAATTGTTGCTTCGGCTACGGGAATATTTTTTTTGCTAAACATACATCAAATAAAAAAAAAATAATATGTGTGTGTATTGTTTAACAAAATAAATACTACAAGTTAGTTTCGAAGTGTTACCAATTCAGATTTAAAAGCTAGCTTTAAAACTTCGGGGACTAAAATAAAAATTCAAATTAGATTAAAAAAAACCGTTGTATTTTTAAGCGGCATAGTGCTGCCGGATCCAATGTATATAACATTTCCGATAAATAGCGCAATCGATGTGTTTCTAAAATCGGTGTTGTGCGGCTGTCAAAAATACATCATCAATCGTATCACGTATCGATATTATGCTATCGATGCTCTTTTATATGCCTAGTCTAGTTCATTTTGTTCGTCATTATAATTTTGTGTTTTTTAAATTATTTTTGTACAAACGTTGTTGTAACTCTATATAACTTTTGTGTTTAATACAGCAATCAAATTTAAGTTTCTAAACAGTTGACTGTGGCTTAGTTATACTTTAAAATAAAACATAAAAAAACCGGACTAACAATAACTAAAATGGCTGATACAAAGGGCGTAAGTACCGCACATTTACGTGTATATATAAATATATATAAATGCATGCATGTATGGAGGATTTCAATTGTTTGTATTGATTCGGGAGGGCGCGGCTTGGGGCTTAATATATCATGCAGACACATTCACATTGTTTTCATAGCCGGAATGTATGCTTATCATCATCAGGCAAACTGTAACTCATGGGTGCAGTAGCAGCAGAAATGTCAGTCGCTTTGTGCATGTGCATATTATATGCAAGTATGTAAGTACATACATATGCTCAATAATCTTGCACATGTGTAAGCACATATGTATGTAAATTCGATATTTGTTGATTTATTTGATGCTTCATTTCACTTCGAATGCATAAGTAAACTAGCTATAGATAAAGATATGTATGTATGGCGCTGTTAAGCCGGCTAGCAATTATTCTATATAAACAAAATAATATATATGCAACTTATAAATGTGTCTATCTACTAGGTCGATCTTAACTTTTTAATGTAAACTTATACGCTTCGTTGTTTACTTATAATTAATTTAGCTGTAATTGCATATTTCCACGTCTCTGCCTTTGACCTATATACAAGCATACATTTCATTGTGTACGTATAGACAATTGCTATTGTTATTATTTATTTGTATTACAACAGTAAGTGGTAAACAAACATTTGTATGTGCACGATACAAAGCATATGTATGTATGTCAGAGAAATTTACTCGTGCTAAGCATTTAAAATAGCAAATAAAAAAAAAAAATAAAAAAGCCACCCGCTACTTTCATTCAATTAACTGGAATCTTATTTATGCTTCGAAGTGGCCTGTGTAATGAAATGTAAATTTTAGGTGCACATAGAGATCTTTAATGAAGAGGGTCATAACAAATAACAATAAGATTTCCGCAAACAATAAGGAACCGAGGCAGACACAATTAAGTAAATAATGAAAGCAAAACGGGGTTCGGGCCTAAATCTAGCTTAATTTAATTCTTATTGCAAAAAAAAAAAAAATATATGCATTCAAAAACAAAACCTTTTAAAAGGCATTCTACTGGAGCACTACAAAAAATCCTATACTATTGCACTTGTAATAATAATTCGTTTTCTTTTTATTCTAGTTTTCGAGCATTGAAACACCCGGTTATGTGGGTTTTGCCAATTTACCGAATCAAGTGCACCGAAAGTCGGTTAAAAAAGGTTTCGAATTTACTTTGATGGTGGTTGGCGAATCGGGTTTAGGTAAATCGACATTAGTTAATAGCTTGTTTCTTACCGATTTATATCCCGAACGCATTATACCCGATGCAATTGGTAAGTTAAATATAATTAAAAAAAAAAAAAAAACAAGTACAAGACAAACTTTTTTTGGTTTACAGAAAAACAAAAACAAACTGTCAAATTAGAAGCCTCTACTGTTGAGATTGAAGAGCGTGGCGTTAAATTGCGTCTAACCGTTGTAGATACGCCAGGTTTTGGCGATGCGATTGACAATTCCAACAGCTTTGGAGCCATACTTGAATACATTGATGAGCAATACGAGCGTTTTTTGCGCGATGAAAGCGGTTTGAATCGACGAAATATTGTTGATAATCGCATACATTGCTGCTTTTACTTTATATCGCCATTTGGTCATGGACTTAAGCCGCTGGATGTAGAGTTTATGAAAAAATTGCATTCCAAAGTGAATATTGTGCCGGTTATAGCCAAAGCTGATTGCTTAACTAAAAAGGAGATTTTACGCTTAAAATGCCGCATTCTGCAGGAAATTGAAAGCCACGGCATTAAAATTTATCCACTGCCTGACTGTGATTCAGATGAGGATGAAGACTACAAAGAACAAGTTAAGCAACTAAAAGAAGCTGTGCCTTTTGCCGTTTGTGGCGCAAATACACTGCTCGAAGTAAAGGGCAAAAAGGTGCGTGGACGTCTTTATCCCTGGGGCGTGGTAGAAGTTGAAAATCCAGATCACTGTGATTTCATCAAGCTGCGCACAATGCTCATGTAAGTTGACTGAACGCCTAACTTTGCAAGAAGTACTTTAGCCTTAAAACGTTTTAATAACATACAAATAGTAAAAAAAATATATATTTCTTACATTATTAGGCTACATTACTTGTATGCAAATAGATTTTTTTTTATTTACTAGTACGTCTATAATTGGGAATATTTCCGTTAAATATATCATAATGGACCAATAATACTAAATTTTTAATTTTTTATTTGTATAGCACACACATGCAGGATCTGCAGGAGGTGACTCAAGAAGTGCACTATGAAAACTATCGCTCTGATCGCCTCGCGAAAGGCATTAAAGGCAAGGAGAATGGCATAAGGCCTGAGCGTGATAGCATTATTCCCACACAGGGAAACTCACACTCCGATAAAGATCGTATACTCCAGGAAAAGGAAGCCGAGCTGCGTCGCATGCAAGAAATGCTTGCACAAATGCAAGCCCGCATGCAAATGCAGAAATAATTCAAGTATTTATGAAGGAGAGACTGGATGAGAGCAGCACGCATTTGTGCAATTTAAATTTATATAGAGGAGCATAAACACATATATATATATATATAGTATATATTTTTTGTACGCATCATTTGACATACTTTAGTTTAAGCTGCTTGACAAAAAGGCAGAAAGATACGCAGAAGGGTGCAAAACTCATGCAACACGAAGGGCGCTAAATAATTATTATTATTATTACAATTAAACTTGCATTCTAAAACTCAGCTATATGAACACACCCACACAATACAATGCATACATTCATTTAATATGTATTTATCTAACGTGATTTTTTTTATTATTGTAATGAAAATGCAAGCCGCTTGCAATGCAATTGCTTATTAATAATATATATAGTCTTGCAAAAGATAAATGAAGTAATTATCTCGAAACACACACTTCATATCACTCCTAAAAGTAGAAAATAAAATATGAAATGATTTACAACTGTATTCCTATTATATATTTAGACATCAGTCGTCGTTATTAACAAGAGAATCAAACATAAATTCTTATTGTATTTGTATCGTATCTACATAAGTTAAGTAATGTACTTTATTCAGCTGATATATTTGTATGTTTAACTTTGTTTCGTTTATTAGTCTCAAAATGATGGGCGATTTGATAGCCACGACGGAATTTTAATCTGGCAGCTAAAAAAGTTTTATGTGTAAACTACTTATAAGCTTTAGGCTTTTTTGTCTGCAATAATAAATTGTTCCGATTGCAAAGTTATTGTCATAAAGTTTATTTTAAGCTATAGCATATACATATATATGTAAATGCATATGGTAGTTTAATAATTTGTAATGCTTTAAATTTTGACAAATTGTCTTACAATTTTGTACGTATGCATTTACATATACATATATGTATATAACACGCGCACAGTATATAAAATGAATCTTTTTTTTTTATTGTATATGAACTATTCTATCGATTACATAATATATATATTATATCTATAAATAAATATATGCTTTTTATACTACTTTTATATAGAAATTGTTTTTTTCTAATAAGTTGACAAGTAAATGCGGAGAAGTTATACATTCAAGAATAATGTTGTGTGCTAATCTGTAGTGGTTATAATAATTTTAAGGTTTGTGACGTCCGTTAGCGCTTTAGGGCTAATAATTGCGCTTTGTAACGTTCAATATTCAAACGATGGCGACCTATTTTAAGTACTATACAAAATATGGCAATATTGAAGGTGCTGCCAGGCAAATTACAAATTGCCCGCAAAATGTACACAGGCTATCAGTGCTGCCAGACTTTTGTATTGTGTTTTAACATATGGCAGCATTAAAGAAAAATGTGCACATGTTATGTTGTAACATAGCCGGTGCATTAAAAATTAAAAAGATGTCTGCAAGCATTTAAAACAACTGGGAAACATGTTGAAAACCATTTTTTGGACATTGTTGCGTACAAATGGCGGTTACGTGAAAAAGAGGTGTATTTCGTGGATTTGTGTGTGTAGCAAACCCTACAAATCAAACTAACGCCCTCATTTCATATAAATGTACTTGCAGTTGCAGCAGACAGGCTCCTCGAGCCTTTTGTACCACGCCTCCCAATTGGACTTCCAAATCAGTAACAGCTTCGGAGTCGTTAGCCACAGAAAATGACATATTGCAGGAATTTGTACAGACACCGGTGGAACGTATACGCAACTTTAGTATAATAGCACACGTCGATCATGGCAAAAGCACACTGGCCGATCGTCTGCTGGAGCTTACTGGTGCCATATCACGCAATGCGGGTCAACATCAAGTGCTTGATAATCTCCAAGTGGAGCGTGAGCGTGGCATAACTGTAAAGGCTCAAACTGCATCCATATTTCATAAGCACAAGGGAGAAGTTTATCTGCTCAATCTCATAGATACGCCTGGCCATGTAGATTTTAGTAATGAGGTAGGTTGGAATTAACTATACTCTTTCCATAATATGAATATGTACTAGGCAAAAGTCAATGTATATAAAAGTTGTTTAGAAATCACACTTAATTTAGCAATGTATGTTTTTAATTTTTAAATTTGCGATTCCTCTTGCCTATGCTTAAGCTATCTTTTACCTAAGTACTTTAAATAATTTGTGTCACTGTATTTTACCAGGTCTCGCGCTCTCTAGCTGCCTGCGACGGAGTTATATTGCTTGTAGATGCCTGCCATGGCGTTCAAGCGCAGACTGTAGCTAATTACCATCTGGCGAAACAACGTGAGCTGGTTGTTGTGCCCGTTTTAAATAAAATAGATATAAAGCATGCCCAACCAGAAAAGGTATGCAAGGATATGGAATCACTGTTCGGCATAGATCCTGCTACAGTTCTTAAGGTGAGTACGATATCTTTGAAACTAAGCGACTAAATAATTCCACGAATCTTGCAAACGACAGATATCAGCCAAATTAGGCACCGGCGTGCTAGAGGTGTTGCAGCGTGTAATTGAAACCATTCCTGCGCCCAAAGTAAACCGGGATAGTACATTTCGTGCTCTTATATTTGATAGTTGGTTTGACAAATATCGCGGCGCCTTAAATCTGATATATGTGCTCAATGGTAAATTGGATCAAGGTCAGGATATACAATCTATTGCCACCAAAAAGATTTATCCCGTCAAAAGCTTGTCTGTGTTACGTCCAGCTGAATTAAATGTACCCGTTTTGGCTGCTGGTCAGGTGGGTCTTGTTGCCTGCAATATGCGCAACAGCAAGGAATCTATTATAGGCGATACCATACACCTGAAAAATCAAGAGACAACCGCTGCTGGAAATTATAAACCGCAACAGCCGTTGGTATTCGCCGGCGTTTTTCCTGTGGATCAATCCAAGCATGTGGCCTTGCGTAGTGCCATTGAAAAGATGGTGCTTAATGATTCTGCTGTAACGGTCAAAGTAGACTCTAGTCCCGCCTTAGGCCAGGGCTGGCGCTTGGGTTTTTTGGGCCTGCTGCACATGGAGGTATTCTGTCAGCGTCTGGAGCAGGAACACGGAGCCGAACCCATTATTACTGCACCCTCAGTTACCTATCATGTTGTGCTACGCAATCCAAAGCTGATTAAGCAATCTGGCACCGATACGTTAGAAATATCTAACGCAGCACTCTTTCCAGAGCCCCTCAACATTAAGGAATATTATGAGCCGCTTGTTATTGGCACTATAATCACGCCTAGCGATTATGTGGGTCCAATAATTGGACTATGCGTTGAGCGTCGTGGTGTGCAGCAAAGTTCCATTAATATTGATGAATCACGCTTACTTATGAAATATATTTTACCTCTGAGCGAGATAATTTTGGATTTTCATGATCGCCTTAAATCGCTCAGTTCAGGCTATGCAAGCTTTAGCTATGAGGACTATGGTTACCATGCCACAGATCTAGTACGTCTAGATATACAGCTGAACGGACGTGCCGTCGAGGAACTATGTCGCATTGTACACGCCTCAAAGGCTACAGGCGTTGCACGTGACATGGTGCATAGGCTTAAGGATCTGATACCTAGACAAATGGTGCAGATTGCTATACAAGCGTGCGTGGGTAGCAAAGTTCTTGCACGCGAAACAATTAAGGCATATCGTAAGGATGTGACTGCCAAGCTGGTAAGTTGAAATCAAATTTATTATTTGCCATCTCTATCTTTACTTCCTTATCTTAAAAACAACTGCTTGTAACAACTCTGGTCCGCTTATGAAAAGCTTAAAAGTTTTAAAACTAAAAGCTAAAGTTTTTCAGTTTTGGCTACCAAATCCCAATTGTAAGCATCAACTGTTAATATCTTAAATTTTAACTAAATTAAAATTAAAAAGAGATTTTCCAAAACTAAACATTTTTTCAATGATTGGTTATCTTAAAAAGTTGCATTTAAAATTAACAATGAAACACATTCAAAATCTATACGGAGAACAACTGAGGAAAACTGGATAAAGAATAAAAACCACATACTACTTTTTTCATTATAAAATATTATTCTATAACAGGGCCTTTATTTTTTTAAGTATTTGCAAAATTTTAAATATATGTAGTTACAATCAGGCCCGTAGACAGAAAATCCGGGCCCCGGGGAGAAAATGTTCTGGCCCCTCTATTACATTTTAGCTTGACTCACGACAGTAATTACACCGCTCCCATGACAAAACTCCGGGCCCGGAAGGAATCCCCCCTTTCCCTCTCGTCGGGCCTGGATACAATCCCAACAATAATATTATGTAAATTTTCGCAGGTACCTATATTTTTTCTGATCTTCTTCCTTTTTTATTGAACCTAGGTTCGTACCCCGAAAACCACAAGAAATACAAAATTTTTTCAAGGGTTCGAATTGCTTTAAGACTAATCATTTATACAATTTTTAATAAGTCAACAACCGAACTTGAACAGCCATATGTTTTTATTTTTGAAAAGTAACTATAAAAGATATTAAATATAACACAAAAGATTCAATAAACAATACAATTTTCTTTCTTTCTTTTTAAAAAAAAAAAAAAACAGTATGGCGGCGATGTGACGCGTCGCATGAAGCTTCTGAAGCAGCAAGCGGAGGGCAAGAAAAAAATGCGCATGTTTGCCAATATTCGCGTGCCCCACGAAACATTTATCAACGTGTTAAAGCGTTGAAGTCTTGTGACACAGATGAACGCTTGATGGGATTTCATTCGTCGGACTCCACACTTTACGGAAGCAAAAATTTTTGTGATGAGACAAATAGCATAGGTGAGTGTTTTTGTCAAAGTGAAAAGCGTTTAAAATGTAAAATATGTATATAATTTAAACTATATGTACATGCATACATACATACATATGTATGTATATAAGTTTCCTTTGTGGCTCTAACCGTAAGGGCTTGGCTAACACTAACTTAGAGTCAATAATTAAAAGGCAACTTAGTTGTCAAATGTAATTATACCATGGTGTATATACAAATTAAAACTTGTCTTGCATTGAAAAGCAAGTGTTAACACGCCTCATAAAATATTAAAAAAGGAAATATTAAATATTTAAAATTATAAAAATTTGTTCCTTTATCTTTAGTAATTGTGGTCAGTAAAAAATTCACTAAAACAATCGCTTTACGTTCATCGTCACTATGGCTTGCACAAATAAATGCATATAAATGTATTGCTTATAAGAACATGCAGTGGCGTAGATAATAGGGGCTAAGGGTGAGTTAAAAATTTATTATGTATATAAGTTTAGTATAAAATTTGTGTTAATGCTGGGGTGTTAAAAGCTGAACTGTTGCTGTTAATTTGTCTTTACTATTAGCTGCCTTAAAAGTTTTAAAAAACACTACAATATCTTCAAATTATTATCAGAAAATTATATTTTCATCTCTGTTCTTCTATCACACAAAAGATTCAATTGGAAAAAAAAGTACCTAGTTGAGCTGAGCATCGATTCGATTTTAAATCGATTCTTTTTTCTGACAATAAAATCCATTTTTGTTTATTGAGAATCGATCTTTTTGAGTCATGCAACTTTGCGATATACGTATGTACATAAGGGCGGATCAATTTGTATGGGGCAGAAAAAACGTTTTGGGCTCTCAGCGATTTTGATTCTTTGGGTCATTATAAGCATTTTTTCCCAAAAAACTATTGGTTTAAAATGAATTTTGAGTCGCCCACTTTTTCAAAATAGTTTTTTTTTTTCAAAATATTTGGGGGTTTTTGGGGTCGAGCAATCTATTTTTGACATCTATATTTAATTTTCAGCGCCGCCAGAGGGCGCTTTTGTGTGTTTTTTTTAATCTTCAAGATCTCGAAAAAACAAATGAATTATAACTAATTTTTTATGTTTTTTTTTAATTTTAAAGTTTGAATCAAACGAATTATTAATTTTTTGTTTTCTATTATCAAGTTTTGAATTTTTGTTTTCGTTATTGCGAATTATGGAAATAAATTTAAGTGAATTTTGTATAAATATTGTATGTAGATTTTCTTTTCTGTGATTATCTGCGGTTTTAACTTGCTAGCGCCTACCGTCATAGTGCGATTAATCGATTAAATCGATTTTTTTTGAGAATCGCTCGAAAAGATCGATTCTCCAAAATTTAAGATCGAGCCCAGCTCTACTACCTACCTATTTCTAAACGAAAGAATGCATATTTATATTAAGTCTCAAAAAGCTATCTACGCCACTGAAAACTCTTATGTACATACAATCATAGCATACATGCGTATGTAAATTAGCAGTCGATAACACCGACATCCTTTTATGTATGCGTACTTACATAGTACATTACGAATGCTAGCGTGAATATATGGAATTGCCACTGCAAAGGTTCTTATCATTAAAAAAAAAAACAATTTTAAAGGCGTGTCACAGTTCCTAGAAAGCATATCTGACTTGTATGTATGTATATGTTTATGTACCTACGCATGTATACATAAATACATTTTGTTCTATAGAAGCGAAAATTTTCATTATACATATTTATGTTTGTGTGTACAGTAGGGATTAATCCAATCACCTTATAAGATATGTATACTCTGTCGCTATTCTTGATTTTCACTACATTTATGTGCATACATGCGTATGTACACTCACATACGCTTAAATAGGAACAATGTTTTTGATCCAATCACTTTATGAGATATACTCGCTACTCAAGATCCAACAATTCGAAGGTCACACAAAGCGCTGGGTTGTTATTAGTGAAATAGACTCTCTATTTAGCACCAGCAGAACACTGCTTTAATTTTTGTATGGAAGCTATATAGAGTAGTGGACCAATTTTGATCAAATGTTACAAATTTGCTCACTATATTTAAAAAAATTAGCTATCAGTTGTATTTTGTTTTAGTTTTAACATTTATGTTAAGTTTGATCAAAATTGATGGAATGTTCTGCTTAGAGCCATTCAGTACTAGGGTATTACTCCTAAACTCTTCACAAAAAGGGCCCGTAATTTTCTCTCGACGGCCCTGGATACTCTGTGTCCTTTGTTTTCTAAAAAAAAAAAAACGGCATAATGTAAAAAGAGATAGTTAGTTCTTCCTATTGACAAGCCTTTTTATCTTTTTCTTTGCCCATTGGTCTTTGTTTCCGGTCGGATTTCTATGTTTTTTCTAAAACTTCGAAAACCTGCAGTTTTTTTTTGCAAACTGTCTAGGTCTTATCATCTCTGAGCTCTAGGTGTGTCTACAGACGTATAGTTACATTGCCTTCTCTAGTCACCCTGATCATAAATTAGATAAAGATACCTCCGACATCTCCTGCTCTATATAATATACCCTTTGTACCTTAAAGCACAGGGTTTGAATAAGTTAATGTCAGGTTTAATTTGTCAAGAAATTACCGTTCCTGAAAGATAAATGACATCGCCCCTAAAGCCTAGTACGCAGCAGTGTAAAACCGCGTGAAAGAAAACAAACAGGCATGTTCTAGATTTCGATTCCGACAAAAACTGTCGGAATCGAAATGAAAGGTGTTCTGGATTTCGATTCCGACAAGAGTCGACTCGTTTTGAAAAGTTTGGCTCTCAGCTGTCGAAATGAAAAATTTTTTGCTTTGTTTACTTAAATAAACGCATTAATGCCACTAAAATTCATTTTGTATTATTTTTGAATGCTTTAAAAAAATTTAGATGTGCTCACTTGAACTAATCAAGGTTAATTTTCATTATATATTTTTATTACAAAAAATCTCTATGAAAATTGTGTGTACATGCAAAACCAAAACGAGTGGAATGAAAGTAAGGTGTTCTGGATTTAGACAAAACAGAACTTCGAAAAGTTATGTGTTGTCGTGTTGCACAAGTAAATTCGAAGTTAATTTTATTAATGGATGGCTTAAAATATATATATAAAATAAATTGTACAAAATTTGTAAATAAATAAAAAATATTTCTCGCTCAGAAAAATGTTGGCAAAAAGAAAAATAAGTTATTTAGTTAGTTGTTCGAAAACTTGTGGCAACTCTACAATGTGAACTTATCGATATCACACAGCTGTTCAATACAAAAGGTTATCGATAGCACTCGAAATGAAAACGATTCGAAATCGATTCGAACTCAGTCGAAATCTAGAACACCATTTGTCGGAATGCACTCGTTATGACTTTTCAAAACGAGTCGAAATCTAGAACAGGCCTGAAAACTTCATATAAAAAAACGCTAAGAATTTTGACAGCGTTTTTTTTATATGAAGTTTTTGTTTTCTTTCACGCGGTTTTACACTGCTGCGTATTCGGCTTAAGGGAAAAAAATACGATTTTGATAGTTTGTGTTTGATTTTGGGTTTTCATTTGTCTATATACATACATATGTACATACATGTGCATAAGAGTGTACATATGTATACTGTTTGTTTTCATATTTTTGCTTTCTCAAATTCCGCACTGTTTTGGCTGATTAGACATTATCTGTTGCTCTCTGCATTTGATTTTTCATATACATATATGTACATATGTTTTTTTATGTATGTATGTGTAAAAGAGCGTATAAAATTCTTAGTACTTTAGCTTCAGCTGTGCTTGCCTACTATTTCAGATAAGCCAGCCGGCCATTCAAATATGTAACTTAAACTAAATACATATGCATGTATTGTTATCATACTAAAGTTAAATGAACGAGCTAATACGTGCATGCATGTACTTTTTTTAAACATTTTATTTCACAAAAAATAAAGCAGCAACCATTTTATTTGTTTGTTTTGGTTTTTAAATTTTTGTCTAACATTTTGGCAACACTGTTTTTTTTTCTCTCCCTCACTATTGCACACTCTCGGCTCAGTTTGTTTACACTCAGCACTCAATACATATGCCGTACGTGTGTGAGTGTGGGTTTGCTTTTTGAAGTTTTCTTGTTTGAGAGAATTTTGCCAAGTCCACTCGTTCGCTCTTTTGTGTTTGTCCATCTCAACAGTTCGTTGCTGCCCTCGCTCTGCTATGATCATTTTTGTTTTTGTTCGCGCTTAATTTGCTGACGTATTTTTGTGTGTAGTCGACTTTAAACAATAAAATTGCAAAAAAAAAAAATAAAATGTTGCTTGTTTCTGCATTTTAATTTATAACGCGAATACACACATACCAAGCATACATGCATACGTACATAATGTATTAACTTATTGGGATTGTACTGAACGTGTCGCTTTTTGTGTATACATACACATAACAATACAATACATACATATGTATGCATGTACTATGTATGCCAGCGTTAAACAGTAAACAAATTAAAATGAAAAACAATTTTTAAAGTCATCCAAACTCAACTGTCAGATACTCTTATTTTGCCAAAAAGCACTCGCAAGAATGATTGTGTAAGTACCTACATACATGCATAGTAGTATCTTCGAGGGCAGGCTGAAAAGTAATTGGCCTACTACTCTACCTATAAGGCAAGACACTTAATTTAGTGGTATTTCAATTTTTTTATATGCCTTCCAAAAGGTATGATTTGTCAGCGTCCTATAATAGAGCATTTATTTTAAAGCTGAGCAGCCCATTATTTTTACCAAATAAGATTTTTAAACAGATAATAGCTACGAAAGCTGGGTTGAAACCCATCCATGAAAAATTCACAGAAACTGAGCTTTTTTGTGCCAATGTGTTGTCTGCCTGCTTTACAGAATACCAATGTAGTCATCTTGTGGCTTTCTGAGTGTTGATTCCGCAAAATAAATCTACTGCTGCGAGTGTTGCTTGGATGCACTAGAGTATTTTGTTGCAACTACCATTAAAACTGAAAACTTTGACAGTAACCAAGCTAGTTTAATAAATTTTCAGCCTACCCTCGTATGCAACATTCAGCGACAAGTTTGCAAATATGGTTAGGTATGTTGTTTTACAAAAAACGATCGATTGCAAAAACATTGACATTAATGAGAATGTTGTTAGCGTTTAAAGTACAAATGTGACCAAATATAATAACTAATACACAATTCGTCACAAAATTCGTAATAATTGTTAAACTCCCATTGAAAAGCGTATAAAAAATCGAATTTCCCTGACCCTGAAAACGGGCACACACACATGCGCATTCATATATGGTATCAGTGGCGTAGAATGCTTTTTGTGATAGGGGTATACGATTTTTTTTAAGTTCTTTATACTATGTATCGGAAGTTTATTTTCTATCATAAGAATTATTTTTTTTAGCCAAAAATAACAATAATTCTTAAAAAAAAAAAAATGGAGAAATTTTATCTTTGTTCCAATTCTTTTCATTTCTTTGAGTAAAATCTTAGGCAAGATTTTTAAGTTGAGTTAAATCTTTAAAACAAGCTGCTGGAATTAAAAATTAAAATCTCCAAATCGATAACAAGGGTCCACAAGAGAGTTTTTACTTGATTGATAAGTATATGCTTTTTTATTTCTGAATTTTCTTTGTTTTCATATAGGTTTTATAAGAAAGTTAGTATTTTATAATTTTATGATTTCATTAAAATTTTCTAACGAAAGAACTAAAATTAATTAATTAGGTGAGTTTAGAGTTAACCATTTCAAAAAGCTGTTAGTTTGTTAAATTATCTTTAGAATGTTATGTGATCCTTAGTCATAGTATAATTGCACCTGCAAAGATAGGGGTTTCATGCCCTAAATCCTCAATATCTACTACAGTGCCTAGTAGCTACGTATGAGATAGAGCACATAACTGTATCCTTCTCATCGGCTTTTTGCGTTCATATTTACATTCAAAAATATTCATACATACATATGTATGAATGTATTATATATACATATCTATGTATGTATGTATGTTTGCAAGTAAATGCAGAAACTAGTTGGTAGATTGTGTGATGGCAAGATGTTTGCTGTGCTTTGGTGAGAGCACAATAAAGTGAGCGAAAAAATTAATTTGTAGACCGGTGGTGGGTGCTGGGGCCTGTCGTTTGTTTGTATTTGTGCGTATTTGACGTTTTATTCGTTTGTTGTGTGTGCTGATGACCTTGAGAAAAATAATATTCTTGTTACGCTGCATACAAAAAAACAAATATACTTAAAATCAAGCACGGGTTTGCAATTAACTGGTCGAGCATTAAACGATTAGTTAGTTTTTGGAAAAAATGTAAATAAAAGCTAGTTTATGTCAAATATACACACTCTAGTGTCAGTGAGCAACAAGTAATTTTGGGTTTTACTTGTTACGCTTTTACAGTTAACATTTGCATCGATCTGGCAGCACAGAACTGCAAATTAAATAAAGTATTCGCTAAATTAATAATTTCTATTAGTTTGCTGCTGTTCAGCAAAGACAACAAAAACAATTTAAACAGCTGAGTCCAAATGCAACAGCAATGCTGGGCTTGCACTGCGTCACGGGACGGCACAATTAAGCTTCACAACGCCCAAAGTTTAGTGTAAATAGCAATTGCATTATAACACAGGCGTAACACACATTAACACAAGTAATTATTTAATATACATATATGTATGTAAGCATTGTGACAGTACCTGGCACAGTTAAAATAAAATCAACAAATTGTGCCGATATATAAGGTCAGGGGACAGTTCCTTACAGAAAAATGAATTTTCGGCTTAAAATTTAAGTCAAAATATATTAAAAATCATTTGTATGGCATTTTAGCTGCGTTTTTAGTTTTTCTTACTACTTCTTTCTGACATTCTTTTGTTAAAATTTGCTTGCTTAAAAAAGTATACAACGCTGGTTGTTCCAGCTGTTGTGTATACACATATTTTAAAAATTAAAATAAAGACAATAAAGTACAAAATTAATTAGCTTTCTCGCAAGACTTTCTGTTTTTTTTATGTACTTGTTCCTTGGGCCGTTACAGAATTAGTCGACCTTACAAACCAGTGTTGGTTAAAGTGCGAAAGAAAAAAATGAAAAGTGGAACTACCTTATTTTGAAACATTAAGTTCAATGTATTGCGATAATATATTGTATAGCTTGTTTTTAGAGACCGCTCTCGATGAATCAACCAACTAAAAAGTAGTTAGAATTGTTGAAAAAAACCCCCAAAAAATCGGAACTAAAAGTTCGCGAGCCAACTGAATGTGTAGGCATTTTAAAAAGTGCTGTATATCGTATATTGAGATTAAAAAGCTGTGCGCAAGTTGTTCTGTCACCATTTCTGGGTAGGCATTCTGATCTAGTGTTAACACCACATCTGTTGCTCTTTTACATCGTTATGACATACAAAATAGGAAACTTTCCTATGACAAGCCACATTTTCACTGTGTTGTCCAGTGTAAACTTAGCATAACTTTTCTAACTTAGTATACTCCTCTCGCTCTTACTCTCTTGAAACACAGTAGCAAAAACAAAATACAAATGTGAAATGAACTTGTTGTTGTTGCTTGCACTTGTTATTGTTGTAATTGCTGCGCGCAATTGAACTCAAACTGAACGAACAGCAGCGACGTCGACGTATCCACATCGTCGTTATACATCGCCTTTCGCCCGTCGCTCGCCTCGTAAACGTTTGTACTGTGCGCCGCCGCTGCCTCTGTCGCCGCTGCTGCTGCTGCTCTCTATACCGCTGCCGCACAGCACAAAAAACAGTCAGTTTTCATTCTCATTTGACATCATCAACATTGAAATTTAATTAAACAAGAGCGTTCGTTTTCTTTATTAGTGAAATTCTACGTAAATATTTTTATTGGATTTATTTAAAACTGTGCTTAATTTATGCGTAAACAAGGTGCTTGCATTTTCATTTAAAAAAATGTGTACAAAAAAATTACTTTTAACTTTCATATAAATAATACGTACATATACTACACACGTAGCCATACATATATTTATTAATACATTTGTATGTATGTGTAAGTGTTTACTTATATGTATTTTGTTGCTGTTTGCTGTTTTTTTTTTTGTGTTTTTTCGCCACTACGCGTACAAAATAACAAACGTCATCAGCTGTTTTTCGTGTGTGCGTTTTTTTTTTTTTTTTGTTGTTGTTATTTAAAGAAATGCTTTAATAATTTTGCATAAAATTTGTTGCGTGCGTTTGATAATGATAAGTCATTAAAGAAATTAAAATATTGTTTGTTACAATTTAACAAACTACAGCGACACATAACCTAGAACACAAAAACACTTTGTATAAAGATTACGTAGTGTCAGCCACCGCTAAACATCTCACTTAGCATTGCCCCCTTTGTCAACGACGTTTTGGCCTTGACCGTGTACTTTACACATACAGACATACATTCAAACAAAAACAACACTGCACACAGCGGAAAAAAAACGGTACAACAGCTGACAGTTGCAATGGTGCGCCGCTGCTAAGTGGCAACGCCGTGCGCTTTGATAGATATGAGTTGAGACACACTTGAGTGCAAAATAAAGGCGAGGAAATAAAAAAAATCCAACTTACTGGCAGCAGCAAAAGCTTTTAAACGAGCGCAAACAATCAAGTTCAAAGCAATAGCAAAAAAAAAACAACAATACAGAAATAACAAAAACTTAACAAATAGTAGACATACGGTATCTGCACACGCACATATACACATACAATTAAACTGCGCGCATTCGCACTGTGGCTTACCAACACACACACACACGCACTGGCCGTACACGTAGACAGTCTTGAGATGTTGTTTATTGTATGGATCGGTTTTAGTAACAAACGTCTTGGCCACTTAGACGACATAAAATTGTGCAATACAAAGAAGTAAAAAATTAAAACAAAGCAGAACATTCAATACCTAAATAAGCAACATTTTGAAAATAAATGAATATAACTGTGCAATAAGTTATTGCAAGTATATAGCGTGTGTGTGTATGTTTGTGTGTTGACAAAGCGCGCAAGCTCAGTGTTGGAAAATAAGCAAAAAAAAAGTTTTTGCGTTGCGTAGTTTTTGCTGTTTAGTGCCAATATTTGCTCGCAGAATTTTGTAAAATTATCTTTTTAAAAAATATTTTGTTTTTTTTATAAATTGAAAGGTATAGAGTTTGGCTGTATATAAACATGTTTGGATAGATGCGCCCATTTTAAAATGTTTGCACATATGTATGTACATAAATTTTTAATTTTCCACACTTATTTGCAATGAAAGAGAGAGTGAGCTAAATGTTGTTAATTGTTGCTGAATGTCGCACCCATAACTATATGAATACATATGTATGTATAAATGTGCGTACAAACATATGTATTAAGTTCTTGTACTTATTGTTCGTTTTTGTTGTGTGCGCCTTCGTGTTTGTGTGTGCAAAAACAAATTTCATAATAAAAATCTTCGTGTTTATTTTTGCGTTATTTTTATTCAAAGAGCGATACCAAACGGTGGAGCCGCCGCCGCCGCGTCAACCGTCGCTCACATACATTTACAGCTGATTTGCCTTAGTAGTTGGCGCATACTCCCTGTACATGTATGCACGTAGCTCTCTCGCTTACACTCGCAGTGACACCCACTTTTTTGTGGCTTAGTTTGTAAACAAGTTGGTGCACGCAGTGTTGCCAAGTTCTTACAAAATAATTAAGTTGCATTGGCAGCGCCTTTCAAAACTTGCAATTTTATGTGAAATACATTTTTATAACATTCATTCTCTTTTCTTTTCAGCATAATATGATTTTTAGTTTAAACAAAATCCAAAAGACTTGAGCGCTATCAATATGATTAACGGCTTAAGTGTTAATAGCGTTGGATGTCAGCAGAATTCAGTTGGTCCTATATCTTTGCACTTTACCACCTACAACAACAATAGCAGCAGCAAAAATATTAACAAAAACAACAATAGCGGCCTTAAAACAATGCCAACCATGGCAGCAACAATTGAGCACAATAACAACAAAAATATTAGTAACAATAACAACATAGTAGCTGCAGCAACTCGAAATGCAAACCAAACTGGAACAGAAACAACAAAATTGCTCAAAATAAATGAAATTGCTGGTTGGCCTAAAGCGCCTTTAAATCAAATTTTATATACTCCAGATGATATATTGAAACCTAAAGCAACAACGGCAGCAGCACCATCAGCAGCAACAACTACATCGACAGCGAAAACTTTAGCAACGTATGCAAATACCTCAAGAAACACCAAAGAGCATATTATAAATGGGAAATTTCAATGGAATAGTTCAGGGAACACACAAGTCCAAAATGAAAACAGCAGTGACTTAATGGTATCAACAAAAAATACAACAGCAACAACGTCAACACTCACACTAAAAGAGTCGCAACAAAAGCAACGCACTGAGGACCAAGAAAATGCCTTTCGACGCATCGAAGATGTGCACAATTATGCCAAGCAGCAAGATTATAGCTACTCCAATGAGGGCAGTACTGAAGATGAAGACGAAGATGATGATGATGAAGCAGAGGATGATGATAATGTTGCTCAGCTGCAGATTATAAAAAATGCCAATAATAATAACTATGAGGACTCAGAGGAGCATGTTGATGTAGAGACTGTCTCGCAAAAAGAGTTGGAAGAGGCAGAGCATAAGCAGACCCAAAAGACAACTAAAATTAAAGCACATAAGGCCTTGGCAAGTTCTAGCAATAACTTAAATCCTGCTGCTATGCAAATAAATTCCAATGCTCTCATTGGACAGACGGATGTTGATATGCGCCCCGAACATCACGCACGCCGCCCAATGAATGCATTTCTAATATTCTGCAAGCGTCATCGTGCCATTGTCAAGGATCGCTATAAATCACTGGAGAACCGGTAAGTTGGTATAGTATGCCATTTTATAGTTTTTTGGTTTGAGGCTTTAGCTTATCATCTTAATAGCATTGACATAGAGATTACAAGATAAAAAACTTATACTATGATTCGGTTTTTTTGTCTTTACAGGGCTATAACCAAGATTCTTGGTGACTGGTGGGCCGCTTTAGATGAACAAGAGAAGCAATGCTTTACAGATCTGGCACAGCAGGCAAGTTGTATAAAGCTCCAAAATTTTCGATCATATAAATAACTTTATTTTTGTTATTTGCAGAACAAGGACGCTTTCTTCAATGCCAATCCTAACTTTAAATGGTACAAACTGCCAGCGCCACCTTTGCGCACGCTTGCCACGCGACCCAGCAATGCCAGCACTTCAAATCCCATGGCATTCTCCGCCGAGCAAGCCACCCAGTGGGAGTCTATGCCATCTGCGCAGGAGACTTTGTCAACTGTTGTTGCGCAAAATCGTAACTATTTTAAGCTGGCCGATGAGACCCAAATGGGCGAGTTGAGCACGCTTTTAAGTGGTCGCACAGTTGGAGTTCAAGACAAAGACTTTGCATTGCAGCAGGCCCTTAGCGAAACCACACAGTTTCTGAGCGTGCACATGCCCCATGACAAGAAAGATGTCAGCAGTGGCACAAAGCGTAGTCTATTACGACATGACAGTGGCAGCAACTCTAGCGAGGAAGATGTAATGGGCGCTGGCACGCCCAGTAAAAAATCGAAGTCAGCGCGCTCCTGTAAAGGCAAGATATACCAAGAGCTGATTAATTCAGGTCAGATTGCAGCCGTGGCCAAAAAGAGCAAATCCAAATCGTTGAGCACACAACAACAACACATGGATCAGCAGCCAATATCACCACCGGAACATCAGCTGTTTGAAATGGAAAATCGCTCATTGCCAGCCAGTCAGTCCGGTTATAAGCATATACGCAGCACATCCGAATGTAGCAGCATTGGTACTGCCGCTGATTTTGATTTGGAGGAGAAGATTAAAGAATTGCCGGCACTCAGTCTGGATGCGTACTTGCAGCGTAAGCGCAATATCAAAAAGAAGA
Source organism: Chymomyza costata (assembly GCA_018150985.1). NCBI lineage: Eukaryota > Metazoa > Arthropoda > Insecta > Diptera > Drosophilidae > Chymomyza > Chymomyza costata. Next base: position 29,453,173 of record JAECWU010000127.1, on the reverse strand, counting down.
AGAAGTTTACCACCTCCAAAAAACAACGTAATTCAAATTCAGGCAGCGCTGCGGTTGGAGTAACTCCTAATCCAAATGGAACTGTAGTTCCTGAAGCTCAACAAGCAGCCGCAGCCGCTGCAGCAGCAGCAGTGGGCAGCCAAAAGCGCAAGGCACGCAAGGAGAGCATTACTAGGCGTGATATAAGCGCTATTGATCAGGAGGTGGCCTCCATATTGCCATTGACCATTAATGGCTGCTACTATTTTAATGAAACGACGCCTGCCTTGGCCGGACAACGTGCGCAGGCGGCTGCCGGCGGCATAAACGCCGAGTTACATGCTTCACCAGCCTTGTCATCGGGCTCCTCGACGATGTCGGCATGTGAACAAACGTTTGATGCGACCTCTACCTCAGATTTACTCATTTTAGCTGAAGTTGCTGCCAATCGCACGGAGCTAAATAAATAGAAATCAGAATATGAATGGGCTATCGAAGTTGGACCTGTTTTGGATGGATGAGAAGCGCCCATCTCGCACATGTTGTTAGTTTTATGTATGTATATGTAGAGATTCATGTTGTGAGGGCACACTGCACCCTCTATGTATCTCTCTCTGGATTGTTGTATTTCATTTTAAAGTTTGATTGAAAAACGTTTATCCAAAATCGCCAAGTGCCTATGCTACGGTCTAACTGTTAGTACACACAGAAACATATATGATTATATATAACAGTCAGTCAGAGTTAGTCAAGTCAAGTTTGCTGTGCAGGTGGAAAAAAGAGACGGAATGCAATGTGAAACAGACATTCGTTGATCTACAATTTAGTCAATAATTTATAAAAAAAAAAAGAAAGAATTAAAGCGTTAAAGATGATGCATAATCAGTAGCTGAAGTTTTACGATATGTTAATCAAAAGCAAATATTTGTTATGAAAATGCCTTGAAAAGGTTTGTTTATATTTAATGAATTGTTCTGTTTCTTTTTTTTTCTTTGTTAAGTTTTAAAACAAAACCCACATACACACAATATACACACATATATTATTATAAGTATGTGCAGCGCTTATTAACTGTTAATTAATATTTTTATTTCTGATAGTTATAATTTATTTTTATTGTCAATCTGCAAAAATATACAAAAATATATACATACTGATATATTTTAGAAGACAATTAATATTTCTATGTATTTTATATTCAGCAGTAAATTACAGTTTTCCTATGCTGAGTTGGTTTGAAAGTCACGAAAAGTTTTGTATTAATATAACGAACATGATTTGTCAAGAAATGTGATATCTACATATTTTGTAGAGGGGTTTTAGTTCATAAAAATGTTTTTATGGCAATGAACATTTTCGCAAGCGTAGCCGTGTCTAAGCAGTTTTTCGGCGGGTTTTATAGCCCATATATAGTATAGGTCGGTTACCATGAAAAATAACAAAATTTAAAAAAAATATAGGCCATTTAGAGTATCGCAAAACAAAAATATTTAACAACTTATTTGTTATAAATTTATGTCTCATCCACCAAGAAACATTCTGGTTCTCCCTTACACAAAAAAATTGCATTCCCATGAGTACTTAACAGGATAATACCACTTAACCGCAGTATGGTATATAAATTACCAACGAATCCCATAAACGATATGTTCGCAGGCTCTAAAACCATTCAAGTTCAACCAGACGTTTGAGGCGACTCAATCCGCTATAAATTCCCTCACCACATTTTCATTAAAAATAAATTAAGCAGAAGCAAATCAAAAGAACTAGGATTCAATTTTAAATAAAGACCATATATAACGTAAAATATTTCTGAAGATCCCTTCGACTTAAGTATTTTTCACCACTAAGGACTATTTAGTCTATGTGTGACTCCCCCAGGGGTCAACCGGTTCAACGGTTTTTAAAGTTTTAAAATTAAATGAAATAAAAAAATTTATTTCAAGTCATTACAGCGCCATGTTTTTTTCACTTACAGTTATACAAATAGTGTAAAGTCAGCAAACGAAAGGAAGGTAAAAAAGGTTCCAAAGCTAGCGTACTTACGTCCTAAAAAGTCAAATAGCTAAAAAAGCATATTGTTGGAACACTTTTCTGGTACACAAGCCATCGTTTCCGTCGATATTGTTTTGAATATTATACCTTAATTATTTGAAAGTGTAAAGAATGAGAGTTAAAATTAATATGTACATATATTTTTTTTTTCGATTTAGTCAAATAATGCTCATATTCTTGCAAACCCAAAAGTTTCTGGGATACTTCATTGGGCTGCACAAATTTAAAAAATTTCTATAATTAAATTTAAATCAAAGAGCCATTTTTTACATTTTGTAAATATAAGAGTCAAAAAAAAGTAAAAAATCGTACTTTTTGTGGTTAATATATTTGGAGGATGGTCAAAAAAAAAGCTTTTTTATTTTTTTTTATATATATATTTTTAATGGCAATCAACCGATACAGATTAGGTTATGATCCAATATTGATAAGAAAAATTAATCGCTACACAAAAATATAATAAAAGCACTTTTTTTTTTAAAACTAATGTGGTTATGATTTGAATTAATTTAAAAATTAAATCAAATGTAACGTTAACGCAACGTGCAGCTCAGCTGCTTAAAAACTCTGCAGCTGACTGGGCTATTATTTTTTAGTGATGCCAGACTTATTTCAAAATATATGTGGCAACTCTTTACAAATTGTGCCGGTTGCCAAATGCATGTATGTGTGTGCGTGTGTGTGCCGTAGAGATAACGGAGTTGTGCTTAAACCAATCGAAGTAACGTCTCAACTAAGCAGATAAGTATAAGCGCTGCAATTGGGTAGAAAATCCTTATTTGACTTCATATTCATATGATTATATGCATACATATACATAGGTATGTAAAATGTCTGCTGTAGCGCGCTCACGTGCATCTCTTATAATGCTTAGTTTACACTGTGTTAATTTTGTATATGCTGGCCGATCTGTGGCAATTGTACCACATGAAAAAAAGTTTTTACATAGGCAGCAAAGAAAGTTGTTGATTTCAATTAGTAAACAAATGCATTTAAATATAAACATTACTGCACATTATTGCAGAAGTTGGCTAAATATATGTAAACAATGAACAATTTCGCGAAAAAGAAGTGTGTGCGTATTTATTCAATGTATTTGCTGCTTTTTATTTATTTTTTGAAAATATATCACAAACACAGCTGTAACAAATGGCGTTATAAGCCCTTATAAGGTTTTTGTTGCTGGAATATGATTACGAGATTCAGATAAAGCGCACTTGCGCTGAGTCAACGACATCTTTTTTATGCGCGAAGATTAAGAAAAAAAGAAAAATTATCAACAAAAATTTAGGAAATAGGTGTAAATAAATGCACTTTTTCGAAAAATTAAAAAATTTTAGATTGCTAAATATCGAAAATAACAACAACTGCAGAAAGTTGCAATACAACTGTTATTGATTCAAATTTTAGCGCAATAATCAATTTAGTCGAAAAAGACTAATGTTGCCACATGCTGCCACTGGGCCATTCGAACTATTTGTACTGGCACACAATATACGTCAAAAAGAATAAATGTAAACCCAGTATGACAGCCAACACAGCAACAAACAGCTGGACTAGCCGCCATTGTGCTTGTGCGCTCTGCCTCCGCCGCAGCTTGATACTCGTTGGTTTCGGTTTTGACCGTTCGGGTAAGCTTTCGCCTCAAAAGTGTTGGCCTTAATTTATTCGTTTTTCGTTTGTTCGCGCATTCAGACCGAACAGTTCAGGGCACGCAATACAGCAGCAGCAGCAACGACTAGAATAAAACGTGCAACAACAACAACGACAAATCGTAACGTTTTCAACAATTTCCAACGAAAGCAAAAAAAAATAAAATAATTGCCAATTAATTGAAAACACACGAAAAAATTCCCAAATTTAAAAAGGTACACATAAAATGTTAGACGTTCATTGTGTGCACTGTCAAGTCACAATTTAGTAACAAAAGCGAAATTAAAGCGTTTATATTTTTTTTGCCTAGAATCGTCATTTTCGGCTTAGTTTTCAAAAAACTAATTCGTTTAAGCAAATGTGTTTTAAATAATTCTGATATAGTTCTCAACGTGCGAGAAAATTGAAAGTGTCGAAAGCAGCAAAAAAAAAAAAAAAAAAAGGAAAAGCAAAAGAAAAGTACATAAGTGAAAATTGCTGAGCAAGAAGCAGCAGAGATAAATAAGTATAAAAACGGCGAGTAAATTGGCAACTGCTCTACCGAGTCGAGTTGAGAGTGTGTTTGGTTGAAATCAAAATCGAGCGTAGTGAGAGCAAATGGTTGTTAAAGGGGGTTGGGGTGTGTGTATGTGTGTGTGCGTGCGGAGTACATATATGCATAAAAGGACCTGCCTGCCAGTTGTATAGCAAAAAATTATATAATACGTAATATCATGTGTGTCTTACACTCTGTATATAAAAGCATATTTGTTGTATATATTTTTTTTTACATATAATATTTACCCGATAGCTTATTATATTACGTCTTGTCGCCGCAAGCGTTTTTTTTTTTTTTTTTTTACACAGGCAAAGATTGTTTTTTTTCTGTAATGTAATCAAATCTGTGTATGTGTGTGTGTTTTGTGCATTGAAACCCGCTAAGTTTGATTTGATTTCGCGTCTGGGTCTGGCAAGTATTTAGCGCGCTGCTAATTAATTAAAAAAAGCAATCAAACAAATGCCAAGAACTTAGTTATTAATGAATGCTGTGTGGCGTGCGCGTCAAAGGTCGGCTTGTCTGCCTACTGGTAGCGTTTAATTAACAACAATTAGTGCAGTGGTAATGTACACAAATGTCATTATTGGCGCATTTCAATTAAATTAAAAAAAAAGATACATCTATGTATGTATAAAAACCGCAGTGATTGCACAAAAAAAAAGCTGTGTAGCCCTGGTACGGGGTTGCTGTGTGCTTGTGACGTCACACGCCGCAGTGAAGTTTGCTATTATGTAAGCGTAGGACCTGGTTGTCACACATATCTATATATGTATATATATATATGTGTGTGTGTACTTCCAATCAGTTTGCCGTCGCTTTCCAACACACTCACACGCACACAGTGTCGAACTGTCACTTTAAGCGCGCCAGTAGAAATCGCAAAGAACAAAAAAATAAAATAAAACAAATTTAAATTCGCTTTTAATTTAATTTTGCGCACACATTGTATGCTCAGAAATTTTGGATGAGTCTGTCTAATTTATGTTTTGTTTGTTTTGTCTCTTCCACATTCATGCTCACGCGCTCTCTGTAAAACTTGTCACTGTTGTATAACACATACAGCATCATATCGAGAGAGAAAAATTAACAAATAAAGCAAATTTACAACAAAAGCAAACGTCAAATCAGCTGTGTGTCAGCAGACGAACTAAAACGTTTATTTGGACGGCGCGTGTGCGTGCAAATTTTTTAATAAAATAAAATATAACAAATTAATAATTGTGTGCAACCAACGCAGAGTTGCAAAACTAATTAAATAAAAAATTTAAGAACCAACAATTTAAGGCAGCAACAGACTAAAAACTGTAATGGCTCTGCTTCGTTCCCTAAGCGCCCAACGTACAACAATCAATTTGGTTTACACTCGCAACAACAGAAGCAGCAGTGGTGCTCCTGCGGCAGCTGCCACAGCAAGTCGTGCCCAGAGCTTATATACAGCAACCAGTAACGTAGACAATGGCAACAGTTTACCATTGAGCAGCGCTGGAGCAGCACATCATGTGCTGCACAAGCCCCAGCAATTGCGCTGGCAGAATTTGGTGCTCTACAGCGTTGCTGCCAGCGGTGGCGCTGGCGGTGGAGGTGGCTACTATCGTTATACACCGGGGCGCATGTTGCACTCCAATGCACGCCAGCAACAGGCTCAAGTGGCAACTGCCAATATAAGCGTTGATACCGCACAACGTGAAACAACACGCACTGGGCAAACGCCAGTTAAGCCCAATCCAGCTGGTACGCCGCAACGCGATCCATTGGATGTTAGCTTTAATGATCCACTTGCTGCTTTCAAAAGCAAGACTACCTGGGAGCTGGTGCGCGCCTATGCGGTCTATGTGATTTGTTCTAGCGAGAAATTGGTCGAGCACAACATGAAGGTGAGTAATGAATCCAAGCGTTTAGTTAATATAGTTTCATTAGCTATTTATTTTTGCGCGCTTGATTTATTTCTCATATTTATAAATGTATATGCAGCTGTAGTGTGTTTTTGCAGCGTTTACTTTATTGTTTAGAAGGTTTGTTCTATAGAAATTGTTCTCTTACTTTGCGTTTCAAGTTTTTAAGCTCGGTCGGACCACTTAATGTAGCTACGCTGATAATAAGTTATTTCTTAAAAAATTGCTTTCTTAATGTAATCGAGAATATTTGTGTATCTTCGTTGACAAGTTTTAATTAAAGCACGTTCTACACGTTCTAAAGTGCATCATCGGAAAGTAGAAATATGAACTGCATAAACTTGGCTGCTACTCGTCTATTCATAGTCAGAATTCCTTACAGAGTAGGAAAGATTTTTATAGCTAAGTTACCAGAAGCCTCCTGTAACCGAATTTTAACTCAGTAACATCTGTCGTTGTTCAGTTTTGGTATTGCGAATTCATAAAAGCTGGTAGCTAGACTGTACCTTTTGTAGGGATCTGTCTTCTGCGTTTCAGATGGAAAACATTCCGTCAATAAAGCAGAATCTATGTAAGTGTCGAAAACACAGGATCAGGCACACGAGCCTGATATCAATCGAAGAATGCCTGGCGTCTCGTGCTTACGGAAAACATTTCGAGAGAATATTTTTAAATTCTTAAAATTTCTTTGGTTTTATGCTGGCATTAGAGAGAATCTAAAAATATGAAGAGAAATTTGACGGTTTCCATTACATTACTTTATCAGAATGTTGCTGCTGTCCTGTAACGCCTGTCAATGGAAAATTTCGTTTTCTTGTAGAATGCATTTCATTATAGCGATCGTTGACTGTATTTAAGTATCTTGTAAGCATTTCCGTTGCTCCCTTGCAATCAGACAGCTGTATATATTGAATGCATCGCTAATTGCCGTCAGTTGTTAGCTTTGCTGCATCATTGATTAAATGAATGAATGAATGATAAGTTGACCACGTGAATATGCACAGCTGCTTTTTGCTTTTACAATTCAACAGAGATGAGGAGGTGTATACGTTGCTGTTGACCTTGTTGTAAGTTGTATTTGCCTTGCCGCCAGAGCTGCTAGCCAAGTAGACGCTACCGCAGCCAGTTAGTGAGGATCCGAATATACACAGTATACTAACTGTCGTCTCTTTAGACTAAGGCCGTAAGGGGCACAGAAACAGATAGGCGCTGTCGTTGACGTCTGTGTGCCAAGCCCCCAAAATGTGCGCCAATCGCAACTCGGCAACTACAAGGCGAACAAAAGCGATAGTGGGGCCAAAGTATTCATGCCTATGTATATGTATACACTACTAATACGCAAGCACAGACTGCAGACTGTTTTACACCTACACGCATAAATACATATGTAGCTATATAATATGTACATAAACACACACATTTGTATGTGTGTATTACGTATACGCAAAGTTGTTTCCGTCAACGTTTTCGTGCACCATGTGCCTGCCTGTTGTATCGTTCTCGTTGCTGTCATTGTTTATGGATTTTTATACACTTTACGGAAAAGTTGGGAACATTAACTTTTACGCTAAGCTGCTTTAACTTTTTGATGCTGCTTGTGTGACTTCAAAAAGAAACAAACTCTTGTTTGTATTGTTTTAATAACAAGTTCTACAATTACATTGGTATTTTAAAAGTTTAATATGCTATTTATTCAAAGGGCAAGTCAATCGCAGTGTATTTTGAAGTCGGAAACTTGCTTTACTTTTTTGTAGTTTGTTGTATCAGTTGGCAAATTGTCTAGCTGGTATTTGTCTTGAATTTTCTCAACTTGGCTGCTATTCAAAACTGCTGCAATCACATGTTCTTTTGTTTTCGACATAACACAGATATACATATATATTCAAACATACTTGTATATCTAGACATACAAATTTGTTACATCAAGCAATATCGTCGCCAATGGCATAATTTCGGCTCACCTGCGCTGGCTCACGTTTTCGGCTATTGGTTTTTTGGGAATGTTTTTATGTATTATACCCTGTAGCTGATGGTACAAAGGGTATTTTAAGTTTGTGCAAGCCAAAAATGTATGTAACATACAGAAGAAAACGTCGGAGACGCCCCAAAGTTGCCTAAAGTCAGTGTGACTAGAGAAATCGATATACCCATGTCCGTCTGGCCGTCTGACCGTTTGTATGAACGCCTAGATCTCAGAGATGGTAAGAGCTAAAGCAACCAAATTTTCGGATAAGATCGCTTATTATCTTACGGGAGACAAGTTTATTTATTTTTTCGATATCGGTGTTATATTATATAGCTCCCATAGGGGTGGTGCAGAGGACCTCGAAAAAGCCAAACAGTTTTAGATGGATAATTCGTTTGTTTATGAAGATATCGTAACCAAATTTGGCATTCGAAAGTTTTTTAGAGTTCCCAAGCACTGAACCAAATATTAACAAAATCTGTTGACTATATCATATAGCTCCCATAGGACGGATCGTTCAAAAAAACGTTTTTTGTACAAAATTTGTCGTATTTCGTTTGTTTGTAAAGATATCGTAATCAAACCTCACATTCCAAAGTTTTTTATAGTTCCCAAGCCTTGTAACAAATTTGATTAAAATCGGTTGACTGTATCGTATAGCCCCCATGCGCCGGATCGGTCGAAAAAACGTAAAAGGTTTTAGGCGCAAAATTCGTCTGTTTTTCGCTTGTTTATGAAAATATCGTAACCAAATTTGACAAATAAACATCTTTTTGCAATGTGGTAGTACAGGGTATCCCAAATTTGTCTGCACCCGACTTTAACGTACGCCATCTTTTTCAATATCGCTGCCAAAAGCGCCGAATTGCGCGTAGGGGAAACTCAATTATATATAACTCGTTTTTGCCTTACCCTTATTTGGCAATTCATTGTCATTGAACCCTAACTGGTTTTAGATTTGTTAAGACACGTGCCTTTTGGCAGTTGCTCCTGTAGTCTGTCAAACAGGAAGATCTGCCATAAAATAATGCGTAAAATGTATTTGCTTTTGTTTTCGGCATGCCGGAAATGTTTTGAAGCATTAATTATTTCGAATTTTTATTTCTTTTGGCGATTTATTACATGGCGCTGCAGCAAATGTTGCAGGCATTTATTTATTTTTTTTTTAATTTCGTTAGTTTGTTAAAATTTTTAACTTTACGAGCAGTTGCTTTTTTGCAAATGCATATTTAGTATGTTAATTAGATTTGGGGGCTGGTCTTTTTAAGTGCTACAAAAGCAAAAAGAATTGGTTTTTATTTTTTTGTAAATTTGTAATTAATTTAAGCATGTCCAAAAATGTTTTCATTATTTTTAACAGCATAATAAAAATAGCAACTGTCGCAGTGCATTTAATTTAATTAAGTTGGCAGCGCCGTAAAAATATTTTTAATTGCATAGCTGTAAGAAATCGATAAATCTGTCGCCAAGCTGCGGTTTGGCTAACTTCAGGAAACTGTGCAAATTTTGGATATCGATAAGATGTCAATCAACACAGCTTTTGAGAACACTCAGGACACTCGTGTTTTAAACCATTTACGTAGCAGCTAACTTGAATAGGTTCTGCTTCAATTGTTTTGATAAGTCTTATTGTACGCTTTTAGGAATGAATTGAAGACAAAATAATAATACAGTTGCTTTTAAATACATGAAAACTGATAGCTTTACAAAGCATTTTCTAAGAACATATTACATTAAATACTATAAAGCGCACTGCTGTCATATATATACTTATATATATAAAATACTTGCACAATTCGTCAATCGTCGTTTGACAAATAATTTGTTCTTTCTTTTGTTGGTTTTTTTATGAAATAGCCTTGACTTCGCACAATTGAACGAACGTGTGTTAATTGCGAATTTCGTTGCCTGATTTTTTTACTTTTTGGCCAAATTCCAAATGATTTATTACTCATCCATGTACAAAAACGAGCAAATGAACTGTTTAAACCCAAAAACAGCACAGACGATCAAATGAAAGAAAAAAATTTAATACAAAAAGCGACAAATAATAAATATTGAAAGACATTTCGCTGCCAAAGCTAAATTTGGTTTAGCTGCCATTAGTTTAGCCGCTTGTTGAGCAATTCTCAGCTATTTGTGTATGTAGTTATTCAAGTGTTTTAGTTGATTTCTGCGACATACACGTGTTTCTATGTACATTGGTTAGCAATGTATGCTTAACACAATATATGATACATACATATGTCCAGTTAATTGTTGCCATGTGGCTTAGTTTGTACGCTTTAGCTAGCTTTAAAGTTAGTAATTATTTGTATTCAAAAAAAAAAACCAATAAATTCTTTGCTGATAATCTTAGTAGGCGTGTGCCAGAAATCTTAAGACTGTTTTGACCCAAATTTTATTTAAAGTCTTTTCAAAAGACTGTCGTTCAAAAGTTTTCATAATAGATTTTTAACATACTCAAAAGTAATATGAATGCGTATTGCTGACAATTGCTAATTCGGTAGATCCTAAAAATATACAGGGTGGCTGATGAATATTGCTACATTAAGAAACTCGAATAAGTTTTAATTTTTTAATTCACGTAACTTATTTTTTCTTGTTTCATTTGAAAGATGATTAAATTTTATTAAGTTTTTTTAATGTGTCTTAAAATAATGGAACTTAAATGGCCTCCACCCTCAGTGACGCAGGTGCGACACCTTAGCCAAAAGTTATTCATGACTGTCTGAAGGGTTGCAGCGTGAATTGCCTCAATTGTCGTTCGTATGGCTTGCTTTAAGTCATTCAAATTTGTTGGTTTTACAAAGAAAAAAATCAGGCGCAGTAAGGTCTGGAGATCCATATTCCAACCAGAGGTAAATGGAATGTTGATGTACCGGGCCCAGCTGGCTCAGCAAAGATCTTCAGGGACGGTTCCAAGTTAGACGACCGTGTCGCCGGAGGCGTCTACATTGAGGAACTTGATGTTAGATTATCGTTTCGACTCCCGGATCACTGCAGTGTTTTTCAGGCTGATGTCACTGCAATCCGGGAGGCTCCTATAACAATAGAAAACTTACCCATAGGTAATGGAAATATCTGTAATTATTCAGATAGCCAGGCTGTCATTAAGTCTCTCGCCTCTTTGACTTCATGTATAAAGTCGGTGAATAACTGTCGCCCGTCTCTGTTGGAGATGGCAGAACAGTTTTCCTCATATGGGTCCCGGGACATAGGTATATTGAGGGAATTTGTATTGCGGGCGAACTGGCAAGACAAGGAACTACCAGCATCCGGAGCCCAGTGCTCGAAAGTAATCCGAGCAATCACTGGACACTGGCTGGTGGGAGCTCATGCATTAAGGCTTAACTCATCATGATTTCTGCAGAAGTTGTGGGCGAAGCTGGAGACGGTGGAGCAACTCTTTTGTCGCTGCACGGGACTATCCAGATAAAGGTTCCGCTTCCTCAAGTCACACTTTCTAAATGACTTATCCCAGTTTTCGGAAAAGAGTCCGAAATGCCTTTCGAGGTTTATTGAGGCCACCTGTTGGCTGTGAAATAGAGTATCTTGAGGACCTCTTTAGTGGGGTAGGGTGGAGTAAAGCCCACCTGCGGTATCACAACGGGCCAATTTTTATCTGGCCTAAGTGAGTTAGGACCTCTACGTCCTAACTGCCGCCTTAAGCTAACGTAACCTAAGGTTTGGAGACCTGGGGGGCCAACGGAATATAGAGTTTCTTGAAATAAACTTATTGGGGAATTTTTTATGCCATTCTGTCATAACAGGCCTGGCTGTGTGAGGAGTTGCACCATCTTGTTGAAAGTCATCTTGTTGTAGTTCTGGATAAAAAAACTCTTTCAACATCTTAAAGTATCGGTCTGCAGTGACCGTAACAGCAACACTGTTCGCTTCGAAAAAGTAAGGCCCGACACTTTGACGCGAAGTGGATGCAATCCCGTCTCATGGAGTAACTGTGGGGTAGAATCACGCCATATTCGACAATTTTGTTAATTAACAAGGCCGTTTAGATCGAAATGTGCCTCCTAGTCGGAGGAGTGCCGCCAAACGTGCGCCTATATTCTCTTTGTACCAATTTTACGGACTCTTGTGCGTGATAACGCCGGACAATCCAAATTCTTGTCTCAGTATCCCAATTATCCGTTTTCATTAAATCTAAAAATCAAAAGAGTTATTCAATTTTTTTTTGGTAACGCCTTTTATCAGCCACCTTGTATAATTGGATTGCATGAAGTCTGTTTATAGGCTGGATTTGATAATTTTTTGGGTTCGGCCCATTACAATGATTAGAGTATGAAGCGTTTTAAAAGCTGTTTCTTAATACAACTTATGAAAACGTATTCAAATTTGCTTTACGTGCCTTCCATGTTAACTTTTCGCCGAAATCAGGCTTAACTATGTATGATTTCAGTTTATACCTGAAAAATAAAATGTTTCGATAAGAGATCGATTTTAGACTAGTCATTGACTAGTCTGACGATAACACCAAAGTTAAATGGCAGCAGCCAAAGTCAGAGTCAATTATTTCTGGCAGTTAAAGTGCACTTCAGAAAAGCTGTTCTCTTAAAGAAACACTCAGCCCAAGTTTTATATAGGACAAGATCAGCACGATAATCTTTATGAATGAAATTTTTTTTTTTTGGATTTCTTGACATACATACAAGTCTGTCCAAAACTTTATATTCAAACTCATGTTTATTGTATGATAAATTCGACAACCCCAATAAATTTCTCTGCTAATTTGTGTGTGTTTTTTTTTTAAATTATTTATAGAGCCGACTTCTTTTTATGTATCTATCGCTTTGCTATTTATATTAAGTATTAACTGCTTTGCTTTTATATTTGTATCCAAGAATAAAACAAATCAATGAAATGAAATCCATAAAATTCATAAACAATTTCGCAGCTTATGAAATTCGCAAAAACAATATTGGGTCAACGGTTATTTACAGCATTGATGAAAGCGACTTTCTATGGCCATTTTGTCGCTGGCGAGGATCAGATCAAGATTATACCCACACTCGAAAGGTAAATGTTAAATTTTTAACCATGTACTTACACTTTTTCTTTTGTTCTTTTCTTTCTCTTTACATTTTTTTACCCTTTTGCGCTATACCAAACAAAAAAAAAAAAAAAAATGTACCTTGCGCTTGTGTTATTTTGATTTGACTTCACTTGACTTGATTTGATTTTGAACGCGCGTTTGTTTGGCAAATAATCGAAACTGCTCTGCTTTATACCAAATACCAAACAACCAACAACACTCTGCCTATCGACAACGCCTTGAACGATCCATCAACAAAAACCACAAACTAAAAGCTAATGAAAATAGCCCGTACAGTTTTGGGTGGACAGCTCTTCGTGCTGCTTATGAAGTCGAGCTTTTATGGACATTTTGTGGCTGGCGAGAATCGTCACACTATTGTGCCCACGCTAGAGAGGTGCCTTGATTTCTTCAATGCATTAAACCAAGCATCCAAGCATCCACATATGCCTAATTAATACCCCTAACCATGTCCCACCCTTGCACCAACTTTATTCAATCTTTCAAACCCTTTACCATATTTGTAATATATAAGGCATAAAATATACAAAAAAAAACTAAGCATTTGGAAATTTTATCATCCCAGCCTTACATTTTCATAAGTTTTGCATTGCGTGACTAAGCACCCAAAAAGAAGAGGTTTGTTTCCATTGTGTCCTATATGGAACAAGCTGCAAGTCTATTGTATGCCTGCCCCTACTTAACAAGAAACACATTAACACGTATTACTTGTTTACATATTTTATTTAACAATTAACAACTTTAACCCCAACTTACAGTCAAAATCAAACTTAATGTATATTTGTTTCAATTGAATTTCACAGATTGCGTTCGTTTGGTGTGAAGCCCATATTAGATTATTCCGTCGAAGAGGATATCTCCCAGGAGGAGGCCGAAAAACGTGAAGTTGAGTATGTATTACATGTTTTTATATATTATACTTTTGACAGTTTCCACTCGGCATGAGAAAATTTTAAGTCATTTTTGGTAAAGAGCAAATAAGCAAGAGCCTACAAAGTTTCAGAAGAAGATCAGAATGAGCAGCGCATCAAATGGCTGCATGTCAGTAGTGCTGTTTTCTATGTATTACCCATTTTGTGTTTCGAGTAGTGCTGGAAGTAACATCGATGTTCTTTAATTTTTTTCCGATCATCGATATTTTTATTTCGATTATCGACCAAATCCCATTACGGACAAAATATGGGCAATCAACGGTGAAGATGTATCGAAACATCGATGTATCGAAGTTAAAAAATATCGAAAACATCGATGTTGGCCAACAAGCACTAGTTTCGAGCATTTTGGTCGGGTTATCTGCGGGCTATACGTAAACTAGGCGCAGCCCGAGTAAAAATAACCTCCTGGTCCGAGACGTGAGACTAATTGAATACATTTCGCAATTGCTTCCTTGTACCATGTGCTGTGTGTCGTATGCAGGGCCGTAGAGAAAATCAGGGCCCGGGGGGAAAACTAACAACGCCTCTAGTACGCCCATTTTTGAATCACGACAGTAATTACACTGGGCCCCTGAGAAAACTCCGGGCCCGGGGGGAATCCCCCCCTTCCCACCCCCCTCTTGTTGGGCCTGGTCGTATGTATATCCACCTCGTGCGATAACGAGATACTCATCGTCATCTCTGAAGAAGTACTATTTTTTTTGGCAGTCCCATTAAAAAAGGGATTGGGTATATTTCACCCGTGCGCGAAAACCCACCCATGTTTTGATAGTGTTCAAAAAATTTGATGAAAAAGTGGTTTCTCTATAGTTCGTATTGTTAAATGGCACGAATAAAAGTAAGTGGCATTCTCCTCAAGTCCCGATTTTTATAACCTGTACCTACAAGGTAAGATACATGCATACCACCCTTGCCCCTCATTAACGAGCACCTCGAAATAAAATCAAAAGTTTTAGAGACACAATTCGTTTATTTTCAAAGATATAACCAAAGATGTTTAGTAGTTTTTAATTGTTCCCACATACACTGCACTCAATTTTATCAAAATCTGTTGATTATATTATATAGCTGCAAGAAGCTGAACGTTAAAAAAAGAAGGTTTCAATACCCAATTCGTTTGTTTATGAAGATATCGTAACCAAATTAAGCTTTGCTAAGTTTTAAGAGCTTCCAAGCTACTATATCATATAGCCCTATAGAACCGATCAGTCGAAAAAAAAAAGTTTTTAAGGCCAAATTCGCCAATAGAAAGTTTTTTGGACTATTTTCATTTATTTATTTCTTTAATGTGATTGCACAGGGTATCTCAAAGTCGTCTGCACACGACTTTAGCGTCCGCCATTTTTGTTTCCTACTGTAGCTGAGCTCTACTTGTAAGATCTAGACATTGCAAAATGAGAATTTGCTTAATGCGTTTACTGAGTACATTTCTATATCTATTAAATTTATCTGCGTACTCTGACCAATTTGATATTCATTGTTAATACGATGTCATCAAAAATGCTCTCTATAAAAAAATCTAATTATTTTTGGACGATCGAATTTTTCCATAAGAGCCAATGTGCACTTGTAGGTTTGGATTTTAAGCTTATTGAGTAGGGCATTTAAATGCTTTAATTTAACAAACTCTCGCAAATTAAGCATGATTATCTAAAAATACGTGTGACTTTTTATACAACGTTGCCAACAATTTTGAACATATGACATTGTCAGCAGACATCAATTTTGATTTCTACTTAGTTGACTTATTATATAAAGTGCAAAAGATGCATAGTCTCATTCAAGGTTTGGAGATTTTTTAAGTGCAAGTAACTGCTTAATGCTTTAAAAAAAAAAAATTGTGTACTCGAGAGATTAATGTTGTGCCTGTATGTCAAACGCTGCAAGTAATGGGTAATTTTTTAAGCGCAATTTTCAATGTCAATGTCAGTGATCCCACGTCATATAGCAAAACCGGCATGATACGCATTTTATACAGCGCTTCTTGCGTTTTTTGCGAGCAAGCAACAGTCGATGTTTTGCATATTGAGCCGCAAAAGCTGTTTATTTGGAAATTTCCGCTGATTCAATTGAGGAATTCTTTGGAATGTTTTAAAAAATAAATAATAAAAATGTAAAGCAAGCAAAGACAGCAAAAGAAATGCCAACTCATTAAGAGATGCAAAGTGTCAACAACATAATTATTTTTAGATAGCATTTAGGATCAATAATCTTTCACAATGCGAATTCAACTGTTTTGAAAATGCAGTCATGCTAAATTTTTACCATACAGACGTGGTGACAGAGAGTGATCTATGCGCTTGGGAGTGGTTTGAACTAAGCAACGCAATGGTCGTATTCCCACGCTTCAGCTTTGCGCT
Organism: Chymomyza costata; assembly: GCA_018150985.1. Classification (NCBI taxonomy): domain Eukaryota; kingdom Metazoa; phylum Arthropoda; class Insecta; order Diptera; family Drosophilidae; genus Chymomyza; species Chymomyza costata. The sequence continues at coordinate 29,436,724 of JAECWU010000127.1, read as the reverse complement.
ACGCCCTAAAATGTATAACACGTCTGCGGTCATAACATTTGATAGATTTTGATTGAGCTAAGGAGTCGAAAAGTTGCTTCTTTCCAGATTTTGTTTTACATTTGGCGTTGAGTCAGCCACTGCCTTATTTAATAAATAAAGTTCATAAATAAATATTTACCCAGTATACCATTATTTTAAATGCGTCGCACTCAAAACAAAATATTTGTGCTATACTATAAATATTGTGTCTAGTTTTTAGTATATCTTTAAGTTTTGAAGTATTTTATATATATTCAAACAAAGAGCACGTTTTATTTGATAAGCTTTTAAGAACGTTAAATCGTTAATCGTAAAGCAGCAATGCTTGTAATTGCTGCCGTAATCGATTTTAGATAGGCTATGTTAATGCAGGTGATCGCAATTTTAATCGATATACTTAACGGTTCGAAATCCTAGTAATGATTATACAGTAGTGCTGTGTAAACGTGACTCACTTTGATGAGTTAGCTCAGTTGCTCATTTCGAAGTCTTGCTCACTTGCTCAGTTGCTCACTCAGTGCGCAGTCTTGCTCAGCTGCTTATTCTCAGCAGTTAAATTATCGATAAATTCAAATATTCTGGAGTTACTTTAATCACAGTTTTTACCTATAGAGGAATAAACTTACAAAATAAGTAAGATAATAAGACAAATATTGTATTCGGCCGCTTTGTGGCTTTTAATTTCTTTTTTCTTATGAGCTAGAGCAATATATAAATATGTTCATGTTACATAATAGTCAAAATACAACTTTGTTTTGCGTACACTTTTCGGCCACGATAATTTTGACAAGTAGTGTGCTTCTAATATGCATCTTCACACTTGCAAAGCGACCACTAGAATGTAGCGCTACCATACGAAATATGCCGCCAAATCAAATGCGCGGGCCGTTTGAAAACAAAAATGAATGTGGCAACTTCACGCCACAGAGCAAGTGAGTAGTGAGCAACTGAGTAGCGAGCAAGTGAGCGGTGATCGGTGAGCAACTGAGTAGCGAGCAAGTGAGTAGTGAGCAACTGAGTAATGAGCAAGTGAGTAGCGAGCAACTGAGCTAAAAAGAACAACTTTGCTGAGTTGGCACACTTGCTCACTTTACTGAGTTGCTCATTTTTGCTCACTCATGAGCAACCCCACACTATTATACAGCACTAATTTGCCATTTATAATAAAAAATTGTGTCTGGCAACGCCAAAGCATTTAAAAGACGTTAAGCTTATTATCCACTGCGCTAAGACATATAAAAGGGTTTCAAATTTGAATAGACCTGCAAACAATTGAAAACTATGCGCATTATTAGTATGTTATTAAGATTGTTTTTTAAAAAACTTGCAGATCTTCCGTATCAAGCGCTGGTCAACTTAAGGATGAGGGCGCCATGCCGCAATATCATGTGGACAAGTCCTTTGCCGATCGTCGCTATAAAGTGAGCAGTGCACGCACTTACTTCTATCTTAATGAGGCAACTTGTGAGCGCAACATGGAAACGTTCATTAAATGCCTTGAGGCAGTTTCGGGTAAGAATTTCAATTAAATTTAAATGCACGCATTTTGAGTTTAATTTTAGAACTAGGCCGTAGTTTCTTGAATCTCTTGTATGGTGGTGGTAGTGTATTAACTTGCATGGTATTTTGTTTGGTTATCATGTTAATGCCGTAACCAAGCTCTTAAAGTGCGCTTAAAAGCTGCTAGCCAAGTTTTAAAAGTGCTCTCTATGAGCTTGGCTCGGCAGTTGTTTAACTCTTTCTTAACTGAACATTTTCTGTTTTTAACACAACTTATTAATTATTTAAATGCATTTCTTTTTCACATTCATTTGTATACCGTTATTTATCATGTTTTGTACAATTTTTGCTTATTTCTTTATGGTTTACATATAATTAACAATCCTTCCAATTGGCAAAATCGTGGGCAACAATCAAAAAACTAACCCCAATGAAAAATAATAACATGACACATAAATCGATTACTAAAACCAAATAACCCAAAACCAAAAAACTCCTGAACTGCAAACTGTCTAACATATTCTTGTCAAAAAGTTGACGATGCAAAATTGCCACGTGCCGTGGACAATGGTGGTAAGCGCTCCCAAACAAACTTGTAGTCAACCATTTAGTCCCATTGGCTAACACAATAACAACTATAGATAAAATAAATTTGTTGTGTGTGGCTTTTATGTTTTATTTTTTTATTTTTTTTTGGCTTGAGTGTGTGTAACAGAGTTTGTGTGGTGCGCTTGTGATAAAATAATTAAAATATAAACATGTATACAAAGACATGTAGTTCTAATATAATGCATGCTTAGAGCAGAACATATAATGCTTTTTATCCGCACCTACACAATTTTATGCTTTTTTCATTTGAATATCGGATTCATACATCCAACAGGCGCTACTTTTGGTACTGGCATTACGGCTATCAAACTGACTGCACTGGGCCGTCCACAATTGCTGGTAAGTTAAAAGGTGACATTAAGAAGCCTAACAATCCAATTAATGCTATGACTTTTGCAGCTGCAACTCTCGGAGGTTATTATGCGCACACGTAAATATATGGAGGATCTTGTTGGTGGTCAGGGCAATGTGTTGACTCACCACAAGACCATTAAAGATCTCGAGAAGTATTATACCAGCGTTGGCGATAACAAGGATGTGCAGGATTTCTTAAAGAATGTTACATCTGACAAGGAGGGGTAAACTAATTCAAGCTGACATAAAACAATGCCTTTATCTAATAGTATTTTTCTTTGTTAGCATATTGCATCTATTCCCTTGGTCGGGCATTGTGGATGAGAACTCGCAATTGAGTGATACGTTTCGTGCGCCCGATCCCCAGACGGGTCAAATGCGTCGACTGATCTCACAAATACCGCCCAAAGAAGAGGAGATGTTTAGAAACATGATACGTCGCCTAAACACAATTGTTAAGGTAAATTAAAAAAAAAAAAAAAACATGGCTAAATGCCAAATGAGCATTGGAAAAGGAATATAGAATGTTGTAATATAAGCTTTCATAATACAATACAGCTACGTATTTACACTTAGGATATACTATTAATGTGCTATGTGAGAAAGTATAAATGCAAAAGCGCATACAGTCTTGGCTTTTTAAAGTACAATTAAACATAAGATGTGTGTAAGCACAAATTCTTTTAACAACTATCATACATACAATACATTAATATAATGCAACATATTTCTTTTCCCATCTATTTAGACTGCTGCAGAGCTGGACGTCCGCATTATGATCGATGCCGAACAAACATATTTTCAGCCTGCTATTTCGCGTATTACGCTTGAAATGATGCGTAAATATAATAAGGAGAAGGCTATTGTATTCAATACCTATCAATGCTACTTGCGCGAATCTTTCCGTGAGGTATGAGAACACTATTTTACCAATATACTATGCATTAAAATTGAAATTTGTTTTAATAATTAGGTGGGCACCGACTTGGAGCAGGCTAAGCGTCAAAACTTTTATTTCGGTGCTAAGCTGGTGCGCGGCGCTTATATGGAACAAGAGCGTGCTCGTGCCTCTGCCTTAGGCTATCCTGATCCAGTTAATCCCAACTATGAGGCCACAACAGATATGTACCACAAGACACTGACCGAATGCTTGCGTCGTATCAAGGTAGGCATCAAAACAGCTTTTATCACTTTATTGTATTTAGTTAAAGCATAGCCTAGGGAATATACCTAAAATTTGCGCTGCCTATATATGTGTAAGGTCACTACTTGTTTAGAAGTAAGTAATAAATGTATATGGTTACAATTTATTAGCGTACTGTAATAGCTGACGTAGGGCATGAATGTTAAAGTATATAATTAGCTAATTGCCAAAAATACGCCATGTCGGTTTGTAATCTTAAATTTCAGCTATGTTGTATAAATTACAAATTTTATAAATTCCTTAGTTGCAGCCTAGCTTTTATTAACTTTTTATTTACTTGACGTGTATATATGGCTAAAACGCTATTTGTTTTTTTCTTTTTTCGACACATATTAACTTTTCTAAAATATATTTTTTACAGTGTTTCAAAGACAGTGGTGAAGATGCCAAAAAGATTGGCATTATGGTTGCCTCGCACAATGAGGACACCGTGCGTTTTGCCATTGAAAAAATGAAGGAAATCGGCATCTCGCCAGAAGATAAGGTTATCTGTTTCGGTCAATTGCTGGGCATGTGTGATTATATTACTTTCCCACTGGGTAAGTTTTTAGTAAAAAAAAAACTATTGTTAATTGGTACTAATTTGCAACCATTTCAATTTGAACAGGTCAAGCTGGTTACTCTGCCTATAAGTACATACCATACGGACCCGTTGAGGAGGTGTTGCCATATTTATCTCGTCGTGCTCAGGAGAATAAAGGCGTGCTTAAGAAAATTCAAAAGGAGAAACGTCTGCTGGCTGCTGAGATAGGTCGCCGTCTAATTCGAGGTCAATTGTTCTATAAGCCCAAGGGCAACTATGTGCCCATCTAAGTCCGAACAGTTTGGCATTAGGGCTGGCCTGACTTTAGTTGTACACAAAGACAAAGAGAAACACAGCGAACGAAAGGCGGAGATACGGCATAGAATTAAATGTTATCCTGCAAAAAAGTGCGCAAAGTTTTTTTTTTTGTTATATTCTAAATGTTTAGTACATACAAAGAAAAACGCGTATACATATATATAAATATATATATTTAATTTTTTTGTATAAACCACAAAAAAAAAAAACCAATAAGCAGCATTGATATTCATATTGATATTTAAAAATTATTAAAGTATATAAGAACGTTTTTGTGTCTTGTTGCAACAATAAACAAATCGAGTTAGTATGTGTGTATGTTATAACGAAAACCAAAAGAGAGCATGAATAATAGAGGAAGAAGATGCAGTTAAAGCAAAACTTACTATTAATAAATTAACAATAAAATAATATAAAGCAAGCGTAGCCGACTTTAAAGACGAAAGAAATTTGCAGACGGCAAAAATCTGAATAAATTTTTAGCAACAAATAAAAATAAAACTATATGTATGCATACACATACCTATATACTATTATATATTATATGCAAAAAGTTTATGTATATGCATAGTATCTGGCTGCATTTTAGTTTAATTATACTACTAGTTACTGCAACATAACCCAAAACTCTTAATTTTGTTTATTTCAATAATTTTTTGTCTTATAGTTATTGTTTACCTCTTTATGAACATGTGATTTGATTTTTCCTTAAATTAAAATAGCTATAATACATTTTAAACATTGTGTAAAGGAAATGATTATTTGCTGAGTGTGGAACCGCGCAGGAACGAAGAAGAAAAACAGCATATAGCCAATTTTGTTCTGGTTATGGGGTTCGCAGCAAGATTTGATTTTATCTTTAATTGTTTTTATGCTAATTTATGTTTAAATAAAAAACAAAGAGTTCTTATATGTATTTTTTATTATACTATGTAAAACAAACACACACATTTGAAACTAGAATATACGATACTACAAAGTCATTAATAATTTAAAGCATTTTTTATTTTAATTTGTTACAATTACTTTTGTTTAATTTTTAGTCAATTTTTTAATAAAACAAACTAGAAAATTTGTTGGCTGTTGGGGGCCAATGCTTAAGTAATGCCCTGCATTAAACTAAATGCAAGTTTTTTTGTTACACTATTTTGCAGTTAAATTTATAAAAACATATGTAGTACGAGTATATATACATATATATATATACTACTATAAATGAATCCAGGTGTTCCCGAAATAGTTTGCGCCCCACATTCAAACGCATAGGAATTGTGGCGACAACTATTTCGAAATCGCTTGGGAACTATAGGCATATGTGTGTATATGTAATTCTATATATATACAACTATACAATGCATATGTAATAAATAAATAATATGAATGTTAACTATTTCAATGACAATAATAAAACGTTAAAATATAGAAAGAGTGCGTTAAGCAAAGCAGTGCAAATGCAAAAAATATATAGGAAAAAACACATTCACTAAATTCTTCGGTAAGCCGAAGCTTGTATACCCTTTTCAAAAGCTCACACAAAACCATTCCAATGCATATTTCATGCCCAAATATCATACCCCTCAAAATGCTATATACAATATGTTAAAAACATGAAAATAAATTAATCTTTGTGCAACGGAGCTTCATATAACACCTTACAATATCCTACATATTATAAAGTTTATATTAATTATGACATGTTTCAGAACGGTTGCTATTTTAGAAATTTTTTTTTTGTTTTGACAAAGCAACTTTAACAGCTCAATTCTAGTCACATTGCAAACAAACTTTCTATATATATACTATATACAACTATATGGTTAAAGCTATGTACATCCTTGGCACACACAAAGACGCAGCCGTATGTGTGCGTGTTTTTGCTCAGTGTAGAGTATTACGGCTTTTAGATTTAGTTTCGCCCGAACCCAACGTCAATGAGCAAAGACGATTCAAGTCACAGCAAAAATTACTTAAGTGTATACATTTTACTGTAATAACTTTTTAATCCGGTGTTAAATAAAGTACATACAAAAAAAAAACTGCATTATTTCAGTCAATTTGTTATTTATATAATAAGAACAACAAAATTTGTAATTTGGAAACGATATCTTTTAAAATAAAGCACTTATTCAGCGACAAAGCGTTACGCTAGACCCTTAATATTAAACAAATTTAGAAATCAAGTTTTTAAAGGTCTGTATTTCCAGCCAGATTTCGTGTCAGCGACATTGAGTTTTATTTGGCACAAGACTAGCTTCATATGAAAAGTTTAGAACTACGTTCATGTGGGCTTAATAAACGAAACCATATCGAATTCCAGCAATATGTTTTTTGTGGGAAAATCTAAATGTGTACAAGGCTACATCCTACTGACTGATTTTAATCATCATGTTGCCATTACTGATGCTTTAATTTGGGTAAAAGCTAACTACCTATTATTGCCTAAATTGTCTACGAAATATTAGATTTTCTAGTTTCGAGTGCTGTTTGAACGAAGCCCAAAGTAAGCGCGCACAATCTTGATCTGGGTAATTGTTTAAAAATAAGACAATTCCATTGCATCCACAGTCTAAGGTCATATTCAGAGATCGCTTTCCCTTACTTGGAACAGTAATTACTGCTCCTCTTTTGCCTGTACGTCTTTTTTTAAACCACATAAACACATAATTTAAACCATATCATTTAGTTTTCTAATTAATATAATTTTCTGCTGCTACAACGAAGGCACGAGCTCAAAGAAAAAAAATGAAGATGTCCTTTTCTCATTAACGTGACGTGACTGCATTCTTGTATTTCTATTAATTGTATCTTTTGCCTGCTCAACTAAATTACATGTTTGGTCAACCCTACCCTTTATTCCTTACTTGCTCTTCCCGTCTTTTCTGTCTGCTCTGGGATCTACGCATGCTGATCTGTTTTCTATGCATAGTCTTCCTGCTCTGCAGTGTAAACTCCATGTCTTTTGTTGGCTGCTCCACCGTCTACGCTTTATATCCCTCGCCTGCTCTGCATTTCTTATCTCTAAATCTTCTCTGAGATGCGATCTTTGCATAATATTAAGCACTTGCTCTTGTAGTCTGGCTTCTACAATTGGCGCAAATTCTTCAATTTGCAATTCTGCAATTTAAATGCTTTTTTATAGCTTTTAAAGTTTTCACTCGATTAAAATCATGGCGTTATAAAAATGAATCGGATATCTTGTGGGTTTAATAGCCTTTTCACACTGAGCACATTTAAGAGGAGACGGAAAAGATATCGAAATAAATCGAAAAACTTGATCTGTCAGACTATTATGCGCATCTTATGGAAACTTTCAGCTCTATAGCTATTACAGTCTTTGAGATCGTTTCTATCATACAGACAATTAGACAGATGGACCAACAGACAGATGGATATGGCTATATTGACTCAGCTGTTGACACTGATCCAGAATATATATACATTATGGGGTCTACCACGGTTCCTTCTGCTCATTACATACATTTGCACGAACTTATTACTTAGACTAAAAAGTTGCCTTTGCCATGAAAGGATTTAAGCAATTTTATACCTCTTTACTTGGAAGGTCAAAAAATACGGGTATTGTAGTACATAAAAAAATATTTTTGGTTTTTAGAATCAATACCAGTTACAGCGGACTCTGGCCCAGCGGAATCACAGCTGCGTAATGCAATGCAGTTCCAAAAAAATCTAAATTTTAAGGCTGCACCCATTCCACTGTTATTTATAGGTTAGGTTACACCGGTTGGCACCCGGGGGGACTGTTATTTATAATATTAAGTTAAAATTGATAATAAGTGTGGTTAAAAATGTGTAAAGAATATTTGTTTCAGTGTATTAATTGCTCACTAGTGATTTCATACCTGACTTTTAAAAATAAATCAGCACTGAATGCATGTCCGATTTAAAAAAATCAACCTGTCATTTCAGGCGTGACTTGAAAGTCAATCAGCACTGAATTCAAATTGCTCAACACTCGCTGAAAAATTGTTCGTAACGGCCAGTTGTTCCACTCTATGTATTTTATACTCGTTGCAATTAGTTTAAAATTTTTAATATCAAAATCGATTTAATTTGAATTTGTCGATATTTGTTTGTATAAAAATCAAAAAATACTAGACTAGGTATTTTATGCTCAAAAGTAATATGGTAACATTTAATTTTGCCTTGAATAAATATTTAAAACTTGCCAAAATAAATCATATAGGCATTGACTTATTGGAAAAGTTTTATATATTTCATATATTTAGACCAAAACACAACAAAACCTTAAAACACTTGACCAAAAACCACATAAAACACTTGACACAAACATTAAACATTTTTACCAATTAAACCAAAAAAGATCACAGCAACAATAAATCCAAAATTTATCGCATAACGGGGAAGTCCTTATTGTCGGGATCAACATACCACCTGTAAGTATAATGATTATAATCGGCGCAAACTCAAATCTTAATGCAGGTTTTTTTGAATACAGCGCCAAAAATCACACTACCCAAAACCACAAACGTTGCTAAATTTTCACCGCCCCCGCCTGGTACCTGGTCAGGAGCATGTTACCTGTCCAACGAATCCAGCTGCCGCCATATATCCGCCACGTGCAAGTCCGGCATATACCATTGCTATCTTTGAGCCAAAAGTTGAGAATTCAGGCCTTGTGCAGGGCTGCTTGTTACATCGTCAGCGCATACTGAAACCGCCGCCTTGCGAGAACGAGGTTATGACTATGTTTGATTTGAATGTCAACATGACGGTGAGGATATTTGATCGCAATTATCATATCAATTGCTCTTAATTTACGTGCGAATTTTTGAACAGACGCGGCATCATAGTGCCCGATCCTGTCGGAGAACCAATGTAAGTCATTCTAGATACCCAGCTCACAATAAAATTCGTTACCTAAAAGTCTGCATTAAATGAGGCTTCCATTATCATATGTTCGTCGCTACTCTCGGAACGATACATCGTGAGCTATGCTTGAAGTGCGGATGAGAAAAACGCGTTTAAAGTTTTTAGAACGTCCTTCAGCGCGTGCGTTCAAGACGCTCTATTCCTATAAATATCGATCGCATCGAAAAATCCTTTCATACACATATTCTACGAATGTGAAGCTTTAATTTTTTCTAAAAAAAGAAAATCGATTTTCTCGACCAAATTTGAAAGCACCTCCCCTTAAGGGCTCACGTAAAACGTCCCTATGCTTCGCGCACGCCTTCTCCACTCCATGATACCAAAGGTAACTAGTTAGCTTACTACCCGGTCCTTCCAATCGAGGCATGGTCTACCTCTTCAACAACAAACGCTTTGAAAACCTTAATCGCTGGAGCTTTAAGTTCAACAAGTTGACTGGACCAGCGGAGCCGCCGCGTGCTTATCCGCTTGATTTCGGCAATATCGCCGTAGCGGTTATACAGTTCGTCATTCTTTGGAAGATCTTAGAGATTACCTACAAAAACTTATGTTTCCCAGAAATTAATGTAAAGCCATTAACATTATCTTGCATTTACAGCGATCCCGCTGAAGGCCTTAAAAAACGCAAGCGTACAAAAACAGTCAATCCCCAGCCAAAGCATTTTGGCTTTGCCCAATATTTGCAATATGATGGTCAGATTTTAAAATTTAAAGCTTACTGGGACGATCGCACCGAATATGGGGATGTTCGCAAAATGGAGGTCTGCTACTATCTATCTGACGATACTGTTGAGGTCAAAGCGATGCGTATACGCAACACGGGACTTTCTGGACCAACTGTATTTCTTAAGCGTGGACGTTTGCCGCGCGTAAGTAACTCAGACAGAGAGTGTTTGAAATTCTATTAAAAATAAATCTTATTGATAGGAATACGGTGGACTCATGCTGCCGGGCGCCCAAACGCCAATTACCTTGCTGAATGTGATGAGCATTAAGGAAAAAGTGCGCTGGAATGCAGATCCATTGAGCACGGGCTACAAGGAGATATTGTATTACAATGAGCGAGACTTTCAGATCGGTGCGGTAATGAATTGCTATGGCAGACCAATAGTCATGGATCCTTTTACCAAGGAATATTATTGCACTCGCTTTGGCCTAGATGACTTTACACCATTGCCAACGCCAATGCGTTTAGATATTCCCCCGGCTTATGACATAAGCACACGCATACCGCCTCCATATAATGTTTGGGGCTCCTATGAGGACTCAATGGCCAATTGCATTGCGGTAGTGCCAAAGCCACCAAAGCGAGACTTTAGGAAATTAATCAAATTCGATCGTTATGCGCTGCGCTTCGGCGTCAAGCTGCTTTCAACCATACGCGAAAATTGCGAACGCATTTTTGTTATTAGTTTCTATCTGTCCGACGAAACTGTGCAGGTACAAGAGATAGCTGTACGTAACTCCGGATTTTTGCGGTGAATTTATGAAAAGGGCGCGTCAGGAGCTGCCGGGACAGGAGAAGTATTCACGCAAAACACCAGCATTTTATAAGCCGGTCAACTTTGATATTGGCGCGACAGTGGGACTACAGGATTTTCTTTTCTACATTGTCTCAGCGGATGAGTACACATTACTCTATATGGAGCATCATCCAGAACAATTTCCGTTTGCTTATATTGAGGCTATATTGCAAAAGATACGCAATCATATGGCGAGCAAGCTCTGTTTGAATTCGGCACAGCTTGTATGCCAAAATGCAGGAAGCTAGAGCACAAAGATAACTTGTACGTCGCCTACTAATCTTTAAAGGCTGCTCCTATTCACGCCATGGGCAATAAGATTTCGGATCAAGAGATTGTTATGCTCTGCCGCAGATGCTCGGGCGAAAAGGCGCCGAAATGCGAACGAAATACCAGTGCTGGCTACGGCTCATCTTGAGCTGAAACGCGCTTTGTGCAATGCTCGCGATGAACTAATGGAGCACTTGCATCATATAAATCCCAATAATTTGCCCTTTCTGCCTGAATCAAAGATACGATTTACGCTGCGTGGCTGTCGTCTGCCATTTTCGCAGACACTCACCGATTCTATTATGATGTTTTTAAATCGTAACGAATGCGATGAAATTGAAGTTTGCGATCTTATGAATTTTATTAATATATACTGTAGCAAGGATTGTAGTCTGCTGCCCGTTAATCACTATTTCGAAATGTGCCCCAAACTATCGTTCCTTAATAGGAGTCGTGTTGTAAATCTGACATGTTTCCCAAACGATTTGGGCTTGCCCGTTAAATTTCCCAAGCAGGATGACAGAGATGTATACATTGGCGAAAAAGTAAGACCGCCAACAAAAGATTAAACACAGATGGCACATTGTATTTGAGTTGCAGTCATATCCAAATTATGTGTCCAAAACTCTTTAAAAATTTCTAAAATTATTTGTGTATACTGCAGCGTAGTAGAAAAACTTATTCGGAACATGTTATAAAATAAACATCGATTAATAGTCAATTCAAAATTAGTTTGGCTTTATTTTGTTGTACGCAATTGGAGAAGCATCTTAAATTTAAGATTTGGTAATGAAGATAAGCTGTTACGACGCTCTGTAATGTTTAATAGCCTGATCATCTTGTGGTGCTTTCATTCATAGAGAGAAGCTATTAGTTCAACAAATCGTCCCAAACTATACAAAATTTGCCTTTTAAATGTCTTATGGCCGCGTTTCCTCCAATTGAATATTTGATACATTTGATACACAACTCTTCTTTTATTATTATCGATTTATCGATATATATTTTTTTATTGATATTGGTCCATAAAGCAAGGCATACACTATACAATGTGCTGTACAGCGAGACTGTTTATCGAGCGCGTTGTATTTCCATTGCATTGTGTGTGGTGCTGCTGTATGAAGGCGTACGACGGTCGTACGAAAAATCAAAAAGTTTTGATTTTTTTGGCTAATCGTACAGACGGTCGCATCGTGTATGTGCCTATTGGAATTATTTTTTGAGTTTATCGAAATAATTGAGCGCATTGTGCCGGCAATATTTTACAAATTAAAACTTTATAAAATTAAAATAAGCAAAATGGAAGACACTGCAGAATGCGTAGCTTCATTGAAGCGTATAAAAGTATGCCAGAATTGTGAAACGGCAAAAGTGCCAATTATAAAAATAAATATGTGCGCAACAAGTGCTATCTTAACTTAATGGAACAGTATAAAAAAAATTAAAAGTGATGCCACAATGGACGACTTAAAAAAGAAAATTGCAAATATGCGCACATCATACAAACGGGAATTAAAGAAAGTTTTGAAAAGTGAGCGGTCTGGAGCCGCTGCCGAAGACGTGTATGTCTCGAATCTGTGGTATTTGATGAATTTGAATTTTTGCGCCATTTGGAACTCCCGCTGCCTGGGCGGTCAAGTTTCAGTCCAGATGAAGATGCTGCTTCTCTGAATGTGGTATGTATTAAAAACACAAATCTCATAACCCATAGTAAACAAATGTTGTTTTTCCACAAATAGCGTTCGAAAAGGGTGTCTAGGAAGGCATGTGTTGCTGATGCAAGGATCAGTTTTTTTAAATCAGTAGCACAGCACCTAGAATCTCCAGCTAAAATGCCAAAAAATGAAGACGAAGCTAGCGCATTCTTATACGGATGGGCGCATATGTACAGGAGCATGGAGAAGGAACAACAGCTGCTGGCAAAACGCGTAATCGACGAAATATTGATGGTCGGACGATTGAATGCATTAACGATTTATAAAGTGAGAAGCGTCAGTGAAATTCTGTCAAGCACGGAATCTTTCGTAGACGACAGCAGCTTTCAACAAATACAAACTCGTTTATATATACGGGCGAATCAAAATCATTTCAATGCTCGCAGCCCCATGTCTTAGCAGGCGCTCCTCCCGTCTGTTTCAATGATGATTCAACGTCAAGGCAATTCATGAGAAGCGGCCCTGTAACCTTCGCTAATGCGTTTCCAAAGATAGCGGCACCTGTAACATCTTTTCATCATAACCCAAACTCTGATAGATTTTTGGCAAGCGGACCGTTGTCTTTTGCTACAACCTTTGCTAATCCAGCGGCACCTGAAAAAACTTACGGCAGTGTAGCAGACCTGTTAAATGATTACTATTGAAATTTTGAATTTTGTGAAACGAATGGTATCAGATGTAGTGCGGCACTTCTATTGCAAATGCTAACTAATTTTAAATTTTTCAATATTGTCACTGTTATTGAAAAATTTTAAATGAATTAACATTTGCAATAGAAGTGCCGCACTATATCTGATATCATTTGATTCACATAATTCAAAATTTCAATACTACCTTTTAAATATTTCATATGAAAATTTGTAAATTCTAAGAATACTCCAATTATGAGAACTGATTTATTTAATTTGTTATTACATATTTACTTATTGTAAGAATACTCCAATTATGAGAACTGATTTATTTAATTTATTTATTACATATTCACTAATTCTAAGAATACTCCAATTATGAAAAAAATAAAACAAAAAATATTAAATTTTCATGAAGAATTTATTGCATTCAAATTTTTTTATTTTTTCACAAAATTTTTTCCGTATTTCTTTGGCTTCGTTAGACGAATTTCTTCATTTTTACTCCTGGCCTTTGGTTTTGCTCCTCCTCTTCATCATATTGGTCAAACTCCTTGTCAATTATAGCACTTGCAATTATTTTTGAACCCGTCTCAGCTCACAACGTTTTGTTTACAAGTGAAATTTTAAAATGTGGTTGTACTGTCTGCTGTATCGTTTGTATGCATCACATACAGCTCGATAAACAGACCTATCGTACGACACGTTGTATAGTGTATGCCTTGGGTAACAATTGCAACTATAATAATTACATTCGCACTTGTTTTCTTTGACCAAAAAGCGAAAAATTGATTGTAATATGATCTTGCACCCAGACCAACTGAAAAAAAAAAAAACCACCAAACACTCACCACTGGTGTTCACAAAAACTTGCAACGTTCAAACTCCTGCAATCCAAAATTCACCAAGACTCGAAAGAATTAACATCAAAGAGGTACCTTGACCTCACCCACTCAATCCCGCCCTAGATTCTTTGATCCACATCCTATTACCTAATACATGGCCGAGCATAAACCTGATTTTTGGCAAGAACACCACTCTATATCTCCGCTCGTCTTAAAACACAATAACCTCTACCACGCAGTATGACCCAACTAACACTTTTCCGGAACTAAAGGCTCCCCAGTGCTTCTCTTTCCTCTAATTTACAAGGGGCTCCACCTCCGGCTTTCCATGTTCATTTCGAGACTTCCCGACTATATAGTATCTTCTGCGCATTCTCTAATTTCCATAGAGTTTATCTTATTGAGCATGCTACAGTTGTGGCTAGTCGTAAAAAATTTGAATCGACTTTCGCTCAATTTTGAGTTTGATTTGGAGTTCAGCTACCAGGCGAACAGAAATGAAAAGCAAGCAGATGCAGAATAAAAATGTTTATAAACTCTGCACTAAAAGTATGCAACATTATTTTTTTTAAAATGAAATGTTGCATACTTTAAGTTGCTTATTATAGTTGCTTACTTGCTAGTTTAGATTTCTGTTCGCCTGATAGCAGCAGCTGGTTTTAAGACCATTTTGAATAAAAAAATTTTCAAATAAATTTTTGGTCTATTTTATAGTATTTTTATTTACAAAATTCACGTAGTTTATGGATGATCCCTTAGATTAGATTAAAGATGTGCCAGTGCGCCTTCATGTAAACTTAGGTTTACTACTTCTTCTGCTGCCCGGCGGATTCCATTCCAGGGTAGCATGGCATATTTCGTCATGTGGTTTTCCTTGTATATGCCCCAGACAGGAATACTTTCTTTTGTATATAGCGTTTTTTTGATTTATCCACCTGAATGAGAGCTAGGCTAGCAGATGGAACATTACCTAAAACTCGTCCAAGGCAAACACAGCATAAAGAGCGTATGACAAAAAGTTGCAGACTAAAATGATTAAAAATGTACTGACTACTTAATCATCGCAGACCCATCGCACTTCGATATAAAAGGGCCAACTAAATAATGTTGGTGGCACAAACCTGGCTCGCTCGAATCGCTTACGTATCCAGAAGCTACAGAATGGAGCTTTGCGAGTCATTACTGGATGCGAATGGTACAAAAGAAATGAGACCCTGAAGACCATTGATCCCCAGACAAATAAGCCCACGAGCCCTTACATAAATAGCTTGCAAAGACACCAAAATAGGCTGATGAAAGTTCGCAGAATAGAGACTATAAAAACCTATTATATTATTCCCCGCACTAAAGCGCAACTCACAGAAAGTCCAATGCAGAAGATGGCTACAATTTGGCCTTGTACTGGGCTTTCCGCTGTGACAACATCACGTTCCTCCAGCCAAACAGGCACTACAAAAAAAACACATTCATTTCGGCTTGCACAAAATTGATATACCCTTCTTATCTTACAGCTACACGGTATAATTAAAGATCCAGAAGACATACTATGTAGCTTTATGCAAACCAAGAAGAGCGCACCAAGGCAATGGTTCCTAGATGTTTATACCACCAAGAAAATTCAAGCTTTTTTTAAAATTTGAACATGTTTATTTATACTAAGGAATCACACAGTGTGTGCCTGCTTCATTCTGTGCTATGTTATATACATATATAAAAACACAAGCAGTTCACAAATTTAAGCACAATGTCTCGCTGGTAAATTATACGTTGTTTAAGAGTTGTTAATTGCTTCAACGTGATCAAAAATTGTTTTTGTCTTTTTTTTTTTTGTCGAACAGAAAATTTTGAGCTTAGGGCCAAACTATATACTATATACATACGTAGCTTCGCCATTGGAAGCCTGCCAAAGAGTTCTCTTAACAGTATTATTTATAAATTAAGTAAAATAAAAGTATCCTATAGCTTAGTAATGATATTATGATTTATCTAAAATAACATTTCCTTATATAATATCAAATTCTTTACGAGATCTAAGGAGCCAACTTATTTTTAATTTAATGCACACTTATTATATTATAATTACAAACTTTTTTTTTTAATATCCTAATTGAGTCGGAAACTATTACAAAAACATAGTTAAAATGCATTTAGTAACAACTATTATTTTTTAAATGCTAAACTCAATTAGTAAATAGTAAGTCGCTGTTGTCGTAGGCCTATTGCCAAAATATTAGAATGATTATGTAGCGTCTTTTCACTTACCATATTTTCAGCTGAATCTGGCGGGCAATCTACTCTTCTCATGAATCAAATGAATATTGTATTTATTAAATATTAATTATTTAATTTTCATGTTTTGTATTTGTAATATATTTGTTCCAACAATGCAGTTACCTCAAACTTTGTTTCACGCAATGCTATCGGTGAAAAAGTTTTAATAATGCTATCCCAAAACGCATACAATTCAGGATACTTGAAACTAATATTTTGTCGTTCCTGTTGTAAATGGTTTTCTTGTTGTACTGCTGATCGTTGTTTCTTTACCTATAAAGAATAATAATGCTTTTTATAATGACAATCCAGCACAGTTGAATAATATTGCTTGTTAGACCATCTGTCGTTACAATGAACTATTGCATGCGCCAATCTTCATTGTTACATAAACGAGAGAACAGTATAACAGCTTTTAATAGTTATTATAGAAAAAAAAGCAGTCCACAGCAGTAACTTACGAAAAGGATTTGTTTTCCTATAACATGAAACACTCCATCTGTGCATTCAGTTGGAAATTTTTGTGTTTTTTTCTCTTTATTACAGCGAATATTCGATGCATTTAAGCTTTCAGCTTTAAAGACTGTTTTCTTTTGTCCAACAATGGCAGGTAAGCTTTTGGGGTCACGCTGGGTTTTTCTGTGTAATATTATTTATTATTATTTAATGTCACTTAAGCCGCGGTTTAACTAAAAACTTACTTGATTTTATGACGTTTTGACGCAGTTGGTAAACTCACATTACTGCTTGCAATATTTGAGTTGTTTTTTGCTTGGCCCTCTTCATCGCCAAGTTCATTGAATTTGATTAAGTCATTAACCAACTCATTTGGTGTTTGTCCTGCACTTATTTCTAATGGATCGATCTGAAATTGTTTGCTTAAAAAGATTTTCATAGACCACATATGTTGCCAAGAACTTACATTTACAGATTTTTTGCCTCCCAAACAAAATACTTTTGTTGCACCCATCCCTGCAATTGGATTTTCTTCCAAAGCTAATTCTGTTGCATCAGTCTGAGAATTTCTGTAAAACAATATATTTAATGTGCTTATAAAGATTCGTACTAATTAAAACTTACTGTGCATTTTTAGCTCCGGGATTTTCAGCTAATACTGCAGCCACCAGTTCACTAAATGAATCTTGTCGGTCAGCAGCTGTTGCTTCACTTTTCTGTTGAAAAAAAAGAGAGTTGTTAATTAAAATAAACATCTATAGAGCCGGTCTTACTTTATAGGATGCAAAATCAAATTCCATATCCGAAGAATTTTGGCAGAATTCATCATTGGACAGTGTAGACATGATTGAAACCATAGAGTCATCACTTTTAAACGATATTGAATCAATCGATGTTTGTTTTCTTTTCTGTTAAAATGTATACATTACATTTTTAAACATTAGAGTGTATAGAACATGACTTACTTTATTTGCCCATGGCTTTGGTGAGCTATGCGCTACTACCGTATGCCGAATACTCTCATCTTCTTCACTGTAGTCATTTATATCTTCGATTCGTTCTTTCGCAGATTTTATGGTCACCGATTTTCTATAAACAATAGGTATATATAAAAGTAATACGCAAAAGGATTTACCAATGGCAATTTAGCTACCTTGAGCTGTTACGGCTTTTGATCGGCTTGATTTTGTCATTTGTGTCATAATTTTTAACTTTCCCAGTGAATGGTATAGCTTTGGCCCGAAGTTTTCTGTAAAATTAAATTTGAATTTGGTCAATCCGCTTGATTTTAAATATTAAAAATTTACTTGATGTTTTTTTTTATCCCATTTGCAATTATTTCGTTATAGCTGGCATCATGCTGGTGAACTAAAATCATGAAATCAAATATTGTTATATACAAGTACACATTAAATTAAATGATTCAACATCCGTACATTTATTCATAAACATACACTTATTTTCATCCCAGCGACTATTTGAGTTATTGGAGTCACTAGAGTCATCGGAAAATTCAATTATTCTATATTGACTATAAAAAAAAAATAAATAAACTTAATGCACATTAAGACGGTTAAGCAAAGTAATAAAACTTACTTTGTTTTTTGAGGTGCTTTTAAAAACGGCTTATCTTCAATAATATTTTCATAAATGGGAGCTTCATCGTGGCCTAAGAAAAAACAAATTTTACACATGAATTTTTAGTTTTTTTGACTATTTTCCTTACCCAAATTAATTGTAGGCATTGAACCTTTTCTAAGCCTATATTTTTGTGTGCATGAACTTGGAAAATGGCGTATACAAACTTTGGGTTCTTTAGTAAGCTTATCCATATCCAGTTTCAAGTTTGCACACCATTCCTTTCTACTTTGCGGTGGCATTGCAAAATATTTTTTTCCACCAGAACACCCTTCCACAATACACTTTCTGGAATTACATGACAAATCTATTAACAAATCTTAGTTTAAAAAAAAAAGAGATGCCGGTAAAGTTATGTTCAACTTACATTCTTTTTTGGTTTTCCAGTTTTTGTTTGGTTTGTCTTTTAATGTCCATATAAATAGGACCATCATTGTGTCCTAAAAAAACAAGAAATCAATTTGTTTGCACTTGAAACAGATTCTTTTGATTACCTAGATTTAAAATCGGCATTGAACCGTCTTTAAGCCTCAATTTTCCAATGCACGTTCTTGGAAAATGACGACCACAAAGTTTACTCTTAGAAGTAAGTGTCGTTGGATCAATTTTTAAATTTGCACACCATTCGTTTCTAGATTCTCTGGGAATGCTATAAAGTCTACCCTCAGTAGGACACCCTTTTACCAAGCATCGCTTTAAACAAATGTCCGTTTTGCTTGTATCGGTGTCTTCTAAAAAGCAAAAGTTTTTATATGTATGTACTTATATGCTGTTTTTATATTCTGCTTAAGCAGATGTTATGTACGCTACCCGTTAAAGCCATTAAACGTTTGTTCGTGTAAATGGGTTCATCATTATGGCCTAAATGAGTAAAGTACATCAGTATATTCGTACAGCATAAATTTCGTTTAATGTCTTACCCAAATTTAATGTAGGCACGGAATACTTTCTGAGCCTTGATGCTCCAATGCATGACTTTTGGAAATGACGACTGCAGACTTTGCTTTTTGGTTTAAGTGTTTCTGGATCAATTTTTAAATTTGCGCACCATTTTTTTTTAGATGCACTGTGAATAATAAAAAGTCTACCTTCAGTGGGGCATCCCTTTACCACGCATTTGTACTTATTCATAGTGAGAACTGTATTTAGTTTAAAAAAATATTAAATTGTAAGCTGCGTCCAGCGTATGCATTAAATTTTTGTTTGGATAATTTTAAACATCTGTGTCACAACAGCTGTGAATAAACAAATCGTACTGGCTGAATTAAGTTGGCATTTCCGATAGACAAATTGATATCGATTAATGACAGTATCGACTAAGCGCCATATATATTAGCTGTAAATTCTTTTTTTAATTTGAAGAGTTAATTATTAATATTGTGAATGATAAAATTTATTTCAAGTGCCGTTTCCAAAATTTTTTTCAAAATTAAAATTCACGCTTTCGGTAACAACCAGCTATTTTAGTATGTACTTCTACAGATATTTATTTATTACAATAAATCGAAATATGGTCGTTAAAAAACGCGAATTCTCAAATTTTTTATTTTTTAATTAATCTTAAACTGAACATTAGGGTTAGGCAGGGAGATGCCTTACAACCGCATACTAATTTTTCCTGTTTCCTGTTGGCAAAATCCATTGTTTATAGCTTGTCCTTACGTGTGGCGTTCCAACCAATTTTCTTCGTTCGTTTCATAACTATAACTTTACTAATTTTCGACACATAACTATAAGAAGCCAAAGGTGTCTAAAGTCTAGGGAGGTTTATTTTTGGCACATACAGCATGGATCCAATACATTCATATTCTTAGATTGCATTTGCAAGTGAGCTTGACATATTTTTGGTGAGCTCCTGGCATAACCCAGCTGTTTTTAAAGCTTCTGATTAAGTTTTGGGATATACAGCCTTTAATTAATTATACAGATTTTTAGATGCGGAAGCCTGTAATTTTGGTATGCCGAAAAATTCTCCTACCATACGCCATAAGTTTCACACTTACCTTCAGCAAAGTAAGTTCGTTTTTTCATATATTAAATCAGTCAGTTTATTGTTTATATTCTATATTTATTAGATTTCTTTAATATAGCATAATAAATGTTGGGCTTGCCAAATAAAAAAAAAAAACCGAAGCAGTATGTTAATAAGAACTTATAATAAATGTAATAAAAAATAGTAATTATATTAATCATACAATTTTGTTTTTTGCAAACAGTTTTGCATCATATATATATATAATTTTTTTTGATTTTTTTTTTTTTTTTGTTGTGATATTTTTTTATGATTTATTAATTGCTGCACTCTTTTTTTTTGGGTATTTAACTTTTGCTTGGCTCTTTGCGCATAAAGCATTGAATTTGCTAAAACTGACTTTTATGACAAATGAATAGTTTTAAAAAATGTTCAAACAATTAGTAATATTTTCAATTGTAATTTAAATAAGTACTGCACTTAAAAATAATGTGAACATTTTAAAATATAATTCAGTTTGATTTTTTTTAATTATTCAGTTAAAAAAAAATCAAACTTTTCGTATGTTTTAAAGTTATGGGAAATTGAAGCACAACAAAATATTGAACTATTGCATTAAATTTACTTTTTCCATCTTTTGCTTTTGCGTTTTTGTTTTGTTATGGATACAATTAGTTAATTAGCTCAAGTTGAAATATAGTGCGAAGCGTTAAGTCAAGGGTATAACAGCATATTGATTTATTTTTATATTTTGTGGTAAATTTTGTTTGTTGTTTGTGTAGTATATTAGCACTGTTAGCACAACAAAAATAAATAATTTTATTTTTTTTGTTTTAAATGAATCTATATAAAGCCTAACATTGCCATTGATGGTCTGGCTGGCTGTTTGGTATATAATTGGTGCTATTGTTTAACTGTGCTACAATTTTTAAAAATACCACAGACTGCACTAATTTCCACATTGAAGCAGATTTGATTTAGATTTCATCAATATCAATCTCCTCGCCCTCCTCTTCATCGTGAGCGTTTTTCTTGTTGACAGCAGCCTTGGAATTTACAGGAGCCACCTTAAGTGGTTCAACACGTGCGCGATCATCATACTCAATCTCAACATCTGAATCACCGGCACCTTCGTCATCTTCCTCGGAAGACGTTTCTTCTTCCTCTGCCTCTTTTAGCCATTGCACAAACGGTTGCACCTTTTCATTTATTTCAGTGGCAACCTTCTTAGGTACATGGCGTTTGCTAACCTTCTGAGCCCAGTCTAGAATGACCTTTTCATCAAGTATATCCAAATCATAGAACATCTTGAAGATACCGGCCACCTTGGGCATCAGCGTGTTAGTGTGCAACTCGACGGTTAGCTCAATGCCGCCAATTAGATAACTCTGGGCCTTCGGATTGTTATGAGTGAAGCGCAGCAATAGGATGCGATTTTTACGCACATCGCTTATAATATTCTCAGTAAAGAGCAGCTCGGCCAGTACTAAAGGTGCCTTGTTGACAATATCCAAACGCTCGGCTTCAATTAATAGCTCCTTGTGTGTGGCCACATCATCCAATTGCTTGCGATCGCGTTTATTCTTAACAAGCTCATAGAATATATCGATGCGCTCCTTTTCGGTTTTATCGTAGTCATCCGAAATGGTCATGCCCTTGGCGCCATCAGTAAGATCTTGCAAACGTGCACGTATGGCTTCCTGCAAAACATAAAGATAAGATATTCATGATTTTATATATAACTTATATAGAATTTGTTACCTTGGACACATCAACGCTCCAGCCATCATCATCATCGTCATCGTTAATGTTCTTCTCTGGTATGGCTGCACTGATTTCAGCCTCGGTTTGGCTAGCCTGATTTGTGCCATTACCGCCATCAGATTCACCGCCTGAATTGTTGGCCATCGAATTATTGGATATAGAACCATCAGAAACATCATTCTTTTGCTTCTGACCACGCTTTGAGCGCTTGCCCTCGGTCAAAGAGGAGCCTTGTGCGGCAGGATTCAATGATGGTGGATTCTTGACAATGAATGTATTAACCTTATGATTGACTTTAAGCAGACCATGAAAACCGCAAGCCTTGCATGATTGAGAGATGGTTTGATGCTTGGCCGAAACAGTCAAATTAGTTTCCGGATTATCACATTCAGGACAGAGCACAAACTTGCGTATAAAGCCATCCAAGAGGTCTTGCAACTTGCCCACATCATGCGATCCGTTTACAATAAAGCGCTCGTTCTAGATATAAATGCAAAAAAAAACATAAAATTAGTTTCATTTAGTTATGTCATATTAAAAACACTCACCTTATGATCGAATTGGGTTTGAGCACCCAACTCGCAACCAAAGTACTTGGTTGGATAGGTTGCTGGACGGCCTATGGCGCGAGCCACATCGGCCATGTTAACAAGCACGGTTTTAATGCCATTACCCTTGCCTTCGACCTTGGCCTGCAGACGCGGCATCTTATAGCGATAAAACATGTCCGTAACACTACGGTTTACATTAACGGTGGCCATCTTGTTGGTTGCTTGTTTTGGATCTTCAGAGACAGTAAATGTACGTGTGTGCGTGTGCTGTTGCTATGCCGTTGTTGATGACGTTACGATTTTACTGGAATTTCGTATGTGTGTGGTTGGTTATTAAAAGGGGCTTAGCAGTCTGCTAATTCCAATTGCCTATGGCTTTATGTGCTTCTGTGCTGGTTGTTGTTGTTGTTGTTGGAACCAATGTATGTATTGACTTTTGCGGTTATTGTGCAATTGTTTGACTTTTCGTTTCCGTTCATTAAATTTGTTTGGTTCACGGTTCGTTCGCTGCTTTACTGCGCGCTTCTTTGACGAAACGGTTAGGAATTCAGTATTAGTTGATGATTTTGGTTAGCAATGCCACTAAGCTGGGCTTCTTCAGCTGGGGGCTTACTTTTAGCTGCATCAATCAATCAATCAAGTAAACTGTTTGTATATTTTTTTGTAGGCTATTGCGATCATTGGCTATTGCCCGGCAAACACTTGGCATCTACAATATTTCTCTTTTTTAGTTATTTCACGGTATTATATTGGTATACGCATTGGTGCAGGCTTAACTATTTAATGTAAAATGTGGCGTGGTATTATCTATGGTTTTTGTTTTTAATGATTTTTTCATATATATATTTTTTTTTATTTTTTTTTTTTTTTTTTTAGCAAAATTCTATTGAAGTGGCGCCACGGCTGTAGGCTCACGTGTATCTGAACGGTTGTAACTTCCGATGTCTATTACTTGAAGTCCTGCAAGCAAACCAGAACGCAAAATTTGAATATTTAATTTAAAATTACATAATATGGCGCATAATAAAGCGCAAAATGCATTTAACAAGTATACGTATATATTACAAACGGAATAAATGATTAAAGTGCATAATAAAATTTTAAATTTATAAATTTGATATTAATGTATGTCAGCATGGATATGCGCCTTATGCATACATAAACAATTAAGGCGTATACAAGTTTTTTTTCTCTTTTATTTCCCAAAGATGAGAAGTTTTGCATTTAATTTGAACTTTTAATTCGGCATTTATGCAAGTCAAAGCCTATTCTAGTTTACGGCTGTTAAGTTGGGAAGTTAGTGTTGAAAAATACGCTACTTAAACACAACAATATTTTGGTATTTTTTTTTTAGACAGCGATTTTTTATAAATTTAACTGGATTAAATGCAATTTGAAAGCTGAGTCGTAATGTTTTTTAGTTAGGTTAGGCCGGCAGTCGGGACCTAACGTCCCAACTCACTTAGGCCATAGAATTGGCCCGTTGTGATACCGCTGGGTGGGCCTTACACCACCCTTCCTCCACTCAGGAGGTCCCCTATATGTTTTCAAAATCACGCCCATCTGGCGGCTTTAATAAACCTCGAGAGGCTTCTTGGACTCTTTTTCCGAGAGCTGAGATAGGTCATTAAACACGTATGATTTTAGGAATCGGAGCCTTGTCTTACACAACCCAGGGCAGTGACAGAATAAATGCTCCACCGTCTCCAGCTCCTCCTCATCACCACAACTTCTACAGAAATCATTGTGAGGTGCATTGAGCCTTGATGCATGGATACCCACCAGCCAGTGTCCGGTAATTGCCCGGATTACTGTCGAGCACTGAGCTCTATTTAAATCGCAAAGTTGCTTTGTTCTCTTTTTGCAGCATACCGGCCATGTCTGCCGTGAGATTAATTAATTTACTTAATTAAGCAATGAGTTTTGTTTAAGGAATATGCTGCAAATGGTCATTCAGATTTGGATGCTGCAGCTTGAAAACGTGGCACAGAAGATTCCAGTTTTTGCTATAGTATATCAGACAGATTCGTTTGTCTTAGCGTCGAAGGGGTCAAGTCAACTGAAAGATCTATTTGTGCTGGGGTCTCTCAAGGCCGCGTCTTATAGCCTGCATATATATTGTAAATATGCCAACCTCCAGTTCAGTCTTAGCGGTCTGATTATTATAGCCACGTATGCGCATGATATTGTATAACCCACCAGAAGCCAAGTATTATAGATATTACAACAAAAGCGTTTCAAGACCTTTAAGTAGGCCATATATGCTACCCTAAGGTCATATTGGCTAGGCGGCTAATCTTTGAAAGACACACGAAAATAGTTTAGCATACACTATGATATGGCATTTGGCTCTTAAAACTGTCCCGATTTGGAAGTATCACTGTCACTTGTCATATAAAAAAGAGCAGAGCAAAATACCTAAGAAGACCTGTGATATACCCTGGGCTATAGAGCCTTTGAGTGGGACCTAAGATGCAGATATCTTTAGCGTCTCGATTTGCACCCGAATGAACAGGCAAGGCAAGATTAACACGTGCAGGCCTCAATCGGCTGACGGAAACGGTTTTATTTGAATCTTCTCCTCGTAAATGATTTGTAGTTTTTGTTTCCAACCACATCCAAATCGGTTACAATTTACAAAAGTTATGGGTCAAGTTATGTGAAGAAATATTATTGTCTACACAAAATTTTGTCGTTTGTTTAGTATACAAATTAGTAAGTATACGGCATGTTGTACATCGCTTCGTGCAATGGGGTCGATTAAAATCGGTCACGTACACTATTTTTTATTTTTGAACTATCTCTTTTTTAGCCTTTTCAGCTGTTGCATGTAAATTACTACATTCGTTGTGTGTCAATTACTAAAGCACACTTTTTGACGCTAGCTGGCATACTTAGAAATGCAGCATTATCGATTTGTGAAAATGCTTTCGAAATGGAGTTTTTTGTTTTAGCTTATAAAATTAGACAAGAATTAAGATCTGGATTACTCTATGCAAAACTAGTATGTTGCTAAGAGTTTATAGGCAGCACTTTATCTGCTGAACAACAGTCTTTTCATAAATATTACGAGCAGACTGCATATTATGCAACTTTTTGAGAAATATGTAAAACTGATT
Organism: Chymomyza costata; assembly: GCA_018150985.1. NCBI lineage: Eukaryota > Metazoa > Arthropoda > Insecta > Diptera > Drosophilidae > Chymomyza > Chymomyza costata. Next base: position 29,410,531 of record JAECWU010000127.1, on the reverse strand, counting down.
TATAAGGTGGGCGAAAAAGGTTGCAACCCTGTTTAGTTAGGTTGCCAGCAGTTAATCCACAACTTGGGAGAAAAGAAATAAATTATCAATCTACAGCAGCTCTAATGGCACATTTGTGACAGATTTGGAAGCGTTTTGTGCATCTTTAGCAAGTTATCTAAACCTCTTATGGAATTCCAAAAGTACATTTACTTACCGATGACTTATAGTTCGCCTCTTTGAATTCATGCACAGTTCGAAACCTTTACTCCGTTTTTGTGGAATTGGAGGTGCGCCCTTTTTTACTGGTGTTTCTGCAATAACGACAACAAAAGCAATTAAATCAAATGTTCATAGATAAGCAACGTAATGCATTAATTACTTTCATTTCTTATACTGTACTTAATATTAAACTTGAGAGTTCTTGATCATAGTTCTAAGCGTTAGTCAAGTACGAAAAACATAAAGCATAACACAAATATTTTGCTGATCGTATATATTACGTATTAGATTGATTTTACACATAACTCTAAATAAATAAAAATTACTTCTTTTTTGTTTTGTTCTAAACGGATGTTTTGACTGTCCAGTTGCTTGGTTTGTTTGAAACTGAAACCACGCTTAAGCTCTCAGTATTGATTGACTGAAAACCTAGACAGGCTTTTTACACGAAGGTCTTTCGTATGAGGCAACGATAACGACATCGTGTAGGAAAATTTCAGGGGGGGAAAGCTGGCTAAGGAAGAGGTTTGCACTGAAAGTCTTAAGAATCTGACAGCCATAAAAGGCAAATAATGAAGTTAGCAAAATGATATGCAACATCATTATGTGATACAAAATAACAAACCAAATTCATAGAAAGAATCTTTAATTTCAATCCTATGAATTTTGTCTATTCTATCGTTTTTTGTTACAATAAAATTCCTTTGATAGAAATTAAACAAGTCACGATGTATGCCGAGTTTTTGAAAGCAATTTTGGCTTACAAAAATAAAAAAAGTGTGCTGAACTGGCAGGGCTACGGCATATGGGCTTTGAGCCACCTAGTTCGAGTTCAAGGTGCAATTAGCCTTAACGCCCAATATGCACAATGATCTCCGAAACTACTGTTGGAACTTGAAAATTTTGCGTAATCGGTATGAATTGAAAAAAAATAAAAAAAAAAAACAGTACGATTAAGTTTTCATTTAGCTTTATCATCTCTAGCTACAGGGAGCCAGGATACTTGTATACTGTCATTACTAAAACTTTTAAAGTTCTTAAGCTATTATGATAATTTTTAAATTTAAGATGTAGAAAAATGACTTGAATAGCTCTAGGTGCGCATATATATAGTTTATTCTGCATCTTATTGCTACTGTGACCAAATAAAACTACTTGGCAAAATTTAATGATCTAAGTTTGAAAAAATTTCAACAGAAATCTGCTCCCCAACATTTCAACGCTTAAGTTGTTGTTTCGGCACCGCCGAATATCTCAACTTTTGTGGTTTAAAAAAGCAACCCTCCTGAAAAATATATATAACTTACCGCTGAGGTCATAGATGGCCACAGTATGTTGCTTGATCAGTAAAGCGCCCAGCATATGATGCAGCTCGCTCTTGAAGTTCGTTGTTACGAGCAACAATTGAACGAGCGCTGTTAGAAATTTCAACGGCAATTGCTTTTGAGGCGACAGGTTGATGTAGTTCAAATGGAATATCTTGCTGAAAGCTGATTTTGATATCTTCGAAAACACAATGATAACGATCACCGGTAGAACAACGTTGACCAATATCAAGTGCAATGACAATTTAAAGTTGGCTTCAATTGCGGCGTCTAAATGATCAGTTGTTATAGAGTAGATTAAAACGAAACGATTCCAAATAATATGCAAAGACGCGTATTCCAAAAAGTTATACAAATAAGCAAATAATTCGACGGTAGAAATTATCATAAAGCAAAGAGACATAAAAAATGTGAAGACTTTTTTTTTTAATTTAGGTATAACACTTGAATTTTTTCTATATTACTATATTGATTTATTTTATTATCCTCAAAAAAAAAACAAAAAACAACGAAACGAAATTATTGACAGTTAAGAATAAGAACATTTGTTTTCATGAAAATTGTTTTTCAGCACTGCACACAGTCTGGTACATTGTATATGCAGTACGCCCTCGCAGAACGCAATTTTTATGTAATTCACTTCGGGATCGGTTGTGTTTTGCGTGCTGCAAAAATGCCAGTTGTTAAAAGTGTTCCTAAGCTTTCAATAGCCCAAAAATGCGAAATTCTTAATAAACTGAACTCTGATGAATATAATGTGAATAAATCTACAATATCAAGATTAAAGAAGAACAAAAATGACCTCAACACTCAGAAAATCTTACAATTACAATGTTTAGAAAGGGCACTTAATTAGTATTCTGACCACATGAAAGTTTAAACTCAGTTTTCGCACCAACCTCAATGTTCGCAACTTAGTCAATTTCTATTAGTTACGTTCTGCGAGGGCGTACTGTATCTATAGATCAGCGGTGGGCACTTAGACGGCACGCGTGCCAAAGAGCTTTCACACGTACGAGAAAAGAGCTTTTTGCCGTAAAAGCTCATCTTGTGCGTGTGAGCTAGTGTTAGAATGGAACGCAAAGCATAGTCACATGTCAAAACACGAAAGAGTACGGACTCTGCGTATATTTGGATTTTGTTGGTCATATGAAATATGTAATCATGTGAGCTAGTCATATTTTTTTGTAGGTAAGCCCCTGTTCGACACGACCCTATCCGAATTTTTAGGCGAAATCGCTCTGCTCAATGTGCAGAGTATAACATATACGTCACGCATAAAATAAAAGTCGATGATATTGCATGATATTGCCGAATTTAATGACAACTATGCCAAAAAAAAAGATTTGTCCCATTGTACCTTGGTCTTTGCGAAAGCTATTTTTTCTTTACGCACACAGGCACAAAAAATTGCATTAGTAGTTTTGCCCATGGTGGAATAATAAGGTAATGTCGTGCGAACGCTCACTCTCTCGTTTAGAGCCCTTATCGTCAGTGCAAAACTTGCTGTGAACGAGTAAGATTGGTTGCGAACGAAATTTTTAGCACTGTGTGTTTTGTTTTCTGAACACGAAACTTGCAATACAAAAGCAAAAAATTAAAATAGTAAACTTGTTAAAATTAGACAATAGTAAAATTAATTTTTATATCTGAATTGTTCATTGTTATTTGTTTGCAAACATCAACAAAATAAATACATATCTATCTTATTCACATTCACGAAGCAATGCTAAGAGAGCTTTTCTAACAAAAAAGCTTTTAATCTAACAGTCGCACTCATACGCTGCATACAATAAGGGACAGCTTTTACTGAAGATATCACCTTATATTATTCCACCATAGTTTTGCCCACCGCTGCTATAAATTATTTTTGTATTCGATAAATTAAGAGAGAACTTGAAAAATATGTTGGTAAATGTAAAATTATGCAGCTTTTAAAGGAGAGACGAATTATGCGATATATGTATAGTGGTCCCAATATGCAAAAACATATTTGAATAGTAACGCCAAAAACGAGCGAATATGGAATGGAACATGTGGCACGCAAAGTTCATAGTGCACCAGAAGACTGTTGCTGGGCATGGTTAATTTAATGTGGAAAAACATGGTAGTTAGACACATTCACATGGCCAATACTTTAAAGCTTAATTAAATGGAAAATGTATAAGGAGATTTAAAATGAATTGAAGCAAAACGCAAATTGTTATTATGTTTAATCAAGAAATTACTTTCAATTCATTGTGTGGCTTTGAATATCAATATGTGTCAATTCGCAGAAGTATCAAGATTGCAATAAAAAAAAAAAAGCGTTGAGCTATGGTTTCAAAGCTAAGAAAATGTTATTTTGACACCAAGAAATGGCTTGGTCAAGCGAAAAATACCAAAGACTAAGAATTGTAGAAGGCTTTGTTAAGAAGTTTTTAAAACATTGGAAACGACTTATAGAGTAAGCGTTTAAGAGCATTGGGCAGCCTAAAACTGTGTGCCACATGAACTGCAGTCTGGAAACATCGAAAGCTGATTTTCCAAGTCACTCATACTACTGAAAGGCCTTGGCGGATACTAAGAGGACTTAAGCAAGAAATCATATGTACATCCTGGCCAATTGCATATAATTACTTCGAAGGCCAAAGTTAATGGTGTCAATGTGGGGCCAAATTTGGCAAGCTTACACGGGCAGGTTGATTCGTTCGAACAGCTTGTAAAAAAAACAATTTCAATACCAACTCTGAAAGTTGTTTAACACTCGCAACATACGCCAGTTTCCAGGCTTCTTTTAATTTTCTCTGGTTTTGGTCAATACGAAGTGGTCCACCAGGCATAAGGAATTTAGCTTAATTGAATGCACCGAAAATTCGATTGACCTCAAAACATGAGTTTTTTTTTTTTTTTCAAGTTGTTTTTAAATCACCAGAATGATGAGAAAAAGTTACAGATTTCATTACATGGTAAGCTATACTCAAAAATAAATCCAAACTTTTGAAATAAAATTAAAGCAACACATTTTCAAGTTGCAGGCCCTTTGCTTTTTTCATGAATATAGCTGTAGGTTCTATGTTTAAAATGCTATTAAAAATGTAAATCAAACTCATTCGACAAAAAAAGTTCATACATATACTCATGTAAGTGCTCACACGCTCGCACATACAAGCACACTCACACACACACATATGTACGCTGGCACACTGAAAATCCAATAATTACAAAGCCTATAAGAAAAGTCCTGGAAAAATCAGCAAAAAATAATGCACATCTTATGCAAAGCAGAAATTATTTAATTGCAAATATTTTCGATTTCGAAACAACGATTTGTAGTGGGCTTTCTTCTGGTTTTCTTTTAGTTTCCGTGGTTTTTACTTTGATGTTTTACAACTGCGTGGAAAATTTATGCGTTGAAAACGGAAAGTTAAAAATGTTAAAGCTTGCGTATTGTTCGACACTCACGAATAAACTAACGAGACAGCCAGACACAAGAACTTTCGACGATGCTGAGCAGAACGAGAAAGGACTTCGTCGTGTGGCTTGTGCTCGTTTAATGCCGTTATCCTTATTTGGCGACTGCACAGCGACTGCGCTTTGGCCGCCACAATAACAACAACAGATGTTTGAACTTTGACAGAAGTCTGTTTTAGCTAAAGACGCATACAGAGAGAGAGATAGAGAGAGAAAGAGAGAGAGAGAGAGAGAGAGAAAAATAGCTTTTAGTGTATTTGTAATGCTGTGTTCACACTGCGTTACGGCACCGCACATGATTTTTGACTGAAATTTTGCGTCCATAGCGCAAACAGCTGTGCAAAGTTACAATTTGTAGCCTTTTGTGCTTTCCAGGATTGTTTTATTTTTAGATTCGTCTATATTAGGTGGCATATTCGTCTGTCCTCACCAACCACGCCCTAGCGATGTTTCTTTTTCAATAGTCAGCTCACTTTTCTTAAATAAAATTCACGTGAGCTTTTTTTTATTTACTATCAATATGTTTTACAGATAATATTTAAATTGTATTTTCTTGTTCGCTTTTATTTCATTTGTGTAGAAACTTAATTATCAAAAGTATTGGGTTAGTAAATTTTTTTATTTTAATAGAACGATTAGAATTTTAGTCTTTTCATATTTGTGACGCCACATGGCTCTAAATAATTTCATTATAAACAATTAAAAAGTTATGTATTGCAAATATTAGAGCTAGCATTTTTATGAACAATTCTTGAGTCGTAGTCTTTGTCTTTAGTCGTATGTAGTCTATTTCTTGCAACTTTCTTTCACTTTTATTCTTTACTAATCTAAGAGAGTACATATGTACTTATACATTGTCCCTGTGTGGAAGCAGTGTAAACTAAGCATAAATTTATTCGTTTGCTTTCCATTTCAATCTAGTTGAAATTATATTCTTAAAACATTGCGTTTAAACTTAATGCATTTATTATTAATTGATCTTGAAAACGCATTTTTAGCGCTCAAACTATAATTTTCTGAAGTTTAAATATTTACATAAAAATAAAAGATCTTTTAGTTTTAAAGTTATCAATTAGTTTTAGTTGGTCGCGCGTTAAAGCCAAATCAAGATGCTTAAGTCGTATGATCTTACGGCACCAGAAATCAACTATAGGTTCAACACCAAAATATGAATGCACTTTGACAGCGGTCTGTGATGCTACAATTCGGTCGAATTTGACGACTGTATCATTCAACTGGTAGCCAAGAAATCTCAACCTTCCAAGATAACGGCTGAAACCAACATGCACTACAAACCCAAGTGGTTCAAGTACGTTGACGATGTTATCAGGTGCGAGCACCTGCTTAACTCCAATCAATGCTTCATTTTCGAACACAAGAATACTTTCACATAGAACATTATTACTATCGCACGCATAAGTGACAAGAATATAGTTGCAAATGCTGGCAATCAACTGCGTGAAATAACTTCCATTCGGTAGACCCGAGTTTTTGGAGTGGCGCTCGCCGTTACACATTCTGATTTTCGCGTTTTTGAAGTAATTTTGGATTACCCTAAACATATGAATCATATAGTCGGCACGCGGTATGCCACCATTCTCAAAGTGCACAAAGTCAATGTTCAAAGCGAGAATATCAAATGCAATATCTATTAACCAATTGGGTAAAGTTTTACGAAAACGTTTGAATTTAATACTAAGAAAATAATCTCCCTTTAAATCCTGCAAGATACGTTGGCAATCATTTTTAGATTCATAGACGTAAGCGATGGGAGAATTTGCGTTCTTGTATGCATTGATAAGGGGTTGTGCAAATACAGCTTCGCCAAAACTCACTGTAGCGGGATAGTCCCATACGACTCTAGACTTAAATGCTCCATTTTCAATATAGGTTTGAACATAAGCGCAACAATCTGGGAGCTGCAATGGCTTGGACTTCTTGACTTCATGCCAGAACCATCGGATGCGTTTAATAGCGATAGGGTCACGACGAATTTCCTCATTTGATTTAAACCCCAAGTTGATCCATGGTAGTCCGGGAGATGTTAACCAATTGGGGAGATCTTTGTCAAAAACATCGCAAAGATGAAGCATTTTGACGCGTTCTGAAAGCTTAAAAGCATTGAAAGTTTCACGAATGGCAACTGAAAATGAAATGTTTTTGGGACGCGTTGCTCCAGCGGACAAATATTCTTTAATATCGTTGCGTATAAGAGCTAAAGTCACCGGATTTCGTTGGTATTCACTAGCAAGCAGCGCCTTAAGGTGGCCAAAGTCTGGTGGATTAAACTCTTGCTTTCGTCCGTAAAGTGTCATACCGTTTATTTCTAAAACAAAAATGGATTAAAGATAAATAATCGCAAATAAATTTAAAACTTTTTCCTTCCCTACAAAAAACTAACTTGACTAACTTATAGATAACAACATTAGATTTTTAGACTTTTGTGAGTCTAATAAACCAATACATGTTCACTTTTTCTCAAAAAATCCAACAGCAAGGCGTTTTCTTTGAAAAATAGCCCAATATATTACAAAAAGTTAAACATATCTAAATAAGTTTAAGGTTTCCGTTTAGCTTAGAGAAGAGCAGGGGCCCGGGGGTTGTACTTGTTTCCGAAAAATTGTATACTTTCAAATCTAGGCGCGCCTTTTGAAAACTTCGTATCTGGGCTATTATAGATAAGTACATAGAATAATCATCAGTATCTCGAGAAGCGTTTGAGCCATTTTTATCCGTCCGTATTAACAACAAGATATCAGCGATCATGACAGATGAAACAAAGAATTTTAATAAGCGATTTGCATTAAGCAGATGAAGTTTATTGATTTATTACGTTTTATGGCTCATTATCCCACGTAGTAGAGTTTTCGTTTTCGATGCATTATACTTGTATACATGCATATATGATCTATGTATAAAAATTGCTATGTATCCAATAAATACACGTAGCAGTACCTTGTCGCTTTGTTTAAAATTGCACACAAAGCGTCTTTTGTATAAATTTGAAGTATTTTCATCATTGTTATTATAAATAAAATACTTTCTTTAACCAACTTCAGATAAAACCTTAAAGACAGCTGATTAAAAAAATACAAAAAAAAAAACTTTGCAAATCTAGTACATTGCATCTTAAAGAATATAGGCAATCTACTAAATTGATAAATAACCGAAGTACATATAGAAAAAAAAGTGAACGACAAAGACAATTTACATAGAGATAAACCGCCGCCAATGGCAAAGACAAGTCCAAACCCAAAGAGCAGCTCTAGCAAGCGAGAGAGTCTTAAACGGTTTGGGACCGTCCAGATGATACCAGTTTAGTGCCAAAAACTGGTTTTACTTTCAATGTTTTGGTATTGTTTTTGGGCGGCCACTAAGTCACCCAAATAGCATATACATAAGGTGCATTGCCAAAGATAGTTGCTACTACATAAATGATTATATAAAGTAAAACGTGACAGATATTATATAAAACTATTTAAACGATCGAATATTTGAATCATATATAAGTCAAACCAGTAGGGAAGCCTTTGTTTTATATAGCTTAACAGTGCAGTATTTATTAACAGACTAAATGGAGGAAAAAAGTGTATATATTATATGTAGCTGTGTATTTATTATACATAGATGTGTACGATATATAGTTGTATGTACATTCGGTTACGGCACGTGCACATTAAGCTTAAAAAATAAAATTGGCGTTGGGGAGCATTTTAGAGTTTCCAAATTTTGTAACCCCAATGATGGCATCGCAACCACATAACGAAATCGAATCGGTTATAAGTTCAAAGCAAAAAAATATTATTTTTTTTTTAACCTTTATGCCAATTTCTTGATTTCATGGGAAACGAAACTAATTGCCTTTCGTCGAAAATCTGAGAAAAGTCAGTCATATAAAAATTGCTTTTGGCTTTAAAACAAAATCAAATAATTCTGATTGGTTTGGGATGTGAGTCCACCAGAAAAAGTAGTATGTTTAGTTTGAAGTTATCACATAAAACAATTCTATGTTAATCTTAAATGCAGACGCAACTTTTTTCAATAATACCAACCGTACCTGTTGATAAATTTCAAAGATACTGTTAAAATTAGGAGGCTCCGCAACCTGCGAGTTTCGACCGGCAACTCTCGGCCTTTATATTAATAACGAAACATCTCAACTATAATATACACTTCACTTTTCTTAATTTCTGAGAATTTCAGAACGCTACAGCTCACGAAATGTATAAAGGATCTTCTAGGCAACGAGGTGTTAATTTGTTGTTGTTTTTTTTTTGGCCAAGTTCCCAGCGTATTGCAATTAAATTTGCATCTAAGATTATAAAGAAAGATTTGGCGGAAAACTGCGGGGTAGTCCTCCCCTTAAAGTAAGAAAGAGCTATGACATTTTAGTCTACATGAGTCTTCGTACCGGTTTTAGTGAACGCGAAGAGTCTTACACAAAGCTTGACTTAAGTGCATCCATAAATTTTAAAGTTTTCATGCGCCATCATCTTAATATTTGCAGTATACTATATAACTGAAGAAAATTTGCGATCTTTTGGTAAGATTTGGGCGCTATAGTTTTTATAATCTCTCGAGTTCTTACGAACAGACAGACATGGCTATATCAAATCGTCTGTTGATGCTGTTCGAGAGTAGGTATATATAATTTATAGATTCTGTCACGCCTACTTCTGCCCGTTACAGGGTATAAAAATTTGCACATTTATTTATTCTAATGTTGCCACCGTGAACATAATGTTAAGGTATAGGTCGATTTGTTTCTTTTTTAAATTAGCGAGATTCTTAAACAAAAAGTACAAAATGCAAAGAAAAAATACTAAAACAAGTTTATGGGATACTTTGGTGTTCATTGCGCCATCTTGTTCTTGTTTTTTTTTTTTGTGGGCTTTTAAAATTAGCCCAAAAATGTCAAACATTTTGAAATCAATACTGACTAATTTTGAGTCAATACTGACATTTTAAGTAACTTTATGTAAGTATACAAAAAAAAAACACAGACAAACTGTAGTAATTACTCATAATTTTGATATGGCAAATACCAATTAGTTCACGAATAAATCTATTGGTGCATATAAGCTTAATACAAAATCTTAATAATAAGCTTTGTTAAACAATTAGGTCTTTTAAAATCTTAACTTAATTTAAAATCAGATATAAAGATTGCTAATGCATTTGAATGCGCTTATACAACTAAACGTCATTAATTAATTATAACCACATTAAAAAATAAATTTGCATATATTTACTTACCACTTAATCTTTCAAAAGTCATATAAGATATTATGTTTCCCCTGCTTGGGGTGCGCAATGCAATCTCACGAAAAATATAAAGAAAAGGCCAAAGTTTCCTTGCGTTTCAATTTGCTGCGATTTCTCCCTTACGTATTTGTCGTGTTTCCTATAAGATCTTGTTTGGATTTGGTTCACCACAAAATTAAAATATAATGCACAAACTTTAAAAGCGTTACTGGTTGAATGTTTTTGCTTGGTATATTATTGCCACGTGAGAATTTCCGCGCAACTGTAAAAAATCGTTTTGCGTTTTCAGGGGGGTGGCAACGCTGCCCACGCGCAGTTTTTTTTTTATTAATTCTGTTTTTGCAAGAGACGCAAAAGCACTGCAAAAAATCAAACCAATTAAATATCAGATGAGTATGAGAGGATACTTTATACAAATAATAATAATATAAAAAAGCATAGCATGTAGTTGAATGCGTGTATTAGTAAAATTGAGCACTCTCAAATGCTGTGAAAACAACATTATTATCATATAGTTAACAGCATTCAACGAGCAGCTGTTGCTGCTGTTATGTCGCTGTTATTTTTAAAATTATATATATTTATACATATATACATTTGCATACATATGTATAGTGACTTGTGGCTTTTGTTGTTGCATGGCGGAACGAAAACGTGCGCAAGTTTGTAGCGTAGTAGATACGAATTGTACAATAACTATGCCATTTGGATATGATTTTAATGCCTGTCATGCAATCGAAATTGACGCACACAACTATGTGTTGCACCTTTCATTGACTTGTATTAAGTAAATAGTGCGTTTTTACTGATAACCTTTAAATTTTTAGCAATTGTTATTAATACACTTAGATATGTACATATGTGTGTACAAAAAAGCATATATAACATTTGCACGTAATTATAATTTCGCACTGCACACGCACACATGTGCTCATATATGTGTATATTTTTAATATACATACATATATGCACACAGTGATGACCACGCCATTCAACATTTTTGAGGTTGTATTTTTAAAAAGCTACTTTTTACCTTTATTTTGTTATGCAAACTTGAACCTTCGTAAAATATACACTTTTAGTAGCACACGTAAATTTTATTTGCGGTAATTGGTAATTGTATACGTTTACGCTTGGATTTTTTCTTGCACAAGATGTTGCGGTTGTTGATGTGATACCGATAGATTTTCAATAGCGATATTTAATGCAGTTTCGATATACACATGTTTTAAATTAGCTAATCGGTATGTAGTAATCGATATGCTTAATATTAAATATAAAAAAATGTTCAAATATAATATTATATTGCTATTATATTGTATTTCTAACATGAAATTTGTAAAATGCAACAATTGAAGAGAAGTCAGAGCGCTTATAGTTGTTGCATGGCACACTGTGTGCACATCGATATATTTTCGTGGCAAAAATTGCGTTAAACGTAACTTAACAACACTGTTCTTTACTTGGCGCAGACCATGCTGTGTTGATGATTTTAAATTAATTTATTTTATTGCATTTGTACGCAATTGGTGTACTCTAGTGTCGGTATCATGCCGAAAGAACAATATCGCGCTTCGGCGCTTAACATGAAAATGTAAGTTGATTTGGTTAATTGGTTAACCGGCATATTTGATGTTACTTGTTTTATTCAATTACGTACACTCACACACAGTTCGCATGTGCAGTTTGGCATAAGCGGCGCTGACGAAATCCAGCAGGAGTCTGTGGTGCCGATTGTTTCTAAAAATCTGTATCAGGCGCAACGCCAACCAGTGCCTTATGGAGTGCTGGATCGTCGCATGGGCATCAGCACTAAGGATGCCTTGTGCGAGACTTGCGGACAGGGGCTTAGCGAGTGCATTGGTCATTTCGGTTACTTGGACCTGGCGTTGCCTGTCTTTCACATTGGACACTTTCGTTCGACCATCAATATACTGCAAATGATATGCAAGACTTGCGCTCGTGTCATGCTTAAATCTGAGGATCGTGCCATTTTCGAAAAGAAGCTACACAATCCAAACTTTTCATATCTCGCCAAAAAGTCGCTGCACACTCAAATGCTGGCCAAAGCCAAAAAAGTCACCAAATGTCCACATTGCAATGCACCCAACGGTGGTGTTAAGAAGGGACCAGGTTTGCTTAAGATTCTGCATGACCCTTACAAAGGTCGCAAGATTGATGCCACATTCACAAATAATCTTGACGAAATGCTGCGCTCTACGGAACTTAACCGTGATCTGTCCCTTACACTAAGCAGCTATAGCACTGCTGAAGAACTGACGCCACTCATGGTCTTTGATCTTTTTGAACAAATACCCCAAGGAGATGTAACTCTATTGGGTATGTGCTCGCGTGGTGCACATCCAAAGAACTTGATTGTAACACGTGTTTTTGTGCCACCTGCTTGCATACGCCCTTCTGTTCTGTCCGAGGTCAAGGCTGGCACTACCGAGGACGATCTGACTATGAAGCAAAGCGAAATCTTGCTCATAAACGATGTGATACAACGTCATATGGCAACCGGCGGCAAAATAGAACTCATACACGAAGATTGGGATTTCCTGCAGCTTCATGTTGCGCTGTACTTTCACAGTGAAATAAGCGGCATACCTATTAATATGGCGCCCAAAAAGACAACGCGAGGCATTGTGCAAAGGCTTAAAGGCAAGCAGGGCCGCTTTCGCGGTAATCTTTCGGGCAAACGTGTGGACTTTAGCGGGCGCACTGTAATCTCACCTGATCCTAATCTCATGATACATCAGGTGGGTGTGCCAGAACGTGTTGCTAAAATACTAACCTATCCGGAGCGCGTTAATCCCGCGAATATACGACATATGAAGCAGTTAGTGCGCAATGGACCAAGCAAACATCCGGGTGCCAATTATGTACAACAGCGTGGATCAAGCTTCAAGAAATATCTGGCCTATGGCAATCGCGAGAAAGTCGCTCAGGAGTTGAAATGTGGCGACATTGTTGAGCGGCATCTTCGCGATGGTGATATTGTGCTGTTTAATCGTCAACCGTCACTGCATAAAATGTCCATTATGTGTCATCGCGCCAAGGTGCAACCACAGCGCACCTTTCGTTTCAATGAGTGTGCCTGCACGCCTTATAATGCCGATTTTGATGGTGATGAAATGAATTTACATTTGCCGCAGACAGAGGAGGCACGCGCCGAGGCGCTTGTACTCATGGGTAATCAATCGAATCTGGTGACGCCCAAGAACGGCGAAATTTTGATTGCTGCCACTCAGGATTTTATAACTGGTGGCTATTTGCTAACTCAAAAAGATGTATTTCTTACCAAAGAGCAGGCCATGCAGTTGGCTGCCTGTTTTTTGGCCAATGATGATGCCACAATGCATATTGTTATGCCACCGCCAGTAATAATAAAGCCACGGCGTCTATGGACAGGCAAGCAATTGTTTAGCATGCTTCTGCGACCCAATACCGAATCAAAGGTGCTTCTCAATTTGGTCAACAAGGGCCGTAACTATTCTGGAAACAAGGATCTGTGCTGTAATGATTCTTGTAAGTTGTTGAACTATTGCTTCTTGAATAAGCTCTTTCAGCGATTACCACTTTACTTAGAAACAGATGTGTAGCATAATTTTTAAGAAACTATTTATAAGCAAGCCCCTGACTTCTACCTTGTTACTCATACAAACAGGTGTTGGCTAATCATTTTGTAACAATTTATTATGTTATTAGAACATAAAATAATGATGATGCCTGATCTGATACTTATATGGATTATATCCATTATTATACATCAATCAACAGCTTAGAAAGCAAAAAGAGCCCAGCTACAGTTTATATAGATCGTTGTTCAATTCTTTTGTTACGATTATTAAACAATTGTTCTATTCTCCAACAGGGGTTCACATAAGAAATTCGGAGCTGATGTGTGGCACTATGGACAAGGCTTCTTTGGGTTCCGGCACCAAACAGTGTATTTTTTATTTACTTTTGCGAGATTTTGGAGAGCTACATGCCACAAAGGCCATGTGGCGTTTGGCCAAAGTAAGTATAATGATTAAATATTATTATATTGTAGTGTTGAATTGAAATATTTTATTTTAAAAGCGTTAAATTTTAAATTTATAACAAGCTTATGGCAAACTTGACTGCCAGTTCGCTTGCTCACTGTTGAATTTTTCAGAAATAAGAACCAAAAAATAACACCCTCTATCTCTTATAAATAATGACTTACTCACCTGCAATTTTTTTTTAAATAAATGAGAACAGAATTTTAGTAGCTTCACTTATCAAAGAAATTCAGCGAAATTCGAAATCGGCGATTATGGGCGATTTTGGAGGACCTGATTGTTGATTTTTTGCACTCTTGTGGCACAAAAATGTTCAATGATAAAAAACTTTTTAGCCATTTTAAACAATACAAAAAAAATGTCCAACTTTTCAATGAAAGTCTCAGATTGCATCTATCTATAAGTTTATAGCCTAAGTTTATTTTGCTCTAGCTTGGTCTGCGTCTTTCGATATGATTAGAAAATTTGTCTAGACTTTGTACATTTTATACCCTCTACCCGATGTATCCAGAGTATAATAGATTTGTATAATATATGCAACAGGCAGAAGAAAGCATGGTAGACTTAAGAGTTGTTTATACAAAACATTAAAAATTATGCCCGACTATTTTGTATAAACATACAGAACTCAAAGATCATAAGAGCTAGGCAAGTCAAGTTTATCGATTCATGTTGATAACTGACCCTTTATTCTTCTAAACTGAAATGATAATGCTAATAATGTATAAATTTCAGATAATTTTGCCTATAAACTGCAATAAATTTCCGCTTTCGATTTTGTATAATGACTGTATTGATCGAATAAGGGGTGTTTTTTTAAGAGCGTCTGTACTTTAATATGAAATAGAACAACAAAAATTAGTAAGTTAAATACAATTTTTATTCCGTACGGAAATTCAATGGCATTTGTATTTGAAAAATGATATCTGTTAAATGAACACCAGGACTTGCTATTACATTTTACATACATTAAATTTTTAACTATTTTTTTAAGTACTTTTGGTACTTTTCTCAAATTTCTCAAGAGACCGGTTTTTGCATGTTTTTGCGGTTTTTTAAAAAAATTTCAGCAGTTGAGGCCTCCAAAGTTAGCCTTCAAAATAACTCGTTCTATGTGGTTTCTTGAGGTTTTTCGAATTCGAGTTCAGCGCTTCGACTACAGTTTACACTTTTTTTTTTTTTTTTAGTTGTATAATCAACATCAAACAGTAAAATTGTTCCTATGAAATTGTCTTGATTTTTAAACACTCTATATTAGACAATAATGCTGTTGAGGAGTCCATTTCAGCAAAAATGAGGATGATTATGTGTACTGTAAAATTAACAAGTGCAATCTTAAAATGAAGTTCCAAAACTTGCTGAATAGATGCGTCAAATGACAGTTCACACAAGATCGGACAAACTAAAAAAATCACCCTTTAGTTGGCATTTCGAGCAGCAGTTCTCTTATATTATTATCATTTGGGCCGAATATTATTCTCATAGTTTTTGTTTTGTTTTTTCCATAAGTCAAGGCTACGGAATTCAACAACTTCTATTCTCTTATTGTCTTGCAGCATGTCATTTGATAATTTGCAATAATGTTACACTTGACTTTGCCTGCCTTAACCCAAGTTGCTAGTCATATCTTATCAGAAGGCAATCGTTAAGATATAATTAATATGAAATATTTCTTGATTTATTTTAAAACACAACAAAAAAACCCAACTACAATGCGATTTATTAGTTGAGTGTTAGGCCCGTTGTGTCTTCAATATATTGCAAAAATGCTGTTAGTCGCACATAGCCCGAGGGATAACCCGAAGTGCATTGATCCTCGGCCACAAACGAGTTAATGCCAATTTGTATATACTGTCCAGCGTTGCTATTATAGATAATCATTGGACCGCCTGAGTCGCCGCTGCAGGTAGACATATTGCTGCCGGAATAACCTTGTGCGCACATGGTTGAGCTAAGCACCACATCCTTGCCAAAGATGGACTCGCACTGTACGTTATCGATAATCTGCACCTGCGCATAAAGCAGCGTTTGCGAATATTCCAGATACTCATCGTCCATCAGGCCAAAGCCTGCAATGGTAGCAACTGTGCCCACAAAATTATTGTTGTCTTGTGCACTGGACACCAGCTGTATGGCCTGTATGTTGCTGGAGAAGGTAAGCGGTGTGGGCAACAGCACCAAAGCCACATCATTATTCATCTTATCATTGTAGTTGGGATGCACAAATAGCTGACTGGAGGTCATATTGACGGCCTGATCATCGTTTAGCTCGTTGGTACCAAAAAGCAGCAGCAGTGAATTATGTCCATAGGCACAGTGGGCAGCTGTTAGTACCCAAGTGGTGGATATTATGGAACCACCGCATAGCAAATCATCCCATTCATCTCGTTTCAATATAACCTGCCAGGGAAATTGGCCACTTCTGGCCTTTTGGCCTGATATGATGCGTCCATGCTGGCAATAGATTTGCAATTATACAGCTTTTATATTACAAGAATTTAAAGTTGCCTACTTACAATATCTAGACCGGTAGATGGCGCTGCTTGCAGATCACCAATCATTAGCATAATGATCAACATTAGAACGTTGGTCAGCATTTTTGTGTTTGCTGTTATCAACATAATGGTTGTTTTTGTATGAAAGGAAACTGATGTTGGGTTGCTTGAGTTGGTTGCTCAGCGTCGTCTGCGCTGGGTTGCGCCAATTTTCGCAATTATATGAAGACATGTAGACAGCTACTTAAGTATATCAATATCGTTGTTTCCGCTCTCTGCTACTGCGCTTAAAGTTACTTGTCTTTAAAGTACACTGCAGTAGAGTATATCAGTTTTATAAGGGGATTTGTAAGGTAGCTTTAGTTCGAAAACTTTGTTTTCTTTAAAAGCAGCGCTCTAACCAACTCGTATTAGGACGTGTGCTTCGAACAACCTCAACAGAGTTTTTGACAGAGCAAGTCAAACTTTTAAGTTAGTAAACACGCTGTAATTGAAATTTTTAACAGCACCAAAATCTTTTTGCTGATCTGGTTCTAAATCTAGCTATAATTATTTGAGTACAGACACCTTTTTTTTTCAAACCAAGATGCATACTTTATTTTATAGCTTCAAATGTTCGTCACGTCTGGTTTTGCAGAAGTCGTTTCGATGGTCAAAATTTTCGATTAAATTTACCAATAGAGACTCTGCTCATCGGTAAAGATTTAGAATAGAAAGTACTTTCTAACTCTTAACTATAAATTTTCCTTAACGTTAGTTTTGTCATACATGAACAAGAGTATCCACACATTACCAATGCTAAACAACTTTTCTTCATGCTTTTATTTTTATTTATTTTTTTCCGAGTACAATTTGTTATTAACAAGGCCCGTCGTGTTCTTATTATTTGGCCAGCTTGGTTGTTCCCACTAGCTACCCCATGATAAGATTAAGTTACTCACACGCCAATTTTGTTGGTTGGCTTTGTCTTCTGACGTATATGGGTAGCGTTAATAGTGTATGATGATATTGTTTCTGCTTGCAGCTGTTAACACTGTACACCTACATATTGGGTATTATCAATACCCTGTGTCCAACAATTGAAGCTCTTATCAAAGACAAAAGTGAGTGTTTGTTGGTATTTACACTGTACAACAAAAACAACGGTGTAGAATATATTAAAAAAGCTGAATAGCATCTGGTTGTGTAATTTTTCTATGTTTCGCAATCTTTACTTAAGTGGGTTGGTTAAGAAGAAAGGCGTTGCTTTAAATATTCAAAGCTTTCCAATATAGGAGGGGGATTCCCCCCAGTACCGGAGTTTTCTCAGGGGCCCGAGGTAATTACTGTCATACTGTCGTGATTCAAGCTAAAGGTGTAATAGAGGGGCCGGTACATTTTTCCCCCCGTGTCCGGATTTTCTCTCTACGGCCCTGTGTTTACATCTCTGAAAGAGATCTTTCTACCATGATTTTTTCTATTTTAGAATAAAGTTAATAGTGCTGAGTACGAGAAAAATAAATTTTTAGATTAGCAGACATTACTAATTCTGGCCGGAACAAAATATTCATTCCTTATATTATCTTAACTCTAGACCTGTCCTTGATAAATTTTAAATTGAATTATTTTTTCCATACAAAATACACTACGGGCACTGAGTGCCCCAAGGACGGGTAAGATGAAGGACCGGTCTGGGGTTAATATACTCTTCGATATATCGATACATCGATGTTTTCCACTTAAAAGCATTGAACATCGATGTTTTCCCAGAATTACTACTTGGCCTTCTTTGGTCCATGTCATAGATGGATCCAAATTATTTTCGCAGTAGAAAAATGCCGCAAAAAATTGCCTCTTTCATGACCAAACACTTTTTTAAAATGGTTACAGGATCACGCTCGTTTTTAACTCAGACAGCTTCATTATATCCAATAATAGTGCAATGTATTTTCCACTTTAAGATGCCTGCGGTCTCAGCAGTCTTGCGCAGCTTCGTTCGTTGATCGATCTTAAACACATCATGGGTTTTCTGAATTATTTCTTTGTTGGTTGTTTCATTTAGACGGCTTTTGCATTGCTCTTTCGTCTGTCCCATAACCGAGCTCCTGCTGCTATAACAACTGCCATTAAAAATATCTTAAACTTTGACAAACTAAGATAAACGAAAAGCTTGCTTATGTGATTTCTAAATTTTGCAGCCAACCCTCGTTTAGGTAAATAAGCTCATGACGTCATTAAGACAGCTTTAAAATTAAATCAGGCCATGGGCCTGCTTGTATTTGTTTTATGGCCAGTTTTTGACCTAGTTCCACTTTTTCTGCTGCATAGTGTTGTTTAAAAAAGTTACTGCAACAAGCTTATGTTTGCCCATTAAAAGCCAATTCATTTGTGTTTCCAGAAATTTTCATAATGCGAGTCTGGAATTTATGATCTTGTTTTTGTGCTCATTTACATGGAAACCATATAATTTTTTTTATATATTTATTTTCAGATTGCCTCGTATTTTATACAGAACCGTGGCTTCTCCTTTGGCATAAGCGATGTGACGCCCAGCGAAAAGTTGTTACAGTTCAAAGAGGATCTGCTACAGAGCGGTTATGCCAAGTGTAATGAGTACATTGAGAAGCTTAAAAATGGTACCTTACAATGTCAGCCAGGTTGTACGCCAAATGAAACACTGGAGGCAGTTATGCTGCGCGAATTGTCTGGCATACGTGAGCAGACGGCCAAGACTTGCTTCAGCGAATTGCATTCGACAAATAGTGCTTTAATTATGGCACTCTGCGGTTCAAAGGGTTCCAATATTAATATATCCCAAATGATTGCTTGTGTGGGACAGCAGGCTATAAGTGGAAAACGTGTGCCAAATGGCTTTGAGCATCGCGCCTTGCCGCATTTTAATCGAAATTGTAAGTAGGACAAGGAAATTTTAGGTTAGAACCGATTTTTTTTTTTTTTAGCAATAAGGCTATTAGACTATGCTATATAAAGTTTTTTTACTATGTACTACTCTCCTATTATTTTCTTGCAGCGGCTATACCGGCGGCGCGTGGTTTTGTACAAAACAGTTTCTATTCGGGTCTTACACCAACAGAGTTCTTCTTTCACACCATGGCCGGTCGTGAAGGTCTGGTGGATACAGCTGTCAAAACAGCAGAGACTGGTTATTTGCAACGACGTTTGGTAAAATGTCTGGAGGATCTGGTTGTGCACTATGATGGTACAGTGCGCAATGCAATTAACGAAATGGTGGATACCATCTATGGCGGCGACGGACTTGACCCTGTTACAATGGAGACACGCAATAAGCCGGTGGATTTGGTGCATCAGTATGATAATCTGCGTGCCGTTGAACCATACGGTGAGCAGACGCCTTTAAAAGGGGATGAGATTGTCAGCGTTGCGACTGCTTTGCTAGAAGAGCCAGATTTTGCCGAATCACGCGCTGACTTTAAGGAGGATGTGCTGTATGTATTACTAGTCTTTGTTGTATTTATCGTCGTTTTGCAACACTCTTTTTCTATCTCTTTACAGAAAATACTTGGCTACGGTTTCGAAGCGAATTACACATTTGCAGGAGCACTATAGTAAATATGGTGATCTATGCAATCAAATTGAGTGCCTCACCAAGGAACAAGTACACAAATATCTTGTCAAAATCAATACACGTTACAATCGTGCGGTAACTGAACCTGGAACCGCAGTGGGCGCCATTGCAGCACAGAGTATTGGCGAACCAGGCACACAGATGACACTTAAGACCTTTCATTTTGCTGGTGTTGCCTCTATGAACATAACACAGGGTGTACCACGTATTGTGGAGATCATAAATGCGACCAAGACCATCTCAACACCGATTATTACGGCGCAGCTGCGCAATAATACCAGCATGGAGTATGCGCGCCAGGTAAAGGCACGCATAGAGAAAACCACACTGGGCGAGCTTGCTTCCTATATAGAGTCAGTGACTGGTCCGCATAGCTGCTATCTAGCCATACGCATTGACATGGCACGCATTAAAGTGCTGGGCTTACACATTAATTTGGACACCATCTTGGCCAGCATACTTAAGTCACGTTTGCGCATTAAGCCCAATCAGGTGGATGCAATGCCCAAGACATCGCGCATCATCATCCGTGTGGAGGCTACGCGCAATGCCAGCATCAATGCAGAGCTCACGCGTTTGGCCACCACCATACAGAATGTGGTAGTTGCTGGTATACCAAATATTGCACGTGCCGTCATTGCTGTCGATGATACCAAGCAGCCGGCCACCTACAAGCTATGCATCGAGGGCTATGGTCTGCGTGATGTTATGGCAACGTATGGAGTTATTGGCGAACAAACACGCAGCAATAATATCTGTGAAATCTATCAGACGCTGGGCATTGAGGCGGCGCGTACCATTATCATGAGTGAAATTTCGGATGTTATGGAGGGTCACGGCATGACCGTGGACTATCGTCATATAATGCTGCTGGCCAGCCAGATGACAGCACGTGGTGAGGTTTTGGGCATAACGCGACATGGTCTGGCAAAAATGCGCGAAAGTGTGTTTAATTTGGCATCGGTAAGTTGTAAAGAGAGTCGATATAGTTGCATATATATTTATTATGGTGTGCTGCTGTTGAACTTTCCATAGTTAGTAATATGCTGTAACTATCTGTTCTGAGCTGAATTTTCTTTCTGTTACAGTTTGAAAAGACGGCGGATCATTTGTTCGATGCGGCTTATTATGGTCAAAAGGATGCAGTAAATGGCGTCTCCGAGCGTATTATATTGGGCATGCCGGCTGGCATTGGCACAGGCATCTTTAAACTATTGCAACATCATGAGGACAAACAGGTGCCGCCCACAGAGCAGACCATCTTTAATGGTCTAGAACTGCGGCCAAGACTAAGGGCCAATTCATCATCTGACCAGCTAATTAGTTATCTTAAGACATACTGCAGCTAGTGCATAGCCAGAAATAAATAATGCAACATTAGAGTTGCATTGCACAAACAAGAGCGAGATAGTAATAGCATACACATAATGTTAATGTTAACTAGTATATAGTTAGGTTTTTTAAAAATTTATAGAGTTTCTATCTAATGAGCATGACTGCAAATATTTGGCTCAAAACTTGAAGCCTACCAAATAAATAATAGATACTTATTTTAAAAGTATGTATGTTTACAAAAAACAAAAAACAAAAATCTTAAAACTAAATTATTGCATATAAAACATGTTTTAGCTGTGAATAAGCTTTTTTTTTATTAAACTAAGAATCAGGCTTTCGGCTTTTCCGATCCAGGTTTTCTAAATTGCAGTGTAACTCGCAAGCATTTATGCTGACGAACTCGAGAACCTGTGTAGTAAACCTAATTAATTTATTTAATATAATTTTGTACAGAGTTTAGGAACTCTAAAAAATTTCCGTGCACGAAATTTGGTTACGATATCTTATGGTTTTTTCAATATACTCTGTAATACACCTATGGGAGCTATATAATATAACACCAAAATATAGAAAAAATTACATAAACTTGTTTCCTTTGGCATAATAAGTAAAATCTACCATCTTTGAGATCTAGGCGTTCATACGCACGCACAGACGTTCATGTGTATATTGACTTCTCTATTGACGCTCAAGATACTTAAGATAAATTTGGATGATCCTCGATTTCGGTCCAGCACTGCAGAATTTCAGAGAAGACCTAACAGGCAAACAGAAAATATAGCAGGTTTCATTTATTTTATTAATGCATATTTTTAAACTCAAAATTTACGTTGCGCCGGTGCGACGCGCAAATTTTTATATTTTGTTAACTTGCAGTACTGAACTATCTACCAGGCGAACAGAAAACGCAGCAGGTGTCGCTAAAATTTATTTGCACGCCGACAAAAAGCTGCTTGCTAAAAAAGAAGTAGCTAAAAGTATGCTACAAAAATTTGCCAAATAAAATGGCAGGCTTACGATGTTAACAAAATAGTGTAGCATACTTTTAGTTGCCATTTAATTTAATACGGGCTGGACGTAAAGAAAAGACAAGGACCATTTAATAGTTAGGTTCCCATGTGCACCCTAATTAATCTAAATTTTAGAGTAAAACAAAAAACTCTTGACTTGAAATTTAAAATGTTTTAGCTTTATATTTATTGCATACATATGTATATGGGATTTTGCTTTGCATATAATTAACACACATACATAGTACAAAAGATGCACTTATATACTTAGCTAGCAGTTTGCTATATGCAATACATACATTTTCTTTAAACTTAAAACAATAAAATTCGTGCATTTCAATATAAAATGTTTCTACTTTTTTAAGGTTTTTGTTTTGATACATTTTTTTTTTTTTCATTTTTGCTTTACTTCCATGACTTAAAGCATATATGTAGAGTTACTAGTACATATAGTTTTGAGTACCATCGTAGTATAAAGCATATTTAAACAATAAAATAAAAACACATTTAAAAAGCTCAAGTAAAATGTCAAAACTTAAAATATGCATATCACAGAATTATTATGCTTAATTAAAAAAAAAAAAAAAAAATAGTTAATGTGCATTATTTTGTAAAATTAATTATAATGGCCTACAAGATATTATTTTTGATTTGTTTCTTTTTTAACTTTAATTTCATTTCAATTATTTCATGAAACTTTAAAACAAAGTAAAAACTTTTAAGTTTTGCAGAACATATTATAAGTATTTCGTTTAATGCTTAGCAGGCGCACTAATTTGCTAGCTTATATATATGTAAAAGTCCATTAAATAGAAATTTATATACTATATAGACATTGTAAAGATATATATATGTATATGTAGAGTTATAGCTTTGATTACACTTCATATTTAATTTCATGCAGTTTTTTTTTTAGCTTTAAAATTGTTTTTATACTAAATGAAAAATTGCTAATAAAAGTATTTCAAGAGTTCACACATGTAGTATATAGCATATTGTATCGTACTTATTTACTATATAAGAACTAATATAATCTGCATACATTTGGTTTTTTGTTAATTTCTTTTTGTATCAACTGAGTTGAGGAAACAAAAAACAAAACAAAAATAAAAGAGTTGAGAGTAGAACGCCTTTTAAAATCAGTCACTATCATCGCGTATTGTTGGGGTACTAAGAGCCTGAGCCTGAGCCTGGGCCTGGCCCTCGGCCATTTGCCCAAAAGCTGCGCTTCTGTCATGGATTAACATTGAAAGCGTTTCCAAACTACGACGTACCTGCAAAATATTTTAAAACAATTTTAATAAACGATATTTAGTACGTAGTAGTCAAAAGATAAGAAAAGATTGTGCGGATTTGGGCACTTTCAACAAATTAATCAAAAATATATTAATTATGAAGCTCCCCGCGTATTTTTTTTTTTTTCTTAGTTGGAAGCTTTGCAGCTTGTTTCATTGTAGCTTTATATGGCAGCGATTTCTTTTGTTACGATTTATAAAGACAAATCAAAACAAAATGCGCTTTTATTGTTGTACATATGGCACACAGCTGGCACAAAGATTAGCGCCCAGCCATATGCTCTAGATAAGCCTAATGCAAAGTGGTAAAAATAATTGAACATTACCTTTGATATTTGCTCCAAGTTCCTAGATAATATATGTTGAGCTTCCTCGGTGCTTTTTGCCTGTAATTCCTTTTGCCAGCGTAAGGCTTCTGCAAAGATGTCCTCATCATTGCCCGAGCGCTAAAATCAGCCAAATGTCGAGTTTTTAGTAATTTACTTAACAACAATCGTGGCACAAACTTACCCAATTAAAGTCCACCGGTGTATTGTACAAACTAGTTTTGGCCTCAATATCTAAAATGCGATAGAGCAAAAATACGGAGAATAGCGCCAACATGACGGCCAGCATGACACCCAAATATAAGACATGTAGCTCTGTGGGCAGCAGTAGACGCAGACTTAGACGGGAACGTGCTGCCTGAGCAAAGCCGCGTAGATTATCGCCAAAGGAACGCGGTGTGGCTGGCAAATTGGCCGTATTAGCTGCACTATGCAGACCCGCGCCCACCACAGTAATGGGCGATGAGGAGCTAGATGGACCCGAAGAGCCATTGACGGAGTTGGAAGTGGATGATGACTGACTGCCGCCCACAATAAGCATGGGTGTGCCCGGTTGCATCTCATAGAGCACACCTGGTGGAGCTGAGCTGCGCATAGCAATCGGTGCATGTTCTATGCCCAGACTATTGACGGTGGAATTTTTCGGCTGTATCTCTGCAAAATAGGCAATTAAAATTTAAGCAATTGGTTGCTGCACAAAATTCATTTGGCTTACCGGAATGTCTCATGGGACTATCACTATGGCGCTGCCTTAGGGTGGCTGCTTCTGTTGTGTTGCCCAAATAGGCCACAGCCGTAACAGCGGCTGCCTCGGCAGCGACTAGGGCAGCGGCCGCGCTGTCCAGCAGCTGCGGTGGACTCTCATTGCCACTGATCGAGCAGCTGCTATCATCCTCAATAAAGTACTCTTCGGAGATTTCAATGTCGGCCGGCAACTGCTTTGGTAAGATCTCTGTATTGGACGCCAGCTGTGAGCAGACATTGGACATAAGACGAAAGGCTGACTCACGACTGATGAAACTGCCGAAAACATGACGCTCATCGGCAGTGGCCACACCCACTGCATTTGGTATGATCTTGGCGGTTTTCTCTTTGGAGATTTTAGTCACAGATGATGTGGGTATGACAACCTGCAAGTTGAACAAAATGTAGTTTTAATAAAAAATTAGCACTGGGAGAGTGTTGTATGCTCGATAACTTACCTTTGTTACATAGCCGAAAACATTTGAATAGAACGCAAAGTGCTGTTCCGTAATATAAAGATGACCCTGTAGCAATATATCACTGACCAATGCACACGAAAAATCTGCAATAAAGACAAGAGCAAGCGTAAAGCTTTAGTTAGCGAAAAATTTTAGATGTACATAAGTCTTTTATTTCTGAGCTTTCATCATTGTCATAACTTTTAATACACAAAGACTGAGTAGCTCCTATCACAACATGCGCTGAATCTTGGCCTAATTATGACAGCTTCGGGAACGCCTGCCTGGAACGCTGGTAACGAGCACAATCGGCTGCTCACACTTAAACAGCCGAACGCATTTCGAAGTCACTAAGAGAGAAGGAATAAGCTCAGTCGTCAATACGCTTTCATCGAAGTAGGTTCACGTCGCTGCACACCAATATATTAAAGTTGAATTTTTTGACGCTCTCTTGCTACTAACCCTGGTTTAGAGAGATTAATGACCTTTATACAGAGCTGGGCAGCCCATAGCCTAAACGGGCACTTTTTGTTCTCTCTTTTTGCCCAGCTCTGCCCTTATATCAGTGGCGGGAAAAACTCATACAAACAAACATGAGTGAATAAGCAGCGCAGTAAGCAAGAGCGCAAGATCGAAGATCATGCTCAAATGAAAGAGAAAATTGTTACACTTACACCTGTGCGTGTGTCGACAGCGCTGCGGCAGAATCTTATGCCCTATCCACGCGTGTTAGGAACCTGACCATTAATGGAACAGAGGTGGTGTTCTTCAGTCAGGTTAAGTACCTAGGAATAGTCCTGGATAAACGGCTAAACTGGAACTCGCACCTATAGTTAGTGCTCTCAAAGGCCACTCGAGCTTTATGGGCTTGCAGGAAATTCTTTGGTAGCACTTGGGGTTTCAGACCCAATATAATAGACTGGTTGTACCGTATGATGGTCCGCCCTATTATCACGTGCGCAGACCTTGTGTGGTGGCCCAAGGTGCAGCAAAGTGGAGCAATTAAAAAGTGCAGTAGACTACAAAGACTGATATGCCTATCTCTGTCGGGAGCAATGCGTACATGTCCTATAGCTGCAATGGAGACAGTCCTCGGACTAACTCCACTGCACATAAATATCAAAAAGTCAGCTATGCAAAGTCTTCTGCGGATCCGTATCACGTCTGGACTCGTGGAAATTGACACAGGCCATGCTGCACTTATAAGTTCTCTTCCTGGCCTATCGATCTGCTCAAGATCAGATTATATGACCACGGAACTTCTCCATAATAGGATATTTAGATCTCTCATTCCAAATCGCGAGACTTGGATTGAAGGCAACCCCTGTTGTAACCTCCGGTGCCAGCAATGGTTTACGGATGGTTCCAAGACGGAACAGGGTGTAGGTGCTGGAGTTGTCGGACCCAACACCAGAATCTCCATTGCAATGGGTATCTGGCCCAGTATCTTTCAAGCAGAGATTCACGCCTTAGAGGTCTGCGCCCACAGTATCCTCCTTAAAGATACTAGGGGTGCTAATATTTACATATTTACAGATAGCCAGGCCGCTGTCAGCGCATTGTCTTCGTGGAGAATCTCCTCCAAGCTGGTAAGAGAATGCGTGAACAAAATCCAACGCCTGTCCTCCAATAACAGAGTCACGCTCTGTTGGGTTCCTGGACATTCCGGAGTGGAAGGTAATTCGACAGGTGATGAGCTCGCAAGACTGGGTTCCTCTTCGCCCACCACTTGCCCCGCGCCCTTCTGTGTCATCAGCTGGTCAACAATGAAAAGTATGGTCAACAAATAGGCCTTAAGTGAACATAGGAGATATTGGTTTTCCTTACCGAATTTAAGACAGGCAAAAGTGCTTGTCTCACCCTCGGATGCAAACCGAACTAAAGGTCTTGGTAGAGCGGACCTAAGGTTCCTGGTAGCCTACTTGTCTGGGCACCATACTGTAAGTTATCACTTACAAAAAATGGGTCTATCGGACTCCTCAGAGTGCAGGCATTGTTTTGAAGACGACGAGACGACCAAACACATCTTGTGTGACTGTCCAGCAATAGTGTGGGACAGAGTCACACATTTGGGAGCTGGACGGATCACCCCGTTTCAGCTACGCCGAATCCCAACGAAAGACTTACTGCTCTTCATAAGGCAGGCAGATGGTCTTTTGTCCTAAAAAATGGGTAAGGTACAATAGATCTTCAGGTCGCAGTGCCCACTCTCTGTTATGAGAGAACCTAACTATTTAAAAAAAAAAAATCCAGGCGTGTTATGTAAATTGAGAGACTGCCCACCACTGCCTCATATGCAGAGATGGGCAAAAAGAGAGCGGTCTGCCGTAAGTGCCCGAACAAAAAGTGCCCGTTTGGGCTATGGGCTGCCCAGCTCTGCTCATATGAATTAACTTCCATTTACGCTCTCTTTTTTTTTTTCTGTTTTAAAATATTGCTCTGGTATTTGGAGTCATTAAAACCATTTTTAGCAGGACGTGATACAAAAACCATTCCTTTTTTTCGCATCTCGTAACTTTAAATTTTCATCAAAATCGGAAAAAAACTTACGGAACTTATATAAAATTTCACAAAAAAAAAATTTCAATTGGAAGTTTCTTAGAAGGAATACAATTTTTTTGGAAAAAAGTTACAGGGTATTACACTGTCGGGCACCGCATCGACTGTATCCATTTTTAATATTATTATTACGTTGTTTGTATTTGAATTCTAATTTTTAATCTTTGTTTTTGTAAATCCTAGTCGCGGACCATTTTCTGATTTGATTCGTCAAAATATTCAACCAACGATTTATCGACACGGTCTATTTCATAGCTTTTCTCCTATCTTGTCTTCTTTAATTAATTAATTTATTTTATACGATAACAACGACAGAGCAATGTTGTGCCTTTTCGCAATCAATAAATCTAAGAACGTCAGTTGTTCATGTGACGAAGCATGTACTATCTACAGTTTTCGATATTCTGATTGGTGCGTCCGATAAAGTCGAGTCATATACCTCTAATAAGTTATTGAAGCCTAGATTCAAAAAAAAATTGGTTCGAAAGTAAACAAAACAAAATTAAAGAAATACGCCCAACAAGTCCAACAAAATCAAAATGAAGTTAGTCGGTTGAATGCAAGACCGTGGTTGAAAAATCAAAACAGCGCTCCAAGATAATAATAATTTCCCTGACTGACAAGTCCCTGGGCGGGGCATGGCACGGCGGTGTCTGGAATTAATAGAGATTTTCTTTGGCAAATAGCGTCTTTGAGCTAGCGATGCCAGTGCTAGGCAAAGATAAATTACATAACATTTTTGCCAAGTTTTGGCTTTTGACGACGTTCTTGTTTTATGTTTATGTTTTTGGGATGGCTGAATCTGCATGGAAGGTACACGAACCAAAGCACATCAGCGTTCTGGGATAACCTCAAAAACACCTCATTAAATGCGGGTTCTTGTGATATAGTCGGAACTCTAACATGCTGGGGTTCTGCGGACTCGCTTTCAGCGATCCCAAAAATATTTAGTGCATATGGCCTGAGCTCCGAGCTTAAAAAACTCACGCGTCAGTCGTCTGAGATATCCTCCAAAATACCTTGTTTAATGGAGTAGTTGAGGTTATGTCACAACCTTGACCTGCTTGGATTTTTTAACAGCTCGGATTCTGATTCAGCGACTTAAAGTCATAACGGGTAACCCTGTTCCATATAGAATTAACATGTTGGTCATTAAATTGAATTTGTGACGTCACAAAATTTATATTTCGTAGTATAGGCACATTCATCTACTTTCGTCAAAAGTCTTTTACCAAAGAGCTTTTTTTTTCTCGACTTTAATAAATACTATTGGGCTGCCGTTTTTATTTGCTCAAGCTCACTAGATTTACGTTTTTCATTTAAAATATTTTACTTATACGAACCATGTTTCAAAATTAGTTTCCCTAGACAAATGATGACGTCGAACAAAAGTCTTTTATATTCTAAAAAGAAATACTTACAATTGATTAGTTTCTCATCTTTGGAAACTTGTGAGAAATGTCTATGAAATTTCTTTACACGTGAACTGGAGACCTCTTTGCGCTTCTTTTCCTTCTCCGGCGGAGCTGCTGCTACGGCCGTTGAAGCACCTGATGCCGCTGACGCAGCATTGACGCCCGCGGCAGCAGATGTTGAAGAGATCGCTGCCACCGCGGACGTTTGCTGATCGTGTTGCTTGGCCGTATTGACGCCGTTATTGCTGCCGTTTCCGGCTGCAGATCCGCTGCTGTGATTACTGCTTTGACTGCTGCTTGCCAGGCTGCGTACGCTGCCACTTGGTTGCAATTGCACGAGCGGACTCAACGAGCTGGAGTAGCTGTGACGCAGAGATCTGTAAAGATTCAAATGTGCAGAGTTGTTAGTTTTTAGGGCACATAAAGTCAGGCAAAGTGCTTATGTACTACATAGTAGAGATGCTAACTGGTAAGAAAATTCAATCTTGTCCTGACGGATAAGATGCGTCTTGTCCCTTACGCAGTTATTAAGCTGCTTTCTATGCTAAGATTGAAGACGCGTATCTACTATAGAAGTATCTCTACGGCCTATTATTTTTGACCAAGAGTGTAAAGATGGGCCAATTCCGCAGACAATGTCAGCAAAATATTAGTCTGGACCAGCATGAGCACTTCAACAAAACTGCTGCGCTATGCTTCTTCCAAAGGATCATCGACTCTATTGCGTTCTAAATAAACGAAGTAAGCTCTCTTTCTGCAGCAAACGTATGGTCGGTCTACCAGCCAGGCCCGACGGGAAGGGTGGGGGAAGGGGGGGCGGGATTCCCGGAGTTTTCTCAGGGGCCCAGTGTAATTACTGTCGTACTGACGTGATTCAAGCTAAAGGTGTAATAAAGGAGCCGGTACATTTTTCCCCCGGGCCCGGATTTTCTATCTACGTCCCTGCTACCAGCATATCATAGCCCCTACTTGGACATATGGTATTTAGATCTGGTGTCCCAAATCATTTATTATAAATAAGTTACTCCACATTATTTCTGGTTGGGACTGGTACGTCAGTCCTGACGTAATTTGTATCGTGACTTTGAGCTGAGTCAGATTTCTTTTTTCTCTAGCAGGTACATTGATAGGCTGGTAGCCCATCGCAACCGCTACGCGTAGAGACTTGTGTAAAAGGTTTCAAAAATAGACTGCAGAGTAGTTACATTAATCATCTTCTGCCCATCTTTTCTCAAAGACTGAATCATTACGCATACTCTTTGCAAACGATGACACTTTATATACTTGCCCCCTAAGGCTTATATTGCAGATGCGGCAGTTCTAAGAATTTCTGATAAAAAAACAACATTGTATCTTTTGTCTTGTATTTCAAAGTTTATAAATTTCTTGAATACAAAATACTAGTCCAGGCATGCGCGAAAAATTCACACCTGCTCATTCTGCAGTTTTTTTTGGTAGAACCGTTCCAGTTCTACCAACAGCATTTATTAATGCAAAAATTGCTACCAGTCTGCTATCTGCTATCATTGTTACTATTTAAAGATATTTACGACACCAATTAACAAGCAATCACATGGATACGGCGACACTTAATGGCCCAATTCAAGCACTTCATTATCGATAGAGCACAAGACCAGCAGGGCACAAGGTAAGCCACCTGACATTGACGCTACTGCGGAACTACTTAATCAACGTCATTGCAGCTAAAAAAAAATGAAATACAAATAACAAAAAAAAAAAAAAAGACACCAAAAAATCAAAAGTCATTTGAGTGCCCCAAATAATATATACACTTTGTTGTTTATGTTTTAAAAATATCCAAAAGATTTTGAAAAATTTGGATAGGCATTTATAAAGAATATTCCCTTAAGAACATTTTTTAATATTATATTAAGAAAAAATTCGGCTTGGAAGTTTACTATAGTATTCCGATAACTGCCAGAATTTTGTACCCTGTACATTAATTTAAGCGGCATATTAAGTTTGTGGAAATTTTTGTAACAAAGGGAAGAACACGATCGATAAAGACATTGCTACCTGTTTGTTTGTCTGAGCGCCTACATTTTCAGGATTATAAGAGTTGGGATAGCCAAACTTGGTGATTGGACTCCTTATATATGTCAAGCTTGTTTGAGCATAAAATAATATTTAAATATCAATTTGTATTAAAAAGTCGCGACATAATTCTTTCTAACAATTTTTGTTATAAAAATTATTGGGCAATTTTTATTTGGAAAATTAAAAACAATAGTTGGTGAGTAATTTTTATTATAAAAATCAAAAAATTTATCGATTAATCTTCGTTTTTTGACATAAAAATAAACATCGTGAAAAATATCATATTTTATTAAAATATTTAATTTTAAATTAAATTAAAAAATAATTCGTTTTTTAAATTTTTATAATAAAAAACAAATTTAAAAATTATTGCCCAGTTCTTATTTCGAAAATTCAAAAAAGTTTTTTTTTTTTAATTTTTATTTTAAAAATCAAAAATAAAAAATTTATCGATTAATCTTCGTTTTTTGACATAAAAATAAACATCGTGAAATGATACCTAAATATCAATTTTTATTAAAATATTAAATTCAATTAAAAAATAATTCTTGTTTTTTAAATTTTTATAATAAAAAACAAAATTAAAAATTATTGCCCAGTTTTTATTTTAAAAATACAAAAAAGTTGTTATTCTGCAATTTTTATTATAAATTATTGCCAAATTTTTATTTTTTGACATAAAAATTAAAATCATGGAATATTTGATAAACATACATTTTTTATTAAAAAGTCGCCAAAATTGTTTTAAAATTTAAATTTTTAAAATAAAAATTGCGTAGTAAAATTTATTTTTGATTTTTATAATAAAAACTGCAGAATAACTTTAATTTTTAATTTTTAGTTTTTAGTTTTTAATTTTTAATTTTTAATTTTTAATTTTTAATTTTTAATTTTTAATTTTTAATTTTTAATTTTTAATTTTTAATTTTTAATTTTTAATTTTTAATTTTTAATTTTTAATTTTTAATTTTTAATTTTTAATTTTTAATTTTTAATTTTTAATTTTTAATTTTTAATTTTTAATTTTTAATTTTTAATTTTTAATTTTTAATTTTTAATTTTTAATTTTTAATTTTTAATTTTTAATTTTTAATTTTTAATTTTTAATTTTTAATTTTAACTATAAAAATTTGAAAATAATTGTTATTTTGTGATTTTTTAATAAAAATTGATATTTAACTATTATTTGCTTTAACGTAAAAAAATAAAAGTTATTTTAAAATATTAAAAAAAAAAATACTAAACATTTAATGGTTTTAATTTTTAAAATAATTACATATAAGAGTTACTGTCCCTGATTTTATCCATTTCAAATCAATTAAGATTTCGTTTCAGTTTATCTCACTAATATAACGTGATACAATTTTTTACGATCTAAAAACCTGATCTGCATTCTCAATACGAGTTACAGAAACTTTCCAAAATTGAGCTTTAAGGGGTCTACGCAAATCCCATTTGGGATATCCCATTTGTGATTTTCTTTTTTATATGAAGTTTTGTCATTCCGCGCGAAATATTTCGAACTGCGTATAGGCCCCTACCCTAATAAAGTAGCTGTATAATGGCGTTGCCTGACATTTAGCCATTATTAAGTAGCCACATTAATATAAGTTTTTTGTGCCATCTTTAAGATACAAAATAAATAATTTTTTTTGAGATAAAGGGCGATTTTTTAAGCGCTTTCGAACTTCAAACTTAAATAAAACATAGAAAAATTAATGTAATTACCCCAAATATGGTTTTATTAGATAGATAATTTCGTATCATTTAATATTTGAAAAAGATCTTTGGCATGTGTCCAACACGACTAAGAGTTACAAAGCGCATCCTGTGGGTCCAATTTTTGACCACACTATCGTGCATTTGGGGCCGTATTTCAGTAATGACACGTTTAATGTTGGTCGTCAATTGTTGCCGGCTTGTTTACATAAACCAACGACTAGACGTGTCCCCAAAGAATTTAAAGGGGTCAAATCACATG
Source organism: Chymomyza costata (assembly GCA_018150985.1). Classification (NCBI taxonomy): domain Eukaryota; kingdom Metazoa; phylum Arthropoda; class Insecta; order Diptera; family Drosophilidae; genus Chymomyza; species Chymomyza costata. The sequence goes on along the minus strand of JAECWU010000127.1, from coordinate 29,376,976 downwards.
ACCGCGGCGTCCAGTTGGTGGGCGCATTTCTTGGAATAACTTTCCTCCGAATTGAGTTTTCAGTAAATCAATGATTGCTGTTGAAACCAGAACTCTTCGACAGTGATGTCATGCAAATTTGGAAACAAATATTCATTGATCAATCATCGCTCTCTATCGATCAGCATTGACGGTAATACGTTGCTAATCGGTAAATTTGCATTGCATTAAATTTTATCAAAATCGGTTTACCATAAAGGCCCATACGCAGCATGCAAAAATTCCGCACGAAATGGCAAAACTTCATATAAAAAAAATTCCCTTTTTTGGGATATTTTTTTATAAAAAATTCCCTTTTTTGGGATATTTTTTTTATATGAAGTTTTGACATTTCATGCGGAATTTTTGCATGCTGCGTATGGGCCTTAAAGGGGTCTACGAAGTTCGAATAATCTCGCGAGGAATGACAAAAATTCATATAAAAAAAAATATCCCTTTTAGGATTTTCTTATTTTATATGAATTTTTGTCATTCCGCGCGAAATTTTTCGAACTGCGTATAGGCCCTAACATAAAAAAAAGTTTTTCAGTAGTTTAATTGAATTGAAATCGGTACGAGTATTTTTTTTTAGTTGTGACGGCACAGTTTCTAATTTTGGGTGGCAAAAGTGTATACATAAAGTCAATAAGGATGTATAACGTACAGAATTTTTGGCACAAGCAACAACTCTTGACTAATCATTAAGTAGCCTGTGGAACGTCGATATTGTTGGAACAAACTTAATTACAAACCAACAACCCGACATACTGCATAACTTCTTATCAGCATACTTTTTCACACTTCGTCTGGTTGGTATAGTCCCCTTCTTTTTTGCCAACTTATGGCATAATTTATGATACGGCTGAGCAACAAGCATTATCAGATATGAATTTATAAGGCCCCCAAAGTCTGATATTGTAGCATATAGTATGTGGCTTAGACGCTCTGATGTAAACAAGTATTCTGGGAAATCTGTGCTCATAGTTTCTCTAAACATAGCACACTAATTTTATTGATAAGGTTTAGTTACGAGTAAGGGTATGCACATATTCACATTACAGCACGGTAAATGGAAAATCGGGTATTTTTATTATTTACTGTTTACATTTGTACAGTTTGATTGCATACAGATGAATCATTCTTTAGAGAGCCGATTACGTAAGGTTTTAAAATAGAACCAAAGTGCCTGTAAAGTTTACTCAAGCTCTTGATTATGGTAGCTTGCTTCTTTAATACCCAATTGCTATGCTCTTATTCAAAACCAACGTATTGCTGTTCACTTTATGGGGCAGAAAGGCAGTAATGCAAAAGTGCCCAACAAGTATATGCTCTACAAAAATTTTGCATTTCTGCGCGACCCAGACACTTAAATACGAAGGGTGGACTACAATCGTGGTCAAAAGTATTTTGACATAGGTAAAAAAAAATTAATTTGGAAATTTCTTCTTCTCCCAAACCCTTGTTTACCCCTTTTCGGACTCGCTTATGCTCCTCCTGAGGTGTGGGTATGCGATCTCAGCATTCGTCTGCAGGCATTCCGATCGTGGATCATGTCATCGCTGAGACCCATTCGTTGCTGATGTTTTTGCATTTGACCGATCCACGTATTTTTCGGTCTGCCTGCCCTACGGCCGTTACCCGGAACTGCGGTAAGAATTGCCTTCTTATATAACTTTTAATAAATTATTTTTGAAAATAATGATAAATTAAGCTCCTCAAAACGCATAAGTGTACTATTGTTATCATTAAAGTTTAGGAAATTAGAAAGATTTTTCAAAAATGTTAGTGGACAAAAGTATTTTGACAAAACAAAATAGTTTGACAGATGAAGAGAAAAAGCTGTAACCTTAGATTAAATAAAATTAATAATAAAAAGTAAACCCTCCTTTGACGTCAGAGACCCTTTGCAAAAGTTCAGGAATTGATTTTAACAATTTTTCCTATGTTTCCTGCAAAATATCCCTCCAACGCCTTTTTTCTTCAACAATTGTCTCTTCTCGCCATCTTGATCAATTTGGGCATCGTTTTTTTTAATAAATGAGCTGATGTGAATTAAACTTTTCTATTTTGTTCAGATCCAAGCTTTGAGGTGGCCAATTTAATGTATTGACTTCTCTCAAAAACTTGCATCATATGGGTTTTGTGGCATTAAGTATTATCCTGCACCATAATAAAGGATTGTCCAATGACTCGGCGACCGAAAGTGGAAGCCCGGTTATTTAGGATGTTTAAATATAAGTATGTCTATATTTATTGTGCTTTCATTGGTAGTAAATCGTCCAACCAAATCAAGCTTAAACATACTCAAAAGATAACAAGCCTCCACCATGAGTTACACGTACCCATGCAGGCATTGGTTTTTCCCAAACATTGTTCAATTACCTTCAATAAACATTATTTTTTCGATCTAGGATATTCAAAGGAGCTTTATATATCCACAATTTGTGTTACCAAAACGATCGTGCCTTGTTTTTATATTATTTAGCAAATGTTAACCTTTTAAGCTTATTTTTTGATAAAATACAAGGATTGTACGAGCCACAAAGGTAGTAAAACTGGCCTCCTTTCACTGTCTTCTATCATATTTTCTACTAACTAATGTTTTATACTGTTTATTGAATTCAATTGATAAAGCTTTTGGTATATTTAAAGCATCTTTAAAAATTTTTCTTAGTCTAATGCCGTGATCTATAGCGTACTTTTGCGTGTTCTGCCCGAACTGGCTGTATTATTTATAGAATAAGATTTGCTTTGCCTTATAATTAGTTAGAAAATGGTATGTCTAGGCACTTTACAAATTTTACATTTTCCGCTGGAAAACCGGCATTATATTTTGTGACTTTTTCATTTCGAACAAGTTGACCGAATTCAAGTATTTTGCCGATTATAACAAAAACAAAGGGCAAGAAAATTGGATATTGTTTTTAAAAATGAATAAAAACAACTTTTAAAATTGCCACACATTACTTGTACCACACGGGAATCAAAGAAATTGCAATTGATCGCAATGTCAAAATACTTTTGTCCACCCAAAAATGTATTATCTCATCATTAAGATAATATAAAAAAAAAAAACAAATCATTATCAGTGCAATTTTTTGCTCACTGAAAGCTAATAATAGATTCTCTTTCTTGAAAGTAAAATGGATTCCGTTACTTCTCTCAGTTTTTATATATAAGCGATATAATATTTGGTACAGTTTTGTCAAAATACTTTTGGCCACTATTGTACTTCCGCTCATGGTATAATAAGTAAGGTAGAGTAAGTTTGTCGCAACGTTCTCTTTGCTGGGGCCATACTTTTCATTCTCGTTGCGAATGCATGCGTCAGCTTGTCTGTTGCTTCTCTCTCTCTCTCACATTTCTTTGCTCTCACAAAATTTATGGCCCCGAGTGAGAAAATCTTACTCTACCTTACTTATTATACCACGCTTCCGCTTAAAAAATGTGTTGTTAAAAGTTGGAATATCTATCAATGAGTGAATATTTTTTATACTGCTTTGGGTATTATTAAGTTAGAGCAAAAGGCCGCAAAGACAACTAAAAAGTCACAACAAATTCGTCAAATCAGTTTTTTTGAAATAAAACTTGAAGTTGTATTTTCTTTGTATTGGACATTAAGAAAATATATTGTACTGATAAAATATCCAACACTAGGCATTTTAATTTGCATGTAATACTTGTAAAAAGCAAATTGTTGTTGCTGACGTTATAAGTCGAGCACTTCTGCATTTCTGCACGACAAAGTGAACACTGTAATTATAAATTTGTGTATTGTAGTATAGAAGCAACCTAAATTATAAATATCGTATTGGGTGTTGGGCGATTGTGCGTAAAAATGCATAGATCTTGAAGACTATTAGATAGCAAATTTTAACAAAATGAAATGTTAAATGTTTAAGTTGGCAAATTTGCTCAGAAAAAAATCGTGTCTTATGAGTGGTATAAGCGTCTGGAAATACCAAAGATAATGAGCATGGCACAGCTCGTCAACAAACGATATGAACGTGAAGAAATGCAAAAATATGATTATGAGCGCTATATTTTGAAAGATGAGAGTTCCTAAAAAATAACTGAAACGGTGATAATAGGTGTTTGAACCAAAGTTTACAGATATAAACTGTAAGCTGGGGCTTCGTAAACTTTGTGACAGCCCAAAAAAACGTGCATAGTTTTTTGAGTTACTCATCAACACTGACATCGCATAAATCAGCCCAACAAAAGTCGAGAAATTTTATCAACACTGTCATTGCCTGAATGACAATAATACAATTCGAAAAATTCCAAAGCTCGTCTATCACCTTGAACCTTTGAGGTGTTTCTTTAATGGCCAATATAAAGTACTCTAAAATTATGATGACTTAAAGTTAGTAAACTTTTTACGCTATTTGAAATGCATAATGTGCTGTTCAAAGTCCCCCACTTGTTGGAATTTCATAATAAGTTGCGCACAGTAACCCTCAGACATATTTAAACTATTTTAATTGCTAACATCTTGGTTCAAGATCTCTATAGTGTCCTCAATTTGGGGCAACACTTAAAAGACATTTTTCTACTATGTACAATATGAAAGATAAATAAAGTGCCAACAATTCACCAAGCAGTAGAAGCTCTATACAAAACAAAACTATTTATCTAAACATGTTAGTAGTCTGATAATAAAGTACACTAAGTAGTTCTCGGTGTTTTTAAACATAGTTTGTATGACACAATGAAAAAAACGAAAGATAGAAAATGGGGGGGAACTGTGCTGGCCGCCTATTGAGTCATCAAATTATGCTCCAGTTATATGTGGATTCTAAGTACAAGTAAGGTAATATAAAAATATGAACTCTACTGAATGGCTCTGTATATACAGCTTTTTTTTTGACGCACGAATGATGAAATATTTTGCGTACAAATGTAAATCTGTGGAGTTGTGCCAAAAATCTCTTTCAAACGAATTTTAACGCAACTGCAAAAGTCAAAAGTAACTTGGAGCGCGTTGGTAGAACACTAGATGATACCCCTAAGGCTGTTGATTTGATTCTGGCCAAAAATAGTTCTGATAAAAGGCCCATACGCAGCATGCAAAAATTCCGCACGAAATGTCAAAACTGCATATAAAAAAAATATCCCAAAAAAGGGTTTTTTTTTTATATGAAGTTTTGACACTTCGTGCGGAATTTTTGCATGCTGCTTATGGGCCTAAGCTCAAAAATTCTTTGTTTTTGGCGCTCTCATACGTTCCAGAAAAAACCGAGTAAAAAAAAAACTTTGAAAATAAAATGGGAATGGGATTTTCCTGACTAAATTTCGGAAAGATTATGTTAATATCAAATAGCTTTATTTTCTCGTACTAAATCGAGTGAAATTGCGTAAAATTTTTATTTTCTAGACAGTGTTATTTCAAAACTGACTTTCAGTGGACAGCATTCCGGCAAAAAATTGTTATTCGAAAATGGATAGAAATAGGAAAAGAAATTGGGGAATTTGATAAAGATTATAAGTGTCATTAAGTAACTGAAATCTTTAAAAATGATCAACTAATACTGTTCAAGAACATTACGCTAACAGCGAAAAATGTTTTCTTTATAGGCCCATACGCAGCATGCAAAAATTCCGTACGAAATGTCAAAACCTTATATAAAAAAAAATATCCCAAAAAAGGGAAGTTTTTTTTTTTATATGAAGTTTTGACATTTCGTGCGGAATTTTTGCATGCTGCGTATGGGCCATATCCAACAAAATATTTTCATTGGAGCAAAATATTTATTATATTCTACAAAACTCCAAAGGTTTCGTACCAAATTTACATACACATTTACATTTTTTTTTTTTTCGTTGTAAACTTAAATAATCCAAACTATGAAAATTTTGGCTATACTCTAAAAAATATCTTGTTTTTATTTTTTTTATGAGCTTATTTAGTATGTTTTAACGAAATTGGTTGGAATTATAAAACTGTTACGAAAAGAACCAACACCAACGGCCCTGAAATCTGGAGAGCTACTTTTCTCTCATAGCTTTCAGTTTCTTAATATTTCTAGCCGTGCTATAGTACAGTAAAAATAGGTTTTTACCTGTAAAAAATTGCACACTAGAATTTCTCTTGCTTAATGTAAGGACCATCCAAAAAGTCTAAAGGGGTCTACGCAGTTCGAAATATTTCGCGCGGAATGACATAACTTCATATAAAAAAAAAGTCCCATTTGGGATATCCCGTAGGGTTTTCCGTTATTTTGACATATGTTTGAGCCCATTTATCTCGAAATCTATAAGACGTACACAAAAACTTGCAAGGCAGAAAATGTTTAAAATTGAATTTAAAATATTATTTGTAATGGAAGATATACCCAGAAGTTCATATTTTAGGCGGCAGATGGCGCCAAAGTTACTAAAACGTAGTTTTCACCACCACCCTGCCCTTTTTCGTTTTTGGCGTGTATCAAAAATTTGTAGATCTCAAAAAAGTACACAAGACTGGGTTTTAAATCATGTAAGTATCTTTAGTAGTTTTCAAGATATGACGCTTTAAAGTCTTCCCGTGCCTTGAAAAACAAGCACTACCTGGAATTTAGCTTTAAACTCTCTTGCGAGTGTTTCCCAAATTCTTTCCGGGTAGGCCGCCACCAGCCATTTATAACTTGTTTATACATCATCATAAATTTTGTTAGACGGTTTCGTGGAACCACTTAATTTTTGCACTCTTTTGATAAGCTCACAGTCTTACTTACGGCGTTGAGTTGTAATGCTGCCTGAGCTTGGCAGTGGCGTCCAATGCCTCTGCGCTTTCCAGTGGCTCTAAATCTTGCTCACGCTGGCGCTCTCTGTCCCGCTCCCTGCTGCTCATTTCAATTAATGAGATGCGCTTAATTTTGCGTGCCACATTACGTGCGCCACCCACAACAGCGCCACCCGCAACCACTACAAAATTACGATCCCGATCGCGTGTGTTGGAGGTTTTGCGCCGGCGCACTACCTCACTGTTATTGTTGCCATCGACAGGGTCTAACACTGGCGTCTCAGCATTGGGCGAGTCATTAACTGCAAACGTTAATAGATCCACATGCTCTGCCAGTGTACCCGCCTCGAAAAACACGCTGAGCCGACTGCCGCTGACCTGGCTTATTGGCACTGGACTTAGACCCGCACTGGAGCTGCCGCTGCCACTGGTGTTCAGACTATCGTTGTTTTGCATGCTTATAAACACTGTTTGTTGCACTCATCGACACTTGGATTTATGTTTCTTTTTAGTTTTTCGTTTTTTAATATTTAATAAATATAAACACTTGCACTTGTTAAAAAAATGGCGGCAAAAAAAATTCAACGCGCTTACGAATTATATGCAAGGAAGAGCAAGAAGCAGCGCAAAAGCCAAAAAAAAAAAAGCTCGACTGCTACATCGTATACGTGCTAACGGTTAATTATGTTGTCGCTCTCTTTGTGCCGCCGTTCGTTATCTGCGTTGTGTCTGCGCCAGCGTCCCGCTTTAACTGAAACGTTCGGCCGCTGTGGCCCTATGTGTTGGCATTGCTTTTGCGGCTGGCATCGTCTGTGACGCGACGTGTTGCACAGTGGTCGAAATTATCAATTCAGCTGGTAATTATTAACTCTCAAAATAGGTTGTCTCTTTAACACAAACTTCGCTTGTCTTGATTGATTTTGCAGCTTTTGTTTTAGATATATTGTTTGTGTTAGTTAGTTTTATAGAAACTTTGAATACTCTGCATTAAGAGGGTAACCAATTTTTTAATAATGTAATTAATATTTTTTACTTAAGCAGTAACCAAACAAGGGCTGCAAGCAGTGGCGAATCCACGGGGGTGGTTTTCGGGTCCGGACCCCCCCAAAAGTTGGAAAAATGGGTTGAAAGTCTTTTGCGAGTTCTAATATATGTATATACACTTCGAAGTGAAGAAGTTCCCCAAGACCAAATCCTAGATCCGCACCTGGCTGTAAGATTAAGGCGACTTCAAGCACTGTAATTTTTATATCAGAGTTTTTGCTTACAACATTTACAAGTAAACATAAAATACATTTTTCACGAGTGAAAGGTCTATAATTTCCAAGCTTCACTCAAAAACACAAAAGAAATAAAACTTTAATATGTTTCCAAAATCTTTTACACTGCTGGCACACCAACTGGTTTTTGCTTAAATTTAAATATTAAATTGTTGGCATAATGCTGATTAAGTAGCTTTTATGCATTATAGTACAGGGTGCGCCATCTGTTAGTTTGGTTGTTAAACACTCATAGTTAGGAACATAACCGTCTAAAGTGGTTGCTCTTCGACATACATATGCCAAGTTCAAAGCTACTCAATTTTATTCATAGATTGTATCGCGCTCTAACGTTCGCAAGAATTACACCTTGCTAGGACAACTTTGCTTCGAATTTTGCATGTGGTTCTGCATTTACACGCTAACAAGATTCAAATGACGCAACAATTGAAGCTCGCGGACTATTATCAGCATCGTTTTTTCGTTCAATGTATGGGAAAACAGCTGGATGAGTTTTCTTCAAAAGAAAGTCAGCGAAAATTACGATGTTCGCATATGGCCAGCCGCGGCGTCCATTTGGGCAATATTATTTTTCATATATAAATGAGTAATATCCGACTTGCATATATACATACATTTGCCCAATTTCGTTGGAAAATATACGAATAAAATGCAATTAGCAAACAAACCAACTGAAGGCCGACCCTATATAGAGAACAACAGTAGTTATTTCTCGTGTAGCATAGGGCCTCTATCGCAGATCTAAACCTAACTCTATTAGGTGCTAGTATCAATAGAATACACATTTCTACAGAAAGAAAAAAGTTGTTTAAGTATAAAAAATACTTTTTAATAATTTTTTTTTTTTCCAATTTTTGTTGTAGAAACATAAGGAATGCCAAAATGGAAATGGCTATTTATGAAAATGTTTGTTGAGCAGCAGATTAGCCATCAATGCACAGACCAAACAGTTAGCGTGGAGTTTCGTTTTAAGGTATAGATAAGCACTAAGAAAGAATGTTTGATAATTCGCTCTCAAGTGAAGAAAAATTACAGATTTCATAATTTCGTACAGGTATTTTTAGTATTTTTTTTTATCAAATAAAATAACTAAAACTGTTTTAAGGAATTAAAGAAGAGAGAAAAAATTTTGAAAAAAAAATAATTTTTGACTAGATCCACTATTCGGACCACTGTGCGACGTTGGCAGCGTAACAGTTGCTTGTTTGTCTGCTATGCCAATAAGCGGCTGTAGCATTTGTTGTTGTATTTCTTTTCTTTTTGTTGTTGTATCGTATTCTATAATTTTTTATTTGCGATTAGGCTTTGAGTAGAGCACAAAATGCTCGCTGCCTTAATACGCTACAATGCAGCTGTGAAGCACCTTGATTGATTTCTTTGACTTATGCTCTGCACTAGATCAAAAATAAATATTTATTTAAGATTAGCCTCCAATAAGAAGGTTTTTTGTAGTTCAACTTAAAAGAATTTTTTATTTTTGTATTTAATAGTACGTATATAAAATTTTTCAAAACAAGCTATTTATTTATGCACCTTTTAATTTTTATTTTTATGCGCATAGTTATGGTAATTAATTTTTTATAGTATGTTGAATAATTAAAATTTTGTGCTAATTACACTAGTTTACAAATTTAAAAAATTTTTGGTATCCTCAACATGTTTTAGTCATTGCCGTAGTAAAATGTCACGCTAAATCCGAAAATGAAGTCCATAATTTTTTTCATGGAACGTATTTCGAGATATATCGGTAAAACCATTTTTCGAAATTAAAATAAAGTGTCTTTATTTAAAAGCAAATTTCTCTGGTTCTACCAAAACGATTCCCATTCATTTTCTTCGTAATCGATCAAGCTTTACGAACCATGAAAAAAAATTTACGAACAAATTTTTTTATATTTTTATTTTACGTTCGAAATACAATTTTTTCAAAAATTTGCTAAACATGAGGAAAAATTTCATATGAATGGATTAATAACGACCAAGCCGTAAATTTGACAAAAATATGTTCCAAGTATAATCGATAGATAATTCAATTATCTACACTAAATAATCAAAATCGGTCTAGTACAACCAGAGATATTTGCTTTTAAGTATACACAGTTTTTTTTTAGTTTCGAAAAGTGTTTTTTTCGAAATATCTCGAAATCCGTTGCATGAAAAAATTTTTGGACTTAATTTTCGGATCTAGCGTGCCATTTTACTACGGAAACGAGTAAAACATGTTGAGGATACATTTTGCTGTAAACAGGGCCGTAGAGAGAAAAACCGGGCCCGGGGGGAAGTGTACCCCCACTATTACACCTTGCTTGAATCATTTTATAACGACGGTAATTACGCCGGGCCCCTGAGAAAACTCCGGGCTTCTGAGAAAACTTCGGGCCCGGGCGAATCCCCCCTTTTCCATCCCCCTCACGTCGTGCCTGGCTGTAAACTAGTGTTATTGTAAAAATAAATATGCTTGGTGTAGAAAAAAATTTTCACTCACTTTTTTTAAGTGAAAGAATTACTCAAAAAATTGTTTGATATTTTATCTGTTATCGATTCTGGGATTTCAAAGCGTAATGTATTGAAACCTCTATATAGACAAATTAAAGGTACAAGATTCTTTTGAACAGTTTAAAGATTGAAATTGATTTTCGTTATAAGATTTGACAGCTTAAATTTTTACTATAATTTTTAATTTAAAAAATAATGTTGATATTTACAGTTTATTGAAAAATAAATTTCTGTTTAGGGATTCAAATAGATTTTTGTTATAAGATTTGAAAGCTTAAATTTTTACTGTAATTTTTAATTTAAAAAATAATGTTGATATTTACAGTTTATTGAAAAATTAATTTCAGCTTAAGGATTAAAATTGATTTTTGTTACAAGATTTGAAAGCTTAAATTTTTAATTAAAAAAATAAAAAATAAATTTCTGCTCAAGCATTAAAATTGATTTTTGTTATAAGATTTGAAGGCTTATTTTTTTACTGTAATTTTTAATTTAAAAAAAATAGTGTTAATATTTATAGTTTATTGAAAAATGAATTTCAGCTTAAGGATTAAAATTGATTTTTGTCATAAGATTTGAAAGCTTAAATTTCAAATTAAAAAAATAAATTTCTGTTTAAGCATTAAAATTGATTTTTGTTATAAGATTTGAAAGCTTAAATTTCAAATTAAAAAAATATATTTCTGTTTAAGCATTAAAATTGATTTTTGTTATAAGATTTGAAAGCTTAAATTTTTACTGTAATTTTTAATTAAAAAAAAATTGTTAATATTTATAGTTTATTGAAAAATGAATTTCTGTGTAAGGATTAAAATTGATTTTCGTTACAAGATTTGAAAGCTTAAATTTTTAATTAAAAAAATAAAAAATTAATTTCTGCTCAAGCATTAAAATTGATTTTTGTTATAAGACTTAAAAGCTTAAATTTTTACTGCACTTTTTAATTTAAAAAAAAAATAATGTTAATATTTATAGTTTATTGAAAAATTAATTTATGTTTAAGGATTAAAATTGATTTTTGTTTTAAAATTTATAAGCTTAAATATTTTATTAAAAAAATAAAAAATAAATTTCTGTTTAAGCATTAAAATTGATATGTGTTTTAATATTTGAAAGCTTGAATTTTTTACTATAATTTTTTATTTTATTTTTTGAAAACTGAATTTCAGCTTAATGTTTAAAATTGATTTTCGTTATAAGATTTGAAAGCTTAAATTTTTAATTAAAAAAATAAAAAATAAATTTCTGCTCAAGCATTAAAATTGATTTTTGTTATAAGACTTAAAAGCTTAACTTTTACTGCACTTTTTAATTTAAAAAAAATAATAATGTTAATATTTATAGTTTATTAAAAAATTAATTTCTGCAAAAATATTTTTTTTTAGCGGCAGTTATGGGCAAAAGTTAAAGCTGTGAGCAACCCTGGCTTTTATAATACAAACTTTATGCAGTGTCTTCTGAATCTAACACATTGTATTAAAAAATTGAATTGAATTAAAAAACAATGCTATTCATTGACAGCTTCATATCATACTACTGCAGTAGCGCATTTAAATGTTTTGAAGCCTAAATCGAGGCTACTTACTTACTACTAATATATTCTTAGACTAGTCGCGCACATACAAAGTATAAAATATTTAAGGTATAATTCTTATCAGCATATTTACGTTCTGTGCAAAAGTAAGCGCAATCTTGACTGATTTTCATTATTGCTTTCTTCACAGAACAAGGCAATATCAATTATATGTAGCATGTATGAAGATAATTTTAAATTGCAAATATATGTCTACAAGAAACGGAAATGTTGCAAGGGGGTGTTTGAAATTGTTTTTATAAAACAAAAAAAAATTATCAATGAAATCATTTCCATTCATAGTTTTTTAAAACAATTATCAAGCGAATGGTGGCTGGTTAGTTGGGCTTGTTTAAAATGGGAATGCGCTAGAAGCTTTCATTCCCAATACAACTTTAACTTAAAAAAAAAAAAAGAAAAGATTTTTCGGTTTTACTTAAGTTTTCGTCGATGTATCGATATATCGCAGTGTATGTTGGGATAGTATAAGGCAGGAATTTTCGTTTTTTGACATTTTTTTTTTTTTTTTGGCTTACGTCGAAACAGATTTTTTGCAACAATACTAATTTATGGGCTTTATTATGATTCATCAATTAATGTGCCATAAAATATCGGCAGCTACTACTGATTATGCAGGTTTGCCACCTGAAGCATTATGAGTCAGTGGCACCCACCATGAAGGCATGGAGGCACGGCACACGGCACGCGGACGTACACTTGGCGTATCATCGATAAAGTCTAGGGCACAATGAATGCGCTTGTCTTTTGTCAAAAGCTACGATATTGATATAGTGTCATGAGAACTTAAGTTTTTATCTGCGCCACGTGCCGACAATAAATGCGATAATTATCAATGCATAACGCTTAGTACAAGCTATCAAAACTAATAGAGACTCTTTGCAGTACATCACTCGCTCACTCTCTCTCACTCTCTCTCTCTGTCTCTCTCCCTTGTTATCTCTCTCTCGCAAAACTCTCAAGTATAGCTTCTTTTTTTTTTTTTATAAATAAAGATTTAAGCATTTCATTTATGGTTTTCTACGAATCGCTTTTATCGCTCTCAGCAGCCTAACAAAAACAAAAACAAACAAACATTGATAAGGCATTGTGTACAGGTGTGACTAGTCAGCTGTTTGCCCACAGGTGCTATGAATTTTGTTGTACTTTTTTCAGTTTTTACAGACTAAGGCTGGAATTTAGCACAGCAGCGTTTAATTACACTTAGCAAGGGTTTTATCTTATCGTTTTTTGTTGGCCATCAATTGGCCTTTGAATTGCTTGTTACTGGACTTTGCTTAGATATTACGCTGGTCAAGATATTTAAACGAAATTGTAATAAATTAAATGAAATTATTTTTGAAATTAAATTGGTTTACCTGTCTTTAATAACGTCTATGGGAAATGTTTCCGGCAAAGATAGTTGCTGACAATATTGTTGCTGACGTTTAAGCTGTTGTTCGTTTAATATGGCTGCTGTTTCCGTTTCAATTCCAGCGTTCCCATCAGCTGATCTTGCTGCAGGCAGCTGCAGCGGTGCCATGGAAGTCGTTGCACGCTCATCGGTGCCAGTTGTTGGACCATTGGCGAGTGTATTAACGCTGCTTGCTGATCTGTAAAGCGGCAAAAGTACCGAATAAGTCAAAGCTCACAGTACTTGTAATTTAAAGAAATCTGTAGCATACTTTCAGGCACTGATCAAAAGCTTCAATATGAAACAAGTGGGATTGTTCTTGACTATAATAAGAGCTGTAACCCAAATCAAGTGCTGCAAAATTTTGTAATTTTTTGAAAAGAAAAGAAGGCAAAGTTTGGGAATTATTTGTGGCGTGATGAAAAGACATACAAACTTTCTGTTTTGATTGTTAAATGCGATCTTTATTGTATTGGGTCGTTCACTAAGTAATTTCGTTTGATGACAACAGCTGATCTTATTGAATTTTTTCGCAGCCAACTTCACACTTAACCGCTTTACCTTTATATATTTAAACAGCTGATATAGTAAGGCTTTTTTGTAAAAAATGTTGTTAAATTTTTTTGGATAGGTTTTGTTTGGTACACTATCGAAGATCGAAAATGTAAAAATGCAGTTCATGCAAGGCGAAAATTATGTGATGTGTACGGAGAAGATGTGTTGATCGAACGCCAATGCCAAAATTGGTTTGCAAAATTTCGTTCCGGCAATTTCGATCTTGAGGATGCACCACGTCCTGGAAGGCCTCTTGAAGCCGATGTGGATAAAATAAAGTCGTTGGTGGATGCAAATCGTTGAATAACAAATCGAGAGATTGCTGGAAGATTAAATTTGTCTAACGCGACCGTTCACAAGCACATGAAACGTCTAGGATTAATTTCGAAGCTTGACATATGGGTTCCTCATGTTCTTACAGAACGAAATTTGCTTCGTCGCATTAACGACTGTGATTTGCTTATCAAACTTCAAAGAAGTGATCCATTTTTGAAGCACATTGTTACTGGCGAGGAAAAGTGGGTTGCTTACAAGAATGTAAAGCGCAACAGATCATGGTCTAAAAAGGATAAACCAGCTCAAACCACTTCGAAGACCGATAGACACCAAAAAAAGGTTATATTGTCTGTTTGGTGGGATTTCAAAGGGATCGTTTATTTTGAGCTTTTGCCCGACAATACCACGATTAATTCTGAAGTATATTGTGATCAGCTGGACAAATTGAGTGATGCACTCAAACAGAAGAGGCCAGAATTGATCAATAGAAAAGGTGTAGTGTTCCACCAGAATAATGCGAGTCCTCATACAAGTTTGATGACTCGCCAAAAGCTTTTGGAGCTTGAATGGGATGTACTACCACACCACCATATTCTCCAGTCTTGGCACCTTCGGACTATCACTTGTTCCGGTCTCTGCAAAATTTTTTGGATGGGAGAACCTTCACCTCAAATCAGGACGTCAAAAACCATTAGGACCAGTTTTTTGCCTGCAAGGATCAAAAATTTTATGAGCGTAGAATCAATCACTTGCCCGAAAGATGGCAAAAGGTATTGGATCAAAATGGAGAATATATAATTTCATAAAATCTTTTACACAATAAAAATAATCGTGTTTACACTAAAAAAAACGAAATTACTTAGTGAACGACCCAATACAATAATTGGAAATTTTTTTCTCGACGAAATTCAAAATGGCGGCTCTTGGCTGCCTTTGCCCGCAGAATATCGTCCCCGCATTTCAGTTCTCCAGCCTCTTGTTGTGAACCGAAATGAAAAATGTTTTGTGTTTATTGAAGTTAATGAAATTCTCAGAATGAGTTTTGACGAAAACTTCTCTAAAATGTGGACGTTCAAAAAAAAAAATGCGTTTTTTTTTCACCTTTTTTGTGATTTTGTGACCTTGCTTAAGAGTAATAACTTAACACTTTTTCATGTATATTGTTAGTATAAGGCATACAAAAATTTATATCCTTTCAAACATGTATTAAATGAAGGGAATCGGAACAACAGAACAATAGCTATGCTTGAAATGCGGTTGAAAAACATGGTTCCGGGAAAAACGCGTGCGACTTAGGTGCGTTCAAGACGCTCTATTTCTATAAATATCGTTCGCATCGAAAATTCCTTTCATACACATATTCTACGAATATGTAGCTTTAATTTTTTGTAAAAAAAACCCAACGATTTTCTTGACCAAATTTGAAAGAACCTCCACTTAAGTTCAAAGTGTGTTGTGGTTTGGTACTTGCAAAAAGTAACAAGACTTTTTATATTCGCATAGAAGGCATGAAAAAAAGCTGCCGTTTGAAAATGTCCAAAATATATTGGCTTCTCAATAAACGTAGCCCAGCTGGAGGTACGCTATACAGAGCTGGGGCTCCTACGCATCGCTTACGTATTCAGACGCTCCAAAAGGGTTGGTACATAAGAAATTCGTTTTTTCTAAACGGTTGTGTGTTTGAACATTTTTGCTTATAACTCCTGAAGTTCTCCTGAAACTATTTAAACAAAAGGCATGCTGCTACTATGTGTGTAGCTATTATTGCTCGAATACTGGTCATATTAAAGTATAGAATATCGGAAAATCGATTTGTTTTGCAATTCAAACAAAGATCTTTTTCATTCTGCCTTGGTCCTACTTTTCATACTTCGTTTTTAGGGCCTATGATAGTTATCTAGTACTCTCATATTACCGGCATACAATTTTGAAAGCTTTTTTCGTATTTAAGTGTACTTTGGTAACTTTATTAATTGACATTGGTATCTTGACTGGTTTAGAAAGTTGGAAAAATGTTTCGAAAAGTGCATCTCTTTATTGAAAAAATGTTAAATTGTTTATTTTTTTGTACCTTTTCGAAAAGTAACGATTTTTTAATGCTATATTCGCTTAAAAGTGTATGTCTAGATTGATGGCAGCGAGGGAATAGTTGGGAAGTCGTTGGAACTTGTGTGTTTTTTTTTCGCAGAACCAAAATTTAATGTTGCTTAATGTGGGATGAATTCGGAAGTGGGGTGAATCTGGAAACGCATTCTAACGGATTTCTGAGTTGACATTTCACTATGACACCAATTTACAAATAAACGTCATGACCGTCGCGACGGTGGTTTTTGATAATACTCCGACTCGAGTGTTTTTCTGTTCAGTATTATTTTTCTAAAAAAAATGTCAACATTTTCTCATCAAATCAAATGTAAGTACATCCGCAGTTTTATTTAGACTCTATACTTAAAAAATGCTAAAGGATTCGTTTCAATTTTTGCAAGCCACCAGAATGATGCTACTCCGTTTCGAAAAAGTCGATTTGGGATGAATCCGGAAGTGTCCAAAAATGACATAAAATTTCATCGCAAACATTTTATTTCTTTACATATATATATATTTATTCCTTTTACTCCATAGTGAAGCATAGGGCTACAACAAAATTCTTAAATCTACTTCTATCCGATGACATCCTTTTAATTTCATTCCAGTTCGTTTCACTCGCTTCAATTTCTTTCTCTAACTGTCTTCTCCATGTGTGCGCTGGACGCCCCCTTCTGCGTGATCCCTGAGGGTTCCATTCGTTGGTTTGCCTTGTGATGTCTTGCGGGGCTTTTCTTAGCGTATGACCTATCCAGTTTCATTTTCTCTTCGTTATATTTATCTTAATTGGGCTTCGTTTTGTTAATAATCGTATTTTTAGTATGCGTCTAAGGCAGCGGTTCACAAAGGCTTGAATTCGCTGCAGAGATCGCAAAGCTGCATTCCAGGTTTCGCACCCGTTTAGTAAGACAGATACGACGTTAGAGTTAAAGATTCTTATTTTGGTGCCGCGTGATAGAGATGAGGAGTTCCAGATGTTTCTGAGTTGCCCAAAAGTTTGCTGCGATTTCTTGATCCTATTTTCGATGTATTCGGCACGGCCGCCAGAGGTCGTGATGATAGATTATAGGTAGCAAAAATTTTCGACATCCTCTATTGGTGTTGAGTCTAGAAGGAATGAACGGGTGTTGACTGTGTTTATGCGCATGGCCTTGGTTTCAGAGACATTGATTTTAAGTCCCACTTTAGATGCCAGCGTCGATATAGATTCAAGTTTTCGTGCCATGTCATCATATTTGTGCGCTAAAATGCAAATATCGTCAGCGTAGTCCAAGTCGTTTAAGAAGCCGTGAAGGCCCCATGTAATACCCCTTTGATTTTCAAGAACGATGTTGAAAAGTGTTGGGGAGAGTGAGCAACCTTGTCGTACTCCAGTGTTTATGCTTATTGGTTCGCTTAATTGTCTTTCTTTTTCTTTACTTTTAGTAAATCAAAAATATATAAATATTCGAAAGTCGCAAAATTGGCATTTTTTGCTTGGAGATCAATCTATCTGGGAAAAAATTTTTTTATCGATCTGAAATTTTGACACAATGTAGCTTATTTAATGCCCTGAACGATACAACTTGCAATTTTGAAAAACATTCTTCCAAATTCACCCCACTTTCCATTAAATTGTTTATTTTAAAGACTGGTATGCAGCTCCAAAATTCACAAACATACAAGAACTGCAAATTAATTACTGCAGTAATGACCAGTGTGTGCATATAATTTTTGTAATGAACGCGACATTAGTTTCATGTTTTATAGTGATTTTTTCTACCAGCCATAGCTCTTGCTACTACTGGCGCCATCTAGTGAGCTAGCATTGGTAAAATCATAGGGCAACACTGTTTTATTTGTTTGTCTGCGTCCACTTGCGTACGCGTTTGAACATAAAAAGTTTGCGACTATTATTTTTATATGCAGTTTTTTTTTTTACGGTTGTGATTTTCTGTGCTGCATACAGCCCACAGCAGCATCCGTATGCTGAGAGACGTCGCGATGCAGAGAAGACAATGGCAACTACTTGTTGATAGTTTATGACCAGTATCTTCGGACGCCATGCAGGGCTTAATAATAAATATAATAAATAAACAGGCCTTAAACTTGTAAAGTCGCTTAGACTGCATCACGAATTCATTAACCGAACCTGAACAGATATTTCTGATCATAGCAGCCCTATTCCAAATTATAAACTGTGCAAAAACAAAGTCCATAGACTTGTATACGTACTGTAGTCTGCTTTTCGGATATCACAAATATATTGACAAACATTGTGTATAAATATTAATAAACAAAATATATTTAAAATTAGCTGTTTATTATGCGTTATATTTATGTGCTAATGTATATGTGGCTATATATATCATGCTATATAAACGCGCATTTATATTTTTATTTTCGCGCAAATTTTCAAATGCCGGCAACAAATTTAATTGAAAAGACCTTGCGCTATATTATCTTAAAATTGTTTGTTGTATGGTTCGCTTTTTATGCTATTTATACTCATTATGGGTAAGACTTGTTGCTGTTGTTACGAGGGCTGCTTTTAAAGCTTAAAGAATAGACAGGGCTTTGTTGTTTTTCAAATTATTTGCCAAAAAGTTATAATTTTGAACTCGCTTGAAAAAAAGTTGGCAACCAACCGATAAGTAAAAGGTTATAATCCAATCTGTCGCTCTCTCTCTCTGAAATCCTGTTATACCCAGTGGGACATAGGGAGGTGTAAAGGGGGTTTTAGAGTAGCTGAGGTAGCTGTCCCCAGTGGTACACCCTGATAGCCTGAGCAACCGTACTGAAGATGAGGTAAACAACCCGCATGGGAGGTACGGTCAGGGCTAACGAGAGAGGTAGGTTCGGGAGGGGCTTTTTCTTCATATATGATATAAAGTTCCCCCGAAGTCGTGCAGCGTCTGTCTCGGAGCGAGCAGCTGCAAAAGGCGTCTGTTTCTCAGGTTAGAGGCGGCCTCTTATTATAGATTATCTTGTTATCTATTAGGTGGAGCTTACCAATTCTGCTTTAGGCTTGTAACCTATAGAAGTCCTCCACTTTACTCGAACTATGTATTTGCAAATCGAAATTATAAACATGAGTGTAAGCCCGTATGAAAACCAGTCTCCAAGTGGTACACACATTTATGTGAAAAATCCACCTGCTTCGGCAGCATGTACATCGGGTTTGGAGGTGCAAAATTCATGTTCAAATGGAATTGGAAATGGTTCCACAATTGAAACCTCTAATCCAATATTGACACAACAATAAATCGCTACACACTAAACACAACTTAGTGTGTGATAGGGCTTATATTACTACATATACATATAAGTAAATTTATATAATATTTACAAAAAAGAAAATGTACAAAAAAGATTCGACTGAATCTACAAAATACTCAGAGCTTTCATAATCTGCTAGAAAAACTTATAGTGTGATTTAGCGACTTTAAACATTTCCTCATAAAATATGAATAAGATGCAGAGATCTGAGATCACATGGGTGGAGTCGTTTCAGGCGTCTTCTTGCAAGAGAATTGGGGTGGGATCGTAAGCGATTAACGTGTCGCCCACAAAAGGAATGCCTAGATTCTTGTAAAGGTTGCAATTACGGATATACCAGGGGGCCATCATACAACTTGTTTTGTACGCTCTAAAGAAAAATGATTTTCTACCAGTTTGTAACCATTTTCGAAGTACCCTGTCTAGCATATTTCGATGAATATATTATCCCCGTGTCGACGCTATGAATACATGCTAAATATTAAGGGAAAACGAGGATCTTTTTAATATGTTAGCAGCCTCTTCAGATCCATTACTTGCATCCCTTAGACAAGTGAGATCCAATACAGAATTAACAAGTAGTTATTCAAAAGAAATGTTAAGTCTCATTTTACAAAAAAATTCCTAATAAGACAAACTAAATTTATTTACTAAAATATAAAATTATGAACAAAAAAATATATATCATCAAAATTTCATTATAAATGAAAAAAATATGTAGGTACTAGTGCTGGTAGTAACATCGTTGTTAGGTATATCGCTGCATCGATATTTTTTATTTTATTCCGATCATCGATATTTTTATTTCGATTTTCGATTATCGAGCAAATCCCATTACGGAAAAAATATGGGCAATCAACGACATAGCTTTTCTAGACAAAAACAAATCACAAAAGATCCGAAATAGTTGGGTTGAATCAATTTTGGCACTTCGAGAATATTTTAATGTTGAAAACTTAGATTTAAGCATGTGCCCGTTACTGGAAGGTAATATTTTTTAAAGTTTAGCAAGGCTGGCAATCTAGTGAGCAACAAGCGGAGTTCGCTTGAATCAAAAAACGTTAACATGATATTATTTAATAACCATAATGAAGGGATCTCAAATTAGTTTAGAGACTATGACTCTGCAATTCTGGCTGAAACAAAACATTTTTTGTTATAACTCACAGGCTCACAAAAAAAAGTGGTGTAAACTTTACATGCGACAGAAGCACCCCTGGGCGGCTGAATCCGAAGACCAAAAAACCCCGATTCAAGGGTTCTTAGATAATATCAAAATTATATCGTTTTATGGGATTATTTGGTGGTTATCTCATAACCGATGTGTGAAGGAGTTTTTTGGCTTTGGATTCAGCTGCTCAAAATCTATAAAATAGCCACCGCATGTACTTCGATGTATCGAAACATCGATGTATCGATGTTAAAAAATATCGAAAACGTCGATTGAAAAAAAAGTATCTACCAGTGCTGTAGAAACATCGATGTTGCCCAACAACTTATTTTTCAATTGCAAATATTGCACAGGCAAGAAAATCCAACTTCTACAACATATTGCGCAGCTCTCAGATATCTTATCACCATGTATGAGCACTTATTTTAAAGCCTAAAGATTCTTTCAACTACAATTTAATTTATAAAAATAACTCAACGCTTTTTCGGCTTCCGTACCACTGTGCGACGTTCTGGATGTTCAAAAACTCTCATGTTTAAAAAACGTCTTATACCACACCTTGCATTGTTATTGTAAGATATTTTTCGGCCAGGACGGTTTTTGAAATCAATTGGCCAACATTTTCTAACTAAAATATGATATGTGAACAGTTTTTATTGGATTTGGTTTAGTTTCGAGCTCATAACCAAACATAGATTCACGATTTGACATTTCGGCTGTTTTCTCTTACTATCATCGTCAAAAGCTACCTTTTGGCATTTGCCGAATAATGCTGATCTTCTTGTAAGTAAAGGCCGCTCGCACACAGAGCGGCGCAAAAAAGTCAAACACACTGTGGTTGGTCTATGAGAGCGCGTACACAGCGTACATAAGCTGATGCTGAAATTAGCATACGTAAAAATCATGCGCCTAACCGCGCTGATAAGTTCATGTCATGTCAGCACTCTGTGTACGCGCGGCCTAAATAATGATATGCTATTAAGGTTTCTGGCAAAAAAAAAATGTATTTGGAAAGTTTTCAAGACATGCTTAACTACTTAAGCGAATGGCGTTCACAATTTATTTGTTTTCGATGCTACTTCAAAAATATTTTGCTCATCAATTGAAAAGGGTCACTTTGCCCCTATGAATCATCAACTGCTTAAACTATATTGAAATATCAATTACTGATTATGTATTTGATATTGATGCCAGGTGTACAACTGTCACATAATATATTTTAACACCTGTTGGCGCTATGACTCAGTCAAGGGCGATCATATATCAACATAGAAAATAACCATTTTCGATAGAAATCCGAAAATCGTTAGCAGAAATGCGTATGTGTAGACTAAAAATTAGAACCTATCATTCATAGTATTAATATAGATAACGCTTTAACAAATAGTTGAGAGGTATGTTTGCAAAATGATTTGCATGAGATCAGGGATGCTGTTCATGTTTTGATCTACTTTGACGTTCCAAAACAGAACCAAAAAGAGCAAACAGCTCTAGACCTCTTATGTTACGAGAAAAAAGTTGTTTTTTTTATTTTTTTCCATAGGGGTATTACAGCGAAATTTTAGCAGGCAAGCGCAATCTGTTGACCCCGACTGTAAGTGGAAGAATATTTCTGAAGCAATCACGGCTGCATCGCAAATATCAATTGGCAAAGCGCCTGCAAAAAGAAGTGAAGAGTGGTACGATGAGGAATGCAAAAGGCTAGTAGATCTGAAAGATAAAGCCTATCACAAATACACACAATCCAGAACTCGGCAAAGACGTCAAGAATATGAAAACTACAGACATGAAGCAAATATACTGATAAAACGAAAAAAGAAACTTTCATAACCAAAATTGAAAAAATTAAAGTCAATGCAAAATCGAATAGCCGCAACTTTTATAGGGAAATTAAAAAACAAATCACATCGTTTCAACCTCAACTAAACGTTTGCCTTAATCAAGAGGGGGAGCCACTCTATGAAGAGGAGCAGATTTTGCACAGGTGGCGTGATTACTTTGAGGACGTCCTAAATAATTCTCAACAAATCTTAACAGAGTACGAGGAAGAATACTTTACAGCAGAAAACCAGCTACAAGAGCCCTCGTACGAAGACGTTAAAGAAGCTATAAACAAGCTTAAAAATGGAAAGGCAAGCGGCGAAGATAACATACCTGCTGAGCTCGTAAAATACGGCGGTGATGCATTACATCGGCAAATCTACGAGCTCATAGAAACGATATGGTTACAAGAAAAAATACCAGAAGCTTGGCAAAACAGTATTATAAATACCGATTCACAAAAAAGGTGATAAACGAAATTGCAAAAACTACCGTGGTATATCGCTACTCCCAACGATCTACAAAATTTTTACAAACGTACTATATGAACGAGTGGAGGTTTTCTCAGAAGAAATAATTGTAAGCTATCAATGTGGTTTTCACAAAAATAAGTCAACAATAGACCAATGCTTTATCATCAGTCAGGCGTTTGAGAAATGCACCGAGTTTGGACGCGATATACACTGCCTGTTCATCGACTTCAAACAAGCGTTTGACAGCCTGTGCAGGCGTAAAATACCGACCACGCTTATAAAACTTGGCATACCAGCCAAACACCACAGCAAAAATCAGGGTACGAAACAATACCTCAGAACCCCTCCTCATCGAATCCGGCGTAGAACAAGGTGATGCTCTATCTACATTGATATTTAACCTGATGTTGCATAAAGCAATAAAAGAACCTGAAGGAGTCATACTTGGGTGTACTTGGCGAGCGACGAGGCACCGACAAAAAATTTTTTACTGTACAGAGATCTAGGATACCGAGCTAGAGGCAGGCCGAAAAAGCGTTGGATCGACTCAGTAGAAGCGGATCTGAATTCAATGAGGGTCCAGAACTACAAGCTAAAGGCATTGGACAGGGACGCATGGAGAAAGATTGTGAAGGAAGCTTTGGCCCACACCGGGCTGTGATGCTAAAAACAATAAGGGGTATTACAGAGCACCAAATTAAGTTATCGTAATCAAATTTTTAGAACGACAGTCAATACAGTCGAGGCGCTGCCTGACAGTGTAACACCCTGTACCTTTTTTCTTAAAAAAAGTTTTTTTCCTGCACATTCCTTCTAAGAACTTTCCATTGGAATTTTTTTTTGTTGGTGCAAAACGATATTTATACCTATAAGTTCCGCAAATTTTATCAGATTTTGATGAAAATCGAGTTATTTAAAGTACCTACATATATGGGGTAAGTTTCAGGGGATATGTTGAGGGGTGTAGGAGAAAAGACGGTAAATCAATTGCGGGGGTTGGGGGGTGGCCGCATTGATAAAATTTGAATGTGGATTTGTTCATTAGAGCCATTGCACAAATCTAGTATACCCTTTGTACCTATAGGTACAGGGTATAATAAACTATATGTAATTACTATACTATCATCTGGCAAAAAACGTTTGGCTGGCAAAAGCTTTTTAAAGTATCTAAGCTATCTACTATTTTTAATTGTATCGAATGGTTTTATATAGTTTTTTTTTGTCGTAATGGTAAAGGGTATTTCAAAGTCTTCCGCGCTCGACTTTAACGTCCCTAATATTTTTTATGTGGCTGTGTTATCAATAATTTTTAATGTTCGCTTATATAAATTACGCCATATTTTTTTCGATATATCCCATTGTACCAAAAATGTCTTAAAGTTCAATTGAAGTCGCTTGGAGTCCGCTTTAAACTAAGTTTTGTTTCAAAACCTGTTCGTCGATGTTTTTAGACCTATTTTGAGGAAAATCAGACGAAGTCTGGAATCTCTTTGTACCTAGTTAGTTTTTTTAGATTACGATTTTCGATAAACTTTTATTGTCATATTTATTCGCTATCGTTAAGGGAACTTCAAATACTCAGCAAGTTCTTCGTAAAAAGTGTGAAAAGATTATTATCCCCAGAGCTTCAAACAAGCTAACAAAGATTCTTATACTACACTAATAAAAAAAATAAAATCTTAAATCAAGATTTTTGCGTTCCTGACTTTAAATGAGACCAAAAAAGATTAAAATTCTTGAGTTAAAAAATAAAAGTCTCAAATCGACATTTTTAAACTGACATCAAGAAAAGCTTGCGATACTTTCGTCACGATTTTATGACAAAAAATCTTGAAATCAGACCGTTTTTATACCCTGTACCTAGGGTATACTAGATTTGTGCAATGTATGTAACGGACAGAAGGAGGCGTGGCAGACCCCAAGTCCTTTATACCAAAATGCTTATCATAACCTCGGGTAGCCATTGAGCCATGTCCGTCTGTCCGTCTGTATGAACACCTAGATCTCGGAGACTATAGATACGAAACTTTACCAGCTGGTGCGCATATTTCCTGAGAAGATGAAGTATGTTGAGTCATGTCCATATCTTTCCCCGTTCCCCCGCAGTAGATTTTCGCGGTTTTCAGACACACCGCTTAATATTTTTAACTGAAACAGAGCCATGCGTTGTGGTTACATGCATCTAAAACTGCGTCAATATTTGACTCTACGTAATTACGGTAACAAGTGACCTAGAATTACAATTTTTGGTAAGCTGATTCATGTGGCTCTAATGAACAAATCCACAACATATCGACTTGAAACTTACCCCATATTTAAAATGACTTCTTTGATGAAACTTACGATTTCCATCAAAATCAGTACAAATTTACGGAACTTATGGGTAAAAATATCGTTGGCACAAAAAAAACGCAGGAATAAAATTTGTTTCGAGAAAAAAGGTACAGGGTATAACACTGTCGGGCACCGCCTCGACTTTTTTTTGTCAGTGTAATAATAAAAGTTCACAGCAAACATAAAGAAAAAATCGTTTTTGGGGTTCAGAGTTCATACATACTTTTGGGGTAAAAGCTGGAATACAAAATTGCTAGTTAGATCCCTTATTATGTCACTGGAAATAAGTTCATTTTTTTTCGATATCGGGGACATATTAAATCGTTTCCATAGTTATAGTTTAGAACACCACGAAAAAGAATCAAAAGTTTTAGATGCATAATTCGTTTGTTTATATTACTTATTGAATGGAGTTTTCACTAAATTTGATTAAAATTTATGAAATTTGTGTTCGATATATCCCATGGTACCATAAATTTTTGTTTGGTGTGCAAAATACGCCTTTTAAACCAAGTTTTGATACAAAAGCTGTCCGTGGAAGCTTATATATATATTTTTAGGAGAATTTGGAAATATGTTATTATATAAATATGACGAAACCGTCTGGAGTTTCTATAAACTACATTATGTTTTACGGAATTAAAAAAAAAAATAAGTCCAAACCGTCTAAAGTTTATTTTTTTTTTTTTTTCGTAGAACTAAAATCTATATACGCTTCATCATTTGATTATTTGTCATTTGGCAAGTTGTCATTTCTCATTTATATTTTGGTTTTTAAGCAAAATTTAGCTAACAAAATTATTTTTTGATGTAAATTTAAATTCTTATATTGTATACTATGAGTTCGACACCCAGACGTATGACCAAACAAAAACCTCATCTTAGATCGTTGACGGAACAGGAGAGCAACGAACTGAATGACTGGCTGGAAGCGCATAACATAAATGCCAACAATTTGCGTCGCTCTTTTACCGATGCCTCTCCGCTGGCCAGATTCTTATCTAAGATGTATCCCAATCTGGTAGATGTGAATTTTTATCCACCATGCAATAGCGTGGGGGCCAAAATACGCAACTGGCAGCTGTTCAATCGTAGGGTTTTGGATCGTTTGGGTGTAGCCATAACCCGTATGGAAATTGAGCTTGTGGCACGCAGTGTTCCAGGCTGTGTCGATGTGGTGCTCTATAATATTATGCAGCGGCGTAAGGAGGATGTAGCAAATGCCACGTCTGTAAGTAGCGAAGATGCTGCAAAGCTTGAAACGCAGCCGGAGAGTCTAGAGAATGATGACTTAAGCGCGCTGTCGGTTCAATTAGAGCAGATATCAGTGCTACCTCAGATAGAAGTGGCACCCATGGAGCATTCCGAACCGCTAGCTACTAAGCCAGCTAAAAAAACGAAAAAAACTAAGAAAAGAAAAATAACAACAACAACATCCAAGTCGGCAGCTGCTAAAAAGATTAAGCCCAAACTGAAATGGGCAGATTTGCCATCCTCGACGGTGTCTGTCTCGATGCCACAAACGTTAGAGTATACTGGAGTAAATAATGGTCAAGAATTCAAAACGGTTTCTAACGTTCGCAGACAGCCCAAAAAGAGTAAGACAAAAACCTTGGCTTAATTTCCAACAATACTCATATAAGGCCGCCAAAACGCTGGCAGATGGACACAGAGTACCAGCAGGAAGCACCTTAAGAACAGATAACCAAGTTGGAACTAAATTGAAGCAAACTAAAATGCGAAAGATTCTTAACTCTGTAAACCAAAAAGCACAGCGTAAGGATGCGAAGGACGTTTGGAGAACGTGTTCAGACACGACGATGCAATAATTATCAACGCGCCAGAACACGGCATCAAAAATAATTAAAAATAAAATTAAAAAAAAAAATCTTTCTAAAATATGGCTATGACTTATTGATATGGAGCTCAAAGGTGTCTAGCTAGGAGTGGGAGCTATATAAGAAACTTGTTTCCTGTGACATAAAAAGAAATATAAAGTTGTTCTAGCTTTTAGCATTCCCAAGATCTAGGCGTTTAAAAAAAGATTTTCAGACAGACAAACGAAGGAACGCACATATTTAGATCAATTTCTTTGGTTCTCCTGTTTATTTTGAAGGTAACTTTTTGAGTTATGCGATGTCTCCATCTCACCAGCCTGATGGCCTCAAATACTCTGTTTATAAATGCTTTTGTAATCTGCAGATGGCTGCGCAGTTTTCAATCCACCTCATATGGGTTCCAGGACATAGGGATATCGAGGCCAACTGTATTGCGGATGAACTGGCTAGACAAGGAACTACCAGCATCTTCCTTTAGAACAAGCAGGGCCTGGTTACACCCATGGCCAGCTGTAAACTGAGACTACGAAACCATTTCGAAATCGGATATCGAACACGTGCAGGATCTCACGGCAAACTTGGCCGACATACTGCAGAAACCTCTAAACAGAGCCCAATGCTCGACCGTAATCTGTGCTATCACCAGACACTGGCTGGTGGGAATCTATGCATCCAGGCTTAACGCTCTCCACCACGACTTTTGTGGGAGCTGTGGCGATGAGGAGGAGCTGAAGACAGTAGGGCAACTTTTCTCTCACTGCTCTGGACTGTGCAGGACAAGGTTTCGCGTTCTTAAGTCACACTTTCTTAATGATTTATATCAGCTCTCAGAACAAAGTCCAAAATGTCTCTTACTGTTTATTCAGGCTACCGGATGGCTTTGACTCAACTCATATAGAAGACCTCTTGAGCGGGGAAGAAGGTCTACCGTAGCGGCAAAAGGCCTGTTCTGGGCCTAAGTGAGTTGGGAGACTAAGTACCAACTAGCCTAGCCTAACCTTTGTAATCTACAATAAGTATTATAAATAATGTGTACACACTGATAAATGTTAGAGCTTTTGACAACACTCTTTTCTGCAGAAGTGCCCAAGTGCAGAAATTTTCGAATTGTTGGGCACTTTTGCATTTCTGCGCGACAAGGTGAACAGCCTTATTGTTAATTGCTGAGATGAGACAAGAGACTCAACAGAGTATTTCAAAGCCCCAATAACTAACGCAGCAAACCAGGAATTATTTATTTTTAATACATACCAAATACTTTAAACTAAACATTGCCTAATAAAAAAAAAAACACAAAATTAACTTTTTGAGCAAAAAAGTTAGTTACTAAATTCTCTTAATCTTAAGTATGCATCAAATACAGCCCAAAAATCTTAGCGATCACCAACTGGCCGAGGTCAAGAGCTGGCTACAGCAGCACAATATCAATTTGCAACGTTTGCGTCGCGACTTTTCCGATGTGCTACCACTGGCAGAGATTCTTAAGCATTCCTTTCCACGTCTCATCGATTTAAATAACTATCCCAAGAAGAATAGTGTACAACTAAAGTTAAGCAACTGGAACACATTTAATTACAAGGTATTGAGCAAGTTTAACATGACATTAGGTCGTCAGCTGATGGAGCTATTGGCAGCCGGAGTGCCCGGTGCTGTTGAAGTACTGCTGCATGATATTATACGACTGGAAAAGCGTCATCGCTTGGAGGACCAGCGTTGTGAGGCTTTGTGTCAGGAACAAAATTGGGCGGAAAACGATGCGGTCATGACGATAAACATAAAAAAACAGGTGGGCGATGGCATTGTTCAGGTGCCACAGAAAATGATATTATTTTCATTGTATGAAAACGTATTACGTGAAAGTCAGGGCAAGGATGTGGTCATTCAGGCCTATCAGCAACGTATGTCACACATGGAAAATATTATCAAGATTAATAGGAAGCGCATTAATAAGCTGTTAATACAAATGAACAAGATGCCGCTAAGGACAGTGACGAATCCCTGCAGTAATTGCAGAACACTGAACTTATCATTAAGCTTCAATGCCAAAGTACCACCAGCACCAGCTCCCTCTGATATTACTTTAGCACTTGGTGGCTCTGAGCTCGAGAAAAAATGTGCAATTTAAAACCAACAACTGTTTAAAATGTTTTTAAATTTATTTGTTGTCGTTCCTTGTGTTCAAAAAAGAAATGCAAGTTAAAAAAAACAATTCCAAAATGGCTGTCATTTTGTAAAATATTGCAAATTCAAGCATTAGAAGTTCCAACATGGGCGTAAACTGCTGCAGTTTTGGGGGCTCAAAGCCCTCCCTAAACCCGTTGTTTTCTTAATTATCCAGCTTATTTATTAATCACAGTGAAATTTTGCTAAAATCGTTGTCGGAATTGAATAATTGCTGCATTGTAAGCTACCGATCTGGGATCTGTGATGCCTAACTCGATTTGTTGAGACCTTTCTGATACAAGCGACTTTAGAGATGAATACGGCAATGCGTGTGGCTGTCAAGAAGTAATCGCCTGGGTTTCTTTTTAGCTCCTTCTGCATCGGGAAGCCCGAATCTCATCTCATCCTCAATTCTTACGCAACGAGCGTTCAGTGAAGAAGGAAATGTCTTCAGTGGGTTTTGCTTGAACTAGGGAGCTAACTGCATTGCTCGGTATAAATGGTGTACAACTGTATCAAATTTCATTCCGCAACAGGAAATCATGATCAAACAATCTTGGGTCAATAGGTTCAGGGCTAGTACGCAGCAAAATAAAAAAGTCTGAAAGAAAACAAAACTTTATATAAAAAAAAAAAAAACTCTCAAAATTCTTAGCGCCAAGAATTTTACTATTTGGTACGCAGTTGCAGTGCTGCCAATTTTTTGTGAAATTCACATGTAGATGGCGCTAGCAAAAGCATCAGCTGTCGCGTAGTTAGCTTAAGAGCAGAAAATTGTCGTTTAGGGATCATGTGGGGCTTCAACAACGCAAACAATGTCTTGAAAACATACGGGGACATGTGAAAATTTTCCGAAAACGCTGTCGGATTCTGTACCTTGGCTTTGAACTGACAATTTTCCGCAAAATGTGAATAATTGAATTGCAATATTAATTCGCTTCAAAATTCGTACGTTTTTACAATATCTTCTACACTCAGCTCTTTGTTTTAAATATGAGTTTACTTACATACTTAGTTTTTTCTTGAGTTTTGCCTGGTCTTGCCAATAAGTAGGCAATAATGGCCATAATAATAAATAATAAGTCATATTTTCATTTGTTGATTCATTTTTGCGCTTTTTATTAACTCATGCACTTGTAAACAATTTGAACAAACAGCTGATTTTTATATTTACTTTATGGCGCCATCTATGTGTCAATTGTTCAGACATAGGCAGCACTGTTTGGTCACAAACTCCAAGCATACAATTTATTTTTGCGCACAAAATAAGTAGCACTTTTTGCTTTCAGGCGGCTTTACACTGCTGCATACTAGCCTTTGTACTAAGCAATAAAGTGCAGCCAATTACAACAGGCTGCAGTGCTGCCAAGCACATTTTTGTTACAGTGCTGCCTGCAGCTTCAGAGATGCATAAATTTCCTTCTTATTGCACTTTTAATCTACACTATATATGTATAAATTCATCGATTTAATTAAAGCAGGACATGTTTATGGCTTTTGGCGGCTGTTAACCAAGAGCAGAGACAGACGCTACTGCTTCGATGCTGTGGGCGTCAGCACTTTGTGCATCTTTAAGATACTAAGCCAACAATTGTGTGTGTGTGTAATGCTGGGCGCATGAAATTTAATTTAATTAAGTTTTATATGATCGTATAAAGTTGTATGTTAAACGCTTTGATAAGCATTAAAATTATGCTCACACACAGACACACTGAAAGCTACAAAAATTGCACTCAATTTGCAAGCATTTTGCATGGCTTGCAATTTTAATGGACTTATTACTGCTGACAGATTCTCACCAGTTCTTGGCCAATTACATAATTGTATTCCCAGAACACCTAAACTATTCTGAGCACCCCCCCAGGCAAGTTAAAATGTCACAGCTTTTTTGCAACTGCAATTTGGCTTGCCACCAAAACACTTGCCACTTGATTGTGCCCATAGTTTTTGTTTGCGGGCAAAGTTTATTAACCCATTGCATGCAACCCCCAGCTGAAATGCACAGACGATGACGGGAGACGCATGCGAAGACAGAACGCCTTGTCAAGGTGGTTTTAAGTGCGACAAACGATGTGGTATGTCAACAAATTGCATTAGTCGGCCTGAAATCCCTCCTCTGAAATCACTTGGTCATGCAGACATTTAACTAAACTGGCAGTCAGACTGTCTACACTGTGGCGCCAGGTCAACAGCATTAAGTTTTCATAGCTGGCTATAACATGTCCGACAATTAGAAGTAGAAACATGGAGTTGTAAGTAGCTAAAGTAGTCGAATAGCATATACACTTGCTTGGTTATGTCTGTTAGCGATTTCCATAGTATGTAAAAGTCAATCAGATTCAGCGAAACAGCGACATTTGCGCTTATATATTGTTTCATTATATATAATTAAAATCTATTTAAAACAAGTTGCTTAGAAACCTGTTGATTTTTGCAAGTGTGTGCAAAAATCATTTATCATTAAGGCCCATACGCAGCATGCAAAAATTCCGCACGAAATGTCAAAACTTTGTATAAAAAAAAATATCCCAAAAAAGGGAGAGTTCAATCATAAACAATTACATTGTTTGTTTTCAAGAGAGCAGAACTAAATTTGAGTGTGGGTCTATCCCTGTATAAAATTTAAAGAAAAAAACTCTAACAATAGGGGTATCCGGATTTCTCCCTTTCCTGCTAAAGGCCGGTACGCAGCATCGCAAAAAGACCATTAACAAAACAAAACTTCATATAAAGAAACACTATAAAATTCTTAGAGCAAAAAAATTTACTGTTTGGTACGCAGCCTTGTTGAACACCAGTGCTGCCCATTTTTTTAAAGAAAATTTCATGTAGATGGCGCCAGCAGCAACAACAGCAATTTTGTTTTAGCTCTAAAACAAAAAGTTCATGTGCAGCAAGTTATTTTCACAGTAACAGTGGCAGATCCACGGGGGGTTTCGGGTGCGGTCCCCAACTAAAAATTTGAGTGACTGTTTTTTGCGAGCTACCATATATAAACAAACCGAAGTAAACACAACCACCCCAAGACCACATCCTGGATCCGCACTTGGATATCAACAACAATGTCGGGTAGTTTGCATGCCTACAAAATGCACAAACTTTACAAAACTGCTGTAAAACAATATAATTTAAAAAGCTTTTCAAAACATTTATACTTTTATTCCAAAAGAATGGCAAACTTGGCTTTACTTGGAATTGCGTCTGAGAGTCGTTTCGGATCCAAGTGAGGCTCCAACAACACAAACAAGGTGCTGAAAACATTCGAAGATATATGGAAATTTTGAAAAAAATGCTGTCGGATGGCTTCGAACTGAAAATTTGCCGCGAAATGTAAATAGTTGAATTGCATTTCAAAATACCTTCGTCACAGCAAATTCTTCCACACTCAGCTCTGCGTATTAAGTATGGGTGCATCCATAAACTATCTTTATTCTTGGCAATACCTGCTTTTGGCGTCTTTTTTTCAGCCAACAAGTAGGTTAGAATATAAATCGCAAATAATGTTTTTTGCTGCCAACTAATTTTTTTACTTTTTATAATTTTTTACACTTGTAATACATTATAACAAACAGCTGATTTTTATATTTACCTTTTGTTTTTACTGTTGGCGCCATCTATTGAAAATTGCGTCAACAACATATCAATTGCCCAGATATGGGCAGCACTGTTTGGTCACAAAATCTACGCAAGCAATTCATTTCGCGCACAAAATAAGTTGCAGTTTTTTCTTTCAGGGCTGCGTACAGGCCTTAAAGTAAGAAATCTAGTTTTTAGATATAGTATGGAAAATATTACTTTTATAGTGATAACAAACAGAAGCATTGTTCAATACGTCATGTCACTGATTTAATTTTTACAAAGGCAAGGCTTAAACTTATGTGGCAGCTATATAAGAAAGTGGGCCCAATTTTTGCAAACTTGACACAATTGTGGTGGTTCCCACCCAACGTAGTTTCGCGGCTACAAAATTCAGTTTTTTGATCTTTAACTTGTAGGAGATTTGGGTCGCAAATATGCCTAATCGTTTAGGTATAAGCCTAGTACGCAGCAGTATAAAACCGCGTGAGAGAAAACAAAACTTTGTATAAAAAGAAACACTGTCGAAATTCTTAGCGCCAAGAATTTTTTCATTGGTACTCAGTACCAGTGCTGCCCATTTTCGTGAAATTGGCATGTAGATGGCGCCGGCAAAAAGCTCTGCTTTTTTTGCGCGCTAAAAACAAAACATTAATGTGCAGCAACTTATTTTGATTTCAAAAACATTTTCGCGTATGCAAAATAGATGCAAAAATTTTACTAAAGAGCAGAAAATTGTCGTTTAGGGATCATGTGGGGCTCCAATAACGCAAACAATGTCTTGAAAACAATATTTAAAAAAAACGCCGTTTCTCGGTTACATAACCTCAAATATTTCAAGATCCTGACGTGATGGGCCAATTCTGGCCCCGGATTCGCATTCTACGCAGCAAATTCCTTCGAAAATGACCCATAGCATTCCAACAACTAAGCCATATTGATCTGTGTTATTAAGAAGTTGAATTTAAACTGAGCTCAATAAATTTTTTAAACCGAAAAAATACATTAAGTTAATCTTATTAAAGTTTCAAAGGCGCTTTAAAATGAAGAGTTATTTTTAAAAATGATTTTTTGCACTTAAAACAATTGTTAAAAGAGTTTCATCTTTTTAAAACCTAATTTATATAAACTTATTTAGATTTTTTTTTATTTAATTACTCTTCAAAAAAAGATTAAATTTTATACTGTAAACTATTTTTTAACTAAAAAAATACCAAAAAGTACCAGTAACTATAATAAAATTGAATTTAAAATCCCTTACTATTCCAAACTCATTTCAGCTTTTTCGTAAAAGTTTTTCACCAAGATGATGTGTTTCTTTTTTTTTGGGAATAGTTAAGATACTTCTAAGAAGAAAGTGTGCTTAAGCTTAAAGCGCTGCGAACTGTGGACCGTGGGTCAGCGGCACGCAACTAATTAAATGGCGGCTGCCACAAACCACAACAAAAAAAGCTGCTATAGGCAAAAAAATAATACTGTGGCTACTTTAAGCCAATTATTCCCATACCAGTGTGCCCCACTCAGTTTACTGAATTCCCTTGTCTGCCACACACTCACACTCTCTCTTACATGCTCTCTTTCGCCCTCTCTCTCTCTCTTTGTTTCCTTCATAAGCGTGTGATTATGGTTATTGCTTTTGTTGCTTTTATTGTTGAGTGCCGGAAAAATGTGTGAAAAACATTTATTTACAGACGCCGCCAAAGTGACAGAAAAACCCCAGCAGACAAGCGGACAGACATACGGACACGCGGATAAACAGTCAGAGAGACAGACAGATGATCGTTCAAAGATAATCGCATGATGCCATAGAGCAGCGGAAATGCGGCATTAAATTATTACAAATGTTAGTACTTTGTACGATATTAGCGATTGTTTGTGCACCTCTCTCTTCTACGTTCTACATATTCAATATGGTCATCACATTCTAACTGACATATTTCTATGCTCTATAACTTAAGCTTAAGGGGTATGTTAAGTTTGTGCAAATGTATGTAACACAGATGGCGCTCAAAATTAGCGCCAATATGATCAGTGGGACAAAATAAATATGATATAAGCGTTTTCGTCCATTCGTTGTAACGCCTAGATCTTGAACATTATAAAAGCTGGGACAGCCAAATTTGAGATTTGGTTTCTTACATGTGCAGGTAGATTCGGATCAGGATTTGCAATGACATACCTATAAAGATATTGATTCAGCCTCAGATACATCTAGTTGAATATTAAATCCAAATGATGCAGCTTATATATAAGTTTGCCTTATAATGTCTTGGTATAGTGTATCTCAAAGTCGACTATGCCAGACATTTACGTACGTCATTTTTTTCTCACACTGCGTGTTTATTAATTGTGTAATTTACTAAAAACCAACAATTTACAGCGTTAAAACGTCAAAATATTGCTAAGTCTGGCAGCTTTTTGTTTTTGCTTAATTGACATAAACTTTTAGTTTTTATATGTATACTATTACATATATTCTTAAATTAATTTTCAGCTCATCAGCAACATTTTAAAAGCATTAAAATTTTACTTTGTTATTTTTATTTTTTTTAATGTGCATATTTTCTTAGAGAAAATATGTTGCAAAATTTAAACAGTAATTTTTGGTATTAAAAGATTGTGTCTAAAATATGTTGAGTGTCAAAGTTTTTTGAACATTTTATTATTGGGTAAACCTTTTGTGAGATTTTTTGTTAGACTCTTGCGTTACTCACTTTCGAAAAGATTTTGCGAATTGTTTTCATTTCATGTTAGGCTCGTGAGTGCTCACGATTGAAATATTTCATTTGGCAAACACTATCGTATAATTTTTTAACAGCAGATAAAATAGATCATGGGATATTTTGGAAATACACTTTGCTTGCCTTTTGCGTTACTCACTTTCGAAAAGGTTTTGTAAATTCTTTTCATTTCATGTTAGGCTCGTGAGTGCTCACGATCTAAATATTTAAATTGGCAAATAGATCACTCGATTTCAAACTACAAAAACTCATTTATTTTTGCTGCTGTCTTATTTTAAGTTCAATTTTGCGCCAAAACAAGATTATTTGTTTTTTAATTGTCTAAGACTATTCTGCTATCTATTTTCCTTAAATTAACAAAAAAGATGGCGTACGTTAAAGTCGGGCGCAGACGACTTTGGGATGCCCTGTACCACCACATTGCAATTAAGTCCGAAATATTGTTTTAGACCTCCAAAAGATATTTTATTCGGCAAATTTGGGTACGATATTTTCACAAACAAACAGAATTCAGTCGAATTTTGCACCAACAAATTTTTTTGATATAGTCAACCGATTTTGATCAAATTTAGTACACTGATTGAAAACTATAAAAAACTTCCGAGTGCCAAATTTGGTTCCGATACCTTCAAAGCCAAACGAATTTTGTAAAAAAAACGTTTTTTTGACCGATCGTTCCTATGGGAGCTATATGATATAGTCAACCGATTTTGATCAAACTTGGAGCAGTGCTTGGGTACTCTATAAAACTTCTTAATGCCAAATTTGCTAACAATATCTTTACAAACAAGCGAAACGCAACGAATTTTGTACAAAAAACGATTTTGCGACCGATTGGTCCTATGGGATCTTTATGATATAGTCCACCGATTTTGATCAAATTTGCTACAGTGCTTGGGAACTCTAAAAAACTTCTTAACGCAAATTTCGGTTATGATATCTTCATAAACAAACGAATTATCCATCTAAAACTTTTGTTTTTTTTCGAGGTCCTCTGAAAAACCCCTATGGAAGCTATATAATGTTATCCCGATATCAAAAAAATAAAATAAACTTGTCTCCTATGGATTAATAAGGGATCTAATCTGAAAGTTTGGTTGCTCTAGCTCTTACCATCTCTGAGATCTAGGCGTTCATACGGACGGACGGACAGACGGACATGGGTATATCGACTTCTCTAGTCACTCTGATCATACTTTAGGCAACTTTGGGGGGTCTCCGACGTCTCCTTCTTTCTGTACGTTACATACATTTTCGGCTTGCACAAACACAATATACCTTTGTACCATACGGTACAGGGTATAAAAATACTCTCAAACTTAGCATTAAGACTAATTGTACTTACATGAGCGCAAAATACATTTTGAGAGCACTTCTTCCTGAAAAACAATCTCAGCATTTTTAATCAAAGGATTTCCATCTAAAAGTGTTTCTAAAATCATTTTGAAGACTCTCAAACAAGTAATTGGTGAAAAAACACGCTCTTGGTACAAAAATTTTACTCTCAATACTAAAAAAAACGCTCTTGGCAGAACGATCACTTTTGTACGC
The DNA here is from genome assembly GCA_018150985.1 of Chymomyza costata. NCBI lineage: Eukaryota > Metazoa > Arthropoda > Insecta > Diptera > Drosophilidae > Chymomyza > Chymomyza costata. The sequence goes on along the minus strand of JAECWU010000127.1, from coordinate 29,339,632 downwards.
AAAATTTTCATTTTTTTTGCTCAGTGTATGTTTCTTTTTTTTAAAAGTGCTTGATATACGTGCTGATAAGGGTATGTTCGATATGTTCTAAAATAAATATAGTGCGTTAAGGCCCATACGCAGCATGCAAAAATTCCGCACGAAGTGTCAAAACTTCATATAAAAAAAAATATCTCAAAAAAGGGAATTTATATATATATATATATATAAAATAACGCACTCAAGAAAATTTTAGTACCCAACGATATAACATATTTGTCTAAATACGCCGAAATTATATTAAAGTTGGTGTTTAAATCGAAAATACCAGGATAGTCTGGCACATAAATTTTATTGCCACAAAGCTATAACAATAGTGAGACTTTACATAAGGATCTCAAAAAGCACAAAAAAATAGCTAGTGATTAATATATGTATTTAACTCTGGAAGGTCATCGTTCGTCGTTTCGACGACGCTTGTTTACATAATGCTATTTTCTATCTTATTTCTATCTTAACCTCAAAGATGACTGGTAATAACATCCAAACTATCAAATTTGAAAAAAAAAACATAATATCTTGTAAACAATAATTAGAAAAATTTCGTACGATATATGGTTTTTATTAATTGGATTCTTAAAGAGAGAGTTTTTGTTAAAAACGCAAAAAACTTTTACAAAAATCGTTCAAAATAAAAATACAAATTTTTTTAAAATCGTTTTTAGGGTGAAGGTGCTAGGTAAGGTTACAACGGCGGCTTTGCCAAAGACATATGGGTCGAAATTCGCGCTTTGCCATGCCTTGGGGATTTGTGCTGGAGAAAACATCGATGATCGAAGTTTAAAGTTTCCAGCACTTCTGCACTCATCAAATGGGTGTTTAGTAGTGCTGGAGAAACATCTTTGTTGGCCAACATCGATATATCGATATTTTAAACTTCGATCATCGATGTTTTCTCCAGCACTAGTGGGGATCTATGATGCTCTGCTCCCTTTAAAGAGACCCACCTGGTCTTTAAATCAATTAAATCGTCGGGAAGCCTATAATAGACTGCCAAGAGAGTACTTCTAGGACTCCCGATTACATCAAATAAGTATAGCCCTTTATACATAGGGCTGATACAAACAAGTTCCATTGAACTCTATCTAACGCTAGTTGCTTTGCTTCACTCCGATTTTTTCCGCATTTTTTTCTTCTTCCCAAACCCTTGTTTACCTTTTTTTCGGACTCGCTTATGCTTCTCCTGAGGTGTGGGTATGCGATCTCAGCATTCGTCTGCTGGCATTCCGATCCTGGATCATGTCATCGCTGAGACCCATTCGTTGCTTATATTTTGCATTTGAAAAAAAGGTGAGGTTTTTGGCATTTGTGTATGGATATTCGTTAGTTATGGACTTTCCTTTTACACCGGCGGTTGTCTCCAGACCCGGTAACCAATCGCATACACTGATCTTTCGAAGATCTTTAAGATGTTAAAAATGTGCCTCAGGCTCAATGTGATGGTACGTATGCCTGCATCTGACTAGTTCTCTTTTAGGGGCCTCTTACGCCAGGTAGAGAATACCGTGGTGCTAAGTTCTATTCTATAAAAAGCAAACTACAAATTTTTAATTTTGAAAAATGTTCGAAAAGGTCAGACAGAAATTTCAACGATTTTTTTCAATTCTGATATGACTATAACTCCGACTGCCTTGTGGACCAAAATTCGCGATATCCGTAGATTTCCTCAACGTGTCATTTGAATTTACGGTACAAAATTTCATCTATGACTGGAGGTTGCCGTGTTCTAAGCCAGAGATGACTAATTGATATGGTGTTCGGCCAGAATACTTCCAATATGCGCCGGAGACAATGGTTTAAGAACGCTTGTAGTCGTTGCGCGTGACTGGCGGAGATGTTCCAGCTTATACACTATAGAGGAGCCGCACTTTTGTGTTAATCGAGATGTTAGGCGATCTCCAAACTAGGTTGAGTGTGCCGTAAGCTTGCTTGGCTTTGGAGAGCCTTAATTCTATAACATAATTTATGAAAAATCTGGTAACCTAGTGATATGAATGAAACTGTGTAAGGGTCACTTTTTATAGCGTTCAGCATTTTTTTACCCCCGAAGATACGTTTTGGAGATAACTCAACCAGAATGGAAAAAGTGTTTCGAATATTAGTTAAAGCGCATCAAAAGTTGCATTAGTCCCCAAGAAGATGATTTTGAAAATGAAGTGTGTTTTTTTAAGCGCGTTCGGATTTTAAAATTAAATAAAGCATTTATGTAATAACCCCAAATATGGTTTTATTAGATAGATAGCTTCGTATTATTTAATATTTGAAAAAGATCTCTGGCATGTGACCAACACGACTACGAGTTACAAAAGTTACAAAGCGCATCCTGTGGGTCCAATTTTTGACCACACTATCGAGCATTTGGGGCCGTATTTCAGTAATGACACGTTGAGGGCTGGTTTCCAAGTCGTCAATTGTGGCTGGCTTGTCTACATAAACCAAAACTCATACAAACAAGCATTTCTGTGTGTGAGTAAGCAGCGCAGTAAACAAAAGCGCACAAGAGCGCTGGAACCGCAATCAAGCAAAAACGAGTGAGAGATTTCACACACTTGGCCCATGCATGAGCCGACTGCGCTGCGGCAGATTTTGGTGCAATAGCCTCGCGACCTATGTAAATTGAGAGACTGCCCGCCACTGACATAAACCAACGACTTGACGTGTCCTCAAATAAAATAATCTAAAGGGGTCAAATCACACGACCGCGGCGGCCAGTTGGTGGTCGCATTTCTTGAAATAACTTTCTCACTGAATTGAGTTTTCAGTAAATCAATGGTTGCGGTCGACGTATGGCACGTAGCTCCATCCTGTTGAAACCAGAACTCTTCGACATCGATGTCACGTAAATCTGGAAACAAATATTCATTGATCATCGCTCTGTATCGATCACCATAGACGGTAGCACGTTGCGAATCGATAAATTTGGATTTATTCTCCACACTGGTCTCTATAACAGCGGTATTTTCTTCGGAGCGTGCTGTTCTCATTCTGATTGGAGGTCAGACATCGTGGAATGTCAAATGACTTCGTACATGATCAAGAACACGACGAATAGCACGTTCTGATGGACGATTATTCCATCCTGTTGAAACCAGAACTCTTCGTCATCGATGTCACGCAAATTTGGAAACAAATATTCATTGATCATCGCTCTGTATCGATCACCACTGATGGTAAAACGTTGCGAATCGGTAAATTTGGATTTATTCTCTACACTGGCCTCTACAACAGCGATATTTTCTTCGGAACGTGCTGTTCTCATTCTTATTGGTGGTCAGACATCGTGGAATGTCAAATGAGTTCGTACATGATCAAGAACACGATAGCACGAATAGCACGTTCTTATGGACGATTGTTCCATCCTGTTGAAACCAGAACTCTTCGACATCGATGTCACGTAAATTTGAAAACAAATATTCATTGATCACCATAGACGGTAACACATTGCGAATCGATAAATTTGGATTTTCCTCTACACTGGTCTTTACAACAGCAATATTTTCTTCGGAGCGTGCTCTGGTTGGTGGTCAGACATCGTGGAATGTCAAATGAGTTCGTACATGATCAAGAACACGATAGCACGAATAGCACGTTCTTATGGACGATTATTCGTTCCATAAATTGTAGGAAGAGCTTTATTTTGATTGTAAATCTCGAAGATTTGAAGACGTTGTTGTGGTGTAAATCTTGCCATGATGAATTGTTAGTCCTAACTGATTAAAATGAAATTGAAATTTGTCAAAAGTAACAACTGGTTTCAGAGATATCTCTTTCGTTAATCCAGACGCTGTTAAAAAAAACACCCTTTAATAAGGACGTTTCTCGACTTAAAAGCCTACTAGAAGCAAAATATAAATAGTGAAGCAGCGTATCAGAGCAGGTAAAGAAAACTCCTTTTAATCGATATTTATTAAAATTGATATCGAAATACATAGTTCCGATAATTTCAGAGTGTCTTTCGATTGGCATATTTAATGGCAACTGTTATACAATAAACGGTACAAACGGTATAACACATAAACAACAAGTACTAGGTATATACATATGCACATATGTACGTGTTTTGAGTTTTTTGTGTAGCTTATACCAGGTAATAATAATTATTTATTGCATTAATTTATTTCGTTTTAGGATTTTTTCGTTTTTTTTGTGTTTGTTTGAAATGGTTTCCATGTCCAAAAATGAAAGCAATTTACTCACATACAAAGGTCTGCATGATTTATACTTTATTGTTTAATAATTTCACTTTTTTTCTTTTTTTGGTATTTTTCAAAACAAAAAAAAAAAAATTATTGATTATTTGCCTGCGTCAGCATTAAAGATCTGTATAATAACAATAATAATATTTGTTGGCCTTCCGAAATGTATAGAGTAAATTTTAAGCGATCTATAAACGACTATATAGACATTTTGATAATAATACAGGTGTATGTATGTATGTATATACACATAATTATGAATTATATTATGTGCTAATAATCCATGAATATCTCAATCTCTAGTGGACTATTTGAAAAAAAAAGCAACCGCTGCATTTGTTTAGCACAAAGTTCAAAACCGTTTATACAAATATTTGCTAAACTGATTAAATGTTGAAGGCTTATACAGTGAGATACAAAATTATATGAACGTGCTGCTAATGCTCTAAAACTGAGCACACAGTTGCCATAATTTGGAGTCTTGGGACACCCATCAGCAACAAAATTCCTTCTGGTTTTTGTTTTAAAGCCAAATAAGCTAAATTTGGATTGATGTTTTATTTATTACACTAGTAAACAAATTTAAGGGCCATCGAGTGAACCTTCTTAAAAAAGTGTTTGTTTTTAGGATAATTTTGGGTTGAGAAACACGAAAATAGCAACCTTTTTTTTTTCTTAAGCACCATTTTCGAGATATTTTCGAAAATAATGGTTCCATAACATCTACAATTCTTATCCAATTTTAAAGATCTTAGACTCGAAATGTTCGTAAAAGAATTTTCTTTCAGCTTAAAGGCCCATACGCAGCACGCAAAAATTCCGCGCGAAATGTGAAAACTTCATTAAAAAAAAAAATCTCAAAAAAGGGAATTTTTTTTTTATATGAAGTCTTGACATTTCGCTTAACATAATTTTTAAACATTTTTTTTCGTTAGTAAAAATCAAATCGAAAATTTGTAATTTTGAAAAATTCTCAAAAATTTTTCCGACTTTGGTTGCTTGTAACTGCTTTAAGTTTTACTTAATCTGTACATAATTATATATCACTGTATGGAGCACATCAATACCTCTCGAGCTTATTGTCTTTTATATCGATACAAATATTTTTTCACGAGGTATTGAGGAGCAACAGAAAAAAGTGCCCAAAAACATGTTTTTCGAAAATATCTCGAAAACGTTGCTTAAGAAACAAAAAAAGGTTACCATTTTCGTGTTTCTCGACCCCAAATTACCCTAATAATGCAATACAGTCGAGGCGGTGCTCGACAGTGTAGTACCCTGTACCTTTTTCTCGACCTTTTTTTAATTCCTTCTAAGAACTTTCCAATTGGAAATTTTTTGTTGGTGCAAAACGATATTTATACCTATAAGTTCCGCAAATGTTAACCGATTTTGATAAAAATCGAAATTTACTTCAAAGAATTTATTTAAAGTATATGGGATATAAGTTTCAAGGGGATATATTGAGGGGTGTGGGAGAAAACACGTTAATTCGCTTGCGGGTGCGGGAGGCCCGCATTGTTAAAATTTGGATGTGGATTTGTTCAGTAAAGCCACATGAATCAGCTTAGCCAAATTGGTATTTCAAGTCCATTTGTTGCTATAATTACGTAGAGTCACTTATAGACGCAGTTTATAGGCAAGGGGATGCAATATTTGCACATTTTAGACTATAACTTTTGTTGTATTTGTCCGATTTTGTTTATTTTTGACACACAGATGCATGTAACCACAACGCATCGCTCTGTTAAGTTTCAGATTGAAATATCAAACGGTGTAGCTAAAAACCGCGGAACTCTGCTACGGGGAAATGGGGAAAGATATGGACATGATTCAGCAAACTTGATCTTCTCAGGAAATATGCGCATCAGCTGGTAAAGTTTCGTATCTCTAGCTCTTATAGTCTCTCCGAGATCTAGGTGTTCACACAGACAGACAGACGGAAAGACGGACATGGCTCAATCGCTACCCGAGGTTATGATAAGCATTTTGGTATAAAGGACTTGGGGTCTGCCACGCCTCCTTCTTGCCATTACATACATTGCACAAATCTAGTATACCCTTTGTACCAATAGGTACAGGGTATAAAAAACACTTTTTTACGAAGGTTCATTTTTCGTGTAAACTAGTGTTATCCATCTAAAGCTTTTGTTTTTTTTTCGAGGTACTTTGAAAGACTACTTATACTTATAATATAACCCCAATATCAAAAAAATAAAATAAACTTGTCTTCTATGGAATAATAAGGGTTCTAATCTGAAAGTTTGGTTGCTGTCGCTCTTTCCATCTCTGAGATCTAGGCGTTCATACGGACAGACAGACAGACGGATAGCCGCATATCGAGCTCTCTAGTCACCCTGATCATACTTTAGGTAACTTTGCGGGTCTCCGACGAATGCTATTATATGTGACATACATTTTCGGCTTGCACAAACTTAATATACCCTTTCTACCATACGGTACAGGGTATAAAAATAGTCATAAAAATAATCGGGCATTAGTTTTTTCACTTTCCGATATACGGACTCAAAAAAGATTTTTTATGGGTTCTTTTGAGGTTATATGTATTATAAGCCCCCTTATTCTTATATCAATCAAATACTAATGCAAACTGGGATAGACATTCAGTTAATGATTTTTAATGTTATTAATATTTTAAAATTTTTTTTATTAAAGGCTTATACGCAGTTCGAAAAATTTCGCGCGGAATGACAAAACTTCATATAAAAAAAAATCCCAAATGGGATTTTTTTTGCGTATACTCCTTAAGCAAAAAAAAAAAAATTCATTATGACAATTGTGCTTTACGCTCTCAGAGCATTAAATTGAAAATTAAAAGCTGTCCGAATAAATGCTGTTCTCACTGTACCTATTATACAATTTTTATTTATATATCTAAGAAAATCGTATCGTATAATTAACATGCTACAATGTTGCCCAAATTATTGTGTTTTTATTTATTCACCATTTAGCTGTAATTTGCTTAATTTTTTCGCGTTTTTAATTTTATATTTATAGAGCATGTGCCTGAACCGGTTCGGCAATATGAAACGCTCAATTAGTTATTATAATGCATAACATTATTGTTATTAAATAGTAGGCAATTATTCGTAATAATAGTATAAAAAACTAAATTGCAAACTGTGTACAAGTTTAAGCTTCAAATTAAATAATAACAATTAAATACTTACGTTTTGTTAGTTAATCAAGTTATAATTGCACATACCTGTAATTAGAATAAAAGTGAGAGAGAAAAAATTGTTAGATATGATAAAATGCTCAAATTGTCAATATGTCATGCTGATGTGCAAAAATATTTTATCTATAATAGTACAAAAAACAAAAACGAAATTGTAAAAAATGAGTTTTTAATAGGTAGGACGGAACTATGCTTCAGCACATTGCAAATCATTGTGAATCAGACAGCTTATCCGGCTATTATTTGCAGATGAATGACCGAATAGTAGTAGTAGGTACTTAAACAAAATACTGGAGAAATTCTCGGGACTGTTATATAAATGTCTAATTTGCTGGAAGCTCGAACTCTGTATCCACTTCCCTGTCAATATGTACATATTTATTATATACTAGTGGGCTCCGCGCCCTGCGCGCTTCGCACGCCAACTTCCGTAAGATCTGCTTTATTCAATTCAGATCATCCAGATCCATTATATACCCTGTGCAAGTCTCTAATATATAATAATTCCCTGACTAACAATTTTTTGTCAGTCGCCCCTGGGCGGGGCATGGGGATCTCTATTAATAACTGTTCGAAGAGAACAGGGACCTACAGTTTATAGCCGAATCCGAACGGCGGTCTCTTCAATTAATAGAGATTTTATTGGGCAAAAAGCGTCTTTAAGCTAGCGATGCCAGTGCTAGGCAAATGTACCAGTGTTACTGCGGGGATTCGAGCCACCGAACTTCGGTTTGTAAAGCGAGTACGCTACCACTACGCTACCAAAGGCCACAAAGTCTCTAGCCCGACTTTAAAATACCAAAAGATGCGCATAATAGTCACGCAGGTGAAAATTTTCGGTTTATGTCAATATCTGGCCCCTGCCTTCGTAAGAGTATTTCGCGGTTTACTACTTTTTATGTGATTTTTTCCGAGGTTTTTTTCTGTAACCAGGGCGTAGACAAATCCAACAAACCATAGATCATCAAAATCGGTGCAGCCGTTCTTGAGTTATAAATGGTGTAACTAACATAACTTTCTTTTATATATAGATGGCATGAAGAAAGTTTAAAATCGCTTTGAAAGAAAGTAGTCGGCTGTGCTCCGGAAAACGAAAACGCATAAATTTGGTTCGTTTTCGTTTTTGCGTGCTCCCAAATCCTAATATTTTGCTGTCGCTACCTACTAGTACGGCTGGTGGCTATTGTCCTCCAGTAAGTACTTACATCGTTTGTCACTGGTAGCTACCTACTTTGCAAACGCCTGGTAATGCGCGAGGTCGACGAACAAAATATGACAAACAACCAACGCAAAGCGAATAAAGATGAAAAAAAAAGCAATTCGCCTCTTTTTCTTAACACGGGAACATAAAGTAAGGCGAATTTTTCGCTATTCTTTTTGTGTGTATTCTGCGTATTCGGTGCGACTATAATTTACGCAAACAAATGTATGACAATTCCTGAAAGTTCTGGAATCTTGTTTATTTTCGTTTGGAAAGCAGTCCAAAAGTCTTTGAAGCAATAGTCGGTAAACTTATTAAAGCTCTCAATAAATATTTTCAGCGCTAAAATACAATTTTTATAATTTCAGAAGCCGGACCGCCAGAAGTCAACCTTACTTAACCTTACTGGCGACTACTACGCTCTCTACTAGTGTACAGCAGCGTAAGTAGCGATGCCGCTGTCTACTGGTAAACGAAGGCGTAAGTATCTATGCCGCTGTCTACAGGTAAACGAAGGCGTATGTAGCGATGCCGCTGTCTACTGGTTAACGGGGTGGTGGCGATTGTATACCGTCTATGACATTTCTTAATAAAATGGAAATTGAAGAGGTAAATAGCAAGGTAAGTACTGGTCATAACCTAGTCCATACTGAAATCACTAGTTCTGCACTACCCACCCGTACTACAGGGTATCTACTCATATTTCCCTTACTCTTTGTTAGCACAGCTCTACACCTTCTTATTACAAGGGAAATTTTTTTTATGCAAGACATGAACATTTTTTTATGCAAGACATGAACCATGACAAAAATTCGTTGTTGGGATGGTTCAGAAGAAAAATAATTAAAAATTATTATTTATAAATATCTTACTTGAAATTGGCATAAATAGAATCTAAGAATATCAAAACAAAAATTTGTACAATTATTTCAGTTTCAATTACGTCAACTTATTTTGCAAATTCGTTTTGGTGAAATTGGGAGCACCAAACATGTGGTTTTAAAACGAATCCGAATAAGATAGAATATTCGGATAAGTTTTTCGGAACATGAACGATTATTTAACTTTGTGACTAACAATAATTATTTAGTTCTAAAGGCCCATACGCAGCATGCAAAAATTTCGCACGAAATGTCAAGACTTCATATAAAAAAAAATTTCCCACCATTTGGGATTTTTTTTTTATATAAAGTTTTGACATTTCGTGCGGAATTTTTGCATGCTGCGTATGGGCCTTAACAAAAGAATCTATTCGAAATTCAAAAACAGCGCAACTGCGAATTTTCTGTAATTTTTTTTTTTTTGTCATCAAAAATTTGAATTTTCGCCACAGTCAAAGTTCTCAAAAGGCCCCATCGGCTCACGTTATAAGTCCGGCCCCGTATGCCAGTTTGTTTAATTACCTATCCATAAAACAGCAATTGCTATTAAACTCAGATAGTAACTAAGGAAACTTCAATTAACTGGTACAAGTGTTTATACCATTTCTTATAATTTATTTCATCGTGCGCTAGTCCGATTTAATTTCTTGATATATTTTCTAGAATATAAACAGGAAGTCATTATTTTATTATGAGCTGATCTTTGGCATGTGCTTTATAAATGCAATGCACGCAGCTTATACACCTATGTTTATATTTTTATAGCCCAGCAAAATGTATATAAGAACCTAAAAGTCATATGAGAACCTTTGAAATATCAACATTAGACCATTTTTGTTTCGTGAATTCAAATCTGCGAGCATTTAACGAATTTTTGTTTCCCTATTCAAAATATCATACTGATACCGTTCTTACTTTACTTATATAGGCTCAGAAAAAATCAATAAATTTTGAATACATTGCAATCAACCTAAATTGTTGGCTTCTTTATTGAAATTTATACTCCCACCAAAAAAAAAAATATTTTTTTTTTAATTGAGATAACTAATAACTAGATAACTAATTTCGTTTCCTCTTGTCTGTGCTGAATTTAACTTTGGATGCTTACAATTCGCAAATAGTTTAAACAGTGCAAGCTATAATACATATTATACATATTTCTTGCATATTAATTTTGTATCAATTATATTTGGATTGTATTTCTTCCAATTCCATCCATTTTATTTTTCTTAACAAATGTAAAACTTCATAGTATGGCACATAAGACAACTTTCAATGTTTAGGCACTGGTTTTCATGTATTAAAAAATTAACGAAAATAGAATAATTAGTTAGTTATTTGCTTTATTTATATAACATTAAAATTTTGCTTAAAGGTAGCCATTTTGATTTACAAAATAATTATCTTGTCAACTGGAATATATAATTTAAGTGTATTATCGTTATTCAGTCAAAGAAAGTTAAAACAAAACCTTGGTAAAAAACAAATGGAAAAAAAAGATGGGAAAAATAAGAAACTTTGTAGCATTTGTTCCTAAACTATTGGTAAAGTGCAACTGAATCTTTAAGCGAATTAAAGCAAACGCATCTTTAATGAATATTTGGCCCTGCTCCCATAAACGAATACAACATTTTATTCGAATTTGTTTTGAAAACGCATGTTTTGTTGCAAAAGGTATTTAAAATGAAAATAGACTCAAAAGTGTACGCGTATTAAACTGAAATCAGTAGTTAATATTCTTTGAAGTTAAATAGTTTTTGAGTCATATTTTAAATTATTATCTTTTTCTTGCACAACTCAAACCTAGTTTTTATATAGTTCATGTCCTGCTTAAATGGTTCGTGTCTTAAGGCCCATACGCAGCATGCAAAAATTCCACACGAAATGTCAAAACTTCATATAAAAAAAATCCCTTTTTTGGGATATTTGTTTTTCATATAAAAAAAATCCCTTTTTTGGGATATTTGTTTTTATATGAAGTTTTGACATTTCATGCGGAATTTTTGCATGCTGCGTATGGGCCTCTACATAAAAAAAATGTCCCTTTTAATAAGAATATCGTGGTCGTGGTTGGTTTCAATCGAAAGGTACAGAGCTGTGCCAACAAACATTAAGGGAAATAAATTATGGTTACTAGAACTTTTTTTTTTAAATATCTTATGAAAATAAACCATTTGGGACTTTATATGAAGTTTTGTCATTCCGCGCGAAATATTTCGAACTGCGTAGACCCCTTAAATCAGAATGAGTTTTGTCGAAAAATTAACTGAAATGCAGACGTTCGAAAAAAAAAAATTGTTTTTTTTTTTGAATTTTTTTGCGATTTGACGTTGCTTAAAAATAACAATTTAACACTTTTGGCATGTATATTGTATTGAATGAAGGGAATCGGAACTATAGATCAAGAGTTATGCTTGAAATGCGGATGAAAAACATGGTTCCGAGAAAAACGCGTTTAAAGTTTTTAGAACGTCCATCAGCGCGTGCGACTTAGGTACGTTCAAGACGCTCTATTCCTATAAATATCGATCGCATCGAAAAATCCTTTCATACACATGTTCTACGTATATGTAGCTTTAATTTTTTGTAAAAAAAAAACAAACGATTTTCTCGAACAAATTTGAAAGAACCTCCACTTAACCTTCGCAGAAAGGAAATTGCTCCCTCTAATACTGGAGTTAGATCGTGAGTACGCCATAAATTCCACACGATTTCAAGAAATCTATAAGAAAATAATAAATAAGTTTTCATGGTTTTCTATGTATATTGGAAATTATTGAAGCCTTTAGACTTGCTGTTGATTGTCTGGGTGAGCGATAGACGATGCCTTGCGAGTTAAGTAACTCGTCTCCACAATATAAACGATTTCTTTCAAAGAGTCCTAACTTCTTCATATATTTTGAGTTGAAAAATTAAGTTCAGCTAGGAAAAAAAATGTTCCCAAGAACTTCTCTTAGATCTTTTAGAAAAACTAGCTTTAATAACATTTTAAAATCGTAATTAAAATCTATATATATAAAAGAGAGTTAAGAATTATGTTAGTTACACCATTTATAACTCAAGAACGGCTGGGCCGATTTTGAGAATCTATGGTTTGTTGGATTCGTCTCCGCACTGGTTAACAGAGTAACGCATAAAATATCGGAAAAAAAATCACATAAAAAGAAGTAAACCGCGAAATTCTCTTATGGTGGCTGGGGGACAGATATCGACATAAATCAAAAATCTTCATCTGCGTCACTATTGTGCGCATCTTTTGGTAAAATTTCAGCTCCAAAGCTCTTATAGTCTCTGAGATTCTTTTACTCATACGGACAGACGGACAGACAGACATGGCTATGTCTACTCGTCTGTTGATAGTGATCAAGAATATGTATAGTTTAGGGGGTCTACCACGCCTCTTTCTGAGCGTTACATACATGTGCACGAACTTATAACTCCTTCGTGGCGGGATGCAGAAATTCGGTGACTAGAGCATGTTTTCAACACTATACTTAGAACGCAGCACAGAGAAGACATAGAGTCTAAGATTGTAGAGAAGAAACACATAGAAAAGTTGGAGTCAAGGACTGCAGAGCAGGAGCGTAATATATTGCGTAGATCACAGAGCAGATAGATTGAAGATGTTAGGCGAGACGGGCAAGTAAGGAATACTATGCAAAGAGGACAGCTCAGAGAATATTTAGATTTACAGAGAGATTTACAAGATCTTGAAACATTGTGTAGATAGCAAAACAGACAGGTAGGAAGATGTTAAGAAACAGATAGATAGACACGTAACACAGAACAATACCAATTCGATTTTTGAGAACGATTACGAAATAATTAAACAGCGACCCGATAATGTTTACTTTTGCTGTAACGACTTGATGTTCCCTCATCAAATAGAAAGAACTAGTAAACCCGGCGGCGAAAATTGCCAGATAATGCATTGCAAAATAAACAATATTTGAAGTTGTGTAACCTACATTCTGTGGAGATGACTGAATCAATGCTTTTATATAAGACTTCTTCACCAGGAATTCGGTCCAAAACAGTTGAATTAATTTTGACGCAAACATCGTTTGTAGGTGCAAGTATAGCTTTGTCATGAATCAAGCCAGTGGATACATCATTTGGTAAGTTGTCGTATATAAAGTCAATAGGTGAGTCGCATCCTAAAAGCCGTGCGCATAATATAGACTGCCCGGAATCATCTTTTGGTAACGAATCTCCTCCAACTTGAAGCAAACATAGTTGGCAAACTCTTCCTCACCTTTATTTACGCGCATATTTCTTTTCAAATGCAATAAAGTGACGCAAGGCCATAATGGAGAACTCTGCGCGTGAATAGCTTTCGATTGATACCTCATTTGTTGAAATTGGACCATCTTTGATTGCAATTTTATTTAAGCGATATCCACCAAAATATAGATTTAATCGAAAAAATAACAACTTATTGCACATCTAGGTGTAAATAGCTTTCGATTGATACCTCATTTGTTGAAATCGCGCGATCCGTCTAGAAGCCTTTGATGTCACAAAAAACGGCCTTGTGTAATATATATATAGATAAGTAGGGATTATGTAGAAACTTAAGTGTTTAGTTCAGATATGCTTCATCTGGCAGATCTGTTTCCTTTTATTAACAGCATATTAACATTTTTTAGAACTTGCAGCCGTACAATTAAGGCTGGTAGGAAGCCGCAAAATTCCATTTTAAATGGCTCAGATTTAACAGATTTACCAGAATGGTTAAAAAGCTTAACATCATTAGAGGAAAGATTAATCTCTGATCTCCTCGGCTACCGTTTATGATAATTAAGTCATTGGTATATAAAGCAGGACAGTATCAAAGAAGCCATTGTAAACATTTTTATTCCAGTTGTGAGTCCGAGCAGCGACCTGCATTGTTTCAGGTTATTTTAAAGGCGGGTTGATGAATATTATGGAAATTGAGAGTTGCACAGGGTATATAATAATCTGGATAATCTGAATTGAATAAATAAGTTGGTTCGGGGGTTGGCGTGGGAAGCACCCAGGGGGCAGAGCCCCCTAGTATAATATAATAATACAAATTTAAAACATTTTTGGCGTGGCTTTTTAGCGTCGCCTAGCTACATTTTGCGAATTTATGTCAGCAATTTGAGATTTTTGGCCACTGTGCCTTGGTAAAGTTTTTTGGGGGTTACGCGATATAAAGGCCTATACGCAGCTCCAAAAATTTTTCGAGCTGCGTATACCCCTTAAATAGTAAACCCATTTTGATCAAAAATACAGTGCTTGGAAACACAAAAAAATTCCGAGCGCCACATTTGGTAACGATATCTTCATTATCAAACGAATTTATTGTGCTCTATGCTAATCCTAGTTCTAGTCTAGTTCCAATAAAGTAAACATTTTAAGAGAATGCAAATAATTGAATTGACGAAATAGAAGAATCACCTAATTAGCTGCTCATTTGTCATTGGCTTCATTAGTTAGAGCACATGTAGCTAAACTTGTTTCACTTAAAAATATAAAACAAACACAATGAAGAAATATTACTAAGTTTATATATATGATGCAATACAATTGTTGTTATAGTGAGCTCATCAAGATCGCTTGGCCAAAAGTTTCGGATGAGTTTTCCATTTTATTTCACAATTGACTAGAGAGCTTTAGATAAATCGTAGTTGTCCCAAATCAAATGATACTATATAGCATTAAGAGGCCCTATGTTTCACTGGGGATAACAGATAGATATAGCATTAAAATGTAATTGATGAAGTCTCTATTAATTCAAGACACTGCCGTTTGGATTGGGCTATAAACTGTAGGTCCCTGTTCTCTTCGAACAGTTATTAATAGAGATCCCCAATGCTCCGCCCAGGGGCGATTGACTAAATAGTCAGTCAGGGAAATTATTATCAGTAAAGCCAGTGTTGCTCCAGCAGTATCTATAGCACAGTTCTATAGACAATCTTTGCTGGGTTTACATATATTAACTGCTGTCAATATTTTTAAAATTATATGTTACATAGATTTTATATGCACCAGTAGTACATAGTGCCTAAAGCGCTTACTGCTGCTATTTTTAAGCAATTGCACGTAGTCAGTTAATTTTTAAATAGCTTTATACAAAAAATTAAATATAAAAAACTAAAAAAAATATTTTCACTTGGACATATCTTAAAACTTTATTTATACTGTTGTCACTTACACTCAAACACAGAACACTTTTTTATATTTTTTATATATTAAAAACAAAAAAAAAAATTATTATCATTTATCTTGTCTAAATTTTAATAGAAACCATAATTTTTATTTCGTAATATTATTATTTATAATTTTGCCGGTAGCGCGTTGAGTTAAAAGCGCTTTGGGAACTGCGTCTGTGACTGCCACTCAAACAACTGACAGACTGAACACAAAAAAAAATATTAAATTATTAAAATCCACTCATTGGAAAGAATCTAAGTAGACGCACATATGTACACTCTTGTTCACACATATAGAGACAATCATTTGCACACACCAACTGACTGTCAATTGAACGTAGAGTGTTGTTCTAAGAGTCTGTTGTCCGTTGTCCAGTATACGAACGGGTCACACGTTTCGACCAGTATGGGGCGTTGTAATACGTTTTGCCAGACCCATTATCATATGCACAATGTAACATATAAGATGATTATATATATAGTATGTATATTACATAGTATGTACTATACACACTTTTATACACTCAAGATTAAACGCAAAACGCTTTAAATGCAAGCAAACCCTAATCACATCATCTCAAGCTTTGGCTCATGCCTAGGTCAGTGCCTGAGATTATCAATGTGTCCCAGCACAGCTGCTTGAAGTATCCCGCCATGGTTCTTAGTAAGTGAGATAGCCAGCCCTTTAAAATGTGTGTGTGTGCGCTACACTCTGTATATGCATTGATGACTATATTATGATCTTTGGGTATTGAAATTATCATGTCATTAATATTTATGCTGTTTTTGTTGCATTGCACAGTGGACGCAATACTCAAATGGGTTGCCAAAATTTTAAGGATTTTGATTTTGTTTTTTTTTTTAAGGCCTATACGCAGAATGAAAAATTTCGCACGGAATGACAAAACTTCATATAAAAAAAAAATACCTTTTGGGATATGCCATTTAGAATATCACTTGTATTCCCTGCGAAAATTTTGTTACATTTTTGGGATAGTTTTTGTTTGGTTCCCTATCGAAGCTGGAAGATCGAAAACAGCATTTTCGGCATATTTTACTGTTTTACTATCACAATGTAAAAATGCAGTTCATGGGAGGCGAAAATTATGTGATGTGTACGGAGAAGATGTGTTGACCGAACGCCAATGCCAAAATTAGTTTGCAAAATTTCGTTCCGGCGATTTCGATCTTGAGGATGCACCACGTCCTGGAAGGTCTCTTGAAGCCGATGTGGATAAAATAAAGTCGTTGGTCGATGCAAATCGTCGAATAACAACTCGAGAGATTGCTGAAAGATTAAATTTAAACGCGACCGTTCACAAGCACATGAAACGTCTAGGATTAATTTCGAAGCTTGAAATATGGGTTCCTCATGTTCTTACAGAACGAAATTTGCTTCGTCGCATTAACGACTGTGATTTGCTAATCAAACTTCAAAGAAGTGATCCATTTTTGAAGCGCATTGTTACTGGCGGTGAAAAGTGGGTTGTTTACAAGAATGTAAAGCGCAAGAGATCATGGTCTAAAAAGGATGAACCAGCTCAAACCACTTCGAAGGCCGATATTCACCAAAAAAAGATTAAGTTGTCTGTTTGGTGGGATTTCAAAGGGATCGTTTATTTTGAGCTTTTGCCCGACAATACCACGATTAATTCTGAAGTATATTGTGATCAGCTGGACAAATTGAGTGATGCACTCAAACAGAAGAGGCCAGAATTAATCAATAGAAAAGGTGTAGTGTTCCACCAGGATAATGCGAGACCTTATACAAGTTTGATGACTCGCCAAAAGCTTTTGGAGCTTGAATGGGATGTGATACCACACCCACCATATTCTCCAGACTTGGCACCTTCGGACTATTACTTGTTCCGGTCTCTGCAAAATTTTTTGGATGGGAGAACCTTCACCTCAAATCAGGACGTCAAAAACCACTTGGACCAGTTTTTTGCCTGCAAGGATCAAACATTTTATGAGCGTGGAATCAATCTCTTGCCCGAAAGATGGCAAAAGGTATTGGATCAAAATGGAGAATATATAATTTCATAAAATGTTTTACACAATAAAAAAATCGTGTTTACATTGCACTAAAAAAAAAAACGAAATTACTTGGTGAACGACCCAATATTTTATATTATTTCAGATGGAGCCACCAGTGTGTACATAGTAAGTCAAAGTGTTATTTTTTAGCGAATTATCGTTTTTTTTTTTTGTGGTATCAATCGATATTTTGTTCGATACTTTGGATTAATGTGGGCACACTTACACTATAATCAGCTGCTTTAAGTTTACAAAAATTATGCGCGCAAAATAAGACAAAGAATTAAATAAAACAAACATGAATTTGAATCAACAAGTATTGTTAACATTACTTAGTATAAACAATGCATGTATGAGTGCCTACCTCATTGTAAAAAGGTTGGCTGCAAAAAAAAAAAACAACAAGAAGAGGGCCGGCGCAGGAACAGAAGTGTCTGGGTGAACCCTTTTTTAAAGGGCAGAGCAGAAAGTGGAAGAAATTTCAAAGATGTATGTAGGACTAATATTACAACACAATTGTGTACATTTCGTGTTAAATTTAAAGTTTGAGGCCATGGTGCGTAATCCATTGGTGTTTCATCCAAATTTTCATATATCCTGTTCGGAATGTTGGAGCGTTTCTTGCTTCATAAACGGCT
Organism: Chymomyza costata; assembly: GCA_018150985.1. Classification (NCBI taxonomy): domain Eukaryota; kingdom Metazoa; phylum Arthropoda; class Insecta; order Diptera; family Drosophilidae; genus Chymomyza; species Chymomyza costata. The sequence continues at coordinate 29,321,262 of JAECWU010000127.1, read as the reverse complement.
AACACGATCAGACACGCCTTCCGGCTAAAGCCAAGTTGGCAACTAGTACATTAAAGTGCATTTTGTTTGTTATATCCCAAAACACTGGGTACTCCTCCACTGCTTTAATAAGCGCTGTTTTCTCATCTCTTAGAAATGATTCGCGCCGTTTTCTCCTACCTGTCATTTCGAACAAAATATAGTGCATACACATTAATTCGCGCCAAAGCGCCAAAAACCAAACAGTTGTTGTTAGTGTTACCACACCTAGTGAAGTAGTGGCGCCATCTAACGTTAAGCATTTTTAGACAGCACTGTTTTGTTTTTTTATCTGCGTTCCATTGTCAAAAATTTTTGAACGGAATTTTTCGCGACTATTTTTTTTTATATGAAGTTTTTCATTTTTTTTTTTTGCTGCGTATAGGCCTTTATAAAAAAGTGTTTGTTTAAATGACTAAAAACATTTTTTTTTGTTTTAATGCCCTTTAGAATATCTATCACAAAACGTTTAAGGCCGCACAAAGTATATATGCGAGGGCTGACTGCAAAGTTATAATTTTTTTTCGAAAAAAAAAAATATTTTTATAGCAAGACACTTCATTTCAGCTGCTTCAGTTTTTTTTTTTATGTTGCATGCAAAATCACTTCGTAGCGCTATTTAAGCAATTTCGCCATGGTTGCTTATATGCTTTTTTGATGTGTCCGATTAGTATTTTGTCTGCCCTAGCATACCAGAATGATCAGCAGGACAAAAGAAACTGGGTTTTAGACCAAGGAATAGGGATATTTTGTCCCATGGCCGCCGCTGGTAAGGCAAATTTTTGAACCGACGATATCAATAACGTTAAGAGCTTACCAAATTTATTTAGGCCGACTCTATATATTTTTTTTTAAATTATGTTTAGATAGATATATGAGACTTTTTGAATCATAATTTGTTTGATTGGAAATAAGTTTTTAAAGTTTATGTGAAGCAACATAGTCAAAAACGGAAAAAGTGGAAGTTATGACCTTTGACCTATTCCCGCGACCATCAAATACTTTCGAATCGTCTTTAAATTTTACAAACGCTATATGCAGGTAAAAAGGTAACTTTTTAGGCGGTGACGTTATTAAAATCGTAAGATGTTGCAAAAATGGGCACCCTAATGCATAATGTAATTCTTTGCTTGCACTTGTTTCTTTTTCCTGAAGAGAATTCAGCAGTTACAATCTTAAATCTAGGACAGTGGTGGGTAGTCTTAAAATTTTCATAGCACACGTTTGTATAGGGCACAAGTTTGTCAAATGTCTCTCTCGTTTTTTGCTTGATGACGGTTCTTGCTCTCTTGTGCGTTTTTGTTTACTGCGCTGCTTACTCACACAAAGATCTGTTTGTTTGTATGAGTTTTGCTCATCACTGATTTAGGGTTAAGCGTATATGTATGTATATCTAAAAGGCGGAAGGAGGCGTGGCAGACGTTTTTACCAAAATGCGTATCATAACCAAGGATTGTAATAGAGCTATACCCATCTGTGTGTGCGTGCGTATGAACACCTATATTGTAGAGACCACAAAAGCTAGAGACCCAAAAATTGACCAGCAAATGCGCATAAACCCCTTTCAGATTAAGTTTGTGGTATTATGTCCATATCTGTAAACGTTTCCCCTATAGTACAGTAAACGAAGGCTCAAAAATGGCGTTTGCTGCAAAAAAATGCTAAGTTGATAAAACTTTCAGGGATTCTTTGGGATCGGCAAGTTACAGGACTAAGTGCAAATTAACAAAATACAACAAAAGTTTTAGTCAAAAATAAAACTGCATCAAAATTCGACTGTATATAAAACTTATAATACACGATCTAGTCATCAAATTTGGTATATAGTAGGCCCAATAAAAAAGCCACATCGACCTCGATGTGATACCTTGTTTTTTATCACACCTCTCAGCAAATGCGCCTGAAACTTATATATATATATATTTTCCTTAGTCTTTTTGACTTAACTTTCGAACCATATCAAAATCGTTTGAAATTTACAAAACGTATTGGTATAAATATCATACTGCCCCAACAAAATAAATATAGCCTTATGTATATGACGAGTCAAAGTAATCTAAAAATTATTGTTTTTAAAAGGCTTTAGGGTATCACACTGTCGGACAACGTCTCCAATGTATTACATTCTTATACCCTGTACCAAAGGTAAGAGTTATATTAGGTTTATGCAAACGTATATAACATAAAGAAGCACAATTCAGAGAACCTCCAAAGTAAACTCAGGAGCATAAAAGAAATTGATCTAGACATGTCAGTGTGTCTGTTCGAACACCTAGAACTTGGAGACTATAAGAGCTTGGATAGCCAAACTTACTTAAAAACTGGCGAAGCGTCACGATCATATGGAAAATCTTCAAAAATATTCCGTCACTGTGTCACGAGGGGGAGGGGGGGTCTATTTTGACGAAAATCAGCTTCACGTATTATAGTTTATGGATGATCCCCTAGAGAGCTTACTAGAATAAACATGTATCCAATTTGGAAGTTCTGAGTGAAACAGCCGAGATCTATAATGTGGTTGGGGGCTATTAAAGTGTTATTTATTTTGAGGCTTTTTATATTGTATATTATATATACATAATTGCTATTTTATTTAAGAAATAATCCCACGCAAACTATTTAAAACTTCCCGCGAAGTTCTTAACTTTTTGCGCTTTGCATTCCAACTACGGACCACTGTTCGTTGGGTACATTGAATATAAAGGTTACAAACACTTGCATGGCCTGGTATTTATCATACTTTTTCACATGCATTTATATTTGTCAACAAATTGCAATCAAATTTAAGACCTATAATGAATAATTGACCCATTTGTGTTAATATTATCATCAGAGCATGTTCTCCAAGGAAAACAATCAAAACTGCAACACAATCACACAAACGACTGCCAATAGCAGCTATGTGTATATGTAAATAGAGTGTTTTACATACATACATATGTAAATTGTAAACACATTTGTACTTATATAGTGTAACAAATTTATATTGTTTAAAATGGAGCAGTAGCCATCAAGCAATCTTATGGAGAGCTTGGGACTTTTACAAGCTTGATATCAACGCAGAAATTCAATCAACGCAAATGCACTCGAAATATTTTACAATTTCCAACAATCTCACACACATACATCGAAGAGTGTGACAACGAGATACATGGTCGATGGTCATGCCAGAGCAGGACAGGTCTGACAATAAAGTCACTCTTGGACTATGGAATAAATCACTAATTATAAAAGAAAAAAAAATGGGTGGCTTCGCTCACCAAAATCCTTACAATCCTTTTTTAGTTTTCTGCATATTATATTTAAGGCCCATACGCAGCATGCAAAAATGTCGCACGAAATGTCAAAACTTCATATAAAAAAAAAATCCCAAAAAAAGGGATTTTTTTATGAAGTTTTGACATTTCGTGCGAAATTTTTGCATGCTGCGTATGGGCCTTTATAGTGAACACAAATATCCAAAATTTTGCTTGCGCCATCTAGCGGCCACACTAAACAGAAAAATAATTGATGACGGGGACGACGATGATGTTAAAAATTTCTTTTCTTCTATGTGAGAGAAACTTTTAAGTAAAAACCTAACCCAAGAGAAACATTTTAATTTAAAGCCCATACGCAGCTCGAAAATTTTCGCACGGAATGACAAAAAAAAAAAAATCCCATTTGGGATATTCCATTCGGGATTTTTTTTCAATGAAGTTTTGTCATTCCGTGCGAAAATTTTCGAACTGCGTATGGGCCTTTAGATGCCAAAATTTTTTTGGGAGAAAAGAATGTAGAAAATCTTAATGCCAGTAAAGCACTAGAACATAAGAGGTAGCTTTTGATCTTGGGTACAGATTAAAAAGTAGTTTATAGCAAATTTGAAGCTCCAAAGAGTTAATATATTTTTTTTTAGATCGATTTAGTTTTGTTTAATTTATTTAGCTTATTAAAATAAGGAAATTATTTGTAGTTTTAAGAACAGGAGAACTTACTCAAGAACTAGCTGGAACCATTCAAAATCAAACAAGCCTTATGCAAGTTTTTGTCAAGACTTAAAACATAGCTGTGACAGTATATATATTTGCGTATGGGCAGCATGCAAAAATTACGGGAAATGTCAAAACTTCATATAAAAAAAAATCCCAAATTTTGTGCGAAATTCTCTTCGTGTTTTACGAATACAACTATCTAGTTCGGTTCATCAACCAGTTCTTATTTTTGGTTCAGCTCACACAATTGGGGTAGCCAGATCAAACCATTTCAGGGATACAAAGTTTTGCGACATTTTCCATTCTTATAATTGTTTATGCCAAAATTTACATTACATTAACGACTACACAGTGTAGGTACTTGAAAACTTAATATAATTAAAGGTAAACCTAACAATAAATCAAAAATTTTGTACATGCCCTTTCAAAATCTTTTTAAAAATTTGACTAAATAAAACGAAAGATGAAGCATCTAACATTTAATTTTAAAATTTTGTAAAATGTTATTAGGTGCGCAACTAAGTTCTCGCTGTTTGTCAATAGATGGCTTTAGCAGAAAGTTCCGCTCGATTTTGACATACCCAAAACTTCATAAACGAAGCTTAGGCATATGGTAAGCAAACTGCTATGGCACATTAGTGAATTTCTTTTTGCATTATTTACTTGTGGTTGTGTGAAAATGTCTAGTTTTGTGCCAAAAAATCATCATTTGCGGGAAGTGTTGATTTTCTTATTCTGTTCGAAAAAAACGGCAGCTGAAGCGCATCGAGAGCTCCAAAAAGTGTACGGAGATGCTGCTCCAAGCGAAACAACATGCCGTGATTGGTTCCGTCGCTTCAAAGACGGTGATTTCGATTTTAACGACCGTCCACGTAAAGGAAGACCCAAAACCTTCGAAGACGCTGAATTGGAGGCATTGCTCGATGAGGATTCGTGCCAAACGCAAGAAGAGCTTGCTTCAGCATTAGGAGTTACCCGCCAAGCCATTTCCAAGCGATTGCATGCGTTGGGAATGATTCAAAAACAAGGAACTTGGGTTCCTTATGATTTGAAACCAAGGGACGTTGAGCGTCGTTTTTTCGCCTGTGAACAACTGCTCCAGCGACAAAGAAGGAAGAGTTTTCTTCATCGCATCGTGACGGGTGATGAAAAATGGATTCATTACAGCAACCCAAAGAGGAAAAAATCTTGGGGACAACCCGGTCATGCTTCCACGTCACTGGCTCGGCTGAATATTCACGCTGCGAAGGTTATGCTGTGCATTTGGTGGAACCAGGTCGGTGTTGTTTATTATGAGCTGTTGAAACAAGGCGAAACCACCACTGGGGAACGGTATCGAACTCAATTGATGCGATTGAGCCGAGCAATGCGAGAAAAACGGCCACAATACGAGCAGAGGCACCAAAAAGTGATTTTACTGCATGACAACGCTCGGCCTCACATTGCCAATCCTGTTAAAACCTACTTGGGAACGCTCAAATGGGAAGTCCTACCCCACCCGCTGTATTCCACAGATATTGCGCCGTCCGATTATAACTGGTTCCGCTCGATGGCACTTGGTCTGGCTGATCAGCAGTTCCACTCATATGGAGATATCGCAAAACGTGTGGATTCGTGGATAGCCTCAAAAGACGAACACTTCTACCGTCGAGGTATTCGAACTCTACCAGAAAGATGGGAAAAAGTTGTAGCTAGCGATGGGCAATACTTTGAATGAGTCATTGATAACCATTTTTTTATAATAAAGTTACATTTTCATCAAAAAACAGCGAGAACTTAGTTGCGCATATTATATTAATATATTTTTGTATAATTTGATTCAATTAAATTTGATCACAATTTGACGGGCCTTAAGAACTTTTTACAGGGCAAAGCTAAGTTAAGGCTTTTTATCACTGCTTGAAAAACATCGATGTCTCAGAATTTTCGTTCCACAATTTTAAAAGACGAAAATTCTGGTCTTAAGACAGTTCGGAAAATTTCGCGCGGAATGACAAAACTTCATATAAAAAAAAAGTCCCAAATAGGGTATTCATTCCGCGCGAAATTTTTCGAACTGCGTAGACCCCTTTAACGAAAATTCTTTCCGTATATTATCTTAATTAAAACTGCTATATATCGATATATCGATTTTTTGCAGCTATAAGCATCAAAAATATGTATGTTTTTTTACCCTTGAGGTTAGATTTTAGGTAGTAAAAATAAAAATATTAGCACAATTTTTGATTTAAGGAATATCTATTACAATGTAACGAATAAATGTGTAACGAATTTAGATCTTCTGTTTATGCAGCATTTATAGACTTTAAAAAAGCATTTGATAGCCTGAACAGGCAGTACCCATGGGCTACTTTACGTCGTAGAGGCATGCCTCCAAAAGTACTAAACATAATCGAGGTCATGTACAATGAGTTCAAATGCAGAGTTTTGCATGACGGAGTGTTATCTGAAGCGTTCGAAGTGAGCACAGCAGTTCGCCAAGGCTGTCTTCTCTCACCGGTGCTCTTTGGATGAAATTTTAAGAAAGCTAGATGGTCGCCATGGTATCCAGTGGACGCCTTTTCTTTAACTAGAAGATTTAGAATATGCAGATGATGTTTGTCTTCTAATTCACAGCAGCAGAGATCTCCAACATAATCGTAACGCTCGGGTAGCAGGTTTGGAAATAAACACTTCTAAGACGGTTGTTGTGTCCAGTGGAGACTGTGCTATTGCAGATCCTCTTATGAATGTAGAGAATACAAGCATAAGTGCTGTACATTCCTGCACATATCTGTGCATTACAAATGTCAGCGGAGCAGATGAAGACGTATTGGCCCGCATAAATAAAAAACAAAAATTCGAATATTTAACTCAAATGTCAAATCTGTACTTTTGTATGGGTGCGTAACATGGAAATATACAAGATCTATTCAGTCGTGCATCCAGGTTTTCATTAACAAATGTTTGAGACGCATCTTCAAAATTTGGTGGCCAGAACGCAACTCTAACACAGAATTATGGAGAAAGGCAAGCATGCAAAACGTCGAGACCGTAATAAAAAACGAAAATGGCATTGGCTCGGTCATACGCTTCGCAAGCCCAACTCATGCATCGCTAAACAAGCCCTAAAATGGAATCCACAAGGCAGCCGCCGGTCGGGCGCTTCCTCAAGAACATGGAGAAGGACTATTGATGCCGAACTTATATCTGCGCGCTACTCATGAATTGACATCTGCACAGCAGCTCCCAATAGGATACGGTTCAGAGGAATTGTTGAGGCTAGGCACTAGGAGTTATTGGAACAAAGAAGAAGATTACAATGAAAAGAAATTTTAAAAAGTTTTTATTACAAAAATTTCGCGCGGAATGACAAAACTTCATATAAAAAAAAAATACCATTTGGGAAATTTTTCGAACTGCGTATAGGCCCTAACACACAATTGCACTCATTTTGTAGTGTATATTCGTTTCCAGTGCAGAATCACATTTTGTAACTTTTTAGTAAAAAATTATTTATTAGCACCACTGTGCAACGTCATAAACCAAAAAGTATGCAGGCAAAGAATGAATTCCGCCTACGCCGTGCATCTTGGCGGCAATTGAACTGATTGCATTTGCTCAAAGTGATGGGGAAAGATAAAGAGAAAGGTTTTTCGTGGATACCGGAGAGGTATTCGTAGGTGTGGAATCGTGGCGGAAGAACTTAAGCAGTTTGTATAATGTAATATAATATGTTCGATAAACATAATCTTACAATTTGCTTTCCCACAACAACAGCAATGACAATGTGTATAGTATATAAGATGTATATATGTACATATGAGCATATTAAATGAGTATACAGTTTATCTGTTTGTGACAGCTTATGCAAGCATTCATGGGTAAATGATTAACCCAGAATATGCATGAGTGCATTACAAAATACCAAGTAGGTGAAGTAGGGTGTATAAGGAATCTACAAGAATAGACTCATAAATATAAGCTATTGCTTTACTTTATTTTAATATTTTATAAGTTATTATTGTTTTTTTGATTTTTAAAGGCCCATACGCAGCATGCAAAAATATCCCAAAAAAGGGAATTTTTTTTGTATATGAAGTTTTGACATTTCGTGCGGAATTTTTGCATGCTGCGTATGGGCCTCAAGGTGAAAAAGTTTCAACAGCAGCTTAGTAACTGCAAGCTCAGCAAGAGCAAACATACTTAAAAATATTTAGCTGTGTAACGCATTTCACAAATCGAGATCGCATAAATTTTATTCGTTTTCATTTTTGCGTAATGGCAATTTCACACTTTTTGATGCCCAAAACTTCTCATATTTCCCTTACACTTTTCGATTAATCTCCATTTTTTTCTTGCTCTAAACAGCTGTGCGGCTTTTATTGAAAATTCGTCAACATTACAAAATCACCATTTATTTCCTTAATTATTTTTTCCCTTGTAATTATAGCTCTTTTTGTTACAAGGGAAATTTTTTGTGAAATCCCCAAATGGGATTTTTTTTTTTATATGAAGTTTTGTCATTCCGCGTGAAATTTTTCAAACTGCGTAGACCCCTTTATTAAAAATAAACACAAAAAATTTCCCTTGTTACAAAAAGAGCTATAATTACAAGGAAAATTTTTTGCCTATCGCATCTATGAGTTATCGATATGGTAATGTACGTGTGTATGTTAGGTGATGCCCTAAAAAAAATGTCACCTTTATAGAAAAACATAAAAAGATTTATTTCCCTTGATGTTATAAGGGATTTTATTCGAAAATTGTTTGCCAGTTGAAAAAGTCCAAATTTAAAGATGCTACAATTGGCTTGAAATCGTTACGATTTTACGATTTATCTTTGGCATTCACATACTATTTACTACTTTCATCTAGCTACAGTACAGTACATATATAAAAGTATTCACACGATAAGTTATAGTTTCCATATGTTATATACCAACAGTATTTGCTTATTTAGCTAACATTATATTAACAAAAATTATTTCTACATAATATACATATATTTATTCCTTTTACTTCATAGTGAGGTATAGGGCTTTCTACGTTGCCCGCATTTAAATCAAGATTTCATCTGGTACAAGTATTCAATAGTGAAAGGAGAAGGCTGCGAAGAAAGACAAAGCGCAGTCCGTAAATTGTTGACGATGCCATATACATAAAGAATAGACAAATGAGCAGCCAAAGTAAGAATGTCAGAGAACATTGAACGCTGTTGCTGGTGTAGAACCTAATAAGGAGGAGCAAGCCATCAATAAGAATCCAATAGATGGAACTACGAGCTGTCAACCTTGGGCATCGGTGGCACAACGTGACCAATTTTGCAATTGTGTTGGACAATTGTACATGCTGCAGACAGAGTGTAAGAAGCCCAACGAACGACCAAAACTACTAAACTGGGGACTATCAGACTATCAATTTTCAAATAAGCGCTTGGGCAGACACATTTGATGCCATTATGTGATATCGAAGCGTCTTTATGTATATTTTGCACTGTACCGTTCTACCTGCCAATATGTTGTATGTGTATGTACTTGGGTACGAGGGCAGGCTTAAGCGTAATTGGCCTTGTCAAGAAACCACGTTAGCAATAATATGTTTGACTTTTTAAGCTTGTATGCATTGGATCAATGTATCTAACAGGGAGTGGAAGGTGTGGATGAACAAAAGTTTTTTATAACAAAAGACTTTATGTAACCTCAAGAAGCGTATGAACGCCTGGATCTTAGCGACCATAATCGCTGGAAACCCCAAATTTCGATATACATGAATATCTTGCCCTGTTCCTACTTAGGGGAAATTCGGGACTGGCACCCACATCCAAAAAACCCCGTAAAAGTGTCTAATGGTTCATTCAAGACAAAAAAAAAAAGAACATCAGCCGTGCTCCTGAAAACAAAAAAGCAAACAATTTTCTTCGAATTCGTTTTTGCTTGCTACGGAAATGAATTTTTTTGTCGAAAGCATGGCATATTTTGCTTTTTATTTTCGATAAATTCGTATATTTTCCTTATCTTTCAATTAAATTTTTCATCAAAAAGCGTTTTTATAGACCATAAACGCTGGAGACACCAAATTTCGAAATATATTTGATATCTTGCCCGGTGTTTACGTAAGGGAAATTCGGGTCTTGCACCCACACCCAATAATCTAATCATGCAAATCAAAAAAAAAAAAAATAAAAATATCAGCCGTGCTCCTGAAAACAAAAAAACCAAAACGAACTATTTTCTTCGGATTCGTTTTTGCGTGCTACGGAAAACGAATTTTTTTGTCGATAACTTCGCATACTTCTCTTTTTATTTTTGATAAATTCGTATATTTCCCTTATCTTTCCAATGAATTTTACATCATAAAGCGTTTTTGTCGCATTCGTATGAACGCCTGGATCTTATAGACCATAAACGCTGGAGACACCAAATTCCGATACTTATTTGAATATCTTGCCCTGTTTCTACGAAGGAGAAATTCAGGGCTTGCACCCCAACCAATAATCTAATCCAATTCAAAAAAAAATAATAAAAATATCAGCCGTGCTCCTGAAAACAAAAAAACAAAACGAACAATTTTCTTCGGATTCGTTTTTGCGTGCTCCGAAATTAAACATGACTTGGCTATTTTTGTTACAAGGTAAATTTGCTTTGGGTAACTCGGAAAACCCTGTCGCACCAATCGGTCATGTGTTCGTATCTGAAACGTGCAGAAACACGAACACACAAAAAAAAATTCGTTTTGGGCTGTACATGCTATTTTTTGGGCTGAGTTAGAAAAAAAAAAATTAAAAATAATAATTTAACTTAAAGTTGCCACAAATATAATCTAAAAATATAAAATAATATTGAAAAAATTATTTCAGTATAAAATTCGTGTTTTTTGAAACTTATTTTGCCGATTTGTTTTACTCCCTCTTGCAATAAGTCATTCGCTTTCAAACCACGTGAAAAGTTCGTTTTGGTGCAATTGGGAGCACCAAACATTTCAAAACGAATCTGAATAAAATGTTCGAATTCGTTTTCCGAAGCACGGCCGAATATATGTACAATTTTGACGATAGTGACCAATTGTCGGATATTTTTTTCACATAAAAATGTCATGGATGGTGTTGTTGTTCTTATAGAAAATCGACACAACAAATGTTATCGATAAATGTATATGAACGAAAATCTATTCAGAGCCATTGGATCGATTTCCCGCTGAACTGGAACAAAACTGCATACGGCTAAGAAAAAAGTTCGTTATCACCAAGGCAACGCACTAGGAAGCTTAAAATTGCTTCTTCATCCAACTGCGGTTTTTACCTTCTTTAACAATTATCTTTTTCCAAGTTGAAAAATTTGGCCACGTGAAAGGCTATAATTGACATCAAGTAGTAGATCAAACTTTCGAGAAGGAATACAAATTTGGAGTATGACTAAGGTTATACTATTGCTCCAAAAGCACATTTTGGGACTTAGCCAATTTGCTTTCAGCCTGACCTCGCATGTACTACCTGTACTACCTGCCAAGACGTGCGCCACACATTTTTTTAACTATGACAGCAGCTATATCAGCGCTTCCAAGCGGCTTAAGTATTGCAACTAACATACTCTTTGCTAATTGAAAGTATCTCTGTCGCTTATGTAAGTAATTGAAAAGTGTTTGCCATTACTTGGCAGCTGGCCAGCTAAAACAATGCTCAACCAAATGGAAATCAATGTTCAAGGTCGTACACAAAAAGCCTATCAGCAACTTTTCTCAACAATAACATTTGCCTATGTATAAGGGGCGTATACGTAATGCGCTTGCAACAAAAGCAAGATATTACGTATACGCATTGTGTGAATAATATTGGACAAAAAAAAAAAAAAAACCGCACACAACATTGCTCGAATGACGGCACAATGCAATATAATAGCTAGGCCCAGAATCTCTATTGCTTTAGCCCTGGCCAATCATTGTAGCACTAGACCAAGCCACATCACAATGTCAATAGAATACAAGTGCCTGCCCTTGAATTTGGCAGTAGACCCAAGGTGATTCCACAATTACATGGCCAAGATGAAAAGCGATGGTCGGGCCGCTTCAGGATGCACATTGATCTCTACAAAAACTTGCAGTTTTGAAATCAACTAACTCTGCGTTCCAGAATGTAGGTAAAATTTCTATGCTACTGGCTCTAACAAGGCTTGTGGCTTCTTTCTTGTAGCCAAAGTACATTCTCTAAAAAAGAACCCATTCTTACCCCACTTGCTATACAAAACTGTAACATAATTCTAGTATTTCATTTCCAACCCATTGTACTCACCTTAGCTGCACATCATCGCAGATTTCTCCATCGTTTAACAGCACCACAACAGGCAGCGGCACACACTCATCCAACCTGCGATTGTGTGCAGCCGCTTTGGCCAACAAACTAATGGCCGCCGTAGAGGAAGCCGATGAACAGGAAGAGGATGTAGAGGAAGTTGAGCAACTTGATGAGCAATTGTTATTATTATGCGCCATGGCGGGCGTAAGGTGTGCCGCTGCAGCATTGCCATTAGCATGTAACTTGTGCGAGTGTTTGTTGGAACCAAAACTGCGTCGTATAGACTGCAGGCTCTGACGTATAAAGGATTCTCGCTTAATATTGACGCTGTTACGTTTTGTGGGCTGTGCCGTAGCCGCTATCTCAAAATGCACTTTAGCCGGCAATGACTGTGGGCGTGGCAAGGCTGCGGGCGTGGGCGTGCACGCATGCTGATGTATCTGCTCGTATTCGTGTATGGCAGCTGGCGACTTACGCCGTAAAAGACTGCGCAGCTGTGTTTCCGTTTCCGCTTCGCTGTTATCCTTTGTTTTTGATATTTTCTTTTGTTTCTTAGCCTTGGTCTGACGTGACTTATTGCTATCATGCACCTGATCCAGCAGCAGCGACTCAATATCCGCAAAAGGTTGCATATGCGGTGATTCTAATAGCGCTGCATTAGGAACACTGACCGTGGACAATTTGGCGGCTGCTTTGCGTCTGCTCATATTATTATTATTATTGTTAGTTTTCTCTATAAAGCTATACGATTTGATTAAAAACAGATTGGATTTGTTCTTTTTGGCCTTCAATTGTTGCAATGTCGTCTGCGGCGATGACTCCGCTTCCGTCTCCAGCTCGCTATCATGTACGCTGGCATTGACGTCAACGTCAACGTCGGCGTTGGCGTCCGCTTCTTCGTCAGCGTCAACATACGCCTCCGCATTTGGTGCGTTTACTTCCGTAGCTTGTTTCATCATAACTAAATTGTTGCTTTGTTCCATTTGGCAATTTTTACTTAAATCTTTTAACTATCACTTTTCTTTGGCACTTTATTTAATAATGCAATAGACTCCAACAGCTCTGACTTGTTTACCGGCCGCTAAAATTGGATATAAACGCGTGAAAAACTGTCGCTATTTTTACACTCACTCATACAAGTACGCGCACACGCATCTGGCGGCGTTGACATTGCCGTAGTCTGTGTGTGAGAGTACTCCGTTGTCTTTGCGTGAGTCTGTATATCAGCTGGGCTCAGCTGGGGCAGCACTGACTGTTGCTATCTTTGCCGGTCGCTCACCTAACGCGTGGGCTGACACATTGGGTTATTCGATAAGTTTGTGCCTTGTACAAAAAATGATTCACATTGCTTAACTTGCTGCTCATTGAAACTAAAACTACAATCGCTCTTTTTTGGGACTTCCCCTGCTTAACCTATGGTAAGTTTTCCCAAAAAAAGTTTATATTATTTAACATTTTGATAGCTCTAGCTTAGAAGCATATTAGTGCTGGAAAGGAGCTCTTAGTTTAATGCATTTTTAGCTATTTCTTTTAAAGCCGCATGCAAGCTTAACAACAGGGTGTCTATTGGAGTCAAATTTCGACAGGGTGCCTAAGCCGCAAAATTCTCAGAATGAATCTAGAAACTTGAGCTAACTGCAGCTAATGCGCGTTATTTGTTGTTGGGTACTCTTACTCAAAGAGTATCTTAGATTCATTTATACATACAGACTATCAAACAGAATGTTCAAGAATATATAAACATTAGGGTGGCCGCCGCTGGTATGAAGGATTTTTAAGCCGTCGATATCAATAACGTCACCCCCTAAAAAGTTTCTTTATACCCTGTACCTATAGGTACAAAGGGTATACTAGATTTGTGCAATGTATGTAACGGCAAGAAGGAGGCGTGGCAGACCCCAAGTCCTTTATACCAAAATGCTTATCATAACCTCGGGTAGCGATTGAGCCATGCCCGTCTGTCCGTCTGTCCGTCTGGCTGTCTGTATGAACACCTAGATCTCGGAGACTATAAGAGCTAGAGATACGAAACTTTACCAGCTGATGCGCATATTTCCTGAGAAGATCAAGTTTGTTGAATCATGTCCATATCTTTCCCCGTTTCCCCGTAGCAGAGTTTCGCGGTTTTTGACTACACCGTTTAGTATTTTAGTCTGAAATTTAACAGAGCGATGCATTGTGGTTGCATGCATCTGTATGTCAAAAATAAACAAAATCCGACAAATACAACAAAAGTTATAGCCTAAAATGTACAAATTTCACTACCCCTTCCCTATAAATTGCGTCAATATTTCACTCTACGTAATTATAGTAACAAATGGACTAGAATCACAATTTTTGGTAAGCTGATTCATGTGGCTCTAATTAACCAATCTACATCAAAATTTTATCAATGCAGGCCCCCCACCCCCCGCAATCGATTTATCGTGTTTTCTCCCACACCCCTCAAAACATCCCCTTGAAACTTTCCTCATATACTTTAAATAACTTCTTTGACGTAAATTTCGATTTTCATCAAAATCGGTTAAAATTTGCGGAACTTATAGGTATAAATATCGTTTTGCACCAACAAATAAAATATTCCAATAGGAAAGTTCATAGAAAGAATATGCAGGAATAAAACTTTTTTCGAGAAAAAAAGGCACAGGGTATTAAACTGTCGGGCGCCGCCTCGACTGTATTACATTTTTATACCCTGTACCTATAGGTACAAAGGGTATACTAGATTTGTGCAATGTATGTAACGGCAAGAAGGAGGCGTGGCAGACCCCAAGTCCTTTATACCAAAATGCTTATCATAACCTCGGGTAGCGATTGAGCCATGTCCGTCTGTCCGTCTGTCCGTCTGTCCGTCTGTCCGTCTGGCTGTCTGTATGAACACCTAGATCTCGGAGACTATAAGAGCTAGAGATACGAAACTTTACCAGCTGATGCGCATATTTCCTGAGAAGATCAAGTTTGTTGAATCATGTCCATATCTTTCCCCGTTTCCCCGTAGCAGAGTTTCGCGGTTTTTGACTACACCGTTTAATTTAACAGAGCGATGCATTGTGGTTGCATGCATCTGTGTGTCAAAAATAAACAAAATCGGACAAATACAACAGAAGTTATAGCCTAAAATGTACAAAATTCACTACCCCTTCCCTATAAATTGCGTCAATATTTGACTCTACGTAATTATAGTAACAAATGGACTAGAATCACAATTTTTGGTAAGCTGATTCATGTGGCTCTAATGAACCAATCTACATCAAAATTTTATCAATGCAGGCCCCCCACCCCCCGCAATCGATTTATCGTGTTTTCTCCCACACCCCTCAACACGTCCACTTAAAACTTTCCTCATATACTTTAAATAACTTTTTTGACGTAAATTTCGATTTTCATCAAAATCGGTTAAAATTTGCGGAACTTATAGGTATAAATATCGTTTTGCACCAACAAATAAAATATTCCAATTGGAAAGTTCATAGAAAGAATATGCAGGAATAAAACTTTTTTCGAGAAAAAAAAGGTACAGGGTATTACACTGTCGGGCACCGCCTCGACTGTATTACATTTTTTTTATATGAAGTTTTGTCATTCCGCGCGAAATTTTTCGAACTGCGTGTAGGCCTTAAAGGTAGACGACTGATCTCATTCCCTGGAGCGGTTTTCGGAAAGCACCGAACAGAACAGAATTAGCTGTACTTTATAAGTTGGAACATTTCTTCTTTCTTCTATTCATTATATGCATTTACGCAAACCTCGAAAACCTTGGCAGCTACAACAACACAGATTTTTGATCAAGAAATTTTGATTTAAGGCCCATACGCAGCATGTAAAAATTTCGCACAAAATGTCAAAACTTTATATAAAAAAAAAATACCATATGGTGGGAAATTTTTTATGCCCTGTACCTATAGGTACAAAGGGTATACTAGATTTGTGCAATGTATGTAACGGCAAGAAGGAGGCATGGCAGACCCCAAGTCCTTTATACCAAAATGCTTATCATAACCTCGCGTAGCGGTTGAGCCATGTCCGTCTGTCCGTCCGTCTGTCCGTCTGTCTGTCTGTATGAACACCTAGATCTCGGAGACTATAAGAGCTAGAGATACGAAACTTAACCAACTGATGCGCATATTTCCTGAGAAGATCAAGTTTGTTGAATCGTGTCCATATCTTTCCCCATTTCCCCGTAGCAGAGTTTCGCGGTTTTTAGCTACACCGTTTGATATTTCAATCTGAAACTCGACAGAGCGATGCGTTGTGGTGACCAAAAACTTAATTTTGAAAACATTTTTCTGGCTCATTTTAAGAACAAATTGTTTTGACTTTCAGAATGGAAGAACTGCTTTTGAGACAAAAAAAAAACGTACGTAAAAGAATGTTCATGTAAATGTTCTATGAGCGTGAACAAAATCTTATTTTGAATTTTCTAAAGTACATTCGAAGTTGCTGAACCTTGCAGATATTGGCGCTTTTTACAACACTCTTTTAAGCAAAAATGCGCTACTTCGCGTCGCGCAGAAATGCGCAAGTTTTTTAGTACCTATAAGTCTTTTTTTTGAGACTACTTGAACAAACAATAAACTGTCAATTCATGCACTTTGTCTAAAGCCCAACAAAACAAGCTCTAATAGTAAAAGCAAAAATTACAATCAGACGTTAAGTTTTTGATATGAGCTTAAAGACTTTAAGCAACATTTATGCCTACGATAACAACAGCGCTTAGCTTTATAAACAGCTGACTTGTCAATTGTTTACCAATTCATAAGCTACAATGGAGGTAGTAAATATTTTTGCACAAATTGGACTGCATTTTGTGGTAACTTTTGGGCAGGTTAAAATTTTGCGTGACATTATGTCGATTGACTTAAACTCAGCAATGAAACAAGATCCGATAAGCAATTGCAAATACAAGTTGTTAAGTAAGGGCGCAGCCAGGGTGAGGCAGGGCAGCCGCTGCTCCATATTTAATCAGTATATGTGCATACAAAAAATTATGTTCGGCACTCGCCACTGTGAGAACTTGGCTGCGACCTTGTATGATAACATGGCCGGCACAAGCAGTTCACACTGCTTTATAAGCAGCTGATTTTTTAATTGTCTAGCAATTCATTAAGCTACAGTAACGTCTTTGCAACACTTAATTTGCTTAATTGGCACAAAACCGTTAAAAACTTTGCAAACAACCCAACACTGAAGTTGCTCTCGCTCATAAGAGAGCATAATAAATGTTGCGGCAATGGCAAACGGCAAACGGCAAAAAAAAGCAACAGCCAACGGCCGTTTTGTTTTTTTTTTTGTTTTTTGGCTCTTTTGATTTTCTTTTTACCGCATAGTTCGTTGTTGAATTCTATGGCTATTAATTTAACTTGCTATGCGCGCTTTTTTCTTTTTTTTTGCATTTATTTATGGCCAAAACTGACAATTTCCGTCACTCTTTTTAGCTGATAATATGACGTCACTTGTAGGCGACCGTTACAGGCCAAAAAAAAAAAAACCGTGCGCGATAAGCCGCTTTGTTAACTCTTGCTGGCCCTTTGACCGATCGACGTTACTTTCACACGCACGCACACAGCGACACACGTGTCGCATACGCCGCGTTGGCCGCTAAGAAGCCAAACTGTTTTTATTTCTTTGTATATATTGTTTTTTTGCTTTGAACTTGTTGTGTTAAATAAGTTTGTCTTTATTTATAAACACAATTTATACTAGTTGTTGATAAATGTTTATTTTTTTATTTTTGCAAGATTGCGTTGCGTGAACCAACCAACACAATAAAAAAAAAAAAAAATAAATATAACAATAAAAAAAAAAGAAATATACGAAACCGAAACCGAAACGAAAACCAAAACCAAAAACCGAAGCAGCCGCTGCTGTTTGGCTGCCGTTCGCTTTCGCACTGAATTTCAAATTGAATCGCTGCGGCGGCCAAAGCTACAGCCGCAGTCCAGCGTGCGACGGCAGCGGCCCTACAAAAACTACAACAATAACAGCAGCAACATATTAAAGACAGCTGACGACGTCGACGCCGACGCTAACGCCGAAGATGGCAAAAGCAAAGACAAAAGTACGAGGGTCGTTTAATATGTGCGCTTTTTGTGTCAACACTGTGCTCAATGAGAGCGCGTACAGTGGACTTGAGCAAATTGCCAGAAAAGCTTGTGATTTTTTTACGCATATGGAGTCTGGTGAACATCGTGTGCTCCGCACTTTCTTTTAAAATGTTGAAGAAGTGGTTGACTAAATTCCATTGTGCTTAGAGCAGCGCAAACCAGTTAGATGTAGCTACAGAAATTAGGAAGAGGAAATGGCAATGGATTTCCACACGCTAAGGAAGAGCCATGACAGCGTTGCAAGGCAGGCGTTGCGATGGAACCCTTTCCAGCAAACAGGTCGCAGCATCGGTAGACCGCGTATCATCTGGCGACGCTCAACAGAGGCCGAAATGAAATCTCCTAACCTATCTTGGAGTGAACTCAGAGTCCTTGCACAAAACCAGGTCCGCTGGCGAAAAGGAGTAGTCGAGGCCCTATGCTCCAAATAGGAGTTAAAGGAACATATATATATAGCAGCGCAAGTAACGCCCAACGTTCAAATCCACCCAAAGAGCTAATTTCGCTCAAAATCATCGATAAAATTCAAGAGAGGGAACTAAGGCGAGTGTGTTGACTGCAGCTGCATCTTAACTGAACGAATACAGCTAATTCTGTTTTTAGATACGTTCCAGAAGAAACCTTGTAAAAAAATATATAAAGCAAATCCTTAAGCTGCTATGAAAATAAATTAAAAGGGGAATTCCCTAACTAGACTACTAAAAGATTAGTTTAATAAATAAAAAAAAAGAACGTGATGTACAAGCACGCGTTTGAAGTAAAACATTTTACGCCGAGCTAGTGCTGGAGAAAACATCGATAATCGAAGTTTAAAATCTCTATATATCGATGTTGGCCAACAGAGATGTTTCTTCAGCACTTCTGCACTCATCAAATGTGCGTTTAGTAGTGCTGGAGAAACATCTCTGTTGGCCAACATCGACATATAGAGATTTTAAACTTCGATCATCGATGTTTTCTGCAGCACTACGCAGAGCCATCCGCTGCCTAAACCGTAGGGCATTCGCCCTCTCCCTTCCGTCGCCTTTGCCAGTAATACTTTCCTCCTCCCCCGTGCCATCTCCTTCCCCGCTCTCGTTCCTTTCTAACACTTTTTGCACAGCTTCACAGAATCTCAAAGTTATTCCCTTCGAAAATCACAATGCCGCCTCTTCAGCACTACTAAACACCCATTTGATGAGTGCAGATGGGCTGGAGAAATATCTCTGTTGGCCAACATCGATATATTGAGATTTTAAACTTCGATTATCCATGTTTTCTCCAGCACTACTCTGGACATAAAGTAAATGGATCAAAACATCGAACGTTTTTTTTTAACGAAGTACCAGGCTGACCTTGAAAAAATATCCAAATTCTAATACTTTTTGAAAAATCTGTAGGTTAGGATCGCGTTGAGAACCCCTCATGTAATCCAAATTCTAATACTTTTCAAAAAATCTGTAAGATGGGCTTCGGTTGAAGACTCCTTATTCGATTCAAATTATAACACTTTTCGAAAAAACTATAGAATGGGATTAGGTGAAAGATGCCCAATTTGCTTCAAATTCTAACACTTTTCGAAAAATCTGTAATGTGAAATCGGTTTAAAGAGTCCTCACTCGATACTAATTCTAATTTCGAAAATTAAATAAATGAATTAGACTGCAAACAATTGAGGCAAAGGCATACACTGAGCAAAAAGCAAGAAATTCGCGCTCAAAAGCCAAACTATTGACCTGAAAACAAGAATTGGGGTTGTCAAAAGTAGTTCAAGAGCGATTTATCTATAAATAACAGATAATTTTGTCTTTCAAAATCGTTTTTTGTAAACAGAGAAATTAAATTAAGAAATTTTGGAACTATTTTGGAAATTCCTAAGTTTTGACATTTCGTGCGAAATTTTTGCATGCTGCGAAATGGCCTTTAAGGCCCATACGCATGCAAAAATTCCGCACGAAATGTCAAAATTTGATATAACAAAAAATTCCCTTTTTTGGGATATTTTTTTTTATATGAAGTTTTGTCATTCCGTGCGAAATTTTTGCATGCTGCGCTTTGGCCTTAAAAAAATCTTTTTATTCAACAACTCACAGACTACCCAAACTTCCCTCGCATCGGCTTGCTTCGTGCCGACAATGCGCTAACGCTGACGTCGACGCCGACGCCGACGCCGATGTTGAGGCTAAAGCCGCAGCCGGCAAACGCTGCATAGCCGTTATTTGTTATTGTTGTAAAGAAATTTAACAATAAAAAAGTCATAATATTAACGCTTTGCTCTTGTTTATTGAAAATGACTGATGGCTGCTGCCGCTGCGACGCGACGCAGCGCAAAGATACTTTGGCTGAGCATAAGATACTTTTTTAGCAGATACTATACAGATCAGCAAACATATAGTGGGTAATACTACATAGTTAAAGAAAGTTATACAGATAGTGCTGATGATGTTTGCTAGCTACTATATAAGAATCTTAGACACGTTCTGCTAGCTTGTCGTCTTAACCGGTTTATCAGTTTATCGAGTAAATATCTTTAACTCATATGGATAACACTCAGCTAGTACTGAGAAGGAAACTTAAATGATTATATTATAGTGTAGGTCTTGAGTTTTCTCAAATCGAATAAACTTTAAATTCGTTAAGAATTAAACTTCTACATATAAAATTTGATTCATAGCTATAAGTAATTTGTCTGATACTGCAATGGAAATTTATTTATCAACAATAATTATATGATTGTTTAAAAAAAAATGGTCACAAATTTTTGCCAGACGCCCAAGCATAATTTGAGCATAATGACCTTATAATATCGCGCCGAGCAGTGGCGTAGATGGTAAGCAGATTTAGGGTATCAACTTATTTTACCCATCCCCCAATGATCACACATAATTTAATGTATATACAGAAATTGTTAAATAAAAATGTTTTTCTAAATAAGTAAATTGTGTGAGAAATACATAAATAACATTTTTAGAGATTCTTTTTTTTAGGCTATCGAAATTCGCGCAAAATATTGCGATAATTGAAATTCGTAAATACCAGAAGTTTTTGACTGCACTTATCTGAATAAGAATGCACTTCTGATTATTTTGGTAGTTGGTATTAAGAAAACCATTAAAAAATCGAAATAGTGTCGAACTTCCTAATAGCAAATTCTTAATATAAAAGAAAATCGTTAAACTACTATGTCCAAAAAATAAGTTGACATTGCATTTATTTTGAAAACTCTTTACATATTCCTCCAAATCAATTTCATCGCCTTCAAAGTAATCCCACAATGCACTTATGCCAACGGATTTTCCAATCTTCGAAACAGTTGTTAAAATCGATTTTCGGTATGGACTTCAGCTCTATCTTCGACGCGGCTTGAATCTTCTCTATCGACTCAAAACGGTGTTCCCGAAGTGGTCTTTTGAGTTCCTTGAATAGTCAGAAGTCGCACGATGCCATACAGTAGCACAGAAATTCTATATGGATATAAAAAGAGCAGTGTACCAGTTCGACTCTATTTGAATTAAGCATGGAAGAGAACTAGTAATTGCATTTTTTTCCCCCAAAATTTGTAAGCGCGTCAAAGTTCTAAAATAATATTCAAAATAACTCGTTTTATTTGGTTTGTTGAGTTTTTATTGAAGCCCCGACGTGCTTTAGTTTTTTGGAACTCGGATTTCGACTCTGCAACCATAAAATATAAAGAATGTTGGATCAGACAGACCTCTATATCCGAAAGTCTGTTTTTTGTTAGTTTGTTCTGTTTGAACTATCTTTCATGTCATTAAAGCAAATTCTGGATTACGATTAATTTTACTTAGCGGATAATCTGAAATAAACTCATTTTATAGGAATTTCTAGCCATTTTTTTTCCAAAAATCTATAATAAAGGGTGTTTTTTTTAGAGTTACACAAGTTTACGAATTTATATTAATTTTACTTATCGGATAATCTAAAATATACTCATTTTATAGGAATATCTAGTTATTTTTTTCCAAAAACTTATAATAAAGGGTGCTTTTTTTAGAGTTAAACAAGTTTAAATTATAATAAAACAAAGAAATATATTCTTAATATCAATGGCTTTGTTGGATGGAAAATTGTATGACATTAATGTTTAAATATGATTTTGGACCATGTGGTCGCCACGGCTGGCGCGTACGAGGCGCAATCGGGAACACAAATTTTCACAAACTTTCCGTATTTCGCCACTAACTCTTCGAATGTTGATTTCCCGGTGTTCAATTGTCACTGGTTTATCGAATGACAGTAATTTTCTGTAGATGTAATTGTGTTTCGACAAAAGCTTGTGGATTATCCTCACTCCAAATGCGACAATTCTGCTTATTTACGTTCCCATTCAACCAAAAATCTCATCATTGTTCTCATCGGAGAACAAAATTTAGAATTTTGAATAAGTTTGAACCATTATTTTGATCAAAAATTTCAACAATTTGCAAGCATTGCTCTGTTGTAAGTCTATCCATAATGAAATATCAAACCAAACTCAACAAAAAGCAACTATCAGCTGTTAAATGGGTTGTCAGATAAAGCAGTGTTGCCAACTCAAAGTTGTGAACCTCCAAAAAAAACACGCTGTTGAACAGACCGTTCCAAGACTCGCTTAGTATATTTTTAACAAATGGGTAAATTTTGCAGTTTTTTGGGTCAAAAAAAAAAAAATATTTTAGCAGGCGCTGTAATGCAGATACTGTGGATACAGATTTAGAGAGAACGAACGTGACGTTACAATGCAATTTAATAAAAGTCACACTAGTTACTTGTATTTATGTATAAAAAACAGTTTGAACTCCAAATTTTTCAGAATTTTTCAAATCATCAAAAATAGTAATTAATTTAATTTTAAATGTTCAGCCTCTGCGCAAAAAGCTGCCTACGTCACTGTTTCGGTGAACGTGTTTCTGAATAATTTTAATTTCTGACACACACTCATCGAAATTCATGTAAAGACAGCTAGGTTTGTTTTAATCAAAACTTAAAATATCATTAAGAGCTTTATAAATGTCTTAATAAATTTGAATATTTTTAATAGCAATTAAAAACAAGATGGCTTCTGACTGGAAGGGTTCTATGCCTTCTTTTGAATAAAGTTTCTCAATTGCTTATTATAAAGGGTTTTCCAATAAGAGGTGTTATTTCGGTATTCAAAGAAAAATGTCATTTATTTATTTATTTATTAATATTATTAGAATAGCTTAAAAACTAAACTAATAAGGTATGATGCTTATTTATAGCTCTGGCAGCATAGGCCTTCGGCTATGAAAATTTCATTTTTTGAGATAAATGATCGGATGTTTATTTCATAATAAAGAGGAAGGTATGCCGAAAAACAACATCAGCCAAATGGCCACCACGACCACGCTTACAGGACCATATCCTTTTCATGAAATTTTCCATAACCAAATCGCAAAGTGGCTGCCCTATGTCCTCGATAGCCTCATGAATTCTAACTTTGAGATCTTGAATCGACGCTGGGCTGTTGGCGTAGACCTTATCTTTCACGTGGCCCCAAAGGAAGAAGTCGCAAAGTATTAAATCACAAGATCTCGGTGGCCAATTGTGATCACCTCTTCGAGAGATAACACGGTCCGGAAACTTTTCTCGTAAAATAGCAATGGTTTCGTTGCTTGTGTGGCACGTAGCGCCATCTTGTTGAAAGTAAACGTTGTCCAGATCAATACCATCCAACTCCGACCATAAAAAATCATTAATCATCTCTCCATAGCGCAATCCATTCAGCGTAACTGTTGATCCAACCTCATTTTCGAAAAAGTAATAAGGTCCAATGACCCCGCCGGACCATAAACCGCACCAAACAGTCACACGTTGAGGATGGAGAGTCTTCTCAACAATAACTCTTGGGTTTTCCGAGCCCCAGATGCGACAATTTTGCTTGTTGACGTAGCCACCGAGGTGGAAATGGGCCTCACCGGTCAAGATGATTTTTCGATGGAATTCCGGATCATTTTCATGCATTTCAAGGAGCCAATCAGCAAAGACACGACGTTGTTGATGATCGGCCGGCTTGAGTTCTTGTGTTAACTGAACTTTATAAGCCTTAAGAGCCAAGTCTTTATGCAAAATACGGTGTAATGACGTTTGTAGAATGCCCAATTCCAAAGAACGACGAGGAATGGACAAACCTGGGTTTTCTTCAACACTTTGGGCTACAGCAGCAATATACTCAGTTGTTCTTGAGCGACGTGCACGGGTTTTATTCTTCACATCACTAACTTGTCTCAACAGTCCGACAAGGTGCTTCACGACGACCCGAAAATGCTTTAGATTTGCGAACTGTGACTGCAAGATTTTCACCATTTTTGTAGTGAATTTTAATAATTTCAATGCGTTCTTGAAGCGTGTATCCTTCCATTTTTAGTAATGGCGTAGTTTCTACTTGTCAAATGTCAAAGAATAAAAGCTTCAAAAGTGCCAGCTACCGAAATACCGGGTGATTCAAAATAACACCTCTTGTTGGAAAACCCTTTACCTTAATATAACAAAATAAGCTTTTGAATAAATCTGGCAAGTTTAAGGTTCATTAAAGATACACATAGGTTTGTAGCAGTGGTGGATCCACGAGGGGTTTTCGGGTTCGGACCCCATCAAAAGTTGGAAAAATTGGTTGAAAGTTTTTTGCGAGCTCTGATATATACACATCGAAGTGCAGAACTCCTTCCCACCAAGAACAAATCCTAGATCCGCACCTGGTTTGTACATAAGGCTCACATGGGGCAACATATCAAATTTAATGACTCTAGCTCCTATGGACTTATATTCGAATTTTGAAACAGCTGCACTTTGAAGCATTTTTGACCAAAACTTTTGTTGAATTTATTTGATATTTTAAATTTTTTAGCATCGGAGTTTTAGATTTTAGAAGATTTAACAGAATAACCAGGGCCGTTGAGAGGAAAGTAGGTGCTCGTTGGTTACTATCGTCATTCCCTTCTCCTTTTTCAGGCCCTTTTAGAAAACCTCGGATACTTGTGGAATATCCGCGTCACCTCACCCACAATAGCGAAACTTCAATAAATTCAAAATATAGCAGATTTAACAAACTGTATTTGTTTCGGGACTAAACACATATTTTTTAAAAAATTTTGTGTTCTTTGCTATTGAGGTCTTTGGGATCTATAGCTTAACCAATTCCCAAATCAATAGGTACATATGGAGCCGCGCTCTTCTGGCTTTTAAATGCATTATACAATTTTTTAATACATTTAATTATATTTTGGATTGAATCATAGTCTAGAAAAGTAGCTATTGCCCCAGTTCAAGAAAACTATCTATCACGGAACTGTTGGCTAAATATTTATACAGACGAACAAAGTTCATTCAAAAGCGGAATCAATAGAGCTATAGTCGCCCCAGCTGCCTGTTCAATGTATTGCACTGTATAATAATAATCTTGATCAGGGCCGGATTTAAGCATGGACAGTTGAGGCCACGAACCAGGGCGTACCACATAAAAAGAAAATTAGTTCGAAAATTAGTTTAATTATTGAAATAAAATATCAACAAAAGAATAGCAGCTATTTTCCTTACAAAAAAAAACAATCTTTAAGAAAAATAATAATAACACTAGTTTACAAAACTTAGGGTCATCGAATGAAGAGTTTTTTAGGTTAAAGGCCTTTACGCAGTTCGAAAAATTTCGCGCGGAATGACAAAACTTCATATAAAAACAAAATCCCAAATGGGACAATATTATTTATATGAAGTTTAGTCATTCCGCGCGAAATTTTTCGATTTGCGTATACCCCTGAAAGGGTCAAGAAACGCGAAAGAGACATTCATTTTTATATGAAGTTTTGTCATTCTGCGCGAAATTTTTCGATTTGCGTATACCCCTGAAAGGGTCAAGAAAACGAAAGAGACATTTATTTTTTTTTTCTCAAGAACCGTTTTCGAGACCTTTTCGAAAAACATGTTTTTGGGTACTGTTTTCAGTTAATCGCGAATATCTCGAGACATAAAATACCATTACACCGTACATGGTTCCAAAGCTTCTACAGTTCTCTTCTCGCCCGATTTTGAAGATCTTAGGCTCGAAATGTGCGTAAAAGAATTCTCTTTCAGCATAAAGGTTCATACGCAGCATGCAAAAATTTCGCACGGAACAAAACTTCCTATAAAAAAAAATCCCATTTGGGATATCCCATTTTTTCATTTTGCGAAAAAAGCAAATTGTAATTTTTTCACCTTTTTTCGACTTTGGTTGGTTTATAGCTTTAATAATTTTTACACAATCTTCCCATTTCGTATATCACCGTAAAGGCCACACCAATCGCTTTCGACCTAATAATTATGTCGGTAAAAAATTTTGCTAACGAAATAAATCACGAATAACTAAAATCTTGACCCAAAAACGTGGTTTTCGAAAATATTTCGAAAACAGTTCTTAAGACAAAAAAATTAAAGTAATTTTCGTGTTTCTCTACCCAAAATTACACTAAAAAACACTTTTATACGTAGGTTCATTTTTCGTGTAAACTAGTGTAATAGAGCTATAGTGTATGCTACTACGTTGAATATTCTTTGCGCAGGAACGTTTTAAAGCATGAGTCGATGGGCCCTCCACATGACAAAAAAAAAAGTTTGAGGAATATTGACATTCAAAAAAGTTTTTGTATGACAACATTTTGGTAAAAATATCTTAGAAGCGCAGTTTTGCCAAGAATATTGTTTTGCTTTATTTTTTATCAAGTTATCGAAGAGAAGAGTGTGAAAATCTTTCTGCGATAGTATTTCTTCTTCTTCTTCCAGGGCATTGACAGTCCGTAAAGGACCTAAGCCTGTCATATAACAGCACTTCACTTTCTCTATCTCTCGCTCTGTCTTTCCATTTAGTGATTCCAATTCTTCGTAGGTCTTCTTGTATTCCATCTATCCATCTCTTACGTGGTCGACCTCTTCTTCTGTTACCTGATAAGCTAGTCGTAAAAATTTTCTTTTGTGGCCTATCTTCGGGCAGTCGTGCAACATGGCCGGCCCATTTTAAACTTTGTCTCTCTCTCTCTGCGATAGTATTTATCGAAGATAATAACAGATGGCAGTAGATAAAGGTCTTTTATCAAATTTTTGTACTAGTATGAAGAAAGCGACTTGTTCAACTAATTCTTCTTAATCTGTAGAGGAATATACTGCGCGAGCTCCATTTAGACAATATTATTAAAGTCCTAAATTAGTCGGCTGTGCGCCGGAAAACGTATTCGAACATTTTTAATTTTTTTTTTTTTTTCTGAAGCAATCCAAAAAATAGCATACACAATTCAAACCGAATTTTTACATGATGCATAACTTGCATAAAAAAATTTCCCTTGTAATAGGAATATCAGAGTTCTGGATAATTTCCCTCGAATGGTGTAAAGCTGTGCTAACAATGTGCAAGGGAAATATAAGTAGATGGCCATAGCATATATTTCGATTTTGGGAGCACGCAAAAACGAATGCGAATAAAATTTTTCGTTTTGTTTTTTTCATTTTCCGGGTAATAAAAAAAATATGTAGCATTTGCAAGAATTTCTACAGTATTGCATATGATAGTTTCAAATCAATGAAGCTGCGATCAAATTGTGATAGAAACTCCCTAAGCCTTGGGGCCTTGGGGGGCTCCGGCTCTGCGCTTAATACTTTCGCTACTGGCTGCAGCAAACTGTGTACTTAACACACTCCAACTGGGTTTTTACACCAATTTATATTTGTAATATCCTACGTATCTAGTTTTGAAATCTTTCGTTTATGTTTTCAGTGTAGCCACAAAGCCACAAACAATACACAAAACGTATTTACCGCTGACCCAAAAAAAAGAAATTCGCAAGACATTTCGTCTATTATTTGAAATGATTTTTAATTTTTGGTTTCTATCATATTTTAGGGCAGTAGAAAACTTTTGACAAAAGACCGTAACTAAAATGTAAGCATGTATGCTTGCTATCATAAAATACAACAACAAAAATCACTTTCATACAGACATACATACATATATGTACTACATATACATAAAGGCACATAGAAAATGTATTAATTGAACATTTGATAAAAACTCATTGATAAAGTTGGCCACCTGCCGTTTAACTTTTACCGTCTGCCAGCATTGTTAACTTTGATATCAGTTTAGATACAAACAAGTAAATACATACATATATATGGCATATACTTTTGTACTACCAACGGGTCTAACATAACTAAGCTTCGTACAGCTGTCAACTTTTACGTCTATTACGTCTATTACGCCCCCTTGGTTGAGCAACGCAAAAAACCACAACAACAATGACAACAATAAATAACCATAAAAACCCCTAGGCTGTAAAATATTTCATCTGGTAATTTTTTTTTTTTTTAGGAGGCGTTCCGGCTTGACACATATACCTACATAGTATGTTACGGAGCATTATCAATATACGTTCATATTCGGTTGTTCTTTTAAAGGTTTAATTAAAAAGATATCGTTTGAATAACGAGGTAATAATCAAACTTGCACATTTGGTCGTCTGAAAGTTAAAAACGATTTGGTCAAGAAGTTTATTTTATTAGTACAAGCGGCGTTACATACTAGAAAATAAAGAGATTTTGAGATTAAAAATTTTTTTTTTGTTTCCTCTACAGGCCTATACGCAGTTCGAAAAATCTCGCGCGGAATGACAAAACTTCATATAAAAAAAAATTCCAAGTGGGATATCCCAAATCGATGCATCGATGTATCGAAGTTAAAAATATCGAAAATATCGATGTTTGCCAACAGAGATGTTTCTCCAGCACTACAGCACTCATCGAATGGGTGTTCAGTAGTGCTGGAGAAACATCGATGTTTGCCAACATACATATATATAGATATGTTTAATTTCGATACATCGATGCATCGATATAACATCGATATAACATCGATGTTTCTCCAGCACTGCCCTGTACCTTACAAAGGGTATAATAGCCCACAGGGCCGGCGGTTGACGTGGGTAGTATGGGTAGTGGGTACACTCGGAAAACGTCCCAGTGGGTACATACCCACTCGGAATTATCGGAAAAAACCCTTAATTCTAATATTTTCTATGGAGTTTTCTAATATGGAGTCGTTCAAGTTTCTCTTCCTTTTGACTGCCATGATCGAAATCTTTGATCGAATTAAAATCCTCAACAAAAAGCTGCAATCATTAGAACTGTGTGTTGTCGAATCTTATCGAAAGGTAGAAATCGTGTCAACTGTAATGAATGAGTCTCGGGATCAGAAATTTGAATCGATTTGGAAAAACAGTTGCGAATTGGCATCTAAACTTGAGATTGAAAAACCAAAATTGCCAAGAAAACGTCGAATTCCAAAACGACTGGTAGATGGCGTAACAGAAAACCATATTTTTGATTCCCCAAAAGATTATTACAAAAAAATATTTTGTGAGATTTTCGACCAGATACATTTTTCTCTCAAAGAAAGATTTGATTCCAACAAGGCCCGACTTTTCAAATCTCTAGAAACTTTTGCGATTGGCAAATCAAAAAATATTGACGCAATCATAAAATTTTACAGAGAAGATTTCAATGAATTCCGTTTGACCAAAGATAGGCCTTCTTATTGGAGATAATGGCGCGGAAGGGTAAAAAGGCTTAGAGAAACGGAAAATTATCTGAAAATCGTTCCCGAATTCGTTCGTTTTCTTACATTAGTTCTGACGATACCAGGTTCTTCATGTTCCAATGAAAGAAGATCTACCATGGCTCAGGATCGACTCAATCACGTGGCCATTTTACATACATATCCGAATTTGGTTGATACGCTTCATATCGAATCTTTAATGGATGCATTTATTGTTCGCAATCGAAAACGAACTTCATGTTTTGCTCTACGAAACTAAGTTATATTTAACTAGAATAAATTAAACTAATGTATTTGTTTTTATTATTTCGCTGTTGTAATCCTTTATCTGTATCAAAAAAAAATTGTAAAACATGAAAGCCCCCTAGCCTCTTTCTTACTACCCACTCGAAAAAAAAGTGTGACGCCGGCCCTGATAGCCCAGGTTTCCTACACGAACTAAACTTTTTAGCAGTTTCTTAACTTTTTCATATAGTACCTAATTTACTAGCTCATAGCACATGCAAACATTGTACACGTACATAATTAGTATATGCTTGTATATATGTCATGTTATAACAGCAACCATATAAAGCTGCTGTCATTGCTACCTGTCATCAAACACCTGGGCCTAAGCATTAGTCATATGAGTGTTTGTCTGGGTGCAAAGTATAATCTGATAAGTTGGTCGTAGGCATACGAGGGACATATAGACTTTTGCAAATAGCTTCTTAATGGTAACAATCTACTAGATAGAGACCAACATTAGGAAACCCTATAGTTTTTACTAACCAAAAAAAAAAGGCTTGAGCTTTAGTGCTGATAAGCAATAATATGAAATTATTATAAAAAGTTGATGCATCACGTGACTTTTCTATATACAAATGGAATATATTATATATAGAACAGCTCTAAAGTTATATAGGTGCAGAGTTTTATCTTATACCGATTTGCTTCGTTTTGTGATAAGAATGTGTAAGCTAGTTACAGCACTTATCCGTTTGCGGAAGGTGTACCTTATTTTAGCTTCCATCTATAGTTACAGAATTTTTATACGCCTACTAATTAACTTTGAAATTTTTAAATATTATCGAAATACTTAGTTTTTGTCAGATTTAAGAGTTTGGGTAAATTGAAAAATGGTAAAAATAAACTTTTAGTTTTGTATTCATTTTCAATGGTGACTTAGCTATTACAGCGTGTTTTTTTTTAGAGGTTCACAACTTTGAGTTGGCAACACTGATTTATCTGACAACTAGTGCTGAAGAAAACATCGATGAGCGAATTTTAAAACTCTATCTATCGATATATGTATAGAGATTTTAAACTTCGATCATCGATGTTTTCTTGAAATTTTGAATATTTGGAATAGCACTTCTGGATGAGGCACATATTTGACTAAACAATTTTTTAAAAGAAAAAGTATTGCTCAACGCTATATTTCTGAAAGGAAACTCTGGAGCTTCTACTCCAAACTCACTTTCCAGGTTCGATTATTTGTGACGGAGATTATGAACCCAATATACTACGGGCTGCCAGAACATCTGGCAAAATATTCGATGCTGACAAGGTTCGGTGGGCGATAAACTCATTCGATCCCTTTAAAGCGCCAGGAGGAGATGGGATCTTTCCAGCACTTCTTCAGAATCGCCCGGAAACCATCTGACATCCTCTGATTCGCCTGTTTAGAGCAAGCTTCGATTGGGGCTTTATACCCCGTCCTTGGAGGAGGGTGCGGGTAGTTTTCATCTCCAAGGCTGGAAACAGCCCACTTGACAAGCCCAAATCTTACAGACCCATCAGTCTTACCTCTTTTCTTCTGAAGACGGTAGAGAGACTTCTCGACCTACATATCAAAAACAAACTGCACAGTACAATCCCATTGCAATCGATGCAGTTTGCATACGTTAAAGAAAAGTCAACAGAGGTTGCCTTACACCACTTAGTTAGGAAAATTGAGAAAGCCTTTGAATCCAGGAATCTGTGCGCATTCCTAGATGTTGAGGGTGCTTTCGACAATACCAACTACGGTTCTATATCCAGGGCGCTGGTTCGTAGGGATATTGACCGTAACACTGTTACATGGATAGAGGCCATGCTTCGTCAGAGGGATATAACATCAACCCTGAATGGTACTTCGGTCAGCATAAGAGCTGTAAAGGGTTGTCCACAAGGGGGTGTGTTATATCCACTGCTATGGTCCCTGGTAATTGATGAACTGCTAACCAAACTGTCGGGGCTTGGTTATGAGGCCATCGGCTACGCAGACGACCAAGCTATAATAGTGACAGGGAAATACGAGAGCACCATCACAGATGTGATGGAACAAGCCCTCCACGTAACCCTTAACTGGTGCCTAAGTGAAGGACTTAGCACCAATCCCCAAAAAGCCGTGATTGTTCCCTTTACGAAGAGATACAACACGAGGCTTAGGAATCTGACCATTAATGGAACAGAGGTGGTGTTCTCCAGTCAGGTTAAGTACCTAGGAATAGTCCTGGATAAACGGCTAAACTGGAACTCCCACCTATAGTTAGTGCTCTCAAAGGTCACTCGAGCTTTATGGGCTTGCAGGAAATTCTTTGGTAGCACTTGGGGTTTCAGACCCAATATAATAGACTGGTTGTACCGTATGATGGTCCACCCTATTATCACGTACGCAGCCCTTGTGTAGTGGCCCAAGGTGCAGCAAAGCGGAGCAATTAAAAAGTGCAGTAAGCTACAAAGACTGATATGCCTATCTCTGTCGGAAGCAATGCGTACATGTCCTACAGCTGTAATGGAGACAGTCCTCGGACTAACTCCACTGCACATACATATCAAAAAGTCAGCTATGCAAAGTCTTCTGCGGATCCGGATCAAGTCTGGACTCGTGGAAAGTGACACAGGCCATGCTGCACTTATAGGTTCTCTTCCTGGCCTATCGATCTGCTCAAGATCAGATTATATGACCACGGAACTTCTCCCCTTCTGTGGCATCAGCTGGTCAACAATGAAAAGTATGGTCAACAAATGGGCCTTAATGAACATAGGAGATATTGGTTCTCTTTACCGAATTTAAGACAGGCAAAAGTGCTTGTCTCACCCTCGGATGCCAACCGAACTATAGGTCTTGGTAGAGCGGACCTAAGGTTCCTGGTAGCCTACTTGTCTGGGCACCATACTGTAAGTTATCACTTACAAAAAATGGGTCTATCGGATTCCTCAGACTGCAGGCTTTGTTTTGAAGACGACGAGACGACCAAACACATCTTGTGTGACTGTCCAGCAATAGTGTGGGACAGAGTCACACATTTGGGAGCTGAACGGATCACCCCGTTTCAGCTACGCCGAATCCCAACGAAAGAATTTCTGCTCTTCGTAAGGAAGGCAGATGGTCTTTTGTCCTAAAAAAATTGGTAAGGTATAATAGATCTTCAGGTCGCAGTGCCCACTCTCTGTTGTGAGAGAACCTAACTATTTAAAAAAAAAAATCTTTCTGGCAGAGCTCGAGTAGCGTTATGGTAAAAGTATTAATCTTTTGAGGCTATCAAAGAATCAAACTATTTGTCGATGTCTTCAAATGAGCAGAACTGCTGATAAGACCATATCTGAGGAATATGGCGGCTGGGATAGGACTTCATACTTAAGCATCTGCAGGTAGGCTTTTAAGAGTTTTTCGACGTAAGGTCGAGCTTAATTTTGTTGATACCGTTTTTCAATGATGATTTCGTTTAATTTGAACAGCTTATTATAGATACCTTTGACCTGCGCCCACCAAATACTCAGCATAATCTTCACAGCGTGAGTATTCGGCCAAGCCGACGACGTAGCAGCTTGACCGGACAGTCCCTATGACTTTATTTTCTTTGGCTTTCTGTAATGAATCTATTTTTCATCAGGATGCAATGTAGAAAACCCCGAAAAATCAAAGATCCACCTTCAAATTCTAAGCAACCCAAGTTCCTTGCTTTCGATTTATTCCCAACGCATGCAAGTGCTTGAAAATGGCTTGGTGGGTAACTTATAATGCTAAAGAAAGCTTTTTTTGCTTTTGGCACTGAATCTCATTGAGCAATGCCTCCGATTCCTTCACCTTTGCAGGTCTTCGAACTTCCTTCACGCGGACGATCGTCGTAATCTCCTTCTTTACAGGGACAAAACCAATCACGTCACGTTGTTTAACTTAGAGCAGCAACTGCGTACACATTTTGGAGCTCTCGATGCGCTTGAACCGTCAACAAGGTTCAAAAAAGTGCGTTCAATTTCTATAAGTGTTATAAGTGGTTCAATTTTTATATGACAGCTATATGAAATAGTGGACCAATTTTGATCAAACTTTACACAAATATGTCGTAAGGTATTCGACGCGGTAGTTGGCGCACAACGAAGGAGAGGACGGCCTCGGATACGTTGGCGAGACCAAGTGACTGAAGCCTTAACATCACTTGGCGTTACCAATTGGAGGAGGCGCGCACAGAGCAGGAACGTGTGCAGGCAAATTGTGCATCAGGCAGAGACCCAGTAGCGTTGTTAAAGCTAAATAATAATAACAATAAACTACACAAAACACATAAATACCTTTGTGAGGGACATTTTGTTAATTTTCTAAAATATCGTGACCAAATTTATGTCAGTTTTATTTTGTTTTAGTCTGAACATTTATGTGAAATTTGATCAAAATTGATCCACTATTTCATATAGCTGTCATACAAAAATTGAACCAGTTTTCTGGACAGCGAAACTCGCGTACTTCTTTGCGTCACCTTGTAAAATTATTTGCATCATGGCTGCCATCTATGGACATATTGGTAATTAGTTGCGCACCTAATAGCTATATAAGCCAAATTGAAGTACATGAGGAAAGAGTTATCAACAGCAATAGTATCAAGAGACTTCAGAGGTAAAAAAAGAAACTATTGGGTCATACATCTGGCAAAAAGAGTACGATCTCGGGCCATACCAATTCATTTTTTTCCGCCTTAAATTGGTTGACTTCGGGCACCAAGAATAAGGCAAAAAATCTTCCGCAGCAGCACTACGTTGAAGTGCCTGAAAGATAACTTCCCAGCCGGCATTATTTCTAGAAGTGTTTGATTTTACATCCTTAGCCTGTTTCTTCAAAATTACGTTAAGTAGCAAGCTTAAGGTAATAAACTAGCAAAAACTTGTCAGATAGAGAACAAATTCATTGGAGCAATTGGCGATTTCCACGAAGCTCCAAAAGAGTTGTGTTGAATTATAGACCAAAAAAATCCAATTAGAGGGAAGGCCAATATAAAGTGAAGAACTGAACCCTAAGACGCACCTTGGGGCAATTTGCTATGCCTCCAGCTCTTAGAAAAAAAGGCAATACGAACAGACGGACGGACATGGTTAAGCCGATTTCTTATCATACTTATATACCTAAGTGGTTTACTATACCCAAGAATAAAACATTTTTTTGAAAACCGTGTGGTCATTAATTTTTACCTAAAATAAAAATAAGATTCTACGTAGAAAAGTGTTTTACGCTAGAAATCTCTCAAGAGCTTTTTAAAAGTTTTCAACGAAATTTCTTGGAAAATATGTCGGATGAAAATTCAGTTGAAAAAGCTATATGTCACAAAGTAAAAATTCATCTGTATGAGACTTTGTTGATCTTTAGGTATACGTATACCTAGATGCCTATAGCTTGCTGTAAAGGTGGCTACCCAAATATATTATATACATCATATTAAGAGAAAATTGCAAGTAATTGTACAGTGTGCTGAATATATGCCAAATTCTAAAAGCTTGGCGCCTCCACAAAGTTCAGATAGTATGCTCGGGGCAACTTATACTATATGTGTAGTATATAGTCCAACTACTAAATAAACTATTAGGCTTTATTTATTTAGAATTTATTTCGATTTTTTTTTTGTTTTTAGATGGCATGACGCATTTATTTTGGTTTTGTTGTTTGACAAGCAAACAAATAGCCAAGACGCAAAACATAGACCTCTAAAACTATAGTTGCTGAATTTTCCATAATATTTTAAAAGATTTCTAGAACTCTGATTTGTATTGATTACTAGATCATGTGCATATTTAGGTAATAAATTGAATAAAACCAACACTCAAAGTGTTCCAAAATACAAGCTATTGTTACGACTGCTATTAAGATTAGCTATTTTGAATACATATACTTTAGAGGAAAGCCCAAACAAAAATAGTCAAAAATGTTATCTATAAAACATAAAGCGCTTATATGTAGTTAGTAATACTACTAGATTTGGTTAAAACATACTACGTTTATACGTCAAAATGCCTTAGTAACTTTATTTGCGACAGTTAAAAGAAGTATTTGCATTATTTTTAAGACGCCATGAAGGAGAGACCATCCAGTTTCATCTTGACAGATAATTCTTAATGCGCAAACAAATATTTTGAAATAAACACATAATATATGTATTTGTAGTACATGCCATGTCATATGGATCTATATATAGTGGCAACATCTATATAAGCAAGTATTATTTCGCAGCATCTATGCCTTGAGAGCGCGTGCTATCAGTCACGACCACAGGAAAGTACCAGAACCAGAATGGGAACAGACTGGCGACCAGAATAGAACCATAACAAACAATGATACGACGACAACGACGGCGACTCAAAAGAGTCTCCGAGCATAGCTCAGGAATTGACGTAGACAATTTGGTACCATTATATACATATAGTACAAGTGCCTTAGTTCATATAAATATATATATCATTATTATTTTAAATTTAGATTTAACTTTTCGCAAAGTTTGACGTATGCGCAAATTTGAAAATTGATAACATATGAACAAGTGTAAACTGGTTGACACATCGGTATATGTGTAGTGTTATAACACTATATACTAGTAGTTGATGGCGCAGATCTTGTATGCTCTATAAAGACACTGACTGATAGCGATCCAAGCCACAAAAGTCATTCAACCTTCTGCTCTTAATATAAGCTGTAATATTTTACAAGCAAAACAGTTCATATTCAAATAAGACGCTGTTTTCAGTCAATCTCAGCAAGTTACCTTATGACACGTTTGCACTGACGTCACAAAAGCGCCACCAGCAAAAAAAATGCTTAGCCTAGACGCCAAATGCAGCCTGGGTCAGTATAGTGACTGCCTTCGAGATCGCAAATAAAAACAACTATGTTCTCGCTGGCAATGTTATAACTCCTTGAACTTATTGCATCAAGAGTAGGTGCGGTTAGGTTAACTTTAATTATCTATTTAGAGCAGCTGTTAATGGCTTGTAGGAACTCCCTGTTTCCTGATTTCGTCTACGTTGGCACTTCCGTCACAGCGAAAAACGTTATTAGCAAGGAAATCAAGCGAAGAATTGCTCTTGAAAGGAGCAGGCCATTGAGAAGCAAAGACCAATCGCTCCGAACGAAGTAGAAGACGAGGATCCTTCGCGTTTTGCTTCATGAAACATGGATGATGAAATATGCAAATGCAGTGTTTAAGAGAAATGTACTACGCAAGTTCTTTGGCGTTGGCGACAACTACCTGAACTTTTGGAGCCCTACGCCGATGTTGACATAGTCAAGCTTATAAACATCTAGTAACTAGTTCAGTCATGTTGTTCTTATGGGTAAAGACGCTTTAGCGAGTAAGGTTTTCAATGCGGTTCTTGTGTCAACTCGTCAAAAGGTAGTCAGTACACAAGAAGAGGAACTTTACACGTCAGGCCGTAACCCAAAGGGAACTCCCTGTTAGCAGTACTTCAGCTCGACCTTCCTAAAGAATACTTTGTCCATATGGGGTTGCAGTCATCATCAAGTGTTCGAAGCCCAATAAAGCTCCAGTTCATGACAATATAAGTAACGCCAAAGGCGCTGCCGGAGCATGCTGTTCTTACTATAGTGTCGATTACACAGGTCAACATGGTTTAGTTGCTTCAAAGCTAAGGGTAATTTCAGAAGTAATTTGCTGCGTAGAACCCAAATCCGGGGTCAGAATTGGCCCATCACGTCAGGGTTTTGAGATATTTGAAGTTATGTACCCGAAAAAGGGGGTTTTTTCTACTTTTGAGGTTATGTACAGGGTGCAACAAATTTTTGTGCCAAAAATTGATGTCGAAATGGAGTGAGTATTGGTTTCTGGACTGAAGGGCACTGTTTATTTAAATTTTCAAGGTATATTTTAAATGCTTGAAAATTTGGGGCTCATTCCAAAAAGTTTAAAAATATAAAAAATAATAGTATTCAAGAAATTAATGTTATGCTATGATGACAGTATGGGCAGAATTTTAATGATTGACCAAAGTTTGTGTGGTGTGCTTGGTACTACTATTAAAATTACTTCTTGGATCAATCACTCAGGCCTGTTCTAGATTTCAACTCGTTTTGAAAAGTCATAAAGAGTGCATTCCGACAAATGGTGTTCTAGATTTCGACTGAGTTCGAATCGATTTCGAATCGTTTTCATTTCGAGTGCTATCGATAACCTTTTGTATTGAACAGCTGTGTGATATCGATAAGTTCAGATTGTAGAGTTGCCACAAGTTTTCGAACAACTAACTAAATAACTTATTTTTTCTTTTTGCCAACATTTTTCTGAGCGAGAAATATTTTTTATTTATTTAACAATTTTGTACAATTTATTTTATATATATATTTTAAGCCATCCATTAATAAAATTAACTTCGAATTTACTTGTGCAACACGACAACACATAACTTTTCGAAGTTCTGTTTTGTCTAAATCCAGAACACCTTACTTTCATTCCACTCGTTTTGGTTTTGCATGTACACACAATTTTCATAGAGATTTTTTGTAATAAAAATATATAATGAAAATTAACCTTGATTAGTTCAAATGAGCACATCTAAATTTTCTTAAAGCATTCAAAAATAATACAAAATGAATTTTAGTGGCATTAATGCGTTTATTTAAGTAAACAAAGCAAAATACTTTTCATTTCGACAGCTGAGAGCCAAACTTTTCAAAACGAGTCGACTCTTGTCGGAATCGAAATCCAGAACACCTTTCATTTCGATTCCGACAGTTTTTGTCGGAATCGAAATCTAGAACATGCCTGACTATTACAGATCACTAAAAATAGTTTTCTCGTGATTAAGTTTGAAAAAAATATAACGAGACGTGATTGTAAAGCTTATCAAAATCAGGCCCGACGAGAGGGGTGGGGGAAGGGGAGAATTCCCCCCGGTTTTAGATGGATAATTCGTTTGTTTATGAAGATATCATAGCCAAATTTGTCACTCGAAAGTTTTTTATAGTTCCCAATTAGTGTACCAAGTTTGATCAAAATCGGTTGACTATATCATATAGTCCCCATAGGACCGATTGGTCAAAAAAAAATTTTTTGGTGCGAAATTCGACTGATTTCTGTTTGTTTATGAAAATATCCTAGCCAAATTTGCCGAATAAAATATCTTTTGGAGGTCTTAAGCAATATGTCGGACTTAATTGCAATATGGTGGTACAGGGTATCCCAAAGTCGTCTGCGCCCGACTTTAACGTACGCCATCGTTTTACATATTTATGACTCATTTTAAAAGTTTCAACCGCTTCTCAAGATATTCAAGGTCAAACGTTAGCAAAATCCGATTTTTGCAAATAAAATGTTTTTTCCTGTAACTCTGTTTTTACGCGGTCTTTTTTTAAACGGTTTTGAAATAACACGGTCTAGAATTCTTACTCAATTTCATTTGATTTAGCACGATTAAGAAAGCTATTTGATTGAAATTTTAAAGAAAAATCAAATTATCGTGTACCGATCATACAATATCATTTATCGATTATCCATAGACTTAAGCAACTCTGTTATATCGATTATTGCTTTTTACTTTTCTGCATCAGAGTTTACGGACGCGCAACAAACGAATTGTCAAATTATATGTTAATAAATAACTCTAAATTACAACAAATTACAACACCTCATCTTTTAGAAATTTTGTTTGGGAATTCCCGTTTCTAATTTTTTTCATAGCAGCTTAATTTCTTTTTCATGTCTTTTTTATTCGTTTTTTTCTGGAACATATCTACCGTGTAAAAATAGAATTAATTGTACTTTGCGATTTGAGTTTATATTCGTTTAAATTGCGCCGCTGAAAGAACTGAAGAGTGACGATAGGGAGCTCGCTAAAACTGAACCCTCCTATTCATCCTATCTATCCTTTAGATAATGTAGCTTCAATATAAAGCCTACATCCATTTGCTACCATTCATCATTATTTTTCATTAAAACATTTATTTTTTTATATATTTATTTATTTTACTACCTTACTACTGTTCCCCCTTTATATAGTACTAGAGCAATTAAAATCTTACCTGGAATGTTTTCGTTTCGCATTGTCACTTAACGAAACAGTTGTGGCAAGTTGTGTTAATCTGTAGAGGTAAAAAATAAAATTGTAATTATACCAAATGTTTCAATAATTTGTATTATTTATGCTCTTCTCTAGTAGATCCTCAAAAAAAAAAATGATGGGCTTGTGCGTCAGATATGCCGCTGACTGAGTATTATAAACATTACAACGCCTTATAAAACATGTAACCTAGGCCACAGGGTTCTAGATCCGCCCCCGATGCGCTTTTATTATAGTTTACGCTCTTTTAAAGCAACTTCTTTTGTTTACTTAATAAATTTACCTACTGAATACTCAAGGTACTCAGTTTTTGATTGTATAAGACAGCGCCAGTTTTAGCGTAAGGCGGCACTGTTCAAAAAACTTTGAAGGTCTGCTCTTTCATAATTCATAATTACACAACAAGAAAGAACAACAAGAAAAGAAAAACAAATGCAGTTAAGTTATTGGAGAGGTCGTCGTCAGTTGGGGACACGTGAAATAAACGACATAAAAAGCATTGAGCAACACAAATAGATGAAATATACATATGTATGTACTTATGTAGTAGTGTAAAAATTTATTTGCGCCAAACTAAAAGAGCCTTTAAGAGCTGAGAGACCAGCCCCAGTATGATGCCTATGCAGCTACTGCTGCTGCTTCTTCTACTTCTTCTCGTGGAAACGCCGCTGACTCTTAAAATATGCTCACCTTGATTTTGTACTCGCACATAGATTTTTGCCAAATTTTCGTAATAGTTTTACATGCTGCTGTGTATTATACAAATTTTCCAAACACTTTTTACACTTTTTGTGAATTTTTGTAAATTTTAAGTGAATTTTCCGGAAACACACACACACGTCTAGTTGTAGCAATTGTTGTTGTGTGCTAGAGCAGCTACTTTAATTTTATCAAAACCAAGAGGAAGACTTTATCTATGAAGCTGTATGCTTTGCCAATAATATATCCAAAATTTTACACAAATTCTCAAGTTGTTGTGGGGGACCAAAAAAAAAAACACGCCGGAGTTCCTTAAAAAGCAACGCGTTCTACGCTCAAATAATATCGCAACTGCTGCTGCTGCTGCTGATTATGACACTCAGAGCCGCGCAGCTGACAGCAGGAGCAGTGGCAGCGGCTGCAGCAGAGACAGCTGCAGAAGTACCGTTAACGTGCAGCGACGCGACAATGACGTTAACGTTGCGGCCGCTCTAAAGAGTCAACAATGGCAACCGCAGCTGAGTAAGCTGAGCGAAGAGCGACAGAGAGACGAAGAGATGCGAACATTGTCGTGGTGTTTGTGGGTGTGGGTATGTGCTTGCAAAAAGCACCCTCAAAATGGCATGCACAGACATCCACGTACACACCCATGCATGCAAATGTATATATATACCAAGGCGTATACACGTTTATACGCTCGTGCGCAAGAAAGGTATAAATATGCGATGGAGCCAAGACGACTCGGCAGTGCGCTTTAACGATAAATAATCGCCCAAAGTATGCAAGTTGATAGAATTAATCGATAGAGGTCTGCATGAATGCATTTATTTCTATTTTTATTTAATTTATTTATTATTATTAGAAATTAATGCGAAACTATAAAAGGTGTGTAGCCAAAGCAACATATGCCCTCAGGCTGGTTATTACTTTATTATTATTTATTACTATTACAAATTCTGTTTTTACGCGATAGATACGTTCCCAGAAAACACGCGTAAAGAAAATTCGCGTAAAAAAAGACACAGTATCCATATAAAAGTAGGGGATAGGTAGATAGATTTGAAAATCCAACTAAAATAATATCAGTTTATGATATAAAAAAATTGTTTTTAAATGGGAGTAAAATTTTTATTTTTTTTCCTTTATTTTGCAAAATTATCAAAAACACATATATATTTTTATTAATTGCAGGTTTCTTATTTTATGGTCGCCAATTCAGCTTGTTTAGCTAGAGATGTCTTAGAGGTATCAAGGAGTCCTGTCAATCAGGAGGCCATCATTTGGTCCGCTTTTCTGTCGGTCTTCTTTTCGTTTTCTTTCAGTTCGGCGCTTGTTGGAGCAGATTTTTAAAACTTCGTTTTTTCAGCCTTTTTATGGGATTTTCATTTGGGAGCCCTTTTGCCAGCCTATTACGGTGTCTTTTCAGCCTTTCGTTGTAGCAGCTTGTGTGCTTGTTTATCTGGAGGTCGACGGTCTCCAGTCTGAGGTCGTGGTGCAAGGTCGAATTCCTTACATACCATTCACACCCAGTAATAAGGCGTAAGGCCCTGTTCTGGAGTGTCTGAATACGTTAGCGACTCGAGCGAGCCGCCATACCCCAGATCTGGATAGCGTATCTCCAGGTTGGAACCACTACCATTTTATATAAGGCTCTTTTGCAGCGGAGTGGAAGACGGCTGAGCCAGTTCATTTTTAAAATTTTTTTATTCAAATTTAAATTTTTTATTTAAATAGCTTATTAGATAAGGAGAAACGAAAAAATACAATAAAGTATACAAATTTGACAAAACGAAAATTCATATTTTCACTTACTATTTTATAAACTTAACAACAACTTAACTTCACTCTTAAACGATAGACCAGATATTTACATTGCGGCAAATTCTGAAGAAGACTCGTGAAAAGCAAATCGACACACATCACCTATTCGTCGACTTCAAAGCTGCTTTTGACACGCCTGATAGAGAGAAGTTTTTCGTAGCCATGTCTGAGTTTAGTATCCCTGGAAAGCTAGTTCGGCTTTGCATAATGACGTTGAGTAACTCCTGCAGTTCCGTGTTGATAGGAAAAGACCTCTCCGAACCATTTGATACCAAACAAGGTTTCAGGCACGGTACTTTTTCAATTTACTACTGGAAGCTACCCTGCGACGTGCCGATGTAAACAGCTCAGGCACTATCTTTTATAAGAGTGTCATGCTGCTGGCGTATGTCGACGACATTGACATTATTGGCACTAACATACGTGCAGTAAGCGGAGCTTTCTCAAAAATGGAAAAAGAGTCGAAAAACATGGGTCTGGCTGTAAATCTGGACAAGACGAAATACCGGCTATCTACAAGTAAAGAAATGACACCACGGGGAATAGATAGCTACAACTTCAAAGTTGTAAAGGTTTTCGTGTACTTGGGTACCAGTATAAACGACACAAAAAATGACGTCAGCATGGAAATACGTCGACGGATTAATCTTGCTAACCGGTGATACTTTGGGCTAAGTAAGGAACTCAATAGTAAAGCACTCTCTCGACACACGAAAATAACCCTCTACAAATCCCTCATCATACCCGTGCTTCTCTACGGCGCTGGAGCATGGACATTGTCATCATCCGATAAGGCGATTTTAGGGGCTTTCGAGAGAAAAATCCTCCGACGGATCTATGGACCGATAAATGTGAATGGTGATTTTCGTATTCGAATGAACCACGAGCTGTATGAACTATACGGCGACACTGATCTAGTTCGGCGCATACAACTACAATGTATGCGCTGGTTAGGTCATGTTGCACGAATGGCTGATAATGCTCGACGACGCCAGGGACGCCCACCTCTGTGATGGAAAGAATAATGGCCAAAAAAGAAGTAGTAGTAGTTTCTATTGGGTCGTTCACTAAGTAATTTCGTTTGATGACAACAGCTGATCTTATTGAATTTTTTCGCAGCCAACTTCACACCTAACCGCTTTACCTTTATATATTTGAATAGCTGATATAGTGGGGCTCTACGAGTCCCACTAGGTCTATATCGTCACCACAAAAGCTTAAAAAGTTGTTAATGAATACAAAAGCAATCGTTTAAAACTAAAAAAGGGCAATTATTTTTTGAGCAAGATATGATAATAGTGCAAAGTGCTTGCGGATGCTAAAAAGTGGGAAGAAGAGCAAGGAAGGATTAGAGGTATCCCTTTATCTGGGTTAAAAGTGTTCAAAATTATTGTTATTTTAATAAACCATCGCAAACTTTTAAAAAAAAACTCCAGAAAACTACTCAAATAACAAGGGCAGGAGTGCAATTCCTAAAATGAGTGGATGTTCAAAATGGGCCATCTGGCAGTTGAATACTTATTACATAATGAATTTCAAGAAGACTAAATCGGAATCAATTCTTATTGTTACTAAACTCCATGTAGTGTAAAAAAGTGAGGAGGTCCGAATCGTAATATACGGTCTCATTGGACGGAAACCATTTTATCAAGCTCAAGCATTTAATTCTGTCTATCTTAGTATTTCTTTAGTACTAGCTTTTT
Source organism: Chymomyza costata (assembly GCA_018150985.1). Classification (NCBI taxonomy): domain Eukaryota; kingdom Metazoa; phylum Arthropoda; class Insecta; order Diptera; family Drosophilidae; genus Chymomyza; species Chymomyza costata. Next base: position 29,276,797 of record JAECWU010000127.1, on the reverse strand, counting down.
CGTTGTTCAAGAATTTTAAGTTAATCTCCTACACTATGTTTTTTAATGTTTTCATTCACTGTTCAGTGTTTGAACAGCACACAAAAAAAATGGTGCTTGCCATTTGCTGTACAGTATCTGACTGAATGGGTACACTAGTTGTCAATACAGCCACAAAGACAACATTTACTTACATTCACTCAAAAAAGTATAACATAACATGCATGCACTATTTTCAGAGCGAATGATTCATTTGCCGGTAGGGCAACCTTATATTTTTGTATATGTCTTGAAAGTTAAAAGCAATTGAATTCATTTGAATGAGTTCGAATTCGTTGGAAGATTTTGTCTTCAGAGGAAAAACATTTTTGTGTGTAGTTTTTGTAGTTATTTTTCTTTTTTAAGGCTGAATCAGAAAAAAAAATAATTAAAAATAATTATCAATAAATATTTAGCTTGGCATAACTATAATCTAAGAATATCAAAGAATATTTTTGATATTATTTCAGTTAAAAATGGGTACACTTTTGGACCTATTTTGTTAATTCGCTTTTTTTATTTTTTAACAAAGTTAAACCACATTAAAAATTTGTTTTAGTGAAATTGGGAGCACCAAAGAAGTGATTTCAAAACGTAGCCGAATAAAATATGCTGATTCGTTTTCCGCAATACAATTTTTTAAGAAAATAATTGGGTTTCAAAAAAATGTAGAAAGAAAATATTTGCCAACAAAAGCAGGCGACCCTTGAGCATGCACCCTACAAAGTCACCCCTGTTTATGACCAAGGGAACCCAACCCCAAGCTAGATGTGTTTAATCTGCTGCAGCCGGCAAGTCTAAGCTCTTTCTCTCACATGCTCTCACTTTTTCTGTAACTTTCGCTCTCCGAAGCTTTTGCGCATGCACAAGTTAATATAATGCGAGGGTAGGCTGAAAATTAGTTCTAGCCAAGCAGTCACGTAACGTAAACATAAGAATAGATTTTTGGATTAAGGGATTGCTAAGGCTGACTCGTTCCAAGCGTGAGTGAGTGTAAAAACATTCGACAACAAACTTACTCGTATACTCATTTCCAAGAAGTATTTGGTGATATTTAATCAAAATAAAGCGAAACTTGTGGCACTGTTTTGTAAATAAAGAAGTATGAAAATAAACTCCATACGGATAAGCAACAAGTTCTAAAAAAAACAGACAGCACTGTTAGAATTGGTTTGTCCCTAGCATTTGAACATTAAAGAAAAATTGGTGTGTTGACCAGAGATTGGTCATCGTTGATAAATTCAATTCTTTGGAAGTCATAAAAAAACGTCGGAGCTTTTAATACATTTTTATTTTTAAAGTAAAAACAGCAAATTTTAGATATAGTATGTATATGTCGCCATGAATAGTGCTCCACTTCAATTAATTAATGTACAACATTATTATTTGCTAAAAGCAGCTGCGGATCCATGATTTGGTCTAAGAGGGTTTCTTCACTTCATAGTGTATATATATCAGAGCTCGCAAAACACTTGTAATCCATTTTTCCAACTTTTGGGGGTGCGTCCTGACTCGAAAACCTTCCGTGGATCCGTCACTGAGGTTTCCCATAAAAGAATTTTTAAACATTGCCAGTCCAGGCATTCGAGCGGAGAACTTTGGGGGGGTCCGGACCCGAAACCCCCGTGCATCCGCCACTGGCTAAAAGTCAATTTTATTAAAGCACCCCGAATGGATGTGGAAGATTCAAAATATATAAAATAATGTCTATACTAGTAGGTCTAATGCCAGTTGGTTTGCTTTGTTAGAAAAGATATCTTCGCGATGTTTTGCTTATTATATCCCTAACACAAAGCATATTTAAGTCTTCGTGAATTTCTAGGTAGCTATTAAGCCAAGGAGTATCTGCAGTATATCTCTGAGTAACAGATTGGTATCTAGGGAAGGTCCCAAATATGTAATCTTTTCAGATTCTAACTATCATCCAATACGTTTAATGCCAAATTTAGACTAACTAGGTATCTTCGCAATTTTTTACTAGGAGAGATTAGAGAGAGAGATTAATCTCTCACATAGGGCATATTTAAGCCTTTGTGAATTTCTAGGTTGCTCCTGCAATACTTTGTAAAGTTACAGATTGGTATGCCAACTCACACAGCTGCATTCAATACGTTCCCAATGGCTTGAAGACAGTCATATTATTATTATTAGCATTACAGCCTGGTGTGGGCCAAAGCTTCCTTCACAATCTTTCTCCATGCGTCCCTGTCCAACGCCTTTAGCTTGTAGTTCTGGACTCTCATTGAATTCAGATCGGCTTCTACTGAGTCGATTCATTGCTTTTTCGGTCTGCCTCTAGCTCGGCATCCTAGATCTCTGTAGAGAAATAGTTTTTTTGTCGGTGCCACATCGTTCCTGCGTATCACGTGGCTCAGCCATCGCATTCTTTGAGACTTCATAAACCGTACATCGATATGTGCCGTCATTTAATCGTAGTGGTCCATACACCCTTCGCATAATTTTTCTTTCAAAGATACTGAGCTGCTTTAGTTCAGCTGCTTTCAGTGTCCAAACTTCACACCCATATGTTAGTACTAAGACTGTTCTATAGTGTCATACAATGTTTTTCAATTTCCCGGACTGAAAAGTCTCATATCTAAGTTTTTAATTTGAGCTGCTCAGCCTAAAGTCCTATAAATTAAATAAAAGTATTCCACCGATTACTTTTCAGCCCGCCCTCGCATAAGCTAAATAGCTGGCTGACGCTGAGGACGGCTAAATATTTTAAAAAGCACACAAATGCTTGACTGCCGAGTAAAATGAAATATTTATTTCGATTACAAACAGACCGAATGTCTGCCCCCAAGAAGGGGGCTCGTGTTCGCTGAGCTGCTCTCCTGACATTATTCTGCGCAATAGAGCTGGCAGTTTCTATAGCGCTGTACCTGCCCCAAATGTTTGCGCTTGTGTTTATATACAATACATTACATAAATACATACATATGTTTGCATTTCTATGTGCAAGTTAAGCGGATTGTTTTCTAGCGAGCAAAGCAGAAATGGCAAAAACACAAATCTGCGACAAAAGTTGCCACAGATGACGCAGTAGAAGGTCAAGCTTATTATTCTTGTCTCTTATCTATGAATGCCGCTGATGTAAGTTTCCACACCGAGTCAAAATGTCAAAACACCCACGCAACAGATAATTCCACCAAAGGGTTCACTGGGGAAATGTCAAAAACAAAAAAAAAAACAGTCTTAGACGCATTGCGCATTGGCAACAGCTTTGAATAATGGTCTTGTCAACATCTAAATGACGAATATTAAAAATACCCACAAAGCGTAGTTATAAGATGTCGCTTTTATGATACACTTTGGGATTTTACTTTCGTTGAACTTTTCATAGCTTTAATCCCTACTGCTATATAAGCTTGTCATTTCAATGTTTGGCACAATTATTTGCTTTTTTTTTTGGGGAAAGAAGTCCAACGTAAATGCAAGTACTATTTTTTTGACTTATAGAGATACTTTTAGTTTTCGTACTCTAGTATTTTGCTTCAACCATTCCCTAAGGCCTGGACAAGACGAAATACCTGCTATCTACAAGTAAGGAAATGATACCACGGGGAATAGAAAGCTACATCTTCAAAGTTGTAAAGTATTTCGTGTACTTGGGTACCAGTATTAACGACACAAAAAATGACGTCAGCATGGAAATACATCGACGGATTAATCTTGCTAACCAGTGTTACTTTGGGCTAAGTAAGGAACTCAAGAGTAAAGCCCTCTCTCGACACACGGAAATAACCCTCTACAAATCTCTCATTATACCTGTGCTTTTCTACGGCGCTGAAGCATGGACATTGTCTTCATCCGATAAGACGATTTTAGGGGCTTTCGAGAGAAAAATCCTCCGACGTATCCTTGGACCGATAAATGTGAAAGGTGATTTTCGTTTTCGAATGAACCACGAGCTGTATGAGCTATACGGCGACACTGATCTAGTTCGACGCATACAACTACAACAACGTCTGCGCTGGTTAGGTCATGTTGCACGAATGGATTATAATGCTCCAGCCAAGAAGGTATTCGAGCGGAAATCACTGGAAGTTCGACGACGACAGGGACGCCCGCCTCTGCGATGGGAAGATCAGGCAAAGGAGGATCTTCGTAGCCTTGGGATTGCCAATTGGCGCCAGCAAGCACAGGACAGAAACCGCTGGCGTAGGATAATTTCTGCGGCCAAGACCGATAACCGGTTGTAATGGCCAAAATACTAGTATTCCCTAAGGCGCCTTGTACTCTCCAGCCGTAGCGGCCACATGGCCGAAATCATATTTAAACATTAATGTCCTAAAATTTTCTATCCAATAAAGCCCGTTTCAAAGATATTAAAAATATATAACTTTGTTTTAATATAATTCGAACTTTATTAGCCAGCTTAGGAACTCGCTAGGACAAGTGCTAATCAAAATCTTTTTTGGTTGGTTTTGTGAGAGCCAAGTGAGCATGGTTAGTTGCTACCCTAGGTGATGATAAACATTTTGTTAGTAACCACTAAAAGTCTGTAACGCCTTTTTCTGCGTGCACAAATTTATACAATCCTTGACCCTACCTACCTTTGTGTGAAGTTTGATCAAAATCTGTCCACTATTACATATAGCTACCATACAAAAATTGAACTTGTGTGCTCTTTTTAAGAGAGATACAAATAGCGGGCCTGCACATGGCCTAACCTTGGATCATGCCAAAGAGACACTGTAATTTTGAGTCACTTTTTCAAACATTTCGAATTTAAATAATGTACAAGCAGCACAGCATTGCTAGATAAACTTCAATATATCGAAGTTTATAATAAGATAATATAAGGCATGAGTATTCTGTTCCGGTTAGAATTTTCGGCTTTTTCAATTGTGTCTGTCGATAAATCGATGTGCTCCAGTTAAAAGCCGAACTGCCAGTACTGCAACACAAATTCATGTTGCCTAAGAAAAGATACCAACCCTTCTTGCAGTTTTCAGGAATTTTTTTTAAATCCAAACGTTTACAAAATAGCTTGATTTAAATTTGCGAGCCGTGAAGCTATAGCCAAAAGAAGGATATGCATTTTTGCCCGACATAGAATCTCGTTACATGGAGTCTCCCGGCTAGAACCATTCCGAATTAAGTTTGCTTCGGGAATTGGTCTGACTGAGTAGCTCTAGAGCTAGTAGGGAGCACAATAGATTCGTCGGGTCGGTGTGCCGCTTTCCAAAACTATATTATTATTAACTCCAATGTAGCCAGGAGGGCAAAATAAATTTATATTGACATTTGCGTCTTGTAAGTGCTTGGATAACCAAACTTTTTTGTCTTACGCCCCCTTTGACGTGGCAGTTGCCTTCTCGGGAAAATATCCTCAAACACTATGTGAGCGCATGACAAACGTCTTATGCACACTCTCCAAATGGGCTACAGATAGCGGGCTAGGAGTTAATCCAGAAAAAAACAAGCTCATGCTCTTCACCAGGAGGTATAAAATACCCCCTCTTACAAACCCAAAACTAAATGGTGTCACACTACCATTCAGCGGTTCAGCCAGATATCTTGGTTTAATCCTCGATAGTAAACTGGACTGGAACCTAAATACGGAAGATCGAAGGAAGAAAGCCACGATCGCCCTGAACACATGCAGAAAGGCTATTGGTCTTAAATGGGGCTTGTCTCCAAATATAGTCCACTGGCTATACACTGCCATCGTGAGACCGATTCTCCTCTACGGAGTTTCAATCTGGTGGCCTTCAATAGCCAAGAAAACCGTCCTTAAAAAGCTGAGTAAGGTTCAGCGGACTGCAGAATTAACTATCAGCGGGGCACTATGCTCCACCCCAAATGAAGCATTAGATGCCATCCTGAACCTATTGCCCCTGGATAAAGTGGGCAAGCAAATAGCCATTCTATCAGCTCTACGTATGAGACAGGCAAGAAAATGGAATGGCCTAGACTTCGGTCACTCTCGGATTCTTAATGGAAATCCTCTAATTCCTGATAGTACGGACTACTGCTCCCCACAGGAACACTTTATAACTACATTCGAGACCCATTTTCCAACCAGTGGAGAATGGAATGTTGGCATACCGGGCCCAAGTGGCTCAACAAAAATCTTCACGGACGGTTCCAAGTTAGACGACCGCGTTGGCGGAGGCGTCTACATTGAGGAACACAACGTAAGAATATCTTTTAGGCTACCAGATCACTGCAGTGTCTTCCAGGCTGAAGTCACGGCAATTCAGGAGGCCGTCTCGATAATTAAAAACCTACCAATTGGTAGCAAAAATATCTGTATTTACTCAGATAGTCAGGCGGCTATTAAGTCTCTCGCCTCCATGAAGTCAGTGAACAACTGTCGCTCATCTCTGGAGGAGCTGACAGAACAGTTTTCGATCCACCTCATCTGGGTTCCTGGACACAGGGATATTGAGGGCAATTGGTTTGAGGATGAACTGGCAAGAAGAGGAACTACCAGCATCCTGCCTCAGGACAAGGAGCGTCTGGATATACCTATAGCCAGCTGTAAATTGAGTATTAAGAACCACTTTGCTCTAGCTGCTAATCAAGCGTGGAATCGGATATCGAACACGTGTAGAATCTCACGGCAGACAAGGCCGGTATACTGCAAAAAGTGGACAAAGCAACTTTGCGATCTAAATAGAGCTCAGTGCTCCACAGTAATCCGGGCAATTACCGGACACTGGCTGGCGGGTATCCATGCATCAAGGCTCAACGCACCTCACAATGATTTCTGTAGAAGTTGTGGAGATGAGGAGGAGCTGGAGCCGGTTGAACACTTATTCTGTCACTGCCCTGGGCTGTGTAAGACAAGGCTCCGATTCCTAAAATCATACGTCTTTAATGACCTATCCCAGCTCTTGGAAAAGAGTCCAAGAAGCCTCTCGAGGTTTATTAAAGCCGCCGGATGGACGTGATTTTCAGATCATATAGGGGACCTCCTGAGTGGGGGAAGCGTGGTGTTAAGGTCCACCCAGCGGTATCACAACGGACAATTCTCTGGCTTAAGTGAGTTGGTACGTTAGGTCCCGACTGCCGCCCTAACCTAACCTAGCCCCCTTTCGCCCAAACTATTTTGCGCTATATTTTCTAGAATTTCTGAGCTACAATTTTAATTTTTATGGGCTGCATAAAATAAAACTTAATGGATTAGTACCAAGCATCATTATAATCGGAGCCAACAGTCTTGAAGTAGACTCCTGTTGCTTTTGGACTTGGGCGTGCATTCGATCCGTTTCATATTGCAGCGTGAATGGGAAACTTGCAAAGCTTGCGTAGACGAGTGATCTACTGCTTGTTACGACTTATTTTTCTATGATAGGGTTCGACCAATGCCAGGCGGAAAAACCATTGGCAATCCTTCAAAACACTCGAATGAAATCAATACACTTCGTCGAGAAGATTCTGACGCAGCATGACGTGGAAACTTGCAAAGATGAGCGATCTAAGGCTTAGAGCCAACTGCTATGCTTTTAGAGTAATTTCTGAGACCCACCAAGTGAAAAATCCAAAGCCAGTCCATCCATCCACTCGGAAAAAACGGGTCAAACAACTTTACGTACAGTTTCTACTTTGGGAATACCATGACTCGGACAAACGAAAACCATTTTAAGACAAGCTGTGCTAGTTGGCCTGCCAGAAATTTTTGATCGAACCTTTAGAACCGAGCCACTATCCCAATATTAAGCGCTCTCGCATTTTTCCTTACGCCAAAGAGGCATTACAAAGGTTATAAAGCTACCAAATTTGGACGTATAAGATGCAAGTATAGAAGCCGCACAATTTTCAACAACGTCAGTTCATTAATAGATATTTTGGCCCAGAAGTACTGACAACAAAATCATTTGAATGATGTCTTATTCCATAGAATAACCTCAAAATAAAGCCAATCTCAATTTGAAATCTTTCAACGCTTAACTTTTTTTTACATTTATTTTGCTATCGTTCTTATCTGGGCACAATGCCAGAAAAATCCATAGAAATCTCACACACAATCAAGCTGCAGAATTATTCAAAAGATTTCTGGTGAAAATTAAGGCCCAACTTCATTTAGATTTTCTATGCCTCAAAAAGCGCTTTCGAAACGCAGGCAAACCTTATTTTGAACTAAATACACCTTCTATGGCAAACAAATGACCAAGTGTACGAGATATGTATGTATATACAGACATATGTAGAGTGAAAAAAGAAAACAATGTGATAAATTAATTGGCCGTCACGCTTTGCCAAAAATCGCCAGAGCAACTAAGTAAATAAATAAATAAATAGTATAGAGCAAAAAGAAATAATGCCGAAATGCGATCGACCTTGTAACAAATAAACAAAAACAAAGAGAAATAATCAAATTCGTACAAAATAAGAGAGAAATAAAACAAATAAAAAAAGCTTGCGAAAAACAAAAGGCAAATTAGAGCGCAAAGGAAAAGACAACACGCAAGAGCAAAACAAATGAGGTGCAGTGAAGTGGAGAGAAGTGTTAAGAGCAGTGGAGTAAAGCGGAGCTGGCAATGAAGTTATTAAGTTACGGTGAAGCAAACACAAACCCTTTGCTCAGCCCGAAATTCATTTTTCTCTCTTAGCGCTGCAAAAATATTTTTTGAACCACGGTGGCGTATGCGTAACGAAGCGCAACGAAACTAACAAAACTGGGCGTTTTTTTTAAGCGCTGAAAGTTTACATACTCTTGAATAAACAATGGTATTGTTTTAAAAGCTAATGATATAAAAAAAATTGGAATTAGTTTCTTTTGATGCTATATAAATCACACACAGCATAACTCACACTGTTAGGTAACGTAAAGAACTTTGTTCCAAAAAAAACAGCCTTTTAATTTATAAAATTTATTTAGCAGTTAAGTCACAATAAAAAAAAGTGAAAAAAATATTTTTTTTTCAATGAAGCATAACGCTTTTAGTTTGAAGAATGAAATTTAAATGCTTTAAATAAACGTTAAAAATTAAATAAATAATTTAAAAACTTTAAAAGTTAAGGGGTCTACGCAGTTCGAAAAATTTAAAAGTTAAGGGGTCTACGCAGTTCGAAAAATTTCGCGCGGAACGACAAAACTTCATACAAAAAAAAATCCCATTTGGGAAATTTTTCGAACTGCGTATAGGACCTTAAGGCCCATACGCAGCATGCAAAAATTCCGCACGAAATGTCAAAACTTCATATAAAAAAAAATATCCCAAAAAAATGAATTTTTTTTTATATGAATCCCAAAAAAATGAATTTTTTTCTTATATGAAGTTTTGACATTTCGTGCGAACATTTCGCATGCTGCGTTTGGACCTTTAAGTAATAATTTAAATATAAAAACGCAAAAAATATTCAAATTTTAAAACAAGACAGCTGCTAAAGAAACTGCACTATCAATCTGGATGAAATCAACTTTAATTATGCAAGCGGAAAGCAATTTTAAAACACTTGCCAAAGAAAAGTGATAATCTCAAAAAGTAAATTTAGATTTTATGAAATATAAACACAAAATATGCTGATGTTAACATGCTTAAATGAGTTGTGAATTATAAGCACACTTTCGTCAAAAAATAACTGTTAGGGGCTATACCCATACTACGTGATCCATTCAGGAAGATCTTGGCATATACTACGGTGGGCGCTCAAAAGTTGGTGGGCCGCTACATACCCCCCCGCTAAAAACGGGCGTGGACGTTTTTGGAATACACTGCGCTATCAAGCTGAATGAAATCAACTTTAATTATGCATACAAAGAGTATACTCAAAGTATATACGCTTTACCCTTTGGCTACAGTGTATGAAAATCGCGCAAGCGTCTAATAACTTACCGTTCCTCACTGGCGCTCATGGCACGCAAACCCACCGAGGCGGTGGTCACCTTGATAGTCTGCCTAATCAGTGAGCTCAGCACGCTGCCACTGTTTGCAACGCCGCCGCTGGCGCCACCCGTGCTGCTGCGTCTGCTGCTGCTGCAGCTGCTATCCCTAGACGGCGTGCACAGCATGGGCACATGTAGCGTCATATCAGTGGGATCCGTGTTGCAACGTGGCCTATAAACATCCGGCTCATTAATCTGCGCACGCCGATGCACTCGATGCAATTTGCGCGTGGCGCTTGCTTGCTGCCGCTTGGCTAGCTGCGGCGTTGGCGGCAGCAGGTTGTTCATTTGTGGCAACTGCAACAATGAGCTGGCACGTTCTATGGCAATGCCAGGCACATGCTCCTGTTGCTGTTGCAGCTCCAGCTGCTGCTCCGGCTGAGCCAAGGGTGATACCGAGCGACTTATGAGACGTTTGCCGTCGCGCGTCTGCTGATTTGTGCGCCTAAAGTTCTCGGGATTAATCGTCAGATAGTTCATAGCTTGGCAATTATTATTATTGATAAAACGCTGCGTATTCAATTGTATTGGCCGGATGCGACGATGACGACGGAAAGCAACACTAGCGACTGTTTTTATTTTGCAAATGGGCTAATAATGGTTTGGTAGATGCCAAAATACAAGACACGAAATCAAAGCAAAAGACACAAAATACGGGCAGAAAGGAAGATGGTTGAGCGATTGACACAAACAAGACGCCGCACAGTGGGCTAAATGTTCGCAAAAGTGTTGCGCAATTTTAAGCTTAGACGCTTTAGCTCCTAATATAGTAGTAAGTAGGTATAAAGGTTTTTGCTGCCAATTTTCTTTATTAATTAAAAAATCAATGCTAAACTTACTGCTTTTAAGCATTATAAAATTTTAAAATTAAAATACAAATATATTTTAAAATATCATAAAATACTAAAACATGACGTAACGTTCTTAAATTAAATTTAAAAGTTTTTAAAAAAGTGTGATTTTCATCTAATTTTAATTTTTTTTTCTTAAAGAAATTCGAACACATTCTGGAAATAGCACCAAAAGTATTTAAGCAAAAAATCTTATATAAAGATAATCACAATCTAAAACAAAAAAATTTTGCGATACAGGGTATACTCTGCATATAGTTTGTATCCGATCTTAAAAATTAGCAGCGTAATATTCTAAGTAAAGGCCTATACGTAGTTTGAAAAATTTCGCGCGGAATAACAAAACTTCCATAAAAAAAAATATCCCAAATGGGTTTTTTTTTATATATGAAGTTTTGTCCTTCCGCGCGAAATTTTTCGAACTGCGTATGCCCATTAAAAGAATATAAAACTGAGTAAGGCTTGGCCTTCAAATTGTGAGTGGGCACTGCGAAATTCTTTCGTGGTCTTTAAAGTTACGATAGCTATGCACTTTCTATTAGGACTGTCCATTTGCGATAATTATTTTTTACTTCATTACATATTCAGCAATATGCTTTGAAAAAATAAATAAAATTCCATCAAAAATGTCGCTTTCAAAATAAAAACTTTGTAAAATAAAATTAAGATGATCTTATTTTTAGCCAGCGTAGTTTTACTAAAAAATTTAAGCGCCTAAAAATTCAGCTATACATTTAGCAATTTTGAATTTAAAAATTACAAAAAAAATTTTTTAAAAAAATAAATAAAAACTTTAAAAAAATCATGGAAAAAATGACTTTAATCTTTTAGGAGATATGGCTTGCCAAATAAAAGTAAAAAAATTAAAAGTGAAATTTTCAGTTAACGAAAACTCGATAAGTAATCGGAATTTTGCCATATTTGACGTGGTTATTATTGGCTACCACATATGTAAAAATCATCGAAATCGAAGAGGTCGAGGATTAAAGTGGCCCGCTTCACTTAAGGGGTCTACGTAGTTCGAAATATTTCGCGCGGAATGACAAAACTTTATATAAAAAAAAAAATCCCATTTGGGACTTTTTTTTATATGACCTCGTAGTTCGAAATATTTCGCGCGGAATGACAAAACTTCATATAAAAAAAAAAGTCCCAAATGGGATTTTTTGAAATTTTGTCATTCCGCGCGAAATTTTTCGAACTGCGTATAGGCCTTTACTTTCGCCGATATATATTTTTTTACTAAAGGCCCATACGCAGCATGCAAAAATTCCGCACGAAATGTCAAAACTTCATATAAAAAAAAATATCTCAAGAAAGGGAATTTTTTTTTTTTATATGAAGTTTCGACATTTCGTGCGGAATTTTTGCATGCTGCTTATGGGCCTTAAGCTTAAAAGTCGTTAACACTAAACGTCTGCTTTTAAACGATTAAAACGATTACATTTTTGAACCTACCTTAAAAACTCAGATTTGAGGTGGCTTGATATCTTGTAAAGCAAACATATCTTGTAACATATCATTTTTTATTAAACATTATTATTTGTTGATCGTAAACCGTTTAAAACGCATCACCAAATAAAATTTTGAAAACCAAATCATCATAGTGACGTAGATAATAAATTTAAACGCGAAAGTTTTCGTATGTGCTACAAAAAATGTATTTTAGAGAAATTGTTTATGCCCAATGGGGTAGAGGAATTGCCTAATTCATGAAAGGTTATACGGTCTCCCGACTTTAAGAAAGTTTTGTGCAACAGCTTCGATATGACATACTCACATGATCTATGTGGCTCTATAAACTAGTGCTGGAGAAAACATCGATGTTATATCGATGCATCGATGTATCGAAGCTTAAAATATCTATATACCGATGTTGGCCAACAGAGATGTTTCTCCTGCATTACTAAACACCCATTTGATGAGTGCAGAAGTGCTGGAGAAACACCACTGTTGGCCAACATCGATATATAGATATTTTAAACTTCGATACATCGATGCATCGATATAACATCGATCTTTTCTCCAGCACTAATATAAACAATATCCCTATTGCTAAAAATAAAACACTTATTTCTAAAGGGTCATCAATCTTGAAGTTTTTTTTTTCAATAGGGTTTTTTTGATAAATCACGCGTGACTACTGTCAAATTGCCTTGGGTTTTTTATCAAGTTTTCATTGCCATTTTATGATGAAAGACTAGCACCCAAACAACGTTTACAAATCGTACAACTATATTACGAAAATTCGCGTTCCGTAAAGAATATTATTCGCACGCTTAGGCCCTTTTATGGAACCAATTCGCTGAAGAATTGATTTCACGCTTCGGATCGGTGAATTGGCCACCAAGATCGTGTGATATCACACTGTTAGACTTTTTGCTTTGGGGCTACGTGAAGTCTAAAGTGTTTGTGGATAAGCCAGCAACGATTGAAGCATTAGAGGTCAACATTACTCGATAATGCTCGAACGCGTCATCGAAATTTGGAACCGCCGCATGGACGAGCTACGGCGCAATGGCGGTCAACATTTAAAAGGGACTATCTTCAAAAAGTGAATGGCAAGAATGGTTCTTTCTATTGATAATAGATTTTCCGATTTATATGAATTTTTGTGTTTTTTTTTTGCATTTTCAGCTCAGGATTGCTGACCCTTTAGTTACAGATATTATTACTACAGAAAATTAACACACAGAATATAAAAAAAAAATTGTTTGATATTTATAATATATGTATATATTGTATGCTAAAAATTAGTTTGTAACTTTAATTAAAAATAAAATAAAATAAATACACATATCTTTCAAGAAAAATTTAAAAAATTGATTATTTAGAAGTTTCAAGAATTAAGCAAGATTTTTAATGTTAATTGCACCACTGTGCAGCGTTTAGCCCGTTTGTTGGTTATTATTGAATTATACGCTTGGCATAAAAAACCAAAACAAAAACAGATAATAGACAGGGAAAATAGACACGAGGAAGCGACGAGAAAAGTCAAGGTGAAAAGTAAAGCATAAATAGCTCAGTGCAGCATTTGCCGTTGTCGTCGCCATTTATAAAGGAAAGTAAATTGAACGCTAACAGTTTGACATGCTGTGCAAAACAGTTTGAGAGCAACATGAAATTGCATTTTTGTGCTCTAGTAGCAGCATTTCTCATGATATCAAAGTCCTAGGTGGATGGACTTGGAAATCTGTGATATCCAGTGCAGAGTGGTAGCAAGTGGGGTGAATTCGGAAGCATTTTTTTGTAGATTTTTTGGAGTGAGAAAAAATTTTTTTTTGCGTCGTTGAGGGCATTGCATAAGCTACATTGTGTCAAAATTTCAAATCGATACAAAGATTTTTTGTCAGTTAGATTGATCTCCGAATTCGCTATTTTCGATTTTTTTTGGGGTGAATCCGGAAGTGTTCAAAAATGATAAAACATTTTATTTCTTTATTTTTGGTTAAAAAAACGAACGAATGTGGAATAAAAATAATTTGTTGCCTAGTGAAATGGACTGAACAAATTTTTTTGTTTTTAAAAAGAGGGAAATCGTCTGAAAAAGGAGTACCCTTTTGTCCAATTTCACTGCCTTCAGCATTTCAAACAAATCATCAGAGCTTGGAACCGGTTTACGGGGTTTTGTTTTGCTTTTTATATCCTGTACCGTATGGTACAAAGTGTATATTAAGTTTGTGACAGCCAAAAATGTATGTAACATACAGAAGGAAACGTCGGAGACCCGCCAAAGTTACCTAAAGCAGGGATGTCCAAACACTGCTTATGGAAGAGCAAAAACCAATACATATAAAGAAAAACACTAACACATTTAAAGTAAACAGTTATTACGGTTTATTGAGTGCACTGAAAGAAATTGTATGTGCATTCTTATAAGAGTGGTAAAAAATAATGAAAACAAGTTGTGGTAAATATATTTATAAAGAACTTAAAAATTTGTCAATATCAATATTTATTTTAGTTATTGATAGTTTTAGTAATGCCTCTAAATGTTCGTTTGTTAATCGACTTCTTAATTTTTTTTTTAAATTAATTTTAAACTTGAAAACGCACATTCACAAATATATGTTGTTCCAAAAATAGATAAAACTCGCAAGGGATTTCCCGAAAAATATCTATTTACCACCGGATTTTACAAAAAATATATACTTTATTCATATGTTTTTATCTATAGCCACCTTCTGTCTGTTATATACATTGCATAAATCTAGTATACCCTTTGTACCGAAAGGTACAGGGCCATAACTAGTTTTTGTTTGCCAGTAATGCCTTAAAAGTCCCATTTAACAAGTTTCCCAAAAAATAGTGAAAGAATCTCACACCGATTTTTTTGAGTGCATGCTCAAACGAAAAGCAACAACAAATTACATTGAAAATCTGTGGGCCAACAACAAATATACGCAAGGGTTGTTTTTGTGCACACGAGATCAGAGAGCAAAGAGAGTAACAGAGGATAAGTGAGAGACCGCTCGAAATTGTTTTTGTAATTTGCATTGGCACTGGGTGATATACAGTTAGGGTCGTGCATGTACACGCGCATCGCTGCCTATGCCTAAGAGCCATTACAAAAACAAAAAGAGCCTAAGGAGCAATGGGCCTGGACATCCCTGACCTAAAGTATGATCAGGGTGACAAGAGAAGTCGATACCATGTTCGTCAGTCCGTCTATCTGTATGAATGCCTAGATCTCAGAGATGGTGAGAGCTAGAGCGACCAAGTTTTCAGATTAGATGCGTAATTATGTCAGGGGAGACAAGTTTATTTTATTTTTTCGATATCGAGGTTAGCTCCCATAGGGGTGTTTCAGAGGACCTCGAAAAAAACCAAAAGTTTTAGATGGTTCATTCATTTGTTTATGAAAATATCGCAACCAAGTTTGGCATTCGGAAGTTTTTTACCAAATTTGATCAAAATCAGTTGACTATATCATATGGCTCCCATAGGACCAATCGGTCAAAAAAACATTTTTTGTACAAAATTCGTTGTGATTCGTTTGTTTGTGAAGATATCGTTACCAAATTTGGCAGTCGGAAGTTTTTAATAGTTCCCAATCAATGTACCAAATTTGATCAAAATCGGTTGACTATATCATATAGTCCCGACCGATCGGTAAACAAAAATTCAACTGATTTCTGTTTGTTTATGAAAATATCGTAGCCAAATTTGCCGAATAAAATATCTTTTGGAGGTCTTAAGCAATATGTCGGACTTAACTGCAATGTGGTGGTACCGGGTATCCCAAAGTCGTCTGCGCCCGACTTTAATGTACGCCATCTTTTTTCAAGTTCTCGGCATTTTGACCGAAAAAAGTTGAAATTCGTGCTGAAATTATATTCAAAATAATTATTTGGCTCATTGCGACACTTCCGAATTCACGCCAAATCGAGCTTACGGATTCAACCCAAATCGACTTTTTCAAAAATCGAAACGAATCCTTTAGCATTTTTGATGTAAAGAGTCTATAGAGTCTATGGATATACTTACATTTGATTTTACTCAAGAAAATATTGAAATTTTGGCGGCACAAAAACTTAAAATAAAACTTTCAAGGTAGCAATTTTTTTAGAAAAAGTATGCTGAACAGCAAAACAAGTGTACTCGAGTTGGAGTATTTTCAAAAACTAGCGTCGGTCATGACGTTTATTTGACACTTGGTTTCATACTCAAATGTCAGCTCAGAAATCTGTAAGGGTGCATTTCCGGATTCACCCCACTTGCCTCTTATATGAATTTTGTGGTGAAAATTACGCACTGTTTCTGATTTTTTTCAAATTGCAGTAAAAAAATTAATTTCATATTTTTATTTTTCAAATTATAGAAATTTGGGCACCTAGGAATTCCACGTTCCTCTCTCCAAAACAACCCCACATGCGTGAAAGCGTACTTAGACCAGTAGTATGTTGATATCTGTTGATACCCAATATTAGTCAGGTGCAGTAGCCTTCTTGTGAACCCCAATGCATTTGAATTCAGCAACAAATAACTTGGCTGGAACCTTGGCTAAAAAAAGTTAAATTCATTCCATGCAAATAATTCTACGCACATAGCCTTTGCTACTAGATCATCTAACTTTGTACATATTTCAATATCTAGAACCGACGCTAATCTGAATATTCACCAGGAAAAATCACATATTGTTTCCCCAAGCTTGAAGTTTTCTAAAGTTTGTTGTAGATTCTTCGGAAAAAAGTAGTACGTACATGCCCTTATGTCGTTAGTTACCACTGGACTCGTACCATTCTCTCGAGGGATCTGCCTGCACCGAGACTTGCCTGTCCTCGATGTATCGAAAGAGGTATTAGGATTTTTCCAGACCAACTTTTTGTTATCGTGATCGTTCGGACTTTAAGAGCCATGAATAAAACTGTATGAACAATTTTTAAAAATTTTTAGATTTACGTTCGAAATAGAATTTTTCTCTAAAATTTGCAGAATATGGTGAAACATTTCAAATGAGTGCATAAATAGCGACCAAATCGTAAATTTGACAAACATATTCGACGTGAAATTCAATTATCTACAGTCTCGTGAAAAAAATTATCTAAATCAGCTTAGTTAGGTTAGGTTGAACCGGTTGACCCCTGGGGGAGTCACACATAGACTAAATAGTGCTTAGTGGTACCGGAAGGTGCGGCTGGTGTACAATGCACGTTAGTCGTCGACTATGCGCGTGTGTTTGGCGAACGCCAGAAGCTTTTGAGGTGCCCTGTCGGCTGCCTCTTGAGTATTTGAGTCTCGATGTACACAGGGCGGGGCAGCGGCAAATGAGGTGCTCCAGAGTCTCTTTGACGTCTGTCTCCCTACATTTCCTGCATTCGCCGTTGTTGGTAATGCCTAGCTTCTTTGCGTGAGTTGCTGTCAGGCAATGACCAGTGAGTATGCCCACCACAGGTCTGAAATCTCTTCTTGGGAGTTCCAGAATATACTGGGACTGCAGCGTTTTCTTAATCGTCCTTAGAGGAATTTTCAGATCCTCAAGTGACGGTTGACTCGATCCGGCTCCTTCCTTTGCGAGCTTGTCAGCTATTTCGTTTCCATCAATGCCCTGGGGACTGGGAACCCAGAAGATGCACACCTTCTTCTGGGTGTTTAGTGCATCTTATGCGTGCCTGCTTGCTAGTACACTTTTGGAGTTTATACTGAATGCTTGCATGGATTTGATTGCCACTTGCCTGTCAACAAAGATATTTATTCGGTTCTGCTCTAGGGTGAGCGCTAATTCTGCAGCCTTCTTTATGGCGAATTCCTCCGCCTGGAAGATGCTGCAGTGGTTTGGTAACTTATAAGACACCTCCGTGGGTGGGTCTATACAGTATATTGCGAGCCCAACGCCAGACTCCATTTTGGATCCGTCTGTGAAAATTTTTGTCGCTTGTTGGTCCATACCAATTTTCCAATCCTCTGATCCCATTAGAGTGAACGTTCTGGAGAAGTTTTCATATAGTCTGTGCTACTTAATGTCACCCCTTCAACTTTGCTGTGCCCGTAGTATTTGCTGTTAAGTAGAGAAACTTTTTTTCTAATTTCGAAAAAATGTTTTTTTCGAAATAATTCAAAATCCGTTCCATGAAAATATTTTTTGTCTGCATTTTCGGTTTTAGCTTGTCATGTTGAGGATACATTTTGCCGTAAACTAGTGTTGTGGATGGAGGATTAATGGAGGTTACACCGCTACATATCGTTGTAGATACGCGGCAGAAAGCCACCTTAATAAGAATTGGAAGGGTAGGAGATGAGTTCTGCCTTACCAAGAAGGATGCTGTAGATCTAGCAAAGGACATGCCTATGCTTCTGCAACCAAGGGATGAAATGCTGGCTAAGCATCGCAGAACTTTGATATCAAACTCAGCACGAAAGAGTCCTGGACATCGCTTACGGCAGTTCACCCAATGGAACCACATACAATAAAGTGGTACACAGACGGATCACTCACCGATTAAGGCAGTGGCCTGGCGGTAGTAGGACCCAAGATCAAGTATTACGAATCACTAGGCAGACACACCAGCATTTTGCAAGGTGAAGTATGTGCTATTGGAAGATGTGCAGAATTCAATCTGCAAAAGAACTACCACAACAAGGATATCTCCATCCTGTCTGACAATCAAGCAGCGATAAAGGCATTGAGTAAACCCAAGATCACATCAAGGCTGGTCAAAGAAGTGAGAACTTCACTGGACAAATTAGTTGCCAGGAATAAGCTCACTATTAGGTGGGTTCCAGGACATAACAATATTCCTGGAAACGAGCTGGCGGATAAACTGGCAAGGACCGGTGCAGCAACACCGCTAATCGGACCTGAACCACACTGTGGGATTGGTAACCATATGGTACGGGATCTACTGAGAACGGAGGTGGAAAACAAACGGCTGCTTCACTGGGCTCTGACACCAGGCCTTAAGCAATCAAAAACCCTTCTCTCTAAACACAACCATAAAAGGTTCAAACGTATGATAGCATAAGGATCCTGACTGGCCTCCTGACGGGACACTGTAGGCTCCGCAGTCACCTTAACAAAATTGGTCTAGCGGACAGTGGGCTATGTCGCTTCCGCAGCATGGAGGAAGAAACTTCAATGCATTTACTATGTGAATGTATGGCACTTGCCAGTAAAAGAAAAAAGCTCCTGGGCATGTACGTTCTCCCATCGGAGATCATTGTTACCCTAAGTCCAAACAAGATACTGGAATACATGCAGCCCATTGGACTTTTGGCAGAGCTCTGAGCCGTGAAGGGGGTATAATAGATACACTTGGGTCGCAGTACACTTTACACCCACACATAAATAATAAAGTGTTGTGGATATTTTTTTTATCTATATCTTTCATCACGTCTATCCATTAGAATAGGATGCACCTAAACTTCAGTAAATGGCTTATAGAATCTCATTTAAAGAAGTTTCAAACTGCACACCTTTTTGGGCCCCCTCCACAATATAAATCCGCCACTGCTTTGCATAGCAAAATTTACTTTTCTTAGATACCATAACCCAATCCGACATTTGTACTATACACAAAATTAAACAATAAATTGATTTATTTTCATTAAATTTCGTGCTATTTATTTATTTTTTTTTTGTTTTACACAGAAATCATGTTTATTTGTTTTATAACGCGCTCAAACATTTTTCATTTTTCTAAAATTGTTTTCGATTTTGAATGCGCTTTCGGTTTCACATAAGTACATAGTTTCTTTTGTTTATCTAAGGCTGCTCTGCAATATATCATCAATTACATTTGAGTATGTAATAATAATAATTAGTAATAATTATATGTGTACCATAATAGTCATAATAATAAACATTATATCATTTGCCAAAATATCAAAAAAAAAAAAAAAAAAAAGGAGTTGGAAAAATTTGTTTGCTTTAAATTCAAATTAATAAACAACAATTTGTAACTAGAAAGTTTTGCATTAAAATGTACTATATATTATACGTATGTTTATCATGCAATTATTTATTATTTTGTTTAATTTTTGTTACTTCTATTACATTTGTGCTTTACAGCTAACATTCATTTGTTGTTTATTTGATAAATTGTTTAATTGATTTTCATTTTGACAAATTGCTAACAGTATGCAAACTATGGATTAGAGTAGTGTTGACTTTGAATATGATTATTTTTTTTAAGTTATATGTATACTTGTATATAACTTTAAAGCAGGCAGGCGCAAGCAATGGCCGTGGGGGGCCGAACTTTCATATAGTAGTAGCCGAAGTGCCAGACGAATGCTTGACGAAGACAAAGAAAGCTTTGACTTTGGTTTATCTCTCTCTTGGTAAGCTAAGAATAATGAAATCGCAATGAAATCTCGGTATTGGGCCCGCACAAGTTCAATCCGGCACTGTATTGTTACCGATCCGATACCGATCCCATTTTTTGAATATCGAAGTCGATACAGAATATTCGATACCGATATTTTGGTTCTCGATTAATCGTCGATCCGATACCAATTTGCTTAGTATCGGTTACGAGCTAAATTTCGTGTAACATTTGGCGGTTGAGTGAACACCATTAAAAAATGCGAATAAAATTTAAATAAGAAAAAGTTTATATCATTCTTACTTTCATTTTATAACCATTATCTAAATTTATTATGTTTGTTTGGAGCAGCTCATTAGCTCAACAATGATCATTAGAAAAGTTTGCTTTCTTTGTCGAGCAAACGCCTCAATTTGTTTAATCAAATCAAAAAGTCGATACCGATATCCTCGGTTCGATTTCTTTTTCGGGAGAATCGAATCGAATCGGTATCGTGTTTTTTGGAATACTCAAAACTTCGATTCGATTTTTTTTTTCGGTATCGAGCATGCACAAATGATAAATTGAACAAAAAACGGTTTATAGCCAATTGGTTTTGGCATAGTTCCAGTAACCGGTTCTTTTTAGTGAACTCCGAAACTTTAACTTTTATCTTTCGCTTAGTAATTTTTTTAATTTTAAAATTTTGATAGTTTGCAAGAGTTTACGTATCTGCTTTTATTGTTTCCGAATTTTTGTATTAGCTATAATATATTTTTTTTAAAACGCAAATTAATTGCAATAGTTCTAAGCACTCTACTAGCCCTTAAGTCAAATCTAACTTGAATAGTACTCAGAAATGGGCTTGTTATGTGAACTAGTGAAAAATGTATAATGTAAGCTTTACTAGTTCCAGAAGCACTGCTAACTACTTAAAATTCCCGAGTTATTTTTCGCATAAAGAATATACCGATCCTTGCAAATAAATTACAATTATCACTTTATACTTTAAAGAGAGCACATAAAGGGGCGTCCTGCACACGCTCCAATGAACAGAGCATAGCTAATCGTTTCCAAGAACCGATTTTTTTTAGTGAAATTATATGCTACATCTTTTATTTAAGTTATCTTTGTTACTTTTTTATTAAGAATTTGAATATCATGATTAGAATGTATTTGCGTAGACTCGATTTGAAATATTTCCAGGAAACGGGTGTTTAAAGTGAAAATATAAAAATTTCTTGTATTTAATCTTCTCTAGTTTCAGAAGTACTACATGTTAGTTCCTTTAGTTCGCAAAGTTATTTTTCACTTAAAGAATATAGCATTCCTACCAAAAAATTGGCAGCAGCTGAGGTTTCTCTTAATA
The DNA here is from genome assembly GCA_018150985.1 of Chymomyza costata. Lineage (NCBI taxonomy): Eukaryota > Metazoa > Arthropoda > Insecta > Diptera > Drosophilidae > Chymomyza > Chymomyza costata. Next base: position 29,254,972 of record JAECWU010000127.1, on the reverse strand, counting down.
AAAACGAAGAATCTACAGTTGCCATGTGAAAATGCAGCAAAGAACCAGTAGTTTTTAAGTGAAAAAACTAAAGGAACGCGTAGTTCCAAAATTAAAAGAAACTAACTAGCACTGGCGTCGCTAGCAAAAAGACAAGAAAATCTCTATTATTTCTAGACAGTAGGTGCCTATGCTCTTCGAACAGTTGTTAATAGAGATCCCCATGCTTCACCTAGCGGCGTCTGACAAAATAGTCAAGTCAGGGAATTATATATATACTAGGACTAGTCCTATGAACTAGCTTCTAAGTGAAAAGATGCCAAGTATTAAGTAGTTCCAAAGTGAGGACCTATGCTCCAGTGGGAGTTAGTGATGAAAGTGAAAAAGAACTAAATTACTGAAGAACTAAAGAATCGAGCAGTTCCTTAATGAAAGCAAATTAAATGAACAAGTAGTTAGTAGTTAAGAGAAACTAAGCGATCGAGAAGGTTCTTAAAGGGAATGAAAATAACAAGTAGTTCCGTTTCTAAGAAAAGATGAACTAAGGAACCAACTTACACTATATAATGTAAGAACTAACTAATTTAAGAAATTACATGAACGAGTAGCTCTTAATTGAAGAGAAAGTAAAGGATCGAGTAGTTCCGTTTCTAAGGGAAAATGGACTAAGGAACCAACTTGCACTAACTAATATGTGAACTAGCTGCAAAGTAAAAAGACGCGAATGGATTAAGTAGTTTCAAAGTATTAAGGAACTAACATACGAGCAGTTCTTAAGTAAAGAACTAAAGAATCAAAGAGGCTGCTTTAAGAAAAGAAATTAAATGAACGAGTAGCTCTTAAGTGAAGAGAAAGTAGAGGATCGAGTAGTTCCGTTTCTAAGGGAATATGGTCTAAGGAACCAACTTGCACTAGCTAATGTGTGAACTAGCTGCAAAGTAAAAATACGCGAATGGATTCAGTATTTTCAAAGTATTAAGGAACTAACATACGAGCAGTTCTTAAGTAAAGAACTAACGAATAAAAGAGGCTGCTTTAAGAAAAGAAATTAAATAAACGAGTAGCTCTTAAGTGAAGATAAAGTAAAGGATTCAGTAGTTCCGTTTCTAAGGGAAAATGGACTAAGGAACCAACTTGCACTAACTAATGTGTGAACAAGCTGGAAAGTAAAAAGACGCGAATGGATTAAGTAGTTTCAAAGTGTAAAGGAACTAACATACGAGCAGTTCTTAAGTAAAGAACTAAAGAATCAAAGAGGCTGCTTTAAGAAAAGAAATTAAATGAACGCGTAGCTCTTTAGTGAGGAGAAAGTAAAGGATCGAGAAATTTCTTTAAAAAAATTAATTAAAAGAACTAGTAGTTTTTAAGTGAATGGGGTCCTTTGTAAGAAGGTATTTAAGGAACGGGTGAAAAGAACTAATGGAACGAGTATTTTCAGACTTGAAATGAACTAACTAGGGCTAGGCCTAGAAAATAGCTCCTAAACAAAAAGACGCCAATGTATTAAGTAGCTTCAAAGTGAAAAAGATTTAACACATGAGTAGTTCTTAAATGAAAAACAAAAGAATCAAGTTGTGCCTTAAAGCAAGGAATTTGAAAGAACGAGTAATCTTAATTGCGGAGGAACTTAAGAATCGATAAGTTGCTCAAAGAAAGGAAATATAAAAGTAGTTCATACGTAGGTAGGTAAGGGCGGCTGCTGGCTTGAAAAACCAGCACACTTAGGCCTGGACCGGCCCGTTGTGACACCGCGAATCTCTCTTTAACCCTTCTCCTGAGATAGTAATGCTTAAGGGATTCCCATCCCGTTGCTGCAATGTAACTTGCGATCCTCCTCGGACATATATGTGCGAGCTCCGCTAGGTTATGAAGGAAGTAATTTCCCAGGTGTTTATTCCTACGTCTACTGAGAGCCTCACAGAAACAGAAGAAGTGCTCAACTGATTCAACTTCTTCATACGTAACGTAGAAAGTAGTGCTGGAGAAAACATCGATGATCGAAGTTTAAAATCTCTATATATTGATGTTGGCCAACAGAGATGTTTCTCCAGCACTACTTAACACCCATTTGATGAGTGCAGAACAACATCAATATATAGAGATTTTAAACTTCGATCATCGATGTTTTCTCCAGCACTAGTGTAAAGGAAATTACAGAGTATTTACTAAAAAAAAAAAAAACGAATTTAAAGAGAATGTACTTAGTTCTTAAGTAAACAGAAACTAGAAGGTCGAATAATTGCTTGAGGAAAGGAAATTAAAGGAAGCAGTAGTGCTTAAGTCTGCTGCTACAACACAGAAGCAGATTTTTGCCAACTACTCATTGCTTAGTCAAGACTTCGTGTATTACTTCGGCAGTGTCTGCATGAATACCCGAAGATGCTTCGGCCCGTGCGGACCATGGTTGCAAGTGCCTGCTTTAAAGCTGTGCTGCATTTAAGTATTTGCAGGTGCTTAAACATGTTTGTTTTTTTTTTTTTGGTTTTTTTTTTGTTGTTTTAAATAAAGTTTATTTAAAAGCGCGAAGATTCTAAATTGAAAACTTTTGCTATCACAATGAAATAAATAAATTAAATGTTGCATACTTTTTGTAGCCTAACAAAAGGACGGCTTGTAATTAGTTCAAACTAAGCGTAAATGGAACATATACCTAAGCAATTTATAGTGTTAAAAGCAATAAAACTATATATAATAATTATAACTTATACATTATAATGCTAAAGTCAATATCACAACATTACATACATATATATATACACACACACACGCATAACATATACATACACATAAATATGTATTGTACATGCAAATGCACAAAACAATTTAGTTTCGATATACATAATCTGTTTATATATTTTGTGTATATATATAAAGGGCATACAACTGATTAAATTGGATATACCTAAGACAACTTGACTTGATTAAGGTATTTCAGATTCAGATTCATATACAATTTCAGACTTAAGCTGCTATGGTATTACATTATGTACTATATATTAATGTACATAATTGTACAACACAAGAGAGTGCATTTCACTTATTAGGTTTTGCTCAGGAACTGAAAGTGTCAGATGATTTGACTTTTTCGTACACTAGAAATATGGTTTGATTGTATTTGTTTTTTTGTTGGTTTATAGAAAATATTTTGTTGTTTGTTTTTTTTTTTTACTAGAGTAGAAAAGTATTTAGGTTTTAACTGTCTTTGGTTTTACTGGCATTACTAACGTTTTTATTTAGTATTATGTGTAAAAGTTTAAAGACGTCGGAACATTGCCCAACAGTGGGATACCCTGTACCCATTTTACTAAAAATGTTGTGACAAGTTTGGTTATGGACTTTACTTGAGTAAATCTTTCATAGACAAGACAAAAAAGCTCAAGACTTGTTTGTTCACTAGGCTTCCATTAGGCTGCATACTGGATTTACATAAAAATCTAGCAAATAGTAATATGTTATAGTGTTTAAAAAAGAAATTTCGAAATTGTCTTAAAATTTCAATTTGTGTGATGAGTATGTGAGCCAGTTGAGAAACTGGCAGCAGTGCATACAGACGGACAATGACTGATTTTTATCACAAATTAAGGTTCACAATATGTGGCGCCTTAAGGGTACAGGATATAAATATGTCTAGAAAAACTTTAGCTGATAAGTATCGTAAACAGTTGGCATATAACGACTTGACGTTTTGTTGCATAAAACTATTGCCATTTTTTAGAGTGGAAAGTAATACATACATACGTTTTAAATACATATATAGATTTTCTTTTAGCTAACATTTTATATAGTATGTACCACGTTCTATCATTCACATATATGTAGTTGAGTACATGTAACAACCTTCAACGAATGTTTACTGCTTCAAGTTATGTTGTGCTTAAAATTTGTTTACATTTTCTAGTTGTATCTCTTATAAGTATATAAGACAAAAATTGTAAATAGCATTTTAAACTTTGCATAATTTATGTCAAATGTTGCTTAACTTTTGAAACAGCTTTATGTAATAGCTTTGTATTTGCATTTTTTGTTTATATATGGTCTTAAGTTTTGCTTTCTTGGTCAGTTGTTACTTGGCCAGATCTTTACTTAAACTATGCTCAGACTTTGTACATTCTTTTTTTCGTTTTTTTGTTTTTTCAACAATAATCCAGCTGACAAATCGACAACTTTGGCCTGTGGCAATACATATGTTGTTGTTTTGTATATAATAAGTATGTATGGTTTGTTCTCTATAAGAGTATTTTCATACTATATTTGAAAAGTTTAATCATATATGGTTTTGTTTTAACAATTGATACGAATTCATTTGCTTTAAAATATTTAGCAACAATTCGAAAACACAATGACTACGTATTTGAATATTTTATTATTATTTTTTTTTGCACTTGTTAATTTTAGATAGTTTCTAATTATAATTATAATTTAAGTAGTATGTTTACATTTTCACTATTACAATTATTTTTCTATAAGTCATTTTAGTTATTTCGTATAATTTTAATTGATTAGCACACACACTAAAATTTAATTTGTTAAGAGTTTTGCTTAAATTATTGTGTTGGTTCTCTATTTAAGTTTAGAATATGCCAAGATTAATTTATATATTTGTTTGACTATTGCTTTATTGTTTGGTGTTATATTTGGTTATGTTTTAAATTTTAAAAGTAATTTTTGGTTTAAAATGTAGCTCATACAGTTCCACATGAAGTTCAGAAGGACTTGTTTCAACAGATTATTGGCATTAAAACTTACAAAAAAATATTATGCTTTTTTATAACAACAAAATTCTTAAAAAAAAATCCAAATTTTAAGCTTAAAACAATAAGCAAAAGATGCTTAATTCGTACAATCATATTTTATCATTCATATCGATTTAATTTTACACTGAGTGTTTCTTTAAAAGCTTTAAAGCAACTACAGTTTGCTTCATAAGTTTTTTAACAAATATTTATAAATAAATTATTGCAGCTTCTACTTCAAGAACTCAACTCAATAACTGAGTTAAGACTGAACAAAAAAAAAAACAAAAATGGAACCTAAACCTAATTTACATATGTACTAGCTAAATATTTATATACATTATATGTGAGAGTTGTGTATGGGAGAAAGAGTATTTGTTTTTGCAACAAAAGGCATATAAAGACATTTAAAATATATAAGTAATGTGCATTATTTATAAAGCACTAGTTATATATATATGTATATATACACACAACATAGACTAACTGCATGTATTATATAAATGTATGTGTGCTAAGAGCCCTGCAGAAGGCTAGAAATCTCCTTCAAACGAATACCAACGATCATGAAACATTTTGATCGGTAATGCATTTTTAAATTAATAAATAGTATACAACAATTCAGAGACTTCTGGCACAGCCCAGATTAACTAATCTGCTTAAACTAATTACAATAATTGGAAAGTTTCAGTATTAAGCATTTATCGGAATGATTTTTCTCTTGCCATATTTTAGATTTTATATTAAAGATTTATATTGAGGAATGTATAGCAAATGTTTCGTTTGGACTTGAACTCTATTTTGACGCAGGAAACTCATTTGGCATACCACTTTTTGATTTGTAGTATTAATCAGTTGCATTGGGCTCTTATATACACATGTGAATACATAGAAATATCTAAGTTATTAGTACATATACATACATATTTGATTTGGTTTACATTTAAATTCACAACTTGACTAGACTTATTCACACAGAGATCTCGCATTGTTTAATATTAATATATATAAATAATAACTTTTGACTAGTTTAGACTTTATTCAGTTTACAAATTCGCGTGCGTTGACGCAGTGCCAGCGGTGCCGGCGCTTACAGCAGTAGCAGTTGCCGTAGCCCCGGATCCCATGGCAGCAGACACGCCCGTGCCCATGCCTACAGCAGCTGTATGCATGCCCATGCCATGCTGCATGCCAATGCCCGTGAGCAGCTCATGCTCAGTCTTGGCCTGACGTAGCCAATTACGCAGATCTCGGGTGCGCTCCACCAGACTGGTTGTATAATTAACAGCCCGAGGACTTTGCGAGACAATAGTATTGGCCGCCAATATGGCACCGCCCATGGAGCTGTGCATGCGTCCAGCTGCCAGCTGGCGATAAGTCTCCAAGCGATCCGCCAATGTAGGTATGGATTGTGGTGCATGTAGCACAGCACTAGCTGTGCTGGCCATGCTGTGAGCAGAGCTGCTGGTTTGCAGCGGTGCCGAGGCTGCTGGCGATTGACTGAGCATATGCGACCAACTGAGCTCATTGGGCGAGATCATAGGCATGCCGGAATGTGGTTGATGTGCCGTAGTCGCTGTATGTGTATGCTGTTGGTGCTGCTGCTTCTGGCCAAGTATATCGAGTATTTCACGTATTTCAGCATTGAGAATTTCCAGGCTTTGTATGCATTCATTGGATTCTTGCTGAAAGTACTCCTTACGCTTGTGTAAATCGGCGCCACTGGCAAAGTCGGTGCTGCTAAAACCCGAGCTAGAGTGTGATGACAAATCGCTGAGTGTGGTCGCATCATCCTTGGGCTCCAGCTCTAGGCTAGGCTTCTCCTTCTCATAGATGCGCAGCAGACTTTGCTCCAAATGGCGCAATCTTATAACTTTCTCGCCAAGTAATGCACGAGTGCGATGTAAATTTACCTCCATTTCGGTTAATTCCTTTTCCTCCTGTATAAGCTGATCTAGAGAGTGGCGTGGCGTCAGTGTTGTGGCCTTATGACGTTGTTTTATTTCACGTTGACGCGCACGAAAATTGGTGCGTTGTGTACGCAGCGATTCTTTGGCACGACGCACCGAATCACGCTCCAAATGTATGCGATGCTTAAAGAACTCCAACTCAGAGCCCACACCCACGGCATGCTCATTGGAAATGTCCGTAAAGGGATAACGCAAATGATAGGTGGTATCTAGCGTGTGCTCTGGAAATTGATCCTCTAAATCCTCCAGTTTTTGCAGCTGATGACGTAAGTTCTCAACGGGCGTACATGGACGCTCAATGTGCTTGTAGTTATCCGAGTTTAAACGTGATGTGGAGGCCGATTTTGTGCGCGAGAAAAGCTTCTTGCGTGGCGTATTAAGCTTGCTATTATTGTTGTTCTCCTGATTATTGCAATGCAGCGCCGCAGCCTCCGAATCTGAGTTACCATTATCACTGAGCACCACAGCAGAGGCAGTTGTAACGTTTGGCGCTGGCAAATAGCGACCCTTGCTATAATTATTCGATATGGTAGTGTCCGACTGGCTTAACGAAGTTGTAGTGTCATCTTGCAGCTGCAACTGCTTAATGTACTTGGAGGCAATGCCGCCAGGTTTGCTAAGATGTGTTTTAGGCGGCACGGGTGGCTTTCCGCTGACATTATGATGCTTGCTACCGCCGGCAGCCTGTTCCGAGTAGCTTAGAGAGCGATTTTCGCTGTTGCCTATTGACGGCTTGTTGGATATGGAACGCTCAGTCTCTGAGCCTGTTGTGGTATTAGTATTCGTATTGGTATGCTGCTGCAAAGCCTGAGCCTCACGACGGCGATTGCGACGCTCCAGCGAGAGCTTCACATCTGTCTTTAGCCGCACGTATTTCTCCTTTAAACAACGATACTTATCCTCCAATAAGCGCTTTTCACATCGCACCTTCTCGTACAGGCGCTCCTCTCCACTCTCGCGCAGACGTTGCTTTTCCAGCTCCAGCTCATGTGCCAGCTTATCGCGCATTTGAGCCAATTTGGCGGCGTGCTCGCGCCGTAAGATTTCCTCCTCACTGCGCAAGTCACGCTCTAATTCTTGCAAAATCTCTGCATGATTGCTTTGTAGCGTGGCCACGCGTGCCTTGTGCTCACTCACAACCAAAGCGCGCTTACCCTGCAGCTGCTGCTCCAGCTGTGCGCGGTATTCTTCCAGCTGCATTTCAAAGGCCTCCTCCAATTGATGCTGGTGCGATGTCAATCGCAAATCATATTCATGCCGCATGCTCTTAAGTTTCTGCTCATGCTCACGCTTAATGGTCTCAATTTCTTGCTGTAGCTGTGCAGCCGTATCCACTTGATCCAGTCCAGCGCTACTCTCTTTTTGCTTAAGTAAACCTACCAGCTTACTAGCCATTTTAAGCGAACGCGCGCCGAGCTTGCCTGTGGCAGGCTGCTGTTGCAGCTTGCGTTGCAGCTGCTCCAACTCATGGCTATGCTTGCGGCCCAGCTCGTCCAGGTCAAAGGGATTGTTAGAGTGTAGCGAATCTTGCTCGGACTTATTTATGATAAAACTGCGCACGGAGCTGCCTTTGGAATCAGAATCTGTATCCTCATACAGCGGCTTAACCACAGCACTATCCTTTAATTTATCTAAATAGCTGCTGGCTGAGCTGGCACCCACATCCACATTAGGCTTGCTTGTCTCGCCAGGCAGCTCCATCGAGCAGCTTTGAGCCTTTAGCATTTGTATGGTCTGTGCCTTTGGCACGCTTATAATGCGTATGTTCTTCTGGTTATCATCGGTAATAAAAGGATTTAGACTGCAAATGCCTTCCATTGCATCTGGATCCACCACATCTTCATCCCATACATCATCATCATCATCCACATCATCATCGCCTTCGGCTTCATCTACCACATCGTCGTCATCATCGGAGTTTATGGATATTTCCGGGCTATGTGTCAGCTTACGTATACTGCCGCCACTTGCCTCATCCTCTGGTGAGTTGCCGCGCGCATTGCGCTGTGTTTCCTCCAAATTAAAGCGCACACTTTTTTTATCCTCACCATCTGTTGCCTCATCACGATCCAGGCGACGCCGCATATCTGTTAAACTAGAGTCTCGAAGTATGCCTTTTACACCCGGCGGAGGTGTGCCATGACCCGAACTGCTGGCCTCCATAAACTGCTGGCTGGGCTGCTCTAATTGCTGCCTGCGTGACTTTAGAAACATCGCACCCGTGCCGGATAATTGAAAGCCACCATTTTTACGTTGCTCCAGTGATTGCTCCGCATTGGCTGCTTGTTTTGGCGTGGCAAATTTCATAGCCAAACTTATTTGCGCATTGGTTTTGGCCACCTCGAAGCGTGTATTTTTAACTGGCTGAAATATAGGCCCAAAGCTTTTGCTGCGAGACTCCAAGAAGCGACTGACACCACCACTAAATCCATTAGGTGGTCCAGGAAAACTTGGTGTACCCGTGGTCACAGGCGTTGCAATTGCTACTGCAGCTATTGACTTTTGTGTCTGGCTGCTGCCATTATTAAGAGGCGAGCTCATATCGTCCAGCAAATCGTCTGTGCCCTGCATGCTGCGTATGCCTGAATCCAGCTGCGATACATCATCCGAGTTGTCAATTATGGGTGTGGCTGCACCAGCGCCAACATTTGTTGTTAATGTTGTGGCCTTTTGACGCGTTTGCTCTACAAGATCGCGATAGACTGCATCTAAAGGATGATCCCATTGCGATTGTTTGGTGCGTGTATTGTGATAATAATGACCGCTCTTTTCCTCCGAATAGCTGAAAGTGCACAATAGTGGCAGTTATTAGAGACAATTTACAAAACGATTCAATAATTTAGCTTTGCTAAAAGTAAGGATGCGAGATGTGGAAAAGCTCGAGAAGCATCGATTCAAGAATACAAATCTTTATAAACAAATGCTTGGGGCGAATACTTAAGATTAGATGGCCCGAACGAAAAAGAAATAAAGCTCTCTGCGACCAGACAAATCAGAAAATGGCGCTGGTTGAGATTAAGCGCTGCAAATGGCGTTGGATCGGGCACACGCTTCGAAAGCCTGCGACCTACATTGCCAAACAAGCAGTTCGCTGGAACCCTCAGGGGTCTCGACGTCCGGGGCCTCCAGCCCAAACCTGGCGCAGAACGATTAGCGCTGAGCTTAATGCCGCAAACTACTCCTGGAACAAAATTTGTCGTGATGTTCCCAATAGAGTAAGATTTAGATCTGTTGTAGAGGCCCTATGCTCCATAAGGAGAAGAGGAGTTAGTAAGTAAGTAAAGTAAGGATGGGATAAGCGTAGACTGTTTGATGGCCTGGTCTTAGGAAGCTTTATACGCTTTTCAGATTTGTAGAAGCTTTTCAAGACGGACTCTATATAAATAGATAGACCTCAACCCAGTTTAATGTCAGCTGTTCCGGATACCCCAATAGTATTCGTTGCTGTGGCAGAAATCTTTACAAGGTTTTTGGGTTTTGGTTTAATTTCTTTAAAGAATCTTTCGGTCTTACTAATAAAAAGTATAATGTGCATATTAGAGTGGTTATGCTGGGGAACTAATAACACTTACCAGATCTTCCATTCGGCGGGCAATGCGGCCATTAAGCCCTCCTTGGCTAGATAAAGCAAATGCGGCTCCTTGGCTGGATCAATACCAATAAGCGTGGCATAATCATTGATTTCTGTAAATAGAAAGAAAGTTGAACATTATTCTGTAATTATAAATAATACGCTGGGGTACTTAATTACGAGTTTCATATTTTGTAATTGGGTCTTTACCTTAAAATAGATTGCCTTTTAAAATAGCATCATGCCATGCTTTTTATATGCTGAAACTTTCACTGCGTTCCCATTAGAATTAAGCCATTGAAAGCTGTATAGTGAAAGCATTCCCATACAAATCCCTACAAAGAGCAGCTGCGACAATTTTGCTTTCAATGAAACGCTGCTAAACAATGGCCAAGCATATCAAGCCACGTCCATACATCCTACAACCTACTATTCTATAGTCTATTTGCCGGTTCAGTAAAAACTGAAACTGATGCGATTATAAATTCCATTTTACTATATAAACATGTCGCATGAATAGCCTCAATAAGTATGTCCTCATCCTATGCCAGACACTGAATGGCAAGTGCATTGACAAGCACCGGCTGAGTCCTTCGTTTTCAGACTCACGTCGCAGGGAGCAAACAAATCGCCTTCACTTCATGGCCTGCATTTGTATTTAGCATATATATAAGCACATATTGATTTTTTTTTTTTTATTTCTGGATCTACCGCAACGGGCACAAGTGAAGCATGCAGTCAAGTCATGGCACAATCTTGGCAAGAAGGGTGAATTTGGTCAAGTTATATAGCTATGTATTTATTATAATTTACATTTCTCGTGACTCAAATTGTTGGGCAGTGCCGTAGCCAAAATTGAGGGTGGGCATTAGAAAGCATTGCTTGTTATGATTCTTGTCCTGAAAACCGGTCGGAATTTGTCCTTTTTTTGTTGATTAACATTTTATACCGGTTTTTGTGGCTTAAATTGTAGGCAAATTTGGCGGAAATCACTGGATATGCCCAGTGCGATCTCTTACTCTAACTTAACCAAGTTAACACACAAGTTCTGCTTAGTGTCCTGGTTAAGCTGCTCTAATTTCAGTCTGCAATTAGGGTAGTGACATAATGCGCGCAGCCAAGTCTCTCTGGAATCTAAACAGGGTTGAGCATTGTGCTTGGGACTCATTAATAAACAGAAACGATACGGAACAGTCTAAATATTCACTGCTTTGTTAGTAACACTATCATAAACAACAGTCAGTTCGTTACCTCGTGGCAACGGGTTGTTATTAAATCTAATCGAAAATCTACAGAAAAGTCAAACTGCGGAATATATATATAAGAACTATAGTTTTCATTAAACTGAAAAAGCACGCCATGTTTTTAATAAGCATTAAGTAGATCACTCGTAGAGAGCCCAAGTTATTGTAAGCAGGTATAGGATCCTTATAGAATGCTGTCATTGCCCTATTAGTTTTCTATAATTATATTCTACAATACGTTTAAGTATGTTTCACAAAATCGGAACTTGAATTCTCGAAAATGTCTGAAAAACATTTGGTAAATCCCATACTAATATTTTGTAAATATCTGTCTATAATTCAATTCTACAATACAATTCGAATAAGTATGTTTTACAAACCGATCGGTTTGGGATTTTTATAGAACGCGAAGTCATTGCGCTATAAGCTTTCTATAATTACATTCTACAATACAAGAGTACAATACAAGTAGGATTATTAAAATTTTTGATTACCTAGAACAGTAAGCTGGAGATAGGGATCAAACCATTATAAGTTTATTTAATTAATTAAATATTTTATAGTCTTTTTTCGAAAAGACCAAGGTCGATTTTGATTCATTTTTTTTCAAACTCCAACGTTTACGAGTTTAAAACAAACTAAGCCCGAAATTAAACTAATTAATTATTAATCTATCTATATACATATATAAAAGAGAGTTAAGAGTTATGTTAGTTACGCCATTTATAACTTAAGAACGGCTGGGCCGATTTTGATAATCTATGGTTTGTTGGATTCGTCTCCGCACTGATTAACAGAGTAACGCATAAAATATCGGAAAAAAAATCACATAAAAAGAAGTAAACCGCGAAATTCTCTTATGGTTGCTGGGGGTCAGATATCGACATAAATCGAAAATCTTTATCTGCGTCACTATTGTGCGCATCTTTTGGTAAAATTTCAGCTCCAAAGCTCTTATAGTCTCTGAGATTCTTTTACTCATACGGACAGACGGACAGATACACATGGCAATGTCGACTCGGCTGTTGATAGTGATCAAGAATATGTATAGTTTAGAGGGTCTACCACGCCTCTTTCTGAGCGTTACATACATTTGCACGAACTTATAATTCCTTCAGTGACTAGAGCATGTTTTCAACACTATACTTAGAACGCAGAACAGAGAATACATAGAGTCTAAGATTGTAAAGAAGAAACACTATGATTAGAAAACAGCTCACAGAAAAGTTGGAGTCAAGGACTGCAGAGCAGAAGCGTAATATATTGCATAGATCACAGAGCAGATAGATTGAAGATGTTAGGCGAGACGGGCAAGTAAGGAATACTATGCAAAGAGGACTGCTCAGAGAATATTTAGATTTCACCATTACCGAGCAAGATCTTGAAACATTGCGTAGATAGCAAAACAGACAGGTAGGAAGATGTTAAGAAACAGATAGATAGACACGTAACACAGCACAATACCAATTCGATTTTTGAGAACGATTACGAAATAATTAAACAGCGACCCGATAATGTTTACTTTTGCTGTAACGACTTGATGTTCCCTCATCAAATAGAAAGAATAAGTAGGGATTATGTAGAAACTTAAGTGTTTAGTTCAGATATGCTTCATCTGGCAGATCTGTTTCCTTTTATTAACAGCATATTAACATTTTGTAGAACTTGCAGCCGTACAATTAAGGCTGGTAGGAAGCCGCAAAATTCCATTTTAAATGGCTCAGATTTAACAGATTTACCAGAATGGTTAAAAAGCTTAACATCATTAGAGGAAAGATTAATGTTCCCTCGGCTACCGTTTATGATAATTAAGTCATTGGGATATAAAGCAGGACAGTATCAAAGGAGCCATTGTAAACATTTTTATTCCAATTGTGAGTCCGAGCAGCGACCTGCATTGTTTCAGGGTATTTTAAAGGCGGGTTGATGAATATTATGGAAATTGAGTTGCACAGGGTATATAATAATCTGAATAATCTGAATTGAATAAAGAAGATCGTACGGGAGTTGGCGTGCGAAGCACGCAGGGGGCAGAGCCCCCTAGTTTCTAAATAAAATTAAATATTCCCTATATCTCAACCGCATTCGAAAGGGAATGTCAGGGCAATAAAAAGAGAAACTTCTTTTAAAACTTCAATATTTATGAGTTTAAAACTAATTAATCCCGAAATTAAAATAATAAAACAATTTCGAAATAAAATTCATTATTTTCTATATTTCATCCGCATTTGATAGAAGTAAGCTCATATTGGCTTATTTAAGCAAAATTTGCGAAAATTGAAAAGGTTACTCGGAATCACAGATAAAATACCCTTATATAATAATTATTTTTCGAAAGTTTTTAAGTAAAGTTTAATTCATGGTTTGCAACATTTATAATTTGTTTAATAAATATTATCAAATAATTATCTTTTGAACCAAGGAGCTCACAATAATGGATGTCGTATATATGTGATGCTCACTTCAAGACTTTTCCATCGTTGCCTAACATATCCTTGAAGGATCAATATTTAGGATCCCATAAGGAAAGAAAACTTCAATTATGAAAAAATTTAATTTTCAAAACTTACTATACATATAAGTATACATACATATATTTTTGTCGTCAACAACTTGATCTTTTCTTCTAAAGGGGTATACTCAGTTCGAAAAATTTTGCGAGGATTGACAAAACCTCATATAAAAAAAAAATCCCATTTGGGATATCCCATTTGACAAAACTTCATATAAAAAAAAATCTCATTTGGGATATCCCATTTGGAATTTTTTTTTTATATGAAGTTTTGTCATTCCGCGCGAAATTTTTCGAAAGGAAGGCTATCCCATTTGCGATTTTTTTTTTATATGAAGTTTTGTCATTCCGCGCGAAATTTTTCGAGCTGCGTATAGGCCTTAACGCGAAAAATACTATTACCAAATCCTCAACTGTAACTTATAAGAATTTCCTTAAAAAACAAGTAGACCGTTAACAAACGGCAGAGCCCGACGCGCCTTAAAGTATACCTTGGATATGATCATTAAATTCCGTCCGTCAACTTCAACTTTATTCATTAGGGAATCAAAATGCTTAACTCCATAAAAATACAAAAAAAATCTTTATTCGAAATAAGTCAAGTTTTTAGTAGAGCTTTTAAAAAAGAGAACTTCGCAAAAAACGCTTCAATTTGGAAATTTTTCAGGACTTCAAAAGAAGATGGCGAAGCAATAACGTATGCCTACTTTAGAAGGATCAAATTGTGGGTGCACTAGCTTTCTTCGGTATTATGTAGTGAAAAAGGCGAGTGCGAAACAGAAGCGGCAATAGATGTACCCTGCCAGAGGCCTGCAAGACTAAACAGGTTATTGACGGACAAGAAATATAGCTTGTATCGGTTATTTTTGAAAACTGAAGCTCTCAATATTGTAAGGATCAGTCAGGGCATTGCCTGACATAAAGACTCCCCAATTTCCTCTAAAAAAAATGCATATCTGTAGTTTTGTAGCTATACGTAAAGTTTGTGCGCATATTCGAGGAAACCACTTTGTGGAGGTTAAGGCGTCGCGGATTCTTTAGAGAAAAAGTCAACATCTAAATACCAAATATTATAAGTTATGGTGGCTCCAAATTATAATAGTATGTATTAATATACATATCTAAAAATAAAGATATAGGTATTATAAAGTTAAATTTTTGTTTTCATAAGTGCTTAGTTCCGATCGGTTTACTTTCAAAACGTAAAATTTTTTTTTACGGTGTATTATATAGACATAATTTGACAAATTTCATCTGCTTACGGATAATGTGCTTCTTTTGATTAAAAGGATTCCGTAGACAGCAACATCAGAGTTTATATGAAGCGCTGTAAGAAATTTATTTTTCATCAGACCCTACCTACTTTAAATTAAGAATAATTGCAAAACTATTGGGGGAAGTAGGTACTTCCAGGCCTGAAGTTCTATAAAGGAGGAAGTTTCATTTTCCGAAAACTTTAAAAAATGCGAAGGCCTTAGAAGTTTTATTGGGCTTAAACCTTATCATCACTAATATGAATCGGTAGATACTCTTGAATGTCTAGATCAATCGTTGTGAGGCTTGAATAAAATAATACAAAATTTAAAAAATAGCAAACTAGTCAGCACTGGGACCTACTAATGCTCCCCTGAAAGCTGTTCGAGTACAATTAAAAACAAACTTTGGTGTATATACTGCATAATACGAAAGGATTGGATTCCTTTTTGGGACTCTGAAAGTTTAATTATCAGCTAACAAATGCATGGGAATGTATCTTGCATATTTTAAAACACAATAAGGGGCGGAACAGTATAAAAATTTGAGTACGACTCAAATTGTATTAGTGTAAGTATTCGTTATATACAAAATAAGCTATTCGTGTGGGTGGTGGAGTCCTGATACCAGAAATCAGCTTTGCGCCTGCATCCATGACTGCATTGCATTGTTGGAATAATAGCTAACTTGTCACCACCGTGTATCTCTGCAAATGCTAGAGTTTTCCAGGAAAAACCCCCATGCCTGTATCCACGCCTGAACGCAAGAAAATTATTGCTGCAAAGTTGAAAGTTCCCAGCGCAGCTAAAAACAAAAACTTTAATCCACCATATATAGTATGGTATTATGCGCAGCACTTGATTGCAAAAATGTATACGTTATGACAGGACGGCATGGATACCTCGCTCTTTTTTGGGGCCACTGAAAGTTAAATCATCAGCTGGCAATTTGTCATTTGTTGTGTTCCCACACAGCGCACTAACTAACTAATGATGGTACTTTTTGTAAATGGTTTTGAAGGCTGAATGGTATACATTTTTCATGTAAAGACTTTTAGTGGGTTGCTAAAAACGTTAGGTGTGTAAACGGGCAACGGGATGAGGAAGCATCGCTTTGAGTACTCACCCTCGGATGATGGCAGACAGGCGTCGTCAAAGACCTCTTCGCATATGACCGATGTTGAGGGCGAGGTATAGCCCAAGCGTTTTGCTGTTGAGGCTGATGTTGTCATTGTTGTTGGTGTTGTGGCCGGTGTGGTTGCCAGTGATGAGGTTGCGGTTGTTGTTGTTGTTAGGGCTGTTGCTGAAGTAATATAGCTGGCCATATTTATAGTTGCGTCTTTTTTGCTGCCTCCCAGTGATTAGTTGATATACGGCTTGGTTTGAGGCTGCGGGCGTAGCTGCTGCTGCTCCTGCTGCTGCTGCTGCCGTGACGTTGCGTAAATGTTAAGCATCCTTTGCAGGAAATTGATTTTTTCTCCCACGCAGTAGTATGTTTGTTTGGAGGCAGCTGAAACAACAACAACTACAACAACACCGCCAGCAACAACAAACAATTTGCAATATCATAAAATTAAGCAGAAAATATTTTATGGATTGCGGATTGACCTACAAAAAATATAAAAAAGAAGTATAAAGTTGCATAGAAAAAGAGCAGAAAAGAGTAAGAAGAAGTTGCAGAGTAGAAAGGAGCACAGAGAAAGCAAACAGTGCGAACGAGTGCACAACTTGCATATACGGGGGAGCTGCGTGTGGGAGTAAGCGAGAAAGTTTATGTGTGTGTGTGTGTGTGTGTGTAGGTTGCAGTTGTTTTGTGTCTTTCGGATGAAGGGCGCTCGTTGGCAGACGTAGGACTGCACAAAACGAGCAACAAAAAAAAAAAAAAAACTGCGTTGGTTGGCAACAGTAAAGCATAGAAACGAAGTTTATTTTGCTGCATGCACCAATACACGCACACACACAAGGACATATACACACACATTAAATGCAAATATGCAACATTTTATAAATGTTTGTTAATTTAATTAATTTTATACACATAATTAACCAATAATAACAAACTAATGCACTACACGCACGCTACCTCAACAACTAATTGCTAACGGTACTACGTTATTGATTTTTCACTTGTTTTAAAGCCGCCGTATTGTTAATATTGTTAGCATTTGCAAAATTTTTTTAAGCACAGCGCTTAAAATGCAAAATCAATAATTATTTTTATGTATGCAACATACCTAAAGTTTTAGTTGAAAAACAAATATTTGGAAATGAAATTTTGCATGGAATTTTGACAACCGTTTTATTTATGTGTGTGCGCGAAGCAGTTACTCAAAGAGAATTGAAATGATTTGGGGAAGCAACAAACCGCGATATGCAAACTTTTCAACGATATCAAAATTAAAGCATGCCTGTAAAAACGCGCTGCCACTTGGTAAAAATTTAACACATCTGGCCACTCAGAACATTACGTTTAATCGATATATTATATCGATTTTGCCATACATATATGCAATGTTTATTTTGTATGCCGCAAAGAAATTAAAAGTTTTGGCAAAATGAGCCACAAAATCAAACATATATGCTTTAAAACGTGTTATTGTTATGTCAGCTCGCAAACGCTCAGAGCTCAGCAACACAACAGCAATAAGCCAACACAATTTGCACTAACACTAAACCACAACACTAGAGCAATTTGTGCCCAATGGCCAAGTTGAGCCAGCAATTTCTAGTTGTTTTTAATTAAATTTATTAATGAGAGCATTAAAATAACAACTCAAACAACTTACGAAATGCCCCTGGCTGGTGAACACAGCTTTCAGAGTCCATGCATCTGCAGCGTTTCGGCCATGAGAGTTGTTTTACAACAAGGCCACTTAAGAGTACGAGGCGGAAGAACGTGGCAGGTTTGGCCTAAAATCTAAGTTCTAATAAGGTAAATTATGCATATTTTTCTTGTTTGATATCCTAATGCTAAGCGACTTTTTCTATCTGCAGCACAAGCATTTAGCAACCAGCTCCAGTCAGCAATCTATAGTATTTGTTTGCAATTGCAAGTTAAACAAGCCGCTGTACAATCAACTAGTATAGCTTCTTAAATATTAATTTATCTGGTGATCAATGCCACGCTGTGTGACAGCAAAGCAACCAAGAGACATAGAGTATTATGCGCTTTAGCATCGATCTTTCCAGCTGATGGCTTTCAATGGTTAGTACAAACATATTTAGAATTCGATATTTATTCTGATAGATTTTCTAATCTATTTCTACTACACCCAAAAACGTAGCCCAGGTTGCTGTGTCCAAGCTCAGCGCACAATTTATAGGAGTTGATTTTAAGTTTGTTACTGCGAACCAAGCATACCGCTTAGTAAACAATTTGGAAAGCTGCAAAATTTTCGTATGCCTATGATGATGATGCCGCGCTTGAAAGGTGAATTGAAACATTTATGATTTAAAAACGAAATGAAGCGGTTGGCTGGGCCAGACAGAATTAAGAAGTGTTTGGTACTTTCATCTGGCGGCAGCCTTACATGGTGAATATGCACATATTATTTTTTTAATATCTTTTGTAATGCTTAAAGAATTTTCATATTTCCTTTTCATAACAGATTTACGAGAACGTGTTAATCATCCCGAAAATACGATCTGAATTAGCTTCATAAAGATGGAACATTTTAACGTCTTTTGGTATCTGCTCTAGTGCAGACTTCTTTTTGTTTTTCTTTTGAAACACAACTTATTCTTGTAACTAGCAGGTTTCGGAGTACAAGTGCTTATCAAAGTAATATGAAAATTAAAACATGGAATCTAATTTATGCAACATTACAATGGCGAATCTGTAATAATGTCAATAAGAGTAAACATTTCAGTCACAGTGTGACTTTCAACTGAGTAAGAAAAGACCAGTGACTTAGATTTTTAAAGCTCCTATAACTATAAAATATGGTTGATTTGTCAAATAAATCATTTAGTAAGAAGAATACACCATGTATGTGATCAAGATTCGTTTATTTGGAAGTTTTTGCTAAGAGTTGGCGTCTAAGCAATACAAAATTCAAATCTCTATAACTTGCTTAGTCACGATCTTCATATAAAAAAGAGCTACAAGTGTTTTGAGCCTCAAAATATTGTTACTACTAAAGAAAATCTTAAAGTGTTTTTTAAGCAAACTAACCATATATCGCATGGTAAGTTAATAGCAATATTTATCTTGTAAAACAAATTTAATTAAATTTACAACCTATGCTCAATATAGATTATGGAATTCACATCATCCGGGCATGTTACTACACCAAGTATTTTGGTGTAACAAGTTTGGCATATCTTGACTTCAAGCAAAAGCACCGGCTGCATAAATGAAAATACATGCAAAAAGATGCTGACAAAATGTACACAAGATGCCTCGAAACGAATCTTTCCCTACAGACAACACCGCCAAGAAATGCTTTTAATTTGATAAGAAGCTTATCTCTATAAAAATTTTTTTTTGCATGCCGCGCCAAACAACCCACATATAGCCAGAAAGTATATGATGCCATAATAAGGAGAAGTATCCAGCAAACTATAATGTAATGGAGCAGAAGTTTTGCTACAAATAGAAAACCGCTTAGTCACCAAAAAGGAACCGGCTCCTTACAACAAAGTTTGTAAATCGATAAGAGAAGCAGAAGCAACCAAAGGTAAAAAAGCCCGTGTAAGCTTTTAAAAAGACGATTGAGACAATCATAAGACAATAAATCTTGAGCAGAAACATTTGCATCGCTGTACTTAGCATGATTCTCAGAATTTAGAACATTCTTTTTATACACGCTGTGAATTGCCTAATTATACCCTGCATCCATAGGGCCAAGAGTAAACTAAGTTTGTGAAATGTATGTAACAGGCAGAAGGAGGCGAGGCAGACCATAAGTCGTTTATACGTTCATTAAAGTCAGAAAATATTTGATTGTTTATTAAAAAACTTTTTCCTGAAATTTCGCCTATTTGCATTTCTGTCAATTGCTATCTTTTATATTTCAGAAGCTGCTTTTTTACTCCATTTCGGGCTTAACTAGACGAAAACTACAACCTCCCTAAGATCACTAAAATAATTTAAGCTTTTTTATTTTTATTTTGCCAGCTTGTTTATTAAGTTAAATTTGCAAAACCTTGTGCTCCAAATTATGATTCTCCAAAGGTAGGCGGGACGACTTCTAAGGGGCTTCAGTTGGTTTGAAACAATCTTTTTTGCAACGAACTAGCAATTTTTGTGTTTGTTACTCTGAAAATAAAATAAAATAGATTAGATTCAACTGAAAATTTAGGTATTTCGGTTTGTTATTTCTTACAAATGTGCAACTTTTGTTCTTAGATCGGTATAAGATATTATATTTTGTGAGTTTGTTGTGCGTACAAAATTTTCGGCTTAGCATTTTATTTTATTTTTGTTACCCAAAGTCCCAAAAATTTGTTTTAATTTGGTGACGGATTTGTATTCGGACTCTGCCTAACTTCGAAGCCATCATAGGTGTATTCCTCGATTACTTTCAAGTTTTCAATAATGAACTCCTTAAGAGCATTCACAAACTCGGCTGCCAATTCCAAGACCTTTTTAAAGCTTTCAATTAACGTTTCTTGGCCCTCCAACTGACCCTTAAAGCAATTTTCAGATACTTGCACTATATAGCCACGAAGATTAGCAATAGAAGCTTGGGCCAGAGCAAACAGTTCAAGGGCCTCTTTAGGTATATGTCCCTTTATCACAAAGTCGCATGACACGATAACCTGCTTATCTTCATTGGCCATTTTGCGAAGTACTAATATTTTTTTGGAGAATTCAAATCTGTTTTGTTTCAGTTGAACAAACTGACATTTTGCAAAAATTTA
Organism: Chymomyza costata; assembly: GCA_018150985.1. NCBI lineage: Eukaryota > Metazoa > Arthropoda > Insecta > Diptera > Drosophilidae > Chymomyza > Chymomyza costata. The sequence continues at coordinate 29,233,845 of JAECWU010000127.1, read as the reverse complement.
TTTGTAATGTGTTACAAATAGTTTGCTTAGCTTGGGGTTACAAATGTAATTCAAATTTTTATATCCAATTGTTTCTAAGAAGAGTACAACTAGATAAAAACTTTAAAAGATTTGTACTTATATTTGGCACAGTTAAAGGTATTAAACAATGGTTGCATTTTAAAAGACTGCATTTTTTATTTATATTTTTTGAGACGATGATTCTAGTAGGCAATCAGGAACCTACCTAAAAAATGTTGCAACTTGGCTTTAAAAAATCTGAAACAGATCTTCAAACAGATATTGTGCTTTTATTTTTTGGTCGATTTTAAATTTTTGTCTTGTCGCCAAAGCGACAATTTTTGATTTAAATTCACTCAAGTCGGAATTAATTAACTAAATTACAAACAAAATGCAAAAACATTTGTGTAAGGCAACATATTTTTTGTATTACCTAGATGAGTGTCATCTAGGCTTAGCTTTTGGCTTAAAAACGTTTTCATTGAAAATAATTTTTAATCAGAAAAGTTTAATCGATATTAGTGCATAAGAATCGATAGCCTTGTGGTATCGATAGCTTTGATAAAGCCATTGATGATTTTCCAGCACTAGTTCATATACATATACACTTTTTGTCAGCAGCGCAATTGTATATCAAATTTTTTTGCGTGTGGTAAATAATTTCTATAACTTATTGTACACAAAATTACCCATAACTTTGTGTAAATAATTGCATGTCAGTGTAACAAAATGCAGTGAATATAATAAAAAAAAAACAATAGTTAATGCACAAACCTTGTGCATATGAAAAAAAAAGTGGCGACGTTGTGCAGCGTATAGAAGAAGCAGAGTGAGCACAAAGTCGCAGTGTAGTGAAGAAAAAGAAAGAAAGAAAAAAGACGATATATAAAACAGTGATTTTTTTATATTTATATACGTATATACATAAAGCTGTAACAAGTGCATATTTTTCTCGTTTTGGTTTAATTGCAGCTGATAAACAATTAAATAGCTAAAAACGCGCACACACTTATATTTACAACATGTAAGTTAACAAATTACGGCGAAACACAAATATGTATTTTAGCTCTTCACTCTTGCCATATATAACAGACAGTGGCAGTGTTATACAGGGGCTATATGTGTGTGTGTGTCTGTTATACGCCTTAAGCACTCAACGCAAACAACAAACCGTAGCAAAGAATTGAAAGCGGACAGATTTCCAAGAATTTTATGCCAAAAGGAATAACAACAAAAATAAAAGCACAAAGCAAAGCAACGAAGAGTTTTGTGTTCTTGCGACTGTTTGTTGCACCAGTTGTAATAATAAACAGGTTTTTCGCTATTATTTTATATATGTATGTGTGCGTGTAGTTGTTGTTTTAGCGTGCCGCCTTTGAAGCTACGCCTTGCGGCAGTTGCTTGTATGCTTGCAACATTAAGTCTGCTGCAGTCAGTTATTTGTTTTGTCTTAAAAGCCGCAACAGCATAAACTGAAGGTCAACTGTGCTTTCTCCTACAACAAACATAATTAGGTTTTTTTTTTATTATTATTACTAACAGCAGCCACTTGAAAAAGTAATTAACATTTGGATGTGGGTTTTCATTCTAATTCTGTGTGTGAATGCACTTCACACGCAGCAGGCAAAAAGACAAACGACAATAACAGCAACAACAACAACAGCACTTGAGTAGTTGGCCAGCAGGTAAAAGGGAAGGGCTGGCGTGTGTCCGGCAACGAACAATGCTGTGTGTAGGAAAGAGTGCGCAAGTGCTTGCCGCACCACCCAATTCATAATACGCACGCACACTGCTTTATTGCTATGCGCAAGACACAAACGACGAAGCGCAGCTTAAAAGAAACAGGAAATGGCATTATAATTTAATTCGATTTTATATCGATATGCATAATTTTCGATTTGCAATTTTAATTGCTATGCAGTTGTTAGTAACAAGTTAATTGCGCTGCAACTATTTAAATACAAATTTTAAACACTTGCAAGCCAAAGCGACAAGCCCTTTACGCTCCAGCACCTATTGCCACTCGTTAAAAAATTTCGCTAGACAGGATTATCATATTGTTATTTTATGCAAGCAGCTAGCCCTTTCGATAAACATAACATAACATTTGTAACTAACAAGCAGTTTAGTTAATTTATATATTAAAATTATTAGCATTTGATAGCGCCCTTGAAGTACTTTTAAACAGCATTAGCCAAGCATAGTCTGAGTCTGCAACGATACACCTGCCGCAAAATAACATTAACTTTTCATTCCATTGTATATCGATATGCCAAAGGATTTGCTGCAACTAACAAGTAGTTTTAAAAAGTTATGTACTAAATTCCTAGTTGGAAGCTATTAGCTTCCAGTGAAACCGGCATGCTTAATTGGCATAGTAATCTGCTAGACAAGATTATCCTATCAGCAGTCTATGCAACCAATACCCTTGCTTTCAAATAGCATTACATTAAAATTCGATTTTACATCGATATGCATAATTTTTGATTTGATTTGCTATTTAGTTCAGTTGTAGATGACAAGTTCTTCAGCTAAGTTATTTAGTCAAATATTAGTACTGAAAGCTTTAGCATTTGCTTATTCCCACAAAAAAATGTTTAGCAGCTTGCAGCCAAATTGACACACCCACGTGGAATAGCTCAAGAGACCGTTTGCCTAGACAGGATTATCATATTATCATTCTGTGCAAGCAACCAACAACAATAGTGTGAGTATGCTACGATATCCCGGATTATCGGCCGCTGTTTGTCCATGTGTGTATATGGGTGTGTGCCTGTGTGAATGCGTCGAGTTAAACAGACAACACATTCAAAGTCCCTTTCAGAGTCAAATGCGTTGTCGTTGCGTACGGATGTGCGCGCGCACAATCCTTGAAGAACTTACTTTCATATATTTAAATTTTTTTTGCGCAAATACTTTCATGTAGTTTATTTATAACTAATACGCGTGTGTTTTTTGTGTGTGTGTTGTTAATATTGTTGCAGAGTGTGCTGCTTGTTTGTTGTTGCTGCTGTTGATCACCATCATCGGTTAGTGGAGAAATAACCGCCATGGAAGATCCAAATCGTATGATGGCACATACCGGCGGCATGATGGCACCACAAGGCTATGGTTTGCCAGGCCAGGATGATGGTCAAAATGCTGGCAATGAAAATGAAGTGCGCAAGCAAAAGGATATTGGTGAGATTTTACAACAGATAATGAGCATTTCGGAGCAATCGTTGGATGAGGCGCAGGCCAGGAAGCACACCTTGAATTGTCATCGCATGAAGCCGGCGTTATTCTCGGTGCTGTGCGAGATCAAGGAAAAGACCGGTAAGTTTTAAATGCAAATAACTATAGACAAAGTTTTTTTTAGCATAATGTGCTTGACATTGATTAGCTAAGCTAGGAAGAATCTTAAGATTTTTAAAACCAGCTCAATCTGCAAATTGTAGAGTTATCTAGAAGTATTCACTCGCTTGCTTGTACGCCAAATGAACTTGGAATATTTTGTGGAACACGAATAAGAGCTGCCGAAAGATAGCAATATTTGTGGTACAACTTGACTGCTTTTTTCGTAACGCAGATATTTCATGGTTCTGGTGCTTAAAGATGCTTTATATACTCTGTGTATAAAACAGACAGAAGGACGAATTACTTACAAGTTGTTTGTACTAAAAAGGCTGCGCTTGGATAGCGATTGAGCTATGCTCGTCTGTCCATTCTCAAGCTCAATCTCAGAGATGATAAAATCTAGAGATACGTAGTTGTATTTTTTTAATCTCTTGTTTAGTTCTGTAATCCTAGCTGGACAAAGGATCAACAGTTTATATGGTTGTTCGATTTTTGAAAGATGTACTGTTAAGCTCATAGTGAATATTTGAGCTTTTTCGTGAGGATATCCTTAACATTTTCATTTGCAAACAAATGTTGATTACCTTACCTTCAACTACAGTATGGCCAAATAAAAACGATAGAAATTTTTTATTGGGTGTTATCAAATAGATAGATAGATCAAATGGCCGCCTCGACTACACTGGCAGTGAACATGGGTAAGCCGGGTGGACTCTTTGGCGATGTCGAATTCTGCTGACCGTCGCGAAATCTTTTGCATTACTGGCTGCTACAACGTCTCTATTATCTTCACGTCACTGAGTAGCTTAAGCTCCAAAAAGTTGTATGCACTCTGAAACTTTGTACTATGCGATGTCATCAGATACTTTGGATTGACTGCTTCTGAGACACAGCCATATCATTGCTATTGGGGTCAGCCTATAATTTTGAAAAATGTACTCAATGCTTCAACAGATTTCATTAGATTATGCTGTTCGTATTTGGTTTGTCTGATTGTACACCTCTCTCTACGAGGATTTGCAGCACCTTTCTATATAGTAGATATGCCAAAGTCATGGCATGAATTTAATATGTAACGTTATGCATAGCTAATACGTGGATATTGTCAGAGTTTGTTTGTTTGTTTGTGTTGGCTGTTCCAATTCTCCCCATGGACACATGCAATATTCCCAGCTAAAGCGAAAAATTTGAAATAAGTTTTTGTCGGTGTATTTCTATTTGTGTGTGTGTGTCTGTGTTATGCGTTTATTTCCTTTTTATATTAAGCCAAGACGCACATACAAATACAAATACAATCACACGAATACGGACACGCACACAGATACAGACAAACGTACACGTAAAATGGGCAATAACAGCGCATTTTGATTGTGGGCCAGATGTTTTGAATAGCCCTGGAACATTGGCGCGTTGCCGTTACCAATGCCATTGCCTAACCCTAAAGTACCACCCAACGAATCCCAGCAACAACAACGACAAAAGCACAAAAAAAAAATACATATATATATATAAGAAACCCCCACTGTCCCAGTACCCATTCCCCCACTACACAGATCTTAGCAACTTGAGCAACCCTAAGTTGTTGCCAATGCGCACCGCTTGCGAAATTATCTTGGGTAGAGCTCAACCAAGATGTTCTCTACTGGGCTCATGGTATGAGAAGTAAGCATTTACTTTCGTCTTGTTATTCCTGTTGTTGTTGTTTTCATTTAGCCTGTGGATTCTGGTTACATGAGAACTTACAAGACATTTTTGGTTAGCCTGATGTTGTGATGATAGAGAGGAGTTAAAAAATAGCCACCGTATACAGTGCTGGCATGTGAATTTCCCAGATTAAAGCGCTATAAAGTTGCCTTAAAAAGATGCAATTGCATTAAACTAAAAGTGTATTAGTAAGCTCCTATATGAGCTATATGTACCACATTGAATGCATATATGTTTATTCCAAACTGTTTCGAAGTTACTTGCCGAGATTTCGAACAGTCACAATAGAAATCGAAAACCAAAAAGTCCGCATTACTATGGGAAATCCCGAACTCTGTCCACGAACTTTGAAGTTTATCATCATTTCCTTAATCTCCCAGGGCCTCAACTTTGAAGTTGCTTTACAAAACAACAAGAAAATGTTTTGAAAGCGGTTTGCAGACCTTTACTTTTAAAAAGTTTTGAAAAATTTAAAAATTTCTTTCGAATTACGTTTGCGTTTGAACAAAATGTGTATTCAGTTCACAAAATCATTTGGAGCAGTGGTTGGTTTACAAATCTAAAACTGTTTTTTGCCTGTTTTTAATGCTGGACATTCTAAAAAACCATATTTAAATTATAATACCCAAATGGATCGTGGAGATGTGTACATTTTTTGAAAATTTATTACAAATCTCTAAAACTTAGAGAAAAATTAGAGTCTAAGTAGTGAATATGCTACCTATTAAGAAATCACAATTTCAATAATATTTAAACCTAAGCGATATTTATTTCTAAAACCGCAACAGTTTGAGAAAGTTTTCTAAATACAATAACTCGAAAATATCGCCTGCTAATTTACTTACTACATTTTCGAAATTCCAAAAAAGTTTTTCTTTAGAAGTACCCAAACCTTTTTACGAAAAAAGTTTAAATTTGGTACAAAAGCTACAAAGGCTATCAAAATCATGGAAATAAAATGGGAGTCAACTTCTAGGACAGAGTTTTAAGCAGGAGATTTTGCTTGAAAGTTCTGGGTTAAGGGGGGTATGCGCATATAAAAAGAAAAAACCCATTTGGGATATTCCAAAGTGCGAAATTTTTGGAACTGCGTATAGGCCTTAAATTCTAAAATATATAATTTTTTGTTATTCAGAAATGACACTGTGAATGGAAGTAAAATTTCGAAATATTTTTTTGATCGGGATAGGTGTATACTGGGCTTAACGACTGTAACCGATTCAATCGAAAGGAACAAGGGTGAGAAGGAAATTTTTTAAGACGCAAGAAATTTCGCTTTGCTTAGGGAAACCAAAGTCCATGGCTCCAAAATTTCGAAATTATTTACTTATTATCCACCATCGATACAGGGTTGGCATATGCCGGGTTCTCCGACCGAAGCCGCCCGTTGTTTCAATTTAATATAGAGTTACGAAGAGTTAGAACCAAAAAGCGGGAGCAGCAAGAAATCTCGCTCTTCTTAAGAGCCCAAAGTTTTTTAATTTAAATTCCATATAATTGCCACATTTCCCAAGGCACCTAGTGGGGCACATATTTACTTTATTTTTATCTATATATATCACTATGTAAAACAACAAAAAAAACAAAGAAAACATTTTAAATCGTAATGAAGTAGCGATAAGAACTCTTTCGCATCGATGGCCACACGGCGCCTTCAAAGTAAACAAAACACCAAACACTTGACCCAGCAACTTCGGCTATTCGAACTATAGTGTAGCTGGGTAGCTTGTGGAGCGAGCAGGGGAACTAGAAGGCGGAGCAACTACTGAGTGAGAACTTGAAGGCATTAAAGAGCTGCCCAAGTGTTGCGCGAAACGTGTATGTTAAAAATATGAACAAAAAGAAAAGAAAATAAAGAAACACTTCTTCTTTGAATGAATGTACAAATATTTGTATATGAAAACAGTCGGAACAGAAATTATTCGCACACGTTTAAATTTCAAGTTTAAGGCTTCGTAGCATAATATTTACCATAGTGATGAGATTTGCAAACAGATTAAAATTTTTTGGAAAAAAAAAAATTCAAAAAACTTCAATGCGACTTTTAGTAGTCTCGCACTGAAAAGTAGAAAACAAGATAAAATTCTATTTCACACTCTTCGTTTATTAAACAAACAACTTACTCGTATATATATTTAATACACATTTTTAGTTATATACAGAGTATGGTCGTAGTCATATGACAGCTACCCAAAAGCTTATAATCACTTATTATTTTTGGAATGCATAGTTTTGTGGCCTATAGCCAGCGGACAGCAAAGACGCTTCCAACGATAGCTCATTTGTCAAATTATTGTGAGTGGTTTAGAATTTATGAGGGAACAGATAAACATGCGCATCCTTTTTGCTTCGCTGTAGTCGGGGAAAAAAATTGATAAAAAGTCACAAGACTAAAATCCTATATAATGTTGAAAAAGAGCAGAAATAAACATAAAAAGGCATTTTTTTCACGTCCAAAAATTCTTCGGACACTTGTTACACAAGATGACATTTTCTTATAATAAATTTTTATATACTAAATCTGAAGGTAAAGGTATAATTAGCTTTTGCAAATCTATGTAACATTGAAAAGTAGAAGCCGGAAACCCCAACATGGTCGGGAGTACAATAGCAATTGAACTAGACATTTCTGTACGTCCTTCTGTATAAATTTCTTGTTCTGGAAGACTATAAGAGCTAGGATAACCAAGCCAGAGATTTGAATTTTCTTATGTGAGCAGCCTTTTTTTCTGCCACATCCACTTGAACCCACAAATAATCTTAAAGCGCCATATTTCATTATGAGAACTTTTTACTACAAATAAAAACATACTCAAAAACGTGAAATTCACAAGTGTACGAATAATTTCGACTCTTACTGTATATCAGATACATTTGTATCTGTTGGTTTGTTTGTCTTCGTATTCGCAAGCACATTAACATATTTTATCGGCAATCGGGCGGTTTGAGAGTCTTGAAATTAGTTTTCAACAAAGAACAACAACAGTGTGTAGAAAATATAAACCTGTTCCAGATATCCGTACCATAACTTGTAGTATCTATAAGTCTTAAGATATTGTATCTGTTGTATGAGAAAAAAAAATAATGCGCGACATGTTTCAAACAAAATAAAAAAAAAAAAAACCAACTCGCACTTGGCAATTTTATTATATGCATATGTACAACGTGTATATAGGTATTATAAAGTAGTAGTATATACTTGTACATATATATGTACCTACATATTGCAGCCCTTCATTCAGCCTTATTGTTCTTTCATTTGCCATGTAGTAGCTGTAGCATATAGTAGTATACTAGTAGCTGCTCCTCCTGCTGCCCTAACATTCAAATTTACGAGCTGGAAATGCTATTTACCCATATAGAAGAACATCTACAGCTTTGCCATAGTTCTTGTGTTGTTGTTGCTTTTGTAGTTGCCATTGCTTTTAAATGCTTCATTAGATACGCAAATGATGCTGTTTGCCAGCAACAGATCCCCAGTGCCATAACAAGCCAACCAACAAAAGGGTTACAGAGCATGGACCAAAAGTTTTAAATTTCAATACATTGAGAACATTTGCCTGGCACAAAAGTTACAAGCAAAACTTTAAGTTCAACTTTGGCCAAATACACGCGTAATTATTGAAAAGTCTAAATGTGAAATAGTTTTTCAAAAGCACGCTTTGGATTTTGTTATTTTAGAGCGAGTTTTGAATATTAGGGCAAAGAAGTACATATATTTAAAGCGTTGACTCTAAGAATTTGATAAATAATTTGGGATTAAAAACTCGCAAATTAAGACATTCGATGCATGAATGCCATCTTTAAATTTATGTAGTATATTATATTAAAGACTAGAAGGGTGCTACGCCTAACAATATTTATATATTTTTTTATACGACGTGGTTTATGTTTAAATGATTTTTCTATTATTGCGGTGACAAATATGGTATGGCTTGCTGGCGCCATCTAGCGACAACAATATGCTTGCGCCATCTAGCGGCCACACTAAAAAGCAAAAATTAATTAAGACGAAGTTAAAAAACATTTTAATGCAATTAATTGATTTGTGCGTTATAAATATATTAACCGCGACCCTAAGAATCGGATCTACTTGGCTGCCTACTAGCCCCAGAGCACCGCAGCTAATTCGATTACCAAAACAAACTTAGTTATTGGACATGGTTCTATGCTATGCGATTCTATGAGCCAATCTCTGTACAATCTTAAAATCCCTACAAGAGTTGGAATTGTTGATGCCCATCTTGCTCAGTGTAAGCCTACAATGTCCCACGAGTTACCTAGTCAATATTCTAAGTAAATTCTCGCCTAATTGGGTAGATTTTTTTTAAGCTATTTCACTTGGAGTAATCGAGGGGTTACTCGAATATTCTAAGTAAACTCTCGCCCAATTGGACAGATTTTTTTTAAGCTTTTCAACTTAGAGTAAGTGAGGGGTTACTCGATCTATTATAGACTAGCTGTGCTGATTCAGGTTGAGTCTCGTCGCTCCTCTTCTCTTAGTAGCTTTTGTGTGTCTGTCAATGCCGCAGAAGGATTCTTCGATATTTTTATGTTCTGGCATCCATCTAAGAAAGATTTTATTCCATTGTTCTAGATGGTTTAATTTGGCTCTAGTTTCCTCAGCCAAGATAGTATTGCAATAAGCCTAAAGCACATACATACTTCTGCTTGAAATATGCCGGTGGGCCTATCCGATTCTTCATTGTCTCGAAGACAATGAAACCACCAGACATAATCTCCGTGACTGCCCAGCGCTGGTGTGGGACAGAGCCTGTTAGTAGGCAAGGAACGGATCAGTCCTTTCCAACTTAAGGCCCGTACGCAGCATGCGAGAATTTCGCACGAAATGTCAAAACTTTGAGGCCTATACGCAGTTCGAAATATTTCGCGCGGAATGACAAAACTCCATATACAAAAAAAATCCCATTTGGGATATCCCGTTTGGGAATTTTTTTTTATATGAAGTTTTGTCATTCCTCGCGAAATATTTCGAACTGCGTAGACCCTTTTATATAAAAAAATATCCCAAAAAAAGGAAATTTTTTTTTTATATATGAAGTTTTGACATTTCGTGCGGAATTTTTGCATGCTGCGTATGGGCCTTTAAGTCAATACCAACAAAAGACCTACTGCTATTCATAAGGAAAGCGGAAAGTCTTTTGGGGGGGGTACAAAAAACCTCGAGATTCTGATAGTCACGCTCTAGGATCCACGACTTCTAGGCCGGTGTCTTCCTTAGACCTTAAACAAGACCTTCTACAAATAATAATTTGTTTGAGAAAAGTGGCTGCAGAAATTCAAGATGAAAGAGATTTTTAATCTCTCATTGAATAGTTATAATCCTGTAATGGCAAAAGACATACTGTCCCTTACCTCTAACCCCTTTGGTTTCAAGTTATATGCCAAAACGCTGGCTTGTTTTGTTCCATGTTCCATTATTCTGACATCTTTTATGAGAATCAATGAGTGATGGGTTCAAAGATTCTTTAGTTAGAAGCCGCCCTGATATGGGGAAACAGACGCTTACCTGATGGCAATTTGGCTACCAAAAAGGCATCAGGGCTTGTTGTGGACTGCGCTTAGCTTCAGGACTCTTCCTCGACCTTAACGGCATGGGTGGCCCTACCGATAGCTATGCTACCGCCGGCATCGCTCTGGATTCATCGCCCCTAATGAGCCACCTCACCACGACAAGGTGGCAATCCCCGCGGAGGGGATTAAAATTAATTCATTTAAAGTGTTGAACAATACAAGCAGTTTGTGAACATAACTGGCTAGGACTATGCAGCCAGCCTTAGTGTAGAAAATGGTGCGTTTGGAAAAGTTCAAATGAACCATTCAGTCCAGTAGACAGTTTATCGGAAAAATTAGTTCTTCTTTAAACTATGCAAAGTGAATCTTTATTTAAATCATGAATTTTTTTGTGGGTATATTTGAAATCGCTCGAATTTTTCTTGGAAACTTTAGGTAAAAAATTTTTATCGAACCCAAAACAGACTTGTAAGCCGTGTAGAGCAGACATTGGTACCAATAGCTAAGATCCAATATTACAATAATTAACTTAGGAAGTGAGTTATTTTATCATTTATATTTTTTTAATTATGTTTTTACTTTCGAATCCTTTCAAGACATATATTTTCTAACAGACATCTAAACTACTAGCATTGCAAATTCTTAGAAAGGTTTGTTCCCAAAGTTATTTTTGTATAGTGCATTCAAATTAGGAGCTAACGAATTGAATAATTATGCTTGTATTCCTGGTTTTGTATTGATCAGACTCTACACAGGGGTCATCGACCTCCATTCATTTATGTCAGTGGAGGCACTCCCCAAGGGGTAGTACGTTTTTATCCCACCCGCTTTTATTAAAACACAGCAGTAAACAACTTGTTATGCGACTTGGATGCAGTTGACTGCACAGCGATCCGCTTCTCTCCGCATAACTGGAGTTCTTTGCACTTTACCAAGCGAAACTCTTAAAACAATAATATATCACGTTTATGGGAAATAAATGAATTGATGAATGGAGACACTATAATAAAATGCATCAAGAGACAAAGGTTAAAATGTGCCAGCCATGTTGCACGACTGCCCGAAGATAGGCCACAAAAGAAAATTTTTACGACTAGCTTACCAGGTAACAGAAGAAGAGGTTGACCACGTAAGAGATGGATAGATGGAATACAAGAAGACCTACGAAGAATTGGAATCACTAATTGGAAAGACAGAGCGAGAGATAGAGAAGAGTGGAATAGTGTTATACGACAGGCTTAGGTCCTTCACGGACTGTCAATGCCCTGGAAGAAGAAGAAGGGAGCGAGGGCTACTTGCCAATTTAGGAATTCCCTACCTATAATGCCAAACCCAATCAACTGCTCGCTAAGGAGGGGGAGATGCTCCACTGTAGAGCGCACTATCCGGAAAACCGAGCTAATGGATGACTTTTGCAGTAGCAGCTGGTACGAAGTCTTCTTCATAGAAACCCAAGAGCCTTGCCCCTCTTTAGTGCTGGAGAAAACATCGATGATCGAAGTTTAAAATCTCTATATATCGATGTTGGCCAACAGAGATGTTTCTCCAGCACTACTGAACACCCATTTGATGAGAGCAGAAGTGCTGTAGAAACATCTCTGTTGGCCAACATCGATATATAGAGATTTTAAACTTCGATCATCAATGTTTTCTCCAGCACTACCTCTTTTCATTCAGAAGAAGACTTAAACACCTTGGGGTTGGAAGTCGCTGTTGTTGCTTCCGAAATTATTGCACATACCTATAATCTCTCTTTGACCTATAAAGGCCCCTACGAGTGAAAATAGGTCTCTAAGTTCAGTGTGCCAACCCAATGTTCGTTCCAATTTAATCTGATCTGGGATAATCGTGCTCAACGCAATTTCGACTCGAATCCGGCTTGCAGCCAGCCTGTTTTTATAAATTAAATTTTTACTAGCTTCTAAAAGACGCATAATTATTTTTTTTGCTCGCTGGACTTAATAAGCTGCACACTGAGCCCAAAAATTTGCATTAGTACAAAAAAAAAAAAGAAGCAATATGCTTATGGTATGGGATTAAGGGTAAGTTAGTCGGTTAGAGTCAGAGTTAGTTAAATAGTGAACGTTTTTCTAATTTTTTGCACAAGTTTTAACAAGAAGCCAAGAAGCAACATGCTAGCATGGTAGCAACCAACAGCAGCACCTTTATGTGGCACGGTCACCAACAAATATTGCCACTGGCGACAGCTGGTCTAATATCATAAAGGCAGCAGGAAAAAGCTAGGTACAACAACAGTCTGGCATAAATGGGATAACTAGCATGGAGCATGAGCACTAGTCGGGTTGGGAATATTTGGGGAGTAGGTTAACATGCACAGGCAGCAAAATAATGCCAACAAGGAGAAGACGAATAAAGCTGATGTGGATGAGCATAAGAATGACAACAATAAGTACAACAACAAAAAAGCAGTGGAGGAAATTATGTACTGTTGCAAGATTGGAACGTGTGCTCGGCTATGAAGAGGGAGGTGAAGCTGCAGGACTGTTTGCTACTTTTGCTTTTAGGTTAGAATATTGGTAAAGTTTTGACAGTCATCGCACTTGGTGTGAATTTTGCCCCAAAGTCAACTGGAACGCTTATTGCAGCAGATACACACAAACAAATGACTTATATATAAGAGATGCCTTGGCTTAAAGTGACGATAAAAATATGTTTTGAAAAAAAATAAAAGTGTATCTTGAAAGAGTTTGAAGGAATTTATAGTAGACCCAATAGACGTTGTCTTACCCGAACGCTAACTTTGCTGCCATTGGCGTGCTCAGTTAAGGTTTTACGATATTCCCAATTTTCACTTAAATAGCTTGATTTTAAAATGTCAATCAAACATAACGATTGGGATATTTTTCAGTCAAAATTTTCCGAAATTCTTCATCGCGAATATTTTCATATGATTCTCATTTTGGAAAATTTGGCCTTTTCTACTTTTTCGGTTGAATTTTAGAATACAGAATGAGTTGGCCAAGAAGAACACAGCGAAAATTCCAACAAGTAAATCGGATGCTTTGTTTTGGAGCTATGGAATTCACATAGCCGATTCTCCAGCACTACTAAACATCCATTTGATGAGTGTAGAAGTGCTGGAGAAACATCTCTGTTGGCCAACATCGATATATAGATATTTTAAACTTCGAAACATCGATGCATTGATATAACTTCGATGTTTTCTCCAGCACTATTACAAAGTAGTGCTGGAGTAAATGTAAATCGATGTTATATCGATGTATCGAAGTTTAAAATATCTATATATCGATGTTGGCCAACAGAGATGTTTCTCCAGCACTTCTACACTCATCAAATGGATGTTTAGTATTGCTGGAGAAACATCTCTGTTGGCCAACATCGATATATAGATATTTTAAGCTTCGATACATCGATATAACATCGATTTTTTTCTCCAGCAATAGTACAAAGGGTATATTTATTATTTTAAGTTTGTGCCAGCCGTAAATGTATGTAACATATAGAAGGAGTCGTCGAAGAGCCCCAAAGTTACCCAAAGTATGATAAGATGATGACTAAAGAAGTCGATATACCCATGTATGTCTTTCCGTCCGTATGAACGCCTAGATCTCTGAGCTGGTCAGAGCTAAAGCAATCAAAATTTCAGATTAGATCCCTTATTATTTCATAGGAGACAGGTTAGGTTAGGTTAGGTAAGGGCGGCTGTTGGTTTGAAAAACCAGCACACTTAGGCCTGGACCGGCCCGTTGTGATACCGCGAATCTCTCTTTAACCCTTCTCCTGAGATAACTATTCTAAAGGGATTCCCATCCCGTTGCTGCAATGTAACTTGCGATCCTCTTTGGACATATATGTGCTAGCTCCGCTAGGTCATGAAGGAAGTAATTTCCCAGGTGTTTTTTCCTACGTCTACTGAGAGCCTCACAGGAACAGAAAAAGTGCTCAACTGATTCAACTTCTTCTTCGTCTTTGCAGCTTCTGCAAAAGTCATGACTCGGAACATTCATTCTGGTCGCATGTGTCCCGACAAGCCAGTGTCCAGTGATCGCTCTGACAACTGCCGAACAGTGCGACCGTTTGAGATCGCTTTGGGTCGATTTGAGGCCATATTTGGCGACTGATTGTGCAATGGGGTGTATTATGCCATAGCCTTTGTGCGTGAGAGCTAAATTTTTCCCTGATTTGTAGCTTAAAAGTGGCCATTGGCATACAAATATCTCCCTTGTCCGGTAGGAGGGTAGAGGTCGTGCCCTGTCTGGCCAATTCATCTGCTATTTCATTACCTGTTATATTTTGGTGTCCTGGCACCCAAATGAGGCTAATAACGAACTGCTGTGCCATCTCTTGAAGAGATTTGCGGCAGTTGTTTACTGTCATCGAGTTGGAAGATAGTGCTCGAAGTGACTTAATGGCTGCCTGGCTATCCGAGAATATATTTATCGCACCGGTATCCAGGCCGGTATTGCGTAAGCAGACCAAAGCCTCTTTAATGGCAAGGATCTCTGCTTGAAAAACGCTACAGTGGTCCGGAAGTCGAAAAGACTGCCGAATATTTAATTCCTCAGAGTAGACTCCCCCCCCCAACATGGTTGTTGAGCTTGGAGCCGTCCGTGAAGAAATTAATACTGTCATTTTGACATGGTCGAGTTTCCAACCACGATTCCCTAGTGGGGATATCGGTGATGAATAATGTAGATGGGTGCTCTAAAGGAGTGCAGTAATCTGTCATTATCACATGTGTGTCTTCTTTCAGAATAGACGAGTGCCCATATTCCAAGACTGCCCAGAATTTAGCGTCTTTTAGGCGTCTCGATGTTATAGTGGCAATTTCTTTTGCCATCATGAGGATGGAAGTAATATTAGTGATAGCGTTTAGCGCTTCATAGGAGACAAGTTTAAACAAACATGGTAAAGAAATATCTCTTGGAGTTCGTAAGCAATATGTCGGATTTGATTGCAATGTGTTGGTACAGGGTATCCCAAAGTCGTCTGAGCCCGACTTTAACGTACGCCATCTTTTTTAATGTACACAAATTTACAAGTCATTTTTTTTTTTATATCCGTTTTTTTTTTCAAGTCTTATTTTTTCGGGTTTCCTTAACCTCGTGTAGTAGGTGACTCCGAAAAACAAATTCCAATGCGAAGTTTCAAATTTCTTTGGCTAATTTTTTCTAGCTTATTATGTTTGTTCTTTCTTTACCTTATGTTTTAATATGCAGCACCGAATTAGGAACAAAAATTTTGGTGGGAAATTCCGAATTTCATTCTCACTATAATAATTTCTAATTTGACATGTTGTATATGTTTTTCTTATAAACCTGTCGGTGTCTACAAATGCCGCAGTCATGTCAGTTGTTGGAAAGCTAATGGTCATTTCCGAAGTAATTTGCTGCGTAGAATCCGAATCAGGGGTCAGAATTGGACTATAACGTCAGCATTTTGAGATATTTGAGGTTATGTACCCGAAAAACGGCGTTTTTGTCCTACTTTTGAGGTTATGTACAGGGTGCAAACAATTTTTGTGGTCTGTCTCTTCAGTTACATCATTTAGTACCACTCTTACCCTTTAATTTAAGAGCTTAAGAGATCAATAACGAATTCTTTTTTCGCAAAGTTATGGCTATTCGAAGTTACGAAATATATCCCTTTGACGTCATTAGCATTTGCATTAAGCTTTTGAGACAATAATTATTTACTGTGCAATTTCTCTTGAAAATTTTCATTTGGGGGCTTATTTTTCTGACTTCATATTCGTTCTCAGCGACCTCAGTCGCAGTACGCAGCTTATGGTTACTTTTATGATGAATATATCGCTTCATATCTAGGATTGAAAATATTGTTTTCTTTTAATTTTCTGAATTTTGTAAAGGTTTTCTATTGCTTGTGCTTTGTGAGATCCCCACTGGTGCAGAGGTCATCTTGGTATGCCTAGAAAATATATTCAGGAGAATTAACGCAGCTTCGACTGTAGCAGTGGACAGACAGTTCGTCTATAATTTACAACGTACACTTCTCATACTTTTAATCGGAATCTGTAGTTTGGGAATTCCATGAGCGGCAGCCTCAAGTTTTCTCTACTCTATGGAAAAATTTGTATATTTAAGATTTTTTGACAGTTATTTTTGTTTCATCGCTTTTTTGCCATATCTTATCTTATAGTTAAGAAATTCTGATAAACTTTTCTAGTTATCTTGCGAAATGAGTGAACCACCATGGTTCAGGGTTCCATTGCAAAATGTGTATAATATACACAACTAGGATCTTTCTTCTTATAGGTATTGACCAGACATATGATTATACGTTTACTCTCTATTTAAGAAAACGACAAGTTTGAGTTTTAAGGAAACTTAAAAGTCTGTCGCTGTCAACGCGCTGCTGTTTGTTGCATCAACCCAAGTTGGGTACGCATTGAAAATACTGATGAGTTTTGTAGTCGTTGTTGTTGTTGATTTTGTTGTTTTTCGACTTGGTCCTGGTTGTTGTTTTTCTTGGGCTATTACTGTTTTGATACTTTGGCAGGCAACGTGATTAAGATCATGCAAAACAAGCAGCTGAAGCAAAAGTGGCAAGTTGAAGCAGCGGACGGCGGCAAGTGCCACAAAATCTAATTCATGCCATGCCAAAAACAAAAACAATCCGCCAAGGCAGCAGACGACAGACAAACAACCAAGAACTCGCAACACATAATACAATTGCCAATGAGTGAGCTGAGCGGGCGCAAGAGAGAGAGGCAGAGCAGGCAAGAGGTCTCCCAGCGCAATGTGGCAAGTACTATGCTTGCTTTGGAGAGGGTTGGCTGTGTTGTTTTTTTTTCATTTCATTTTTTGGAGCTGGTTAGCTGCACTGAAAGCTTCGAGCTGCTCTGCTAGGTTTAAATACTTTCCGACTTTCGACAGTGGCGCATAATAAAATTTTATGGCTTTTCATCTTGTTGTCTCTGCCAGAGAAAAGCAAAGCCAGTAGTTGTAGTAGTAGCAGCAAAGGATAACAATAAGAAAAACTTTCTTTTAACTTTTGGTTTAAACTTTAAGCTTATGGGAAAATGGTTTTCTCTACATTTTTGTTACAGTGCTCTCCATTCGCAATACGCAGGAGGAGGAACCACCAGATCCACAATTGATGCGTCTGGACAATATGTTAATAGCCGAGGGCGTGGCTGGTCCCGAAAAAGGCGGCGGTGGTGCTGCCGCAGCCTCAGCAGCAGCTGCCAGTCAGGGTGGTTCACTATCCATAGATGGTGCCGATAATGCCATTGAACATTCGGATTATCGTGCCAAATTGGCACAGATTCGCCAGATCTATCATCAGGAATTGGAGAAATATGAGCAGGCATGCAATGAATTTACTACACATGTTATGAATTTATTGCGTGAACAAAGTCGCACCAGGTAAGTCACAATGGCACTGAGAAATCAAAACGTTTGACTAATTCATTTTATATTTTGCAGACCGATTACACCCAAAGAGATCGAGCGCATGGTACAGATCATACACAAGAAGTTCAGTTCGATACAAATGCAATTGAAGCAATCGACCTGTGAAGCGGTTATGATCTTACGTTCTCGTTTCCTGGACGCCCGACGCAAGCGACGCAATTTTAGCAAGCAAGCATCGGAAATACTTAATGAGTATTTCTATAGTCATTTGAGCAATCCGTATCCATCCGAAGAGGCCAAGGAGGAGCTGGCGCGCAAGTGTGGCATAACGGTGAGACAGCTAATTAGGAATTGCAGCTACTAGGAGCATTTTCATGTCGAACATCAGAAACTTACTGTTGTTAAAGCTAGGGAATTGAGTTTATGTTACGTAGCTTGTTAGATTTTATCCAAAAATGTTAGTCTCTTCTTTTAGCTAAAAGAATTGTAGCCAAATCTCTTGATAAGTTATGTACTGTAGTAACCCATTGTATTCTTAATTATGTTTAATCTTAAAAAAATATATTGTTCGATGCTAAAGTCGATAATATCATACATACATTAGAATACATAAGAATGGGCGCCTGTACATTTCACCTCTGCTTCATGCGGTTTAAAGAAATATTTCAATAGAATATTGAACTCTAAAGCAAATTACATTTTTAAAATTTAAACCAAAACAAAATTACTAACAACTGCTTTATTTTTTTCTATACTAGGTATCACAAGTTTCCAATTGGTTTGGCAACAAGCGTATCCGCTATAAGAAGAACATAGGCAAGGCACAGGAGGAGGCCAATTTGTATGCGGCTAAGAAGGCAGCCGGCGCTTCACCATATTCAATGGCCGGACCGCCAAGTGGCACTACAACGCCCATGATGTCACCCGCACCGCCTCAGGATTCAATGGGTTATCCCATGGGTACTGGTGGCTACGATCAACAGCAACCGTATGATAATAGCATGGGAGGGTACGATCCAAATTTACATCAGGATCTTAGCCCTTGAGGATAGGCTTGCCAAACTTAATGCAAACAGAATGAACACAACAACCAGAATAACAATAGTAATGCCTGCAACTTGAAGGAAATTGTATTAGAGGAAAGTTGAAGGATAAACGGAGAAAACGTAACATAAGCGCTCAACAAATACAAAAAAAAAAAAGAAAAGAAAATAAAAAAAAGAACAACAAAAAATATTACCACAGTCTATAATTAGTGCGCTTCATTTTTGTAGCTTAGTTTGTACAACAACAACAACCACAACAAATTGTGCCTCATATTGTGCCACAAGAACAACAATAATTGTGGGTGTGTATTTGTGTGAGTTTGTTGTCTATGCATACAATCAATTATGTATACGATTATGTCTTAAATATATTATGTATAACTAAACAAAAACAAACTGCATTGTATTTACCCCCCCAACAACAAATTTGCAAAAACAACAACCCACACACATAAACACAAAAACAATATGAGCGCACTAATTATATATATATACAATATAAAAACTAACTAATTACCATTTAATGAAACAATTTTGCGTTGCAATATAATTACAATCAACTTAATAATTTAGTAATTTTTTTTTTGTTTATTGTCTTAAATACAAAAATATATATGTAATTGTACGTAATATTAGTTTTGCTTATTCTTAAATATACTTGTTCTTTGTAAAGCCGCTTTTCTCAGCATATTTAATATACTTTATGTTTTGTATGTACGCATGCAAGCTTTTATATAGAAAACAAATTTGTAATTTAGGATTCCATTTTGCTTTATAAAAATGTTGAAACTACTAAAAGCACTTTGTATAATTTTCAAGCTGTTTATTTTTCGCGCAGACTTTAAAAATTCACTAAAAAACGCTTCAAGGCATAAGTGTAATAATTGTTTTAAAAGCTCGCTACATTTTGTCAAGTAATTTTTTTTTAGCATTTTAAATATTAAGCAAAAATTTCACTTAATTCGCCCAGCTTTGTTTTTGTTTAAATTTAAGCTTTTTTTTTAAAACATTTCGGCAACTAGCTTTTTTGCGCTCTTAAAACGAAAAAAATTGTGAACCACAAATACGTAAAAAACACAAACTATTATAATTACTTAAAAAAAAAAGAAGCGAAAAAAAAGCAAGAATAACTTTTGAAAATGAAAAACGAAACTTTCTACTAGGCATTAGTTAATAGTTATATTTTTTTCCTAGCTTTTAAGCCGCAAAAAAAAAAAACACTAAAGTAAAGAAACTGCAACAAAAACAACAAACGAAAAGCAAACAATTGTATACTAAAAAAATAAACAACAAACATAACGATGGCAAATCATGTATACTAAAACAAATACGATCTATATATATATATAAAAGCAAATCAACTATGTATACACAATTGCAACTCAAATTGTCAATATATATATATATGTATACCTAATTACATTTATATTAAAAGCTAAAACAAACAAAAATGCATACATGTATACTAAAAACAAAATAAAACTAAATTTAAAAAAAAAGCAACCATTAAAAACAAAATTTTTGAAAACTGTGCTACACACAAAAACAAACAAATGCACTACTACGGCGTATACCAATAAGCCCAATAAGTGTTATATTGGCAACTGACAGTTTTATTAACCAACTGTTATACTTATTGTCTGTCATAATGCAAACTTATTTCAAACAGAAACAAATCGTAAAGTTTTACGTTACAAATGCAACAACTTTTAAACATTTTTATTAAATATTTATGGCAAATTAAACTTAACAAAAACAAAACATGTATACGATGTAAATCAAATTTAAATTATTAATTTTTGTTTCACGCTCGTGTTAAGCGTACACACAAACAAAAACAAAAAACCAAACAATTTTCTTTTTTTTTTTTTAGGTGTATGAAAACACAGCACATTGCTGTCCCTTTCTCGCACACACAAGTACACAGCATATGCTTTTTTTGTTGTTACTTTTTAACCATACAAGAAAAATATAAGTAAATCAAAAAAAAGAAAAAATTGTTTGCATAATGAAAAAAAAAGAATGAACATTAAATTTCATTATTAAAGCAAAAAGGCAAAATATTGAACAAATTTCCTTCCTCTTAGTATTCGATGGAAAGTATTGTAATAACATTTTCAGCTAGCAGTAAAAGAACAGAATTGAATACATATACTATATATATATACATACGGATAAACTATGATAATTATTTTAAAATAATAAAGAAATCTATATAATAATTAAATAAAAACATTAAAATAAAAAATGGTGGCAAAAAAAAAATTTCAGCAAATGTAGTTTTTTTTTTATGTTAATGGTTTTTAGATAAGTTTGATGAAGCATAATTTGAAGGTGAAAAAAAGGACAAATCTGCCACGTCTCAAGCTGCTAACATCTACACCATGATCCTTGATTAACGCAACCAAGTCTCACGAAGGTTTTTAGACAAGATTTGATGTAGCTTCTATTACTTAAAAAAAAGTTCGAGTCTGCATCTTCTTGTGGGTTTCCATCCCTCCATATATGCCAATTTTGCTTGTTAACATAGCCACAGACAGACATGTGTATATCGACTTCTCTAGGAGGTCTAGAAATAGAAATAAAAGCGTGTTACGAATGTTATAACAATTTAAACAAATGAGTACAAAAAGAGAGAGAGGCGAACAATCGATACTTCAAGAAAGTACTCACTTGAAACAATTTTGCTACCATCACTGTGCAGGCTGCCATCTCTGACTATAAATAGCAACTCGTGGCAACGTCTGCCTTCCTTTTCTACTGTGCAAGTTGTGAGTTCGAAATTTCGAAACATTTTTGTTTGTTTAATTATAAAATGGAAAATATTGTACGTGGTCGTCGTCGTGGCCGAGGCCGCTAAATCTCAAGAGGTAAGAGTGGATATAACATAATAATAATAATTCAAGATCCGAATGATCTTTAATGAACTCTCTTGTTTAGGGGCAATTATCTGTAATAGCCACACCTAAGGCCACCATTGAGGTACAGCTAGAAGCACACAAGCGACTAAAAGAGCTGAACGTTTCACATCCGGCTGCAGGCTGCGTTTCTTGGGAAGATCGAAAGGTTTCGCAACAACTTGCGACCACATCGAGCTTTGAATTAGATCGAGCTATAGGAGGGAATGCTCGACGCGAATCTGAACTAGTAAGAGTGGATATAACATTTCAAGTTGTCGGACACAATTCCGAACTAAGAAGTGTAATAGCCACCGGTGTTTCTTTGGAAGATCGGAAGGCTGTCACATCGTGCTCTGAATTAGATAAAGCTTTTATAGAGCCTCAAGTCCATAGTGGTAGGTTTGATGAGTTTTTTTCATTAGTTTGTCTTGAAACAGAAGATTTGTTTGTTTATTATAGATACCGAGCCGTTATTTAATAAACAAGGAACAACAGGAAAACTTAGAGTAACAAGCCCTCCTAAATGGACCATTAATCAGTACCATGCGGACTTTGATCCAGATACTGATGACACGCGCCTGCGCCGTGCATATTTGAATGAACATCGTAACGAGATAGATGGGCTTACTTTTGATGGAACCAAACTCTTTTGCACAAAGCTTTTCGATGATTTAGTGTTTGTTACTGCAACCCGCTGTAATAAAAAAATTTGTGTTATGTTAAGGCTTACGTCCACTGTGGAAGCTCCCGATGAACACCAGATTCAAGTGCTCAATGTTATACTGCGTAGAGCAATGGAAGGATTGGAACTCGAGCAGATCTCTCGAAACTATTACGATCCACAGACAAAGGTAGTGTGCTGCATGCAGCTATAATGTTATTGTTTTACATTTGTCCGCTTCATTGTAGATAAATCTAGAAAATTTCCGCCTGCAACTATGGCCTGGATATATCATGTCTATACGTCAGCATTTTCGCGATATACTGCTCTGTGCAGAGATTACTCATAAAGTTATGAGAAGCGAGACGCTGCTTGATATATACAAACAGTGTCAGCGTGACAAGAATAGCCATGAAAATTTTTCCAACCAGTTCAAAGGAAAGTTGGTTTTGACCGACTATAACAACAAGACATATCGCATTGATGGTGTTGACTTTTCATCAACGCCACGTAGCACCTTTAATACAACGGATGGAGATAGTATTTAATTTATTACATATTATAAAAAAGTAAGCTTTACATTATTATCTTAAATTCTATATACTTATATTTGAATATTATTACAGCAGTACAACATAACAATTCGTGAGCATAATCAGCCACTTCTTATATCAATACCGAAAACTAAATTCAATAATGATCAAGTTGTTTTATTGATACCAGAACTGACTCGTGCCATTGGATTAACGGATGCCATGTGGGCTAACATACAGTTTGTTTTTCTGCAAATCTTATTGCACACATTTTATTAACGTATTCCTATTTCTTCTTAAATTAGGCTGATGAAAGAAATGGGACAGCATACACGTATGGCTCCAAAACGACGCAATTTCAGTTTGCGCACTTTTAACAAACGCCATCTATCATTAGTGAAGCAGAGTAGGGAACTGCTTGAATCTTGGAACTTGACTTTGGATAAAGACCTACTCGAGATACCTGCACGCATTCTGCCAAGTGAATCATATGTTTGCGATGCCAAAGCTGACTGGACAAGGGAATTGCGTCATGGCATGCATAGTACTGTCGCTATCGAGCGTTGGTCAGTTATTTACACTATTGCAAACAGAATCCAGTCGCAGGAATTCATTAAACTTTGTATCCAAGCAGCGCAGCAAATGCACATGATCATTTTAAAGCCGGATTAGTAAGTGTTGCCTTTTGCTATTGCTTGGAAAAAAAATCAATTGCCTTTTCTTTAAAGTTGCGAAATTGCTGTCGATAAAGAATACACTATCTAGCTTACTATTATGGAAGCCGCTTGGAAAGACCCACAAATCATAATGATTATGCTAAAGCAGCCTAACGAAGCGAAGTAGGCGTACTTTACACAATATTTCTTAACCAGCTATTTCTAAAATTTTTACTTTAAACACAGATACGCCCTTATTAAGAAGCTCACTTGTTTACAACGTCCTATGCCCACACAGGTAGTGACTTCAAAGTGCCTAGTACGAAATGGGCGCGCCCTAGCTTTTGCCGCTAAAGTTGTCATACAACTTAATGCAAAGCTAGGGGGCGTGCCCTGGAGGGTTGACATACCATTGCAGGGATTAATGCTCATTGGCTACGACGTCTATGCTACACATAACACTTTGTATGGCGCCTTTGTGGCAACAATAGATACTCAAGACACCATTTGCAAATACTTTTCGATTGTCCATGAGATGAGCAAAGATGAAAGTTTGTCAAAAAACATGTCCATAAGCATAAATCGTGCACTTGAAGCCTATTATAGCTACCACGGCACGCTTCCAGACAAAGTCGTATTCTATCGCGATGGATTAGGTGAAGGCAAGCTAGAAAGCAAAGAGCTACAAACAATGACAGATACGCTGACACAGTTTTACAAGAAGGCAGGACGTGGCCAAACGTGGCAAATGGCATTTATTGTTGTCACGAAGAAATGCAAGACGCGCCTAATGTTCAATGATTCAAAAGCACCTCCAGGCACTATTGGCGATAGCGTGATCAGCTTGGCCCAAAAAACAGATTTCTTTTTAGTGCCACAGTCTGTTAATCAAGGAACTGTTTCGCCAACTGCCTATGGAATAGTTTATAGCAACATGGGCTTAACAGCTGATAAATTTCAGAGGTTGACTTTCACATTGTGTCACCTCTGTTACGATTGGTCTGGTACAGTTCGTGTTCCGGCAGTGTGCCAATATGCACACAAGCTGTAGTTTTTGGCAGCGAAGAACATTAAAGAAGCCCCAGCAGCTGGTTTAAACAACCATCTTCATTTTCTATAATTTCATCAATAAAACAATCATCTTTATTTCCTATAATTTGATCAATAAAATTTCCTGAAGCAGGAAACTATCCCTTAATTGAAAAACTGGTAAAAAAATAAATAAAAAAATATTTATCCTTGTAATTGCATTTTAATTTTTTTTATTCTTGCTTGGACGGAATTCTCTTTAAAATGCGTCATAACAGACATTTTTGTAGCCCTTGTTTCGGAACCATGTTGACTACGGAATTGGTTTTGCTGTTAGCGATTACACAGCCCAACACGGTTTAGTTGTTGGAAAGCTATTGGTAATTTTCGAAGTAAACAGCTGCGTAGAATCAGAGTCCGGGGCCAGAATTCGTCCATCACGTCAGGATTTTGAGGTTATGTAGCCGTATAAAACGGCAGTTTTTCAATCAAAGCATAGTTTCCTCCTCAGGAAATTTTATCGATGCAATTATAGGAAATAAAGATGGTTGTTTGATTGATAAAGTTATAGGAAATGAAGATGGTTGTTTAAACCAGCTGCTGGGATTTCTTTAATGTTCTCCGCTGCCAAAATCGACAGCTTGTGTGCACATTGGCACACTGCCGGAACAAGAACTGTACTAGACCAATTGTAATAGGGGTGACACAATAAGAAAGTCAACCTCTGAAATTGATCAGCTGTTAAGCCCATGTTGCTATAAACTATTCTATAGGCAGTTGGCGAAACAGTTTCTTGGTTAACAGACTGTGGCACTAAAAAGAAATCTGTTTGTTGGGCCAAGCTGATCATGCTATCGCAAATAGTGCCTGGAATTGCGTTTGAATCGTTGATCATTAGGCGCGTGCTGCTTTTCTTCGTGACAACAATAAATGCCATTTGCCACATTTGGCCACGTCCTGCCATGTTGTAAAACTGAGTCAGCGTATCTGTCATGGTTTGCAGCTCTTTGCTTTCAAGCTTGCCTTCACCTAATCCATCGCGATAGAATACAATTTTGTTTGGAAGCGTGCCGTTGTAGCTATGATAGGCTTCAAGAGCACGATTAACGCTTATGGACATGTTTTTGGACAAACTTTCATCTTTGGACATCTCATGGACAATCGAAAAGTATTTGCAAGTGGAACTCTGAGTATCTATTGTTGCCACAAAGGCGCCATACAAAGTGTTACGCGTAGAATAGACGTCGTAGCCAATGAGCATTAATCCCTGCAATGGTATGTCAACCCTCCAGGGCACGCCCCCTAGCTTTGCATAAAGTTCTATGACAACTTTAGCGGCAAAAGCTAGGGTGCGCCCATTTCGTACTAGGGACTTTGAAGTCACTACCAGTGTGGGCATAGGACGTTGTAAGCAAGTGAGCTTCTTAATAAGGGCGTATCTGTGTTTAAGGTAAAATTTTAGAAATAGCTGGTTAAGAAATATTGTGTAAAGTACGCCTACTTCGCTTCGTTAGGCTGCTTTAGAATAATCATTATCATTTGTGGGTCTTTCCATGCGGCTTCCTTAATACTACGTTCGATAGTGTATTCTTTATCGTCAGCTATTTCGCAACTTTAAAGAAAAGGTAATTGATTCTTTTTCCAAGCAATAGCAAAAGGCAAAACTTACTAATCCGGCTTTAAAATGATCATGTGCATTTGCTGCGCTGCTTGGATACAAAGTTTAATGAATTCCTGCGACTGGATTCTATTTGCAATAGTGTAAATAACAGACCAACGCTTGATAGCGACAGTACTATGCATGCCATGACGCAATTCCCTTGTCCAATCAGCTTTGGCATCGCAAGCATATGATTCACTTGGCCAAATGCGTGCGGGTATCTCGAATAGGTCTTTATCCAAAGTCAAATTCCACGATTCAAGCAGTTGCATTCTCTGCTTCACTGATAGATGGTGTTGGTTAAAAGTGTGCAAACTGAAAATGCGTCGTTTTGGAGCCATACGTGTATGCTGTCCCATTTCTTTCATCAGCCTTATTTAAGAAAAAATAGGAATACGTTAATAAAATGTGTGCAATAAGATTTGCAGGAAAACAAACTGTATGTTAGCCAACATGGCATCCGTTAATCCAGGGGCACGAGCTAGTTCTGGTATCAATAAAATAACTTGATCATTATTGAACTTAGTTTTCGATTTTGATATAAGAAGTGGCTGGTTATGCTCACGAATTGTTATGTCGTAATGCTGTAATAACATTCAAATATTAGTACATACATATATAGAATTTAAGATAATAATGTAAAGCTTACCTTTTTGTAATATGTAATAAATGAAATACTATCTCCATCCGTTGTATTGAAGGTGCTACGTGGCGTTGATGAAAAGTCAACACCATCTATGCGATATGTCTTGTTGTTATAGTCGGTCAAAACCAACTTTCCTTCGACCTGGTTGGAAAAATTTTCATGGCTATGCTTGTCACGCTGACACTGCTTGTATATATCAAGCAGCGTCTCACTTCTCATAACTTTATGAGTAATCTCTGCACAGAGCAGTATATCGCGAAAATGCTGACGTATAGACATGATATATCCAGGCCATAGTTGCATGCGGAAATTTTCTAGATTTTTCTACAATGAAGCGGACAAATGTAAAACATTAACATTATAGCTGCATGCAGCACACTACCTTTGTCTGTGGATCGTAATAGTTTCGAGAGATCTGCTCGAGTTTCAATCCTTCCATTGCTCTACGCAGTATAACATTGAGCGCTTGAATCTGGTGTTCATCGGGAGCTTCCACAGTGGACGTAAGCCTTAGCATAACACAAATTTTTTTATTACAGCGGGTTGCAGTAACAAACACTAAATCATCGAAAAGCTTTGTGCAAAAGAGTTTGTTGGTTCCATCAAAAGTAAAACCATCTATCTCGTTACGATGTTCATTCAAATATGCACGGCGCAGGCGCGTGTCATCAGTATCTGGATCAAAGTCCGCATTGTAGTGATAAATCGTCCTTTTAGGAGGGCTTGTTACTCTAAGTTTCCCTGTTGTTCCTTGTTTATTTAGTAACGGCTCGGTATCTATAATAAACAAACAAATCTTCTGTTTCAAGACAAACTGATGAAAAAAACTCATCAAACCTACCACTATGGACTTGAGGCTCTATAAAAGACTTAGCTAATTCAGAGCACGATGTGACAGCCTTTCGATCTTCCAAAGAAACGCCGGTGGCTATTACACTTCTTAGTTCGTAATTGTGTCCAACAACTTGAAATGTTACATCCACTCTTACTAGTTCAGATTCGCGTCGAGCATTCCCTCCTATAGCTCGATCTAATTCAAAGCTTGATGTGGTCACAAGTTGTTGCGAAACCTTTCGATCTTCCAAAGAAACGCCGCCTGCAGCCGGATATGAAACGTTCAGCTTTTTTAGTCGCTTGTGTGCTTCTAGCTGTACCTCAATGGCGGCCTTAGGTGTGGCTATTACTGATAATCGCCCCTAAACAAGAGAGTTCATTAAAGATCATTCGAATTTTGAATTATTATTATTATGTTATATCCACTCTTACCTCTTGAGATTTACGGCGAGCATTCCCTCCTGGTGGTATTTTTCCACGGCTACGACCACGACCACGACCAACAGTTAGTCCTTCGATTCGTCGATTTGAATCCGCAGCCTGATGTGAAACGTTCAGCTCTTTTAGTCGCTTGTGTGCTTCTAGCTGTACCTCAATGGCGGCTTTAGGCGTGGCTATTACTGATACTCGCCCCTAAACAAGAGAGTTCATTAAAGATCATTCGAATTTTGAATTATTATTATTATGTTATATCCACTCTTACCTTTTGAGATTTACGGCGAGCATTCCCTCCTGGTGGTATTTTTTCACGGCCACGACCACGACCAACAGTAAGTCCTTCGATTCGTCGATTTAAATCCGCAGCCTGATGTGAAACGTTCAGCTCTTTTAGTCGCTTGTGTGCTTCTAGCTGTACCTCAATGGCGGCTTTAGGCGTGGCTGTTACTGATACTCGCCCCTAAACAAGAGAGTTCATTAAAGATCATTCGAATTTTGAATTATTGTTATTATGTTATATCCACTCTTACCTTTTGAGATTCACGGCGAGCATTCCCTCCTGGTGGTATTTTTCCACGGCCACGACCAACAGTAAGTCCTTCGATTCGTCGATTTGAATCCGCAGCCTGATGTGGAACGTTCAGCTCTTTTAGTCGCTTGTGTGCTTCTAGCTGTACCTCAATGGCGGCTTTAGGCGTGGCTATTACTGATACTCGCCCCTAAACAAGAGAGTTCATTAAAGATCATTCGAATTTTGAATTATTATTATTATGTTATATCCACTCTTACCTCTTGAGATTTACGGCGAGCATTCCCTCCTGGTGGTATTTTTCCACGACCACGACCAACAGTTAGTCCTTTGATTCCTCGATTAAAATCCGCAGCCTGATGTGAAACGTTCAGCTCTTTTAGTCGCTTGTGTGCTCCTAGCTGTACCTCAATGGCGGCTTTAGGCGTGGCTGTTACTGATACTCGCCCCTAAACAAGAGAGTTCATTAAAGATCATTCGAATTTTGAATTATTATTATTATGTTATATCCACTCTTACCTTTTGAGATTTACGGCGAGCATTCCCTCCTGGTGGTATTTTTTCACGGCTACGACCACGACCAACAGTAAGTCCTTCGATTCCTCGATTAAAATCCGTGCATAAAGTATTAATTTGTGGTACGTTTTCCTGATCT
Source organism: Chymomyza costata (assembly GCA_018150985.1). Classification (NCBI taxonomy): domain Eukaryota; kingdom Metazoa; phylum Arthropoda; class Insecta; order Diptera; family Drosophilidae; genus Chymomyza; species Chymomyza costata. The sequence continues at coordinate 29,204,325 of JAECWU010000127.1, read as the reverse complement.
TCCACTACTACGTGTTGACAAGACTTCCGCTCTTTTAGACTCATCGGTGCCTCGACGGCTGCAGAAGAGGTTGCCATTGCAGACGGTTGACCCTAAAAAAAAGAACCATTATTATTGTCATAACCATTTGTTATTTATTTATATTGTATCTATTGTATACTTTTAATATGTATCATTGTTTTGAAGCCAATTTAGTGCATGAAGCTATTGAAACACAAGAACAAACCAGTATGATATCCAGACAGACAAAACTATTTTAGACTTGTCTTCATTGTTTGTTTAAAAAGTGTTTTTTGTCTTTTTGCATCGATTGCCTGCAGTAGCTCAATGCCAAATGTTGCTTTAAAAGTTCTTATTTTTTTTTTTTCACTTAAGTGCATACAAGCTAGCACGAGGTGAGCAGAAAATATTTCAACTTGCAAACTGTTTGGCGTTTAATCTCATTAATTCCAAGATGGCTGCCAATATATTTGAGTATCTACAGGTTTTATCAAACATAAAATGTGACCCACACATGATGTTGCGCAGATGGCAAGATGGCGTCCGAAAAATGTTGTGCACCAAATGTCTTATTGCACAAAAAAAATGGGATAACATTTAAAGATCTTAGTAAACTTAAAGTACAGGGAGATTGGAAATACTTTACGCAAATAACGCTAGCAGAAAATATTTTAGCTTGGCAGCCGCAATGTTTAGATAATTTTTTACGTTCAACCTCATTGATTCCAAAATGGCTGCCAATGCATTTGAGTATCTACAGGTTTTATCAAAGATAAAATGTGACGCGCACATGATGTTGCCCAGATGGCAAGATGGCGTCCGAAAAATGTTGTGCACCACATGTCTTATTACACAAAAAAAAATGGGATTACATTTAAAGATCTTAGTAAACTTAAAATACATGAAGATTGGAAATACTTTACGCAAATAACGCTAGCAGAAAATATTTTAGCTTGGCAGCCGCAATGTTTAGATAATTTTTTACGTTTAACCTCATTGATTCCAAGATGGCTGCCAATGCATTTGAGTATCTACAGGTTTTATCAAAGATAAAATGTGACGCGCACATGATGTTGCCCAGATGGCAAGATGGCGTCCGAAAAATGTTGTGCACCACATGTCTTATTACACAAAAAAAAATGGGATTACATTTAAAGATCTTAGTAAACTTAAAATACATGAAGATTGGAAATACTTTACGCAAATAACGCTAGCAGAAAATATTTTAGCTTGGCAGCCGCAATGTTTAGATAATTTTTTACGTTTAACCTCATTGATTCCAAGATGGCTGCCAATGCATTTGAGTATCTACAGGTTTTATCAAAGATAAAATGTGACTCGCACATGATTTTGCGCAAATGGCAAGATGGCGTCCGAAAAATTTTGTGCACCAAATGTCTTATTGTACAAAAAAATGGGATAACATTTAAAGATCTTAGTAAACTTAAAATACAGGGAGATTGGAAATACTTTACGCAAATAACGCTAGCAGAAAATATTTTAGCTTGGCAGCCGCAATGTTTAGATAATTTTTTACGTTTAACCTCATTGATTCCAAGATGGCTGCCAATGCATTTGAGTATCTACAGGTTTTATCAAAGATAAAATGTGACTCGGCACATGATGTTGCGCAGATGGCAAGATGGCGTCCGAAAAATTTTGTGCACCACATGTCTTATTGCACAAAAAAAATGGGATAACATTTAAAGATCTTAGTAAACTTAAAGTACAGGGAGATTGGAAATACTTTACGCAAATAACGCTAGCATGACGTGAGCAGAAAATATTTTAGCTTGGCAGCTGCAATATGTGATAATTTTTTACGTTTAACCTCATTGATTCCAAAATGGCTGCCAATGCAAATATCAAAGATAAAATGTGACTCGCACATGATTTTGCGCAAATGGCAAGATGGCGTCCGAAAAATTTTGTTCACCAAATGTCTTATTGTACAAAAAAATGGGATAACATTTAAAGATCTTCGTAAACTTAAAATACAGGGAGATTGGAAATACTTTACGCAAATAACGCTAGCATGACGTGAGCAGAAAATATTTTAGCTTGGCAGCCGCAATGTTTAGATAATTTTTTACGTTTAACCTCATTGATTCCAAAATGGCTGCCAATGCAAATATCAAAGATAAAATGTGACTCGCACATGATTTTGCGCAAATGGCAAGATGGCGTCCGAAAAAATTTGTACACCAAATAGCTTAATGCACAAAAAATAGGTAAAGATTTACAAAAATTTAGAAAACTTGAAATACAGATAGATTGTAAATACTTTACGCAAATAATGTTGCTCTTAAACTTGATAACATTTAAATTTCTGGAGTTATTTGCCAGGGGATTGTATTATATCAAAGACAAAATGCGGCACACGTTTGTGTGCGCACATGCGCCGAGATGGCGAGCGAAACATATTCTTGATTAATTAGTTAAATGCACAAAAAAAAAACTTTAGCTCCAGAGTAAAAACTGTAAAAGCGTGTCGTTGACGCTGGCGTTGTTCGTTTTTCACTATAATTATTCAATTTACACATTTTTTTTTTTGCCTTAACACACACGTACATATATGCGATTTTGTTCTCTTACCGATTCACGGCGAGCCTCTCCTGTCGGAATTTTGCCACGGCCTCGGCCACGACGACGACGACGATCACGTACAATATTTTCCATTTTAAATTTTAAATAATTTAAGCAAACAAAAATGTTTCGAAATCCAAATAAAAATCGCGTTAGCCGCTGTCACGTACTCACAACTTGCACAGTAGAAAAGAAAGGCAGACGTTGCCACGCGGTGCTATTTATAGTCAGAGATGGCAGCCTGCGCAGTGATGATAACGGCATTGTTTCAAGTGAGTACTTTCCTGAAGTATCGATTGTTCGCCTCTCTCTTTTTATACTCATTTGTTTTAATTGTTAAGCAAGGCATACACTATACAATTTGCTGTACAGCGCGGCTGTTTATCGAGCGTTCCATTGCATTGTGTGTGGTGCTGCTGTATGTAGTCGTACGACGGTCGTACGAAAAATCAAAAAGTTTTGACTTTTTTGGCCAATCGTACAGACGGTCGTATCGTGTATGTGCCTATTGGAATTATTTTTTGAGTTTATCGAAATAATTGAGCGCATGGTGCCGGCAATATTTTACAAATTAGAACTTAATAAAATTAAAATAAGCAAAATGGAAGACACTGCAGAATGCGTAGCTTCATTGAAGTGTATACAAAAATATGCCAGAATTGTGGAACTGCAAAAGTGCCAATTATAAAAAAAAAATATGTGCGCAACAAGTGCCATCTTAACTTAATGGAACAGTATAAAAAAAATTAAAAGTGATGCCACAATGAACGACTTAAGAAAGAAAATTGCAAATATGCGCACATCATACAAACGGGAATTAAAGAAAGTTTTGAAAAGTGAGCGGTCTGGAGCCGCTGCCGAAGACGTGTATGTCTCGAATCTGTGGTATTTGATGAATTTGAATTTTTGCGCCATTTGGAACTCCCGCTGCCTGGGCGGTCAAGTTTCAGTCCAGATGAAGATGCTGCTTCTCTGAATGTGGTATGTATTAAAAACACAAATCTCATAACCCATAGTAAACAAATGTTGTTTTTCCACAAATAGCGTTCGAAAAGGGTGTCTAGGAAGGCATGTGTTGCTGATGCAAGGATCAGTGTTTTTAAATCAGTAGCACAGCACCTGGAATCTCCAGCTAAAATGCCAAAAAATAAAGTCGAAGCTAGCGCATTCTCATACGGATGGGCGCATATGTACAGGAGCATGGAGAAGGAACAACAGCTGCTGCCAAAACGCGTAATCGACGAAATATTGATGGTCGGACGATTGAATAAATTAACGATTTATAAAGTGAAAAGCGTCAGTGAAATTTTGTCAAACACGGAATCTTTCGCAGACGACAGCACTTAGCTTTCAACAAATACAAACTCGTTCATATATACGGACGACTCAACATCATTTCAATGCTCGCAGGCCCATGTCTTAGCAGGCGCTCCTCCCGTCTGTTTCAATGATGATTCAACATCAATGCAATTCATGAGAAGCGGCCCTGTAACCTTCGCTAATGCGTTTCCAAAGACAGCGGCACCTGTAACATCTTTTCATCATAACCCAAACTCTGATAGATTTTTGGCAAGCGGACCGTTGTCTTTTGCTACAACCTTTGCTAATCCAGCGGCACCTGAAAAAACTTACGGCAGTGTAGCAGACCTGTTAAATGATTACTATTGAAATTTTGAATTTTGTGAAACGAATGGTATCAGATGTAGTGCGGCACTTCTATTGCAAATGCTAACTAATTTTAAACTTTTCAATATTGTCACTGTATATAAACATAAACTTTTTTCTTATTTAAATTTTTATACCCTGTACCGTATGTTACAAAGGGTATATTAAGTTTGTGCAAGCCGAAGCCATACAGAAGGAGACGTCAGAGACCCCCCAAAGCTACCTAAAGTATGATCAGGGTGACTAGAGAAGTCGATATACCCATGTCCGTCTGTCTGTATGAACGCCTAGATCTCAGATATGGTACGAGCTGGAGCGACCAAATTTTTTCGCAACTATGCGCATTTTCCGATTTATATTAATCCTGTCAATTATGGTATGGAACAATGCTCCGCACAATTTGTTGTTTGTATTATACAATTTTACAGCTTGGTAGATACAACAAAAGAAAGCTTTCATCTATATATTACTGAAGTTCTTTATCCTATAGTATTAAGCATCTTAGAGTATCACATTGTTAAAGATACTTACTTTTTATGATACACTAAAAAATTGAGTTACACTCATTTTTATTATAGTTTTATGTAAGTAGTATATTTGAAGAAATAGTGAAAGATGAGTTTACAGAAATTTATACATTTGTACACATTCATACATATGTATGTATGTTGCTGCTTATATTAAACGTAAAGTCATTTGAGCCGTGTTTACACTATCTTAGAAGCAAAAAATAAGTTGACAAAATTTTCAACATTTATAACATTACTAGTTTAATTACATTTAGCATAAATTCAGTTTTCTCTTGAAAAATTTCATCAATTGTACTGTACGATTTGTGTTCTTTTTTTGTTTGATTTTCATTTTTAAATATTTAAACTTTGTAACTGCTTAATATAATTATGTATGTTGTAGTAGTAGATGCTTAAACTCGTATCGTTGTCTACTGATTATCGGGGCTGCAAGACAGCTAAAAACCGCGCATATATAATTATTTTTGGGAAACAATTTGGTATCAAAAAGTCACAAAAAACAGATAATGTAATGCAATCGCAAATAATAACAAAATACAGTTTAATTCATTTAACTATTCTTAATAAAAACGCTCGAAACGAAACTTCATATTCAAAATTTTTTGAGCAGACAAAACTCAAATGACTTCTTAGATAGTCAAAAAAAACGTGGTTTAAAAAATAACATACATAGTTTTTATATTGTATATACACAACAATATAGTATCACATTGATGATTGCTAGCTAAAACTGGCAACAGCAGACATAACACAATTGTGGTAAAAAAAACTTAACTCAACAACATGGCCGACTGTCTATGGTAAGTCTTGGGATTTATGCCAAACGCAATATAATAGCGCGCTCCCGTTCCCGCCGGCCATTACACTTGGCCCAGATTGTGACATTGTTGTTATTCTTATTGCTACCAACTTGGCTAACCAAATGCGCCGCGTTTCATTCGGTTTTCGCCTTGGCATCATCGCTGGCATTACTATTTCCATTGCTATTGCGTTGTTCATTGCTGCTGCCACGTCGACTGCCATTGCTCGACTCCAGAGCATTCGTCGTTTCACAGTTGATAGCATCGGACAACGCCTCGTGCAGTGCACCCGCATTGCCAGTCGAGGTGACTGCCTTCGGTACCCTGGCACATGAATCACAGACACGCACATCCGTTTGCCAGCCGCGCTCTGGTACGGGCGTGCGCGTTTTGGAGCAATTGCTGCATACGGCCTGGCCACAGCGACGACAATGATGCCGCTTACAATCGACTGGAGTTTGAACTATTTGTTGGCTTCTGTTGTGTCCGTTCGAGGAGCTGCCACGCACTTTGCCATTTGCTTGAGCCTGCAGACGTCCACTATGATGAGCCAAGGCCAGTTCTTCGGCATTTCCAAAAACGTCTTTGCAAATAAAACATTTGGGTGACTCCGCATCGGGCACCCAATATGAGGGACGGGCGCTATTTTTTATAATTTCTAGAAATAAAGAATATAAAATTAGAAACGTAGAGAAACTTGTAGATTCCAGCCATGTCTCTCACAAAGTCAACTTAAAATGGTTAAACCTTTTGTTAAAGCTGCTCGCCATGTGAGAAGCATAAGCATCCGTAAATCTTCAAAATTCTTACCCTTGGGATACACTATGGCCAATGAAGCGACGCTGCTGATGGTATTGTAAATGACCTCACCGTACTTTCGGGGTAATATATCGCCATCATCATTGGTTGGCCTAGAGCCTGTGTGTTCAATAGTCAGATGTGAATTGCTTTGATTAAATGCTGCTTGATCTACAGCGGCTGTATAATAATAATAATAATTAACACGAAACCTTAAAAGTCAGTAAGCTGTTTTATACAGCAAAGTAAAAAGACAAAAATAAAAGTCCAATAGCGGGTTTTACACTTGCTCTAGATGCATACACAAAAAATATGTAAATCAGTCGATTCGACAGTGGGATGACACCATGCACACACATTTACAATAACAAAAATTTTTGCGAATGCTTTATATTGATAGCCAGTTAATTATTGGAATCTTAGTAAACAGTTTGTAGGGCTTGGAGAGAGGCTTTTGAAGTTCCGGATCCCAATAGTTGCAGCATAGTATGCTGGATGGGTTTTATAGTGGCTAAATTATACTACAGCGGAAATCATAATGAATCGACAAACTTCAGCAACGGTAAGATTTGGTAGCTCTAGCTTGGATGCCCAACTCTAGATGTTCATGAGGACAAACGGATACATGTTTTGGACATGGCTAAATCACTACCTAAGGCGATAATAAGCATTTTGGTATAAGCTACTTAAGGTCTACAACGCCTTCTCCCGCCTGTTTTATGCATTGCACAAATATAAGAAACACTTTATCCTCCCTTTGGGTACAGGTCCTATCGCTTGAATAACCAGCACTATGATGATTTCTGGTACACCAATGAATACAAAATTTTTCCAGCCGTTTCGCAATTAATCGCAAGTCTAAACACCGCTAAATGGAAATCACAAGCAAAGCACAGTGCGGTAAAGTAAGCGTAAGGGCAAATCGACTAGATACAAATACTTATTATTTCTCAAAGAAATAGCGACGGCCTTACCAGGCAATGCATCCGCTTTGCATTGCAACTGCTGATAGCAATCGTTGCATACACGTACTGGCTCGACCCAACCACGTGCTGGAACCGGCAATTCATGCTGACTGCATGTATGACAGAATCCCTCGCCACAACCACGACAATGATGTTTGGGTAAGCCCGTTTTTTCGAAATTCCGCTTGCAGGCATGGCACAGCTGTGGAGAAAGAAATTGTGATTAGCAAAAACTTTAAAGCGAAATATAAGAACTTTTTTGCATATATTGTTGGATGAAACTTTAAAAACTTGCATAGCTTAAACTTATTCCATAGGCAAATTGCTACAGCTGGCCGAAACAGTGCTGATTCAACCAAAAATCCAGTAGGAATACGATAAACTAGTATTGCTAAAGTCTTGGTAAAAATAGCAGACCACAAGAGGTGCCAAGCTCTTTTGTATAAACTTTAATATGTCGCTAAAATACATAGATTTGTGGCCAGCTCATCATATCCGCCTAATAGCCCTTTCAGTTGAAAAACTCAATTCTTTTTGCTACATTTTTAAAACTATGAGCTTGTTCTTCGTTTCTTAAAAATGGCAGCATTATTCCTTCAAGTTCAGAACAATATACCTTCTCACAAAACTTTAGAGAATTTACATACAATTATTTCCTGATTGGGTCGCCAGTAGCTGGGCGCCACTTTGGCAGCCATCCAGTCACTGAGTGCCTTTGTTGATGGTGCTGATATGCTGGTTATAGCTTCGCTCACATAACTAACACCATCCAGCATCATTTGTGCTGAATGCGTATTGCCACGCACAGACAGATTGCCACCTTTCCATACATGAACCACTTGCACACTAAAAATGAAAAGAGTTTCTTCAATAAGTTTGATTATTTAAGCAAACGAATCACAAGGCAACTTACCGCACTGCTGTAGCTTCGGGTGACTTATTGCCATACCAAAACTGACGTGTACGATAAATCTCACCGCAATAGACACACTCTATGACATCGCCCTTCCACACATATTTGGCCAGACCCGACAAGGGTGTATCTGTTTGTGCCTGTGCGCGCACAGTCACTACAATTTCTTTACCATTGTTATAGCATGTCTTGCACAGATACTCTTTATTTTCAAATTGATGCTGATAATTGCAAGGGCGCGCATTAAAATGCGGCTCACCATCACTGACATGGCCCATGGAACGTTGACAGCGTTGGGTGCAAGACTCGCAGTGCTCGGGGCAGGTAAAGTATTGTTCAAGAAAGGGATTAATGGCCTTCTCTTCGAGGTCGCCGGAAAACTTTTGGTTCAATAGTTTTGTGGCTCTAAACACAACGTCCGGTTGCCGTGGCGAACGTACAGCTGTATTTTCAATTTCAAAACGTAGTGCATCGCGTATTTTTTGAAAATTTGTGGCTTTATTGGCATCGGTTTGTATGCCCACATAACGTAGGGAACTAAAGGCATTTGTTTCATAGTTAAGCAGTGCAAAATTGTTGCGTAGCTTGTCTTCGGCGCTTTCCTCAACAGCTGTAAGGGATTGAATGATAAGAACTCGTTATTTAGGTCAGTCTGAAAAAAAGTTAATACTTACAGTTCTCTAATGGCTTGGTATGATGTGTCTCATGGAATATAATCACAGCTGGCCCCATGGTGCTGCCATTGCCCATGGCTTGCAGCGCTTGAGTAAAATGCAAACAAAATGCCTTTGAGGCATTTCCTAGAAATTCATACATATCACTGTGTAAACGCTCCGAACGTGTGCGATAGATCACAATGTCAGAAATGGCCAGGATCTTGGGATGAATGTTAAGTTAGTTATATATAACTTAATTTATTTGTTGCTTTAATATGCTGTACAATACCTTCAACAGCATTCGCATGCGTTTGTTAGTTTTGGCGGCGGTGCCCAGCAGACCCTCCGTATCCAGACACAGTACACCCAGTTCTGGCTGCAGAGCAGCATAGACACCAACAGTGCACGAGTCTTGCGCTGTTGAGGTGCGAAAGACAGATTCTCCACCGAAAAACACCTGATTCATGGTATGCGATTTACCATCGCCAGTATTACCAAATATCGAGATCACTTTGATTTTATCCTCTGGATTGCATTTGAGTTTCTTGCAAAACAATTCTGGTGTAGCAATTTGTAGATTTTCCTCTGCATCAATAAATAGAAAAGCGCGTTGTCCAGCATAGTTGCCATTGTCAAGGGAATCCAGTTCGTTTGTTGTTATTAAGGGTATTGACTTGAAATCGGTATCAGATACCAAGTCAGGTTTCAACGCCTCCTCCTTTAAAGTTAGTAAAGACAAAGCAATAATATGGCATGAGTAGGCGGTAGACAAAGAGAGTGAGCTACGTTATACTATAAACAATATGTGCTATATAGGATCTTATATATGCTACATTGTATATACATAGCTGATAAGGCAGCTATAGCTAGGGAATACACACCTCGGTGATTGATACGAGAAAAGCCATTATAAACAATAATAATAAAGGCCATATAAATAATTAAAAGGCCAAAGAATGCATTCTAAAGCTTGGTTTAAGCACGCGTCGTGCCGGCTGCAGTATGCCGGAGTGCTCTGAATCATACGTGTGGCACTACGTTCGTTTTTTTAATTTTTTTTTATTTTTGCGGTTCTTGCTCTTGTCGCATTTAATAAGCGAAGGCGCAATTAAATGAAATATCTGGCAAATCTTTTGTTATTTCTACTACGGTGCTCACACTGTGCATGTATTGGATAAATATTAAAAAACGCACAGGTTCTGGTTATATAGGTACAAGCAAAAAATAAATACATATATGTACTATAAAACAACAACAACAACACGTAAGTACATTCAAGTGCACTGTCGCAATGCTATGTTTACACTGTCCCACACTGTGGCACTGTCATTTCTTATATCTTATATTTTGCGTCACAAAAAGGTGCCAATGCGCACATTTGGTGTAAACCAATATTAATCGTACTCAATAAAGTGTATTAATTACAGCATTTGATTAATCTCTTGGCGTCCGTTTGTCTCTGGCCAAGATTCAATTTAATGTGAATCAATACAACCTTCCAACCTTGGCTATTGTCGTGTCATATTGTGCAGACGAGTAGTAGCCAAAAAGCATATAGTATAATACCTGGTTTATGGCTGCCCTGCACTTCTCAGTAAACGCACTCAAAACCTGGGTTTGACGTTCTTTGAAGAGCTGAGCTGTCAATGTTCCATTACAGGATCTGGCTTCTTCTATTGAATCCTTAAAGGGAAGGAAGATCTATGGTTAAAATTGTAGCTTGAATTATGTATGCGCGCGTTAAACGCAAAAAAAAAACCCTAATGGGTGAAAAGAGGTGCATATACAATATTGCTGAAGAACTAGGGTTTAAGCCGCAACTTCTTGTATAATCACATATTTTTGACTCTTCTTGTGTAGAAGCCACGGACAAACGACATAGCTTAATCGATTGCTTTTGTCGTTCTACTTATATTGGTATATACTTTGCAGCATATTTTCACATTCAAATATTTTTTTATTAAAATTCGCCATGAGATGCAAAAATGGGCATCTTTAGGTGACTCTTTCAAGGGAAACATTATTACCTATCACAATAAGACTGCTGGCATAATACTTTTGTCACAAACTGTGTCCTGCTGTGACACAAAACGCATGCTTGGGGTAACACTGAAAAACTAATAATATCTTATTTCTGTGCCGCTGCCCAGTTTGTGACCTCAAACGAATATGTACTTCTAATTAGAGCTGAAGTTCTGATCATTCTGTGACTTTTTGCAATTGCATTAATATTCGTTTCGCTGTGGAGCTAAATTGTGGCGTTTCATGTTGAAGCCAACTACTGCTGCAGTGTGTACATAGCACGAAAAAACTAAAAATTGTGTTTACACTAGTCTGCTGTGACGCTTGTAAAGCTTATTGTAATTTGTTGCTTTTATGGTTCCATTGTTCACAAAAAAGTTGTATTTTAATTTATTGCTGTGTAGCTGCAGTTTGGCACAAACAAGTCTCTCTTAACTTATAAATTATAAGCAACTAAAATCAGTGTTTTGTAGCCAACTTTTTTATTATAACGATTCTGTATATTTTGTCTTAAAACTGTTGTTCAAAATGTTTTGGTTTTAAGCATAGTTGCTTTCCAATTTGGCTCATAGTATTTAAAATCTTTGGTCTTACAGAAATGTTTATTTTGCGAAATTTACTAAAAAATGAATTATGAATTATGAGAGTTACCCAATATGTTTGTAAAAAGTATAAGACATCGCTTCTAAGCTTTTATTATATCTAAAGTCCAAGTAAACATATTAAGCTGAAAAACAACACATATTTTTTCAAGGGAATTTATATTTCGTGACAATCTTATGAATAATGGTTGCGCATAAAAAGCTACTTTTTTGAGATTAGGTTCGCTTATATATGTACATACCAAGTAAGAATTTTGATTTTGGTGTTTACACCGAAAAAAAACTACAATTTGCTGTGAGGTTTTGCAACTGAGCTACACAACATAATGACGCTTGTGCCAAACCGTGACGTAGTCTCACGTAGTCTCTCTCATATTAATAATTATACACAAAAAATTATTATAATATAATAACTAACTAGAAAAAAAGAGTGCTAGCTGCTAGGGCCATCGACTCATCCCCCCATGAATTTGTTTTCTTTACACTAAAAAAAAACCCGACGTGACGTTGGCTAACAACAGCTTCATTTCACGGAGAGAACTTTTAATAATTATATTTTAACTGAAATTCTCTTAATTGCTGTGACGTTACACTAAACGCTGATGCTTGTGCCATTCCGTGACGTATAAACGCATGTGTACAGTAAAAAAAACTATGCATTGCTGTGACGTTGGCTGATATTATTGAGATATGACGCTTGTGCCATAAAAATCTAATAATTTCTGTGACGCGTCGCAACTGCTGGTTACATTGAATGATGCTGTTGCTTGTGCCATTCCTTGACGCAATGTTAGTCTATAATTCAAATGAAAACTTTTGTATACACTAAAAAGTCTTTACTATGCTCCGTGATGCAGTGTAAACCTAGCATAGCGTATTCAAGCGCACTTGCATACAAACATATAATACTATGTACATAAGTATATATTAAAGTTGCAATGGTGTCTTAATTTTTTTATATGTATGTGCTGCTTATCGTTTTGATTGTACAAAAATAAACAAAGAACACATATAATATAATATGTATTGTAGGTGCATATATGTACATATATACAAATAGTTCAAAATCACAATTTCACAATTAATTTGCGCGGCTATCAGTCAAACGACAAGTTCATAAATACAAAATGCTACTGAAGGTGTATGTGAAAATGAAAAGACTATATGGATGAAATGAATCCAAATGGCTGGCACTGGGTTGAAATAGTGCGAAAAAAAAAAATTCGCAGCTTTTGTTGTTGATTTTGTGCTGCTACGTCAAACGCTTGTTTAGATTTTGTTTTTTGATAGAAAAACTGACGTGCCCTTTTTTCCAGGGCTAAATACTATTAAATTTGCAACTGGCTAGAGTTTGCCTACATTTTGACTTATACTACCTAATAAACTTAGCTGCCAAAACTTTAAACAATACAAGTGCTTTTTCTTACGCTTATTATGTGCGTGTGTCTGTATGTGCGAAAAATTGTTTATCAGCATATACCCAATGACTAACTTCCATATTATTAAATGATGCGCAATACTCGTAAATTAACAATCAATAGTCAATGAAACATATGATTTTTGTTATTTGGCAAAGTGTAGCGTTTTAAGTGCAACTTACCTGATAGTAGTCCATGGGTTGTATTATAGCTGGTTGATTTTTATAAGCTGTTTTGAGTTTACTCATTTTGCTTGTTTAAGTGTGGCCGCCTTAGGAATTGTTATTTTGTTTGCAGCGCTGCAGCGTCTGGCTAACTAGTAGTAGCTGCACAAGGCGGCGCTTGTATATAATTTCTATTGAATTACACGACCTTGTTTGTTTATCAACTAAATTGATGTTTGGCTATGTTTTTTTTTTTCAAACGTTTGGCTGTTTAATTTTGTTATTGTTGAAATATTAAAGTGCACACAACACACACAAACGCAAAAAACACGCACGCATTGTCCAAAAAAAAAATAATATAAGCAATATTAAAAAATGCAGACAGACAGATGATTTTAGTTCTGCGAAAAAGCCACAGCGTTGCTTAGCGATATGTCTATCGATATGCTTTACTAAATTTTGTACACTTTTGTCGTTTAGCAATACTACAAAATTTTGTTTTGTGCCATATCGATAAATACAAATATATGGTTATCGTCTTATCGTTTCGTCGCAGTCAAGAGTGTTGTGCCTTTGTATGTGTGTGTGCGCCGCAAAACAAAACGCGTATTGTACGTCGGGGCTACACAAAAAAAGTTATTACAAAAAAATTCAATAATTCGTAGCTCGTTTGTTATTAAAACTATTAACAGCTTGTAAAGGCAGCTTTAAACTGGCTAAATAACAAAAATGTCTTGAAAATTTCTATATATTGTGCCATTTTTTTTTGTGTTGTGTTGATTGACTGAGTGTCTTTGCCGTCATCGTGTCGTCGTCTCGTGTATGGTGCTAAAATTTACACACACACAGCACAGACACACCAATTATACGTATGTTTAGATTTGTAAGTGTAAGTTCTTTTGTTGCCCAGTGTGTACATAACACATATAGTGTGTGCGTGTGTGTGTGTATGCATGTGTGTTGAAGGGGTGTTCATTTTGTAGAGGGTGGAGTCCGTTTTGAACCGGCCACTCACAAATACATAAGTCACTACTATATGCATAATGTACATGCTACGTCTAATTCAGTTTTAGTGCAACAATTAACAAATAACTGTATATGCAGTTGCTGCAGAGTATATAAACATATTTATGTATTTAGTAGCTGCATGTGTTTGTGGCACTTAAACGACACATCTAGCTGCCCCAAAAGTAAAATGTCATAAAAGTAAATGTCAATTTTTTTCTTTTTTTTTTGGGTGGGGTGGGTGTGCAGTCGCCATCGTCGTTGACGTCGTCTGCGTCGTCATCATCGTCGTCGTTGTTGTCTCTGTCGTCGGCATCGTTGTCGTCACCGTCAGAGACGCCAAACGGAAACGAAAATTTCCATTCAAGGTTTTTTTCATTTTTCTTCGTTTCATTTTATGTACTTTTATTGTGCCATTGCTCCTTGCAAGTTTGCGACGTTTACGGCAACGACGTCGACAGCGACGCCGACGTCAACTTTGACGTCTGTTTGTCTGTGCTTGCAATTAATGTGCATGGTTTTTGCCGGCGCCCCACAATCACGCACTCACACACACAAAACTACAAAGCAGAGACACATATGTATATGTAGGCACACATACGTACACACACTGGTGCATGCATTTTGTTTATAACAAATTGCTAACAAACTCAAGCTCTTTCCTTTCATCCGTCTTATCTACACCACACGCACATACACAAACAGCATACTTATGCTAGGTTTACACTGCATCACAAAGCAGTACAAGCGTCACAGTGCAACTTGAACAGCTGAGGCATTGGCAAGCATTCAAAACGTTATGGAAATTAATAGATTTTAAGGTTAAACACAATTATTTGGTATTACAGCGGTTCACATTGTCATTGTCATATTTGCAATAGGTCACAGAAATTTATAATCAATTTTGATGGCTTAAAAGGGCCCTACATTGCTACACGAAACACAGCCTCACAATTCAGTCTTAAAACAATCAACATATTAACAAGGTCTCGGAACTCCACAGAAATAATTGGAGTTTCAGTTTCACAAGTCATTTGGTGTTATATGCATATTGTGTGTCGTTGGCATAGTTTTACACTGACCCCTGAAGCGCCGAAACTTAGCTTATTTACTTGCTACTCAAATTTTAAACAGTCGAATTTCACAAAAAAAGGGAAATTTTAAACGTAAGAAGAATCACGCAATACTGAAAAAAAAGAGAATGTTCAAAATCCGCATAGTTCCGTATGCTTTGTCGTATTACCTAAAATAACGATTTATAATGTGGAAATTGTTTTTTTTCCAAAAAGAAGGGATTTTTCAAACAGAAATAGACTAGGGATATTGCTGGATATTGTTAATTTGCAAAACGTTTTCAGATGTCAAAACAGATCATTAACAGCCAATGCAAATTTTCTACATTTCTCTTTATAAATTAAATAAATATTTGTTATTTAATTTTATATATGTAATTCTTAAATGCGGATTCCGTCTGTTGCATGTTACTACACCTATAAAATTGCTATAAAGCTTATACGAAGTTGATTTGCACCGTATTCAGAAGAATGTTGTAACACATTCATTATCTAGAAGAATATGCAGCATAAACCATTAAGCAAGTGCTTCAAGCGCGGTTGCGTTCACTTATATTTCCTTGAAACAAGCATATCGAACATGTCCAACGTGTGACGAAATAAATTAAATCATTTTTGAATTAAAAAGTTTTTCCAACTTTGGCTTTTTTTTACATTTTGCATCGAAATTGTGCACTAATCCAAAATACGAGTCCTATTTTTTGAATAATGAAGAGCTGAGGGATGCGTCTAGTCTTAGCTTTTCAAAAATTTTGAACATGCTTTATGAATTACCAAACAACGTTGTGACACTGCACGGAACGCAAATGGCATAGTGGCATAATGTACGAATATCATCAATTTCAATATCTTGCTGCGTTTTCCCTTAGGAGAATTTCCCGGTCTATGCACACACAATAAAAGCTAGAAAAATTAGGCAGCAAAAATTAAAACAAAAATCGGACCTAAAATTCAAAGTTGTTCTCAATTGTATAACCACCTACCCTATACACTGAGTATATAAACAAACTAGAGCCACCAAATTGGGTATGTAGACTTTTAAGTGCCTAATAAGCATGGAAAAGTTGTCAGCTTTACAACAATACAGTCGAACTTCTCTTTGAATTTGAACGACAGCAGAATATTGGTTCGTGCTATCGAGGATTCCTAATACAGAAATTGTATGATTTTATTTCACGTTACTTAAAGAAATCGGTAGTTTTTATTTTGACTTAAAATCTGCATCTTCTGCATAAAACTAAATGCAAATGCGTCATATGAAAAGCCAAAAGTTCGAAACAAAGAAATTCGTTGCAAAAAAGTTTATCTTTTACAAAAGGACAGTCTACTTGAAAACAATATGCTTTGAGAATGGTTTAATAAGGAATATACATTAAATATACCTAAGGTGGCTGTGTACACCAAATATGCAAAACACATATGAAATATAACCAAACAAACCAACATAGTCCCTAAAGTAGAAGTTTTGCAGAAATACCTTTTTTTTGAGCTGTTGGAATTCAAAAAGATTTCTTATTAGTGCTTGCATTAATCTTATGCATACATTTTTTTATTTGTGATTCCAATGGACACATTTCTTAAATAAATCTTTAAAGCAAATTTACTTCGAAATGAGGCGTAATTATTATTGACTTCACCGAGCTTATAGCTATAATTAAACAGCTCAATTGTTTTGTCGGCTTGGAGTTATAAGCTAAAATTATTTTAAAGTGGTCTTAAAAGTATAGTATTGTAGTTCATAAATCGCTCAAAATAGAGCGAAGCCTCTATAGCATATCTGAATCATTGCAGTAAAGTAAACAAAAAAACCGGGCTCATATCGCGGACCTTCCACATGTTTGATATTTTTTCCGGCTGAAGTATTTGAAAAAAAAGGCTAAATTGGTGGCATTGACTTCTTGTAAAGTCAGTGACAGTGTAAACCTAGCATTGAAGCTCTCACTTTTTCATTCTCACACGCATTCTCTCGTTGTCACTCGCTTACTCACACTCATTATGTTCTCTGGCCCTTTTCTTTTTGTTTTTATTTTTATTTTGCAGCTTTGCGACGTCACTGGCGACGTCACTACAACAACAAAAGCAATAAATTAGACTCTCTCCTCTATCTCTGTCGCCTATCATCAACAAATTAAATAAACATCAACGACATTCACATTATCAGCGGCAATAACAAGAACAACAATAGCAGCAACAATTGCAGAGCGCCGCAAACTAACAACAACAAAGAGCAACTGCATCAAACATTACATATAAACACACACATATACATACGCATACATATACATACATACTTTAATTAACAAAAAAAAAAAAAAAAAACATGGCTGACTTAATGCGTTTGGGTAATGTAGACGTTGTCATACAGAAAGATAAACTTGGCTCGCCCACTGGGGGCTCCGATGACGGAAACCTAGCAGCATTGGCCGGCATAAGCGGACTCAACGCCATGATGGCCGATTTGGCACAGGAATTGGATCAGGATGAATTCGATGGACCGCATATGCTAAATGGTGAGTAATCCACATAACACGAAACCAAATAACCCAGCATATGACTCAGTAGCAGTAACAGTAGCAAATCGCTGTTAATTCAAGCTGCTTGGTTCATACGATGCTTCCCAGCAAACATTTTATACAGTCAAACTTTCCTATAGCGCATTCACATTCGAACAGAATATTGGTTTGTTATATAGAAAATACCTTATATAGAAATTCGTTGGCAGAAGATCTTTAAATTCGTAATATTGAAAAATACGTTGTAGTGACATTTGTTTTAGATAAAAGTCAGAATAACATTCGTTAAGCGTTCTGTTTTTCGGAAATACCAATAATTTTATAAAAAAAAAACTAAAAAAATTTCTTTGAGCATATTCCAACAAAATATCTTATTAGACGTTTGCAAAAGTTTTTGCTTTTACAGATTTGATGATGATTTTTCTACCCTTTTTTATTTAAAAAATATCCTGAATAATATACTTATTGCAGTTTATAGTATTGCATAAATCGCAAATATGTATGTATATACATACAGTATTGAGCGCCAGCTTTTCTTCTTGGATATCTTACGTTCTTACATTATAAGACTCAGTGTTGTAATATATAAATTCGTAAGGAAAATGTGGAGCCTTATACCTAAACTACTTAAGACTAGTAAAAAAATTGATTAAATAATATTCACAAATGCTTAATCACGCATGTTATGAAATACAAAATTTATTGTTTTTACAAATTTTTTTTGTGTTTCTCAATGCGAACAAATCATCTTCACGGTTCAATTCAAATGTACTATAATACTTACTAAGTATTACTTAGTATATTGGTATAAATGCCTATAGAAAATATTATATCATCAAATATTGCAAATGTTTCGCTCGAAAAGGTCCAAAACCGAATATCGAACCCTACAATTACTCAGTATATTCGTATACCAAAAGATTTACATTAATAGTTCTAAAAAAAAAAATGAAACATTGGAAGTTGACAAATAAAACATTTCCTATCAACAAACTTTTTAAAGAGCACTTAAAAATTGAGCATATCAAAATTAAATCTAGAAAAAAGGCCACATTTCAGATACTCCGCAGGCGTTGATTCCCTCTTAGCAGTATGGTCTAGTTCACGCTTTAGCCGGAAACTTGGAAGGCAAAGCACTTATCTTTGACCTCTAAAAGACATTTGAACAATCTTTTTTAGCTAGAGCCTTTCAAAGCAAGAAAGTTAAGTGTAAAGTAAACTTTTATGAACTTCTTAAAATTTTGCTTGCTGGGTTAGATTCAAAGTTGTGGCCCTAGGGTGAACATCATGGCAATGCGTCATTAGCAACAACAACAAAGTATGACAATTATTGCGTCTGCGTAGGTGTGTGACTCACACGGGATCCAAGTCTTGAAGCCTGCGCTTTATGGGTTTTACTTCTCCAAGTGCAATCTCTAGCGCTTCCCGAAACAAGCTGCATACAATGACTGCTGCAGTATAGCAAAAAAGTTTACGCACAGCGCAATCTTCATAGTTGGTATGTCTAACTTTAACAAATATTATGGATTCGGAATGAAATCCATTAAATATTTGCCATCCATTAAATATCAAATCAATAGTCAAGAGCATTTCCATGGCAGATTCCAACAAACATCCTCACGCCTTAAACAGAAATACAGGTCTAGAACTTCGATTTAGACTGATGGATTTAAAAATACACTTTAGAAAGTAATTTCGTCCGGGTTGTATGAGTTGTATCAATAATATTTTAAGTATTGCCCATTACTTCTTATTAACTGGCCTATACAACCCTAGCTGGTCTCTGCCTGTCTCCGGTGGCTTCTGCTTTGCGCTGACAGAGCTCTAGTCACTTTTTCTGACCGTCAAAGCGTGATATGGGCTGAGATTGTTGGGACCCAGTCTGAGCGGGCACAATTTTGCATTGTTCGAGACGATTGATGTGGTTACTGTCTATGAAAATTGTGTATTGAGATTAAAAGTGTATTCGTTGTTTGCTACAAGAATCTTGGTCGGATTTGTGCAGCAGAAATATAGGAAATATACGAGTATATAGGTATCTTACAAAATCGAAGATTTGCCAATATTCACCACGTAAAGTGTCAATCATCAAAATCGATAATATTGATTTAAAAAGTTGTATGATATAAATTCATTTTCACAAAATTTTAGTGAATCTAAGCGCCTGAAACAAGCGGAGTAATGACAAATTAATATAAAAGTATGTTTGGAAGCTTTGAGGCAGTAATTGGAATGTAGTACAAAACATGTTTTATAATTTAAATAAACACACTTAAGCTGTGTATAAACTTTTTGGATACACTGTATATGCATTTTATGTACGTGACCTTTGCTCAAAAGTTTTCATGTGCGTTTCGTTTGTGGGGTAGATCTTTAATGTCAACTTATTGAATCCTTATCAACGTCACACTATCTCATTATTTTATGTTTGTTTTGCATCAAATGTTTTCGTTGATAACACTGGGCTACAATATTTTTCATACAGAGAAATAAAATTGTTTCCAATGGCACGTTTTTTTAAAGAAAACTTTTTGGTGTTCGAAAACGTGAGGCTAACGTTCTCAATATTGAAATATATATTCTTTATATATATTTGAAATCTTTCTCTCAATTTTCAAACGGAAAAACTTGACTAAACGTGTTGATTGAAAATTATTTAGTTTCTTTATTTCAAATTGGTATAGACGAAGATATAGTACGAGGATCGTCCCAGATTTAACTGACTTAATATACTAGTGTTGGTAAATGTTTCAAAAAAAGAGATTAAAAAGGGCAAGTACCACATTTTAAAAGCTCAAGTTCAAAGTTTGGTGTTACTAAATTGTGTAGTTTGTTTTTGATCATCGTTATGTGATACAGTACTTTCATTTAAAGGTTGGATTCTACTCTAGGAGATTCTGCTACTTCATTTAAAACATAAAAAAAAGTTTCGGTTGGACGAGTTTAAACGAAATCGATTGAGATGAAAATCGCATTGGTCGACCTAAAGAGGTGACCACTCCAGAAACGATGAAAGTCGTGAGTACGTTTCCGTCAAATGTTTGGCGAATAATGAATGGAACGTGGGTCCATAACTTTACTCCAGAGACCAAGGAACAGTCGAAACTTATGAACTAAACATAGAGAATTGGCAGCAAAGAAGTTCCATCTGTTGGCTTCAGTTTTTGGGATGCGCATGGCCATTTTCATTGATAATCTTCAAAATGGAAAAACTATCTATGGCGAATATTTTGTTAGCTTTTGAAAACGTTCCCATGATGAAGTCAAGAACAAACGCCCGCATTGGGCGAAAAATAAAGTATTGTTTCATCATGTCCAATGACCCAGTTAATAGATCCCAAAAAAATTTACGATCGCCAACTCTGATTTCCCAAAAGGATATTAAGTGGAGAAATAAAAAAAGAAAATATATTACTGTGGGCTTTTTTATTCGGCCGACTAATTCTGGAACTGCCCTTGTAATTTCTCGCAGAGTACTAATTCTGAAAAGAAATCTTAGGTAAGGTTCGGTTAGGGCGGCAGTCGGGACCTAACGTACCAACTCACTTAGGCCAGAGAATTAGCCCGTTGTGATATCGCTGGGTGGACCTTACACCACCCTTCCCCCACTCAGGAGGTCCCCTATATAATATAAAAATCACGTCCATCTGGCAGCTTGAATAAACCTCGAGAGGCTTCTTAGACTCTTTTCTGAGAGCTGAGATAGGTCATTAAAGAAGTATGATTTTAGGAATCGGAGCCTTGCCTTGTACAGCCCAGGGCAGTGACAGAACAAGTGCTCCACCATCTCCAGCTCCTCCTCATCTCCACAACTTTTACAGAAGTCATTGTGAGGTGCGTTGAGCCTTCATGCATTGGTGCCCACGAGCCAGTGTCCGGTAATTGCCCGGATTACTGTCGAGCACTGATCTCTATTTAGATCGCAAAGTTGCTTTGTTCTCTTTTTGCAGTATACCGGCCACGTCTGCCGTGAGATTCTACACGTGTTCGATATCCGATTTCATGCGTTGTTAGCAGCTAGAGCAAAGTGGTTCTTAATGCTCAATTTACAGCTGGCCATAGGTATACCCAGATACTCCTTGTCCTGAAGGAGGATGCTGGTAGTTCCTCTTCTTGTCAGTTCATCCGCAATGCAATTGCCCTCAATATCCCTGTGTCCAGGGACCCAGATGAGGTGGATCGAAAACTGTTCTGCCATCTCCTCCAGAGATGAGCGACAGTTGTTCACTGACTTCATGCATGATGTCATGGAGGCGACAGACTTAATAGCCGCCTGGCTATCTGAATAAATACAGATATTGTTGCTACCAATTGGTAAGATTTTTATTATCCAGACGGCCTCCTGAGTTGCCGTGACTTTATCCTGGAAGACGTAGACGCCTCCGCCAACGCGGTCGTCTAACTTGGAACCGTCCGTGAAGATTTTTGTTGAGCCACTTGGACCCGGTATGCCAACATACCATTCTTCCCTGGTTGGAAAATGGGTCTCGAATGTAGTTATAAAGTGTTTCTGGTGGTTGTAGTAGTCCGTACCCTCAGGAATTAGAGGAATTCCATTTAGAATCCTGGAATGACCGAAGTCTAGACCATTCCATTTTTTCGCCTCTCTCATACGTAGAGCTGATAGAACAGCTGCTTGTTTACCCGCTTTGTCCAGCGGCAATAGGTTCAGGATGGCATCTAATGCTTCGTTTGGGGTAGAGCATAGTGCACCGCTGATGGTTAATTCTGCATTCCGCTGAACCTTACTCAGCTTTTTTAGGATGGTTTTCTTTACCAGTGAAAGCCACCAGATTGTAACTCCGTAGAGGAGAATCGATCTAACGATGGCAGTGTATAGCCAGTGGACTATATTTGGAGACATGCCCCATTTAAGACCAATAGCCTTTCTGCATGTGTACAGGGCGATCGTGGCCTTCTTCCTTCGATCTTCCGTATTTAGGTTCCAGTCCAGTTTATTATCGAGGATTAATGCAAGATATCTGGCTGAATCGCTGAATGGTAGTGTGACACCTTTAAGTTTATTAGAGGGGGGTATTTTATACCTTCTGGTGAAGAGCATGAGCTTGGTTTTTTCTGGATTAACTCCTAGCCCGCTAGCTGTAGCCCATTCGAAGAGTGTGCATAAGGCGTTGGTCATGCGTTCACATAGTGTTTGAGGATATTTTCCCGAGAAGGCAACTGATACGTCATCAGCGTATGCTGCATCCACCTCCCTTCAAGGTGCGCAGGTGTCCATTTATTGCTACATTCCAGAGGAAGGGAGAGAAGACTCCTCCCTGAGGCGTTCCTCTATTCACGCATCTTACGATTCTGGAAGAAATCTTAACTATTTGATTTCGTTTGTCAAATGCTGGCAGCATCTAAAAAAAACACCCTATATATGCACATAGTAAATTTGTTCAAAGTTATGCATGCAGCTGCATTGTTTTTTTCGTTGTTATCAGCTAGTTATTACGAGTATTATAAGCGGAAATCTTTTCTTAAAAGCGAAATTTGCAATTTCTTCAAATAGCACATAGAAAACAATTGTTATGACTTTTATTATTATTATTATTACTATTATTGCTATTAATGATTTGTTGTTATTTTGGCGTAATTCGGTCGCTATCGTCGTTGTTGACGTCGCCAAATGGTGCTTCAATTGATTTCACAAGGCGCAGCTTTATTCAGTACATTATTTCTTATTGTTGTTTCTATGACAAAGCGGCTTGAATATTACATATCCTTAGTTATTAATTGTTTAATATTGCTTTAAACATAAATAAATATATATTATTTATAGCAATGTGGCCCATTGTTTGTTAGTGACGAGTAACGAGTGCATAGCAAAAAAAAATATTTTCATGCAAATTTTGCGCTGATATTTTTTACAATGAATTTTTTATTAGAGTTTTTCCATAAAGTCATAATACCTTTTTGTTAAATTTGGTTAATTGTGCACGTAATCAAAAATTATATTCCATATCGTTTAGGCGAACGTCCTGCTATTATAGCGCCGCCGGAAAGTGAATGGTATCATGGACGTCTTGATCGTTACTCTGCCGAATCGCGTCTACGTGGTAGCGGCAAATTGGGCAGCTATTTGGGTAAGCCTAAGACATAAAATACTCAAATGTTGTTTTTCTTAAATGTGCTTTTATTTGCAGTACGCGAAAGTGACCGCAAGCCGGGCTCCTATGTGCTCAGCTATTACGGACGCACTGGCATCAATCATTTTCGGCAAGTTTTTTATTACATATTGCTTGCAAGCCAAATAATTTCAAGACTTTCTTTTATTTCTGCAGCATAACTGCCGTTTGCGGTGACTTTTATATTGGTGGTCGTCAATTCATATCATTAAGCGATCTTGTTGGATATTACACCTCATGCAGCGATCTATTGAAACGTGAACGTCTGGTCATACCTGTAGCACCGCCCGAACCGGTCAATGATAAGAAACGTGTTGTCGCCATTTTGCCCTATACAAAAATGCCTGAAACGGATGAATTGAGCTTTCAAAAGGGCGACATATTCTTTGTGCACAATGACATGGGCGATGGCTGGCTTTGGGTTACAGCGCATCGTACGGGAGAACAAGGCATGATATTTCGTGAGCTAGTCGATGATTTGCATGTATCCATTGATCCGAATACTGTATTTCCCTGGTTCCATCCCAATTGCACGAAAAATGAGGCCGTCGATATGTTGGTCAAGGGTAAGTTCAAGTTGCTTTCAAATCATAAGTTCTAGCAATAACAAATTTTTTATTTACAGCTGGTCCTGGCAGCTTCCTGGTGCGTCCCAGTGACAACTCACCAGGCGACTACTCACTTTTCTTTCATATCAACAATCAAATACAACGTTTTCGCATCGAGAAAAAAGGCGTGCGTTATCTTATGGGTGGTCGCACCTTTGAGTGCCTGGATGCAGTTATCAATCGCTATCGCAAGGAGCAAATAGTCGAGGGTCATTCACTCAATCATCCGGTAGTTAATGGCACACAGCCCGAGTTTAATCAACAGTATGTGGTAGAGAAGGCCGCCGAAAAGATCTACGCCACACTGCGCGAATGTCGTGATCAAATTGGTCTTAAGAAAATCAAAGGTATCAAACATCATGGGCATCTGTATAAGAAGTCCGACAAGACCACCAAATGGAAACAGCTGTACTTTGCTTTAATCAACGATGGCACCGAAACGCAACTGTGTTTCTATGACAATCCCAAAAAGACTAAGCCTAAGGGTCTAATCGATTTGTCGTGTGCGTATCTCTATCAGTGCCATGATTCGCTCTGGGAGCGACCCTATTGCTTTCAAATTGTAGAACGCGCTTTGCCCTGCCTGGCCACAGTCACCTATTTGTGCGCACCGAGTCAGGAGAGCTATGTCGAATGGATTAATGCACTCAAGGCGCAGTGCGACTCACAGCTGAGTCGTGCACAAAAGAAAGTATCGCGCCTGCGTGAACTGCGTTGTCTCAATCTGCATGTATTAGAGGCGCATCGCTTGCCATTTAAACTGGTGCCACATCCCTACTGTAGTATTTCGCTCAATCAGGTCAAGGTGGGCAAAACACGTGTCAAAATTGCACCTGAACCGGTTTGGGAGGAAGAGTTTGTCTTAGAGTAAGTAAACATATCAGGGCATTTCCAGGATCGTGTACGCAACATTCGTACGCCTTTAAAGTTAAAAAAAGTAAAGAAAAAATAAAATTATTTTTTTCTTGTTTTCATTTTTTGATACTCTTTATGTAGCTGTATATGTAGTGGAAAAGCTAGGATCTGTTATTTTATCGTTTCTAATATATTGGCAATAAATCCGTGATTTAGTACGCGACAAAAATAGAAGTCGTTTTAGACTGCATCTAAAAAAGTGTAAAGATCTTCGAAATAATAAAAAATATTTAAAAGCAGTTAATTTTTAACTAATGTGAAATATTGTAGCTTTCTTTTAATTTTTCATATTTTTCCAACTCTTTAGTTTAATGAATATCTTCAAGTAATTTCTAAAAATTCTAAGAAAATATAAATGTTTTTGTGTACAAAAAGTGATAATTCCAGAGTAGTGTGAAACAAAAAAACCAAATGAGAAACCTAAACAAATTAGACTGAAAATCACGCAAAAAGTAGTAAAAACAAGAAAAACATAAATATCTCTAGTTTTCAAGCCAATTACTTATGCAAATAAATAAGAAAAGCTGTGTAACCAATGTCTTATCAAATTTAACCCATTTTTGACTTACAATGTTGAAAAAAAATCACACTTTTCTTAAAATTGTTAGTTTTCGGCCCTGGTTGGAATTTCTTTGGAAATGCCCATAGTTAATTTATAACACTTTTGGAATTATTAATTGATATGCGCTTCTTTTGCAGCGATGTGCCGCCGGATGTAGTCTCGCTAACCATCACTCTAGTCTCACGCGGTAAACGCGGCAAGGACTCCGAAGTGGCCGAATTGACCATTGATTTGGCCAGTCTTAAGAATGGTCAGGAAACTGAAGGCTGGTATCAGCTAACAGGCATGACGCCCATGGGCGAATGGGGTTCACTTCGTTTGCGTATGCGTTATTTGGACGATTTGATTATGCCCTGCGAGGAGTACAGTCCGCTGCAACAATTGCTGCTAGAACCCGAGCTGCATGCAGTCAAAAAACTGGCTGATCTCTGTCACAACGATCGTGCGCCTTTAGCCACGGCGCTATTGCGCGTCTTTCGTCATGAAAAACGCGAAACGGAATTGATACGCACACTGTGTCAGGCGGAGGTAGCGCGTGAGAATGAGACCACAACGCTCTTTCGCGGCGCCTCGCTGGCCACAACGCTAATGGACTTGTATATGCGCACTGAATGCACGGGCTTCTTGCAGTCCGCTGTTAGTGAAACTGTGCAGCGCATTTTGGAGAGCAAACAATCCGCCGAACTGAATCCAACAAAGATGGATGTAAACGATGATGCCTGCTCGAATGCAGAGTTCCTTTTGCAAATACTCGATCTCGTTACCCAGTCGATATTCACATCGCCGGATGCTTGTCCGCGTAATGTGCGTTTTATATGCAATTGCCTACAAAAGGCCGTGGTAGCCAAGTGGCCAACGGAGCGGCTGGTGCGCACACGTGTCGTCTCGGGCTTTATATTCCTGCGTTTGCTTTGTCCGGCGTTGCTTAATCCGCGTCAGTTTGGTTTGGTCAGCGAGACGCCGCCCACGGCAGCCACAAGATCGTTGATTATGGTGGCCAAATGTCTGCAGAACTTGGCGAATCTAATTGAGTTTGGTGGCAAGGTTAGACATTTTGTTTATATAATATTTTGTGTATGTATTTATGTGTTATTTGTGTTGAATGCCTTGCAGGAGCAATACATGGAGGTGGTTAATCCGTTCATACTGAAGAACAAGGAACGCATGATTGTGTTTTTGGATCAATTGTCGCTGGTGACTGATCCTAATCCGCCATTAGGCATGTTTGTGGAACAAAATCCCAATCATAATGCACAAGATACAGGTGAGTGCTTTAACTATCTCTCTCTCGCTCGCACTGTGCGAAGAGTTTCGTGTACTCTACTATAACTTTGTTTTTTTCGCGTTTTAGGACGCGAATTGGCCACACTGCATCACATTTGCGTCTCGTATTTGCCGGAGCTGCAAGAATATTCGGATATATTATCGATTAAAAAGCTTGTGACGGTAACTGATATGCTAACTAAGCACAAATTGAAATATCGCGAAATGATTAGTTAAAATTAAAGCGACAAGTTCCAAGCACACATAAACACGGCCACAGCCACAATACAAGAGCAACAAAAACAAGAGCAACAAAAACAAGAGCAACAGTCAGTTTATATATATATATATATAATTATATAGTATATACATACCTTTTTATATAGATATTTATATTATATATAGTATATATACGCAGTTGAAATCCAAAATCATAAAATAGTGCATATTGTGAGTTAAGTAAGTTTAGTCAAGCTTTTACGCTGCGGTTTTTGGGTTCATACTATATATTTTAGCGGTAATTTCCTCTACTTTGTGTATTTGTGTGTGTCAGCTTTAACACACATGTGAATTATTATAGACAAGTCATAGTTGCATTGTATATTTGAATTTTTTATATACATGTGCACTATATACTCGTATATACAAATATATAAAACGTAACAAAAATAACAACGAGGAAACCGTTAGTATTTAGTCAGGTCAAAATGTGTTCAACAGCCAACAAAAATAAAAAAGGCAACTGCAACAAAAATTAACAAAATCAAGTATTTATGCATTTTTTTAAATGTATCACGAAAAACGAAAAACACACGTGGCCATTAAAAATAACAAATAATATGAATAATATAATATGTATACAAAAACGAATATTAACATAAACAGCTCCTTTTTTAGCTTAACAATTTTTTAACATGAACAATTTCTATATATAAAAAAATAAAAATAAAAAAAATCAAGAAACAAGAAAAAACTAAAAAAAAAGAGCCAGAAAAATCAATGCATTATTCAAACTATCTCTATACATTTAACCTATTATGTATTACTTTTATTATTATTATGTATAATGTGTATAATTTTATTTTATACTTCATTTTATTTCTCTCTTGTGTATTTTGAAATATTTGTTTAACACTTATGCAGGCACAATTTATTTTCTGAAACTGTTTGTGTTTTCTTTTTTATGTATCTATTCCTGTATTTCTCTTTATATATACACTTATATGAAATTTATAATTCTTATGTGAAAGTGACATAGTTGAACTTAAAAGCACGTTTAAGTAAAGTAATTTGTAATGACTCAAAATGAAAGAAAAAGAAAACAATTATATATATATATATTCACATTGCATCCTAGTCAAAAGAAATGGTAAAAGAAACGCAAACAAGAAGCAATATACATGAGAAAAAATAAAAATGAAAAATAAAGAAAACTTTCAAAAATATAGACTACAAAACATTTACAATTTGCTTGTTTTCTTTAAAATTTCAATTCAAACGAGCAACGGCACAAAATATGTCTGGTGTGCACACACCAGCTCTTCCACAAAAATGTTATCGTTGGCATTTTGTTAATCGATAGTTTGTTTTATCAATAAATAGTTCGCTCACTAATATAAAAAACGTTGGCGTATTTATTTATACTTAATATCCTTGCAACCTACAATTTCAGATTTAAATAAACAAATTTTTAAAGCAGCGCAAATTTATCTTCAAGCGGTGTGTACACATTGTGTTTAAACAGCTGCTGTTATTATTGTTGTTGCCAAGACGCAAACGTGCGCAGTTAACATCTATTTGTTATTAACAAAAGGTCACGTAAATCAAGCAGCATGGCTTTAATACCGCCGGTCACACGATTAACATCCTCTATAATTCGCATATTGGGCTGCAATCCCAGTCCAATGACTCTGCAGGGCACCAACACCTATTTGCTGGGCAACGGAAAAAAGTAAGCGAACGATATCCAAAGTTCAAACTCCTACAATTTTACGCATAATCATCTCTTATCACTAGACGCATATTGATAGATACAGGCGATGAGAACGTGCCGCAATATATAGAGCACTTGAATGGTGTCTTAAAACAGGAACAGGCCAAAATTAGCACTATTATTCTAACCCACTGGCATCACGATCATGTGGGTGGTGTAAAGGACATTGTAGGCACGCCATTGTCCGATAAAGGTACGTGCTTTTAATACTGGGTGGCTGGTTTGCCTTATGTGTTAGTGGTTGTTTTGTTTTTTGCCTCATTAAAGTGCTCGTCAATCCAGATTGCCAGGTCTTTAAGTATCGACGCTCTGAAGGCAGCGATGAATGTCCGGAAATACCAGCGCATATAAAAGTTCAACCACTAAATGATCTACAGGAATTTTCTGTGGATGGTGCCAAGGTGCGCATTGTGCATACGCCAGGACATTCCACGGATCATGTGGTTTTAACCACAGACGATGGCACACTATTTAGCGGAGATTGTATATTAGGTGAAGGCACTGCCGTTTTTGAGGATTTATATGACTATATGCAGAGTCTAAATAAGATATTAAAGATTAAGCCGCAGCGTATCTATCCCGCTCATGGCAATATTATAGAGGAACCGATTTCAAAGATCGAGTACTACATACAACATCGCAATCAGCGTGAAAATCAAATATTTGAGTACTTTGTGGAGCGTCCAAAACAACTCTGGCAGGCCATGGATGTCGTGCGTGTAGTGTATAAGGAAACACCAGAGCAGCTTTGGCCAGCGGCAGCCTACAATGTAGATCATCATCTTAACAAGCTGCAGAAAGAGGGCAAACTTCATGCCATCGATAAAGACGAAACCAAATACTATGAGTATCGCTTAAACAGCGCCTTATAAAGCTAAGCTCCACTTTATAAAGAAACCATTGCAATATGATTTGTTAGATTTGTTTAATTTCTTAAAAAAAACCGTACATACTTTATTATATACATACATATTATATAAAATTTACAAGAGATTAAAGTCTAGCGTTTATTTTCTCTTGCCCTTCTTTTCGCGACGCTTCTTAGCGACAACCGATCGTTTGTCCTTCTTTTCACGCGGATCTACAACACGATAGCGACCCTTGACGCCAGCTGGACGGCGTGCACGACGCTGAGCAGTATGCTTTTTGGCTACCACATAGGTAATCTCCTTCTTTTTCTCCTGTGTCTTTTTGTATACCTTCTTTAGCTGCTTAGCTTTCTCCTGGGATGTAGCATCAGCATTTTCCATAATCTTTTCAGCCATTTTCTTGGCCTTGGCTAGGCGCTTAACGGAACGACGCTTCTTGCGTGCCTTGGCCTCCATTACCTTTTTGATCGGACGCACATTAAGTTCTTGCATTTTGCGCTGATACTCTTCGGCAAGTTCCTTGGGCACAGGTTGTGGTTTTTGCATATGTTCCTTTTCGTCCTGCACGAACCATGCAGGCAAGTGCTGATCGTTAAAGGCGTAACGATTCCACGCAGCATCTATGAGATCGCGACGTGTTTTCTTGCCGCGAATGAGTAATGCACCAAGGGCCAGTTCTTCTTCAGTTAGGCGCACCTTTTTTGCTTTAGGTTCTGGAGTAAAGACACAAGAAGAAAACCACAAATTAATAAAATTTAAACAACAAAATTTTTACTTCGCAATCACTTACCCTTGGTCATATCGCCCGCCACAGCGTGCTCTTCATCCTCATCAACTTCCTCCTCGGAATCTGATGACTCGGAGCTGCTTTCTTCCTTATGTATATCGTGGCGTGCACGACGTTTGGCCTTCTTTCCTAAACTCAATACTCCATCGTCAGCTTCATTAACCGCTGCACTATTCTCTCCGAGCACCGACACACCTTTGGCCTTGTACTCCTTTGCCAAATTGTCCAGATCATAATTTTCTTCATCATCATCGGATTCAATATTCTGTAGATTATCCTTCTCATACCAAAGCTGAACACGTTGCTGACGTTTTGTATCCTTGTCGCGAAAATCGCCTGACTTGATGAGCGGATGCTCGTTGCGTTTCTTTTTCTTGCCTTTGGCACCGCTTTCGGCTTTCTCATCATCGCTTAGACCAAGGCCTTCCTGATCATAATCGCTTTCGCTTTGTCCATCTTCGCTCACATCGGGCTCATCGTCGTTCTCATAGTTGGCATCGTCATCCATGCGATTGTCGTCCTTGTCGTATCTGAATTGGATTAAGATAAGTATGGCAATTGATGGTCATAAATGTAGTGAAACTTACTTCTTGTATTTTGGCAACTTTTCACGCTGCTTTGGCTCGCCTTCAATATCAAAGTCTGGCTCAACATCAAGCATATCATCTAGTTCGGCTACAGTGCTTACATCTCGCAAGTCAAAAATGTCATGCTGCGCCTCTTCCACGGGACCGTCATCACCTTTTATGACCATGTGAAGGTTCATTTTCTCCTGGAGCTTGGCCTTTGTTTTCAAAGTTTTCCTGCGCTTGCGCTTCAAATCCTTCTGCTCCTCATCGGCTAAAGTTTCAATTTGCTGCTGCAGTTCAGCATCTTCCATGTCCTCAATCTCCTCCTGCGTCAAGGGTTTGGCTGGAGCCTCTTCCGGCTCATCAATAACAGTCTCTGTTTCTGTTTTAAACAAATCTGCCTTGATGGCCTTCCACCACAAGAGCAAGCCTTTGATGTCCTTGCGGCCTAGCACTTTCAGATCCTTGCAGCATTCCAATATTTCGACAGTAGTTTTCTTATGCTTGGCAATGCGCTCATCGTCAATGCGTATGGAACCAATGCCCTGCAAAGCGGACAAAGCATTTTCTGCCTTCATAAACTCGCTAGCAGCCAAATCATTGCGCAAAGCAATATCCTGCTCAGTATAGCCCTCGGCTTTGACGCGCTTTTGTTTCTCTGGATGCAACAGACTGTTCTTTTTATTGCCTTCTAGATCAAGCTCTTCGAAAACATATTTGGCGTCCAGCAAACGTGGATCAATGCGGTCGGGCGCCAAGTAGTACTGACAAACGACAAATATTTCAGCGGATTCCTTACGTGAAGCGCTGGGCTTGGTGGCATGCACTTTCTTAAATAGCTGCTTTAGCACCCAGAGCAGCGCATTGTAGTCCTTGGAACGGAATACCTTGGTTACGAACCAACCACCGCTGCGCAAAAATTGTGTTCCCAATTTCAAAGCATTCAGTGTCAAACAGATCTGTTGATAGGCATCGTAGAGCCAATTACGTCCTACATTAGGTGCACCATCGTGCAGCACAACATCAGCCTTCCATGATTGCAGTTCTTTGGTCAACGATTGACGACATTTCTCTGTGGTAATGTCCTCCACCAAACCAATGCAGCCTGCTATTGGACGTATGGGATATAAGTCCACACCTATGACAATGCTAGACACAGGCATATTCTGTTTGGCCACCTGCATCCAGCCACCAGGCGCAGCAC
Organism: Chymomyza costata; assembly: GCA_018150985.1. Taxonomy (NCBI): domain Eukaryota; kingdom Metazoa; phylum Arthropoda; class Insecta; order Diptera; family Drosophilidae; genus Chymomyza; species Chymomyza costata. Next base: position 29,171,714 of record JAECWU010000127.1, on the reverse strand, counting down.
ACAAATCTATGCATACTTGTGACTGTTGAAGAAACCCAAATTTACGATTAAGCTGTATCAATTTGAAGGCGGCACGTGAGCGAAAGCCGGTTTCCTTGGCTAATTGATAAAATTTATCTTTGCGAGTTTTTCCAACTTTGGTCTTTTTGCCCATTTTGTTGGAGCGCTTGTTTTATTTAAAATAACTAACTAAAACAATTGATAAAAACCAGGACCACGCTGCAACTGTGTTTATAGCTGCACGTGTTTATGTCAGCCGAAAAAATTGGTACGATCTGGCAGCTCTTAAAGTTTAGAGATATCAATAGCAGTTGCGATAGACGTATGACGATGGCGCTGTCGTATGAAGTCGCATGATGGTCGTTTGAAAAATCTTGATTTTATTGGCAAATCGTACAGACAGTCGTGTATGCATATTTTATGTTCGAATTATTGTTTGAGTATATCGATCTCGTGCAAGCTCAAATTGCCGACGCAAGCATTTATGCAACAAATTTAAAACTATTTTAAAACTAGGTTGCCTATTTTTCCGCATCGTCTGGTTACAGCTCGATAAACAGACATGTCGTACGACACGTCGTATAACGTATGCCTTGGGTAATATCATTACTTAATTTTATATGTTGTGGCACACAAATTCTTTTAATATGCAAAACAATTAAACAAATTTTTTTGTTTATAACTTGTTAAACCTTTTGTTACGTTGTGCCGCATTTCTTTTAAATTCATACCCGCACCCATCGATAACCATGCAACATCGATATTTTTTTCTTACTTTGCGACAGCCATATAATTGCAGTTGATTCTTGTTATTAATGTATTAAAGCTTTTTTTTGTATTAAAATTATATAAGTTTAACATGTTCCGATCACTATTGCGTGATGTATACATTGCGCCTTTGCGGTTTGTATTATAACAAGTAATATATTCTTTTCAACACCATTAACCTCAATTGCTTTAAACCAGCAGGCTATACATCAACAATAGTTCTGCCGTTTTGGTTACACAAGTGCGTGAGAAGGGTCATCTTAGCCGGCCCCGTATCAGAAATCCCTACTGGTTTGTGCGCAAACAGCGGACGGTGGGCATTAAATACCTTTTATGTTAATGATGCAATACTTAATTATGCGGTTTCTTTAGCTGCACGAGGACTTTGTAACACCAGAGAATAAAAACTTTATCAAGGAGGTAGTGCATGATACATACGGTAGTCCGGCGCTCATCAAAGGCGTACAAAGCTACGAGCAGAAACTTGTTAAAACAAATGAACGACCTGCCACAGAAGAGCCCTGGGCGCAAGGTCTACGGCGTACTGGTGTAATTGCGCGTAAAATAGGCATATATCCACTATGGCTTAAGAATGGCGAAAAACTGCGCACCACCTTGTTACAAATAGTGGATAATCATGTTATTAAATATGTGCCACCCGAGGATTACAGGCCACAACAAAGACCGGATGTCAAGGTATTGAGTAGATATGGCTGTTTGCTAGTCGGCGCCGAGAGCACAGACCCAGCACTTTTGACCAAAGAGTATTGCGGTCTGTTTCGGGACTCTGGTGTAATACCTAAGAAAAACATAGCGCGCTTTATAATCTCGCCACAGGCAGCGCTCTGCCCTGGTACGCCACTTAATGTAGGACACTTTCGAGTAGGCGATTTTATTGATGTGCGCGGCAAAACGTAAGGAAAAATGTCATATGCCTATGCGACTAATACATTGCTAAATGGTAATTTTTTTCACTACAGTGTGGATCATGGATTTCAAGGTGTGGTCAAGCGACATGGCTTTAAGGGCATGCCCGCCTCCCACGGTGTCACTAAGACGCATCGACGTCCAGGCAATATTGGCGGCGGCGGTGAAAAGGGTCGAGTCTGGCCGGGTACCAAATTGCCCGGACATATGGGTAATCGTTGGCGTATTAGCAAAGGCCTGCGCATTTGGCGCATCAATACCAAATATAATGTAATGTGGGTGCAAGGTAGCGCCATTCCTGGCTCCACAAATGGCCTGGTCTATATTTATGACACAATACTGCCATTACGCAAGTTCAAAGATGCGCCACCGTTCCCTACGCTCTATGAAGATGCAGCTGAGGCGTTACCCGAGGATATTTGGTACGATGATGTGCATGACTTTAAAGAGGAAACCATTACCTATAAACCGGAGTAATAGCTGATCACATCTACATAAATCTATTAATGATATAGCTTTAAAGTTAATAACATTTTTGTTGTACAGTTAAAATTGAGAGTAAAGTGGCATTTAAGTGAAATAATATGTGAATTTATGCTTGGATTCGCACAAACCAAAATATGATAAAACTTGCAGCATTTATATTCAAAGTAGAAAAATGATCTCCAACCCAAAACTAAGCTTTGTGTAAAAAGTGGACAAAACCAGCGCTGCTGCCTTCACGAAACTTAAAAAATAATACAAGTACTCTTTATTCGGCTTGTTCGCGAAAAAATTAATACAAATTTTATTGAAATAAAAACATACCTAATCACTCATTGCTTTTTGGGCGAGCTTGGAAGTTATCACAGCAAAATGAAAAACAATATAAAAAACGGCTCAATCATTATTGGCATGCATACATATGCACCAATGTAAATATATGCTATGCTACTAGATGTAAGACTGATAGGCACGTCCTTAAGACTAAAAATTTTGAACGAATTTGCTTTATTCCTGATACTGCTGCTTCTTAACCGGCTTGAACGCGCCTAATTCTAACAAAATAAATAAATTTACATATAGGCAAAGAGAGAGGTTTACAGCTTTAGCTAACAAAATTTATACTAATCGATCGAAATATGACCAACGCTATGCACATCCAGCTCAGTGCTTGAAATGCTAGGTGATATTGTCGTTGAATTAGAATTTCCAGCGCCGCGATCCAAATTATAATATTGTACGATACGTGCAGGCGGTCGTTTTGATACGACCTCGGTTATTTGAACTATAACCCATTTCGTAAGTTTTATGACAGCTACATGGGCCGCAAATTGCAACACCATGGCGCCAAAGCCCTTATAAAGACCCGCAAATCCCTCAGTGATCACAGTGGTACGATAACAATCTATAGCGCCCTGGTAATTCGTCAGTATGGGCACCACCGCATAGCCATTATCCAGGTTGTCAATAATAGTGCGAGTGCCTTGCATTTGTAGGCGATGCAGAATCGTTTCAAAGGGATAAAATATAACCTCTGTGGTGCACATAGCAATAAGATTGGCATAAATCTCGGCATTTTGATGCTCCAGTGTTTCATCGCGAAATTTGGCTCCGCGTTTCTCCTGTGCCTGATTCAAACGACGTCGCATAATGCGAGAAGAGATGCCACGTATAACAAGATTAAAAAGGTACTTGGTTATGCCCATTGAAACGCAGGGTCCAATCAAGGCCCAGGCAGGCAGCATGCGACCCTTTTGTGGAGAGCTCCAATAGAACAATCGTAAGCTGCCTTCACGAAAAACATCAAAAAGACCAGGTTTTTCACTGGCTATATCACTTTGTACAGTTTCGACGAGCGATGCAGCATAGAAGGGCACGACTAAACCAATGCTGATGCTGTAATTAAGAAATGCAATAAATTAGCAAAGAAAGAATAAGAAACTTCAAGTAGTATAACTGCATAGTCTAATTTTTAAAACTAAAATTCGATTGAATTTTGAAGTTTTAAGCTCTTACCATTTTAAAAGAACATGCTGTCCAAAACGTTTTAAGGATGTGCGATTGTTGACATCTTTTGGCCAAGTTGTAAACTTGGACATGACATCATCAATGGCCAGAGTCATGCCACGAACTAGCAGGCAGCTGCCCAAGCCCTTCCACAGCGTGGTCACGCCTTGACGTCTGTGCAAATGTACAATGCTTGGCAACAGTGTGAAGGGATGTAAATGGTAGCGCTGAGAGGCATTATAGACCTGACACTGGCGGCGCAGCACTATAAAGGGATGACTTAAAAGATTTTCCGTAACAAGTGAGACCCACTGGACGCCAAAGACTAGATATTTGCGTATAGAGATATCTGAAATTATAGCTTGCATTATTGTAAAAGATAAAACATATTAATTAACGTTATACCCTCATCCTGGCTGTCAATGTATTTGTCTATTTGTTTATGTTTATCCAATGGCAGCGATAAGTCACGATCTGAATTAATGTATGTAAGTTTGTTGCCAGCTTCCTGCTCGGCATTCATATTGTCCAAATAAAGCTTTTCACGACTAGCCATGCTGGAACAGCAAATAGATTTACATAATTGGCATTCATTAAAGGTTTAACCGGTGGCACAGCTTACCTGCGCCCCAAATGAATGTTAGCGTTGGAGCCAGACATCATATGGTGTTCATTGTCAAGCTGCTCATCATCAAAGCGTCCACGATTCGATGCATGCCTAAGAAATTGGCATATGCATTAGTTATAACTCAAGGTAATGAAATTTATATACTAGTCGTACGTACATTAAAGTGGAATAGTTATTGATGCCTGCCATGGGTAATATGTGAATTTTGTGTGGATTGCTCGCACTGCCGTATTATATTTAAAGTACCTTATAACTTTAGCTATTGCTTTCAAGCTTAGTTGAAAGTGTTATGTTTGACAACAATTGCTTTTTAACAAAAATAAATTGTATTTCCATATAGCATTGAGAAAAATAATAGAATAGGAAGTGGAGATGTTAAGCATAGTTATCGATAGTGCCGATGTCAAAAAATAAATATACGATGTATTTTTGTCATAAGTATTCGATAGTCGTTAATCGATAACGATGACAATCCATATGGTACATAGAACGCCGGTTTTGTTGCAAGCAGCGTATTTATTGCGCGCTTTTCATTTTACATGTTCAAATTCAAGCACCATGAACGCTACACTGCAGGAAAGCGGCAAAATACAGCTATCTAAAATTGATTGCGACCTGGAATCCACGCTGCTGGGCGGCCAGAGCTTTCGGTATGTGATTATTTTACAACCAAACATGTTAATAGCTATATAAATCTCCATTTAAGTTGGCGCAAAATCGAAGCGGGTCCCTTTTCAATGTATGCCGGCGTGGCTTTCGACACCTATTGGCTGCTTAAACCAGCACTTTATCACATTAAATACGAGGCTTTTGCTATTGTCGATGCAGATAGCAAAAAACCCAACTTTGAACTTTTGCTGCGTAAATACTTACGCGCCGACATTAACTATCAAGAATTGAAGTCTTCATGGATGCGCGCGGATGTAAATTTTGGTCGCTATGTTGGCAAGGAGGTTAGATTGTTGCAACAGCAACCACTGGAGAATATCATTAGCTTTCAGTGCAGCCAAAACAACAATATTAAACGGTATGCAACAAACTGTTCTGGAACTAAGAGTTTTGTTTTGATGTTTTGCAACTTGCAGCATTACTGCCATGGTCAATTGGTTTGCCAAAAAGTACGGCCGCAAATTGGGCAATTTTCGCGGTCAAGATGAGTACGCTTTTCCAGAAATTGATGCATTTAACAAAATCAGCTGTAGCGAACTGGAGAAAGCTATGCGCGAGGCAAGCTTTGGGTATCGCGCCAAGTTCATAGCACGTGCACTGATAGATATAAAAAAAGCTGGCGGCTCTGAATGGTTGTCCAAACTCAGCAGAATGTCATATCCGGATGCTCGCAAGACATTGTTATCACTTCCGGGCATTGGCTGTAAAGTAGCCGATTGCATATGTCTTATGTCGCTGGGTCATCTAGATGTGGTGCCCGTTGATACTCATGTTCTACAAGTGGCACAAAACTTTTACATGCCCCAATTGGCTGGAAAAAAGACCATTTCCCATAAAGTTTATAACGATGTACAGTCGCATTTGAAGCAGCTGTTTGGCGAATATGCCGGCTGGGCACAGGCGGTAAGTTTGAAATCTACATATATTATATAACTTGTTAGTAGTGGAGATGCAGGTATTCTCAGCTTGTGTCGCATCAAAATTTGGACTGCTGCAAGCATCAGATGATTCAGAGCAGTTTTTAAAGGCTTCTTTTGAGACTATAATTCATAAGCAAAAGTGAGGTTTAAGAAGCGAATCTTACTGCGTATGAAGGTAAACGAATACTTGGCTATAATATGAAGTATTAGGGATTTGTCTTAATGGGCTTAATTAAAACAATGACTTAAACTAAGTAGCTTTTAAGTATTTGTACGAACTACTAATCATAAGTTTTATTTTTATTTTTAGGTGCTCTTTACCGCAGACTTGCCAAAGTTCAAATCATCACAGACTAAAAACAAATAAAAGGCAAATAATAAAAATTTGCACTGCACCTTTAACTGAGTTCAAAATCAAATGATATTAGTAAATAAGTTTGTTTAACATGTTCTACCTGCCAAACTTAATAAAATACTGCATACTAAAAAATGCAGACTCGGTTTAAAACCGAACTCGATTTAAGTTGGAAAATGTATTTTATGTTTTAATTATGTTGCGTAACTGAACCTTGTAAAAGAACAATGTATAACCATGCATGAAATGCCTTACTAAATATTTAAGTTAATTCAAAAGCGAAAAACATTTTTGGCTGTTAATTGTAAAACATATTTATTTAATTTAAGTATGCGCAACCGAAACTTGTAAAAAAACAATGTGTTAGCAAATATGGTTCGCTATGCTTAAAATGCATTACTTAATATTTAAGTTAATGTAAAAGCGAAAAACATTTATTTAATTTTTTAAGTTTGCGCAACCGAATCTTGTAAAAGAACAATTTATGTACAAAAAACTTTGGTTCAGAAAATTCAAATGCATTAAATGCATTACTTAAAACTTAAGTTTAATTCAAAAACAAAAAACATTGCTCGATTTAAAAAATTTGTTCCTTTATTTATGCAGCTGAAGTTAGCCTGCACTTAAAATTTTCATATATTTTTGCATCTATGTGGTGCCAACTAACATGTGCCAACCAACGCAACCACCGCAACCACGAACACGCTTGTTCCTTTCTCGTAACCTATTAACGCCCTACCCACATGCCCAGAACTCCTTGCAAATGAACATGCAAGCCAAAGTACATGCCACCAAAACTATTTACCCAACACTTCGCGAGACAAACAGCTTTTCCGTGGTTTACTTTAGACAAAATAAAAAGCATTTTACTTATAAATTTTGCACAACAATTTTACGGTTTAAAAACTAACAGACAAATGCATTCAACTTCAATGAACAGGACGAAAGGGGAACAAGCGCGAAACGTTGTTCTTAGAGGTTTAGAGGAGGGCACCGCTGTTATAATTTAATTTAGACAACAACCAACTACCTGATATAGCTTTCGGCAGAGGAAGTACTGCCACACGGATACACATACTACAGCAAACACAGAGGCCAATACACTTTAGATATAAGCTTGAATATTTTGGTGCAGGGGCATGTTTCCCAGCGTGAAATTGAAGTTTGGGGCGCAACATTTACCACGAATTTGGCTAGCGAAATCTATTTGTAAGAGTTTATGTTTTGTTTTGCAAATGGTATATGAAATATTAATCTTAAGTTTGCGAGCTTAAAAACAAAAACACTAAGTCCAAAGTTATGTACATAAACAATTTGTGAAACTTGTGTGAAATATAAAGACTTATATGTAGATATATAACATGTGCACCGTTTATTTGGTTAAGTGTATTAGGTTTATGTATTTTTGGACTAGTTTGGTAAGCACATGTACCGATAGCGGTTCAACCCCAAGGTACTAGAGCAGCTCCATAAGACAGTGACTTTTTGAATTTCCCAAGGAGCTAGCTACATGTATATCGAAAATTAATGGCAAGTGTTTTTGTAAAACCTACATATCTTTTTGTTATTAAGATTCTTTTATACATATGTATATATTTTTTTATTGCTAAATTCGTAATTTTTGTCTCTTTTAAGTCTACTCCAAGATCAGGTAAAAGTGGTTTTATCATTCGCAAAGGATATTCTAATGATTCAGTCTTCGAAAAAAGATTGGTGAACTGGTTAAAGCATCTCCTCTTCAGTTTACTTATTGAGAGCATTCCCACAGTTCTCTTTGCGTAGCGATTACGATGGACGATCAGCCTGCAATGGTACATGCTGGGGAAACAGCAGATCTGATCCTCTACGGCACTCAGTATAAGTAACAATGCAAAGTCAAATTAGTGACGTAGCAGTCGCATGCAGTAATAAGGTGAAGCACCTAGTTTGGGTTAGGTTAAAGTGGTTGCCTGTCTTGGAACAGCCCAGACGCACTTAGGCACAATGAGGCCCTTTGTGATGCCACAGGTAACGCTGTTCGAGAGCTGACCAGGAATGTCTTTAAAACTGCGTATACAGGCATTCACGGTCAGCTCTGAAGAGAAACAGGCACGACTATTCAACTGTGACCATACTATTGCTGAACCAGCCTGAAAGTTCAATTAACCTGGCAATATCCCTGGGACAGAGATTGGAGAGGTCAGCAAGGCCGTTCAGAAAAGGGGACCCTAGGGTCCTTAATCTTCTTCTTGATAGGGAGGGGCACTGACACATAAGGTGTAAAACGGTTTCCTCCTCTTCTTCGGACCCGCAGCCACGGCAGAAGTCGTTGTTTGATGGCAGGTGGAGCACCTTAATGCGAATGATTTGGAACCTATGGTTGTTTGCAGCCGTAGACCACATTTGAATACCATATCTCCAGGTAGGAGCTCTAGCTGCTGATAGACCATGCATATACAGGGAGAGCCTGCTGCGTTCTAGGTCGTAATGTGAAGCATACGTTGACAAAGTTGCTTCTATTGATGCCAAACTACGTTCACGGTTTCGTACTGACAAGAATCTAAGCATAGAACGTTGACATCGTCAGCTTAAGAAGCATCTTCTCCTGAGTAATTCCCATATTGTTTTTGGTCACATGAATGTCGGCAGCAAATATGCTATACAATAGTGGTATGAGTGTCATTATTGTGGTCAGTAGTACGGAACGCCAGACACTGTCAAGTACCTGTGGGATGTTCATAAAAACTCCAAGGCAGTATGCACTCTCCTTAGATCCTCGCCAAAATATTCGCTACTGAGGGAAGGAGACTGATTGCTGCGTATGATTATACGTTAAGCTGCTGTTTTTCAGGCTTGAGAATCATGGTGATCCTGGTGATACTACAATATTAAATTCACATTCGTTTGCGAAGGACTTTCATAACTGCATTGTTAATCAAATTATGTCTTGCTGCTTTTCTCTTTAGATTGCCGATCACTTGTCTAACCTCTTCAAGACGGTTAGGCTTGATGGGTGACCACATCAGCAGTGAAGTCAGTTGGATGCTCTGTCTGTCCAGTTAAGTAATGCGCTTCTTGGCCATTTCGCAAAGGCTTCATTCTCTATGGCTGGCGTTTATGTTCTTGATATGTTCTTGGAGAAATATGCATTTATTAACATGTGCTCAAATCTGGCGTTGCGTAACAGCTGTAATGCTTCGTGTAACTCTCTCGCGGCTCTGTACTACCTGGATTTGTCTATGGTCCGTAGTGTGTCTTTTCGGTCTCCTCTTGACTGGTGAATACTGCGTAACAAGTTAGTTAGTTAGTTAGGTGGCCTTCACAACACGTTACCGGGTAACAGCCGACCTCAAGGGCTCTCGCCAGGAGCCTCTGCTTCTAGCGCGTCTTCTCCAATTTATTACACCAAGTGTAGACAGGTTCTCCTTCACTTGGTCCTTCCATCGGAGACGCGGTCTCCCTCTTCGTCGTCCGTCGTTGACTCTCGCTTCGAACACCTTTTTCGCTGGAGCTTCTTCGTCCATACGAACGACATGTCCGAGCCAGCGCAAACGTTGTATTGTTATGCGCTGGACGACATCGATGTCGCCGTAGAGTTCATACAGTTCGTGGCTCATTCTTATGCGATAGTCGCTCCCAATACGGACGGGACCGAAGATTTTGCGAAGAATTTTTCTCCCGAACACTCCAAGCGTTTGCTTACTGAGCCCAAAGTAACGCCTATTGGCAAGTGTGATCCTTCGTAACAAGTTAATTTATCGAAAGAGATTTGAACGTTTTGAAAATTCGAAGAGCTACATTTCCCAGAGGCGAACGCAGGAATCAAGAATAAATTCGTTGAAGACGCACACTTCACAAATGCGTAGCTTTCTAGAGAGGCATGAATCGAATCAATCAGAAATCACGTTTATTTAGTCCGTAAACTAGAGTCTCCTTTGACTCCTTTGAGAATTCCGACTCGCATTAATGAGAAATCAAGACGCTTAAGTGTGCAAGAAAACTGCGACTAGAGTCTATAAGGAGTAATATTGCAGGGAGACGTCTACAGTCTCTGTAGATCCTGCGACAAAGAAACATTCAAACTCGCAGAAATTGGTTCTTTTTTAATGAAGTGGAGTTTAACAAACCTATACAAGATATTTTGGACAAAATATGTCTATATTTGTAAAATATATATAATATAATATACCCAGATTAAAAAAACAAAATGCGAAGTATGTATGCTATCTTATTTTATATATGTATGTACATATGTACATTAATATAATTGGCATTAAATAATACATTTTTTTTTAATTTTACTTCAGCTTAAGGTTTTAACATGGTTTTAAGGGAAACAGCTAACGTGTTCGCAGACAACCACACTGTCTATGCTGCCCAGCCGTCATGTGGGAGAAATATAAACCGCACTCAATTATAATCCATGCCCAGTTGAGCTCAGTCTAATCTCAAGTGCTGGCTCACATATGTATGTATTGATAAAACCACTAATTGGAACTAATAATTATGGCTAGGATAACGTACTAGCTGCATTAAGTAAAAGTTTATAACAGGCCAAAGGATATGGTCTTTTGTGGCCACTAAAGCTGAGCACAGATTGCCTGCTGATTTAATTCAAATGCAATTTCACCAAGGAGACAATCTCCGCTGTGCTCCATTTAACCCAATTTCCGCTAAAGTGGCAAGTCAATATTAATACACACACACACACGCATACACAAGCGTACACATGTGGCACACACAGTTACACACATCGATATAGTTAAACAGTCACAGAGGCATAAGAGTTTTAAAATAAAAGAGCCGCCTCCGCCTTACCAAAGACTCTCTACAATAAGAGTGCCTGCTATTGGTCTGGTCCCTCTAATGTGTGCGTGTGTGTGTGCCCCAAAAATGCGATGCACTTAGCCTGCAGTCAACTAGTTGGAATGTAACTAGTTGCGAAGAGGTTCAAATAGGAGTAGTCGCATTATATGCAAGAAATGCTAAAGCTGGGTCAGCCACTATGGCGGCTACGCTTTCTTCGAATCGCTTTAAACTTTATTTGTTTAATAACTTAAGTTCAAACTCTTTTACGTTTCGACATCAGGGCTAACTTTGGAAAAGCTATCATTGCTACCTATTACAAAATTGTCTACTTGGGAATGTTGGAAAATATTTCATTCGATTTTCGAATCTCATACAGTACACATGCTACTAGAAATACATTTATATTTTATAATTATTATACAAAAACAAAAAAAAAAAAAACTTTCAAAATGCCAGCTACAACTCGTAGAAAAGCCGAAGAACTACGGAAGGCAGCTGCCGCAACCGAAAATTTAGGCAATGTCACTTACACGTGCCCCGAAGAAATGGATGATTTGCCTAAGGAAATTATTGGACATATTTGGGCGTATCTTACCTACGACGAACACATTGTTATGCGGCGTAATTTATCGGTGCGACTATATGAAGTACATAATGATTTCATTTTGGAACAACATCGTGTGCACTCGGCACGTTTAATGAGCACCAACAATGAACTAGAAGTGTCGAAGCTGCAGGTAAGTTTGTGACAAATGGTAGCATAATGCAACTCAAAACTAAAACTTGTTCTAATCCCTTTAAAGATTATGGAGCTAGTGACAGCTGCTTATCGAAATGTAGGGTATACAAATGCATACGCAGACAGTTTATTCATTTACCATAAGAGCAATGAGAAAAATCAATTTCAAAAATGTATGATGGATTTTTTTGGAAATCTGCTGCAGACGAATAACCCGGAAGCATTTAATCCCGTCTTATTTAGCGTTACGCTCTTATATATACTAAAAGTATGTACATTTATGGTGTATAAATGAACTTTATTTAAATACTTTTTTTTTTGTACTTTAAGGAATTTTCGCATTTTAAAATGTTGGGCTCAACAAAATTGTCCAATCAAACTATTTTCCAAATCCGTTTACCTGGTGTAGCAATCGCTTGCACGGCAACAGAACTTACGACGGATGCAGAAAAAAAAGTTCACTTCATGGCCATCATGTGCTGTCTATTGCAGCACAATAAAGCAAATGTGCACTATGAGTAAGTAAAGCAGAGAAATTTTTTGAGAATAAGTTTTCTAAAATTTATTTTCTTTGACAGCTCCACAATTGATTTCGCAGACTGCATATACACAGCTGGTTGGGTTTGGCCAACAAATAAGAACTCAAGATCATGGCTAACCTTGAAATTAACAGCACAAGGGTCAAGCGAAATTTTGAGTTTGCTGGAGGATACCTTGCTTGGACGCATTGATATCACCTCGACCACACAAATTTATCCAGCTACATCATTGAACTTGTCCATCTGCATGAATAGTGAACAATTTACGGAGTCTTGCTTCGTTATTTAAGCAGAGACTACGTAAAAGCGAACCCACAAATGTGCTCCAATTTATACTGCACGTTATGGGTAAACCAAAGATACACGATTCAATGATCCGACAATATGGTAAATGATGTTACACCGAGGTATCATTTTCTATAGTTTCTTAGTTGGATTGACATTTCTTATTTTCTACGCCGTCAATTGTGGAAGGAATATCTTGCTGCGCTGCTGGAGTTTGCTGGTATTGGCTTAACGTCTAGTAGTATCGTCTTAACATAAATCGAAAATAAATAAAATCTTTCGACTGAGATAATGAATCGATTTGTTCAGGATCCAACGCTCAGTGGCATGGATGCGGATGGGCGCCATCCAGGTTTATGTTTTAAAATATTACTTTAGGGGTTCGTCGGCTCGTTGGGTCTTTTATAAAACATTTATTTGCCTCAACGCCCATATTGGTAGCTGGTTTGGACTCTGTACCAACTTTATATGCTGGTATCTCTCCTTCAATTTGCTTACGACTGGTAACGCAATCGGAACCGTAGGAATACTACGAAAATATCATTCCAAAACGTAGTGTGGTGGGAATACAAAATTTATAAATTCCACGCCTCCTTCTGCACTTGACATACATTTAGTTAATAAGGCTCCTAGTTGGAGCAAAGAGTCTCCACAAACGTTCTCTAGCTTTCTCTGTTTTTCGGAATCGCTTTAAATTCTCCATCCAGCGACCGATGACATGTTGTTCTAGACCACCCGCTTCTTCCGCTCCCTTGCGGGTTCCAGTCCTATGCTTCTTTTGGAAATTCGCCTGCTGAGTGGCTAATCTATTTTCATTTGCGATGCCGAATTTGAATCAAAACTGACTCCTCCATGCACATGCACAGACGCATTCAATTTGTATTTATTTCAGGCAGCTGCTTATAAACACCTGAAGTTTATCCGACAAGCCTTCAGTCATGAACCAGGTTTCGCAGTGATAGTTTAATACGGACTTCACGTTTGATTCGAGTATAACGCTGTTGATTTCCACACTTTATTTAACTGACCAAAAGCTGCTTTGGCCTTGCTAATGCGATTATTCACATCCTCAACAGCTTCTCCTTCGGTTGTGATTACGCTGCCCACCAATCCAGACACTGGCATAGACATGCTTCTGGGTTTGGTACGTTTGATCGTTAGACCCACTCCCTTTAACACACGATTTATACATTTGCACTTTGTACCTTAGGTACAGGGTATAAAACTATTCGCGTCATGGACTCGAACGAGTCAACTTATATGCTTTGTATACTTTTGCCACTAAGACGATTCCAATACTATATTGTGATTATCTTCGATATTTATGGCATGGCAGATTAGGGTGATGTGAAAAAAATTAGCTTCTTTGAGTTACTTTGCTTGTAAAGCACGTTTATAGACGAATCTCTTAAGCTTTCTGTAAGCGAAAGCCATGAAAGAGTTTGGAAAGCAGGAGGTACAACTCCCAAGCTTATAGTCGGTGCGCAAAATAATTATAACACAGACCAACATGGTTTAGTTGTTGGGTCATTTCCGAAGAAATTTGCTGCGTAGAATCCGAATCCGGGGCCAGAATTGGTCCATCACGTCAGGATTGTAAGATTTTTGAAAAAAGACCGTTTTTCGAGTACATAACCTCAAATATCTGAAAACCATGACGTGATGCGCCAGTTCTGGCACCGGATTCGGATTCTACGCAGCAAATTACTTCGGAAATGACTCTTAGCTTTCCAAGAACTGAGAACCTGTGTAATTTAATAGACTGGGAAGGGAAAAATATAACAGAACATCCTTTGCATAAAAAATTCATTCTGTAGGCAATAGAAGATTCTATTTTTTCTGAAACTAATTCACTTAAAGTATTCCAAATTCTATGCCACACTTAAGCTGTAGGAAGGTCTGTTGTTAAGCCTGCAAGACTGGACTCAATGGTCTTTTGTGGACCGGAATCTAGGGATAGCCTTATGCGTGCAAAGCAAAATTTTGTCTTTATTTTAAGGCCAATGCAACGATTTCTTTGACATCACTTAATGCTAATAAATAAAAAAATTGTTTGGCTGGACTGATTTTGATGATCTATGTTTTGTTGGATTCGATTCCCTGGTTAACAAAATAACTATTAAAACATCGGAAAAATTCACATAAAAAGCAGTAAACCGCGAAATTGTTTTACGGGAGGGGGGGCCAGATATCGACATGAATCAAAAAGACTCGAAATATTCGCTAATGAATTCTTTTTCAGCTTAAAGCTAAACATAACTTTAAACAAAATTGTTTCGTTAATAAAAAGTAAAAATAAAATTTGCAATTTTGAAAAATTGTCAAAAATGTCTCTTTTTTTCGACTTTGTTTGCTTGTAACTTCAATAATTTTAACTCTTTATCTCTGTACATATCATATATTACTGCAAAGAGTACATCAATACCTTTCGATCTAATTGTCTTCGTGTCGATATAAAACGAGATATTAACGAATAGCTGACAAAAGTGCCCAAAAACATGTTTTTCGAAAAAATCTCGAAAATGGTGCTTAAGGAAAAAAAAAATATTGTCATTTTCGTGTTTCTCGACCCAAAATTACCCTAAAAAACACTTTTATGTAGAGGTTCACTCGAAGACCCTCAAATTTGTTAACTAGTGTGATAGTCTGGATGATCTAAGTTGAATAAAGAAGACCGCACGGCGGTTGGCGGAGCCCCCTAGTTATACTATAAAAAATAAATATATAGGAAATTTGAAAAATATTTTTTCTATTAAATTTTAAAAAAATATTTGGGTGCTTTTGATAAAAAAAAATTAAAAAAAAAAACCAAAAAATATTCAAACCATTTTAAAAATGGCATAAAAAATGTTTTAAATAAATGGCGATTGACATAATGAAAAACAATAAATAAAAAAATTTAAATTTTTTTTAAGAAAATGTGTTGGTTAAAAAAAATAATTTTTTTTTTAAGAGCTCTATTGATAACTTGATTGGTTCAAAAGAAAACAAGTTTAAAAATGTAAATTTTTTTACCTGCATCATTAGCTTTTAAAAAACGTTGGTAGCACTTTTGGGCACCTTATCCAGCTAGAACTTTTGTCAGCATTATGCTTAATTAAGTTCATGGATCAATTGATTGACAAAAGCCAAGTTAAAAAAAGGAATGATTCGCTCCGTACTCTTCCAACTCTTATAAGCTGACAATAAAGAGTAGCGACTAACATTATTCTATGCGTAACTGAACTAGTTTGCTACTAGTACAAAAGTTACTAGTAACGAGCCTATGAAACCTCAATGCTGGACAGCATAAGAACCTACTACGCACTAGTTACATTAGTTACACAATTGGAGTGGTTGATTATCTAGAATTTGTTGCATGGTATGTATTAGTGTGAGAGTGTGTGGTGTGTGTGTGTGTGTATGTGTGTGTGTGCTGGTATTTAATTTTATGCACATGACGCTGGTTGTAATTTTCAATATTTCGCTCGATTGAGTTTTTACACACTCAACTTGTATAAAAACCCAGCTACCAAAAGTTCCCACACACTTACTTTGATATGGTGTATGTGTGTGTGTGTGTGTGTAAAAGTAGGTAAGTAGTGTGTGTATATGCATTACTATGGGTTCAAGAGACTTCCAGTGAAAGTGAATTTTGCATATAGAACCAAAGCACTTGTCTATTATGCCATATGCATATAGAACTATACCAAGGGATACGTAGTGTCCAGTAGGACTTGCCCTTGTTGTGTCTTATAGTAATTACTCAAAGTACTTAAGTCATTTCTACTTTCGTTTGTGGGGGGTTCAATGGTCAGTCAATAAAAACATAGATTGCAAAATTTAAAGTTTTTCATACACTGCACTGTGGGCCCAGATTTCATAATTTGGCCAAAACCCTGTCATTTCCATAATAATTTTTTTAGAGTGATGAAATTTTACACACATGTTTCTAAATGATTGAACTATTTTTCTGGGAAGTTTGAGCCTCCTCCGATTTTTTGAGATATAGTTAATCCAGACCATAATTGGAAAAAATTTAAAAAAAACCAAGCAATTTTTTTAACTTAATTAAAAAAAAAAAACGGTTAATTGAAATTGGACCAAATTTCACACAGAGGTAGATATGAGCTTCTCATACATTGAAAAAATAGCCTATATTCAAAATATTGAATGGTTTTGGAGTTATAGCCCCAAATAGTTTCTGCTTTCCAAACAAATTGCAAAAAGAAAACATCACCTGGCTTTCAACTATTATAATTTTTTTTTGCATGCTTTTTTAATTTATAAAAAAAAAATTTCAAAAATCTATTTAATTTTTACATTTTTTCGTCAAAATTTATAATTTTTACATTTTTTGATTTGCATCTTTGTAAGTATGCTATAAAATTTTCACATTTTAATTTTTTTGAGCATTTTAGTACAACATGTGAAAAAATCGTTATTGAAGCATACTTTTAGGCAGCTTAGAAACTCAAACAAAAGTAAAATTTTCTAGGGGTCAATTTTTAAAATTCAACTGTTAGATACAAAATTCAATTTCCGAAAATCGGGAGGAATTACATTTTGTTGTAAAACATGTGAAGAAATTTATAAAAAAATTTTCGATCAAATATCGAGTGGTAGTCGGAGGTACCCTTAAAGCAAAGCAGCTAAATGATAAAAAAAACCAAAAAAATCTTTTTAACTACTCGAATATATTTAAAACCGAAAAGTTTTTAAGCTCATTTTTATTTTTTTAGCTGAAGCTATACTTATAAATAATAAAGTGAATAAAGACTGCTTAGCTACATGTGAATGGTAAATGCAAGTTTTTTTTATACCCTGTACCGTATGGTACAAAGGGTATATTGTGTTTGTGCAAGCCGAAAATGTATGTAACATACAGAAGGAGACGTCGGAGACACCCCAAAGTTACCTTAAGTATGATCGGAGTGACAAGAGAAGTCAATATACCCATTTCCGTCTGTCTGTCCGTCCGTATGAACGCCTAGATCTCAGAGATGGTAAGAGCTAGAGCGACCAAATTTTCCGATTCATCATCATCATAGTTGGCTCTACAACTCTTGTCGAGTCTTCGCCTGCTTCAGCATTAGTCTCCAACTTGATCTGTCTCGCGCCCTTGCTCTCCAAGACCGAATACCAAGATCTTGCGCATCTTGGTCGACTCCATCAATCCATCTTAGTTTTGGGCGTCCTCTTGATCTGTTTTCGCGGCATTTGCCAAATATGATTTTTTTCGGAAGATAGGTGTCGTCTGCTCTTATTAAGTGCCCGGCCCATCTTAATCTATTCACTTTTATCTGCGTTATTATATTGGCCCCTTTGTGTAGTCTTTCAAGCTCGTGGTTGTATCTCCTTCTCCATACTCCATTTTCGCATACGCCTCCAAAAATGGTTCGAAGAACTTTTCTTTCATAGATACTTATTTTATTTTCATCTGCCTTAGACAGTGTCCATGTTTCACTGGCGTACATTAAGACTGGTGTAATCGAGCTTCTTGTTTCTCAGAAATTTATTTAGGCGGAAGTACTGTCTATTTGCAGCAAGAAGTCGTTGATCTATTTCTACCTTTTTTTTCTCGTTGTTTATATTTACGCCCAGGTACGTGAAGTCTGTAACCACTTCAAAGTTGTATTTCCCGAAGGTAACATTTTGGCCAAGTCTACGTCTTATTGTGTCAGATGTTGTGGACACCATTACTTTCGTCTTTTTTTCGTTAATTATAAGACCTATTTTTCTTGCATTCTCTTCGATGCTGTTGAAGGCTTCCTTGAGGTCCGTTATTGAAGTCGATATGATGTCTATGTCGTCGGCATATGCTAATAATTGCACTGATTTGTAGAAGATGGTGCCTTTGACGTTTACTTTGGAGTCTCTGATGACTTTTTCAAGTGCCAGGTGAAAAAGGAGGCAAGAGAAGCCATCTCCTTGACGGACACCAAAGTGAGCTTCGAACTCCCGGGAGTTTTCATTCCTAACTCTCACTACATTTCTTACTTTTGTTATGGTAGCTTTTGTTAATCTTATTAGCTTCGTTGGGATAGAAAACTCTTTCATCGCCGCGACTAATCCATCTCTCCTGATTTTATCGTACGCTGTTTTAAAGTCAATAAAAAGGTGTAATGTCGTGGCATTGTTTTCTCGAGTTTTCTCTAAGATTTTCCGATTAGATGCGTAATTATGTCAGGGGAGACAAGTTTATTTTACTTTGTCGATATCGGGGTTATATTATATAGCTGCCATAGGGATGTTTCAGAGGACCTCGAAAACAACCAAAAGTTTTAGATGGATAATTCGTTTGTTTATGAAGATATCATAACCAAATTTGGCACTCGGAAGTTTTTTAGAGTACCTAAGCACTGTACTTTATTGTATTGTATTTGATCAAAATCGGTTGATAATATCATATAGTCCCCATAGGACCGATCGATAAAAAAAAAATTTTTTGGTGCAAAATTCGACTGATTTCTATTTGCCGAATAAAATATCTTTTGGAGGTCTTAAGCAATATGTCGGACTTAGCTGCAATGTGGTGGTACAGGGTATCCCAAAGTCGTCTGCGCCCGACTTTAACGTATGCCATCTTTTTTGTTTGTTTATGAAAATATCATAACCAAATTTGGCAAATAAAATATCTTTTGAAGTCTTCTCCCTCAAACAAATGCAGTTTTTTCCAACAACAACTTATTTTTTCTTACTATTTGATCACAGACATCGAAAAAGAAGAGAACATCTCGATTAATTTTTTTGAAGACCATCTTGTATATGAATACTCATTCAATGATACATTTTGGCTGTAGTATGAGAAAAAAAGCTTGAAAATTATTTTTTTTTCTTTTTTTTTTTCTTCATCTCTACATTGGTTGATCAGCAATGGTGCTTCCACATCCCAGAAAGGTTTTGTATAGTCTTTAATAGAACTGCCATTTGGTTTCTATTCCCAGAAAGAGTTTTCTATAGTACTGGTCGTAGTCTCCAAACGATCTCCTGTTTCTTCAATATAATCTACAATAGAGCTGCTAGAAATGCAGAAATGCAAAAGTGCTCGACTAACGACAAAAATCAGCTGTTTACATTTGTCATATAAGAATATATTTTCATGGAAAAAGCCATGCTTTTGGCATAAAATATAATTTATTTAATTATTTATATAGTGATACAGTAAAAATAAATTCAAAAGCTATAAATGACTTGTAGACAGTGCAACATGGGCCTAAGCATAAAAGATAAACTTTTTAAATATTTATTGTACTGACTATTGGCCAAAACTTTAAAGCATAAAAGATAAAGTTTTGGATATTTGTCAGTACAATATATATTTGCTAAGCTTCTGCTGCAAAGAGATTATAATTATAATAGCTTCTAGTTGTCCAAAAACAGCATTAAATTTATGTACACACTGGCAGATATTAGCAATATTTACAACATATTTTTTCGTGCAGAAGTGCGCTTTATTTTCGTAGGCAGTGTTGGGCAGAAATAATTTTGTTTTTAATTTCATTTTGAGCGTTGTTGAATCGTCAAGAAAAAATATATGAGCTTAATAGACATGACTTAAAAAACTTCATCGTTTTGCAGATGGCTTCTAGAGGCTCCGAAATCCTTTTCTTTATAAGGTCAACTAGAGTTGGCCTCATTGGCCGCAGCTAACTCTCTACAATTCATATCTTTCTTCGTAAAAACATAAGGCTACCTAAGACAAACACTCAAAAGAACTCACAAAAAAGGTTTATCCCAATAACGCAAAATCCTTACACTATGCTCCGTAAGCACTATCACCCAGTATGGGAATCAGTGCGTTTACCAAAATTATGGCACAGCTTAATTCTTTTAAAAATAAATAAGAAGCCATTCAAAGCGTCGCAACCAATTCCAATAGCTGAATAAACAACAATACGTTCTCTTAAGGCACGCTCTTTAATTCAGCAAGGACTCTCTTTGGCTGCTTGTCTGCTGAATTGTCGCAGTCCTTGGACAAATGGCACACTGACCTTGCTTCTGGGCATGGGCTTAAGAAGTTCTTGAAGCATCAAGCGCATATGTTTTATGGCTTTTGTTTGGTTTGAGTATTGATACTACATTACAGTGCATTAAATAAATGGAAGAGCACACTGGTTTAAAGCTTATTTAAATGCAGTGCATACACTTAACTTCAACATTCTAAATCTTTTTAATAACAAGAACCTTATATGGGAATGAGTAAAAAAAAAATACACTGTGACTTTTATCTGTAAGCAAAGTTTGCTAGTGTGACCAGATTTTTCAATTCTTATAGTGAATTGGAAACTGAACAAGTTGTTATACCCTGGACCAAAGCTAAGGGGTATATTGAGTTTGTGCAAATGCCTGCAACGTAGAGAAAGAGTCAGCGGGTATTTCTGAAAGTTACCTATAATATGTTCCTACGTCCGTCCGTTTGTCTAAACGCTTAGATCTTGAAGCTGGTAAGACCTAAGACAACCAAATTTTGGTGTAAGTTCCTCTAATATGCTGCGGAAAACGAGTTTATTTTATACTTTTGATATCAGTTCTATATTATTGGGTCGTTCACTTCTTATTGAATTTTTTTGCAGCCAACTTTACACTTAACCGCTTAACCTTTATATATTTGAACAGCTGATATAGTAAGGCTTTTTTGTAAAAAATTTTGTTACATTTTTTGGAATAGTTTTTGTTTGGCGCCCCATCAAAGATGGAAGATCGAAAACAACATTTTCGGCATATTTTACTGTTTTACTATCAAAAGGGTAAAAATTCAGTTCATGCAAGGCGAAAATTATGTGATGTGTACGGAGAAGATGTGTTGACCGAACGCCAATGCCAAAATTGGTTTGCAAAATTTCGTTCCGGCGATTTCGATCTTGAGGATGCACCACGTCCTGGAAGGCCTATTGAAGCCGATGTGGATAAAATAAAGTCGTTAATCGATGCAAATCGTCGAATAACAACTCGAGAGATTGCTAAAAGATTAAATTTGTCTAACGCAACCGTTCACAAGCACATGAAACGTCTAGGATTAATTTCGAAGCTTGACATATGGGTTCCTCATGTTCTTACAGAACGAAATTTGCTTCTTCGCATTAACGACTGTGATTTGCTTATCAAACGTCAAAGAAGTGATCCATTTTTGAAGCGCATTATTACTGGCGACGAAAAGTGGGTTGCTTACAAGAATGTAAAGCGCAAGAGATCATGGTCTAAAAAGGATGAACCAGCTCAAACCACTTCGAGGACCGATAGTCACCAAAAAAAGGTTATGTTGTCTGTTTGGTGGGATTTCAAAGGGATCGTTTATTTTGAGCTTTTGCCCGACAATACCACGATTAATTCTGAAGTGTATTGTGATCAGCTGGACAAATTGAGTGATGCACTCACACAGAAAAGGCCAGAATTGATCAATAGAAAAGGTATGGTGTTCCACCAGAATAATGCGAGACCTCATACAAGTTTGATGACTCGCCAAAAGCTTTTGCAGCTTGAACGGGATGTGCTACCACACCCACCATATTCTCCAGACTTGGCACCTTCGGACTATTAATTGTTCTGGTCTCTGCAAAATTTTTTGGAGTGAAGAACCTTCACCTCAAATCAGGACGTCAAAAACCACTTGGACCAGTTTTTTGCCTGCAAGGATCAAAAATTTTATGAGCGTGGAATCAATCTCTTGCCCTACAGATGGCAAAAGGTATTGGATCAAAATGGAGAATATATAATTTCATAAAATGTTTTACACAATAAAAAAAATCGTGTTTACATTGCACTAAAAAAAAACGAAATTACTTAGTGAACGACCCAATAAATAACTCCTTTGCGTCATTATAGAGCACCTTGAAAAAAAAACAAAAAGTTTTAAGGGCATATTTACTTTATTTATTAAGCAATCGTAACCAATTTTGGCATTTGAAAATCTTTTAAAGATTCAAAATTTTATCCAATGCGGCTGACTATATTATAAAGCCCCCCTAGCACTAATCGGTTAAAAAAAAAACCATTTCAAGTAATAATTCGTTTGTTTTTTATTTGCTTATGAAGATATTGTGAACAAGTTTGGCGTTTGGAAGTTTTAAGAATTCTAAAGTGCTGTATCTAAGTTGATCGAAATCACTTGACTATAACGTAAAGGTCCCACCGATCGGTTAAAAAAGAAAAAAAATTTAAGACATAATTCGTTTGTTTATCTAAGCTAAATTTGATAGTCCCAAGGTTTTTTGAGTACCTGAGCAATATGCCAAATTTGTTTGCAATGCACAATGGGCCCGCGTGGCCAGATTTTGGCCAAAAGCCGTCCATATGAAAGTTAAAATTTGGACAAAATTACAATTTAATACTATTTTACACATATTAAGGTATCCTCTGCAGAAAAAATTTTGAAATTATTATAAGTGGTTTTTAAGTTATTGGCAATCAAAGTTGACAAATTGTATTTTATGAGCTTTTGCGAACATTTTCAGAAAAAAAAAACTTGCATTTACCATGATAAATGTAGCTACGAAATCTTCATTCACTTTATTATTTATAAGTATTACTTTAGAAAAAAAATAAAATTGAGCTTAAAAACTTTTTGGTTTTAAATATATTCGAGTAGTTAAAAAGATTTTATTGGTTTTTTATCATTTGGCTGCTTTTCTTTAAGGGTACATCCGACTACCACTCGATATTTGATCGAAATTTTTTTTATAAATTTCTTCACATGTTTTACAACAAAATGTAATTCCTCCCGATTTTCGGAAATTGAATTTTGTATCTAAAAGTTGAATTTTAAAAATTGACCCCCAGAAAATTTTACTATTTTTTGAATTTCTTAGCTGCCTAAAAGTATGCTTCAATAACGATTTTTTCAAAGGTTGTACTAAAATGCACAAAAAAAGTACAATTTGAAAATTTTTGTACATATTTATAAAGATGCAAATTAAAATATGTAAAAATGATAAATTTTGACGTAAAAATGTAAAAATTTTAATATGGATTTTTCAAATTTTTTTCCGAAAATCAAAAGAGCATGCAAAAAAAAATTATAATAGTTGAAAACGAGATGGATTGGTGATCTCGTCTTTTTGCAATTTGTTTGGAATGCTGAAACTATTTGGAGCTATAACTACAAAACCATTCAATATTTTGGGTATAGGCTATTTTTTCAATGTATAAGCAGCTCAAATCTACCTCTGTGTAAAATACGGTTTAATTCCAATTGGCCGTTTTTTTTTTTAATTAAGCTAAAAAAATTGTTTGGTTTTTTTTTAATTTTTTACAAATATGGTCTGGATTAACCATATCTGGAAAAAAACGGAGGTGGCTCAAACTTCCCAGAAAAATAGTTCAATCCATTAGGAACACGTGTGTAAAATTTCATTACTCTAAAAAAATTATTATGAAAATGACAAGGTTTTGGCCACAATATTAAATTCTGGGCCCACAGTGCAATGTGATGATACAGGGTATCTTAAAGTCATCTGCTTTAAAAGTTGTTCAAGAACGTTTAAATGTAGTATGTACTAATAAAAATATCCATTAAAAATAAAATTAAAAAAATAAATTTCCAATTTTAACAAAAAAACGCATACGCATAGAATCATAAAATAATTATAAATTTTTTTTTTTTTTTTTTTAAATTTCAAAATTCAGCTTATTTTATTTTAAATAAAAATCATAAAATTAAAGTTCAATATTAATTTGTATTAAAAAATTGCGAAATAACTCCAATTTTAATGTATTTTTTTTTAATATATTTTTGTTTATATATAAAAAATTAAAAAAAAAAAATCGAAGAAAAAGACAAATAAACACAAAATATTGATGCTTCAAGCACCCGTATAGTGCGCTACGTGGTTCAAAATATTGTATGTTTAAGTTTATTTTTGTTCTCAATTTTTTATATAAAAAGCCATGAATACGTGGTTCAAAATATTGTATATTTAAATTCAATTTTTTTTTTTTTTTCAATTTTTTATGTAAAAAGCCATGAATCCCTGGTTCTAAATATTGTATATTTAAATTCAATTTTCTTTTCAATTTTTTATATAAAAAGCCATGAATCCGTGGTTCAAAACATTGTATATTTAAATTCAATTTTTTTTTTTTTTTCAATTTTTTATATAAAAAGCCATGAATCCCTGGTTCTAAATATTGTTTATTTAAATTAAATTTTTTTATCAATTAAAAAAAAAAAAATTAAATTTAAATATATTTTGAATCACTGAGCGCACTATAGGGGTCCTTGAAGCATCAATATTTTGTCCATATTTGTCTTTTTCTTCGATTTTGATGTGCTTTTTTTATTCGCTAGAAAAGTTAAAATAATATTTAACACACTTTTTCCTTTTTTTTTGCTTTTTTTTTTTAAGATCTGCGTTAGTTTTAAAAATTATTTGCATCAAATTGGCTGAATACAATAATTTTCATTTTGATGATTATAAAACAATAAAAATTAAAATTCTTGCACAAAAGTAAATCAAATTTATTAAAATTATGTTTATTCTAATAAAAAAAATATTTGATAAGTATTTTCCAATTTTATTTTATTTATTTATTTTATTTTTTTAAACTAAAAAATAAAAAAAACTGCAAATTTTAAAATTTTTCCATATTTTTATTTTCTGCTATTAACTGTGTAAAAATAATAAAAATATAAAAAATGTTGTTTTTTTTTTTCGAGAGAGGAAGAGCCCTAGAATGGTTTTCCCTGTGTGCCCTTACATGGCGCTGGTACAGGGCATATACAACCCAACGTCCAACCTACCTCGTCTGCCACCCATTCAACCATATGCCTTTAGAAAAAGTAAGTTACAGAGTTCCCAATTCGAAAGTACTAGGGACGGTATAAAAAAGTTGTAAAAACCAAACAAATTTTAAAGCAATCATTGAAAATTGATTGAAATTGGCATCAATCAAAGATGGGCTAGTGAATCAAGTTTGTGATATTGCAGTTTATATTCGGGCGTTAAATCATGGCTCCAAGTATTTTATGTCAAGCGATAGTTCTGGTACTAGCTTCCTATATGGGTGGCTTGATTTGACAATACGAACATAATTCCAAAGGCGTTTTTGTCTAGGTTCTGCACCAAGCCGCGTCATAAAAATTGCAATGGCGTGCCAACTTTTATGCTCATGTGTGGGAGCGAATGAGTATATCTGAGTGATTTAGTGTGTGAGAGTGTGAGTGTGTATCTGAATATGGCAAGCGTGAGTGTCCTTGTAGCGTGCCAGGCATGGGCTGTAAAATGCAGTAAAATTCAGTAATCAATTAAATGACAGTGCCCCGCTAAATAGGCAACAAACATGCAATATAGTTTTAGATACACACACACTCAGACACACGCAGAGTATAGTATGATAAACTTTTTTTATTGCAAATTGTTGCAAATAACGGTAATTCGTGGATAATTTCATGAAGACAATGTGACAGTCATAAACATACGAGGGCAGGCTAAAAAGTACGCGACATTAAGGGTTTTCCAATAAGAGGTGTTATTTTGGTATTCAAAGAAAAATTCCATTTTTTGAGATAAATGATCGGATGTTTAATTCATAATAAAGAGCAAGGTATGCCGTTAATAATGAAAAACAACATCAGCCAAATGGCCACCACGACCACGCTTACAGGACCATATCCTTTTCATGAAATTTTCCATAACCAAATCGCAAAGTGGCTGCCCTATGTCCTCGATAGCCTCACGAATTCTATCTTTGAGGTCTTGAATCGACGCTGGGCTGTTGGCGTAGACCTTATCTTTCACGTGGCCCCAAAGGAAGAAGTCGCAAGGTGGTTAAATCACAAAATCTCGGTGACCAATTGTGATCACCTCTTCGAGAGATAACACGGTCCGGAAACTTTTCCCGTATAAGAGCAATGGTTTCGTTGCTTGTGTGGCACGTAGCGCCGTCTTGTTGAAAGTAAACGTTGCCCAGATCAATACCATCCAACTCCGACCATAAAAAATCATTAATCATCTCTCGATAGCGCAATCCATTCACCGTAACTGTTGATCCAATCTCATTTTCGAAAAAGTAAGGTCCGATGAGACGCCGGAGCATAAACCGCACCAAACAGTCACACGTTGCGGATGGAGAGGCTTCTCAACAATAACTCTTGGGTTTTCCGAGCCCCAGATGCGACAATTTTGCTTGTTGATGAAGCCAACGAGGTGAAAATGGACCTCATCGGTCAAGATGATTTTTCGATGGAATTCCGGATCATTTTCATGCATTTCAAGGACACAATAGGCAAAGACACGACGTTATTGATGATCGGCCGGCTTGAGTTCTTGTGTTAACTAAACTTTATAAGCCTTACAACCCAAGTCTTTATGCAAAATACGGTGTAATGACGTTTGTGGAAAGCCCAATTCCAAAGAACGACGAGGAATAGACAAACCTGGGTTTTCTTCAACACTTTGGGCTACAGCAGCAATATTCTGAGTTGTTCTTGAGCGACGTGCACGGGTTTTATTCTTCACATCACTAACTTGTCCCAATAGCTCGAATTTTTCCACCAATTTCTGTATTGCGGTTCGACACGGTGCTTCACGACGACCCAAAAATGACTTAGTTTTGCGAACTGTGACTGTAAGATTCTCACCATTTTTGTAGTGAATTTTAATAATTTCAATGCGTTGTTGAAGCGTGAATCGTTCCATTTTTAGTAATGGCGTAGTTTCTACTTGTCAAATGTCAAAGAATAAAAGCTTCAAAAGTGACAGCTACCGAAATACCGGGTGATTCAAAATAACACCTTTTGTTGGAAAACCCTGTAGTTAAGAGCTAGGCCCTTTTTCTTTAAAACACTGCGGGATGAAATGGTGCTGGCAATAATAGATCAGAAGCTACGAAACTTCTTAGAAGGTTAGGCCTCGGGTTGGAGACCGTTAACCTAAGTCGATCCATGTGACCGTAAGTTTTTCAAGTTGCAAATCGCATCGAGCACCCTCGGGGATTGCCAACTTGATGTGGTGAGGGGGCGGTACCGTAGCTTCAGGCATGGTTAGCCAAGCCGGTAAGGTCGAAGGCGAATTTAGCGTCCACCTTAGGTGCGGCTAAAAGCGGGCGTTTGAGCTTGCTTTTTTAAAATTTGTTTCCAATTTTGGTCTGGATTATCTATATCTCAAAAAATCGGAGGAGGCTCAAACTTCCCAGAAAAATAGTTCAATCATTTAGGAACATGTGTGTAAAATTTCATCACTCTAAAAAAATTATTATGCAAATGACAGGGTTTTGGCCAAAATATGAAAATCTGGGCCCACAGTGCGAAGTAAGAAATTTAAGAGAATCTAAATAATTACTTACTAATTTGTTGCACAGCGTAATCTCTGACTCGCTGTAAGCTCACAACAGAGCTAGTTGGGCTACGGATTTCAGAAAGCATCTTTCTAAAGCTGAGAGAATCCTTTTACAAATCTCAACGTATTAATGTCAAATTTGTTGCAAATAATTTTTTGTTTTTTTTTTGGGCGCAGTGTTGCCAAATATATACGAAAACAATTATTATGCTTAATGCGCTAAAAATGCTAAAAGGTTAAGGAATCAGTTACCAAGCAGCTTAGGATTTGAAGCCAGTTAGCAGCATTTGACATTTAAAAAGTTTTGAATTGGCATAGAGCTGAGCGCAACAGACCACAGTTCGGAGCAGCATTGAACCACAACCATGACCTAAGCACAAACCCAACCTAATGACCCCAAAATGGCAACGCAGACACAAGAGCAAATACGCACACACACATACACACACAGAGAGATGCCTAAATAGTTAAAGTTCAAAAAACAGACAGAAAAGCGAATTTGTCCAAAAGTATTTGTCACGAAAGGATTAAACTTAGGCCAATGCCAGAGAGTTGGGCTGTGGTATGGAGACAAACTGGCAAACAGACAACGCAGACAGCCAACGGATTTCATTTGATTGACAAGCGACAGCACACCAATGTCATTCACTTCGAAAACAAGCAATGGGTGTGACTGTAGCTGTGTGAGTATGTATCTGTGTGTGTGTGTGTGTCTGAGTGCGGCAGTGAAATACTTTGCAGACATTTGCATAAAAATAATTTGCATTTCAAACTACTTGCCTTCACATTCCCAGTCAAACACACTCACACGCAGCTACAAGCAAACACACACAGATACTCGCATCTATATAAAAAAAAAACACAGATACTCACACACACAGCAGCAGCAGCAACCAAAAACTGCTGCTCAACAATTGAAATTGAATCAGAAACAAAATCAGCATTCAAGCCCATAGTAAGTAAATGAAAACGCCGCGCAACATGCCCCAAACTCCCAAAAACCCTACATCCTATCAGCTCACTGCCCACCCATCCCAAACACCCTGCATTTTTGTCTACAAACAGCGCGACCAATTGCCAAAAATCTTATCCATTTCTACTCCCAAATCACTAAAAATTCTCGTAATTTTGCATTCAACATCAGGCGTCAAAAGCAATTCAAATGTTTAAAAACTCATTTGAATACCACCAAAAAAATAAAATAAAGTGAATCTTAAGAAGCAGTGCGGTTTTCTATTTCTATTTCTATTTCTATTTCTATTTCTATTTCTATTTCTATTTCTATTTCTATTTCTATTTCTATTTCTATTTCTATTTCTATTTCTATTTCTATTTCTATTTCTATTTCAGCCATGGACAGCTTGAGAAAATTTGGAGTTAAATAAATCATTTGCTAAAGAGTTGGCGAAATTTCGTTGAAAAACCATCAAGTTAAGCATTGTTGGCTTAAAGCTGTGCCAACTGGAGTGTTCGGGAGCACCCTGTTGACTCAACGGAATCGAAATCAATACTTAGCGAGTTTTATCTTATTCTCCTGACACTCCCAATATTCATGTTAGAAGGTAGCAAGTCCCGTCGTCGGAAAATCCCGAAGAGTAAAAGCTTGTGGATAGTGAGAACAGTTCTTAGGGCTAGCAATTAACATTAAATAATTCATTTTGTTTCTCTTAAATTAAACTAGCAACTTCACTGTACAATTTTCTTAAATCATAACTATATCTAAACTTCAAAGATTGTCTATAAATGTACTTTGCCTAAGCTCCAACATTCCGGCCCCGTTAAAGAACTGCTGGTCTTTAACCACACAAAGGTAGTTGCGCTAGCTTACGAATTGGCCTTCTGTTTTTAAATCCGCCACGCGGACCTTGCCATCCTCGCCGGGTAGGACTTGTATACCGCGCCCTGTACGCCACTTCTGGGGAGGTGCGTTGTCTTCGTGGATCAACACTAAGTGCTAAGTTGGCCTCGTCTTTGGCCCACTGAGCTCGCTGCTGCAGACTGAGCAGATAGTTCTTGGACCACCTGTGCCAGAACTGCTGTCTGAGCTCCGACAACTGCCGCAACCGTCTCAAAGACCCGAACACGCCCTCTTTCGATGGCCCTCCTGGACCGTATCCTTGCGGCAATGTAACCAGCGGTTGCCCTATTAGCAGATGCCCGGGGCTGATGGCCTCTTCATCGCTCGGGTCGCTGCTGATTGCCACCAAAGGCCGTGAGTTCAGCAGTGCCTCTACATCTACGAGATGAGTCGCCAGCTCGTCTGGTGTCAGATTGGCGTTGCCTACGCCTCTGACCAATCGATGTTTGGCGGCCTTCACTGCTGCTTCCCACAGTCCTCCGAAGTGAGGAGCCCTGGGAGGAATGAACGACCACTCCACTCCTCGCTCGGCTGCAAACTCCACTAGGTCGCCCTTCTGCTTCTGGAACGTCGCATTCAGGTCCTTCAACGCGTTGCTCGCTCCTACAAAGTTGGTCGCGTTGTCGCTCAACATCTTCTCCGGCAGTCCGCGTCTCCCAAAGAACCTTTTAAAAACGTTAAGAAACGCATCAGTCGAAAGGTCTACAACAAGTTCAAGATGAACAGCCTTTGACGCAAAACAAACTTATTTTAAACCTTTAAAATGTATGTAATAAATTTAAATTAAAATTACAAAAATTACTCAAACATCTTATTTAATTTTCGAGATTTGTAGTATGGAAAAGTTAACATAAATAAATGTGCACTTATCGATAGCACCATAAATTATCGAAATTACGCATCATCGCAAAAATAAGCATAACTTTTAAATTTTTAAAAGCTACTGATTTTTTTTTATTTTTTGTTTTTTTTTCGCAATGAGTCAAAAATTGAAATTTAATATTAAAAAATATAAAAATAGTATCAAATTTGTAAATAATATTTTTTTAAAAAATGTTATAAATATAATTTATTTTAAAAATTAAATAAATAAAATTTATTTTAAAAATTAAATAAATAAAATTTATTTTAAAAATTTAATAAATAAAATGTATGAAAATAAAAAAAATTTATTTATTGTTAATAATTATATTATTAAATATTTTTTTTTGATAAAATAATGAACAAATAAAAGAATACATAGCACTTTGTGCTAAAGAAAAAATTTTAGATTAAAAAAAGATTTAGCTTGTCATATATTTTTTTATTTTCTTATTTTTTTATATAAAAATATTGTTCAAATATGTTATTTAATTTACTAGATTTGTATTGTTATAGAAAAGTTTACAAAAAGTAAAATAATTAAAAATTCTTTTTCCTTTTGCAAGCTATTTTTTATGAGAAAAGCTTACTTCGATATTCACCTATCGATAACTCCAATAGTTATCGGTATTTTGCACCGCTAGAGGCGCCATCAAAAAAAAATAATAATATTTTCTCCATATGGAGCAAACTGTGTTTTCCAAATTAAAAATTAATAGTTAAAAAAATAAAAAAAAAAAAATATAAAATTCTTTGAATAAAAAGCTTTATTTTTCATTGAAAATCTAAGCTGATTCGAATATCTATTTAGTTTATAAGATATGCCTTGTAAAAGAAAAGTCTGCTCAAATAGACAGTTATCGAAAGCTCGATAGATAATTGCAATTTAAAAAGAAAATATGTGAGGTAAAAAATATAAATAGTGACCCAAGCTGAGTTACACATATCGAAAAAGTTTGCAAAAAGTTTTTCATTTATAATTATTATTATAATAATTATTATTAATATTATTATTATTATAATAATTATTGGAGTTACCGATTTTTTTTTTTTTTTGTGTCAATATTATTTCATATTTAAAGGGTGGAGGCTTTTGAATTTTAAAATTAATAGCTAGAAAACTTTTAAATGAAAAAAATATAATTTTTTCTTTCAAATTTCTATTTTTTATATTTTATTACAAAAAAAATTATTCAAACATCTATTTATTTAATTTTTATTTATTTATTTAAATATTAATTATAATACAATAACAATAGTATAACTCATACAAAAGTAGGGCAACGAGTAACTTGACCAAAGACTTTTTTTTATAACATATTATTTACGAGTCAGATAAAAACTTTCGAAAAAAAATTACATAGTCAATATTCTCTTCCAATATTCTTCTTTCTTATTTTTGAGAAACTTAGAATTGAAAATTGAATATTGCGTTAAAATTGAGTCAAATTTGAAAATTACCGCCAGTTCGGCTTAAAAATATCAGGCAAACAGAAAACCTAAACAATTTTATTTTTAAATTTAAAAGTTGAAAGTTATTTTGCGATTTTCAAATTAAAATTAAATATGTATAGTGACAATTTCATAATTTTTATTTTTAAATCAAAAAGTAAGTTATTTTTCAATTTCTATGAAAAAAATCAATAAACAACGGTTTTTCACGATTTTAATTTTAAAAATTATAAGAGTTACCATATCTCTCAAAAATATTTTTAACTTTTTTAATATCAAAAAGTTATAATGAATTAAATATTGGTCTTTACGGGACTTATGAACGATATAAGTATTTTAAAAATCAAGCAACTAAATACGATAGTTAAAAGAACTATTGTTACATATTTTTAGGGTTGTCATAAAAAAAAATTTGTATTTTTTTTTGAGTTGCTCCTGACCAAAGTTTTTGAGTGTTTTGATTTTAATTCCATTTTATAAATAATGTTTTTCTTAGCATTCCTACCCCCGCAAGCCTTTATGCTGGAATAAGCCAAAACCTCTTAAAAATGCATTAAAAAACTTGAATGCAGCCATACTTTTTTAGGAAAAATTGTTGCAGTACATTTTACCGTTTTCTAGTTGTATAGTTTTTCAATGAAGCTTGTTTCGGAGTCCCATCCAAACTGTTACTTCAACCTAACCAAACATCCAATTAAGTCCCATAGTCGCGCGTAATTTTTAAGGCTGGCAACCCTGAATATTATTGTATTGCATTTCCGTGGTATAGGCAAGAAAACATGCAGTCCATTGGGCAGACTGCCTGCATCAAGCTTTTCATAAGCCATTTGAAGAATTAATATAACTAAAAATAAACTTAATCCTATGGAGCTTAACCCATTTCCGTTTAATAATTTCTGCTGCGGAAAGCCCTTAAATATGCGATATGAAATCATAAGTAATTTTACTATCCAAGAATGATAAGCCAAACGTGGCTAAAAATTGATGGCATGAGTTATTCAAGGCCCAGGCAGTTTGGGTAATGGCACTGCTAGACCCAAATGCGCATCAATAAAGCACAACGAAATATTCCATTAGAGATCAAATCCCATTAATGTCATGCTGGCTGGCTGGCTGGCTGGATGGCTGGCATGCATTGATTCCACCATAGTGACAGACGGTCGGTACAAGGCAGTCCAAGTAGTAGTCCACGTAGTAGTCCAATGCTGATATGCCATTTTTAAAATAGGCAACTGAGGCGCGACTAAGTAGTCCAAATGGTATCGATGTGTGGGCAAAGTGCCAGAGACCGGTGGCCCGGTTCCAGGGGAGACGGGGCTTTGGGAACGCGACACATAGTTGGTCAAACGTGTGAACATTAGGGCGTATGATTTTTGTCTGCAGCGGACATAGTACAGAGGCGGTAACTGAAATTTCTGGAAGGGGGGAAACTCAGTGCTCACCATGATGGATCTTTTTATATAATGTATTTCTTTATGTGACTTTAAAGATCTATAAATATATATAATATAATCAGGCGCGTCGAGAGGGAGGGGGGGAAGGGGGGATTCCGCCCGAGCCCGGAGTTTTCGCAGGGCCCGGTGTAATTAATGTCGTACTGTCGTGATTCAAACGAAAGGTGTAATAGAAGGGCCGGTACACTTCCCCCCCGGATCTGGATTTTCTCACTACGGCCCTGAATATAAGTTAACTCCTCCAAAAAGTGACTTTCGTAATGATTTACCGCCTAGGGCGCTTGGCTAAAATTCGAAAGGCTTCTTTCTTTGCTTATAGTCAACTTTTCGATATTTGTTCGTCATAACTTTTATAATATTTATCTCATGGATTCAAATTTGGAACATGTGGAACATAAAGCTCATGGCAAAGCTTAGCAAATGGTTCTACAGTTGGGAAGGCATATTATCTGAATGATTTAAAGATAGAAAAATTCCTTTAAGTATATTTTTAAATTTTAAATTTTTTTTAAATTTTACCTCCCATTTGTGAAATCCCTACCATTTGTGAAATACATTGAATGGAAAGCTGGGCTTTGTAATCCTAACAATCATCTTTGCCTCATAAGTTTTCGGTATCGCTGATCTATTCTGATTTTATTATCCAATTTGAAAAAAATTCAAAATGACGGTTCCGAAATGTCGAATCAAGTTTACAAAATTCTTTTGTTTGTTATGAAAATTTGTATAGAAGTTTTTATGGAGTCGCTGGCTGCGATACTCTTTAAAGATTTAAAAAATTCGAAATTGCGGACAAGCATCAGCGCTCCCGAAAACCTTTATGTATGTATAAAGGATACGCCTTTCTAAAAACCCTTATACTATATACCAATTCTAATCACAATCAAGAAATGTTTTTGGAACACGTTCCGCCATTTTGGCTCTGCCATCTAAAATTTTGAAAATCTGTTAAAATAACCGCAATCAGCGACCCCATAAACCTCTGTATATGAATTGCATCCAAAATTCAGCCTTGGTGCAGCTATCTAGAGAAATGCCCATACATATTATTTTTTGTAAAAGTCGATATATTAAAAAAAAATTAGGAATATCTATAGCTTCAATGGCATATTAAGGCCCATACGCAGCATGAAAAAATTCCGCACGAAATGTCAAAATTTCATATAAAAAAAAAATTCCCTTTTTTGGGATATTTTTTTTTATTTGAAGTTTTGACATTTCGTGCGGAACTTTTGCATGCTGCTTATGGGCCTTAAGTACAGTCGAATTCTCCTATAACGAATTTGCACGGGAAAAAAATATTGAATAGAAGATTCGTAATACGGAAGTTCGTTAAAAGCAGCTGATTTCCTGCAGACTAAAAAAATGCACTTTAAAGAAATTCCTTAAAGGGTAATTCGACTTTTATCATAGAAAAATTACAAAATAAAATTTAAATTAATTTTTGATGGATTATTTTGACCATTGCGTAGTAAAATAAGAATTTAGGCTTCGGAGACACCCAGCTACCACCGATCCCCATTGTATCCGCCCATGCTGCATTTACATAGCTGTGGCTAGATACATTTAATACATGGCACATACATATGCAAACATGTAGATAACGTGGAATACTTTGTTGAACTGCTTTTCTCATCCATTCATTCGTGATAACCACAAAAATGTGTGTCAGCGTACGGCTGAAGTGTTGGGCATGGAAGTAGAGTGGGCAGAGTACGGATAGGTTGGTCTGTGACCATGATAGAGCCATAAACAGATGCGTGATTTCCATTAAAATATAATGGATATTCAATGTATCGAGATTAAACACACACACACACACACATACATACACTCATATACACAAATAACCGTTGTAGACTAGCTTGGTTTTTTTGTATACTCTTTAATTATAGGATCAAGGGAATTACAGTTTATTGAAATGTATGAAACAGGATTCTGAATAGTTTTTAGCAAAATAAACCACAAGGACTCGATTGGTGATTAGAAAACTTTATCGAATGAAGAAGAATTTCGCAAAAAGAGAGTGAGTTTTAACCGCAAGACACCTAATAGTCGTTAATTGGTAGCATAAGCAGTTCCGGACTAAAGCATGGGCCGGCGGGACTCCCATATGAAGGAACTACCTATTTAACTTCACCTCGTCCGCTTTTCGTATAATTCGAAAAAAGTGAAAAATTTATAACTGTACAAAATAGTGCTGGAGAAAACATCGATGATCGAAGTTTCGAAGTCTCTATATATCGATGTTGGCCAACAGAGATGTTTCCCAGCACTTCTGCAGTCATCAAATGGGTGTTTAGTAGTGCTGGAGAAACATCTCTGTTGACCAACATCGATATATAGAGTTTTTAAACTTCGATCATCGATGTTTTCTCCAGCATTAGTGCAAAATATTGTTGGGATTTTGGAATAATCAAAACATACCTTCAAGGGCTACCCTTCAATGTATGTACATAATCTCAAAAGCAATCAAGCCGAAGTGATGCATTAAACGCACCTTAAAATTGGATCTACCTACGCCTTTTATAAACCGCTCCTGAAAATTTTCTCTTGAGTTGTGGGTTCCTTAGTAGGTAATCTGTTAGATCGCAGTCAATAGGTTTTCGAAGCTGATCTTTTTCAATCTCTTAATCGGATTAGCATCCCGAAGAGGTCTGATTTCATGTCTCCGCAATCTTTCAATGTAGCGACTGGTGTGCTTATTAAAGTCTCCGGGAGAGTTTTCGGTGCAAAGTCAAAATTCTTAGCCAGCTTCTGCTTCTTCATGTTGTAGCCACAACCACACTGGGAATGAACGAGCGCTGAGCATATAAAATGAAATACATAATATACTAAGCAGGGTCGTTATAGTGTATCCCACTGTCTGGCAAAAACGCTCTAACTTATTCAACATTTTCCCACTCCCTGCCTGGGTTTCCCTATTTGGTGTTTTGTGTATCGGCGTTGGACTACGTGAAATCATAAACAAAACGTTGCCGCATTCCGTGCGCCCATATTGCCGTAAGCAGAAAAGTGCACACGTACAGGACACCAGAACACATGAGTGTATCCGAGTGTGCTCGCGTAGACATGAACGTGAACATGAACATCGGAACATGGAGGAGGCCCACACCCCAAAGAGACCCAAACTCCGCAGCAGGAGTAGAGCCAAAGTGCACATCTTGATGCGTGTGTAAGCGAGACACTGACATACTTTTGGTTTTTGCTTCCCGTCTCTTCTCCATTCAGCTTCCAGTTCCTGGCTGGCGGCATGACTTTGCCATGCTCACAATAAACACACAATGTTATACGGGCAAATTCTACAATTCTACATATGTATGAATTGACTACGTGGTCAAGCACAAGCAGCTGGCCCTTTGGCTATGTTATCAATATGAAAATATCAATGGAAAATAGGACCAAGCTTATGTCTTTAATTTTCAAATGTGCAAATAAATATACAGATTTTCCAAGAGACTATTAAAAATTTGAAAAAAAAAGAAGTATGTTATTAACAATCTTGGTGATGATGGTGTTGATGGTGGTAGTGGTGGTGTTCGTGGTACTGGTAGTGGTGGTGTTTGTGGTGGCGGTACTCGCGGTGGTATTGGTTGTGATAGTGTTGGCAGTGTTGAAGGTAGTGGTGGTAATAGTGGCGCTGTTAGTGGTAAAGGAAGTGGTAGTGGTTGCGGTAATGTCGGTGGTATTGGTAGTGGTAGTGGTAGTGTTGATAGTAGTTGTGCTGACAGTGGTTAAGGTAGTGGTGGTGGTTGCTGTTGCAGTAGTGGTGGTGTTATTGGTGATGCTAATATTGTTGGTTGTGGTTGCGAGAGTGCCGTAGTTTTGCTAGTAGTGATGTTGGTGGTGGTGCTGGTAGTAGTGAAGGTAGTGGTGCTGGTAGTGCTGGTAGTGCTGGTAGTGCTGGCGGTAACAGTGGTGCTAGTGGTGGTGTTTGTGTTGTCGGTACTGGCAGTGGTATAGGTTGTGATAGTGTTGATAATGTTGCTGGTATTGGTGAAGGTAGTGGTGCTGGTTGTGGTGCTGGTAGAGGTGAAGGTAGTGTTGGTGGTTGCGGTATTGCTGGTGGTAGTGGTAGTGGCAGTGGTAGTGTTGATGTAGTTGTGTTTGCGGGAGTGCCGTTGCTGTGCTGGTAGTAGTGAAGGTGGCGGTGGTGGTAGTAATGCAGGAAGTGCTGGTGGCAACAGTGGTTGTGGTTGCGGTAATGTCGGTGGTATTGGTAGTGGTAGGGGCAGTGGTAGTGTTGATGGTAGTTGTGGAGACAGTGGTGAAGGTACTGGTGGTGGTTGTGGTTGCGGTAATCCTGTTGGTAGTGGTGGTAGTAATAGTGATGCTAGTATTGGTAGTTGTGGTTGCGGTAGCGCCGGTGAAAGTAGTGGTGGTAATAGTGGTACTAGTGCTGGTGTTTATGATGGCGGTGGTTGTGGTTGTGCAGTGGTGGTAGTGGTTAATATAATGGTGGCAGTTGTGGTTGCGGTAGTGAAGGTGGTGGTAATAGTGGTTGTGGTATTGGCAGTGGTAGTGGTGCAGGTAATCGTGCTGGTAGTGGTAGTGGTGAAGGTAGTGGTGCCAATGGTAGTGTTTGTGCTTGCGGTAGTGGTGGTGGTTGTGATTGCGGTAGTGCCGGTGATAGTGGTGGGGTGATTGTAGTGGTGGCGGTGGTACTTTTGATGGTAGTTGTTCTAGTAGTTGTGGTGGCTGTAGCTGCGGTAATAGTAATGCTATTATTGGTGGTTGTGATTGCAGTAGTGCCGGTGGTAGTGGTGGTGGTGGTGCTGGTAATGGTGCAGGTTGTGGTAGCAGTAGTGTTGGTGGCAGGAGTTGTGATAGTGTTGGTGGTGATGTTGTGACGGTTTATGGTTTCTCGGGCTCATATATTTCCCAATGAAAAACGTAATTCTTCGGAGTGCAAGCGTTGATAATCACCGCAGAGTCCTACTTTTGCCTAGAACGATCCTGACCCGTGGTCGAGGTGGGAAACATGCATGTTTTTGGCCATTAAATTTGTGTTGCAGTGTCCTGTAACTACTCCTAATATAAACCTAGTTCAGTTTTTGTGCCAGCTTTCAGTAAAATGGAGTAACTTTGTACCTTCCAACTATGCCGAGAATTTCTCAATGTACTATGGTGAATGATCAAGTAACTGGACTTAACTTCAGGGTTTTTTTTTGTCTCAACCGCTGCACAGCCAGCACAGTCAATGTCTCAAAACGAAGCATTTTGGCAAAAGTCAAGCTTACTGGCTCAAAAACAATCCCAGATTTGCTATGAGTAAGCCCGTAATTGGGCAACACGTCCAATATGCTCATGCTCAAAGGAGCAGTCTAAATATCTTTACCTTGGGTTGCCTTATGCCCATTAGCCTCGGGAACAGCAAGAATTTGACCCAAAAATGCAAAGCGTAAAGATAAATATGAGCCATGAACAAAAAAATAAGAGGGGCATATACAAAAATATTGCAGCTTAATAAGGGCTAAGTAAAACAGCTGCTTGAAGGGTTAAGGCCAACAAACGAATAATAATAAAAAAAAGCACAAAAAGGTGTTGCCTTGCATAATCAATTAATTTACAGTTAATGTGTTGTGGAAAGGAGATTTGGGTCTGATAGCAAACAGAAGCACTTAATAAACTTGGAAAATTTAAATGCAACTGCCGCCAGAATGTACTTAACATTGTGTGTGTGTGTGTGTGTGAGAGTGTTTTAGTAACTAATTACTTAACGGCTTCAATGCTGCGCTCACATTATTTACATAGTCCTTCAAGTGAAGTCGTTCCAGCAGTCCTTGTTTTATTTTTATTTTTTTTCGAGTTTTTTTGCTTTACCCTTTTTATATGCTGCACCCAAGGGTTTTTATAGATTTGTGCACAGTGTGTAAGAGGCGGAAGAGGGCGTGACAAGCGCTAAATGTTTTTGAAGCTGCGTCTATACGGACGCGTTAAGCTCAGAGAGTGGAAGAGTAAGCGATTTGATTGTAGTCACTTGTTATGAACTGAAACTTGCTAGAGCTATGCGTTCTTAAAATTACATAAGTTGAAAATTCGTAAAAAATTCGTAGTTCCAAGCTTGGCGCATCGCAACTACAGATATATTGCTGCAACTATAAGTCCAATCTGCTTGCAAGCAGTCTAACAAGCAGTTTCCGCTTGAGTATACACATAAGCTGCGTACAGTGTATTTCAATGTCGAACAGCGCCACAACTGATTAAAATTTTGTATTTTTTTGTTGTTGTTGTTGTTGGATTTGCCGGCTGGATTTCCATTTCATTTTGGCCATCAGTGTTGGCCAGGCTTTCACTCTACGGCTGCAGACACTGCTTGTTTTTAGCGGTCGCAGCTGCTTGACATTTAATTTCTGACAATAATTATGTGAAAAGGTTTTCTCGGGCCTCGGATTGGACTGGCCTGGTCTGGTTCGGCTTGGCTTGGTCATAATGGCACGTGGCCGTAATTATTGTTAACACCGCGCTCGCTAATAAGTGCTATTTATATGGTTGCTCTTAAATAAATTCTTATATTTTTAAGCAACCTTTTTGGCTAACAGTTGTCTGCATTTATTTTTTTTTTGTCTTTTGTTTCTTTTGTTTACATTTTTCGGGCCAAGCGGTAAATTCAGTTAACAGCACTTTGGATCAAGCATTTAAATCATATATGTACACTAACTGCCATATGTTTGCGCACACTTAAGAATTGTTTTTCGAAACTATTAAAGTTTAAAAGATATATTTTGTTTTGACTTATTAACTTTTTATGTATTGGAGCTAAATTGAAAAGTGAATAAAATTAAAAATCCAAAACTAGATCGACTACTGAGCAGCTGCCACACCTTTTTCAAAATAATTGCAAGTTGCGTCTTGAAATCCGGCGCCGTAGAAGAATTTCACGGTATGCAGCTGCACCAAAGAAGCTACTGGATGGAAATTTGGCACGATCAGACACAATGATTAATAAGTGTCAGACCCTTTCGTAAAAAACGTGTTTTTGACTTTTTATTACCTTTATTTATTCATATCTCACTTTCTTTTGTTATTTCTTTCTGCGTACAGATAGGAAGTGCACACCTAACCAGCTGTGAAAAGTGTTCCATATGATGTTTTGCAACTGAATTCTAGCAAGCAGTGCAACCTTATACCAACCAAACTCATAAAACGTTTTAAGATCCATCTCATTATATATTTTGTTTTAAGTGTACATAAAGTATAACATTATGTCAAGATGCTACACAAAAGGATATTGCCACCACAATAGGCTGGAACACATTTTGTAACGCAAGTGTAAGGAAAACTGTTGGAGAAAAAAAGATAAAGCTTGAAATTTTCTAAAATATATAATACTACCCTAAAAGTAGGGAATGGAACGTGATGAATAAAGTAGCTGGGTAAGAGTACATATAACTAATGCATCTGGGTTGACTGTTAAGAAGCTATGCAGTGTCATCGCCACGACTCCGTTTAAATTCTATTTTTTATTTTGTAAAAAATATATGCTTTTTATAAATCAATTAATAAAATAATTGAGCTCAAGCGTCAGCACTTTCAATTTTGAAAACCGGAAATTGTTATTCGCGAAAATTTTGTTAGTTTTGTTTTTATCGCATAAAAACATTTTATATGAGGTCACCGCCAAAAACATACTGGAAATTTTTAGGAGATCTGATGTAAACATAACTTTTATATGTTTTGTAGAAATAATAGATGGGTATGATTATACGTCAAGCTGTTGTTTTACGGGCTTGAGAATCAAGGTACTACAATATTAAATTCACATTCGTTTGCGAAGGACTTTCATAACTGCATTGTTAATCAAATTATGTCTTGCTGCTTTTTTCTTTAGATTGCGGATCACGTGTCTAACCTCTTCAAGACGGTTAGGCTTGATGGGTGACCACATCAGCAGTGAAGTCAGTTGGATGCTCTGTCTGTCCAGTTAAGTAATGCGCTTCTTGGCCATTTCACAAAGGCTGCATTTTCTGTGGCTGGCGTTTATGTTCTGATATGTTCTTGGAGAAATATGCATTTATTAACTTGTGCTCGAATCTGGCTTTGCGTAACTACTGGAATGCCTCGTGTAACTCTCTAGCGGCTCTGTGCCACATGGATTTGTCTATAGGCCGTAGTGTGTCTTTTCGGTCTCCTCTTGACTGGTGAGTACTTCGTGAGATTTCCCAGAGGCGAACGCAGGAATCAAGAATAAATTCATTGAAGACGCACACTTCACAAATGCGTAGCTTTCTAGAGAGGCACGAATCGAATCAATCAGATATCACATTTATTAAGTCCGTAAACTAGAGTCTCCTTTGACTCGCATTAATGAGAAATCCAGACGCTTCAGTGTGCAAGAAAACTCCGACTAGAGTCTATAAAGAGTAATGTTGCAGGGAGACGTCTACAGTCTCTACAGATCCTGCGACAAAGAAACATTCAAACTCGCAGAAATTGGTTCTTTTGATGAAGAGGAGTTTAAGAAAACTATTCAAGATGTTTTGGACAAAATATGTTTATATTTGTAAAATAAAAACCAAATGCGAAGTATGTACATATGTTATCTAATTTTATATACATATGTATGTACATTAATATAAGTGGCATTACATAATACATTTTTTTTTTTCTGGTTTTAAGGGAAACAGCTAACGTGTTCGCAGACAACCACACTGTCTATGCTGCCCAGCCGTCATGTGGGAGAGAAATGTAAACCGCACTCAATTATAATCCATGCCCAGTTGAGCTCAGTCTAATCTCAAGTGCTGGCTCACATATGTATGTATTGATAAAACCACTAATTGGAACTAATAATTATGGCTAGGATAACGTACTAGCTGCATTAAGTAAAAGTTTATAACAGGCCAAAGGATATGGTCTTTTGTGGCCACTAATGCTGAGCACAGATTGCCTGCTGATTTAATTCAAATGCAATTTCACCAAGGAGACAATCTCCGCTGTGCTCCATTTAACCCAATTTCCGCTAAAGTGGCAAGTCAATATTAATACACACACACACGCATACACAAGCGTACACATGTGGCACACACAGTTACACACATCGATATAGTTAAACAGTCACAGAGGCATAAGAGTTTTAAAATAAAAGAGCCGCCTCCGCCTTACCAAAGACTCTCTACAATAAGAGTGCCTGCTGTTGGTCTGGTCCCTCTAATGTGTGCGTGTGTGTGTGTGCCCCAAAAATGCGATGCACTAAGCCTGCAGTCAACTACTTGGAATGTAACTAGTTGCGAAGAGGTTCAAAAAGGAGTAGTCGCATTATATGCAAGAAATGCTAAAGCAGGTTTAGCCACTATGGCGGCTACGCTTTCTTCAAATCGCTTCAAACTTTATTCAAGTTCAAACTCTTTCACTTTTCGACATCAGGGCTAACTTTGGAAAAGCTATCATTGCTACCTATTACAAAATTGTCTACTTGGGAATGTTGGAAAATATTTCATTCGATTTTCGAATCTCATACAGTACACATGCTACTAGAACTACATTTATATTTTATAATTATTATACAAAAAAAAACAAAAAAAAAAAACAAAAAAAATGCCAGCTACAACTCGTAGAAAAGCCGAAGAACTACGGAAGGCAGCTGCCGCAACCGAAAATTTAGGCAATGTCACTTACACGTGCCCCGAAGAAATGGATGATTTGCCTGAGGAAATTATTGGACATATTTGGGCGTATCTTACTTACGACGAACACATTGTAATGCGGCGTAATTTATCGGTGCGACTATATGAAGTACATAATGATTTCATTTTGGAACAACATCGTGTGCACTCGGCACGTTTAATGAGCACCAACAATGAACTGGAAGTATCGAAGCTGCAGGTAAGTTTGTGACAAATGGTAGCATAATGCAACTCAAAACTAAAACTTGTTCTAATCCCTTTAAAGATTATGGAGCTAGTGACAGCTGCTTATCGAAATGTAGGGTATACAAATGCATACGCAGACAGTTTATTCATTTTCCATAAGAGCAATGAGAAAAATCAATTTCAAAAATGTATTATGGATTTTTTTGGAAATCTGCTGCAGACGAATACACCGGAAGCATTTAATCCCGTCTTATTTAGCGTTACGCTCTTATATATACTAAAAGTATGTACATTTATATTGTATAAATGAACTATATTTTAATACTTTTTTTTTTGCACTTTAAGGAATTTTCGCATTTTGAAATGTTGGGCTCAACAAAATTGTCCAATCAAACTATTTTCCAAATCCGTTTACCTGGTGTAGCAATCGCTTGCACAGCAACAGAACTTACGACGGATGCAGAAAAAAAAGTTCACTTCATGGCCATCATGTGCTGTCTATTGCAGCACAATAAAGCAAATGTGCACTATGAGTAAGTAAACCAGAGAAATTTTTTGAGAATAAGTTTTCTTAAATTAATTTTCTTTGACAGCTCCACAATTGATTTCGCAGACTGCATATACACAGCTGGTTGGGTTTGGCCAACAAATAAGAAATCGAGATCATGGCTAACCTTGAAATTAACAGCACAAGGGTCAAGCGAAATTTTGAGTTTGCTGGAGGATACCTTGCTTGGACGCATTGATATCACCTCGACCACACAAATTTATCCAGCTACATCATTGAACTTGTCCATCTGCATGAATACAAAACAATTTACGGAGTCTTGCTTCGTTATTTAAGCAGAGACTACGTAAAAGCGTTCCCACAAATGTGCTCCAATTTATATTGCACGTTATGGGTAAACCAAAGATACACGATTCAATGATCCGACAATATGGTAAATGATGTTGCTCATGGTATATATAAGTTACACCGATGTATCATTTTCTATAGTTTCTTAGTTGGATTGACATTTCTTATTTTCTACGCCGTCAATTGTGGAAGGAATATCTTGCTGCGCTGCTGGAGTTTGCTGGTATTGGCTTAACGTCTAGTAGTATCGTCTTAACATAAATCGAAAATAAATAAAATCTTTCGACTGAGATAATGAACCGAGTTGTTCAGAATCCAACGCTCAGTGGCATGGATGCGGATGGGCGCCATCCAGGTTTATGTTTTAAAATATTACTTTAGGGGTTCGTCGACTCGTTGAGTCTTTTTTAAAACATTTATTTGCCTCAGCGCCCATATTGGTAGCTGGTTTGGACCCTGTACCGACTTTATATGATGGTCTCTCCTTCAATTTGCTTATGACTGGTAACGCAATCGGTACCCTAGGAATACTACGAAAATATCATTCCAAAGCGTAGTGTGGTGGCAATACAAAATTTATAAACGCCACGTCTCCTTCTACACTTGACATACATTTAGTTAGTTTCCTTA
This sequence comes from Chymomyza costata, assembly GCA_018150985.1. Lineage (NCBI taxonomy): Eukaryota > Metazoa > Arthropoda > Insecta > Diptera > Drosophilidae > Chymomyza > Chymomyza costata. The sequence goes on along the minus strand of JAECWU010000127.1, from coordinate 29,126,930 downwards.
TTAAACTCTTAGTTGAAGCAATGGGCCACCACAAAATTTCTTTAGCTTTCTCTGTTTTTCGGAATCGCTTTAAATTCTCCATCCAGCGACCGATGCCATGTTGTTCTAGGCCACCCGCTTCTTCTGCTACCTTGCAGGTTCCAGTCCTATGCTGCTTTTGGAAATTCGCCTGCAGAGTGCATTTACGATGCCGAATTTTAATCAAAACTGACACCTCCATGCACATGCACAGACGCATTAAATTCGTATTTATCTCAAGCAGCTGCTTATAAACACCTGAAGTTTATCCGACAAGCCTTCAGTCATCAACCAGGTTTCGCAGTGATAGTTTAATACGGACTTCATGTTTGATTCGAGTATTCCTAGTTTGGTTGCCGTGGATAACGTTGATTGTTGATTTCCACACTTTATTTAATTGACCAAAAGCTGCTTTGGCCTTGTTAATGCGATTATTCACATCCGTAACAGCTTCTCCTTCGATTGTGATTACGCTGCCCACCAATCCAGACACTGGCATTGACATGCTTCTGGGTTTGGTACGTTTGATCGTTAGACCCAGTCCCTAAAACACACGATTTATACATTTGCACTTTGTACCTTAGGTACAGGGTATAAAAATATTCTCGTCTTGGACTCGAACGAGTCAACTTAGGGATCTTCCATACACTACGTGACGCTGATTTTCGTCAAAGTTGAGCCCCTTGGGTCTATAGGCCCTACGCTACAAATAAATTCTAAGTTCGATTTCGCTGCAATTCCGTATATTTGAAGTGCGTACTTCCATATTGGACTTAAAATGGATTTGTAAATCGAAACTTTTTTAAATAAGGAAAGCTTATTTCTGGGAGCGAGCAACCATGCCATTTTCCTCGCTTTGGATTGCACAGTTGTTTGCACCATTGTAATGTGCCTTGAGAAGGTTAGCCTCCTGTCCAGAATAACGCCAAGATATTTGTGCGCAGTTCCATGTCGCAATGTAGAGCCGAGCATTGATATACCTCAAGACGAATCTCGTCTGTTGGTCAAGGTGATATTGGCGCACTTGCTGGTATTGATGCCGATATTCCACATTAGCGCCCACTTCCCGAAGCTGTCTACATATTCTTGCAGGGCTTCTGTGGCCACACTAAGACAGAAGCTTCTGGTAAGCACAGCTGTATCGTCAGCATAGGTTGCAATGAGGACATCGTTCTCCTCTACGACAGATACCGACTCTGATGTTGGCATATCGGCAGTGTAAATTGTATAAAGAGTAGGACCAAGCACACTACCTTGCGGGACACTAGCGCGAATCGGGTCTTCGTCCCGGAGTCGACGCAGGAATACTATTCCTGCCCAAGGATTGCCAATCCCCGAGTACGGTAGTGGAGCACCAAAAGTGTCTTACACAGGCACAACAACCAACCAACTTTTCACTACCGGACTCGTTACAACAACAACAACACCAGCGCAAATTCTTCTGTTGGTTGATTTTGCTCCGTCAACTGCTACACAAAAGGTTCTAGGTACTTAGAAAGCTACTTACTATTTGAAAAAGCTGTTTAGTAAGTATACGCTTCCATTTATACAAAAGGCCACAATGCCACACTCGATCAAAAGCTTGCCGTATATCCATGAACACTGCGACAGCGTACTCCTTGTGCTCCATAGCCTCTAAGGCGAAGTTGTTTTGGCGTGCCGTGACTTTTTCAAGAACCGAACTGCCATTTAGGTATTGCTTCAGACACGCTCGTCAACTCTAGAATTCCCTCTCCAACATTTTTCCTTGTGATTGTAGCAGACTAATTGGACGATATGCATCAACATTTTTGGGCTGCTTTTCCGGTTTCAGGATCATGAGGATCAATGCAGTTTTCCAAGCACGTGGGAAGTATTCCAATCTTAGAGCAGTCTTAAAAAGTAGGACTATAAATAGCAGCGCCTTGGTAGGAAGTAGCTTTAGAGTTCGATTATCTAGAAGGTCCTCTCCCGGTGATTTTTTGGGTTTTAGTTTACTGACTTGTAGCACCACTTCTTGTAATGTGACTGGACGAGAAGGCAGAGACATTTGAAAAGGTTCACTCCACGAGTTTCTTCAGGGTTAGGATTGAGTGGCTTAAATCTGTCTTCCAGATTGTCTGCAAAAACGTCAGCTTGGCGCTGGCTTGAAAGTCACCAACCTCCTGCTGGATCGCGAATTGGGCTCTTCGGAATAACCTGCCTTTTGTATTTGTTTGTGAGCTTCCACAGAGAGTAATTCGTAAATGCATCAGGGCTTACGTTGGCAAGAATTTCGTCTATTCCAGCTTGGCTATGATTAGTGAGTACCTTGTGCAGACGGTTGGCCAATCTTTTATGCATCGCATGCAGTCTTACATCCCCTGTTCTGGCGTATTCTCTTCTGACCCTCCTTTTGAGGCAAAGGAGAGCAGCAGCAGTTGAAGGTTACTGGACTGGGCGTTGTTCGTTGGGCGTTCGCAGAGTTTTGGGGGCAGCACACGTAGTTGCCGCATCGTCGACGTCTTCAGAAGAATTTAGCTCAATGTTGATGTTAATGTTTCTATCTAGCGTGGCTTTAAATGCTTCAACACAAGAGCCTGGAGCGAGTAGGCGTTTCTTTTGAGGCTTGAACATTGGTGAGCGATGAAGTGTCGCCACAATTGGGAGGTGGTCCGATGAGAGATCATAAAGGGTTTTCCAACAAGAGGTGTTATTTTGAATCACCCGGTATTTCGGTAGCTGTCACTTTTGAAGCTTTTATTCTTTGACATTTGACAAGTAGAAACTACGCCATTACTAAAAATGGAACGATTCACGCTTCAACAACGCAATGAAATTATTAAAACTCACTAAAAAAATGGTGAAAATCTTACTGTCACTGTTCGCAAAACTAAAGCATTTTTGGGTCGGCGTGAAGCACCTTGTCGGACCGCAACACAGAAATTGGTGGAAAAAATCGAGCTGTTGAAGAATAAAACCCGTGCACGTCGCTCAAGAACAACTCAGAATATTGCTGCTGTAGCCCAAAGTGTTGAAGAAAACCCAGGTTTGTCCATTCCTCGTCGTTCTTTGGAATTGGGCTTTCCACAAACGTCATTACACCGTGTTTTGCATAAAGACTTGGGTCTTAAGGCTTATAAAGTTCAGTTAACACAAGAACTCAAGCCGGCCGATCATCAACAACGTCGTGTCTTTGCTGATTGGGTCCTTGAAATGCATGAAAATGATCCGGAATTCCATCGAAAAATCATCTTGACCGATGAGGCCCATTTCCACCTCGGTGGCTACGTCAACAAGCAAAATTGTCGCATCTGGGGCTCGAAAAAATCAAGAGTTATTGTTGAGAAGCCTCTCCACCTTCAACGTGTTTGGTGCGGTTTATGCTCCGGCGGGGTCATTGGACCTTACTTTTTCGAAAATGAGGTTGGATCAACAGTTACGGTGAAGGGATTGCGCTATCGAGAGATGATTAATGATTTTTTATGGTCGGAGTTGGATGGTATTGATCTGGGCAACGTTTACTTTCAACAAGATGGCGCTACGTGTCACACAAGCAACGAAACCATTGCTCTTTTACAGGAAACGTTTCCGGACCGTGTTTGGCCACCGAGATCTTGTGATTTAACCACCTTGCGACTTCTTCCTTTGGGGCCACGTGAAAGATAAGGCCTACGCCAACAGCCCAGCCTCGATTCAAGACCTCAAAGATAGAATTCTTGAGGCTATCGAGGACATACGGCAGGCAGCCACTTTGCGATTTGGTTATGGAAAATTCCATGAAAAGGATATGGTCCTGTAAGCGTGGTCGTGGTGGCCATTTGGCTGATGTTGTTTTTCATTATTAATGGTTTATGGTCCGGCGGGGGATACAATAGATCCATTTGGGTCGCAGTACATCTTTATACCCATTATTAATAATAAAAAATGGTCCGGCGGGGTCATTGGACCTTACTTTTTCGAAAATGAGGTTGGATCAACAGTTACGGTGAATCGATTGCGCTATCGAGAGATGATTAATGATTTTTTATGGTCGGAGTTGGATGGTATTGATCTGGGCAACGTTTACTTTCAACAAGATGGCGCTACGTGTCACACAAGCAACGAAACCATTGCTCTTTTACAGGAAACGTTTCCGGACCGTGTTTGGCCACCGAGATCTTGTGATTTAACCACCTTGCGACTTCTTCCTTTGGGGCCACGTGAAAGATAAGGCCTACGCCAACAGCCCAGCCTCGATTCAAGACCTCAAAGATAGAATTCTTGAGGCTATCGAGGACATACGGCAGGCAGCCACTTTGCGATTTGGTTATGGAAAATTCCATGAAAAGGATATGGTCCTGTAAGCGTGGTCGTGGTGGCCATTTGGCTGATGTTGTTTTTCATTATTAATGGTTTATGGTCCGGCGGGGGATACAATAGATCCATTTGGGTCGCAGTACATCTTTATACCCATTATTAATAATAAAAAATGGTCCGGCGGGGTCATTGGACCTTACTTTTTCGAAAATGAGGTTGGATCAACAGTTACGGTGAATCGATTGCGCTATCGAGAGATGATTAATGATTTTTTATGGTTGGAGTTGGATGGTATTGATCTGGACAACTCTCAAAGAGGTGATCACAATTGACCACCGAGATCTTGTGATTTAACACCTTGCGACTTCTTCATTTGGGGCCACGTGAAAGACAAGGTCTACGCCAACAGCCCACCGTCGATTCAAGATCTCAAAGATAGAATTCGTGAGGCTATCGAGGACATAGGGCAGCCACTTTGCGATTTGGGTATTGGAAATTTCATGAAAAGGATATGGTCCTGAAAGCGTGGTCGTGGTGGCCATTTGGCTGATGTTGTTTTTCATTATTAACGGCATACCCTCGCCTTTATTATTTTTCTTGGAATATCAAAATAACACCTCTTAATGGAAAACCCTTTACAATGTGTCAATAGAAAGTCCTCTACAATTTATACCATTGACAATAAAGAAATCCAGTGAATTGGGTGTATGCCGAGTATTGTATGAATAGAATGTAGGCCTTCCAGTTGCCATAATCTGGCATGTACTGCTGGTAACGAGAACATGATCTTATGTGGCCCCACCATTGGTGCTTTGCATTGAAACCACCTCCTGCGATGTGCGCGATTTTGGTTACGCAAAAAAGTAAAATTCAAAATTTTTTTGTTTTTATTTTTTAAATGTTTATTTTTCATGAAAGATGATTTTGTATATTTTTATATATTCAAAATTTTCGTATAAGTTTGTTTATGATATAATAATAAAATTTAAAATATGATAATGGCCAATGCCGGCAGCCAAATTAAGAGTAGTAGACAGTCCTCACGCAAATAGTCCTGCATGTATGTAAATGTGAGCTTTTATTCAATTTATAAAATATTACAAGTATTGAATAAAGGTTACTCAAGAAATATATGAACAATTCGTAGCAACTATATTTCTTTTACGTAGTATATGCAGTGTATGGATCCAAATGTAGGGCAAGCACCAAAAAACAGTTTTAAGCTAAGAACATATTTAATAAATTATAATTAAAATATATGTATATATATAGTAACTTACGTGCTATGTTGCATAATATAATATATTATAATTATAATATAATATATTATTGTTATGTATACTATAACGTCTTACTTTCCATGTGTTTGATGTCCGTCTGTGGATACGAAAATATTTAAAAACTTTATTTTATTTAAAAAATTTTATAACTTACGAGTTCAATGTAAACAACAGCGTGGCAGCTTAGATTTGGTTCTTGGTATGCTATGGTTGGAAAAAATAAATAAATTTTTTTTTACGCTATTTTTTTTTTTTTTTTTACCCACGTTTAAAGTTTTCTGTAACTTGTGTTTTGCGTGTTGGCTGAAACCCTATCTGCGGAACACTACCAGTCGTCTGATCTAAAGGATAAAAAAGTTTTGTTTTTTTTTTGTGTACACCATTTTTTGTTTATTTTTTTGCTTAATAATTTAAGCACAAACAAAAAAAATATATATATTTTTTTTCACTTATAATTTAGATGTTGCTCATATGAGTTACCGAACTGGACTGAAACAAAAAACTGCTTTACCTAACTATTACAAATTTTAATTGTCAGATTTTAAAATTATTTCTAAAGCAAAGCCTACTTTAAAATTGTTTAAAATAACGTTGAGCAAAAATTAACATTTTAGCAAGACCCTGCGAAAATATTTTTGCTTCTTTATGGAAAATTCACTCTACGGAGTTCTGGTATCGTGGAGAGCCACAAAAAAGACCACATACCTACGATTAATGGAAAAGACGCAACAACGTGCATCGATGTGCATAAGGGGGACTTTAAGGTCCACTCCAACCAAGGCCCTAGAAGCAATACTTGGAGTACACCCCTTAGACATTCAGGCCAAACTACTGGCGCAGAAGACAGTGCAAGGTTTTTGTGGTGCAGCGTACATGGCCCTTGCCAACTACGGGCACAGCAAAGTTGAGGGAGTGATATTCAATAGCACAGACTATATGACCCCAGTAAACAACTTCTCCAGAACTCTCACTCTAATGGGACCAGAGGATTGGAAAATCGGTATGGACCAACAAGCGACAAAAATTTTCACAGACGGAACCAAAATGGAGTCTGGCGTTGGGTCCGTATAGACCCACCCACGGAGATGTCTTATAAGCTACCAGACCACTGCAGCATCTTCCAGGCGGAGGTATTCGCCTTAAAGAAGGCTGCAGTATCAGCGCTCACCCTAGAGCAGAAATATCTTTGTTGACAGCCAAGCGGCAATCGAATCCATGCAAGCATTCAGTATCTACTCCAAAAGTGTACTGGCAAGCAGGCACGCATAAGATGCACTAAACACCCAGTAGGAGGTGTGCATCTTCTGGGTTCCCAGCCACCAGGGTATTGATGGAAACGAAATAGCTGACAAGCTCGCAAAGGAAAGAGCCGGATCGAGTCAACCGTCTTTTGAGGATCTAAAGATTAACCACAGATCAGAAGAAAACGCTGCAGTCAGATCTGATAGAAGGTGGTACACCACAACGAACTGCAGGACGGCTCGCATAATGTGCAAGTAAGTAAACAGCAAATTAGCCCAGTATATTCCGGAACTCCCAAGAAGAGATTGCAGACTTATGGTGGGCAAACTCACTGGTCATTGCCTGACAGCAACTCACGCAAGGAAGCTAGGCATTACCAACAAATGTAGGGAGACAGACGTCAAGGAGACTCTGGAGCACCTCATTTGCCGCTGCCCTGCCCTCTGTACATTGAGACTCAAATATCTAGGAAAACCCTGGCTTACCTCACTGGAAGAGGCAGCCGACAGGGCAGCTCAAAAGCTTCTGGCGTTCGCCAACCACACGCGCATACTCGACGACTAACGTGCATTGCACATCAGCCGCACCTTCCGGTACCACTAAGCACTATTTAATCTATGTGTGACTCCCCCAGGGGTCAACCGGTTCAACCTAACCTTATGAAACATAAGTTTGTTCTTCACTTCATATATACTTGTATATATATCAGAGCTCGCAAAAGACTTTCACATCATTTTTACAACTTTTGGCGGGGTTCTGGACCCGAAAACCAACCCCGTGGATCCGCCACTGGATGACCCAAGCTGAAAAGCTGACCAGAATTATCTTTGCCCTAAAATTTTAAAACCTTGCTTTAAGAATGAATCTTTCAAGCAGAGATTCACGCCTTAGAGGTCTGCGCCCACAGTATCCTCCTTAAAGGTACTAGTGGTGCTAACATTTACATATTTATAGATAGCCAGGCCGCTATCAGCGCATTGTCTTCATGGAGAATCTCCTCCAAGCTGGTTAGGGAATGCGTGAACAAAATCCAACTCCTGTCCTCCAATATCAGAGTCACACTCTGATATGTTCCCGGACATTCAGGAGTGGAAGGTAATTCGACAGCTGATGAGCTCGCAAGACTGGGTTCCTCTTCGCCCACCACTTGCCCCTCGCCCTTCTGTGGCATCAGAAGGTCAACAATAAAAACTATGGTCAACAAATGGGCCTTAAGTGAACATAGGAGATATTGGTTCTCTTTACCGAATTTAAGACAGGCAAAAGTGCTTGTCTCACCCTCGGATGCAAACCGAACTATAGGTCTTGGTAGAGCGGACCTAAGGTTCCTGGTAGCCTACTTGTCTGGGCACCATACTGTAACTTATCACTTACAAAAAATGGGTCTATCGGACTCCTCAGAGTGCAGGCTTTGTTTTGAAGACGACGAGACGACCAAACACATCTTGTGTGACTGTCCAGCAATAGTGTGGGACAGAGTCACATATTTGGGAGCTGAACGGATTACCCCGTTTCAGCTACGCCGAATCCCAACGAAAGACTTACTGCTCTTCATAAGGAAGGCAGATGGTCTTTTGTCCTAAAAGAATGGGTAAGGTAGATCTTCAGGTCGCAGTGCCCACTCTCTGTTGTGAGAGAACCTAACTATTTAAAAAAAAAGAAAAGAATGAGACGGCATAGTTATCATTTTTATTACTTTTTAATTTAATATATTTGAAAAGCAAGACTTTCTGCAAACGCTTTAAAAAAATGTTGCTTTTTAAATTCGCGTCAAATTAATATTCACACGCAACTCTTAAGGTTCGTTGTTTATCCATTAATATCCATTAATATTGATCCAACAGCGGACAAGCAGCTACATAACCCACATAAACATTTTGCATGTTACATTCAATTTGAGGCAAAATTCAAGCAATAGATTTAGAGAGGATGCGGCAACATTTTCCATAAAATTCATGCAAAGTTGCAAACTATTGTCAACCCGCTCCACCCACAGGCGTAGCCTTAACCCCACATGTGCAACATGTTGCGGCCTCCGGCGCTGCAGCTGAATATGACAAAAACCAAAACAAAAACAACAATGGCAACAACAAAATGGCGCGCCTTTAGCTTTTGCTTAGGCACATTGCGTATACGCAGCGTGATACCAGAAGAGTGAAGCAAACCAACAAATGTTTATTGCTCTCGAGGCCTTAAATTAAAAACCAATTAGCAGCATCTGTTGTTCATGTTTTCCATTTTCTAGCTGCTTCATTATTCGCCTTCGTTGCCTATCTCACTCTCTCAATCTCCTTTTGTCTCTCACACACACACACACACACACAAACACTCTCTTTTCCTCTTCCATTAACAGTGCATACACCAAGTTTGGCCACATTTTCGTAATTTGTCTCTAATTCGTAATTTGTAATTCGAAAATCTGTTTTTAGTAATTGGCATCTATCACTCCAGCCCCAATCCTAGACCCAATCTCAACCCTTTAGTTATTTTTTTTTAGCTATAGTCTAGTTGCAGTCGTAAATGTTTTAGAGATGGGCGCGTGATAGATTCGCTCTTAGAAAATAGTTTAAAATAGGAAACTTGAAAAAGGAACAAAATATCAATATTTACAAATTAATATAGAATCTGTAACATGATAAATTGCTGACTATTTGCCAATTGTTAAGTAACATATAGAAGGAGTCGTCGGACACCCCCCAAAGTAACCTAAAGTATGATCAGGGTAAATAGAGAATTTGATATAACGATGTCTGTCTGTCCGTCTCAGAAATGGTAAGAGCTAGAGCAACCAAACTTTTCCTTATTATTCCATAGGAGACAAGTTTATTTGATTTTTGGATATCGGAGTTACATTATATAGCTCCCGTAGGGGTGCTTCAGAGGACCTCGAAAAAAACCAAAAGTTTTAGATGGATAATTCGTTTGTTTATGAAGATATCGTAACCAAATTTGGCACTTGGAAATTTTTTTAAGATCCCCAGCACTGTTGGTTGGTTGGTTGAAGTGGCGGCTCAGTCCATGAGCCCAACTAGCGCTTTCGCACCATTTTGTTGCCACATCCTCGTTTCCAACTCGTTGGTTGTTTGTGTAGACAGCTCGGTTAGATCCAGTCCGTGCGGTTTAGGAACCTCTGGAGGTCGTTGATGTTTATTTCCGCCAGCTCTCCCAGTCCATTGAAGAGCGGCTTTCCTAGGGTGTCTATTCTCTGCTTCCAAAGATCAGGGCATTTACAAAGAAAATGAAGGACAGTTTCTTTTTCTTCTAGCTGTTTGCAACTGTGACAGTGAATATTGTGGGGAAGCCTCATTTTGGCCGCCTGTTCTCCAAGAGGCCAGAAGCCAGTGATGACTGCCACCAGTCTAGCGGTGTCTTTCCTATTCCTGTTTATAAGCGATGTTGTTTGTTTAAGGTTGTATTGAGGCCATAGGGATCTACAAGTCCTGCATGTTGCAAGACTATTCCATCTACGATCCGCTATCTGCAGGTATTTTGTGTTGATGTTTCTCTTGACCACGTTAAGTGGTGTGAACGCCGGTTCCGCAAGAGCTTCACTCATGGCAGATCCATTTCTTGCCAGTTCGTCGGCTCTTTCGTTTCCCTCTATATTCCTGTGTCCGGGGACCCAGATTAGAGTAACGTTATGCCTTTCGCTTACGGTGTTGAGGCTTTTCCTGCTTTGTTCGACCATTTTGGAGGTTGTGATGGCTGAGTTCAGGGCCTGAATCGCAGCCTGGCTATCCGACAGAATAGCGATGTTGTTTTTGAATGTGTAGTCAGCGATTTGTATCCTACATGCTTCCCCGATCGCAAATACTTCCACCTGGAAGACGCTGGATAAATTGGGAAGGCGCACGGACTTTTTTATGTTTAGTCTCTCGGAATATATACCTGCTCCGACACCGCAATCCATTTTGGAGCCATCAGTATAGATTGTGGTGTCGAAATTGTTTAGCAAAGATCCCGTAGTCCAATCCTTTCGTAAGGGTAGGACTATAGTGAAACTCCTGTTGAATATCATCTTCGGAACAATATAGTCAGTCTTTTCCGAGAGGTTCAGCGTTAGTTTCGTTAATAAGATTCCATGGCCATGGGTTCTTTCTTTCCAGCGACCCGCTTCTTTTAACTTTAGTGCAGCCGTGGTCGCCGTTTTGATGATATGTAAGTCTATTGGTAGCGTGTGCGTCAGAACATTAAGAGCCTCCCTGAGACATGGCTTAATGGCTCCAACTGCCATTGCACATGCTGACCTTTGTATACTGTTAAGTTTGCTGGTGGTGTAACCTTTTTCCAACCCCAGCACTGTACCAAATATAATTAAATCGGTTGACTATATCATATAGCTCCCATCGTACCTATCGGTTAAAAACACGTCTTTGGTGCATAATTCGACTTTTTTTGTTTGTTTATAAAAATATCGTTACCAAATTCGGCTAAGAAATATCTCTTGGAGTTTGTAAGCAATATATTGATTTGATGATAATGTGCTGGTACAGGTTATCCCAAAGTCGTTCGCGCCCGACTTTAAAGTACGCCATCTTTGTATATAGAAATGTTTTTAAGCAGTCCAAATTTTGCCTTCTCGTCCGAAACAATGTCTTGATTTTATTTTAATATTATAGTTAGCAAAAGTTTGTGGAATTTTTAAAAGTTGACAGATCTTTAAATGTTAACAAGATTTGCGGCATTCAGGAAAACGAAAATTTCCCTTTTCGATGCTTTTCGCGATACGTATTGCCTTAAGATATAAATATTAAGGAAATTTTGCCTGATTGCTTTGAACGTTTTTATTTCAAAGATTTCCAAATAAAAAAAAGATTTTTAAATATGATTTATAAGATTTATTAGTAAACTTGTGATCATGAAAATGAGTTCTTCGATTTATACACAGCATTGCCAGCTTTAAGTAAACTTATTTTGTAATACCTGTACTGAGTATTGAAGCTGGAATTAAGCTTTGAGGTCGATATTTGTCAGTAGTCTTCAGCATATTTCATTTTGTTACGTGACGATTTTCCTTAATTAATACAATATTTATCTTTTATTATTTTACGATTATGCCTCAAGCCAAGCGGTTTTTGTTTACTTTATTAAATACTTTTTGCACAAAAGCCCTCTTAAACGGTTGACATTACTTGCGTATACAATTGTGACTATCCATTTGTCAAAATACAGCTTTGAAGCACGAAAGTTGGCTTATAGTCCGTTTATGCGATAAAAAGTTTAAGCGACGCTCATCTCTAATTTATAAAGGCAACTGTATTGTCAATGACGTCATTGACAATGCAGAGCTCTCATTTTCCACTCTTTGGCTCTACGTTTTTTCAACACTCAAATGTGTGACGTTATCAAAAGCGCGACTAATTGATTGAGCTTGCATCTGTGTGTTTGTCGCCCATCATTTAAACTTTATTTCATTTTGCAACACTTTATTTTGTTCTATTTTTTGTACAGGGTTTGTTTGTGTTTTGGCTTTTGAATCTATTTGAAGACGAGTTTTTAGGCACTTTGAAAAACAGATAACCATTCAGGATTTGTTTAAAAGTTAGCAGTGGGGCGTGATTTTTGTAGCAGCTTCAGTAAAATGTAATCTGATGGACAATCGATTTATCAGAAATTTCAATTTTTTGATCTTAGCAGTTGATTAAGCATGGAATTGGGGAATAAATTTTGAGTTGCATTCAAAAAGGATTTTATAAGAAAAAAACTGCTTCAATAGTAGCTTTGGAGAAGTATTTAATCAAGTTGTACTTGATAATGAGTAGCTATCTAGATGGGCATTTCCATAGAAATCTCCAACATGACCGAAAAATTGAAGGGTTAAAAATATGTTCAAACTTGTTTTATTATCGCAGGGGCGGGCGTCCCTGTCGACGTCGACCTTCCAGTGATTTCCGCTCGAATACCTTCTTGGCTGGAGCATTTTCATCCATTCGTGCAATATGACCTAGCCTGCGCAGACGTTGTAGCTGTATGCGCCGAACTAGATCAGTGTCGCCGTATAGCTCATACAGCTCGTGGTTCATTCGAATACGAAAATCAAAAAATCAAAATCCAGCTACAAAGCTTAAATTTCTTAGCATACCTTCAGGGGCAATGTATACATATTTTTAAAACCATTATTTTCAAAATTAATGAGATGGGATCATATGCAAATATGCAAAATAAGGCAGGTTTCACACCCGGACCAAGAAAAATGTTTTTTTATCTTTATTACCCAAAAAAGTTTTTTGAGCTTCTTTTCGACATAACTTATTTTGCTAGAAAGCGCAAGTAAGTTGTTTTCGCTAGATGGCGCAAGCAAGTTGTTTTCGCTAGATGGCGCACGCAAGCTGTGTTCGCTAGATGGCGCCAGAACGCTAGCACAATTTATTTGTTAATTTGGTAAGTGTAGTAAGCAGAGAAAAAAGTCATTCAGTTATTAGAGAAAAAATGTATTATTATTATTAGCATCTTAAAAGAGCAAGTTGCAACATTGAACACAATCGTTTACACCTTAATTAGACAACACATTCTTGTACCATACCATCTGCTGAGTGCTGTTGTTGCATTTCGTAGATATTACCCACATCAGTGAAGTGCAGGTAACCATATACCTAGCTAATAGAATGATTTGGTTAATGCAATCCAAAACGAGTTAAGTACCCTGAGAAAAAAGTTGCTGGAACAGATAAATACGAGCCGAAAGAAAAGAGAGAGCTAAACGCAGGCACTTGTCGCATCTAAAATGCCAACAATTTATGATCGTTAAGGGTCCGGGTGTGAGACGCATTCCGATGCGCAACTCATTGAAATTTTAACGCACAGGAAACGGAAACTGGCAAAAAAACAACAAAAAGAAAAGCTATAATCGAGCAGCTGCGAAATAACCTATACCCTTTTTTTAGTTTACCAATCTTTTTTTAATAACTTCTACTAAGTATTGTTTTACAAATCTAAACTGCTTGTCTGCAGTTCAACAAGCAGTTTCCATTTAAAAATGAGTTTATTGTATTTAAAGCTTGCATCGAAAAATGATTTTTACTTACGCCTATTTATTTCAAATGCCAGACTGCTTGTCTGCAGTCCAACAAGCAGTTTCCATTTAGAAAACAATTTTTTTATATCAAAATTATATTTATGCACATGGTAGGAGTTGCATACAAAAATGATTTACACTTTCATCCAGTATTTATTTAAAAGTCCAAACTGCTTTTCTGCAGTCTAACAAGCAGTCTCCAATTGGGAACTTATTTTTTTGTATCAAATGTTTATTTATAAACATGTGTTAGAGTCTTATCCAAAAATGATCCAAGAAGCAGTTTCCTTATAGAAAATGATCAAAAGTATATTTATATATATATATTTATATATATGTGTCAGAGTTGCACCCAAAAGTAGTTTTTACTTAAATCCAATACTTATTTAAAAGTCCAAGCTGCTTGTCTGCAGACCAACAAGCAGTTTCCAATTTGGAACTAATTTTTTTGTATCAAAAGCTTATTTAGAGTTTCATTTAAATATAATTTTTATTTACTTCTAGTATTTGTTTAAAGGTCCAAACTGCTTGTTTGCAGACCAACAAGCAGTTTCAAATTTGGAACTCATTTTTTAGTATCAAAAGGTTACTTAGAGTTTCATTTAAATATAATTTTTATTTACATCTAGTATTTGTTTAAAGGTCCAAACTGCTTGTCTGCAGTCCAACAAGCAGTTTCCAATAAAAAATTCAAGCAACTTTAGCTGCACTTCTTTGGTTAAAGTTTTTTATTTCCAGCTTTAGTGCTCTCCAAGATTTAGAAACTCAGACGTAAATGGCTAAGCATTTTGATATCCAGAACTAATGACCTGCCAAACCTTCTACTGACTGTGACAAAGATTTCAAAAATCTATAACATCCTTAACCCTTTTGGCTGCAGTGTATAAAAATAAAATTACCAAGCCAAAAATATTTCATGTCTCCAAGCAACTTATCCAGGACAGAGTCAGCCAACTAACCAACCCAAACCCAACCAAACCAACCAACTATTATGTAGAATATTATGCGTGGCAGCATTTGCTGTGGCTGGGCGGAACTGGGTTTGGGTATATGGTCTCCGGTCTTCGGTCTACGTCAAGGGGTAGGTGGACAAAATGGACGCCGCATGTCAGTTAATTTTCACTTTAATGTTTTGACACAGAGCGGTTGTTATATGCCACTTGCTGTAGTCGTTGTTTTGGCCCAAAAGGGGTCTTAGTGTCTGTGTGTACGTGTGTTAGCCACGTTTTCCCCTCTCTCTCACTTTCTCTCTCTTTCTCAATGTATGTGTATGTGCGTGTGCATGTCTTTGGGGCTTAGGTAAGTAAAACGTGGTTAGGCGCCAACAAAATTTCCATTTTGATACACTGCAAAAAGTTGTAACTATTATAAATGTGTCATGCGGCTTGTAACGCTTAAGGATCGAAATTTCTAAGGCCAAAGGCGTTGAATTGCAATGTAGCGTGTAGGGGAGAAATAGAACCGTACTCTAATGGCAGCCGGATTATGCTCGCCGGAGGTGGTTGGTTCTCACAAGAAGGAAACCGAACTCTTCACTATTCGCTACTAGCGCCACACCCTGAAAATCACGTCGACTCGTGAGCCTAACATGAAAAAAAGTAGCTGCGTAGGCCTCCCGGACATATTCTGATTTTCGGGCTAAGCATGGGCTCTGCACGGTAAGGATGGAATTGTGGATTAGGGGCGGCAGTAAAAGAACTGCGTCAACGCGGTCAAAGCTGTAATCCATAAATCTCCACTAGATCTACGATTACGCTTAGTCAGAAAAGGCTGTTAGATCCCTCAAATCTTTCTTTGAGCTTGTAACCACTGCATTTGCCAGACTGAGTTTCCATGGAGATCTATAATATGTAAATTAATTGTTTCTTTTGTCTTAGAATGAAAAAAGGGAAGATGAAGACAAGCGGAAGAGAGAGAGAAGATTGGAAGCGAGAAACTCTCATCTATAGAACGAGCTAGCGATCTACATCAAAGGCGTGAGGAGGGAAAAATGCATGGGAGCAAGCGGTTTCTCGGATTTCATTCCGTCTTTCCAATTGGGACAAGATGTACGAAGTTGGGCAAGCGGCAATACTTGATAGACACCTTAGACGAAAGCCCAGCGTACGTTTCTAGTAGATTCACTATCTACTCTATTCGATAAGATGCTATCAAGGCTCTGTTATCGCTCAGCATGAAGAGTTAGCTTAGTCCTAACACGATGATGGCGCTAAGCCGTATTCAATGACACCCAATCACTCCCTGCTGGGTACCTGGTCACTGGTGTACGTTAACGTAGGGGCGGGCGATCGCGCCAGGGATCAGCGCTCCTGTGTTGACGAATCTGGAAAATATGTCTAGAAGTCATGTTGTTCTTTACAAAGATAGTCAAAGTCAAGGCAGCATGGGAAGGGGGCACTGCGTTCGGTCCGTTTCGAGCACTCTGGCCAAGTTACAATCTAAAGTAAACATACGAACTTCAGCGGTTAAATAAGCATAGGACTAGAATGGTGACAGGAGTTGTAACCTACTGGCTGAAACGATGCACGTTCCCCATCACGACTTTCAATGATGAAAGGCTTCCTGCTATGTAATTGTTCACCACTTCTTAGAAAACCCACTCAGCATCTGTATAACTCCTTAAACCAAGATCCAAGAATTTCCATTTCAAACTAACAAACAGCCCAATAAAGTGTATGCAAGTGTCTGATATTAAAAGTTCGCGAATTTTTGCGACTTCAGTGTTCAGTATTTTGTTTTGTGCCATCTAAGGGGCTCGACATTTTTGTTGTGCAGGTCCAATGGTTGTTTGGGAGCTGGACAGGTCCGCTTGCACGCGCTAAAGTAATTAACAGCTCGGTTTGGGTTTTCTGGCTTGACTGGGCAGACTTTGCATATTTTAAAGCAAATCCAAGCTCATACATAGAGTTATGGTAGGGTTGCGGGATGAGCGGCAAGTGTGGTCTAGAGACACGCACGAGGCAATTTTCATATGCCCCGAGGCACATTTATGAAAACGCATTGCGTGCTTTTGTCCCACTGTGCGTGTGTGAGTTTGTTTTGTGAGGCATTCATTTGCGTAATCAGCGCAAAACGTTATTTTTCTATGGCACCACCTTGGTCTGGCCAAAAGTCTGGTAACACTAAAATGATGGCGAGCGATTTGAGTAACATAATCCGCTTAATTATTTCTCGTTTTCCATTTATTTTTTCACTTCTTTTATTTTATATTCATGCAATCCTTTCTTGGCACAATTTACGAATATGGCAACAATTGGAGCTTACCTCTGACCTTTAACCTTTGAAGTAAAGTTTTTATATGCTCCTAGGGCAGTTTGAAAAGTAGCAAACAAGCAGCTGGTTTGCGATGTCATATGCATGTAACTAGTTGCGCACAAGTATACTATGTACTAGTTGATCAATATGAAAACATACTAGTTGTGGCTTTCACCACTTAGCAGAAGCAAAGATTTCCATTCAGTGCGATAACTGGGTAAAATTATGGTAAAGCAAAAGTTCTTGGAACCACGCTCAGTTTCCACTTTAAATATGCTACAGCTTTGACATCAATAAAATAAAAGTGTATGAAAACTAGAATTACAAGACCAAGCATATTTAACGCGCTTTTAAACAGACTTATGTATATAATTTTATCAGTATTAACTCTTTGGAGTCGCACAAAATATAAAATTTTTGCAAGTTCTTTGACTTCTGGGCACCACAAGGTTCAATTAAATTCGCAGTCATAAAACATGTAAACTTTATTTCACTGCATTCTTGTTGTTTGCTTTTATTTTATTTTTCATTTTTCACTTTAAAAAAGTGAAATTAACAAAGCAATTAATTTAGTTATGTGCTGCCATTCGAGTGTTGCAACAACAACGATAACTTCTCAAAGCATTACTGCATGCCTCATAAAGATAACGACAACCAACTACGATAACAAACACAACAAATGACCTACACACTTTATAGCGCATAGTTGTTGCCCTCACTGCGGCCTTTTTTCCATTTCATATATTTTTTTTTTTAGTATACACTGCAAGCAAAAGGGCCGAAAGGGTATATTAAGTTAGTGGTAGAAAATGTTTGGGCATATCAGCTAGATGGTGATGTTTAGGATTTCACGTCAAAATGACAAATTAAATCGATTTGGCCATGTCCGTCTCTATGTATTGCCTGTTTACTCGAAAACCAAGAGCCAGGAACATATATCTTATGATCTAGCTCTTTACTTTAGCTATAACTAAGGGGCTCTGCCCCCTGCGTGCTTCGCACGCCAACCCCCGTACGATATTCTTTATTCAATTCAGATTATCCAGATTATCCAGATTATTATATGCCCTTCGCAACTCTCTATTTTCATAATGTTCATCAGCACGTCTTTAAAATACCCTGAAACAATGCAGGTCGCTGCTTGGACTCACAATTGGAATAAAAATGATTATAGTGGCTCCTTTGATACTGTCCTGCTTTATATCCCAATGACTTAATTATCATAAACGGTAGCCGAGGGGACATTTATCTTTCACATCTTTGTGTAGTCTTATCAAAATTGATTAACTTTTTCATATAGCTACCATACAAAAATTGAAGCAGTTCTTCTTTGCCGCACTTTATAAAATTCATTGCATTATGTACATTAGCCGCTTTTCCAACTGAAAAAATTGTCCTTTATTTTTATTTTTTTTCTAGTTATTAACTTTTCTTATGCTGCAAAGTAAGGCCTTCCAATATATTGCTGAACATGTTGGTTACGTGAGGAACTCCATCTTGCATCGCAAGCTGAGGCTGCAGCAGCAAAAATTGGCGAGAGATCCCGTAAACGTCAATTCTATAAGAATTTTAAAAAGAAGGTACTAAAGACACTTTTTCAGCACACGAGTTGACTTTACAAGGAGTTCTTTAAGCTGGATCGCTTATTACAAGACTCTTGGGTACGAAAAAAAAATATAATCAACACCAGTTTGTTGTTGATTCGGATTCCAAGAAAGTTAACTTTTAAAAATGCACATGCATTTTTTATAGTAAACAAAGAAACAAAAATTCGAAAAACAAAATCTATCAAAAACCTCAAAACGGACATTTCCGTTTTCTTCGATCAGCCAAATTTATTAAAATGGGTTGGGATCCTTGGACATTATAGGCAAATACTCATAAATTTGAACGCCTTGTGCCTAGAAGCCAAACAAACGAGAAAAATTCTTTTTTCTATTTTAAACAATAAAAAAAAATAATATAATTATAAAAAAAAGGTTTGCTTGATACAATTTTTCAATTTAGCGCTGAGGAGCGATCGTCTTGCTCCAAAAAAGCATTCGTCTCTAAAGCCGAACACAATCGGCTTCTCACACATACACAGACGAAGGTCCAGAATCTAATACTACTACTCAAAGGAAGCAGATCGACAGACGACCCCTCTGGATACAGGCCCATTTGCTGGACTCGGTAGGAAAAATTCTAGAACGGATTATTTACAGCAGATTGCTGGCGGCTGCAAAAGAAAGGGGTGCACTTTCTAACTCCCAATATGGATTTCGGAAAGCTCGATCCACCGTTGACGCTATCAAAGATGTGGAAGACACTGCGTCAAAAGCTATTGAGGGAAAAAGAAGGAGATGGGACACCAAGGAGTACTGCGCTGTGGTTACACTGGACGTGCGCAACGCATTCAATTCTGTGCGCTGGAGACTAATCGAGAGAACATTAGCTCGCATAGAACTGCCCATATACTTACGGAGGATCATAACAAGCTACCTGTCGGAAAGAATGCTTATATATAATACGGACGAAGGACGAAAGCGCTACAAAATAACAGCGGGCGTTCCACAAGGGTCTGTCCTGGGAATATATTATCATCGCCGTTCAAGACGACCTAAGGCGCTGCGAGAGAATACGGCGGGGGCTCAAGTGTCTGAAGCAAACAGATGAAAACCAAGGAGTGATACCCAGTTCTACGAAGGCATCCAGAAGGATCTGAGATGATGCAAAGAGAGCTGAAGTGCCTAAAAGAGGCAACCCCTCGCGCAAAGTAATACTTAATGTTGGATCCCGCGGGGTGTGGAGGCGATTAGTTGTGTGTGGGGTGAGGTTAGTACGTAGGCATGGCGTGAGATGACGTCATGAATCGTGCATGCTTAGTGGTACGGGCCACTTGCATCTTTTGAAAATTATCATCCCCCATGGCGAACCCATGGAAAAAAAATAAAAACCATACACAGACGAACGCTTGCCGTAGCCGCAGCTGCCAATGAAGCTAGAACGGAGCATTGTGGAATAATAAGGTGATTTTGTGAGAACGCTCACTCTCTCGTTGTTTATGAAATACACTGAGCGAAAAGTTCTGTACGTTTGATTGGTTTTTTATTAGCAAAGCTTTATTTTTATTATATACATTATAAACAGATTTTTATTTAATAAATAAATTTAAAAAAAAGAATATAAAAAAATTCAACTTGGGACATTATTTGGGAAATTAAATACTTTTTTTTTTAAATATAACAAATTCTTAAGTAGTTGTATAAATTAAAAAGCCAATTTGATTTAAGAAACAAGAGAAAGATAAATAAAATAAAGAAAAATCCCTTGCATTAAAAAAAAAATCACTAAACAATTTAGCTTGGAAGTATTGGTAGTTTTTCAGGCAAAAAGATCAAGTTACTTATCACTAAAGAGCAAAACAGAATCTTAAAGAAAAACATCCTAATAGAAAATATAAATATTGATGACTTAGTAAATTTTTATAAATATAAATTATCCAATAACCAAGTTTAACGCTCATTCTGAAATCTCACTAAAAAAGAATTTAAGCAACTTTTTTTTTCGCGCAGTTTAGCAGCATTTTTTTGAAGCTCTCTCGCTGTCTTTTTTATGAACCCTGTGTTTCCCGAAACTCCTTTCGAAAATATCCATTGCACTCTTTAAGATTACGAAACTTAATTCTTGAAAATTTTAGGGCCTTGGAAGCCTTTAGTGCATAATTTAGTCGGGTTTGTCGCAACTGCAGTCGCTCTTTTTTATTTTTTGTTTACTTTTGTTTATTTTTTGTACCTATTTTTGTTTTTGTGCCCTGGCTGGCTTGGTTTGGCTTTTGTGTATGTTGCTTCCGCAAAATGTTGCAACACTTCCTGCATGGCGCGCCGTCGCCATTGGTATGCGAAATATTGCACAAGGATTGTATGGTAGTCGCAGTAGGCATGTGGCATGGTGCATGGTGCGTATGTGTAATATTTTTGTTTAGTGTTGCGTCGCAATTAAGCAAATTTGCTTCATTATAGCGCCAACGTTGGCAGTGCTGCTACTTCAATGCGTGGCAGCGCATATTCATAAACATAAATACACAGACAAACACACAAATACATGGATGCACACAGAAGCACACATGGACACGCATATGCAGCAAGAAACTTACACGTGTTTGTTTCTTGTACTCTTTAAATGGTTAGTTAGGATTTTGCGTTGAGTTTGGAACAAGAAGGGAAATTCGGTATGGTCTTACTCTATAATGCACAATGGGCCCCAGTGGCCAGATTTCGGCCAAAAGCCCTGCTTATGAAAATCACAATTTGGACAAAATGACAATTTAATATAATTTTACACATATTAAGATATCCTGTGCAGAAAAAAATTTTAAATTATAATTAGTGGTTTTTAGGTTATTGGCAATCAAAGTTGAAATTTTGTATTTTATGAGCTTTCGCGAACATTTTCAGAAGAAATTAAATCTGCATTTAGCATGACACATGTAGCAACGAAATCTTCATTCACTTTATTATTATAAGTATAACTTCAGAAAAAAAATAAAACTGAGCTTAACAACTTTTCGGTTTTAAATATTGTAGCTACAACGTGCAGCGTATGCCAACTTCGTTGGAGTTATAGGAAAAGTGTTTTATAGGCTTCAGTTGGTTAGAGTATGTATGTGACCCAGTGTTTTGTTTGACAGGCGGGAAGTATTCAGCATGCAACATACACGCAGCCGACGTCACCGTCAACGTCAACGTCTCTGTCGACGGTGCGTCGCGTCGTTGGATTTCGCTGTCGGGTGAAAGTGCAAACATGGTTGCATTATGCGCGGGGTGAGGTATTTGTATGATGCATATGTGTATACCCAGTGCACCAAAAATTGAGTCTTCAACTAAAGAAAAGAAAAGAAGAACTTAAGATGAGATCGCAAACACCAAGAATAAAGACTTATTTGAAATCTTATGACAAAACATAATAATAAAATAAATCTTAGGTGGGTCCATGAGCAAACAAATATTATTTTTATTATTATTATTTGCTCACGATTTTAGGCTTTTTCCAGTCTTATTTTTATCTTGAAACTACTAATCTTTCATATTATTAAAATATTTCATTCTAGAAATGATTTTTTCTACCAATGAGCTAGAAAAATCCTATTTGGCTCTTTTTACATTTTTTTTTAAGTTTGAAGATTCTTTTTCTGAGATTTTCCTTTTGGTGTGAAATAATTATAGATTTTTGAAACAAAAATCTTAAATGCTGACTGTATATATGCTGTACCCAAAGAATCAAGGGGTATATTAGTTTTGTGGAATGTATGTAAAAAGCAATAGGAGGCGTGGCAGACCATGTTATGTATACTAAAATGCTTATCATAACCTCGAGCACCGTCCGTATGAACACTTAGATCTTGGAGAGCACAAGAGCGAGTGAGACAAAACTTTATTCACATAGAGATGTCTTAACGTCTTCTATTTAAAAAATGTTTAAAGTTTAAAGTTGCAGACTGTGCTTATCGGCATTAAGTTCGAGAAATAAGGGCCGCATGGGGGTGGGCATGTGAAGCACGCAGGGGTCGTAGCCCTCTAGTTTAAGTAAGTTTAAGTTTAAGTTTAAGTTTCGAAAAACTAATCAATATTCTCCACGTCAACCTTTGTAAGTCAAAAGCAAAATATTTCATTTTCTGTCCTAAGTTAGTACTCCCAATTATGGTATGTTGGGTTGTGTTGTTGAACATTTGGTCTGCTGGGTTGTAGGCCATGCATTCGTGTAAAAGAAAAATGTTCTTTGCTTGCAATTATTTTGCACTGTTGCGTCGTTAAATTTTCGTCATATGTAGCATGTAATATGTTGCAAGTTGCACTAGTTGTGTATGTGTGTGTGTCTCGTATGCCTAAATGGCTGCGTTTCCATGTCATACATACCAACACACTTCCACACACAGACATCATATACAGTCAGAACCAAAATTATTCGTATAACCTTTACATAAATTTTTTAAACTATTTCTTATAGTTCAGTTCAAAAACGATTAAAAAAAAAGGTATTATACTATTAAATATTAATTTAAAATTTTCTTCGGAAATAAAGAGAGCAGACAAAAAAATTAAAGCTTTTGAAAAGAAGATGGATTGACTATTTCATCTTCATAATAATAAACAATAACTCAAAATTCCAAGAGTCCTTGAGTAATTACACTAGTTTACAGCAAAATGTATGCTCAACATGTTTTACTCGTTTCCGTAGTAAGGTGGCACGCTAAATCCGAAAATGAAGTCCAACAATTTTTTCATGGAACGGATTTCGAGATATTTCATAAAAAACACTTTTCGAAACTAAAAAAAAGTGTGTCTACTTAAAAGCAAATAACTATGGTTGTACTAAACTGATTTTGATTATTTTTTTACCAAAGTGTAGATAATTGAATTATCTATAGATTATACTTGGAACAATTTTTTGTCAAATTTACGGTTTGGTCGTTATTAATCCATTCATATATAAATAGAATTTTTTCAAAAATTTGCTGAAAAACCAGAGATATTTGCTTTTAAGTAAAGACACTTTTTTTTTAATTTCGAAAAATGGTTTTTTTGAAATATCTCGAAATCAGTTCCATAAAAAAATTTTTGGACTTTATTTTCGGATTAAGCACGCCATTTTACTACGGTAGTGACTAAAACATGTTGAGAATACCAAAAATTTTTTAAGCTAGTGTTATTTTTTTTTTAAATTAAGCAAAACTTTTTTTTTTAGTTTTTTAATTTTGGTTATTTACCTTTAGCTTAAAAAAATATGACGGCTTTAATTTGTCAGAAACAAAATTCAATCCTTTTTGAGTATATGTGGTAAATTGCATTTTTGTAAAATTAAAATATTATGGAAATACCAAATTTTGGGCAAAATGTGACAATATCGGCCCACTGCACCCTGGTGCATTGCGAAATTTTTTCAAAAAAATTCGAGAAACCTAGAGGGCTGAAATTGGTTGCATTTGGAATATTTGTTTATGATTTTGGTCCGATCTGGCCACGATAACCTTTTACGCCCATATAGATCAACATTGCGTATACGTAATATATTTCAAAGCCACAACACTTAATACTCTCGTAAGTAATTTGCTTTACAATTTTGTCTGAAATGGCTTCTTAACTAATTTTTTTATTGAGCCAAACATTCTACAGGGTGTCGTGACTGTACTTAAATTTTTCTAAAATTTAACAAATATAAGTAAATGCGTAATAACATCTTGTGGTACATACTTTAAAGAATATTTTTGCATATTGCATATAAATTAGTTTTTACTCCGCAGTATGTACGTATTTTGGTCAAGTTTTCTTTTTCTTAGTGCAATACAAAAATATTTCATAATAAAAGCCTTTGCTAAATTTCAAGCGATTTTCATACATCATCTTTACTTTTCTTATTTTCCTCAATTTTTCTATACAGCCAAAGCTACGCTTGCAAATTTTAAACTTTCATGCCTTTTTGCTTTAAAAAATAAAAAGAGTTGCTTGCTGAGCAGAGTTTGCAAGCTTATTAAAATTTTCGGGTTGCCAACGCATTTCTTTTATTTATGCAAGTTGTATGCGGCAAGTATGCACTTAACGAAAATATAGTTCAAATAAAAATATTCGCTCATGAACATTTCCACTTTTTTTTTTTTAAATCTGGCATAGCAAAAATGACGATCCGCTTAATCCTTATTTTTTACGTTTGGCATGTATAATAATGCCTTCAAGTGTGGATAGAGTGTACGAATAATTTTTAGTCTGACTGTGTACATACAAACAAGTGAGTTTATTGCATTCTACTAACTCATAATTCTCAGCCTAAGCTCGTTCACTCTCCTGGCCAACTTTTGTCTAAACAAAACGCCAGACAAAGAGAGATGCAGAGAGTGCGTGAGAGATAGAGCTAAAAGAAGAGAAGTAAATTGAGAGAAGTAGTCAGTGAGTGAGCAAGAGAGAGAGCGCAATAGCTGTCCATTCACAGTTGTGTGCCGCATGTGAGTGTGTAAGTGTGACGTAGTTACTTCCTTTCAATTTCATGTTTTCATAGTGCAAACAAAAGCCGATAGTGCAATAACAATTTTTCGCAGCTTGAAAAAAAAAATTAATGCAGCATACACATCATGTGTGTGTGTGTGTGTGTGTGTGTGTGTGAGTCAGTGTTTGCCCCATACATTGGGGCATATGGCCTGAAGTGCTTGGACTTTGCCTTCTGAAAGTCGCCGTCCTCACTGCAGCATCAGTCAAATCAACCTAGCAACGAATTTTAAAATACACCATAAAGAAATTTTGTAACTTTCTAAGCTATACACTAAATAAAAAATTTGTGGGTTTGGGCAATTGGGACATCTCGAAAACGAGCTTAGAATTGGCTGAATAGTTATTTAACTATCCGGGTACAATCTTTCGAAAAAGAAAACTTTTTTTCCAAAGATACTTTGAGAATTAATCCAGCGGTGCTTTAATTTGTGCATGTCGTTTAAAAAGTATGTTTTGTATGGGTCCATTCGTATTACCCAACGTTGGCACCTTAAGAGGGAAGCGAAGCGTAGGTGGTACGTTTAGTGACTGAGGTAACACAAATCCCAAAACTTTTCGGCTTTCAAAAAAATTATTTTTACACCAAGACATTTCCTAGACTTCAGAAAAAGAAAATTTTAGCTTAGGACCAAATTCAGAGAATGTTCTGTCCGAATAGATGGTTTTGCCTAACTAAACTAATTTACTTGCCACATGTGGCATTTATTGATTGAAATCAACATAAAATCGTTTTAAATGCTCTTCATAATATTTGACGGCTATCGTAACTGTCTTTTTTAAGCTAATTGGCATAGAAAAGCGCATCTTAAGAAAACCTTGGTGTTACCTTGTTGGCTGACAGACCCTCCGTGAGCTTCATAGACAACGATTGCTCTAAAAAAATCCACTGCTTGGACTACTCTTTGGTCTCAAGTGTGCTGTGATTGATAAATGTTAAGTTAGTTGGGCATCTTCCAAAAACATTGACGTCACTATGTTGGCTGATAGACCTTCCTAAACTTCCCAGACAACGATTGCTCAAAACATATCCACGGTTTGGATTACTCTTTGGTCTCAAGTGTGCTGAGATTGATAAATTTTAGGTTACCTTGTTGGTTGACAGACCCTCCTAAACTTCCCAGGCAACGATTGCTCTAAAAAAATCCACTGCTTAAACTACTCTTTGGTCTCAAGTGTGCTGAGATTGATAAATGTTAGGTTAGTTGGGCATCTCAAAAAAACATTGACGTCACCTTGTTGGCTAACAGACCTTTCGTGAGCTTTACTGAATCGTTTCAACTAATCTTCATAATATTTTTCGACTCACGTAACTGCCTTTTTGTTAAGCTAAAAATTCCAGTGGCATCTCAAAAAGTAGCTTGGCGTCACCTTGCTGGCTGACAAACCCTCCTTGAACTTCATAGACAACGATTGCTCAACACAAATCTACTGCTTTGATTACTCTTTGGTCTTCACTGTGCTGTGGTTGAACAAAATATCTATAGTAACTGCCTGAAGTTTATCGATAAAAATAATCTTACGATCCTTGTAAAAAAGCGTTGTCCTCATGATTTGTTTATGGACCCAACCAACTAGTAGCTTACTCTACAAAGCTACTCAAAGCTGATTTCAGTCTAAGCCAACTTTGAACCCATGTCAGCCAATTTTCTTAATGGCTCTCTCGCTTTTCCTATATCTTTATATAAGTGTCACTTAACTTTTCAAAATGTATCTTATACCTATGCCGTGACGTCATTGAGAGTATTAAAATGGTTTGTAGCTGTTGAAGTTGACGCCAAACCAAGTACCCTACATCTCATTCAGTTAACGTTCCGTACGTGGCTTCATAGCTCTCTCGCTCTTGCTCTTCCTCTCTCTCTCTCGCTTTCTCTCTTTGGCTGGAAAAAATGCAACACAGATAAACCAACTCACACACATAGACACATGCAGCTGATCTGACACACAGCTACACATACACACATTCTTTTGAATATACAATCCAGCAGCCATGTTTGTTGGCTTTTGTTGCAGGTACTTGCAACTTTTTGTTGTTGTTGCTTAAATGCGTATGCACTTCACCGGTAGCGGAAGACATTCGTTTCTAAACAGCGTATGTAGGCAGTGGCACGCCCCTATCCATGCCGCAGACTCTGCCCTCTGTGCCCACCATTAACAACCCTATACGCTTCATCTGCTTAGCGTTAGAACGTTCTGCAAACTGGCGCAAAACCGGCAACATATACAGTAGGTATTGACTAGAACGAACTTGAGCCATGTACGCAGCTTTTGGTAACATTTTTTGGGTCTGTAGCGTTGATAGTATACTGAAGTTTGGTCATTGTATGCATTTATACTAAAAGAAATACTTTGTACCTTCGGTAAAGGGAATGAAAAATTTCAACGCTTGGATTTTTAAAACCGAAGATATGGTTACTCCTCATTTTTACCAAAAAAATTTTCCTGACAAACTTGAATTTTAATATCCTTCAGCAAACTTATAATGATAATATTAAATGGATCAAAATTCTGAAGATCTTAGTGGCCTACCCTACAGGGTAGTATCAAAAATTAGCAGGAAAGAACTAATTTGGAACTCACTTTCCGGGGCCCCTGTTGAGTTGCCGTCACCGTCCAGATAACTGTATTGGTACCCCTTGAGGTTCCGCTTGAGCCGAGAAAACAGAAAGAAGTTCGGTGATGCCAGCCGTACTGTAGCTGGGGTGGGGCAACGTGGCAACTCTGTGCTTGGCCAGAAACCCCCTCAGCAGCAGTGCACAAACTTGGCGCACATCGTGACCAAATCTTCGGTAATAATTTTTTGAATCTTACCGTACAAAATCCCTAATTCATCAAGAAATGTCAGTGTACCGATCAGACTCCAAAAACGACTTTACTTTGACACATTTTCACCAGTTCTTGAATTTGATGGGCGAACGAGGTTGTTCAAGCTGTTTTTCCAATTTGGATGGCAGCGACACTTCCTTACAGGTGTTCACGAAAATCGTCGTGCATTCTTTCCGCTTGCCTGCAGACAACTGGAAAAAATATCGGTCTCGCTTCCTACTACCACACATAAATGGTCTGACCACTCTCCACTGCTTCGTTCACGCTACAGATGTTCAGAGTTACTTTTTTTTTGATCCTGCCCGAAAAAAAATGTGCAAATAATAAGTAAGGTCTTACAGTTACAGAAAAATTTGTCTTACAGGCTGGAGAGACTTGATTTAAGACACACCAATGGGCCACCAAAAAAATATATAATTGAAAATTTTTCGTAAATGAGTTTTCCAGATAAGAGAACCCTTTAGATATAACCAGACCCAACGAGGGAGGTGGGGAAAGGGGGCGAACCCCCCGCTCACGGAGTTTCTCAGGGGCCTCTTGTAATTACTGTCGTACTTACAGTACACAATGATTTAAGCTAAAGGTATAATAGGTTGGCCGGTAGATTTTCCCCCCGGGCGCGGGTTTTCTCTCTACGGCCCTGGCTATTACCCATACTATCCGTACATCAAGTTTCGTACTCGCATAAATTGAGATTTTTTTTTTTATATTGGTAAAGTTTCCATTTTAGCCGACATCTACTGTAACTACAACAAAACAAGAAGTGCAGCAACATTGGCAAAGAAGACTCGCTGCTAACAGGAAGCAACTAGCTGCAGAAGTTGCAGTTAAGATACGTGCAGCAAAGCTAGCTGCGGCTGCGACTGCAACTGCGGCAGAGGCAGACGCAGCGTTATAATGAATAAACTCCTTGGCAAATTAAAGTTTATATTTTGAGTTGAAAGTTCAGTGATTTTTTACTGCAGCAGCAAATTTTCTTGGGAAAACACTACTTGGAGGTGGCAGATCACAAAGGATCTTCTCTTTGCCACATGCTTGTGGGAAACTTAACTATTGGGGTTTATATTGAATTTTTAATTTCTTGCTTTATTGGAATAAAACTAAAGCCGTTTAAGTTGCATATACGCGCTTATGTATAAACTTTACATATGCATTAGGCGTACAACTTTGCTTCCGACGTAACATATGAATGTATTTATTATTGAAATTACTGCTCGTCGTTAGCGACTACTTTTTCCCATCTTTCTGGTAGTAATACTAGGTATAGTTGCTGCTCATTAACTTTTACGTTTTTAGCGCTAAAACAAAATAGCTGTTGTTACTGCTGGCGTCATCTAGCGTAAATTAAACATATCATGAGCAGCACTGCTTGCTGCGTTCACTGCTTTAACAGGTCGCTTACTTTTTAGCCTGCTTTTCTACCAGTCAGCCAAAGTGCTGCCCCCTCTTCGAAGTTTCTTTCGTATCCCCGTTCCTGTTTATGTAGCACATTTTGAGCTAGCCAGGACCAAAAACATTTTATTACTTCAGACGTTGTTGTATTTATTTTCTTGTTCTCAGTTTTCTATGTGGAAACTTTGCGAAAACGTCCTTGGCTCTGCTTGCTCTGTATAAGATTCACATGTTGACTCTTGACGCCTGTTTCTTTCTTTCTCTTCATTATCTTGTTTCTATGCTGCTTCATCATCATCTGGCTGTAATTAATCGCTGTTGTCACTTCTTTTGGCCGCTAGACCGTCTATCCGTTTCATGCCTGTCCGTTTCATGTCAACCCTTTGCAGTTTGCTCTCTCCGCCGCCCACACTCAGCTCTTAACACTCGCTCTGTAGCTAACCTCCAGCTAATGTCTACCTCCTGTCGTAGTAGTCTGCGTTGTCTGTGTCTATGTCTGACACCAAATGTATCTTTGTATCTAACAGATACTTTAAGCTTACTTAGCACTTAAGCGTAAAAATAGTTAAGTCAAACAGAAACTTGAAGTTGGCCAAAAGCAAAAAAACATAAGTCGCAACCGATTGTTGCATCTATAAGTACGTACAATTAATGTCTGAAATACTTCTATAATAAAGATCAATTTGTGACCCACAAAGTGTTAAGCTAAGTATCGAGAGATGCATTTAGTTGTGTTGCCTCAAAATTGGTCTAGAATAACGAACTAGATCATCTGATAACTTCTTTGACATACTTCCTTTTACGGTGCCAGTAAAAATCATCTTTGCAGAGAGATCTTCGACGCCGTCAGCTTTGTAGTTCTTCTGCCTCTGTTTAAAAAATTAAATTTTATAAGCAATTGCAAACATCGCACGGTGGTCGACTTGACCTATCTAGCGATTTCCGATTTTTTACCACATCTTTCTGCAACGTTGCTACAATGACACACGGTCACACTATAAATTTTAATTCGATTTTGCTTTATGCTTATATCGATAACTTTTATTTTATTATTATGCATACCTGTGCATCTTCCGTTTTGTTCACGATATTTGCTTCTTTTGTTATGCCTGTTTGCCGTCTATACGTCATTGAGCTGTGTCAATTCAATTTCGCAAACAATTCTTTGGCGGGGGTAAAGAGCATGTTACTGAAATGGAGTGAGGTTGGGCTAGGAGCTTGAATGAATTGTTTTCATGTCAAAGTCAAGCAAATATTTTTACGCACAAGTCTGAGCGCAGCAGCGATGTCTCAGCAACTGAGAGAGATAGATTTGCAGTACGTCTTTTATTTCCGGGTTCCGGGCTGCATGGTGGAAGCTCTGGTTGCATGACAACAAAATGTGTGACATATTACATAATAACTTTCGCATTTTTATCCTATTAACGTCAACATAACAAAAATAATTGGACATTGTCGTAATTGTGCCGGCAGCTTTGATTGGAACAAGAATCAGAAGCAATTTCTAACAGGTTGGTTGCTAACGAATCGACTATGCTGTATACCCTACAGGCTTCTCTAATTTTCTCTGTTTCTCACGATTTTGACGTGATTTCAAATATATGTTGGAAACTATGCATTAAATATTATTTAATGAAAATAAATTAATCAACAATGGACTTCTTTATTGGTAAATTTTGGTGTCTCCAGCCAAAGCCCAGCCGAACAGCGCTAAGCGATTTTTATTGCAGCACTGATTTTTAAAACCGGTTTCCATAAGGTCAGGTTTATTTTGGACTTGTGCTTTAAAAAAATAAACAGCAGCGCATAAAAGCTTGATAAAAGCAAATGATTCCAAGAAAATTGAGTAGAGAACTTGAAATGAAATGTGACATAACAAAATCTAATTACGCGATTCTTGGTATTCTCTTTCATAAAGTAATAAAGACGAATCTATAAGAAATTTCGCTTGCCATGGATACGACCCAAAGGTTTTTATACTCTCTCTTTTAGTTTAGTGCAAAAAGATATTTGTCTGTAACATCTAAATTGAGACTCAAAAGCTATAACAGGATTATTAGGAAAACAAATCGAATCTTTTGTTTACTTGGCCATGAGAGCTCATGGTACTAATTCTTCGTGTTGGTCATCGCCTTCAATTATTACTGTTTAGTTCACGGCCACACTACAGATAAAAGCAAATTTAGTTGCAAAATTAGTGTATCCATACAATATTAAAACTCATTCGTCGTCAATTATTTTCAGTTTAGTATAAGGCTACACTACGGATACTTAATTTTTTGTTGCAAGCTGAAAAATCACATCAAGTTAAAAAATAAGTGTGACCATACAATATTAATATTCATTCGTCGTCGTGCTCATCGCCATCAATTAGTTTTTCGTTTAGTATACGGCCACACTACGAATACTTAATTTTTATTCCGCAAGCTGAAAAATCACATTAAGTTACAAAATTAGTGTGGCCATACAATATTTATACTTATTCGTCGTCGTGATTATCGTCATCAAATATTTTTCCGTTTAGTATAAAGCTACACTACGAATACTTAATTTGAAGTTGCAAGCCGAAAAATCAAATCAAGTTACAAAATTAGTGTGGCCGTACAATATTAGAAAGAACTTATTCGTCGTCGTGATCATCGTCATCAAATATTTTTCCGTTTAGTACTATAAAGCTACACTACGAATACTTAATTTGAAGTTGCAAGCCGAAAAATCAGATCAATTTACAAAATTAGTGTGGACATACAATATTAGAAAGTACTTATTCGTCGTCGTTATCATCGTCATCAATTATTTTTCCGTTTACACTACGAATACTTAATATGAAGTTGCAAGCCGAAAAATTAAATCAAGTTACAAAATTAGTGTGGCCATACAATATTAATACTTATTCATCGTCGTGATCATCGTCATCAATTATTTTTCCCTTTAGTATAAAGCAACACTACGAATACTTAATTTTAAGTTGCAAGCCGTAAAATCAAATCAAGTTACAAAATTAGTGTGGCCATACAATATTAGTAAGTACTTATTCGTCGTCGTGATCATCGTCATCAATTATTTTTCCGTTTACACTACGAATACTTAATTTTAAGTTGCATGACGAAAAATCAAATCAAGTTACAAAATTAGTGTGGCCATACAATATTAATACTTATTCGTCGTCGTGATCATCGTCATCAATTATTTTTCCGTTTAGTATAAGGCTACACTACGAATACTTAATTTAAAGTTGCAAGCCGAAAAATCCAATCAAGTTACAAAATTAGTGTGGCCATACAATATTAGTAAGTACTTATTCGTCGTCGTGATCATCGTCATCAATTATTTTTCCGTTTACACTATGAATACTTAATTTTAAGTTGCATGACGAAAAATCAAATCAAGTTACAAAATTAGTGTGGCCATACAATATTAATACTTATTCATCGTCGTGATCATCGTCATCAATTATTTTTCCCTTTAGTATAAAGCAACACTACGAATACTTAATTTTAAGTTGCAAGCCGTAAAATCAAATCAAGTTACAAAATTAGTGTGGCCATACAATATTAGTAAGTACTTATTCGTCGTCGTGATCATCGTCATCAATTATTTTTCCGTTTACACTACGAATACTTAATTTTAAGTTGCATGACGAAAAATCAAATCAAGTTACAAAATTAGTGTGGCCATACAATATTAATACTTATTCGTCGTCGTGATCATCGTCATCAATTATTTTTCCGTTTAGTATAAGGCTACACTACGAATACTTAATTTAAAGTTGCAAGCCGAAAAATCCAATCAAGTTACAAAATTAGTGTGGCCATACAATATTAGTAAGTACTTATTCGTCGTCGTGATCATCGTCATCAATTATTTTTCCGTTTACACTACGAATACTTAATTTTAAGTTGCAAAACGAAAAATCAAATCAAGTTACAAAATTAGTGTGGCCATACAATATTAATACTTATTCGTCGTCGTGATCATCGTCATCAATTATTTTTCCCTTTAGTATAAAGCAACACTACGAATACTTAATTTTAAGTTGCATGCCGTAAAATCAAATCAAGTTACAAAATTAGTGTGGCCATACAATATTAGTAAGTACTTATTCGTCGTCGTGATCATCGTCATCAATTATTTTTCCGTTTACACTACGAATACTTAATTTTAAGTTGCATGACGAAAAATCAAATCAAGTTACAAAATTAGTGTGGCCATACAATATTAATACTTATTCGTCGTCGTGATCATCGTCATCAATTATTTTTCCGTTTAGTATAAGGCTACACTACGAATACTTAATTTAAAGTTGCAAGCCGAAAAATCCAATCAAGTTACAAAATTAGTGTGGCCATACAATATTAGTAAGTACTTATTCGTCGTCGTGATCATCGTCATCAATTATTTTTCCGTTTACACTATGAATACTTAATTTTAAGTTGCATGACGAAAAATTAAATCAAGTTACAAAATTAGTGTGGCCATACAATATTAATACTTATTCATCGTCGTGATCATCGTCATCAATTATTTTTCCCTTTAGTATAAAGCAACACTACGAATACTTAATTTTAAGTTGCAAGCCGTAAAATCAAATCAAGTTACAAAATTAGTGTGGCCATACAATATTAGTAAGTACTTATTCGTCGTCGTGATCATCGTCATCAATTATTTTTCCGTTTACACTACGAATACTTAATTTTAAGTTGCATGACGAAAAATCAAATCAAGTTACAAAATTAGTGTGGCCATACAATATTAATACTTATTCGTCGTCGTGATCATCGTCATCAATTATTTTTCCGTTTAGTATAAGGCTACACTACGAATACTTAATTTAAAGTTGCAAGCCGAAAAATCCAATCAAGTTACAAAATTAGTGTGGCCATACAATATTAGTAAGTACTTATTCGTCGTCGTGATCATCGTCATCAATTATTTTTCCGTTTACACTACGAATACTTAATTTTAAGTTGCATGACGAAAAATCAAATCAAGTTACAAAATTAGTGTGGCCATACAATATTAATACTTATTCGTCGTCGTGATCACCGTCATTAATTATTTTTCCGTTTAGTACAAGGCTACACTACGAATACTTAATTTGTTGTTACAAGCTAAAAAATCACATAAAGTCATAAAATTTTCAATCCGCTTTTACCAATGAAGCGAGCAGGTGGCGAATCCTCCATGTTGATGATTTGCTAATTTTTCAGTAACATTCACTCAGGTTACTTTTTAACTTTTTCTAGGCAGCCCGAGATCCTCACAACTCTGCTTTAGAGAATGTAGTCCTTGCAGCACCACAATCTATCTCTGGTAGAAGTAAAAAGTCAAAAAATTTGTTTGGTATTTAATCCGGAAATATAACGTTACGGCGACTCAATGGATGTCCATTTAATGTCATTATATTTGTTTTGTTTTTGTGTGTAAATGAAATTTTATAAAATGGCGTCGAGTTTGTGTAGTTGTTTATATGTGTAAAACATGAATGAACATGTCAATTGCATTGAAAGAAGGCAATTGAAATTTGTCACAGCGAAAAATTTCATTATTCATTTCATTATTCATTTAATTTTCACAATTTTGCATTTATATTTGGTTACATTCATATTTCGGAAGTGTTTTTTATATCATATATAGAGATTGTTTGATTAATGCATTTCTTTTGATAAATAAAGCGATTATACATATGTATATGTATGTACAATGCATGGTATATGTACATACATATGTACATATTGTAGCAAATTGCGTGACAAAACTGGGCAAGGTATGAACTAATTGCTATGCAATATTGCTTGGGTTAGCAAATCAAAAAATGAAAACATTATCAATTTTGACGAAAAAACGATATAGGCTATTTTTTCAATAAATCTACCTCTATGTAAAATATGGTTCAATTTCAATTATCTGTTTTTTTTTTTAATTAAGTTAAAAAAATTGTTTGGTTTTTTTTTAAATTTTTTCCAATTTTAGTCTGGATTATCTATACCTCGGAGGAGGCTCAAACTTCCCAGAAAAATAGTTCAATCATTTGGGAACACGTGTGTAAAATTTCATCACTCTAAAAAAATAATTATGGAAATGACAGGGGTTTGGCCAAAATATGAAAATCTGGGCCCACAGTGCATTAAAAGGAAACATTTTATTTTTCTTAATTTTTTCAACTACCATAACTACCATAAAAGCAGTTCATTAATAAATTAATAAAAAAAATCAAAGTCTAATAATTTCATAAGCGCCTTAGTTTTCACTTAAATCCTTAAGGACGTATTTTCGATTTTCTCAGCTGACAGGCGAGCGAACAATCAATCCTATATAATTTTAAACATAATTTTTGAATTTAGCAGCCGATAAGTAGCTTAGGAAAACGTTTTCGACCATTGTTAAATAAGTATTTTAAAAATAGGCATTAGAGGGTTAAAAATATTGTATTTTAATGAAGCAGAAAGCAATGAGTAAACAAATTTTTTTGGGATTTTTGAAATTAAAAAAAAATTTGATTAATTGCATTTCATGCGCATAAGTTCCTTGAAGAAATATTATAGTAACTCTTAGCATTGAGAATGTAAGGATTATTTGAATAATTGGCCGATTTTTTCTGATGCATTTTATATGCGGTCTACCGATATTAAAGAAGCGATATGGGATACCAAGGATTTTAAATTTGATTCCCAACCTACTCAAAATTAAAGCGCATTCTCTGTAAGGCTTTCAACTATTTTAGCAACGATGTCAGCTGCAACAAGTACAATATAACGTCACGCCAGATACTTAGACAAATAAAGTAAAAAATGAGAAAAGTTTTCTTGATTTAATAACTTGTAAAATTAACTTATATTATTTTAAACAATACCATAAAAGGATGCACTATACGTTTAAAGCCTTGCCCAATGCTTAGAAATTTGCAGTAAGTCAAAGTACACTTTTTTACTTTTTGTAACGTAACGCCATCAGTAGGATGTTGTAATTTTCTTACTAAATATAGTGCTACTTAATTGCTACGTGAGTATAACAAAAAAAGTATAAAATATTACAAACGTAACGTCACGCCAAAATAAAATTGCACATATTTTTTTGAAGAACTAAATTAAGCCGTGCTTTTGTATATCTGTAAGAAATATTTTGGCTTATTGTAGTGCCTAGTTTTTCCAAAAATTAAACTCTGAAATTTTTTAAATAATTCAAAATAAAATATTAACAAAAAAGTTGTACCAGTGTGCGCAGCATAAATGACTTGCTCCATAAGGCTTTGCTTTTGTACGACGTCGTGCAGGACTAGCTGATTTGAATATCAATGAACAAGGCTGGAATACATAATACAAATTAAGCCTGGTTCAAAGCTGCATAAGAGACGGTGCAGACTGGAGGCAAGCAGTTGGCAGTGGGGCCAGACATAGAAAAAACAGAGAAACAGAAGCAGAAACGAGGCACTTAATCTGCGTATAACAGCTGCTTGCAACATCAGCTGATGAGGCAGAGGCAGCATGAGAGACGCAGTGCCTGCAAATGACAGCTGCAAATGTTGCAACTACAAGCCGCAAGGTTGCAAAAGCAACCACAAGCCTTGCCGCAGCAGCAATTCGAGTCGGCATGGTACAGGTACAGGGAGTCAGAGTGTCAGAGAACTTATGAAAATCAAGATCAGCGCAGCTCACAGCTAGGTCGGTTCGTGGAAGCTGCCTTTGGGCGTCTGGCATGAAAAATTTAAAATGTTTTTAAGTGCCAGAGTAAAGCGCAAAGCCTCGACCGCAACTTGGGCGTGCAACGTTCTACGGTCTACGGTCTACGTTCAACCAAAGCCAAGGCAATTTGAAAAAGCAGAGCAGTGACGTCAGAGCTAAGGAGCAGCAATTGAAGCAGCAGCAGCAGCAGTGTTGGCAACCGACGCCACTTAAGTCTGTCGTCTGGCAGTGGCATGCCCCAAGAGGTATAGCTATTTTGCACCCACTTAAACCGCCCGATACCCTAACGAAAATGAAGTGAAGCAGTCGGAACAGTGCACGACTGTGGATTACTCTGCACCCACTTGAGCCAAAAAAACGAGATTATATTCGGTTTCTCCCGGCAGATATGTTTATATTTTAAGTCTGATTGCAAGAAAGACATTTTTTTAATTATTTTTTTTTAATTTAAAACAACAATGGCAACAATGGTCCACAATTTAAACAGCGGAATACGCTTAATGCTTTTAAAAATAAGTTCAGCTCGTTCTTTTTTCATATTTAAATAGTAGACGGGATAAACCTAATTAAGCTAGAGCTTTGGTTTGTCTGCTTTTAGTGGGGTACAGTAAACGCTAAATAAAATATAGAAGATGTCGCATTGGAGCGCTACACTTAAAAAAATATTCGTAAAGGGTCTAGCTTTGTGCGCTTGCTGGAAAACTAATAATTGTAGAAAAGTGAGCGAGGACTCGTTTTGTAGATAATTTCAATTACTTTAAGATAATATATGGGTAAAATTTCCGAATAAACCTACTTGTTTTGAAATATTTGCAAATTATTCGAAAAACATCCAACACCGTTTCAAACTTTTAACTTTAAACAAGCAATGTGCTTGAACCGATTAACCTACAAGCTTGATTTAAGTCTTGTTTGATAGATAATTTTATAAGCAACAATATTGACCTTTAAACCATGAGTCTTAGTTTTATAGAAAAAAAGATATTATGCAAAAATCAACAGCAATATATATTGTCAGGGGGCGGTGCCACGCCCCCCACCCACAAATACGAAAACTCGGTTTTAGACTAAGAACAAGGTCCCTAACGATCCCGGAAAATTTCATTAAGTATTTTTTTTTCCAATAAACGCCTCTTTTGGGCCTACACTGAGAAAAAAAATCAAGTATTCCGTACTTAAAACAAGGAAATCCGCACTTAATTTGGGTTCAAGAACGAAAATTCTGCAATGTAGAATTTCGGTCTTATTTCAAATAATTCGATTTTAAGTCCGAAATTCTTAAATTAAGATAATGATTTCTTAAAAAATAAGGACGAAATGTTCTTGAAATAAGTAAAAAAATCTTATTTCAAGTATTTTTTGAACTTAAATTGAGATAACAAAATACTATGAAATATTCTTGAAACAAGTTCTCATGATTTCGAACCAAAATATTTGCATCTTGAATCAAGTCCATTTTTACGCTTAAAGTAAGTACGTAATGTACTTGAATCAAATCAAAAAAATCTTGATTGGAGCATATTATATACTTGAATCAAGTTTGACCTGAAATTTAAAATAAGAAAAATGTAATCTTGAATCAAGATTTCAAGATTTTGATCCAAAATATTTGCATCTTGAATTAAGATTTCAATATTTTGAAACAAAATGGAAACAAAATGGAACAAAATCTTGAAATTTTGTAACAAGATTTTTTAATTTGTTTACAATAAGAACGATTATTATTTATTTCACAAATTTTTTCTTAAATATACTTAATTCTAACATAGGTTTTGACATTATTGTTAGGGTACAAATGAAGAGCTGGGCTTACAAAATTTTCAATTTTTTTTAACTCTAAATTTTGACACAATTCTCCAACTTCATAAGCATGAAATTGTCGATTTAAATCATTTAAATTAACCTTTTGACAAATTACAAAAACTTGATTATTACTAATTATGATTGATATTATTTTAAACAATTGAACAATATCAAGTTTAGTGGCCAAATAATAGTTACTTTTATATGCTGTTCCTTTATAAGTTAGCTCGGTGCACATTTTATATTCATCTAATTGAAACATATTTTTAATAAAATACAAAAGTTCTGATTCAGGAAGTACATTTTGCAACTAAATTGATGAGTAATCCAATTCGGATTCGAATCCATTGCCGTGGTCCACTAAAAATTTTGAAAACTTAATGCATGCTTTAAAGGCAATCTTTTGAGGAGGATTTAAACGTGAAGTTATATTTTGGAAATATATTTTAGACTCTTTATGCTTTGCTTCGAAGCGCATGCTCCAAATATATTTCAATGGCCCACAGTTTCTTATAGCTGTGGCATAATGTACAAGAAAGTGGTGCTTAGGCTTCAAAGACCCGTAAAGCTTTATAAAATCTGAATGGTGTTTTTCGATTAAAAATTTAAGCCTAATTAAATCGTCTTCCACGTAGTCTGATCGAGAAAGTAAATCAATTATATCTAATAAAATTAGGAAAAAATGCCTGTGCTTATTATCTTCAAGATTGCAAATTCTTAATTCAAGTGAAAA
Organism: Chymomyza costata; assembly: GCA_018150985.1. NCBI lineage: Eukaryota > Metazoa > Arthropoda > Insecta > Diptera > Drosophilidae > Chymomyza > Chymomyza costata. Next base: position 29,087,412 of record JAECWU010000127.1, on the reverse strand, counting down.
CAGTTTTAATTTTAGACCGACTTTTTTTTCTCAGTGTAGAGAATCTAAAAAAGAGTATTTAAATATCGGCTTTAGGTTTACATTTTTCTATTTTGCAAAAATATTTCCTGTTCTTGGCTTCAGTTTCTTGTTAATCTGCGTTTTTTTTTACTACTGCAAGGTTGGCAGCACTGTTCATATGTTCACATTGTCGAGCAGATCAAAAGATTTGAAATCAAAAAACTTATCTGCCACGCCTCCTTCAGCCTGTTACATACATTGCATAATTCTTTAAAACTCTGAATCCCTGGGCTACAGGGTATAAACACTAAACCTTTGCAATTCCAACTGCAAACTGGCAGTTGTGGTTTACGGGCAGAGCTACTTAGTCGGCGTTGCAAGGTAGGTATACATATATGTTTGTGTCGGAGTGTGTTGCATGTTGGCATACAAGGCGCCTAAAACGCTGCAACATTTATTCTTCGTTTTTGCGGCTGCTCTGAAATCTCAAAACCAAAAAATTATGCCCTTTGCCTGCAGCTTTAAGAGTAACAACGCAATAAAGTGTTGGCTCTAAAAACGTTGTAGAAAATTAATTTTATTTCGGAATTAGTTCCTACGATCAGAAAAACAAAATAGTTACACGCTAGAATTTTAAAAAAATTTTTCCTGCAAGCGCTTAAGAATTAAATACTTACAATCTTTATACTACTGCTGGAGAAAACATCGATGTTATATCGCTGTATCGAGAAAGAGATGTTTCTCCAGCACTACTGCACTCATCAAATGGGTGTTTAGTAGTGCTGGAGAAACATCTCTGTTGGCCAACAACGATATATAGATATTTTAAACTTCGATACATCGATGTTTTCTCCAGCACTACTTCCCTTAACACAGTCTCAATATCCCAATTAAAGAACAAGTTAGAACCACTTAAATGGATATGTAGATAAAAACATAAAAGTTTTTTTTTTTTTGACCCAAACGTGGAAGAAAAGTGCAGGATATAAGATACATCATGTTTGGGATTTTAGCAAAAGTTTCTTAATTTCAAAGGAATTTCCTGTCACAAGCATTAAGCCAAGCTAACCTGGGTAGTCTGCGCGGTCAGGGCCGAGATCTTCATTTGCTGCCCTTTCTAAACTATTTTGAGTATTCTATAAACGGAGACGCATATCCTATTGCTGAACTTGACAAATAAAACGTATGGCGGATGGTTTCTATCTTCTCCTCATCTCCAGGACAGAAGTCGTGCATCTTGCTAGCTCTAAAGCCTCCTAGTCTTTTATTTGTAGGCATAACAGAGTAGCTAGGCTCAGTTGTAAATAGCGAAGCTACATGCGATGATGACATCAAACATCGAACCAGTGTTGGGTGGATGAAGTAGCGAGAAAACTCTAGCGTTTTCTGCGACAAGAAAATGCCACGGAAATTGAAAGGCAAGCTGTACGCGACAGTCGTTAGACCCGCACTCTTGTATGCGTCCGAATGTTGGACGATGTACAAAACGTACGATAGTAAATTATCGGCGACTGAGATGAAAATGCTAAGGATGACGGCGGGTGTGACCAAGCTTGATCACATTAAGAGCAAACACATCCGAGGCAGCCTGTTTGTTAAAAAGGCCATCACTGAGACGCTCAAAGTAGGTCAGATGCGTTGGTATTGCTATGTTCAAAGGCGACTGCCGGAGAACCCCGCTAAGGCAATACTTACCGTAGTTCCAGGTAACGGCCGTAGGGCAGGCAGACCGAAAAATACGTGGATCGGTCAAATGCAAAAACATCAGCAACGAATGGGTCTCAGCGATGACATAATCCAAGATCGGAATGCCTGCTGAGATCGCATACCCACACCTCAGGAGGAGCATAAGCGAGTCCGAAAAGGGGTAAACAAGGGTTTGGGAGAAGAAAAGAGTGACCAGATACCCTAACGAGTTTGATTGTGATGAGTTAAGACAAAGCCCTAATAGCAGCAGGCTGTTGACCAGAGTGTGGCCAAAGGTGCTGATCCATATTGCTGCTGGCCAAACTGAATAGATCTCAGCTTGAAAAATGCAGCACCTTTATGGAACTTCTCCTGCTTAGACCGCTTCTCCGTATAGATAGATCATTAGCATTGATGGAAGTTTTTTGTCTTCAAGACGCTCTCTCCAAAAAGACTGGTAAAACATTTTTACTTGTATACAGTATTTATTTGAAAGAAGTAATTGCTGGAAACGCGTTTTAGCGAGGTACCACTGTATCTATGCTTATATGTATGTATATGTGTGCACGGAGCCCGGACTAAAATTAATGGAAATCGAAGGGCTGGGTGAAATATGTAATCCCTATCTCTATTAATTCAAGACACCGCCGTTCGGATTCGGCTATAAACTGTAGGTCCCTGTTCTCTTCGAACAGTTATTAATAGAGATCTCCATGCTCCACCTAGGGACGACTGACTTAATAGTCAGTCAGGGAAATTATTATTATTATTATCACTATTTCCCACAGATTCAATATCTTGCAATTTTAATAACACAGCCACACAAAAAAAGAAATATAAAAAATTCGACTTGGCAGCCTAACTATCTTAACGCAACCCAGGGTCCCATAAGTTCAAAAAGCATCATAAAACGATTTATTTTTCTGCTTATCTCAGAAATCAGACGTGCTGGAGAGTTTTTGAACTAGTATACGGATTCAGCTACCCCAAAAATATATCAAAAACTTTGCCAAACAAACGGTCTCGAAAAATATGTTGTTGGGTTTCTTAAGGTTAGGATAGAGCTTTGACTTGCGGGTTCGATTCTGTTAACAAGTTCGGATTCAGCGGGTCGAAATATCTTAGAAAATATATGTCTTTTCAACGGTTCATGACACTATTTGCTTTTTTTAGTGTGGCTGTGTTATCCTTTTATTGGTTCAACCGCAATGCAACGCTGCAGAGAGAGCTAAGTCTGTTGCCGGTTAAAGAGCAGGTATCCATTCTCCTCCGTCTGTATTGAGATCGTCAACACATACGCATGGAGTCTAGGGTACGCTTTAAGAGGTGACACTTTGATAACCTTCTCGCAATCTCAATATGGATATACAGAGCAGCGAATAGGGCGGCGCCAGAGGAAGCATACATTTTATATAAGCCCAGCGATTTTTTGGAATTCTTATCGGCTGAATGTATCGTTAACCCAAGCCAATACGATAGGAGAGTTTTTACAACTTGACTGTTTATCAAGCAGGTTGTACCAACGATTGCATCGTGTGTGAGGTCGTCGTATAAATTTTTGCATGTTTCTACGATAAACGACCAAATTGCACAATCTGTTGCATCGTGTATGACTTGGACAATAAAGACTGAATTAAAGTAAAGCTACTAACATCTAAAAGAATTTTCGCATGCATTTTTACCGATTTCGATTTTCGAACTTTTCGCGAAACATTTTAATCGGAGATGTGGATCTGACTACATTGGATTTCATATCCCAAGGCGTAGTTCTAAGTAAGTAAGTAAACTAAATTAAACAAACACAGAAATATTTTAAACTTTAGATGACGGATTCTTTTATTTTTTACCAACACTAGAGGAATGAATAAACTTAAGCTCAGTTCCGGGCCACATCTATTGTATTTATCGAAATTGTTCGGAGCAAAACTTTTTCAAGCATGCAAAATATTCAAACTAATACGTCATGTGGGGCCCACCCGTGGCTTTAATCCGGCCCTGTGTTTTATAGTGTGTAGTACTCAAGTATGGCATTTGACACTTTATGTTGTGATTTGCACAAAGAATTTATGAAAGTTTTTTTTGAGCGTTTTTTTTTTTTGTTTTTGTTGTTTTGTTGTTTTGCTTCAAGCATAAATGCAGTTATTCAAATTATACATGCATTTTGTGGGATCGTCAAAGTGTTGGACAACGCCCAAAAGAAAAGTCTCATGTTGTTGGCATGTCAATGTGATTGTGTGTATGTGTGAGTGTGTGCAAGTGTATGAGTGTGGATGTGTGGCTAACACCGCCATCATTTATCATACGCATGGCCCTATTATGGCTACTTAAGCGCAGCCCAGCCTAAACAATAACGACAATGACTGGCAAGAGGCCTAGAGAGACCGGGAACAACAATGGGACAAGTCGCCTGGCGCCCCAGTAACAATAACCCCCCGCCGTATAACCAACCCTAGTAACAGCACAGCACTGCCTAGCCTAGCCCAGGCCAGGCCAGGCCAGCCCAGGAGTGAACACAAACATACACGAAACTCTTAACATACTAGTAGTAGTAACATTTGATAGCATTCACAGGACGAAAAAGTCCTTGCAAGCCCGAAAATTGTGTCGCAATAAACTTAATTAACAAGTGATTTGAACAACATTTTGTGCCGACATCAAGATGGCCATTAAAACCGGTTAGACTGGCTGGTGACTGTTAAGTTCCCGATTTTATGCCCATCCACTGCCGCAATGGGCGTGGCTGCAGCAGCTATGTATCCTTTGGAGCTATGCATGGTGGTGTGGTTAGCATTATTTATAGAAATGGCTAAAAGTTGTTTTTGCTCTTAACCAAATTATAAATGGAATTTAATAACTTTTGCGTCTTAAAGTGTATTAATTAATAAACATTTAAAGCTGTCAACTTGTGGCTTAGCGCAGCAGTTTTTCGATATATATGTAGATGTAAAATAATTTATAGCATAAATGCTGGGCCCATGAAGCTGCTCAAAATCGTTGCTAAGCTCTGACCACTATGGAGTTTGGCAAGCGGCAAAATTTGCAAATATTTTGAATGGAAAACGCTGAAAGGTATAAAGCTCTCTCAACGCGACTCAACACCCAACAGTAATCCGAAAAGTTTTCTCAAACCTGCATATCTGAGTTTGGGTGTCAAAAAATTATTGCAACAAACACGCGCGTATTGGGATCTTTTTGTAGAAAGTCTTAAGTTAACTACCTTACCTAAGTCTTTTTAGATCATTGACAGACCGACTTTGGGTTATTCTTCAGTACTGGTCACTATGGCAACTTGGATTTTGGGGGGGAGCTCTACACTACGAAGTGTATATGTGTATATCAGAGCTCGCAAAAAACTTTTAGTTTTTGCAACGGGGGCCCAGACCCGAAACACCCTCCTCCCCCCGTGTATCCGCCACTGTTTCGCACTAATCTCTGTCTGGTTACAGGCTTAGGGTCCAGAAAAGTGTACTTACACGTGAAGCTGCCGCCGAATCGGAAGTGGAAGCCGAAGCATCCCTTTACCCTGCAGGAATATTTCCCAAAAAAATAATCTAAAGGGGTCAAATCACACGACCGCGGCGGCCAGTTGTTGGGCAAATTTCTTAAAATAACCTTCTCACCGAATTGAGTTTTCAGTAAATCAATGGTTGCGGTAGCCGTATGGCACGTAGCGCCATCCTGTTGGAGCCAGAACTCTTCGACATCGATGTCACGTTAATTTGGAAACAAATATTCATTGATCATCGCTCTGTATCGATCACCATTGACGGTAACACGTTGCGAATCGATAAATTTAGATTTATTCTCTACACTGGCCTCTACAACAGCGATATTTTCTTCGGACCGTGCTGATCTCATACTGATTGGTGGTCAGGCATCGTGGAATGTCAAATGAGTTTGTACATGATCAAGAACACGACGAATAGCACGTTCTGATGGACGTTTATTCGATCCATAAGTTGTACGAAGCGCTCAATAAGTTTTTATTAGAGAAAACTTATTTTGAAAATAAATCTCGAAAATTTGAAGACGTTGATGTGGGGTAAGTCTTTCCATGATGAATTGTAAGGTGTTGGTTGGTTGGTTGGTTGAAGTGGTGGCTCAGTCCATGAGCCCAACTAGCGCTTTCGCACCATTTTGTTGCCACATCCTCGTTTCCAACTCCTTTGTTGGTTGTTTGTGTAGACAGCTCGCTTAGATCCAGTCCGTGCGGCTTACGAACCTCTGGAGGTCGTTGATGTTTATTTCCGCCAGCTCTCCCAGTCCATTGAAGAGCGCCTTTCCAAGGGTGTCCATTCTCTGCTTCCAAAGAGCAGGGCAGTTACAAAGAAAATGAAGGACAGTTTCTTTTTCTTCTGGCTGGTTGCAACTGTGACAGTGGATATTGTGGGGAAGCCTCATTTTGGCCGCCTGTTCTCCAAGAGGCCAGAGGCCAGTGATGACTGCCACCAGTCTAGAGGTGTCTTTCCTATTCCTGTTTACAAGCGATGTTGTTTGTTTAAGGTTGTATAGGGATCTTCTAGTCCTGCATGTTACAAGACTATTCCATCTACGATCCGCTATCTGCAGGTATTTTGTGTTGATGTTTCTCTTGACCACGTTAAGTGGTGTGAACACCGGTTCCGCAAGAGCTTCACTCATGGCAGATCCATTTCTTGCGAGTTCGTCGGCTCTTTCGTTTCCCTCTATATTCCTGTGTCCGGGGACCCAGATTAGAGTAACGTTATGCCTTTCGCTTACGGTGTTGAGGCTTTTCCTGCTTTGTTCCACCATTTTGAAGGTTGTAATGGCTGAATTCAGGGCCTGAATCGCAGCCTGGCTATCCGACAGAATAGCGATGTTGTTTTTGAATGTGTAGTCAGCGATTAATATCCTACATGCTTCCCCGATCGCAAATACTTCCGCCTGGAAGACGCTGGATAAATTGGGGTGTTACTGAATAAAATGTCATTGACATTTGTTAAAAGAGACAGCTGGTTTCAGAGTTATTCCTTTCGGAAATTTCGGAAAAAACACCCTTTATAACCGATAACCATTAAGTTTGCATATTGCGTAAAAATCGATCCCAATGAGATTGCCAGGACAAAGATGCATAATAGTACGTGACTCATTATGTGACTGATGATGATCTACAAACTAATTAATGTTTCCTTAATTCCTTTGAAAGGTGACGAAGCTGTCGAAGGCAGTCTATCGTTATATAGGTTACTTGGACTTGTACATCGATAGCTTGTTAGCTTTTTACAATAGTAATCAGGAAAACCAGCTACAAAAGGAAGTTCTGAAATGTTTTGGAAGTCTGCTACAGTCGAATAAGCTAGTGTCATGACCCTGGGCAGTGATTGAGACATGTTCGTCTGTACGTAAGAGCAACTAAATCTAAAAAATAACGAGAGGCTAGAGACATCTAATTTTAGATAAGTTCTGCGGATTGGTGTGGACATCTTGGTCCATACCAAAGTAGAAGAATTGTGATATACATATAACAGCATTATATGCATCTATTATGACTTTGAATATCTAGTTGTTCATGGATGCTTGGACTGCAGAATATTCTTAAATGGCTACCCGAGTAAATTTTAATAACTTCTGTATAAAGAATACAACAGCCAACACCTATCTCAAATCTTTAATACAGGAACTTGTGTATTGTATTTAACTCAACTTGTTGTTAACATTTCTTGACTAAAGCATGTCCTAAAATTGAAATTGAAAACATTTCGTAGTTGAGTTAAACTAGCTCTGCTCTAAATGACAGCATTTTTATATGCCAAAATAATGATTTCTGTAGCCTTCAAAGGATTTAAGTATTATAAGCCATTTAGATTTGTTGAATGACATAATTTGCTAGCATACTTTTTTGGGGCTACACAACTTAGGCCTAAAAGCCATTTAATGCTTGCCAATAAAGTTGCCTGCTTTTGTAAATGGCTCAAAAATAAATTGAAATATTATTATTTCCTTTAGCCATAACAAAAGTTTAGCGACCTTTGGCCATTTGATATGCCAAATGGCTAAGAAGGTCATGGCACTGACTTTCGACACACGACACTCACCTGTTGCTTTGTGCCATGCCGAGCAACGACTGTGGCAACAATTTGCTTGCTGGGCCTTCTTAACCGCATTGGGCATTTGCGGTCAACTTAGCAGCTATAATACAAAGACAAAGCCAAGTTAGGACTACACAGAGACACACACACACACACGCAAGTACACACTCTACGAAAAGAGCGTTAAGGCATTAAGAGCAAGTTAAAGCAAAGCATAACGACACACTGACTTAATTTCAAACATACGCACATACACATACACAAATAAGCTATTGCACGCTCTCTTTCGCTTAGCTGAAGAGAGTAAACACGTGCTGAATATGTTCGCAGCCGGCAATGTTTTTTAGAATTTGTTGCTCTTCGAACATGTTTCAGTATGAACTACAACTGTCTGAGTGTCAAACTCGTCCTGTTTACATTACAAAATGTCATAGCGGGTAGGGGGAGTTGTTAAGGCAGCTAAGAGAAAGGTATAACCGCAAACAAAAATAATTTGCATACATAAGGTTATTAATTAATTTGAAGTGTTGGCTTAGTATTGTTTGCAAATATGTTCGATTTTGGCATTTATCAACACTGCAGTTATAGCTCTAATTTTTTTTTTACTTTTTTTGCATTTACCAAAAATAATTTGCATGCACTTTTCATTTTTTCATTACCAAGACTTTTGCAATACATTGTTTACATAGTATGTATATGAAATGCCTGCAACTCAAAAGCTGCAAATATTTACCTATGTACCACTCAAGTACAATGCATACAACTGACAGCGAAGACAGAAATATCTATAGTAGTAAAGGGTGCTTTTTTAAGCGCGTCCAGACTTAAAACTTAAATAAAACATAGAAAAATTAATGTAATGAGCGCAAATATGGTTTTATTAGACAGATAATTTCATATCATTTAATATTTAAAAAAGATCTCTGGCATTTGACCACCACGACTACGAGTTACAAAGCGCATCCTGTGTGTCCAATTTTTGACCACACTATCGAGCATTTGGGGCCATATTTCAATGACACGTTTAATGTTGCTTTCCAAGTCGTCAATTACTGCTGGCTTGTCTACATAAACCAAAGACTTGACGTGTTCCCAAAGAAAATAATCTAAAGGGATCCAATCACACGACCGTGGCGGCCAGTTGGTGGGCCCATTTCTTGAAATAACTTTCTCACCGAATTGAGTTTTCAGTAGATCAATGGTTGCGTTCGCCGTATGGCACGTAGCACCATCCTGTTGAAACCAGAACTCTTCGACATCGATGTCACGTAAATTTGGAAACAAATATTCATTGATCATCGCTCTGTATCGATCAGCATTGACGGTAACACGCTGCGAATCGATAAATTTGGATTTATTTTCTACACTGGCCTCTACAACAGCGATATTTTCTTCGAACCGTGCTGTTCTCATTCTGATTGTTGGTCAGACATCGTGGAATGTCAAATGAGTTTGTACATGATCAAGAACACGACGAATAGCACGTTCTTATGGACGATTATTCGGTACACAAATTGTACGAAGAGCTCTATAAGCTTTTACAACAGAACACTGATTTTGATTGTAAATCTCGAAGATTTGAAGACGTTGTTGTGGTGTAAATCTTACCATGATGAATTGTTAGTCCTTACTGCATAAAATGAAATTTAAATTTTTCAAAAGTAACAGCTGGTTTCAGAGATATCCCTTTCGCAAATCCGAACGCTGTTAAAAAAACACCCTTTATATGTACCTTTGGATTTATAATACATACACATACCAAATACATATCTATCCCATATGCCAAATCTAGATCTCTGTCTGTCGGTGTAAATCAAATCAATTTCAATATATATGTATACGATTGGCACAGTGCTTAGTTGCTCTCTAAAATTGAAATCCATAAATGAATTACATTGTGAATGGCAAAAACTTGTTTTTGTTTTTTTATTTATTTTTTTTTTTTTTGAACGCCCAGTTGCTTAAATTAAATTAATTTGTTTGTCTATGTTTTGTTTTCGCAATAACTTTATTGACTTTTATTTGTTTTCAAAACTTTCAAAATGAAGAAAATTCTAGGAAAATACAAGTGGGTTGCTTACAGTCGGGATATGCCGAATATAATATGCACTATATTTTGGACTAGAAAAAAAAGTTGCGTATTTTGCTCAGGAAGAGTACATAGGGTAGGGACTTATGAATGACTTTATGAATATCTTTAGAAGTTTTTGTTTGATTTTAATTAGTTGTTTGGCAAACGATTCATAGCAAGATATAGATATAAAATGGATTAACTTGAGCAGTTATTAAGTCAAAAAAAGCATTGTCTTGCTTATGTGTTGGCCTTTGGCGTGACGTTACTCAAGTTTCCATCAAAAATTTTGTATTAATACACATTTTAACTATTTTACTCAAGAAAAATATATAAAATTTGAGCCAAATATACTACACTTGTTGAAAAAATAATAATAGTAAGCTTAGTAAACCTTCTAGATGCATTTATTTTAGAAAAGCTACTTTAGAATATACTTAAGTTCGCTATAAAAATTAAAGCCATATCTGGCACACAAATCTGCTTATGCACTTTAAGTAAAATTTTTATTAAATTTCTGGAATTCATTCCTTGCTCAAATTGCCAGCAGCCTAGGCTTTACAAAAACGCCAAACTAAATGTTAAATAAGAAATAATGCTATCTTGGCCAAAATGCGGCTATCTTCAAGTCATTGTCGAAGATTTATTTAACATCAGGCCCTCGGCAATGTGCTGCTGATATTCATTTAATCTCAGATAGTTTGAAACAGCAATTATTAAGCTTAAAAACGGATTTCCTTAAGCTCAAGGACATATGAGTCACAATGTTGGCATGAGGCATTGGACTTGGAAAATCCGGAACTTCGTATTGTCAGCGTTTAAGCTATCAATTGATAGTAGCTATAAGATAGACAAAATTCGCTACTCCAAACTACAAACAGTAGCCCGAAAATAATGTTTGTTATTATGCCGCCCACAAAATGTCGTCTTTAAAGTTTTAATAAAAAGCTTTAAGTGTTATACAGTGAGACCACAAAGTAATCGGACAACTTCAAAATTATCATAATGTTGTTGTAGTCTTACAAGTGTCCACTAGTACTGAGTTTTTGGTTTGTAAATTTAACCAAATTTTCCAACATAGATATGTCAAAAAGCTTGAACCAAAGTTCCAAATAGCTTTCAAAATAAGATGTAGGTAAACGGCCTATGGCTTCGGTTCTTGATGTTCTTGGGCACTCTTTTCTATTCCATGTAAATTCATTTTTATCATTGAAATATTCAGATGATTCGTTTGACGTTCCTTTACACGCTTCTTCAGTTGTGTGCTGTGGCTTGTGACGCATAGTTCTTGATCTGATTCTTGATTTGAAATTTCGTCATCATCAAAAAGTTCACTTTCACGCTGAAAAATCCGAGTTAACGCCTTCATCATCAAGAGCGCTCAAGTCTTCCTTGTTTTCTTATTCTAACCACTGTTGCGCGGCTCTTAAAAGTTCCAGACGATGTTCTCTTAGAACCGTGAGAGCCTTGACTTATTTTTAAGTGATCCATCTAAAAAACCAACACTAAATAGAACATAGCGAAACAATTTCACTGACGTGTTGCTTAGGAGACACTATGAGTATATAACAAATACACTGAGGTGGTTGTCTCTCAGACAGATACCTCAACACTGACGTGGTTGACTTATAGACACTCTTTCTCTCAAAAGGACACGTGCGCTCGACTCAATCGCATGTCCAACACTTACGCACGCTAGAGAACATAATAGAAAGTTACTAAGAGCGCGAGAGTCGATGTTTGTAAGGTAATGGTAAAATACGTATTTTTCTGTTTCTTGGTGTCTGTCAGAGTACCACGTCAGCCACGAGGGTTAAGTCTAATCCATCCATCGCTAGCTACAACTTTTTCCCATCTTTCTGGTAGAGTTCGAATACCTTGACGGTAGAAGTGTTCGTCTTTTGAAGCTATCCACGAATCAAGCCATTTTCCGATATCTTCATATGAATGGAACTGCTGATTAGCCAGACCATGTGCCATCGAGCGGAAAGAGTAAAAATCGGACGGCTCAATATCTGGAGAATATGGCGGGTGGGATGAACTTCTTATTTGAGCGTTCCCAAGTAGGTTTGAACAGGATTGGCAATGTGAGGCCGAGCGTTGTCATGCAGTAAAATCACTTTTTCGTGCCTCTGCTCGTTTTGTGGCCGTTTTTCTCGCAGTGCTCGGCTCAATCGCATCAATTGAGTTGGATGTGATGGTTTCGCCTTGTTTCAACAGCTCATAATAAACAACACCGACCTGGTCCCACCAAATGCACAGCATAACCTTCGCAGCGTGAATATTCGGCCGAGCCAGTGACGTGGAAGCATGACCGGGTTGTCCCCAAGATTTTTTCCTCTTTGGGTTGCTGTAATGAATCCATTTTTCATCACCCATCACGATGCGATGAAGAAAACTCTTCCTTCTTTGTCGCTGGAGCAGTTGTTCACAGGCGAAAAAACGACGCTCAACGTCCCTTGGTTTCAAATCATAAGGAACCCAAGTTCCTTGCTTTTGAATCATTCCCAACGCATGCAATCGCTTGGAAATGGCTTGGCGGGTAACTCCTAGTGCTGAAGCTAGCTCTTCTTGCGTTTGGCACGAATCCTCATCGAGCAATGCCTCCAATTCAGCGTCTTCGAAGGTTTTGGGTCTTCCTTTACGTGGACGGTCGTCAACATCGAAATCACCGTCTTTGAAGCGACGGAACCAATCACGGCACGTTGTTTCGCTTGGAGCAGCATCTCCGTACACTTTTTGGAGCTCTCGATGCGCTTCAGCTGCCGTTTTTTTCGAACAGAACAAGAAAATCAACACTTCCCGCAAATGATGATTTTTTGGCACAAAACTAGACATTTTCACACAACCACAAGTAAATAATGCAAAAAGAAATTCACTAATGTGCCATAGCAGTTTGCTTACCATATGCCTAAGCTTCGTTTATGAAGTTTTAGGTATGTCAAAATCGACCAGAAATTTCTGCTAAAGCCATCTATTGACAAACAGCGAGAACTTAGTTGCACACTTTAAGACTTTTAATCTTATTTTGGAAAGTATAAAAATCTCAACTTGAATATTTTGAAATTAATTTGAATAGGATTTATGCTAAAAACATATGTATTTTCCCGTGGTTCCTAGATGGAACAAAGGATCTCAATGAACAAGTTAAAATTTGATTTATTTAAAGCTAGAAATTCGATTTGTCGCTAAGTACGACCTGCTTGTAGCGCTTCTGCCTCGACTAGTCGCCTCCACGTGTTAGATGGCCTACCACATCTACGGCTGCCTTGCAGGTTTCAGTCTAGGGCTGCTTTCGTAATATCTCCATGCGGTTTTCGCACCGATCCACTTCCACTTTCGCCGTCGGATTTCAAGATGAACAGGTATCTGCTTCGTTAATGCCCAGAGGTCGGTGTTAGTGATGGTGTCAGGCCAAAAAACGTGCAAAATTTTGCGTAGACTGCGATTGATGAATACCTGTAGTGCTTGTATATCGCGCATTGATATGTCCCATGTCTCACACTTATACAAGACGACAGACTTTTCATTGGATTCAAAGATCCTCAATTTCGTGCGCATGTATATATGTGAGGATCTCCACTCTCTGTCCAAAAGACCAAACACAACGCGAGCCTTCGATATTAGACTGCGAATATTCGCTGCCGAGCCGCCAGTTTTTTTGATGACGCTTCCGAGATAGCAAAACTCGTCTAGTACTTCGAGTTTAATGCCGTTTATCTGGAAGGTTTGCGAGCCAGCAGTGTTGACGCACATCATCTTTGTCTTCGCAATGTTGATTTTCAAGCCTGCTTTCGCAGTACGTTCGCTTAGCGCCGCGATCTTTGACTGTATATGTGAGCTTTTGTGCGACAGCAGACATATGTCGTCGGCGTAGTCAAGATCTTCAAGGTAGCCGCCCAGACCATGGATGCTTGCCGCATAACTAGGTCCAAAACCTGGTTTATTAGAAGCGGGGATAGTACACACCCCTGTTTTACTCCCGTATGTACTTAAATGCCACCGCTCAGGATGTTCTCAAATCTCACTTTGCAAGTGGCATCTGTGTACAATTCTTTTATGAGATTAATGTTTTTTTTTCGGGAACTCCTTTACAGACAAGGGCTCTCCAAATCGTATCGTTGTTAAGAGTGTCGAACGCCTTTTCAAAGTTGATGAAATACATATGAAGTGGTGTGCGCCACTCCGCTGACTGCTCTACGATCACTCTTAATGTGTTAATATGGTCGAGGCAAGAGCGCCGTGGTCGAAATCCGGCTTGTTCTTCCCTAAGGCTACACAGCAGGGCGTCGGATAGTCTTTTGTTATATGAGCTATGATCTTATTCACAATACTCAACAACGTGATATAAAGACATTTAATATATCTATATTTTTAAAAAAATTTTTGGTTTTGCTTTTGAAAAATTAAAATTTAAGAAAATTTGTTTAATTAAAATTTATAGTTAAAATATTAATTTTTTTTTTTCAGCAATGACTGTTAATCTTAGTTTAAGCTTTTTTGGTTATGCTGTAAGAATTGTTGTTTTTATTTTTATTAATATTTATTCTTGATTTAGTTTAATTTTACAATCATAAAATTAAAAAAAATTTTTTTATATTATTTTTTGTTTTCAATCACTTTTCGTTGAGTTTAAGAACTTTTATTTTTTTAATAATATTTGTTCTTGTTTTTGGTTTTCAATTTATTTATAATGCTTAAAATTCTAATTTTTAAATTTTTCATATTAATTTATTAATATAATTAATAATTGTGAATCCTTATTGAAAGTGTGAACATTTTTCTCTACTTTCTTGATTAAAAAACTTAAGACTTACTATAACAAGATTATTTGATTTTATTTTAAGAAATTTTATAAATTTTTTTTTTTAATTATTTCAAATTAAAATCATTTGTAAAAAAATCGTATTTTTATTTTAAATTTTTTTTCAAGTATAACTCAAAGTCATGGCTTTGAATTTCAAATTCAAATGTGTCCAAATAATTTCTGTTCTGACTGTGTAATTGCCATACACGTAGATGACGTAATAACTTATATCTAAAGAGTTACAAATTTAAACAACCAAGTGCTTTCAGAGAGCACGTGTATTCCAGGCCCTTCTCTATAAGGACCTTGGCTAGTTGCTGCGATTACTCCATTGTGGCAATTATTATATCATCTATAAATTTACGTAACTTTGTGCACGTTTCGGCATGATTTATATCACATGCTTCATTAACCTGTGGCTTTGTCCTTGTACTATTTATTGTCTTGTAGGAAAGATTTCATAATTGTTAGCTCATAGCGGTTGAGTAGCCTTGTTTCGATAATCAGGCATCCTAGCCAGCAAGAGTTGAATATTTGGGCAGTCCTTGAGGCTGCTTGCGGTTATTTAGGCGTCGACAATGTCATCAGCAATGCCTGTAATAATGTTGGTCATCATTATCATATACAATGGAGCACAGCAGCCTTATTATCATCATCATGGTTATAGTCGTCCTCAACATTATTATGAATCCTGTCCTTAGCAAAATATATATGTATGTATGCTCTAAATGCTGCTGCTGACAAATCATTCTGGACCACAAACCACAATTAAGCAAAATTTCGTATAGATTTTTAGGACTGCTGTTGTTGTTCAGTTTGTTTCAGGGCTTCAGGGCTATGTGGAGGCTATGACTCCAGTTCAGTTAACATTTTGCATGGGATTAGATTAAAACAAATGTTTTTTTAACAACTTAAATTAATTTGGCAAACAAACTTAGGCATCCTCTTGTCTAAATCATATATCAAGTAATTTTTGTTTTCTAGCAAAACTTAGAAAACGATGTAAGAAAAAACTTCTTTTTTAGCACCAATCCCCAGCTCTGTCCTTTTTAATTTTTTTACATAGAATAAGAAATTCACTTAATTGCGAATTTAGTGTAAACAACAGAAAAATAACATCTTACTGGTGCCATCTAGCGGCTACACAAAGCAGAAAAATTAATGTTGACGATGACGACTTACAAAATATTTTCTTTTTAAATATGTTTATTAATTTCTTTGCTCAATCTAGGCTACGGCCAGCGGACTGGGAGTCAATCCAGACAAAACGAAGCTTATGCTCTTCACCAGGAGGTATAAAAATCCTACTCTCATCAATCCCAAGCTCAATGGTATCACTTTACCATTCAGCGACTCAGCCAGATACCTTGGCTTAGTCCTTGACAGCAAACTGGACTGAAACCTGAAAACGGAAGATCGTAGAAAAAAGGCTACGATCGCTCTTTACATATGTAGGAAAGCCATTGGACTTATATGGGGCATGTCTCCAAATATAGTCCATTTGCTATACACCGCCATTGTCAGACCGATCCTCCTATATGGAGTCTCAATATGGTGGCCAACATTAGACAAGAAGGCCAACCTAAAAAAGCTGAGAAAGGTTCAGCGGATCGCAGAACTGACCATAAGCAAGGCTCTATGCTGCACACCAAGCGAAGTACTAGATGCTACACTTAGCCTCCTGCCTCTGGACAAGGTGGGCAAAGAATCAGCCGTTCTAGCAGCTTTACCTATGAGAGAGGCAAATAAATGGAAAGATCTTGACTTCGGTCACGCCGGGAAACCCCCTGATTCCCGCGTGTACGTACTACTGTACTCCGCAGGAATACTTTACAACTAATTTCAAAACCCATATCCCGACCAGGGAGGAGTGGAGTTTAGGTGTACCTTGCCCAGCTGGCTAATTAAAGATTTTCACGGATGGTTTCAAGCTGAACGACCGTATAGGTGGCGGCGTCTACATTGAGGAATTCAATGTCAGAAAAGCTTTCCGACTCCCGGATCACTGCAGTGTCTTTCAGGCAGAGGTCATTGCAATCCAGGAAGCTTTGACAACAATAAGAAACTTACGAGTACGAAATGAGAATATATGTATCTACGCGGACAGCCAGGCGGCTATTAAGTCCCTCGCTTCGTTGACATCGTGCATGAAGTCAGTGGGCAACTGTTGCTTGTCTCTGGAGTAGATGGCTGAGCAGTTTTCAATCAACCTCATATGGCTCCCATGACATAGGGATATCGAGGGCAGCTGTATTGCGGATGAACTGGCTAGACGAGGAACTACCAGCATCCTCCTTCAAGACAAGGAGGGCCTGGCTATAGCCATGGCCAGCTGCAAACTGAGAATACGCAACTACTTCGATCTCTTTGCAAAACAAACATGGAATCGGAATTCGAACACCTGTAGGATATCTCGGCAAACATGGCCGACATACTGCAAGAAAATAACTAGAGAACTTTGCCGTCGAAATAGAGCTCAATGCTTGACCGTCATCCGTGCTGGGAATCCATGCATACAGGCTTAACGCTCCTCATCATGACTTCTGTAGAAGCTGTGGCGACGTGGGGGAGACAGTATAGCACCTTTTCTGCCACTGCCCTGGACTGTACATTAAGTCCCAACTGCCGCCATAACCTAACCTAAGTCTTATGCTTTGGAAGAGTCTATAATAATTGAAAATTTGCTCAATGAACTATGCAACTAGTGTTAGATATCCTCTTTGGGAAATTTGGTTCATCTCTATAAGTTCCAGCTTAAAACAATGCTTACCTGGTTAAACTTTGATTTGCCAAGCTTACAAGTCTTTACAATTGTCTTCAAATTAAACTGCAAACCATGCCGAATCGCTTTAGTTCCGCAGCTGTTGTTTCAAAACCCAGAACGCAATACCAATATTTTCTGTTTAGTTTTGGATCAATTTTATCTGCTATTAATAGCTGCAAATAAGAATAATAAATCGCAATTTATTTTTGTGGTTTTCGTAGTGAAATTGCAAGTTTTATTTTTGTGGTTGCATGTAAAAAGTAATTTACATGGCGTATACGTAATATTGCCATGAAAATTTTGTTGCATGCCTTTAGGCGCAGACCATAAAAGCCAATAGATATAATTGCTGCCTGCATGGCCTAAAAAGCTTTATTAGCCGTGAAGTCTATCTTTCGCTCTCCCCCCATCCCCTTGGCTAGCAACTATTGCATTTGATTTATGGCTTAGACTGAATTTTAATTTATTTTTAATTTGGCCAACAAGAGTCGGGCGAAAAGCCAAGTTAGAAGAAAAAAACTAAAAATAAAATAACGCGAAATAGATAAATGATGGTCATAAATTGTGGGCCGTAATCTAAGCGCAAACATTTGCATATAACGCGTTACAAGGCGCGACTGAGTGTTAGCCATGTCTATGACAGGCTCAAGCCACATGGCCAACAATGTTGCCAATTCAGCCATTAAGAGAACGCTTAAAGAGAGCGCATAAGTTGCCGCTTAAGAGCGCGTCACGCAATAATTAGTTGATACGAGGGCAGGGTTTGATTTATTTGTTAACAAAGGCATTTTGGATTTAGAGCAAATTGTTTAAGGCTTTTTAATTCCATTGACAAAATATAATGCAGCCTCCATGCAACTTCAAGCTCCTCCAAATGTTTAGCCATTGCGCCTTGCCTTAATTATATTCCCAAAAAAAAACAGAATCAAAGACTTTCTTCCCATAGGAATGATTCTTCTTTAAACTTTAATGTATGCTACTTTCCTCAAAAAATTTAACACCTTTGGAAAGCAAATCACGATAGTTCACAAAGTCACAATATAATGACTTCTGGGAAACATAATTACTCAACCATTTGACTTATCTGGCCAACTCTACCGTCGTATGAGGGAAGTGGTTCAATTCAGTACCTATCCCTTCTCAAACGATTTCTCATCAACTGATATAACAAGCCTCGGGCTCGACGTCGGAAGAAGAATCACTTGAATGATTTTGGCGACGCTGAATCTGAATTCAAGATCCAAGATCTAGCACGTCTGCGTTCTGACATAACCCCAAAAAACATAATTATTTTTGAGTCCGGCTGTTCGATGATGTTTATTAAATATAGGATGGGCCATCTGTTGGTGTGTTTGTTAATTGCATTTTATTTCTATATTTTTCAACAAAATTGGCTGTATCCAAATCGAAGGTCAGGAGAACATCTGCAGAACGCGAAGTTTGTATGGGGTTTTTGAGGTTTTGATAGAGCTTCGGTGTTTTACGGTTTTTGGACCTTGGATTCGGATTTCAAAGAATCCCAAAAATATATTGTTAACAAGCTCCAGAAAATCAATTTTTTTAGTTGCGATTTTTTTGTGACGGGGATAATTTCTCTTACTAGCACACTAGCTCTTGACTTTGGGAGAACGAGCTATTTCGAGATTAACCCAAAGCAGTCAATGTTTAAAAAGGTAAATAAAAGTTGCTACTTCAGCCTACACTTTTAGACTTTGGCTTGGCTTAACGAATAAAATTGTATATTAGATAGGGTCTAAAACAAAAACTAAAAAGAAAACCCTTCTGCACACTTTTTGCCAAGTTAGTGAGTTGATGTTTCTGCCAAGTAAGGAGATAAGGAGCTGGAAAATAAAATGATGTCTGGATTGATTGATCGCTACTTTGTGCTCTGCGTCTACATTTGAATCGACGCTGGAAGCTGGAACAAACTTATATAATGCTGGTCCATCCAATTATCGCAAAAAGATCAAGAGCTTGCAGATATAGAAGAACCGACTGACTTGCCCAAAAATCAAAGGATTAACGACCAAGGCGGCAAGCAAACGCACTCTTTAGACTCATTAGATGACACTAAGGAGGTTTCTTTTTCTTTGGGAGATCCCTCTCACGCTCAGGAGAAAAGCTTAAAAAATTCTACAAGAAAAGAATAGAATATAAATTGTTAGAAAAGAAAGAAGAAGCAGCATAGTTTTTAATGCTTAATATAAATGACGAAATGTGTTGGATGATTGGAACTATTCTTTTGACGAATAGAGACAATTTTATGGTACAAAGTTTGCTTGCTGTAGCTGGTGCCATCTCTCATATCTGAATCTTTATACGACCGTACAGGCGGACACGTCTATTTCGACTTCTCTGGTCACCCTAGTTATGCTTAAGGCATACCTCCGGCGTCTCCTTCTCTATCTAACATTCTTTCGGACTTAGGTAAACTAAATATAACCATTGTACCTTTCAGGTTTTCAGCTGCTGTTACTTAATTTTGGAAGCGAAATATATGGCTCTTAGACAAAGACTCCTTTAAACATTTCTTACAAATCAGTTTTCATTCGAAAGCGTTTCGGACTGCTGTGTACTGGCGCAATATTTGAGATGTATCTTTAAGGATATTTCTATCATTTTGATGTGATCATTATAGCTTGAGCTAAGTCAAATAAATAGGACTTTTTAAAATACCATCTTTCCGGGTCTTATTATCTGCTTATTAAGATCCACAATTATAGCTCAGGATTTAAAACAAATTAATTAAAATTGTCAATATGCAGTAAAAATGACTCTACCTTTAAGAAAGAGGTGCAATATGCTTAATTGGTCTAGGGGGGCTTAAAGCATACAAGCAAAATCCACCCCATAGTAAAATCCTTAACGAGATATCCTTAATTTTTTGTGCTCTTTCGTTAAGGTAAGAAGGTATTACAGGTTGAAAGCTTTACTGATGCCTGCAATAAATACATATATAATTCGTTTACTTGAAAACCTAGAAAAACAGGACGATTAACAGGATAAGTATTGCAAGGAACAGCGCGAACAGGGAAAGTATTTAAAAATGAAATAAATTAGATGAGTCTACTTAAGGAGAGGCTACCTTATCATTATGTACAATTATAGAAGAAACTAGATAAGATTTGAGTTAAGAATTGATAAAGCTGAAGAATTGTTTCGATACTTTTGAAAATTACAAGATAGATAACTTTGATAGCAATTAAAGTTTGACAAGACATAATTAATTTAGATCGGGCATGCATTTAGATATACAGCGTGTTTTTTTTAGAGGCTCACAACTTTGAGTTGGCAACACTGACAACCGATTTAACAGCTGGTAGTTGATTTTTGTTGAGCTTGGTTTGACATTTCATTATGGGTAGACTTACACTAGAGCAGTGGTCGGTACGGCCCTATCCCATGGGCCTATATATACATATATATTTTCCCGTAGTTCCTAGATGGAACAAAGGGCCTCTGGAACAAAGGGCCTCATCCCATGGGCCTATGGTTCCCACGTACTTTGTTGTGCACAAAACGCATGCATGTGTGCGTGGTTTTAGTACTGAAACTCTCTCAGCCGATTATCTGGCGTTGCCACGCTCTTGTTGCAAAGCAACAGACACGAAGTTACTTGTTCATGACTTCGGCTCTTGCTTAGAGAGCGTGCTTGCTTTTTTACTCTCACAAAACTAAAGCGCTCGAGCATTAGTATGCCGTGGCCTTGGTGCTGTGTGGCAGTAAACACAAAATCAGTTTTTGTTTAGTTGGCTACAAGCTTAGATCGCGCTACGCAAATTATTGATTTTAAAGAGAAGAAAATGTTCAAAGAGGAATGGAAAAAACATAATTTGAGCAAAAAAAATCCATATTTATATTTTGCCGACCACTGCACCAGAGCAACGCTTGCAAATTGTTGAAATTATTTATCAAAATAATGGTTCCCATCCTCAAACTTATTCAAAATTCCAAATTTTGTTCTCCGATTAAGCCCATTTTTGGTTGAATTGGTACGTAAATAAGCAGAATTGTCGCATTTGGAGTGAGAATAATCCACAAGCTTTTGTCGAAACATCCACAGGAAATTACTGTCACTTGTCTACGTCGATAAGCCACAGACAATTGAACACCTGGAAATCAACATTCGAAGAGTTATTGGCAAAATATGGCCGCAAATGCTGCGAAAAGTTTGTAAAAACTGGTGTTCCAGACTGCGCCTTGTATGCGACAGCCGTGGCGGCCTCATGACCGAAATTATATTTAAACATTTATGTCATAAAAGTTTCTATCCAATAAAGCTTGTTTCATTAATATTTAAAATATATTTCTTTGCTTTATTATGATTTAAGCTTGTGTAACTAAAAAAAGCACCCTTTTTGTAAAAAATCGAAAAATACCTAGATTTCCAATTTTAGTTCTGTTTGCATATATTATTTATAAACCGAAAAAAATACATTAAAAGTATCAAATCAAATAAGTTTAACTCATTGAATATGTTCACATATAAATAGCCTGCACAACCCTAACCTAGGGTTGTCGCGTAATAAAAACCAAAGCTACCATACCATATATGTATATATGTATATAAAAAAGCATGTAAAATGCTAAAAAGCATTACAAATCTAAATACAAACCATGCAAGGAGGGGGTTGAGCAGTAGGTTGTTGAATACTGCGCTCTTGGAAACAGGCAAACGGAAACTTTTCAACTTTGGGTAATTTTGTTGTTGTTGGCTTCGTTTCGGCCACAAAAGTAGTTAAACTCTTTCAGCAAAACCATGTTTCAAGCAAATCTAAACTTTGCTTTTTTTTTATAGCCAGGCAGCACCCAGACCCTCAGAGACCCCTACAACAACGGCAACAACAAAGGAAACTCAGCCAGTTTTAGAGCAGTCGCAAAACAAATGTAGAATATAGAAGTTTTTTTCCTTTCGTTGTTCCAGTAAAGTCTGTGAAAATGCAATAAAAAATGATGTTGAACATTTTAAGACTATGTCACTTGTTTGTCCTTGTCGCAAGACACAAAACCAAAAAAAAAAAAAAGAAAACAAATACAAAAACAAAAAATAAAATAAAAATAAAAAAATAATGTGAGAGCATGTGACACTGAAAACAGCGGGCACATGTTGTCTACACAGGCGAGGGCAGGCTAAAAAGTAAGCAGTCAGACATAGACGGCACTTGATAGACGGACTATGTTTATTATCAGCTGGGTGAACATATATGAACTAAATAAAATGACAAATAAATAAATAAAAGATTTCATATGAATAATTTTTTTGTAAGATTTATTTTAAGTTTTTTCTGCATTTTTCAAACCATATGAAGTAAATATGAAATCCCACCAAAAACATTTTTATGTAAAACGTTGCCAAGACGAGACAATATGACTCGAACTGTCAAAAACTTATCAGATCTCATGTAGCGCCAAACTTCTAACTCTACACGCCCTAACTCTACAAGACCTAACTTCACAAACTCTACACCTTAGTCAAAATATATGGCAGTATATATATATACTGCTATAAAGAAAATTTTAAGCTATCGAAACAATCTGGACGACCCGATGCATTTTAGAGTTTATCAAAAACCTATGATAAACTTCAATTGTACAGAATATACGAATATGATTGATTTAAATAATGATGATGTCTTATTCGAACCACCTTTTACGCGCAGCATTGCGTATGAACATTTGGAACAATATTTAGAACACAACGATCCACCATTTCCTGATCCCAAAATTCCATTACACATACAAGCAACAGAAAGACACAATCAATGTTAGAAGAAAATCGAGAAAGTGTTATGACGGTGACATCAGAAAGCCGTGCGAAATATCCTAGACTTGATAGCAAGAAAGACTTTCAAATATAACTCCTTGTCGTTTCTTTACTATTACTAAATTAAAAAAAAAAAAATTTAAACTAGAAAAAAAAATGAAAAGAACATTTTTGGTAGATTCTTTTTGAGGCAGGTCGTTAAGCCTAATTTTCAACGCTGAACATTAAGGGCTAATAAAAATTAAGATTGCAATACAAGACAGTCAAATATTTCTAATTTTTTTCAAGAAATTTGTAATTTTTCTCGAAAAAGCGAAAAAATTGCAAAATATGCACGAAACGCCCTCTGGCGGCAATCATAAGTGAAAATAAACAACAAAAATGAATTCCTTGACTCCCAAAACCACCTATATACACATAAAAAGATGAAGTTCTGGTTTAAAATGTTATGTTTTTGGCGTTATAGGGGAAAAAATCTATTTTTAAAAATCTGCAGGCTCAAAATTCGAGATAGACCTATGGTTTCTTCGGCAAAGTTGCTTAGAGTTGTCCGTAGAATAATCCTAGGCGGCGCCGCGAATTCGAAAAAAATTTGACCCACCCTAATATACATATTTCAATTTTATTTTTTTTGAGTTATAGCAATTATAATTTTATAGTATTTACTTACAAAGACATATTTTTGCTGTATATAAACAGCGCATATGTGCTATATATACTTTAATTAAAAATAAAAAATTTTTTGAAGACAAAAAAAATTTCTATACTTTTTAAAAACAAACAAAGCATTAAAATATTTTTCTTAAACATTGCTGAAATAAATTGTTTTTTGTAAAAAATTGCTCAAAAGAACAATATTTTACGAAAAAATTACGGCTTAAAAATATTATTATTTTCTATATATTTTTTTATTTTTTTTAATACTCCGTTTTTTTAAAATACTCTTTTTTTTTTTTTGTTATTTCAAAACCAACAAATTTTAAAAATTGTTCTATTTTTTGAACACTGCGTACTCTACCATAATTTATATTATATTTTTTAAAATAAAAATTTATTCTACTGTTGAATCCGCTTAAAAAAGTGCCCAAAAGAACAAAAATTTTGTATTTTTTTTTTAAGAAATAACTATGGCCAAAAAAATGTATTACTTTTTACTACATTGTTTTTTTTTTTTTAATATTAATTGTATGAACCCTGAGTATTCTGAATAATAAATATATTATATTTATCAAAATAAAAATGTATTCAAACTTTTGGAGCCGTTAAAAAAATCAAAATTTATTCCATAATTTGTATGCAGCCGAACTTCTCCAAGTTGACACCCAGCTGATGGCTGAAATATTGCACCCACACTTCGCTTGCATATGGGAAAACGAGGGTGTTCCAGATTTTTGGAAAAGCGGAATCATTGCGAAGCTAGCCAAGAAAGCAGACCTTAGTGACTGCAACAATTGGAGAGGAATAACATTGCTCAACACGAGCTACAAAATACAAGCCATACTATTGAAGGAACGTTTTCAGGAAATATTGAGCCAACAATTCGAGGTGAACAGGCAGGACTAAGACCACGCAGGAGTTGCGTAGACCAAGCAAATACACTACGCATAATTACCAAACAGGCTGTGCAATAGCGAGCTCCGCTGAACCTTCTGTTCATCGATTTCAAGAAGGCTTTCGACTCTGTAGACAGAGCGGCAATCTGGCGAGCACTTGCAAGGAAAGCAGTACCACTCAACATCATAGCAATAATAAAAGCGATGTATGATGATGCCAACCTGGCGGTACTGCACAATGAAGGAACAAGTGTAACTTTCCAAACGAACACCGGCGTTAAGCAAGGCTGTCCTTTATCGCCTCTACTCTTTAGCATCGTGGTCGCTGAGTTCATGGGAGAAATATGCAAATCCAAGCGTGGCATCACGTGGTGCTTCACCAGACACCTTGATGACTTGGACTATGCGGACGATATCTGTCTGACCGCTCATAGACCAAATAGATGACCTCGTAAAACTAGCCAGCAGAGTGGGGCTCAAACTAACGCAGCCAAAACAAAAGCAATGCGCTTCAATCACACCAGCTAAGGAAATATCACCATAGAAGGGAACCCAGTATACCTTGGCACCATTATCTCCAGTTGTGGTGGCGTTAATGAAGATGTTTCAAGCCGATCAGCATTTGGGAGACTATACCGCATATGGAGAAACGGGCAGTTAAGCCGACGTACAAAGCTGCGAATCTTCAATGCATGTGTTAAGTCCATATTGCTATACGGTAGCGAGACGTGGTTGACCACAGGAAAAATTGTGCAACAGCTGCAGGCTTTCAGCAACAAGTGCCTGCGAATTATATGCGGGATATTCTGGCCAAATAGAATATCTAATGCAGAACTGTGGCGCATCACTTGTGAGTCCCCCCTCCAAATCAGGAAACGTAAATGCAAATGGATAGGTTATGCTCTCAGAACAGAACCAAGCAGCATTGTTAGGATGGCACTAGACTGGAATCCCCAAGGAAGCAGACGAGTAGGACGACCAAAAGCAACCTGGCGGCGGAGTGCCCTTCAAGAACTGGCGCAGCAAAACATAACATGGGTTAGAGCTAAACAAACAGCGCAAAATGGAGTTCGATGGAAAGCTCTTGTACAAGCCCATTTGGGATTTTTTTTATATGAAGTTTTCTCATTCCGCGCGAAATTTTTCGAGCTGCGTATACACCTTTAAATGTTATTACTAAAGGCCCATACGCAGCATGCAAAAATTCCGCACGAAATGTCAAAACTTTATATAAAAAAAAATTTCCCTTTTTTGGGGTATTTTTTTTTGTATGAAGTTTTGACATTTCGTGCGGAATTTTTGCATGATGTGTATGGGCCTTAAGATTGAATTTAGAATCAACAAAACTTTTGACAAATTTGTTGTTTTTTTCGAGTTTTTTTTAGCTGAATTTTGTAAATAAAAAGTTATAAGGTTTTCTTTTTATTGAACATATTTTATCTGTATTTTAGAATTTGAATTGATTGAGTTAAGTAACTTTAATTTTGCCAACAAAAAAATTGTTCAATCAAACGAAGAAATATGCAAAAATTAATTAAAAAAATATAATACATACTTATATATGCATTACCTACTATATTTAGTAGTATGTCTAATACCTATTGTATAAAAATATAAGACAAAAAAAAAAACAAAAAACTACCTACATAAGAAAAAGGTATTGCCTTTGAACGCAAATTTCATTGAGCACGAATATATCAGCCTGCCCTCGTACACATGTGTTTTTTTATGCATGTGTGTATCTGTGTGACTATCTGCGTGTATTTGTGTGTCAGACCAGGCATTCTTAATGGCCAATTGTGTGTTGTACGTGCGCTGCTAACTCAATACGTTAATTTGTACTTGTTAGGCGACAAAATGTTCGCCATTTATATCCAAAGATACTTTTGTTGCCATTTTCATTTCCATTTTCATTTCCGTTTCCATTTACTATTTCAGCTCAAGTTTCCATTTTGTTCAACAGTTTTAGTTTCATTTTTAGATTTTTGTTGCAGTTTTTGGTTTCAGCTAGCTCTGAAGCTCAAGTTTCTAGATAGTTTCTGTTTTTGATTTTACGCTTGATTTGTTTAACAACAATTTAATGCCAGCAACATTTTATTTACAGCTCTTTGTTTGCTACTCGTATATTTTTTTATTTTTCGATTTTGTTGTTGCTCTATCAAAAAAACATTTGAATAGTTTACTTATGGCAAATTGCAATTGAGAGTTCAAAGTTGAGAGTTTTAAGGTGAACAACAATATAATCCAATCAGAAATTGACAATAACATTGTAAAAGTGTATGGAATAAAATAAAAGTGCTGCCAAATTGCATAAAACATGCAAGTAGTGCTGCCAAGTAGTATTAAAAAGCACTGGGCAGCATTTTGTGCCGTAAGCAAGATCTACAGAGCTTTGGGTTGGAGTAAGTAGTTTGATACAGACTGAGATCAAACAGTGGGCTTAGGAGGACGCAGCTTTTCTTCAACGAACTATACTATAATTCACTTTAAATAAATTACCTAGAACGAATTTCCTTCAACAAACTTTTTTCTCCTTGTATAAATATATTATTTACTCCGAAGTCAAGAGTAATATGTACAAGTTGTAGCAATTTGCTGGTAACATGTTTTCCACATTTCCACAGTGTGACGACCCTGTTTAAAATCCCATAACTTGTACATCTCTTTAAATGGTTCAATTCGTAATTCCCCGTATCTCCCCCTGGTTACAAGCTTACTTTGCCACATAAGTGGCGCTTATGTTGCACATCATTTGATTTTGTGTTTTTTTTTTATATACATGCATATATACAATTTGTTTTTGTTGTTGTTATTGTTTGTCCTGCTTTCCTTTATTTATTTATATATTTTGTGTAGTGCTTGTTGTTGTTGCACAAAATTTGTTGTCCCATTTGCAAATGTTGTTGCCTGACCCCGGACAAAGTTTTTCACACAGCAGTTAACAGCGGAAACCTTTCTCTGTGCTTTTCTTTTTTCGCTTTTCATTTGCTATTTTCCATTTTTTTCGTTTTTCTGTTTTTCATTTGTTTTTCTTTCTTATGGAATACTTTTGCCGAGGCCAAAAGAAGAACAACGTCAAGAACGAAAAGGGAAACAAAAAATGTATCGAAAATGTTTCACGACAAATGTCAAACGAAACGAAATGTAATGAAATGAGATGAAATGAGATGAGATCGTTTGGGTAGGAATGGGCTGAAATGGGCTGTAGTGGGTGAAGATGAGAGCTGGGCTGCACAAACGGGCAGGAAATGTCGCGGGTTCTAGAACTTTTGTAACTGAAATCTGTCACAATGGCATCAACGCTGTGGCGCATCAAGTGGCAGTTGTTGTTGTTGCTGCCACACAAAACTGCAACGTTTTTAATACCCTGTAAACAAGGCTAATGGATTATGCGAAAAGTGTGTACAAAAATTGTAAGACAGTCGAGCCAATGAACGACAATTGGATACGCTGTCAATTATTTTACCAAAAGAGTTTAAGTTCCAATTGGCTCAAAATAAGATTTTATAAGAATTTAGAATTTTCTTAAATTTCGAATAAAATGCTCTCAATTGCTAGATTGGGACTTAATATTTTTAGACCAAGCAATTAATGCTCTTTGAGGGCACTTATTGAATACATTCGAAGCGTTCTTAAATTAAGGATTCCTGCCCCAGATGAAATCCCTAAGCGATTGTTCTGGGAATCATTCAAAACATTTTTAAATTAAGAATTTCTGTATGAAAAATAAAACGATCTTGAAATAGAAATTTAACTCCTAATAATAGATACATTGATTTTAGCGATCGATTTTGAGACAAATATTCTTGATTTTTTTCAGTGTACTTGCTTTAAAGTCTGCAGAGGCACGTTAAAGTGTTGGAAAATTTTGGATTATGTAGCATATGCAGGGATCTTCTAAAAAAAGTCAACATCTTGTTGTTTGTTGGGCTCACATGGCTTATGATTTCTGAATTTAGTAGTATTAGCTTCAGTAGAACCTTTTTGGCTTTTTTGGCAAAAGTTTTCATAAGATTCTTTTAAGCAACTTTTTAAGTAACAAGGTTAATAGCTTTATGGTGCCTTCTAGGAGGCATGAGCACATCTTTTGCTGAAAAGAGTCGCTATCTTTAAATATCTTTCATATCTAGGAGTTCAAAAGTAAGGACGGACGCACAATCAGCCATGGTTCAATTGCTAGGCGAGGTGATAAGAATTATTTTTCATGATCTCCCAAGCGTCAGTCTGCCTATTACTTATATTGCAGCATTCTACTTTACCCTTGAGCCTACAGCTTAAGGGTGTAAATATGTGATAGAGCCGAGGCGGTGCCCGACAGTGGGATATACTGTATACTTGTATACATACCATATATTTTAGGTATTTTTGGGGCTCTTCGACATCTCCCTATCAATGCTATATACAGCTTCGACTCACGCAAACTAAATACTTAAATTGTACTTTATGGTATAGGACTCGAGACGACTTTAAGTATTTAGTCCAAAGCTATTCTTATGTATGATTTTCCACTCGAGTTATGACCTTTCAAATAATATATTGTGTTTTTATTGTCTTCATAAAAATACTTTAAGCCTACTTGTTCCTGTAAAAAAAAAATACACACCTTATATCACTATACTTTAAGCCAGCAACCTGAATGTTCAAGCCTATGTAATTTTTTTTTGCAAGCCCACTCTGCTTGTTTGCAATAAGGAAGCAGTTGTAAGCAGTGAAGAATGCATTAGCTTTAACAGTAACAGCCAAGCAGTTTTTGATACTCCTTGACTACAAGCCTACACTGCTTGTAGGCAATAAACAAGCAGTTGCACGCAGTGTAAGTAGCTTCTGTAGATCACTACTGAATTTTAAAAATTTTTCGTAGAAACGGGCTTTTTGTTAGTTTTATCGTTACTTAAAAGATTTATTTAAATATCTTGAATTAAACGAAAAGTCTACCTAAATATTTTGTTAACAATAAATTAATAATAAATCGGAATTTTGCAAAAATATTTACAAAGCTTATATACGCTAACGCCTATAAAGCTTATATACGCTAATACATCTATCGCATGTGTAAAAAATTATTAAAATAATTATTTAATACATATTTTTGTTGTAAATAATAATCATTTCGGCACTGTAAGTTTGGGACTTCGAATGTTATATACGTTTAAAAATATTTAATTTAAGAGAAAATTAACTTTTGAACCTTCGGTAGAGACAAAAAATGGGTCTATCAGGCTGCCGTCTATGCCACAGTTCTCTATTTCTTTTAGTTCAAAAAAATCGATAAAAATTTAAATTATTACAAAAGATACAGAGTATATGCTAGTCGTAAGTCCTCGACTGTAATCGGCCCTTTTTTTTGTATTTATTTATTTTTTAGTACCAACTGCAGCAAAATATATTATATACACTTCAAACTTGTTAAGTATACGGTGTTATGCATAGTTTCAGTTTTTTGGGCCGAAAAAGTTGAAAGCTTATTAGTGTTAATTTTAATGAGTTTTCATGGTGCATTTTTATTGCCTGGCCTGTTTACACACTTACACTGCGAGTATTTTAGCTAAGTGTATAAGTTTGTAGGGTCTCCAGAATAGAACTTTTGGTAAAAGTGTTGCCAATTATTTGGTTGCAACAAAAATGTTCATAAATCGTCTATGGGAAATGCATTTCAAAAGTTGATATATATTAATCTGATATGCTTGAGGTATATATATGTTTCTGTGAAATATTATTGCAATAATACATATTATGAAAATAGCAACAGCTGAACACACAAAATCTTATAAAAAAAATTCTTTAAATTTTTTTTATTTTCACGAAATAAATGCATTTCAATTTGTTGACGTACCAACGAAATTAAAACTATTTTTTGTATTGTTAAATTTAATACCAAAAAGAAATTGTAATGTATTCAATTCAACAATCAATGTTAAACTGATTTACATATTCTCTTTTTTTGCTCTCTGGTGAGTGATATCCAAAATATCCGAATGTTATTTCTATTGAAGCCAGTTCACGTAAAAATTTTAATTTCACATTTTTGCAAAACGATTTCGGCTAGAAGTTATCATAAACATAGTCAGAAGGTCAAAAGAAATTGATTTAGACATGTTTATGCGACTGCCTGTGTGAACGCCAAAAATGGTCACACCAACGTATACGTAATTTTTTCAATTCTTTTGAAACTTGTAACTCAAGCAGTGCGTAAAGTTTTACTTTATATAAATTAATTGTACACAAATTCTTCACAAAGAGAGTTTTTCGGATAAACAAATTTATCGTTGCTGCTGAACGTTATCTAAAGATTTTTGGTTGATTTTCCAAATTTTTGGAAAAAGAGCGAGTAATGCTTGTACAGAGCAAAAATTGTATGTATTCAATAATTTTAGCGGGTATAACAATTGCACAAAATTTTTCATCCGATCTGGCAATGCCTGCCTTTACAGCTAAAATAAAGCTATATTGCGTATACGTAATTCAAAATTTTATTTAAAGCTGTACAGCGAAATTTAAAAAGCAAATGTTTTTTTTATTTAAACAATATAATACTATTGTGTAGTTAACGCTTTTTTTTATTTCCTTGATATTATGTATAGTTATACAAGATATCGCTCCTAGTCGGAGCATAGGGCAGTTAACCCTTTCAGGACCGAATAAAAATGGTAGGACTTAAAAAATATTGGACCTTAGAATTACCTTTATATAGCTACAAATAGTCACAGAGAAAAATGTCAAGCTTCTGGGTATCCTAGTTTGGCCTATAGCCAACATTGGGCCTGAGTGGTACATTTTTATACTGTGCGTATACGCAATTGCTGATTACATTTTTTTTAAATTTTCTATATGTTAATTAATTATTTGAATGTCTTTTTTTATATTTTCAAGAATATTTAATTACCAATTATGTGCAAAATGAAACAAAGAAGTTTTTGAGTTAATTTAAGCAAAGATAGAGTCATCAGACTTGAAGCATTTTGAGCGGGATAATCCAGTTTTTTGCAGTCTACAGCATCCTTTTGTGCCCCAATGAATCCAATAATTGGATTATTCGCACGTGATCGCTTAAAGAGCATCCTGGACATATTTCGTTTCCGGTTTTTGAGTTGAAGTGGCGGCAAAAAGAACTGGTGATGCTGACCAGAGGAGCATGGCGAGGAGTCAAAATGGCATTTTAACTTCGATGGACGACGTCTTTTGAAGCAAAATTTTCTTTAGTGCGGCATAGCAGCTTATTGGCAACATCCAAATGGACATAAGTATGGTCTTATATTGAATATGCTTCAAATGGTATGGTTAGGGATAGGGTTACCACCTCGTTCGCGTCGCTCGCCCGGCAAGTTTTTAATGTGTGGGGAAGGAGATCCCTGGAAAGCGGCAAATTTAAAATTGTCCAATATTTTTTCCACATGTATTTTTCATTTGTCATCGCTTTTCGCGAAGTGGCTCTTGTTCCGGTCGATTCAAAAAAAAGAGCAAATTCTTCGCAACTCATGTGGAACTTTAATTTCGTCACAAGCTCCTGCCTTCACCAGTTCGACTCTCATTCGATTCCTCAAATCGGTCTTCATCACTAAAAAAACTTTTTCCACGTAGGCATTGCTGATGGGGATCAATAAAATTTTTCCATCAATTAAGGGCAATCGGACAAATACGTCAGAACTTTCGAAAATTTTTACCCATTTTATATCGACAGGTATTTTTGGGGATAATCTTCGCCAAAGAAAGTATTTCGTCGTAAAGAGCGTCTTCGTCAACATCAAGATCATACGCTTCAGCCGCTCGAAGAAATAGTTTTCGGTGTACTATTTCGTCCTCAAGGTTCAACACTGAAAAGTGTTGAAATAGAGATTTTTCAAAATCGTATCATTTTCCCAAATATGTAAGACCTCAATGGTAAACTAATAATGCCTCTTTCTCAAATTTCGATCGGCTGTTTTAAATGAGGTAGACTTTTGTTGACTTTAGAACCAAAGTATTTGTCAATTTTCAATTCAGTCATTACACTGTGAATATGTGTACTCATCACTGTTCCTTTTTCCAGATTTTGTATACTTTTGGTCATGTGGTGCAAAAAATTATGAACGAAGTGTAAGTAGCATTCTGGGAACGTTAAATTTTCGCTGAGATCGTCGTTCAGTTCATTCCCTTGATCTTTCACAAAGCTCCAAATCGTTTTGTCAACTTCATCTTCTCCTTCATTGATATGATATTGCTTTAAGCCCGGCAATTTTTTGATAATCCGCTCTGTATGCGGAATTGCCGGCGGCCCGGCAAAATTTTCAATGGCCCGGCGGCCCGACGACTACTTCCTAGGCCCGGCATTGCCGGGCGAGGCCCGTGCAGGTGGCAACCCTAGTTAGGGATCATTCATAAACTACTTGACGCTGATTTTCGTCGAAATAGACCCCCCCATCCCTCCCCATCGTGACACAGTGAAGGAATATTTTTGAAGAGTTTCCGTATGATCGCGACGCTTCGCCAGACCCCAAAATATCGCAGAAAATTAAGCCGATATTCAAGTTGAAAAAATAGCGCCTGCGAACTGAGCAGGAGGCGAAACCCCCTCCAATATTTTTAAACCGTTTTGTTTGGTTCGTTTTTTGTGCTGTATTGGTTTTTTTTATGAGCTTGTATTAGTTTAAATTGACATAGTTGTTGCATTGTTTCATTATGCATAACATATGTATTTCATATAGTTTTTTCACAGCTAAATGATTCTGCTGCAATGTACATACATGTTGTTGTTATTCGTTTTTTTTTTTGGTTTTTTTATTGCTTTAGGCCTTAAAGTGCGGCCCTCATAGTGAATACGAATTTGTATCTGTATCTACATACATATTTGTAGTTACATCTGTGCTTGTAAACTAATTGATATATGTTAGTGCATACATTCTCATCAAATAAATGGAAAAAAAAAACCTGACATGTGTCTAACACCTGGATGTGGTTTGCTCTAATGTGTGCTCTATGTAAGTTAGGTTATGTAAGGACTAAAAGAAATACTATAAATCGAAGGTAGAGCAGTTTAGACAATGCAAAGTTCGAGGGCAGTTTGATAAGACAGTGGATTTTTTTTTTGTTAAAAGGGATAATTTTCGATTATATATCGATTATTTCCTTCAATATTCAATTTTACATAAACAAAAATGTACACAACACAATTTTTCACAGCTTCTTTTTAAGCTAATCTCTATAATTTGTATAAATAAACTGATGTACCTATAAATATGATGAATAAATAATACAATATATATATATCGATTATATCGATATACTTAGCTCTGCGTTTTTTTCTGCCAAGAAATGGCATTTCCAAGGTTTTTGTTTTGGTGATGAACGCTTTCTAAGCTTCAAATCTTGTCTAACATTTTTCAAGATAATTCAAAGTGATGCTCAAAAAACAAAACTAGTCATCATGACTAAATAATCGCATATTCATAACAATCGTGCAATAACATTCCATGGACTCCATCGGCTATTGTTACTATTAGAATCGCAACAATAACGCTTTGAGTTCAGGATACCAGAAAACAGCATCTTAACCATTGACATGAATTATTCATATTAAAACAACGTGCATGTTTTACTGTACTCTTTTGAGTGAATATTAGTGAATATTGTATCTGCAGCTGTTTTAACGAGGCTACCTGGCCTCGCCACAATAGTATATTTCAAATGTAACGCCTTTAAAATCTAGTATTAAGTCAACTATAATGTATCTAGTATTAACTTCACATCGATAAGAATAAGACAGACATCGCCACGCCGGACTGCCAACTCAGCCAACCGATAGCCGTTGATCGTATCGGGAGACTGCGGTATGCGCCGGTGTGTGGGCGAATTGGAGATAACACGAGGAGAATAGATTCGGACGGCGACGAGCACAGACGTGGACGCGGAAAACTTAGGAGGCATAATCCGAAATGGACACGCGAGAAGAGTTAGGTTAGGGAAGAGAAAAATGTGGTTAATAATAAAAGGTTTAAGTATGGGACTAACGATTAAAAAGAGAATAAAGTGAAGCGATTATAAAGTTATGAAAAGAAATTAAAAGTGGTTCATTATTGTAAATATATGTGCTCAAGTGTCGCGAGAGTTATTGAACGTCAAAGTGTGTGTTGCCATTCCTATTCCCCACCTTCCTGCCGCATATATTATAAACCGAGCTGGCTTCGCCACACTGGTGCAACACATGCCGGCCTTTTTGTTGGTACGCGTTGGCTTCGCCCGCCAGCCACAAACTCCTAACTTAATTGAGCCTAAATACGGGCAAGGGGGCCCTGCCCATTGACGTAGTCTGTGGCGATCATATGAGTACACACAGTAGGAAATATTGTTTTCAGCAGCAGCAATCGTTAAAGTATAGAAATGGTATGTATGCACGTGTGGTGTAGTGTGACTGCTAACCCCCCTACGCCGCCCAGTGTCTCAGCAGACTACAAATTATAAGTAATCGGCCCTGGTTTAGACTGAGTTATACCCCAGCACCAGAAATTCCTTACACTGTATTGGTAACTAGTGTACCCATTCATCCCGCTCGCGCTTTCAGTAATATTTAGAAACAACTCTCTCTCTCCTACTCATTAAAATATTTTAACTTACTGTATAGTGAGTAAATTGAACTTATATATACAGTATCTTAATGAAGCAGATAGAATTAATTATTAAGCATGAAGGAGATAGCACAATGACTCTCTTTGCTAAATCAGCAGTACCAGTGACTTACTCTCTCATTTAATTGCCATACTCCTCATACTTTTACTTACTATTGAAGCTTGGAAAGAGACCACGCACATATATTCACTGAGAGTGTACAAAAAAATGTTGTACTCTCCAGCTTTTTGTGTTGAGTACAGTCAAAATTAACATAGTATAATACATACTGTACTGTACAGTAGCGTTAAAAATAAATAGAATTTTTTTAAGATCTCCACTGAGTAGATACTTTGAAGCTGAAATAAGACATCCTTACTAAAGCGTTTGAATTTATGGATTGGAAAAATTTGAAAATATCTTGAAAGAAAAATCATGAAAGGTATATATGTCACCGCAATCCAACACTGTGATGTGCCTAATACGAAAAGTTTCGAAAATCTATAAAGCTGAGTTTTTTTTGTCAAAGTCTGCTTCGTATCACATTTTGTTTAGAAGTCACAT
This sequence comes from Chymomyza costata, assembly GCA_018150985.1. Lineage (NCBI taxonomy): Eukaryota > Metazoa > Arthropoda > Insecta > Diptera > Drosophilidae > Chymomyza > Chymomyza costata. The sequence continues at coordinate 29,051,575 of JAECWU010000127.1, read as the reverse complement.
TTATAGATTCTTAAATCAACACAAAACGAAAAAAATATAAATAATTATGTCGCAAAACAAACAAGACCAAAAACTTGATATGAAACAGACAAAGGAAACAGCCGAGATTGATGCAATAGAAAACGATGATGAGGAGGTTCCGCAGGTAAGTGTAAGAAATGTGCTTCCACATCAACAAAAAAAAAACAAAAAACTAATCAAATTTATTGCAGCCAACTGCAGCTGCAGAACTTTCTAATCGTCAACAACAAGCCGACATGCAGGATATGGAAGGACCTTCTTCATCAAGCGGACACAGAGATGCAGCTGCTGAGACAACAATGTTACCCAACTCCAATAATCCACAACCCTCCTGTTCCAGCACGGCATCTGCTCCAGTACCAGCCAATAATGACTGCCAATTGGTTGCCTCAAGATCCGCAACTGAAAACTCTACAAATCCAGCTCCTGTCACGCCACCGGATGCAATGGCAGGCGGAGATGGTGTGCATGTGAATAATAATCGTCCGAATCAAATGAATTTTTTATTTTTACAAGTTCGAGAAATGCTTCAAGTTCCAGAAAATGCTGACGATACAGATCGTATGGCCGCTGGAGATGGTGATCATCATTTAGACGATCAATTTCTAGAGGACCAATTAGGAGACATTTTAAACGCTGAACTTGATGCGCAACAAGATGAGAGCGAAACTGACTCGGACTCGGACGCGGACTCAAACTCAAACTCCAACACAGAAAGCGGCACGGAGACAGATTCCGACTTTGTTATGGAGAGCGACACAGACAATGAAATTTAAGCACATTCCTTAGCTGAAATATTTTTCAAAATTTTATGTATCGAAATTATTTGTTTGTTTTTAACTACATTTTTTGTAACTCTTGGACACAAAAACTTGAAAATTTTAATTGTGTTGAGCTGCCAAAAATGTTTAGTATAATTAAAGCAAAATATTTGGCATACTTGCTTGGGCAATTAGTGATTGTTTTCGTTACCAGCTATCAAATAGTAAATCTACTAATCTTCTTATTATAAAATTTCACTATTTTCGTTGTCTCTGCTTTTTAAATTACTTTTTTATAATAAGAAATATATGTTTTAAATTTTAAACAGCCTAGAAGAACGCTTTAGTGATTTAGTAAAAAAAAACTAAAGACAGCTGAAGAAAAAAAAAATCGATTCAACCTACCAAAACACATTTGGTGGAAAACATACTCAATTTTTTTTTTTAATAATTTTGTGTTCCCTATATAGGGTGAGCCTATGAAGTATGGCGGACTCGTTGCGAAATATGAGGAATAACTCTACCAAAGAGGTTCTAATACGCTATCTCAGCTCATACTTGAAATTGCACTTGCTCAAGTTTAATATGTTAAGTATACGCGCTGTGGCCCCAGATTTGTTTAAGGTCAATCGTTAAGTTTAGCATGATGTAGCGTTCACTATTTTAAGTAGCCTTAATTATGTTCCATTTTTAGTTGAGAGTCTCATGGCTCAGAAAAGAAATCGAAGATCATTAGTATAAGTGTTGTGGAATATGATGCGAAAGGCCTAAAAGCAGATGATGATCATGAGGAGGATAATAACTGATTGTTCCTTTTACCAACATGCAACCAAATCAAGACACAAAATGTCAATATTACAGAAGTAGAAGCTAGGTAGGTAGGTAAGGGCGGCTGCTGGCTAGAAAAACCAGCATACTTAGGCCTGGTCCGGCCCGTTGTGACACCGCGAATCTCTCTTTGACCCTTCTCCTGAGAAAGTAATGCTATAGGGATTCCCATCCCGTTGCTGCAATGTAACTTGCGATCCTCCTCGAACATATATGTGCTAGCTCCGCTGAAGAAAGTAATTTCCCAGGTTTTTATTCCTACGTCTACTGAGAGCCTCACAGGAACAGAAGAAGTGCTCAACTGATTCAACTTCTTCTTCGTCTTTGCAGCTTCTACAAAAGTCATGACTCGAAACATTCATTCTGGTCGCATGTGTCCTGACAAGCCAGTGTCCAGTGATCGCTCTGACAACTGCCGAGCACTGCGACCGTTTAAACTCACAGAGCCTTATGGATCGCTTTGGGTCGATTTAAGGCCATATTTGGCGACTGATGTATTATGCCACAGCCTTTGTGCGTGAGAGCTAAATTTGTCCCTTATTTGTAGCTTAAAAGTCGCCATTGGCAACGAATATCCTCCTTGTCCGGTAGGAGGGTAGAGGTCGTGCCCTGTCTGGCCAATTCATCTGCTATTTCATTGCCTGTTATATTTTGGTGTCTTGGCAACCAAATGAGGCTAATAACAAACTGATGTGCCAAATCTTGAATAGATTTGCGGCAGTTGTTGACTGTCATCGAGTTGGAAGATAGTGCTCGAAGTGACTTAATGGCTGCCTGGCTATCCAAGAATGTATTCAACGCACCAGTTTCCACACCGGTATTGCGTAAGCAGACCAAAGCCTCTATAATGGCCAGGATCTCTCGGAAAGACTGCCGAATATTTAATTCCACAGAGTAGACTCCCCACCTCAACATGGTTGTTGAGCTTGGAGCCGTCCGTAATGATTTCCATACAGTCACTTTGACCTGGCCGAGTTTTCAACCGCGATTCCCTAGTGGGGATATCGGTGGTGAATAATGTAGATGAATGCTCTAAGGGAGTGCAGTAATATGTCATTACCATATTTGTGTCTTCTTTCAGAATAGACGAGTGCCCATATCCCAAGACCTTTCAAGTAGAAGCTAAATCCCACAAATAATTAAATAATCAAATAATTCTTTGCAAAATCTCAAACATAGAGCACTTATTCTTCTGGAAAGTTTTTCATATATGCTGGCATCCTAATTGTTCTTCAAGAATAGTTTTGTTTTTAATTCGCTTTAGGTTCAGGTGAAACCAAATAATTTAAGAAACATATCAATTTTAGTCAAAACAGTCATTAAGGTTAGTAAAGTTAATTTGAATTCGATTCGAAAAAAGCAAACCAAATGCTACGCGGTATTTATTAAACTACCCTCGAATTTCATAATACTTAAGAGTAAACCGCAGCTATTTTTGCTGCAACATGGAAACTGCATTATCGACAAATTCAGTTAAGCTCGATGTTGTGGCTGTCAGAGAGTCAACCGCTTAATCGTCCTGGTAGCCCAAAAGAAAGTCAACCAAGCGTTGCATCATATCTACATACATATATGTCCATGGCCGAAAATATATGAAGCGGATCACTTTTGGAATCAATCTCTTTTGGCTTGCACGACAGTGCTGTGACAGTCGAAAACATTGACGTATCGATATATCGAAACTTAAATTAATATAACATAAGAAATTAATATTCTGTTGCGACCAACATTTATGTCTCGCAATTTGAAAAGACGAAATTAAAAGCATTGAGACATCGATTTTTTATAAATATCGCATACTTTGGGTCAACCCCACTACTACTATTCTTTATGAATATTTGGGTTCTCGATATATCGTCGTGCGGATACCAATTTGTCTGGTATGGGTATGGAGCTATATTTTGGTTGATAGTGCTTAATTTATTAAAGCACAGCGGATTAGATGGATTGACCACATTATGCGAATGCCAAACGAAAGAATCCAAAAGAAGGTGTTTACTCTACGGCCAATAGGAGGAAGAAAAAGGGGCCGCCCAAGAAGGAGATGGCTTGGAAAGATGAAGCGAAAGAGAGAGTGAACTGGAGGATGATTGTTGATGAAGCTTTGGTAAACCCCGGACTGGAAAAAAAATTTTTTAAGTCTGACAAAAATTTGCGTAAGTAAAGCAGTCTTATCTGGTGTATTCTTAGTTTGCCAGTCTTTGAGAAGAATTGCCAGAAGAGAGTCTACGCATCTCCTTTAAACTCTGCTTATTGAAACAGTCTCCAAAGGTTTCATTGCATAGCGTGGGTTAACAGCGTCTCATTGTATCTGTCTAAAATTTGTTTCCCATTAACCCATAAAATTTTCTTGAAAATGATTCTAATAAACGCTTTTTTCTTAAACACTTTTTATTGCACTTTTACAAAATAATAAGGTTCAATAGAGCTTAAATTCCATAATCATGATCTTTATTTGACCTAAACTCAGTGTGCTTTGCCTTAAAAAATATATGTCAAAATCTGACAACAATTTGTATTGCGTAAGTAAGGCAGTTCATTTCATCAGTATCGTTCGGCAGCTTATAGAAGCAACATCTAAATTATTTTCTTCGGAGTTAAAATTTTGAATAAGTGAAAAAAATGTGAATAAATGTTAAAAAAAAAAAAAAAATATTTCCAAGTTTTAAAAATAATTTGGCACAATAACAAAAAATTCAACAGTCTCGTTCGGCCGTTCTAAATTATGCATATATTTGTGATCAAAATTTAAACAAAGGAAAAAAAAAAATAAAATTGATCAAATTTATTATTGCCAAAGGTTGCCCAATAAAAGACATATCCTTCTCCTCAGCAATGAATTATATTAAAAGTAAGTTTCTGTTTAATTTTTGGCATCTATTTTTGACGCAAAAAAATAATGCAATTTTTTTTTTAAACAGCATTTTTATAAGCGCTATTTCCAACTCTTATCAGTCGTGTGAGTTTTTCTAAGGTAACAACTCTTTATGCTTTTCTCTCTTCGTCTACTTACTAATTTTTGCTTTTTCTAGATATATGGGCGGTACCATTTTTTTAGGAAAAAATGTGAAAAAAAAAATTCCAGTTTTAAAAATAATTTGGCACAATAACAAAAAATTCAACAGTCTCGTTCGGCCATTTTAAATTATGAGTAGAGGTATTCTTTCATGCAAGTTAGAACCTCTGCAGCGGCGGCATCCATAGGAAGCAGTACTACAGATCTAATCCAGTTGTGTGTGTTCAGGGGCAATCCCATTGTTGGAAATTATATATGTTTTTGTATTTCTAACAAAGTGTGATGGTTTGAATATATAGGGTATACGTGATTCAAATTTAAACAAATTTTGCAAAAAAAAAAAAAAGTAAGTTTCTATTGAATTTTTACTATCTATTTTTGATGCAAAAAAAATAATGCGATTTTTTTTTTAAACAGCATTATTATAAGCTCTATTTCCAACTCTTATCAGTCGTGCGAGTTTTTCTAAGGTAACAACTCTTTATGCTTCTCTCTTCGTTAACTTACTAATATTTGCTTTTTCTAGATATATGGGCGGTACCATTTTTCTATGAAAGACGCATATTAAATACTACATCTAAATTTTTAAATTGTGACAAAGAAACTTACCGAAATTCCCGCCGTAATGCTAATGGATAGCAGTTTTCGATTCCAAATCCTTTGTTCAAAATCTACAATACTCAATGTTGCTGTTTCAACTAAAAACTATTTTATTTCCTGGAATTTTTTCGTAGCAAAAATTATCGATTGAATAATAACCTATGCTCCATTCGGACACAATTTTATACTTAATATACACAATAAATCAGGTGGTTCTACCAATATAAAGTGCCTATGATCTTGGGTGGTATAAGGTTGCGCTCTTTGGTGTCACTCTGTAGAAGTAGTAGAGGGAATATAAGCCAAGAAAAGATGATATTCACTTTCAGTTAAAAGTTTGTCACTTACAATATCTAGCAACTTGAAGATTATAAGCTTAGCGCAAGACTGCATTCTCGCCTTGAGTGAAAGAATCTCCAGGCATGACAAAAGCTCTTGCCGCACCCAGCTAGCTCAAGATCCAGGCAACTCTTGTAACCGCCTATGAATGCTTGTGCAGCTCTTAGGTCAACATGGTTAGCTAATCTATTAGCTTGTCGTACCATCTGTGCTGCCTAACCTATTTAGAACTACCATGCAGTTTACCTATGTATAGTAGTTGACGTAGAAAGTCGTTTAGGTTGGCCCACCACTACAAAAAAAAACAAATTGGCTGTTATAACCGTGTGTCGATCTTGGCCGCATCCAGAAGCCTTCGCCAATCGTTTCTGCATTGCTGTCAAGCCTAGCCAGGTCAGCAGGAGCGTCTCCCTCTTTCGCGCTTACCACCAGTGGGCATCTTTCGAATGCTTTCTTCGCTGTAGCATCGTCATCCGCTCCCGCCACATGACAGCCACTGCATTTAACTATGTCTACGTCGCGGTAGAGCTCATTCAGCCGTCGTTCCATCGTAAACAGTACTCACCGTCAATGCAAGATGGATCAAAGATCTTACGTAAAGCTTTTCTCTCGGAAACTCGTAAGGCTCGCTTATCACTGGTCGGCATTGTCCATGTATCTGCGTCATACATAAGGGCGGATAAAATGAGCGTTTTATAAAGAGTTCTCTTCGTTCAGCGAGAAAGGGCTCGACTTCTCTGCTTGGGCAGTTCTTTGCTGTGCTGCCAAATTCAAGTAGAACTACCATGCAGTCTATCTAAATATCGTAATTGACGTAGAAAGTCGTTAAGGTAGGCCCATCATTTATTATTATTTATTACTATCATTGATACCGATAGTTTTACCAGTATCGAAGCGTATCAGTTCCTAGTTTTTTTTGATTACTCAATACTTCGATAGGATAACATTTCGCTATGGCATATCCCTACTAATTAATTTTCAACTACAGCAAAATTTTATTTTAATATTTATCATTAATCATCTATTCCTTTTCTTAACAAGACATCTCGCAATATAAATAAATAAATTTTTTTAGATATAGTATATATAGTATGATAAGTAAGATCTTTAGTTTATGTGAGCAACTGACAACTCGACTGCTTCTTACGACGCACAGTGGCACGGCAGCCGCAAAAGCTTTGCAAAAATCGATTTTGCGATGAAATCATTTTGTAAAAGTAATACATGCATCTGATTTAGAATTTCCCAGGGATCAAGAAAATTAAAATTTTATTCATCTCGGATAAAAAATTTGAGCGGCTGTAGCAACTAAAGTGTAGTATATTTTCAACTTAAAAAAAAATCTGAATTTTTTTAATAAAAGTGCGTGTTTAAGATCGTTTTGTAAAAAAACTACGCAACCAATCCCTATTTTCTTGGTTTCTTTAAAAAGGTATATGAAACTTAAACATAATATGGAAAAAAATGACTTCGTATCTTTTCTGGTTTTTTTATTTCCGTTTACCTGAACCACTATATTTGGACCACTTTTTCAACTTTGGAAGAAAATATTTTATATGTTAAATTTTATTATTTTTTTGTTTTAACATAAATACTTTTGTTATCAATTTATTTACCTGCTCTATAAATATTGTCTGCCTGAATTTGCCTGTTTGGCTGTAAGGCCAGTAAAGGCCCTGAAACCCAACAAAATATGCTGACGCAGGTATAAGAAGAAGAACACGTAGTAGATGCAGCCACTAAATTTGGAACTGATTGCTTATATTTTCACTTGAAAATGAGACGGAGACTCTTCCACAAAGTCTCACTTTAATCAGCAAATGGGGCTGCGATGGATCTTCTGGCCAAAGTGCCTACAAGCAACCAATAGCCACAGATGATGAAGGTGTTACAGATGCAAACATGTTCATGGCTTCTGTTGCTGTGAAATATGAATTTTTCCTAACAATGGTAGGCGGCAAGGTTCTCAACGAACTTACAAACACCAAATCGACCTTGGCATGCGCTTTTTCCAAAAAAAAACACAAAAACAGGAAAAGCAAAATTCAAGAAGATTTCTTTAATCGACTTGGACTGATAGTCGACCGCCCCAAATATGGATATGGTAACTCAAACGAAAATTCTTTGCAGCAAACAAAATTTCATCAGAAAAAACTGGAGTGGATGATGAATTTATCAAAAGATTGGGTGTTATTTTAAATATTATGAACTGCAAGGAAAACATTAACGGCAGCAAATTTTGTGAATATGCCACCAAAACTGCAGAGCTGTTAATCGAAAAATATCCAGGAAAAAAACTGACTCCCACGCTTCACAAAACTTTGGCACATGGCCAAACTATAATTGAATATCATTGCCTACCCAATGGGGAGATGTCAGAAGAAGCCCAGGAATCGAGAAACAAGGATTATAAAAAATTCATAGCTATGAATACATGTAAAATATCACGATCAAGAGAAAACGAGGATCTTTTTAATATGTTAGCAGCCTCTTCAGATCCACTAGTTGCATCCCTTAGACAAGTGAGCTCCAGTACAGAATTAACAAGTAGTTGTTCAAAAGAAATGTTAAGTCTTTTAGATATTCCTTCAAATGTAAATGTGGATGATTATTTTACAAAAAACTACTGATAAGACAAATATAACATATTATAATAAAAAAGCATTGTTAAATTAAATTTATTGACTGAAATATAAAATTATGAATCAAAAAATTTATCATCAAAATTTCTTTATAAATGAAAAAAAAATATTTAGGTACATATTTTTCAAAGGCAAATGTTGCACAGGCAACAAAATCCAACTTCCACAACATATTGCCCAGCTCTCAGATATCGTGTCACAATGCATGGGTACTTATTTTAAAGCCTGAACATTTTTCTTTCAATTTAAATTTAATTCATAAAAATATTTCAATTGGTTTAGAAAATATGAAAAAAATATGTATAAATAAAACAAAATCCAACTTCCACAACATATTGCGCAGCTTTCAGATATCGACTCACCATGTATGAGAACTTATTTTAAAGTCTGAACATTTTTCTTTCAACTACAATTTATTTCATTAAAATATGTCTATTGGTTTAGAAAATATGATTTTTGCAACGCTTTTTCGGCTTCCGTGCCACTGTGCGACGGCGCTTTTGTGACTGACTTCTTCTTCTCGCTGACGCTCATCGTTACTGCCGCAGAACTGCCAGCTCATCCCTAGACACCTTAAGGTGACAACTGCCAACTCTACTTCTTACATGTATTATATATTAGAAGCTACAATAAATATCATGAACGTGACGCAAGCGACATTTGGCTTGCCAAAGAAACGTTTACCTAAATTTGCAGTTACCGATAACTCGATAAATATTCATTTTTGGTATTCCAACAAATTGTATTCAAAATTAATTTACAACACTCGCTTTATTTATTTTTGCCCATATACACTATATACTATGTAGATATTTCATAGATACATTTGTATCTTTGTTAGCTTTAATATCGTCAACTCTCTCTATCTCCTGTTTTCATGTGCCATATTCCATATGCCTGGCAACGAACGTTCCATATACATACCTATGTAACATATACATTTGTATACGGAGCTCCTTTTTGGCTGCTTTCGTCGTTTTGCGTTTTATAATCGTGATATTTTATGCTTTAGCGCGCATTTCTAAAAACAATCACGCCACCCAGCGGCTTTTAGCGTGTGCCTCGTTTCCCAAGCCTCCATTTCCGAAAACGTAGAAGATACACCCGATTTGGTGTTGGTTGACGGTGTGTCTGTATCTGTATCCGCTCTGTATGCCTATGTGTATCATGTGTGCTGTGCGTCCCAATACGTTAAATAATATATACTATGTATTGTATTGTGTACTTACATATGTATATGTACATATATACGATTATACGCATTTGTTGGAGCGCATATCTTTTGACGTTGGGCTTTAAGTCGAGTCGTGTTTTGGGCCATGGATATTGAAACCTATGCCAGAATTGTCTTCCCAAAACATTGCACTGCTTGTTTACCAACAAAAGACTGTTGCTTTAGCTATGATATACATATGTGGTTTCTACTATTTGTTTTTGAATGGGTCTATGTATAATTTAAACATGGATCTCGTAGCCAAGGGCTAAGGTGCACCAGCAGCAACAACAACAACAAATGCAAATTGTAATTACTTTAAGCCTACATTGTACATAAACAGATGTGCGAGGGCAGGCTGACAAGTAATTGGCTTAGCTTTCCAATCAAAGAGATATTCGCTCGGTGCAAATTTCTGCCAACAATTTGATACCAAAAGAAATTTCAGACAAGTAACATCCTATTCTGCGACTTCTTCATTGCAAGCGCTGCTGCCTTTTCTAAGCTTAATGAAGATGCTAGGCGAGTGGGTCTCTCTCTCTCTCTCTTACTTCTTGTCGACACAGCAGCCCACTTGGCGCCCTGAACAACGTATTACTGTCGATAACTACTCCTCTGAAGTAGTTAAGGAATTTGTCAGCATTGAGCTCAAGCGTAGAACCACTCTTGCCAACAGGTCCTACTTTGGGCTAAGTTGGCAATTGAGAAGTCGAGCCCTTTCTCGCTGAACGAAGAGAACTCTTTATAAAACGCTAATTTTATCCGCCCTTATGTATGACGCAGATACATGGACAATGACGACCAGTGATAAGCGAGCCTTACTAGTTTCCGAGAGAAAAGCTTTACGTAAGATCTTTGATCCATCTTGCGTTGACGGAGAGTACTGTTTACGATGGAACGACGGCTGAACGAGCTCTACCGCGACGTAGACATAGTTAAATGCAGTGGCTAAGTCATGTAGTGAGAGTGGATGACGATGCTACAGCGAAGAAAGCATTCGAAAGATGCCCACTGGTGGTAAGAGCGAAAGAGGGAGACGCCCCTGCTGGTGACCTGGCTAGGCTTGAAAGCAATGCAGAAACGATTGGCGAAGGCTTCTGGATGCGGCCAACCTAAACGACTTTCTACGTCAACTACGATATATAGGTAAACTGCATGGTAGTTCTAAATAGGTTAGGCAGCACAGATGGTACGACAAGCTAATAGATTAGCTAACCAAGGTGACCAAAGACCTCCCCAAGCATTCACAGGCGATTACAAGAGTTGCTTGAATCTTGAGCTAGCTGGGTGCGGCAAGAGCCTTTGTCATGCCTGGAGATTCTTTTACTCAAGGCGAGAATGCAGTCTTTCGCTAAGCTTATAATCTTCAAGTTGCCAGATATTGTAAGTGGCAAACTTTTAACTGGAGGCTTATGTAATCTTTTCTTGGTTTATATTCCCTCTACTACTTCTACGGATTGACACCAAAGAGCGCAACCTTATACCACCCATGATCATAAGCACTTTATATTGGTAGAACCACCTGATTTATTGTGTATATTAAGTGTAAAATTGTGTCCGAATCGAGCATAGGTTATTATTCAATCGATAATTTTTGCTACGAAAAAATTCCAGGAAATAAAATAGTTTTGAGTTGAAACAGCAACATTGAGTATTGTAGATTTTGAACAAAGGATTTGGAATCGAAAACTGCTATCCATAAGCATTACGGCGGGAATTTCGGTAGATTTCTTTGTCACAATTTAAAAATTTAGATGTAGTATTTAATATGCGTCTTTCATAGAAAAATGGTACCGCCCATATATCTAGAAAAAGAAAAAATATTAAGTAGATGAAGAGAGAAAAGCATAAAGAGTTGTTACCTTAGAAAAACTCGCACGACTGATAAGAGTTGGAAATAGAGCTTTAAATAATGCTGTTTAAAAAAAATCGCATTATTTTTTTGCATCAAAAATAGATAGTAACAATTAAATAGAAACTTACTTTTTTTTTTTTGCAAAATTTGTTTAAATTTGAATCACGTATACCCTATATATTCAAACCATCACACTTTAGTTGTTAGAAATACAAAAACATATATAATTTCCAACAATGGGATTGCCCCTGAACACACACAACTGGATTAGATCTGTAGTACTGCTTTCTATGGATGCCGCCGCGGCAGAGGTCCTAACTTGCATGAAAAAATACCTCTACTCATAATTTAAAATGGCCGAACGAGACTGTTGAATTTTTTGTTATTGTGCCAAATTATTTTTAAAACTGGGAAATATTTTTTTTTTTAATAACATTTATTCACATTTTTTTCACTTATTTAAAATTTTAACTCCGAAGAAAATAATTTAGATGTTGCTTCTATAAGCTGCCGAACGATACTGATGAAATGAACTGCCTTACTTACGCAATACAAATTGATGTCAGATTTTGACATATAATTTTTAAGGCAAAGCACACTCAGTTTAGGTCAAATAAAGTTCATATTTATGGAATTTAAGCTCTATTGAACCTTATTATTTTGTGAAAGTGCAATAAAAAGCGTTTATTAGAAACATCTTCAAGAAAATTTTACGAGTTTATTGGAGACAAATTTTAGACAGATACAATCAGACGCTGTTAACCCACGCTATGCAATGAAACCTTTGGAGATTGTTTCAATAAGCAGAGTGTAAAGGAGATGCGCAGACTCTCTTCTGGCAATTCTCCTCAAAGACTGACAAACTAACAACAGATGACAACTACAACAGATGAGACCGCAATTACGTGGCCTTGTCGTATGCTAACAAGTGCTCAAATTATATTAAAAGCCGCCGCTGATGCTTGCACAAATTACTTACAAATAAATAAAAATTAAAAAAAAAAAGGATACAGCTCTGATTACTCAAGAATACAAATACATAAGCAGAGTTATTTGCTTTTGAAAAACTCTTTAGATTGCGTCTCTAACGCGAAGTTAATCAACCGGAAATGTTTTTAATTAATCAGGTTTCAAAATGGCGCATTCAACAACAAAGTCAAAAAGAACTTTTTTAAACAGCTAAAAAAAAGCTATCTTTATGTATGTAAAATATTTACAGCACACACATGCACTGAAGAAGTACTAAATGTGAAAGTGTGAGTAAGAGTGTGAGAAAAAGTAGAAGAAGCAGCAGAGAAGAGAAGCCAGAAGCAAAAGTTGCTGCCTATGGGCTGCAGCTGATGTCAGGCGCCATTGCTGTTTGGCGTCATCATTTTTATGCCGCTTTAAGTGACAATCAAACAGCTGCGACGATGACGACAGAAACGTCGACGTCGCAGTCGCTGTACAAAAAAGTCAACTGTCCTACTCCACATATGCTATGAGTACACACAACGACACACACACACACACCCCTACATACGCTCATATCTACTTATATATACATATATGCAAACGATTTTAAATTCCAACAAAAGTCAGAACGTGAGCATAAAAATATCTACGCAACTTTTTCAATGTGTCAAGTACAGTCGACGCGCTTAGAAGTTTGTCAGTGTGTGCATACATATCTACTACTTATATATGTATATGTATCTATGCGAGTTTGAGCTATTTTTGAACTGTCACAGACACACACAGTCGTACGTACTACCTAAGGGCGTTAAAACTTTTCCAATTCCCAGCAACAACAACAACAACAACTATAAGCAGAAGCAAAACATTAGAACACTTTAATAATCGTTAAACATTTAGTCACGTTTTATTCTACTATTTGAGTTAAGCTTCAGCTAACCCTAATTTCAAACCAATCGCCGCCACGTCAAACTCGATCAGAGCCCAATAGAGATGAGCGTTTGTTTAGTGCTGTAACCTTGTGTTTTTTTGACGGCACTAGATGATTCTATTTTTATGTGCATGCTCAAAGGCAAGAACATCGATAAGATATGCACGTGGGTATGCGCATGTACTAACGATCTTCAACACCTGCGCACTTGGTTAAAAAATTGGCTATGCAACTAAGCTTGGTAAAATTATAAAAGTTGTGAGGAGGCAAATCGCCACCTCACAACGTTAGTCAGTTTTGCCAATAGGGCCATAGGGACACTGCTTGAACTGCTTGGTGAGAGTAGCGGTGAAAGCGCGCCTTCTCTCACCAACACTAGTTAAGATATAACGGCCGTTATTCTGGGCGCGCTAATTATTGTTTTGTATTAGTGCGTAGGTTAATGGTAGTAGTGCATAGGTGTAAGTGTAGAGTAGGTGATAGAGATAGCGTTAGGTACGGCGGACTCTTTCTTTTCTATTAGGATAGATAGATAGATAAGCAGAGTGCCGTATAGGATTTATTAGTATACGTTTAGGCGGGAATTTAAGGATTTGGCGCCGATCGAGGCCAATATAAGGCGGATCTGCAGCCAAATCGAGACAGTCTTTGTGAGTTTGTGAAGTGGACAGTCTGAGAGAGTCTTCTAGTGAGAAAAGTATTAAGATCAGTGCCGCAGATTTAAAGGCGTTTTCGAGTAACAACAAGGATTTATTTAATTAGTAGCGCACCGGGTGCGACCGCGTCGGAGTTTATACGTTCCGTGAACGAGCCACGCCAAGTATTGCCATCACCCGGATTAACATCTGGGTGAGCGTATCGCCGCAAAAGGGCAGTAAATCTACTAAATTATTAAATCTGTTTAATTGGAAAATTGTTAGATTTAAGTTTAACTCTGTTTTCCCAAAATATAGTTTTGCTAAAAAGATTATTTTGTGTAAAATAGAAAGCGTGTGGGCTCGACTTACGTGTACTGTGATACTAGACTGCAAAAAGGCGGATAATATAATATTATATATTTTTAAGACTTAAAGCAAATTGTGTTTTGTTAAAAATATCGAAAGTCTCAGCAAATATTAATTTTGTTGTGACAATTACCCTGGGCATAGCTGAGCTATCCCAGCCGTTGTTCCGGACAAACCGGAGGTCGTTACAAAGTTTAATAAACAATAGTAACGTATTTATTACATTATCGTTTTCACCAACATTCTGGAGATCTTTTAATAATGTTTTAAGACCCCTTTAGTGCTATTGCAGAAAATTTGCATATGACGCTATCGACCTGTTGCAGACTGAGGAAAAACATCTGTAATTATTAAATTATCGTTTACACCGTGATAGCTGAGATTTGATTTTAAAACCTTTAGGTGCTATTGCAGAAGATTACCAACTAACTAACTTTATTATTTTATCATTTTCACCATCGTAATGAGATCTTTTAATAATGTTTTAAGCAGCAGATTCCACGAAGGAAACAAGTTTTTGTTTTTGCTAGTTCTATAATATTCAAAATTTTGAATCTTCGTATAGTATTTGCATAGTTGTTGCTTATTTCCAACTGAATTGCAACGAAGTTAAGTCTCAGCTAATTTTCAATGTCATTTATATAATAGGCTAGACTAGAAAATGTAGTAAGCCGAAGATTTTAGACTAGCTTCACGTAGTAGAAGTTGAAGTTTTTGGGCATAATTCAAATGTATCTAAGTACTTAAACAGAGCACAATAGATCCTAAAGGACGCAGCGCAGCTCTCCCCAATAATATAATATATACATAGAGTAGTACTTGGACCAGAGTGGTCCAAACAAAATATCTAAGCAATCATCTTTATATTTTTCATATCTAAGAGATTATGGAGTTTTAGGAATTTTTTTTTTTTTTAAATTATAGCTTTGGTACAGAACTCGGTCTCGGACATTAAGTCAGTGAACAACTTTTTTTGTGTAGCTGTGCAAGTTTAGTTCTAAGCTGGCTAAAAAGAATCATTTAAGCCAAATTTCATTCTGAACACTAAAATGTATATATTTGATTACCTTTATAGCCTCTGATGAACACTCTACAGAAGTGGTCGGGACGGCCCTATGCCGCGTACATAGGTATTATTGGCAGCAGCGACGTCGACACATGTAAAGAACACTTACATATCACATGCACTTGTGAGCGCAGCTAAAGACACGAAGCTGTCGTGACGTCACTGTGCCAATCTCAAAAAGGCAAGCCAAAATGTAACTGTATTTCATGCCTACCACTGCTTTACAGTTAAAATGAATAACTTTAAAAAGAAAAAGTGTATTCTTGCAGAACGAAATAGTTTGCATGGGTTTTTGGAAGTGTTAATATAAATTGCTTAGAAATTACCTTGGATTAGAATTTTATTGGTATTCTCACTTTCTTTTTTTTGTGAGCATGTATAGGTATAGTTAGTTCGTGCAAATGTATATAGCGATCAGAAGAAGGGGTGGCAGAACCCATACATTACATATATTCTTGATCAGCTTCAATAGCCGTGCCGATATTGCCAGGTCTGTCTATTCGTCTTTTCGTATAAGCAAAAGGAACTCAGGTGGCGAAGCCTCGTTGTTTTGTTTTTTTTTACTTTGAGGTAGCTGTCTTGTTGTTAAAACAAAAAACGTAGATTCCTACTTTGGTCTGGAAACAATAAAAAGTTAGCGCAAATTCTTTAGCAGCTTAACGACCTTCTGCCAAATAAATAGTTATACCAAGTACTGTGTCACGCGCTCATCTCTAACGCACAGCAGACAAAAACAGCTGAACCTAACTGTAAAGGCAACTGCCATTTTGTAAGTTTTTACACCATCTTCGTTGTATGTGTCTGTGCGCTTGCATGCCTGTGTATGTGTGGGCGCTTGTGTGTGAATATTTTCGGGCAGCTCTTGGCATCGTGCAGCTCTGGGTTTTGAGTCGAGTCGCGGAAAACACTTTTCACACGCATAACTGTAAAGTGAGTGACAAGTAGTCGTCAAAATAACGTTACCGCATATCGTGTACATACACACACACACATACAGGCATACACGTGCTGTATTAAGGAAGTGTTGAGTTGAAGCTTTTGTCAAATGTTGTAAACATGCTACTTGACGGGGCAACAACGTATAGAAGAAAGATCGCGTTTGCTCAGGTTTGAGTTGAAATATTTTATAATACTTTTTAGTGATACATGGAAAGTAAACATATGCAAGTAAAGACATTGCAAAGGGAAATGTTTTTGCAGTTAAACTGTTTGGGCAAGCGAAAAGCAAGAGATGAGAGAGGCACGTGAGGTTATATCATCGCAAAACTATAGCTTTAGCTATCAATGCAAAATTAGTCACCATTTCTAACTTTTGAGTTTATTTATGGCAAATAGTTTAAATTCCAAATCTCAAATGAACAAACACACCAGGAAGGAAGACTATTATTCGAGAATGTGTGAATCACTAATTAGCACTGCAACATAAGCTATTACAGGATCTCTTGTATAGTGACGTCATATGGTACCCTTGCTTGAAATATGTTTGTCCTGTGTAGGGCCCTCATCGCAGTTGTATAAGCATAAAAAACTAAAGTAACACAAAACATAAAAGAAAGACAGCAACTTATAAAACAAAAGAGGTTTTTGGAAACGTGTTTCTTTTAATGAAAACTGTGATGTAAATGAGTGCTTTTTGGTGTAACTGAACAAGCTAAAATATTCTCCAGTACGCTCAAAGCATTATTGGATACGCTTGCTTTTATTTTATAAAGATGGTATTTGTTTTCCCATCTGAGGAAACATGCCTACGATCTGCTGCTTCTATGTGACAGGCCGTTGGACCATTGATTTGGTTTGCGTCTTAGCCAGGCAACTCGGGATACTTGACAGTCTGAGGCATTGGTCGTCATCTTGGTCCTGTACTTGATAGTTAACAGATAACACAGCCACACAAAACCGACTATAGGATGCAGAGGTCAGACCTCAGTTTCGCTAAATCCGATTACGAAGTCCAAAAGACCCCAGCACGATACAGTTCTGAGATAATCTTCAAAATAACTCTATATACGGGTTTTTTTTAGATGTAACCTCAGAGCGCTGGCGTGCTGGTTTTGAATACCTTGGATTTGGATTTAGTGCACCCATAAACTTAAGGAAACTTCGTTACCTCAAGAAAAAAGCGTTGGTCGCGCCTATCTACTTAGTATTGTTGGATTTGGCTTAGGGCTGTCACCGCATTACCGATTAGCATGCAATGACAGAGTCCTGATAACCGCTTAACTGCCCATAAAAATGTATATTTTCCTCGAAGATTCAGATCGAAAAACATTTTGACTGTCTGCTAAACGTAAAAGATTGGGAGATGGGAGATTTTATCATCAACGTGAGCCAACTTTTATTCTGCTTATTTTCGGACGGAACTATAGACCCAGTGCAGACACACTCTTCGAATTCCAGTTTGGAAAAGTCAAAGAAAATAGAAAACTGATTCTATGAAAATTAGTCTTGGGTTTACTTACTCGTATGCTACACTGAGTTTAACGTGCTGCAAGAGACCGCACAAGATCGCAATGAATTCGATTTGTTTTTTGAACACCTGGCATCTGTCCAGAGCCTGTTTAAGCGATCGTTAAACTCACTTTGAAAACCGAGAACATATGCAGCTTACGTGACCAAGAATTTTCGAAATTGGAAAATTCCTTTAAGCACATAAAAACTTGGCCGCAATCTTATATATTCCTTCAAAGAGCATATGGACCAAAAATTATCTATTCTTATAGTCAATAAATTGATTTTTTTTTTACACAACAATTGCGATTTTTTAATTTTATTTGGCTTGGTTCAAGATATGAGACACAGTAGTTCAGAGTATACTCTTTCGAATCCTAAGCCAGCAACCATATAGAGATTGTTGCGAAGAGCAGCAACCATAGTCGCCATAGTTGGTTAAGGAAGTATTTTTCGATACCATGATAATTCGCTGTCAGGTTGGTTGGTTGGTTGAAGTGGTGGCCCAGTCCATGAGCCCAACTAGCGCTTTCGTACCATTTTGTTGCCACATCCTCATTTCCAACTCGTTTGTTGGTTGTTTGTGTAGACAGCTCGGTTAGATCCAGTCCGTGCGGTTAAGGAACCTCTGGAGGTCGTTGATGTTTATTTCCGCCAGCTCTCCCAGTCCATTAAAGAGCGGCTTTCCTAGGGTGTCCATTCTCTGCTTCCAAAGAGCAGGGCATTTACAGAGAAAATGAAGGATAGTTTCTTTTTCTTCTGGCTGGTTGCAACGGTGACAGTGGATATTGTGGTGAAGCCTCATTTTGGCCGCCTGTTCTCCCAGAGGCCAGAAGCCAGTGATGACTGCCACCAGTCTAGAGGTGTCTTTTCTATTCCTGTTTATAAGTGATGTTGCTTGTTTAAGGTTGTATTTAGGCCATAGGGATCTACTAGTCCTGCATGTTACAAGACTATTCCATCTACGATCCGCTATCTGCAGGTATTTTGTGTTGATGTTTCTGTTGACCACGTTAAGTGGTGTGAACGCCGGTTCCGCAAGAGCTTCACTCATGGCAGATCCATTCCTTGCCAGTTCGTCGGCTTTTTCGTTTCCCTCTATATGTATTCCTGTGTCCCGGGACGCAGATTAGAGTAACGTTATGCCTTTCGCTTACGGTGGTGAGGCTTTTCCTGCTGTGTTCCACCATTTCGGAGGTTTTGATAGCTGAATTTAGGGCCTGAATCGCAGCCTGGCTATCCGATAGAATAGCGATGTTGTTTTTGAATGTGTAGTCAGCGATTAGTATCCTACATGCTTCCCCGATCGCAAATACTTCCGCCTGGAAGACGCTGGATAAATTGGGGAGGCGTCGCTGTCAGGAAGTTGACCGTAATATTTTTATATAAAAATATCTCAAAATAATATTCATCAACTCTGACTGGATCTTCGCAGACACAACAGTTTTAGCTGCTGCTGTCCGGCACATCCTCTTGTAGCTGTTGCCTGGCTCATGCCTTGATAGGAGCTTGCTTTTAAGCTTTCCATTCTATTTGCATTTTTGTTATATTTTTCAAAATTTTTGCATATCCTGCAGCAGAATTTTTGTTATGAAGCCAGCTGTCCCGCTAACCAGTTGTGTCAAAAATTTTAATATAAAATAAGTGAGATGTCTAAATTATCTATTTACCAGAACATTTATGAGACAGTTTAAGCAATTAAAACTTAGGCTACAACAGCATGAGATTGCTTTTCAAAAAAAAAAAAAAAAAGCGCTGCCCCAAAAAGTATGCCTCACATTTTGTATTAAGCACCAAAAATTGCTATGCATGCCACAAATCAAATACCGTCTTAGCTCCGCGTAATTTCAATAACGATAACTCACAATTAGTTAGACCAACAACAACAACAACAACATACAAAGTTACAGTCGCAGTCGCACCATTAGGCAGCTCCAGAGAACTAACCAGAACCACAAAAAAAGAAAAAAAAAAAATTGTACAGAACGTTTTAATTTGCTGCAATTTGTGTAAGAGTTTGTTTGCCAAAAATAAACCCAAGTCCAAGAGGGTGCGAGGGTGTGTGTATGCCAAAGAACATTAAATTGTTTTTATGGCAAACATTACACGCAAATTTTGGTATGATGGGCGCAAAGCTCTAAGGAGGGCGTGTCAAAAGGTGTTACCTCTCTACCATACACACATACCAAAGTATTTTCGCTTTTATTTTCATTCTCTTCTTTTTTTTGCTCGTTGCGTTTCGTTTCGTGCCTTTTTCGCTTTGTTTGTAATAATGGCATCAGCAATGGCAATGGCGGCAGCAATTCAAGCGCCATTATAACAGCATCGAGGCGGCAGCAATGGCGGCGGCATTGACGGCGATGGCGACGGCAACAATGGCGGCCACCTTGGTGAAAGAAAACGAAAACTAAAGAATTAATGTGCACCGCAAAAGTTCAAGTTGGGCGGCAAGTAAATCGTCGTCGTCGTCGCAGTGCTGCCATGGACAGGCTGGAGCCTCAAAAATGCCACCGCGTGTGCTAAATGAGCCAATAAGAATGCTGGCTACAACAACAACAGCAACTTGCAACACTGTTGCTGTAACACTTTAGAAATCGTAATGAGTTGTACGCTTTGGCATCACAAGAGCGCCAAAATTGAGGTTTGAGGTTGAAAGATAAACTTGCTTAAATATTTTGTGGCAAAAAGCTCGCTGATACGTTACAAAAGCCAAGAGAGCAGCAAACAGAATGTAGCATATGCGTCAAAGTCGAAGCGGCTCAAATGGGGTTACCCTATGCCATCGGAGGTTCATTATTTGGAAAAAGGCATCCATACCAAGGTTATATGCAAAAATTCATGCCAGGCTACAATATTTGTTCGTCTAGGACTCCAACCAAGCAAGACTTTTCCAACACAGCTTAGTAAAAAAACAACTCTAAGTAAAGTAAAAATAGAATGCTGGCTCTTGTTTAAGAAGCAATCAGCTACTTTCGTACTGTGACGTCACAAGTACTGTAGTGGGATTATATCTAATATACTTTTATTATAATAGTCTCTGATTGCAAGCGCAATAATTGCTTATAGCTAAAATCATACACTGAAAAAAAATAAAGGACTTTCATGTCAAAAGTACACCAAAAGTGTAGTTCACTTATTTAGCATGATTTTGTGCCCGTCTTAAAACCACTTAACAAGCACATCATTTTGGTTTTAACCAGTTACCATTTATTGCCACTGAAGCTAGGTATATTTGTGGCTCATTTGCATAGTTCTTATCATTTTTTGAAGTAGGTGCAAATAGTAGGCGTAACAGCTTTCGAGCTTTAAACGACACATTTAACCATATTTTCTACGCTCAGCTAACTTTAACGACAACTGTCCGTATAATTTTATTGTTTGTCTAATTTAAGACGAAAAGCTTAGAGTCATGAATATCATGACCAGTTAATAATTCAAACATTTCGAAACAAACACCGTAGCGACATACGAACGCCCACAAAATAACACGCCCCGCTTGATTCCGAGCCGTATCAAGCCAACGTGGTAACTTCCGGTCAGTCAAGACGTGCTGTGGGCAGGCAATCCAAACCTTGTTTATGCTCTTGTGTGCAGCAGCAGTGTGTGTTTGTGTGGGCACATATATGTTTATTTCCCCCTTTCAGTACGTCGCACTAGTCCGAGACGCACAATTGAAGGTTAGTCAATTTTTTATGTTCCACACTAAGTAGGAATTTAAAGAGTTTACTCGAGCACTCTATTAAGGTACAATGTTTTTCGCAGCTTAGAAGCGCACTATAAAACCAATCCGTTCTATTGGTACTGTTTGTGTCTACTTTGGAGCTGCTTAATCTTATGTGAGACTTATCAACAAAGAATATTCGAATTTTTAACAGAAACCGCTTCTCAGACCATTTATTAGAAATATAAACAGTATACAAGCAAAACCCAACTGAGCGTATACTTATTATATTTACAGCTTGGAAGGTTGACCAAATGAATGGTTTCAAAAGCATAGTGCTCTTTTTCAAGGAAATGCACAGTAGTATTTTAAAAATGGTATTTGTTTTCCCATCTGAGGAAACATGCCTAAGATCTGCTGCTTCTGTGTGACAGGCGTTTGGACCATTGATTTGGTTTGCGCCTTAGCCAGGCAACTCGGAATACTCGATAGTCCGAGGCATTGGTAGTCATCTTGGTCCTATACTTGATAGTTAACAAATAACACAGCCACACAAAACTGACTTAAGGATGCAGAGGTCAGACCTCAGTTTCGCTGAATCTGATTACGAAGTCCAAAAGACCCCAGCACGTTAAAGTTCTGAGATAATCTTCAAAATAACTCGATTTATAGGCTTCTTGGATGTTATCTCAGAGCCCTGGCGTGCTGGAGTTTTTAATACCTTGGATTTGAATTTAGTGCACCCATAAACTGAAGGAAACTTCGTTACCTCAAGATAAAAGCGTTGGTTTATATCTACAGGGATCTACATGTGTTTGTCGCTGGTAGCGCTTATCTATCCAGTATGCTAAAATGGGCAGAGATTGAGTGTTGTTGGATTTGGTTTAGGGCTGTTACCGCACTACCGTTTAGCATGCAATGACAGAGTCCTGATAGCCGCTTAACTGTCCATAAAAATGTATATTTTTCCGGATACCAGATCGGAAAATATTTTTATTGTCTGCTAAACGTAATAATCCCCCAGATGAGGCTATTAACAGATGTGCGTAAGCGGAAAGCTTTTGAATGCCATACACTTGGGTATGGCCAGGGGCGATTCCTCTGTTGAATAGCTCAAGCAGCTCACAACATCCAGCTTATAACTTTTTGGTAGCCACCATTAAGTGAACCAATGTGAGAATGCAACTTTGTGTGACTGGACACATTATTTCCAGTTCACCTCCTACTAATGTTCAGTAGGTTGCGTTGGGCTAGTGACCCGACAGTTAAACTAATTCCACTCAAGAAACAGAAACTACCTCGGTTCTGTCCTATGCCCTGACTCTAGTACCGATATCTTGTATTCATACATAATCAGGCGTGCTCCGGTATCCGAATCAGAATAATTTATGCGGATTCGTTTTGAATCCGAACGTTTGATGCTCCCATTTCCACCAATCCGAATTTTTTATGTGCTTTGAAACCGACTGCTTTGTTGCAAGTGGAATGAAACCGAATCGTCAAAATAGTATTAAAAAAGCACAAATTTTATATTGAAGTAATTTTTTATATATGCCTTGATATTCTTAGATTCTATTTATGCTAACTTTAATTTGCATATTAGCTGCTAACTATTTTTAATATTTTTTTTGCTGACACAACCCAAAAATAGCATGCACAAGCCAAAACGAATTTTGGTTTTGTTTGTACATGTGTGTGTATCAAACATGCACACATGGCCGGTAAATGCGACAGGGTTCCCGTGTTACACAAATAAAATTCCCTTGCAACAAAAATAGTTAAATCGTGTTTAAATTTAATAAACATTGTTGCTAAATTAATATTTTTGTGAAATTTTATTTAAAAAATAAAATAATTAATAACTAGCTATATAAAATGATAATGAAATGTAAACAACATGTACTCATAAAAAGGTGCACAACTACGGCAGCCATGTCAGCTGTTTTGTATCAAACTAAAAACCATTCCGCGCCAACCAACACAATGTAACTACATTAATCAAAAGAATTTAATGCTAAAAAATTATATTTATTGCAGTGGAAAACAAAAAGCCGCGAGTAGGACATGATTCTTTCATTATTTTACGCCTTCTTTTAGCTTCAAAACAAGCAATTGAGAAATAAATGGAATTTTTGCAATGTTTACAATTTTTAACAAAAAGCAGTCAGCTGGTTACACCACACATATGTGAATTTATCAATAAAAACGAGGGAAATTTACAAATGTATCGAAAATAAATAAGGAAATTATCGACAAAAAATTCTGATTCCAGAGCACGCAAATCCGAAACCGAATAAAATTGTTCGGATTGAATTTTTCTGATTCCGGAGCACGCCTGAATATCAAGGAATTGACTGAACGCTGCCTGGAAGATGATACCCCAGCTTAGAATACACCAAAAAATTTGTTGCGTGACAGTTTTTCATTAACGAAAAACGTTCCTGCAACTTCTGTCATCTTTGAAGCACTCTGCTAGCACTGTCTAC
Source organism: Chymomyza costata (assembly GCA_018150985.1). NCBI lineage: Eukaryota > Metazoa > Arthropoda > Insecta > Diptera > Drosophilidae > Chymomyza > Chymomyza costata. The sequence goes on along the minus strand of JAECWU010000127.1, from coordinate 29,027,750 downwards.
CTTCCTGTCGGTCGAGCTCCTAGGAATAAGCTTATTCGTATACCCGCTTCCGTTCTCGAACTATCTTTACATATTAAAAGCTTATTCTTGTCGATCGCAATGTACTCCCAAGTCCTTTTAAAGCGGTGTCTCAACAGTTTTTAATAGAAGAACCCCGAGGTGTACCTTCTTCTGTCGACAATTATGAGCTAAACGTACAAAAGAAGACGCTGGAAAACGACAGAACTGGCTACCTCCAGATTGGCAGAGTTCACTTTTAAAGCGGTGTCTCAACAGTTTTTAGGAGAAGAACCACGAGGTGTACCATCTTCTGTCCAGAATTATGAGCTAAACGTACAAAAGAAGACGCTGGAAAACGACAGGACTGTCTACCTTCAGATCTGCAGAGCTCACTAATATATTCCCTTTCGGCATAGCACTTCCCAGTCTCATAAAAGCGCTGTCCCTTGAGTCTTTTCGAGAGATTCACGCTGCTGTTTTTTCTTTCGTCGACTATTAAGAGCTTACCATATGGAGACAATAGGACTATTTAGCTTACAGTGCTATAAAAGCTGAGTTGCAGTCCTTTCCAATTTTCTGTCGCTTCTTTCTTCATGGTATCTATGCATCTGTGTCTATGGTAAGTTCGTTAAACATCTTTAGAGCAAATGCCTGCTTTTGTTCTTTCTTTCTACCGTGATAGATCTGTGTATATTGTAAGCTCAGCGGAAATTATAGGGACTGATAGTTTCCAGACTCCAGTAACTTCTTCTGTTTAGAATCGTTACAGATGCTAAGCTCTTACCTCCTGATGTGGGGGCTTACTGCTTCCTGTGCTCCCTGATGATTTTGCTTAGGCAGCCAAAAAGTTCCTGGAAGTACATAGGTGGCGACTGACCTCTCTTCAGACTTGCAGCTACCCCTAAGGGAACTACAGACGACTGCAGCGGTGGCAATTGAAACATAATAAGCTGTATAAGCGGTGGGTACGGAAGAATTGCAGCGCATGCAGTCTATCTATAGCTGTAACTGTGTGTGTTTGTGTGGGAGCAAATGTATCTATGTGCTTTAGGGTGTGTGCATTTATGTGGTAAGATCCGTGTATATCCTTGTAAATTGGCGCATCACGCTTTGCAAAACATTCCACTCGCTGCATTTCAATCATTATTGTTTTATTTATGTATGCTTGAGTATCTATGTTTCTGCGTATCTGCGTAACTGTGTGTCTATGGGTGTATCTATGTGTGTTTGGTGGGTGTATTTGTAACTAGTAGAGGATTAATGTCTTGTCGTGCTAAAAGTGCCAACGGTCTGTTCAACAATAGCATCCTGATGTATCTTCCGCATGGTGCCATGCCATGCCAACGGCATTTGCAACTCAATTTGAATGCCAAAGGTAATTGTGTCCAGAAGCTTACATGTAATGTATTACTCGCTAATGCCCTGAAAAGTATGCTAAGAAAATTGTTAGCTTATGTAAGTTAAGACTACAAATGAGCTGCAAACCTTAATTAAGTAGGGTTTTGTTGTTTGGCTTAAAGCAACCAAGGTCTAAGCCAAAAGTCAAACATTTTAAAATCACAGAAGGTACTTTAAGGACTATGATGAATATTTTGACATGAAGCATTTTTTTTGTAGGATAATTAACTAAGAGCAATTATTGAAAGCATTTTTTAGAGAGTGCCGCCATGGGCTGCTCTTTTGATGGGGCTAGAATTCTTAATTCGGTTTTTGGGAACCTTTTTTGCGAAAGTACATTCTTACATTTTTGCAAGTTAGTCAGTCACCTTTGCAATTTCATATTTTTTGTAATACACCAAACCCATTTCAAATAATTTTTTTTTGCTCCAGACTTGGCACCAGTTGCTAGATTGGGCTCTACGCCCGCAAACAATTTTATCAAATAGTAAACTGCCAAAGATTATCAACTTCAGACATAATATTTACTCAATTATGCGCCAATAAACGCGCCCCAAACTTTCTCAATAAAAATGAAACGTGTGCGGCATATTAAATCAATATTGGGATAGACCCATTGACCCCCCCGGCCAGCTAATCCATTGACGATTGGGCCAGTTCCAGGACAAATCATACACACAGACTGATAAACGAACAAATTTCCAAGTTGGGGTTCCTTCAACTACGCAGCCTGCCTAATGAAAACAAAAAGCAATTGTTATTGTTCAAAGCAATTTTTTTGTACATATTTATAGGTATATGGTGTTATATAAATAAAATGCAATCAAAATAATCCATATGTATCAAAATGTAGGTGGTATACTATATACTATACTTTAACCGGGCCTAGTTAAACGTAGAATTTACTAAAACTATTGAAAAATTCAGAAGGTTGTTACAGGAACTGCTTAATGCGTCTACAGACCATAAACTAGATGCAATTATAGTCAAGCAGCGGAAAATCATATTTTCTTCTAAAACTCCTAACTTCCATAAAATGATGTATTTTGGGGGTTTTCTAAGAATCTTGTTGTGCTATGGGTTTTTAGACCTGGAATTTAGATTCAGCGACTTCAAGAGCACCATAAATCGAAAAAAACAAACTGTATGTGGTTTTTGTAGCTTATCTTAGAAGACTTGAATGCGTGGGTTTTTTGGACCTCAGATTTGGGTACAGCGGCTCGAAGTCCATATTGTAGCTCTGCCACGTCTAAGGTTCATACACTTACTTTTTTTTTGTGTAGGCCTGTGTTATAGGACTTCGCGATTTTTTATTGGTTCTTTTTTTTTTTTACTGTGAACTCATAATATGGCTTAATAACTAATTTTTAGTAAGTTTCATCTTTCATTAAAAACAAAAAATTTTCCAAATATCTTTGTTTGTTTACGGCAAATGACTTGTCGCAGAAAAGTTCTCGATAACTCGATAAGCAATTAGAATTAAAAAAAAATAGTTACGACCTGAATATTGGCTAGAGCCTCTCTTATATAAAGGGTGTTTTTTTTAACAGCGTCCGGATTTTCGTAAGGGATATCTCTGAAACCAGTTGTTACTTTTGACAAATTTAAATTTCATTTTATTCAGTAAGGACTAACAATTCATCATGGTAAGATTTACACCACAACAACGTCTTCAAATCTTCGAGATTTACAATCAAAATCAGTTTTCTGTTGTAAGAACTTATAAAGCTCTTCGTACAATTTATGGACCGAATACTCGTCCATAAGAACGTGCTATTCGTCGTGTTCTTGATCATGTACGAACTCATTTGATATTCCACGATGTCCAACCACCAATCAGAATAAGAACAGCACGGTCCGAAGAAAATATCGCTGTTGTAGAAGCCAGTGTAGAGAATAAATCCAAATTTATCGATTCGCAACGTGTTACCGTCAATGGTGATCGATACAGAGCGATGATCAATGAATATTTGTTTTCAAATTTACGTGACATCGATGTCGAAGAGTTCTGGTTACAACAGGATGGCGCTACGTGCCATACGGCGACCGCAACCATTGATTTGCCGAAAACTCAATTCGTTGAGAAAGTTATTTCAAGAAATGTGCCCAACAACTGGCCGCCGCGGTCTTGTGATTTGACCCCTTTAGATTATTTTCTTTGCGAACACGTCAAGTCTTTGGTTTCTGCAGACAAGCCAGCAACAATTGACGACTTGGCAATCAATATAAAACGTGTCATTACTGAAATACGGCCCCAAATGCTCGATAGTGTCATCAAAAATTGGAGCCACAGGATGCGCTTTGTAACTCGATAGTCGTGGTGGTCACATGCCAGAGATCTTTTTTAAATATTAAATGATACGAAATTATCTATCTTATAAAACCATATTTGGGCTTATTACATTAAGTTTTTCTATGTTTTATTTAAGTTTGAAATCCAAACGCGCTTAAAAAAACACCCTTTATTGTAAAGCCATTGAAGCGATCGATTTAAATAGTTATCGATAAAAAATATGAATTTTGAGCAAAGAATTTGCAACTTGATTTTTTCGCTCTGTCAATTTGTTGAAAGTCCACATCGATTTGAAAAGCATAGTTATCCATATCGATGAATAATTGGAATTTTGAGCAAAAAAATTTATGACTTTAATATTGGTGATCGATTTTAAAAGTTACTCGTTAAGCTAAATTACAAAATTTTCGAACATTTTTTTGTTTTCAGAGCTGTTTAGATCAAAAAAAGAAGACCTACGAATAACTTTTGGAACAAAGCTTCAGTTTTAAATAAGATCAAGGAACCATACGTAGCAGTATCAAGTTACCAGAATCTTGGAAATAAGAATTCTTCAGACGAGAGAATACCCGCCAAGGGGATGCGTTGCAGTCTTTACCTACAAAAAAAAGTTATAAATGTGGAATTTTTAAGGTAATTGATTTGCTGGGCTGGAGTTATGTAGAAAAATTGGGCTTGCTGAGCAAGAAAGTCTAAACTATTTCTTTTATTAGGCTCACATGCGCAGTGTCGTAGGCTAGTTGCTAGTACTCTAATTTGTAAATATTCATATTGTATATTTAAATGAATAAATAAATTTGATGACTTGAATAGACGTATCTACTAAAAGCGGAATTTCTTAGACATTCATAGAGGGGCTCTAAATTTCATACATTATTGCTATTACTTTTTTACCCAATAGTGGATTTGTAAAACTCGGAATTCGTCTAGAGTTAATGAAGTCAGCATAAGCTGGTAACCCTACGAGTAACTCCCAAAACCTCGTCAGATCGACGCACATGATTCAAACATTTTCCCTGCCGAACTTATGTTCTAAGGCGCCTTCTAAAAATGTTTGCTAAAGAAAATATTTCTATGGAAATTGTTCTTACTGGTTCAAATATATTTCAACCTATTATAGTTATTCTTGCAACGTTTCCAATTATTCAATTTCAAGCAATTTTCTGCAAAATTAGCAAATAAATTGTTGGAGCAAAATAGTTGGAGCAGTTCCGGAAAGAGTTTGTTCCTTACAAATTGTACCAAGTGCTTAGTCAAGCAAATGGAAACTATTATTGTTTACACTATCCTACACAATCGTAATCCATTTGTGACTCATAAGCATTTCTAAGTTGGCCATTGTGTGTGTGTATTAGTTGGTTTTAGCCAACATTCATATGCAAATTACTTGGCCCAAGCAAATATTACCACAAAATGAAAATCTGTAAAGGGTCAAGGACATGCTCTGTGCTTAAGATTATTTTTAGTTAATACTGAATGGACTATTTGCTGGCAAAGATCTTATACTTGACTTATGGCTAATCTTGTCGAGATAGACGCTGTTCAAATTATTTCAATGAAAGTTTCAGGATTTTTTGCAATAAGTTTATTACTGATGCATTGAGGATTCGCAGAAATCGTTCTACGAGCTAGATTTCTAAAAAATGTCAACTTTTCATCACTTTGATTAGCCAAAATCTAAAATTTAGTATTCTAGAATTTTATCAGCTCTAAAGTTAGCACAGTTATACAAAATTAAATCAACTTTCGGATAGCACTATATCTATGTATATAGGGTGTTCCGGTTGGTGTAAAATTTGTCAGCAATCAAAATATTTCGAAATTAGTTTTTTGTTGCTGGTTTTAGCTCTTAAACATTCTACACTCTTAAGCCAGTTTAATCAAATTTCCGCTGCCTTTATTCATGGCCTTTGTGCATTTTGGCCAAAATGGCTGCCCACTAACTTGTTATGCCTGGCTTTGTTGTTTTTGTCCAACCTGGCACTTTTTAAATGAATTAGAAAATCAAATTAAAAACTTTAAGCAAGCAAAATATTTGCCTTTTAGAAAAGTTAACAGCCAATGGTTACTGGAGTCGGGGACACTACTTGAAAAACTTTACTGTAAATAAACTCTATGTGCATGTGTGTCTGTGTTGGTGAGTGTGTGTGTGTATTTGTCAGTTAGTGGCTTGAGGATTGTGGCACGTGCAGCCAATTTAAAGGCATAAATATTAACTTATTAACGACAACTTCATTATCATATTAATCATCATTATTATCGTAATCTTTAACATGGCAGCCAAGGCTAACAGCAGCCTTGTTTTCTTTGTACAGTCTGTCTGGCGACTGAGAACAAGATTTGCAAAGACAAACAACAACAACAAAAACTAGTATTACAAAAAGTTTCAACAATTTTCAATACAATAGCTATTAAGCATACGCCTCGTAACACACATCGATGGGTTTTTTTTTTGGCTTGACTTTGCACAGTGGTTGTTGAAACAGATATAACTACAGTTTGCTCAGCTTGAATTTTCAAAATTATTGTGAAAAATTGTTGAACACACTTTTAAGGCAAGTTAGTAAGAAAATCAATGTAAATTAAAGAGAAGGCCAACTTGTATTTTTTTTTAAATGAATACAAAATATATATGATGAAAAACAGAAAAAAACAATTTATGTTGTAAAAAAACAAGATTAAAGAAAAACTCAATAGAAGGCCAACTATTGAACAACGAATTTTTTTTAATAAAATATAAAATAAAAATTAAATATAAAATATTTTTTATAAATGATAGAAAAAAATAATTAATTTTTTATATTAAAAAAAGCATAGAGAAACTAAAGAGAAGGCCAATTTTTGAGCAAAAATTTGTTTTTTTAATAAAAAAAAATAAAAAATTAAATAAAAAATATATTTGATTTAAACCCGAAAAAACAGCTTATTTTTTATAAAAAAAAAAGAATTAAGAAAAGCAATAAAAACTGAAGAGAAGGCCAACTTTTGTACAAACAATTTTTTTGAATCAAATATAATAAAATAAAAATTAAAAAAAAATAAATATTTTTGTTTAACAAAAAAAAAAAAAATGTATTTAGAAAAAAAAATATTTAAGAAGATTTATAGAAACTGAAGAGAAGGCAAACTTTTGAACAACAAACATTTTTTTTTTATTAAAACAATAATTTAAAAAATTTGATAAAAAATATTTTTGATTATAAACAGAATAAATAATTTATTTTGTACAAAAAAAAAAAAACAAGAATTAAGAAAACCTATAGAAACTAAGAGGGCCAACTTTAGAACAAAGAAATTTTTTCAATAAAATAAAAATTAAATAAAAAATAATAAAACAAAAAAAAAATATTTTGCGAAATTAATAATGAGAAAATTAAAAGAAACAAACGAAAAGGCCAACTTTGGAACGACAACTATTTATAACCTGTACGGTATGGTACAAAGGGTATATTAAGTTTGTGAAAGCCAAAAACGCATGTAACATACAGAAGGAAACGTCGGAGACCCCCCAAAGTAACCGAAAAGATGATCAGGGTGACTAGAGAAGTCGATATACCCATGTACGTCTGTCCATCTGTCCGTATGAACGCCTAGATCTCAGAAATGGTAAGAGCTAGAGCGACCAAATTTTCAGATTAGATGCGTATTTATGTCAGGAAAGACAAGTTTATTTTATTTTCCAATATTGGGGTTATATTATATAGCTGCCATAGAGATGTTTCAGAGGACCTCGAAAAAAGCAAAAGTTTTAGATGGATAATTCGTTTGTTTATGAAGATATCATAACCAAATTTGGCACGCGGAAGTTTTTTAAAGTTCCCAAGCACTGTACCAAATTTGATCAAAATCGGTTGACTATATCATATAGCTCCCATAGGAACGATCGGTCAAAAAATGAAGGTATCGTAACCCAAATAGGCAATCAAATGTCTTTTAGTGTTCTTAAGCAATATACCGAATTTTATTGCAAGCAGTGGTACAGGGTATCCCAAAGTCGTCCGCGTCCGACTTTAACGTACGCCATCTTTTTTTTTAAATGTTATGAAATAATAAAACATAAAAAATTATTTTTGGACTAAAACAGAAAAATATTTTATAATAAAAAAAAAAAGGAATTACAAAATTGAATATAAAGCCAACTTTTGAACAACAATGTCTTCCATCAGCAAAGCGCAATAAAAAATTTGATAATATAGGGTTTTCCAATAAGAGGTGTTATTTTGGTATTTAAAGAAAAATGCCATTTTTTGAGATAAATGATCGGATGTTTATTTCATAATAAAGAGGTATGCCATTAATAATGAAAAACAACATCAGCCAAATGGCCACCACGACCACGCTTACAGGACCATATCCTTTTCATGAAATTTTCCATAACCAAATCGCAAATTGGCTGCCCTATGTCCTCGATAGCCTCACGAATTCTATCTTTGAGGTCTTGAATCGACGCTGGGCTGTTGGCGTAAACCTTATCTTTCACGTGGCCCCAAAGGAAGAAGTCGCAAGGTGTTAAATCACAAGATCTTGGTGGCCAATTGTGATCACCTCTTCGAGAGATAACACGGTCCAGAAACTTTTCCCGTAAAAGAGCAATGGTTTCGTTGCTTGTGTGGCACGTACAGCCGCCTTGTTGAAAGTAAACGTTGTCCAGATCAATACCATCCAACTCCGACCATAAAAAATCATTAATCATCTCTCGATAGCGCAATCCCTTCTCCGTAACTGTTGATCCAACCTCATTTTCGAAAAAGTAAGATCCAATAACCCCGCCGGACCATAAACCGCACCAAATAGTCACACGTTGAGGATGGAGAGGCTTCTCAACAATAACTCTTGGGTTTTCCGATCCCCAGATGCGACAATTTTGCTTGTTGACGTAGCCACCGAGATGGAAATGGGCCTCACCGGTCAAGATGATTTTTCGATGGAAGATTTTCACCATTTTTGTAGTGAATTTTAATAATTTCAATGCGTTGTTGAAGCGTATATCGTTCAATTTTAAGTAATGGCGTAGTTTCTAATTGTCAAATGTCAAAGAATAAAAGCTTCAAAAGTGACAGCTATCGAAATACCGGGTGATTCAAAATAACACCTCTTGTTGGAAAACCCTATATAATCCCGAAATCGAAAAATTGAATAAACTGCACTGAAATTATGTTTACAACCAAAGTTTGGTTGCTCTAATTCTTATTACCTCTGAGATCTATGTGTTCACAAAGACACACGTCACACTGATCATATTTTTGGTTGTCATCGTCGTCACCTTCTCTTTGCTGCATCAAACATTTTCAACTTGCACAAAATTAATATACACTTAAGCTACAGGGTATACAAAATTTGAAGCAATTCAATAATAGAAGTGAAAAACTAAGAATTCATGCTCCTCGACAAGACACCGATACACTGATAGTTGGAGCGATAAGGATTTTTGTATCTTTTAAGCTTTCTTGCATAGAATATTAAATTTTGCACTTAACTTCTAATGTACTCCAAGTAGAGTGTATTAAAACTGATAACAACAGCTGTCCATGGTACAAAAACAAAAATCATCGATAAGCCCAGCCATAAATAATTCCAAGAAAAACGCCGGGACTGAGAAATACAGCGCAACTTGGTGATTAGCTTTTACAATTTATTAAAAAAATGAAATAAAAGAAAAAAATTAATTATTTTATTAAAAGATTAAAGAGAAATGTGCAAAAGCTTTTGCGCTTGAAAGCAATATGCAACATATTAACTGCATGATCATTTATTGAGACTAGTCTGTTGAAAGCACTCCACTGAGTAGTACCTAGAACTAAGATGAAACTGCACGTAGTTTTATTAACTTGGTTTATTGCACAAGCCTTGTCAAAAAAGCCGCCTGAACCTGCTGCGGAGACATCGCTGGGCATTACCCATGGCACACTTGCCGCTGAAGGTCAGTTTCCCTACCAGGTGGGGCTTAGCTTCTATAACTCCACGCATGTCTATTGGTGCGGTGGTTCCATTATTGGCCAAAATTGGGTCTTAACTGCAGCTCACTGCATCAGCAGGTAAGTGGAAGGCATTTGTAAGCTTTTTATGCTCTTGCTGTTCATTGCAGTAATTACAATATAATGATCATCTATGGCACCATTAAGCGCAACAAACCCAGAATATACTATATCGTCAAGGACACCGACAGCGTCAAGCATCCCAAGTTTGATCCGGCTACGAACAAGAACGATATTGCCTTGATTAAGACACCAACCGTCGCATTCACTGACTATATCAACAAAGTGGAGTTGCCACCCATTGATACCAAGTATCCAAGCTTCGAAGGTCAAGAAGGCTATATAGCCGGCTGGGGCAAGACCTCGGATCGTGCGGCAACCTGGTCCATCGACATGTATTTTAGCAACTTTACCATTGTGCCCAATAAAATATGCGTAAAGAGATATGGCAGCAAGAGAGCTGGCAAAAAGACCATGTGCATCGGCACACCCGGCGGTACCTCACTTTGTCTTGGCGACTCTGGTGGTGCCTTGGTGCATAAGGTGACAAGAAAGCTACTTGGCATAGCCTCATTTGCCTCGCAAAAGGGTTGCGAAATAGGTGAACCAGTGGTCTTGAATCGTGTAACCGCCTACTTGGATTGGATTAAAAGCATCAGTGGCATATTTTATCCGAAATTTGTTAATCGAAAGCCAAGAAAATTTGAAGAACTTTAGGAAATAAAGTTTTGGCATTGGCATCTATGATAATCAGGATCAGCATATATGATAATCAGTTAGATTTTAAAGTCTTAAAGTTTTTGTTTTTTTTTATTTATATTATATTTAATATTTTTGTGCAGTCTTTCCATTCAAATGACACGACTGTACAATATTCTTTGTCCATAACAATTTATTTTTTAAATATTTTTTTTAATAGACTAGATATTTTATATTAACGTTAGACTTTACTTATAAATGAAGAACAAACTATTTTTTTTACTAAAGGGTCTAGCTGGATAAGGTACTGGAAACTGCCCCCAGCGCTTTTTGAAAAGTAATGATGCAGTTCGATGCATAATCCAAAAAAAAAATTTTTCGCAAAATTTCAGATCTTAAACTTAATGCGTTGCGGCTTAATTTAAAAAAACGTGTTTTTCGTTTTTATTTGATTGTGACTAAACTACTGAATATTTTTGAACCATTTTTTTTTTTTAATCTAAGTTGGCAACAGGGCTGTTTAAAAAAAAATATTTCATTATTTTTTAGCCAACAGATTTTCTTAAAAAAAAATATGAAATTTTCTTATTTTTTTTTAAGTATGATCCAAAAATAACTCAATCACCATTTTTTTTTAAAACACGTGTTTTTATACGATCTTTATTTGCTGTGAATATGAATCAAATCGATTTGGTGGAACAATGTTAAAAAAAAATAAAACTAAATTTTTTTTTTTTTTAACACTAAAAAAAATTTTTTTTTTTTTGTGTAATTCATAAAAAAATGCTACAAATTTTTTGCGGTATTAAAATAATTTTTTTTTTTTCAATGTAACTGTAAAAAAAAATTATAATTATTTTAATATAAAATAATAAAAATGATAATTTTGTATTTTTTTTTTATTTGTTGTCCTTATTTATTACCAATATTGTTTTACAATAAAATTCAAATCCAACTTATAACAACTTCAAAAATATGAGGAACTATGAGGAACACTGCAAATAGGAAAGTCCACCAAGCGCTAGCTATCTTTTTGTTTAAAATGAGAACTGGAAACTCAAATGCAACCATATCTGCTATCTTTGGATTAGCCCGTGAACAACTGGTATCCGAATATTGCAAGGAAGTGCTCAACGCGTTTGAAAGAGAAATATTGCCTCGGCGCTTTGGATTTGATGCCATTACTGGAGAAACTTTACTTGCTAATACCTCAAATACAGCCCGACAGCTATACGGTTTAAAAGATGACCAATTGGTAATTATTTGTGATGGAACATATATCCGCCATCAAAAGAGTACAAATAACGAATACCAAAGAAAATCCTACTCCGGTCAGAAGAAGGTGCCTCTATGCAAACCATTTACGATATGCACTACAAATGGTTTCATCATAGATATGTGTGGGCCATTTACCGCTAATTTGAATGATGCTGACATTATGAAAATAATTTTACAAGACCCAAATGGCCTAATCAAATTATTGAAAACAGATGATATTTTTGTGTTAGACCGAGGATTCCGGTACGTAAAAGAACAATTGGAGCAACTTTGATTTAGAGTGTTTATGCCGGCTTTTAAAGGAAAGCGGAGCCAGCTTACAACAGAAGAGTCTAATGAATCACGTTACGTTACCAAAGTACGTTGGGTAATTGAAGCGGTGCATGGTGCCATCAAGCAAAAAAATTAGCTTCTGGATCACAAACTGGACAACAAATACTTGCCACAAACTGCAACATTTTGCCGTGTGGCGAGATTTTACACAATGAGTTTGGGAAAAGGCTTGATTCCGATATTGGGCTTTCAGCACAAATTCTCGCCGCAATGAATGAAAAAAAAAGGCGAGAGCAACACTTTGGCTTTGGAAGTAGACTTAAACCGTTGGAGTAGACGAAAAGTTCCGTTTACAACTCTAAATTCAGAGGAATTGACAACTTTTCCGGAGTTAACAGAAAAGCAACTAACCATTTTTTTCACAGGTACATATCAAATGTCACAAGCAGTATCATATTTGGATGAGTTGATTAATGAAGACGGTACTATCACATTGCAATACGCAAAAATAGCACCATCTATAATCAAACTATTAGTCAAGTCTCGGCACGTTGCTTCAAAAACATACCATTGTTTCATTGATTTTGAACCAAATGTTAATGAAATCTCTGGCATCAAACGACACTGCTGTGACTGTGCTAATGGTAGGCGAACTGTGGGGTGCTGTTCCCACATTGCATCTATCATATATTATCTATCTTATGCACGATATTTGTCTAAAATAATTAGACCAGCTGAGATACTAAGCCGTTTGTTTAAAGGTGGAAAAGTTAATGCAGTAGTAAATGAAGATAGTGACGAAGATGAACTAGCAACCTGATGTAAACCTTAATTAATAATGTTATAAACAAAATTTTTTTTTTATTAATTTTATTGTAAAACAATATTGGTAATAAATAAGGACAACAAATAAAAAAAAAATACAAAATTATCATTTTTATTATTTTATATTAAAATAATTATAATTTTTTTTTACAGTTACATTGAAAAAAAAAAAATTATTTTAATACCGCAAAAAATTTGTAGCATTTTTTTATGAATTACACAAAAAAAAAAAAATTTTTTTTAGTGTTAAAAAAAAAAAAAATTTAGTTTTATTTTTTTTTAACATTGTTCCACCAAATCGATTTGATTCATATTCACAGCAAATAAAGATCGTATAAAAACACGTGTTTTAAAAAAAAATGGTGATTGAGTTATTTTTGGATCATACTTAAAAAAAAATAAGAAAATTTCATATTTTTTTTTAAGAAAATCTGTTGGCTAAAAAATAATGAAATATTTTTTTTTAAACAGCCCTGTTGCCAACTTAGATTAAAAAAAAAAAATGGTTCAAAAATATTCAGTAGTTTAGTCACAATCAAATAAAAACGAAAAACACGTTTTTTTAAATTAAGCCGCAACGCATTAAGTTTAAGATCTGAAATTTTGCGAAAAATTTTTTTTTTGGATTATGCATCGAACTGCATCATTACTTTTCAAAAAGCGCTGGGGGCAGTTTCCAGTACCTTATCCAGCTAGACCCTTTATGCGTTTTTTTCAAAATAAAAATAAAAATGCTTAATGTTTTTTTTGAAAAATGTTTCCATTTGTTTAGACATAAAATACATATAAAAATGTGATATTTTCTAACTGTGAGATAAAAATATATATAAATCATAAATAAAAAAAAGCCAGCATCGCTTGTACTATTCAACAAATCAAATTTTTTAAATAATTTTCGATATTTTTTTTGTACTACAGTAAGCACATTCAATAAAACAAATTTTAAAAATAATTATCGGTAGCTTTCTTCGCTAAAAACTTAAAACAATCGTTTTTTTGTAAAGAAGATGCCTTCAATAATTATATATTGGGTCGTTCACTAAGTAATTTCGTTTTTTTTAGTGCAATTTAAACACGATTTTTTTTATTGTGTAAAACATTTTATGAAATTATATATTCTCCATTTTGATCCAATACCTTTTGCCATCTTTCGGGCAAGAGATTGATTCCACGCTCATAAAATTTTTGATCCTTGCAGGCAAAAAACTGGTCCAAGTGGTTTTTGACGTCCTGATTTGAGGTGAAGGTTCTTCACTCCAAAAAATTTTGCAGAGACCGGAATTAATAGTCCGAAGGTGCCAAGTCTGGAGAGTATGGTGGGTGTGGTAGCACATGCCATTCAACCTGCAAAAGCTTTTGGCGAGACATCAAACTTGTATGAGGTTTCGCATTATCCTGGTGGAACACTACACCTTTTCTATTGATCAATTCTGGCCTCTTCTGTTTGAGTGCATCACTCAATTTGTCCAGCTGAACACAATACACTTCAGAATTAATCGTGGTATTGTCGAAAAAAAGCTCAAAATCCTTTGAAATCCCACCAAACAGACAACATAACCTTTTTTTTGGTGACTATCGGTCTTCTAAGTGGTTTGAGCTGGTTCATCCTTTTTAGACCATGATCTCTTGCGCTTTACATTCTTGTAAACAACCCACTTTTCGTCGCCAGTAATAATGCGCTTCAAAAATGGATCACTTCTTTGACGTTTGATAAGCAAATCACAGTCGTTAATGCGACGAAGCCAATTTCGTTCTGTAAGAACATGAGGAACCCATATGTCAAGCTTCGAAATTAATCCTAGACGTTTCATGTGCTTGTGAACGGTTGCGTTAGACAAATTTAATCTTTCAGCAATCTCTCGAGTTGTTATTCGACGATTTGCATCGACCAACGACTTAATTTTATCCACATCGGCTTCAAGAGGCCTTCCAGGACGTTGTGCATCCTCAAGAACGAAATTTTGCAAACCAATTTTGGCATTGGCGTTCGGTCAACACATCTTCTCCGTACACATCACAATAATTTTCGCCTTGCATGAACTGAATTTTTACCCTTTTCATAGTAAAACAGTAAAATATGCCGAAAATGTTGTTTTCGATCTTCCATCTTTGATGGGGCGCCAAACAAAAACTATTCCAAAAAATGTAACAAAATTTTTTACAAAAAAGCCTTACTATATCAGCTGTTCAAATATAGTATAAAGGTAAAGCGGTTAAGTGTGAAGTTGGCTGCGAAAAAATTCAATAAGATCAGCTGTTGTCATCAAACGAAATTACTTAGTGAACGACCCAATATTTTTGCTTAACTCGCTCAAAAGAGACTCATAGGGTTGGGATCCCCAAAAAAACAAAACACTAAATAAGCCTTCATTCCAAACAAGCCGAAGAAAAATGTGAGATACGTTGAAAAAAAAGCCAATAATCATGACAAATTAATCAGAAAGTTTTTTTTTTTGTTAATTTAAAAATCTCGTTTTTAAATAACGATTTTTTTTAAATTATCCCGGAAAATCTGGACTTAACCATTTAAATTCGAATAAAGGCATAAAATAAAAATCTTTATATCTTAAAAAAGCGGCCACGAAATCCAAAATCGTGAGACTAATTTTGGTCAATGGAACAATCGTGAAAAAAAACATTTTTTTAGCTCATTTTAAAAATAAATTATTTTCAATTTTAGCATAAAAAGATGGCGTACGTTAAAGTCGGGCGCGGACGTCTTTGGGATACCCTGTACCACTAATTGCAATTAAGTCCGATATATTACTTAAGCACTCTAAAATACAATTGATTGCCTAATTTGGGTACAGTATCCTCACAAATAAACGAAATACAACGAATTTTGAGCGAAAAAGGTTTTTTTGACAGATTTTGCTTATGGGAGCTATATGATATAGTCAACCGATTTTGATCAAATTTGGTGCAGTGCTTGGGTACTCTAAAAAACTTCAGTTTGCCAAATTTGGTTATGATATCTTCATATACAAACGAATTATCCATCTAAAACTTTTGGTTTTTTTCGAGGTCCTCTGAAACACCCCTATGGGAGCTATATAATGTAACACCGATATCGAAAAAATAAAATAAACTTGTCTCCCCTGACATAATTACGCATCTAATCTGAAAACGTGGTCGCTCTAGCTCTTACCATCTCTGAGATCTAGGCGTTCATACAGTCAGACGGACAGACGGATAGACGGTCAGACGGACATAGGTATATCAAATTCTCTTGTCACCCTGATCATACTTTAGGTAACTTTGGGGGTTGTCCGACGTCTTCTTCTGTATGTTACATATATTTTCGGCTTGCACAAACTTAATAAACCCTTTGTACCATACGGTACAGGGTATAAAAATTCGCCCTGGAATAGATCGTACAAATGCTGTTATGGGACGGTCTGGAACGCGACAGAATACCAAACGTCTGCATTGGGATGGTTGAAATGGGATTCAGTTTGCTTTTCCGCTGCCATTTCCCTAAGATCATAAGAACAAAACTCAGCAACAAAGTAATACAAGTGCAACCACTGTGCCTTGGTCACAGCTGATTAGACACGCTGCTCGAAGCAACTGACAAGTTAGCCAAGAAAAGAGTTGAACTCAAAGACACAGTAAAAACAACTAAAAGGAACTTAACTGAAGAAACCAAGAAACCAATAAAACAAATAGACAAACCAAGAGACGACATACAAACCATCAAATGGCCCAAGTCAAAGGACATCAGGCTACAAACTTAAACAGCTGCACGCACATTTAGTCCTTTACACACACGCACATAAAACAAAAATAAAATGTATATTTGTAGCTTTGTTGACATTATGTATACGCACAGTATGCTGCTTAAAACAGTTCGAGTACGCTGCTACGAGGGATGCCTAAATATGCCAAGTTAGTGATTTTGTGTGTCGGATAAATCTTATTTTGTCAGTTCATTCAGTCATTCATTCATTCATTGATTGTGCCATCAATCAATCAAGCAATCAATGAATGACAACAACTTAACACTTACTGCACACAACCCAAAGCTGGTCAAATGAGCAAACTCTTTAAGCGTCTTTTGAAACGATTATTTGTCAATATTTTTTGGTGCAATCAATCAATATGAGCTGCTAAATATATATCAATCAATTCTGCAATAAAATTAAGAACAAAAGCTAGCACCAACATTCTTTGTCTACTTTTTGGTTAAAAACGATGAAGATTTTAAGCACTAAGTGCCTGGATGTACAACAGTCTCAGTCAAAAAAAAAAAAAACACAAAGTTTTCAAAAATCTTTTTAAGATAAGCGATTTTTTTAACTAAAGCTAACAAATCTTGAGAAAATATAGCGGAAGCACATGCTACAACTCTACACTGACTGATTCCGAAAGACTTGACAGTGGCCCTGGTAATGGAGTGTACACTGTTATAAAAAGCACAAGTCATTGGATGACGTGAGCTTGAGCTAGGCGAAGCTGCCAAGTCAGCGTTCCGAGAGTAAAGATGTACCCAGTCCAGTCTTGTAAGCCATATAACCAGCCAGCCAGTTGAAGTTACTTACTTATGCCGAATGAGATGACGGCAAGGACGATAACAACTTTGACTACGCACATACATTGAATTGATGTACATATGTAACGCACACACACTCGCCTTATACACATACCTACATACATATATGTATATCGAGGAAGCGGGAAAACTTCTTACAGGGACTAAGCAGCAGCAACAAGGAAGCAATGAGGTAGATGAATGTAGATGATGCCGAAGAAACAAACAGCAATAACAACAAAAACAGATGTCAACAGAGCCAAGAGCCAAACAGTGAACAAATTTCATAAAATGGCCAACAACTCTTCATACACACATAAGGACTACGCATAACCTGACTAAATGACTCACTGACTGACTGACTGAGTGACTGACTGACTGACTGAGAAGAGAGCTCACAGTTTGAATGAGTTTAGCTGAAGTTATGGATAATACCTCAAGCAGCTAGAATGCCAGCAGCAGGCAGAAAAGTTACTTAATAAGGATGTGGGCCACAATCATCATGAAGATGACGATGATGAAGCTAAAGATGATGAAGTTGATGATGATGCTGATGAAGATGATGAGTAGATGACGCTGCATATGCGTTGAGCTATGTATGTTAAATAAAAAAAAAGCATAATTTGAAAGTTGGTAAAAATGGCAAAAGCAAACAATAACACGTTCGCTCTTTTTGACTTGTTTTGATAACAATATTTGCAAAGGATCGACTACGAACAACAACAACAACAAGGACAACAAGGACAGCAACAACAACGATTACGATTTTGCTTTATGCAAACAAAAACAAAGGCAAATGCTAGAGGCAAATGGGTTTTGACTTCTCGAATGGGATTGGCAATGGCAACTATATAGTATTAGAGCTTGTTGCCAAGTTCCTGGCAATAAATAAAAAGCTAAAAGTGTTGGCAAAACGAATTATGCCACAAAATAGACACTAAAGTCACACTTCTTTGACAGCTGGCAAAAATCCTGTATGTGGCATGTAAATCAAACTTTTAACTTTTAACGTAATGCTATATAAAATGCTGTGTATTAAATTTCTCATATAAATGGGCTTTAAGTTTTTATTTAATTTTCTTGAAAATACTAAGTTTGCAGTTTTTACCCTCTATTAGAAGACTCTGCGCGTTAAGACTTTTCAGTTGACAAAACTTTTAGTTGCCTATACCAAAATGCTTCTCATCATCTCGCGTCTGTATGAACATCTTAATATCATAGCCCAAACAGCTAGAGACACAAATTTTCTCCAAAAGATGCACAATTTGTTGATACATGTCGACGTCTTAGCCCCTTAGAAGTTATTTAAAGCCTACACTCGTCAAATCGAAATTTGGCACAGTTATATGCACTTAAAAGATCTAGGCAAAAATTTATTCATCTGTTGAGTATCTAGCATGGAGAATGCTTCATCTCAGATTAAAAAACAACATCTTAGAAATTCCTTTTTGTCAGGCTCAAAAAAAAGCTTAAAAAATGTTGTTTCGAATGAAAATTTCTTTAACCATGAAAAAGATTTTGAGATGATAAAGTAATCTGCAAGAAAAAATTAATGCATTGAAGGTGGCACTCTTCTGGTGCACCCATCTTTATGGAATTTCGATAAAATAATCTCTCTCTCTCTCTACTTTAGAAGAATTAAAAAAAAACCGTCACAAGTACAGTACAGGCCAAAATTATGAATACACCTTCAAAAATAACGTTTTATCGAAAACAAAGCAATTTATCTGCTTTTTCTTGTTATGGCGAAATCTTTTCAACTGACTAGTTTCTTTGGACGAGTTTGTGAAGTGTTTCTACTAGTATGTTTACCGGAGACATTGTCATATATGAGGCTGGCTAAGTGGTTGCATATCTCTCTTATGGCGATCGAGCTCAGCTCATAGAAGCTCTAAAGGATTGATCTCAGGGCATTGTGGCCATAATCCATGATCTATTGCACACCAAGATCTTCTTCAAATAGCCGGCACACAAATAAACCCTTGACCAACCAAATCGTTTCCAGATATGAATCTTTCGTGAGTTTTCCATCAAATTTCTTGAGTGGGACAATAATACTGCCACATCCGTTTGACCATACTAATTTACTTCGGAGGTGGATATGGATCGGTGTGTCTTGAAGAACTTTAATAAGTGGCGGTTATCTGTTTTGGATGTTTTTCACAGACGTCCACGTTCAGGTCGGTTCTTGTTACTCGCGGCTTAAGTCTCTTTGCCACGTTTTCTGAATACCACTCTTTAAAACCTTCCATATTTTGGCGATTTCGGATTATGACGATAATGACAATTGACAATAATAACAAAATACTGAATTTTCTTTAAATCGGCAAATAAATTTGTATTTGTATTAAAAAAACAAAAAAATACCAAACAATAGCATTTCATTATAAATTTTGGGGTATGCATATTTTTGGCCTGTACTGTATATATACTCAATCTTCTGATATTTAAAAAATTTTCCTGATTGTCATGTTTTTGATTGCATATAAATTTATATGCTTATGACGTAGTTGACCCAAAATGTGGGACCCTATTCAGATTAAACAAAGCTTACACTTTAATGCGTGTACCAAAACTTTCCATGAATATATTTTTTCTAGCTTCAGAAATCTGATACTAAAATTATTAGCAAAATTTTTCATGAAAAAACTTTTTCGAGCATTCAAAGTTTTCAAATTAATTATGAGAGTAGCACACGGGGCTGACAACCTGCGTCCAAACCACTTCTCATATTCCTTTCCTAAACTTGATGCAGTTTTGCAATTTTTTTTTGTTTTAGTTTTTTTTTAGGAAATGAGTTATATCTGTCAGACTGCAATCCAAGGAATTTAAATTTTGTTTCTGTTTTCCTTAAACAGAAAAATGTCAAGTATTGGTTTTTGTTAACTAGTCACAATGCAGTGCCACACACATCCACGCAGACACTGTCATATAAGTGTTGTACAAATGCATACTATGTGGTGTGTCCTGCAAATGTTTAAGGCTTTAATTAAAATGTCAGAATGATGTGTTGACAAGCCAGCACTGGACACAGACAAAGCAAAGGAGAGCAGGTGGGAGGGGGGGCGTAGAGCAGCATTAGACACATACCAAAGTCAAACTGAACAAAACTTGGAAGTGCAAAGTTCTGTTGGCAAATTAAATAATAGTAAAGTTCTTTTAAGGATCTGCACCTGCTGCTGGTAAACATTTTGTGTGCAGCATTTTGCACTAAACTGTCATTAAATTTGGATGTACTACATGAACCCTCTAGCCATGAACATAACTCAAAGCCAATGCAAAGGATTAGGAAAGATGCTGCAGCTGAAAGGGGGCGGCTAACATCCATCTATCCATCCATCCCTGAAAGTTCTCTATTTCAGCTGGATAAAATCCAAAGAGTTGGTTCAAACGTTGTATACGAATTTTGTGGGTTGTTGTTGATTGAAAAATAATTAAATTTCCTTGAGGAAATTGCTCTGTGTGGCAACGCTTAGCCTTCTATACTGCTTTCCTCTGGCAATATGCGTGCCAATCGGCGTATACGCAACGTAAGCCTTTTTCTTTCCTGCCAAACGCCAATGTAATAGAAAATTAATAGACCAGCGCCATTGTGTATGTGACGACAGCAACAGGATGTGCGTCTCATTAGAATGCCTCCGTGCAGATACAATATCTTAGACCTATATATGAGTATATCTCATATTGAGCGAGGGCTGCTCGAGAGTTCTGTTGGTCTTTAAAGGCGCAGCTCGTTTAAGTGATGAAATGCTTGAGAAACAGTCCAGCAAATCAGAATAATAATCGTTGGTGAACTTTTTATCCTTTCCAAACTAAGCTGAATGATTCTTAAAAAAAATGTATCATGGCTAAGCCACAATGGCTGCACTCTCTTACAGAGTAGTCGACTAATTGAACTGTTCCTTAGTCTCTGGCTGTGGCGGTTCCACGGGGGCTTTTCGGTTCCGTGGTCCTGCCTCCCCACCCCCTGGCCACAAAAGTTTGAAAAATGGGTTGAAAGTCTTTTGCGAGCTCTGATATATATACACTTCGTGTTGAACAACCCCTCCAAGACCAAATCCTAGATACGCACCTGGTCTCTGGTGTACTATGATGAATCTCAATTTCATGCATTTCGGTTGATCATCGCCACTTCCTCTAAAATGGTAGCGCCTATGGTCCAATGAGAGCAATCGCGTTAACCATTGGGCGAATACCTTTTTCTTATCTAAATATTCACATTATTCGTTCGAGGATATTTATGAGTGTACCTTGAGGTTGTCTTTAGCTCTAGACAACAGATTAAGCAAACTTATCAATCCACCCTTGCATCTTGATTATGTTCTATCTATCTCTGCGCGTGTATATCCGCCCATTTGTAGACATAACTATATCTTAACAATATAATATTGGATAAATGGAGCTCCGTTTCCCTTCACACAATTAGTGCAAGTCAATCGATTTTGATATTTATTACGACCTCCCCCCAACAGCCCCACACTTCATCCAAAAACCCCCACCAAATGAAATTCACTTAACAGCTCATAATTCATTTGCCGCCCTAGTACATAATATACACACAGAGCACACCTCACAGTGTGTGGCCGTGCTTATGTGTGCGTGTTTTATGTGTGACCGTCTGCGTATTTGAGTGTTGTATGTGGCATGTCATGAAGATCGGTGTCAAGATAATAATGTGGCGTTAAGTGCCCTGCTGCTGTGCCTTGTCCAGCTCGTATCTGTGCATTTGACAGGCAGGCAACTGTTGACAACGTGGGGACAGGATTACCAGCACTTTTAGTGTTGCCACCCCCAACCAAAAACGGATACACAAATGGCTGTAATGTAGCTGCTCAGCTTGCACCTATCAATGACAATTGTCGAGAAGCATACCTGTCGCTTGACAGAGTATCTGACATTAATCAACTGTACCGGAGTGCATTTAGATCTTTGTCTCTGAATAAACTGGCATTGTTGTGTTTTACAAATTTTAAAGACTGGATGCACAGCTGCAGAGTGGTCCCTTTGGCTGGCACTTTTTTAGTAATTTGTGAAAAGAAACAATTTTACTGAAGGCACAATGCAGCTCTTGGGAAATCTTAGTTACAGTGTGAGAAAATGGTTTCTGTCATCAAAGAAGTCTGAAATAATTGCTATAAGAATTTGGATGTTCCAAGACTTATTTATATTATATTAAAACGCTTTGTTTCAAAACGATAGCCCATTCTAAAGGTCGTCACACTCGGTATGTTGGAAGACTACATGGTTGCTATAGAAAAAGCAGCAGGTACAACATACTCAAAAATCCAAGTCCTACCTCAGCATTTATATATAAGAAAGGGCTACTAAATACTTTTTTTTCAGCCCTTTATTGTGACGAAGAAATTGTCTTAGTCTTTTAAGCTGTGCAAGTTGCTTTCGGCCTCGAAAAAATATTATTACTCATACGCACCTTGGGCTAATAGTATTATTAAGGTCTTAAGACCCATTCATGGTAAGATAAATATTTTTCTTTTTTTTAGTAATGTTAAGGTCTTTGAGATGGTGAAGTGAGTCCAAAGTGCTCTGCTGGCTAACATGCAGATATAAATTCCTACATATATTGACTTTGAAGAATGCCTCTTGCAATTTAATCTCCAGGATAATAATACAATGTCCATAAAAATGCAGCCACATGCAGGCAAAAAAACGTTGGCGGTTTATTTGGTACCGACAAGGATTTCTGGAACTCTTTTACAGCTCATATTGTTGCTGGAAGCCGACTTGTATCTTTTGCTTCCTGCATACATCATCAAAGGCGGAGATCTTTTTCATCTATCTAGATAATGCAGGCAGTTATTACAATTAGAGGTTAAACTAAAGAGTTCTTGAGGCACACTTCTGCTTAATAATATTTATATCCTGCAACTGAATTCCACCAAGTATTAGGTATATGTGTTAACCTAACATGTACCACCAAGATGCATTTTTTATAAAGTTCAATTTTGAGCACACTACTGTCACATCAGGAGAATATGGTGGGTGAGGAATCAATTCGAGCCACAATGGCGAATGAAAAGGATTTTTTTCCCCCACATTGTGGTCTTTTTTAAATTGCAAGTCAGACCAATAGCTTTGTTTATTTCACGGTTTGCGTAATGCCTTGGCTAAGATATTTGAAATAAGCTATGAGACAGTTGTTTGGAAATCCATAGACATCACCTTGTTGGCCGACAGAGTTCCGCCTTGAAATCTTTAGAAGAAATGCACTGCATCGACTATTTCTTGGTCTCTAGTGTCTCGTGTTGATTACCCGCTCATGCCTGTTATGGTTGTCCCCAGATCTAAAAATTTGACAAAGAATAAATTTTCTATTGCTGCAGCAACTTGCAATTGAATTCCACGAAGGAATCTTTATATACCAACAAAATAAAGAATTCAAGCAGTTCATTCTTGAAAATACATTTAATAAAATTTTGGGTTTTACAGACAGTTTAAGGTACAACCATAGATAACTACAACAGCAACAACATTTTAAGACGATCCACACATCGGATGCACACGGTACATAAGGTCCACAATCAACACGCAAACGAACTGAAAAGAGAAAAAGAATTATAAAAATAAAAAATTTGAAATATTTTTACTTACTTGAAACTTAAGGAACACAAAATAATAATGAAAATGTTACTATAACCAGATGAATGGGAAGTTTGAGGGTTTGGGAACTCAGTCGTTGTTTAGACACATATTCGAATACTTGAAATTTAACATAAAAATTTTGTACACTTTTTTTTTAAATTTTTTAAACAAATAATTTAGATGTTGCTGGTACAAAAGGCCAAACAATACTAATGAAATGGATTTCTATACTTAAGCATGACAACTTTAATTCAGAGTTTAACATTTTTTTTTAAGGCAAAGCACACTTGGTTTCAGTGGAAAAGGTGAACTTAAATATAGTTAGGGATGCAACTGCAGCAACTATCGAAGTCTTTTTTTTTTTGCTATATGGAATTGTAATAAAACATTAATTATGTACCGTCTAATTAAAATATCCTAAAAAGCTAGAAATACTCTGTGAAGTTTATACCAAATCAAATTTCATGAAATACGCTTTTGGTGGTTTCTAAGGTTTTCATCCTGAAAAAAGTATTAGAATGGGATAAGAGAAAAATATATTCTTTTAAGGCAGTTCATCGGGGAAACTGCCACGACATTCCACAAAACTATATGAATAAAAAAGCTAGAGCCGCCAAATTCGTTCTCTAGAGTCATGTGAGTCTAATTAATAAAATAACGTTGACATTTTTAGAAATTAGTTCCCTCTGCCTTCCACTCCACCTACAATCCTCAACTTATTAATGCAAAAAATGTCGCAAATGGTTCGCTGGTTCGCGATATTCCAGTGGCGGGTACCACCACGACTGATACACATAATTGTACCCTGCATCTTAAGACAAGAGGCTTACTGTGCAAA
This sequence comes from Chymomyza costata, assembly GCA_018150985.1. Classification (NCBI taxonomy): domain Eukaryota; kingdom Metazoa; phylum Arthropoda; class Insecta; order Diptera; family Drosophilidae; genus Chymomyza; species Chymomyza costata. The sequence continues at coordinate 29,003,040 of JAECWU010000127.1, read as the reverse complement.
TACATGCATTATAGAGAAGAAGCCGAAATGCCTCCGAAATGCGGTTGTCTGTCGATAGCTACGTCTGTATGAACACCTTATAAGAGCTAGGATAACCATGATGAAGTAAATTTTTTTTATGCCATCCGCCTCCGCCCAAATAATTGAAAATCGCTTTTTTGATACAATTTAATAGTTACAGCTGAAAATATGGCGTAACCCCCATACAGATACAATATATTGCCTCCAATTCTCTCTAATGGTGAACGAATTATCCAAACATTTTAAAGTGTTTTATTTGGTCATTAAACAGATGAAATACTCCAAGTTTCAGTTTTATCTATGACAGATAACCATAGCCCAATATTCCCCCTTGGAGTCGCCTACTAAAAAGCGCGAAAAACAGCATCTCATCTTATGCGCATAAGCCCAAGCTTCCAGATTTTAAGATAAAAAAGGAGCGTAGCCCAAAGAGCTTTCCAAATGTACCTCCAAATTTCATACGTTTCATGCAAAGGGGTGAAAAGTCTTCTCTAAAATCTGCTGAAGAAATCCATGTGATAATGAAAAAAATGAACCGCCATTTGTGGACGAAAATTCCAAAACCGTGCCTTCTATATAAGCAATTTTTACTCAGGAGCAATATTATGATATCCATTAAATGCAGGAGGACAACATTTTGCTGCCCATGAGCGGAACCACGGACGCCTTTCTGATGATTTATTTTGTGATAAGGAGATATCTAGAACTCTTGCAGTTTTTCGTATGCGATTCGTTAACATATTTTACTTTAGAGTTAGTTTCACTCAAGGCGAGAAGGCTGCAGTCGTCAAAATAGGAGGAACAAGCTCGAACAAGAAGTGAACGAGTATGTGGACAGGCTAACGTGCAGAAATAGTAGAAATCGGTACAAATCCTTAGTAGTCCTTGAAATAGCAACCTTCTGCGCCAACAGTAGCCTTATAACGCGATTTCAAAGGCACCTTCTGGACCTCTTTTTCAAAGATACCTTCATGGCTCCTAGAACGTCTTCTACGAAGCAGTATCGGTTTTCCTTGAGGCTCCGCTTGTACCGAGGAAAGAGCAAGTAGTCCGGTGGTGCCAGATCTGGACTGCAAGATGCAAGGTGGCAGCCCTGTGCTTCGCCACAAACTCCCTTACTAGCAGCGCGGTTCGCCACAGCGCGTTGGGCTGTGTCTGGAGGTGGACGCGATTGCGCCACCTGGCAAATCGGGCATTCCAAAATTATCCAGTGGTACCACCTCCCTGTGAACCACATTACGAAGAGTCGTCACGACGGTCAAAAAAGCAGAACAGCCGATTAGATTTTTCTGGCGTTCTTGGTACGTGAGGAATTACATACTCGGAGCTCTGGGTTTTGTTCTTCATCGCGGTTTTCCAAAAATTGTTGCAGAATTTAAGGCGTAGCGTTGCGCGGATTTTTCTCCACACTGGATGCTTAGTCTATCCTGACCTGCGGGAGACTACCGAAAAATATCTATCTCTTCGGCAGGCTTCCTTCTACAGTCCCTCTACTGTAAACCCAACACCATCCACATAAAATATTTATACAGTACGCTTTTTAAAATAAAGCATTTATTACAATATTTTGCTTTAATGTCATTTTAAAGTTGTAACAAATATATAGAAAATTGTGTTTACGTAGATGATTCAGCTGCGACACTTTAAAACTAGAAAGAGAATTAAAGAAAGTTACCAACTTTATAGGGAAGGTTTAAAATTTTTTACTTACGATACGCTTAATAAACTTCTAAAAACTATTGGAAGAGTTGATGATCAGTGTTGGATAGTTGATAAGGGAAATTTTACAAAATATTACCTCTTTGTGTATTTGTGTTTAACTTCCGTTGGGTTCCATTTTAGATGTATCTGCTGACTGAATATTTTAGTAAGCAATTAATTGAAATCTTAAGCACGAGGACTTTGGGTTCCACGTGAAGAGAATGCATAGTCAACCGTTCAACTTATAACTAGAAAGAAGGAAAGTCTTATAACAACTACGGATCTGAGAAATTTAATAGAATATTACCTTTTGTTCAAGACTTTGTGTTTGTTTTTGTGTTTAAGTTCCGTTGGGTTCCATTTTAACAGTTTCTGTTGGTAAAATATGTTAACGAGGGCGTAACAAAAATTCGTAATATAAAAATCGCCGATAAGTTAACGTCATAAAATTCAAGTATATGTTTCAAAAATGTATGACCAAAAAGTTTGTTTTCCCATTTTTTTTTATTTTTTTTTTATTTTTTTTTTTTTCACAACAAAAAATTTAAACAAATAATTTCGATGTTACAGCTACGGCCGGCTGAACGAGACTGATGAAAAAAAATACTATACTTAACCAATACAGCTTTTTAGGTCAGATTTCGAAAATTTCTTCAAAGCAAAGCCCACTTAGTTGTGATTGGAGCTTCGAAAAGCTTTAGTGCAGTTTGGGAAAGCTGGATGGATGTGCTATGCTGTCTACGAGCACCGAGGCCCCGCAACTGGATCCATACCCGAAACCAACTTAGTCTTATGACATTGTGCATCGAGTTAAGAGTTATATCGATCTTCTCGTGTCATTCCTGCAAGTACGTTTTGGGAAGTTTCCATCTTAATTTCAAAAAAATACCATGCCAATATTACTCAGGCACTTCTTGAGTCCGTACGTCAATATCCTAAGGAAATTCTAGCCCCATCTGGATATTTTCTTAAACCTCAACAAGTTTTTGGAACCGAGGAGCTGTTTGGACTGCCTTAGGCCTACAGTGTTGTTCCAGTTTGTTTTCCTTTTCGATTTCTTGCCTTCTTGAGTCGCGTGATGTTGTGGCTACCAAGAAGGAATATCCATCTTTTTGTCTCACGTTCTGCAAGTACTTACATATATTTTGTGAAATTTTCTCTGGTACAAGTATTTCCTGAGCCTGCATTGATGCGTAAGTCAATATCCTAAGAAAATTCTAGTCCATTGAGGATATTTTCTTCAATCTATGCAAGGTTTGTGTTTCGTTTGGCTCTCTGCCTCAGAAGGAGCTTAGTTTTCGCAGCACTATTCTTTGTCCAATTCTAAGTTACTTCGTTCCCGCACATTTTTCTATGCGCTTGGATCCATTTAAGGTAGACTTTATTGTATTATCCTAGATGGTTTATTTTGGCAATAGTTTCTTTAATCGATTTCGATTTCATTTTTGATCTAGCCACCGCAGAGCGATCTTTTGTTGAAGACCCGACTGTAAGCGTTATTCCATCAGGTCCATTTTTGTTTGTTTTATATCACATCAAATATTTTACTCCATAACTTACAACAAATTTAATTTTATAAAAACATGGGCAGATTTTTGTCATGTTAGTCATGAGAATGGGATCAGCTGGTTTACACAGAAAACTCTGGAGTAGTTTGGCCTACATGAGGCCGTAGTCCCCCAATAGGTTGTCTAGTCAAAAAGAAGCTGATTTTTTCCGCCTTGACGTTACTGAGAATTAGTTACTTGCGGTGAAAATCATCAACGGATTGGGTATACCCAGATTTGTGAATTCCATGATCTCGAAAACGTATTGAGCTGGGAAAGTCAGATTTTATCAAAGTGGCGCGTTATCTGTATGCGCTCATATGGGCATTAATGCAGAAGTACCCAATAATAACATTCACCAAATAAACTCTGCATTTCTGCCCAACCAAACACTTGACTACGAAATCTGGAACATTACTGCCCAAAACAGTGTTGTAAAAAGCGCCAAAAAATTTATTTGCATTAGAAGAGCTGAAAAATTATTGTTCTTAGCAATAGCCAAGACTTTTAAACACCTGATTGTTATGGCTCACAATTTTAGTCGGGCACTTCTGCATTACTGCCAGATAAAGTGAAAGAAAATGAAGACTGACTACAGAAAAGATTCTGTGAAGTATAGTCTTGATAAAGTGAACACTTTCATTATGTTTTTATGAATACTATTATGTATTATAAAATCTCTTTCTGTAAATAAATAAATAATACATAAAAAATAATTTTTAAAATCTATAGCCAACGATTTGATTTGTAAGTCTTGCCAATACCCACTCAGTTCAGCAAAAAAGGCGAAAAAAATTGAAGTAGCCGAGGAATCATGGAAAATTGAACTTTGAAATTGCAGAAGAAATCCACTGCCTCAACTCTTTCTTGGTCCCTGGTGTATTGTGTTGATTACCCGCTCATGTTTCATATGGCTTTCCATTGCTGCAGAAATTTGCAATTGAATTCCACGAAGGTATCTTTGTATACCAACAAAATAAAATATTCACGCAGTTCATTCTTAAAGATACATTTAATCAAATTTTAGATTTTACAGACAGTTTAAGGTACAACGATAGATTACTACAACAGCAACAACATTTTAAGACGATCCACACATTGGATGCACACGGTACATAAGATCCACAATTTACACAAAAACGAACTGGAAAGAGAAAAAAAAAATAAATAAAAATATTAAAAAATATGAAATATTTTTACTTACTTGAAATTTAACAAACACAAAACATAATAAGAATGTAACTATAACCAGATAAATGTGAAGTTTGAGGGTTTGGGAACTCAGTCGTTGTTTAGAAACATATTCGAATACTTGAAATTTATTTAACATAAAAATTTTGTATTTTAATTTTTTTTTCAATTTTTTAAACAAATAATTTTGATGTTGTTGGTACAAAAGGCCAAACGATACTGATGTAATGGAGTTCTATACTTAACCATTATGGTTTTTTATGTCAGACTTTGACTTTTTGTTAAAGCAAAGCATACTTGGTTTAAGTTAAAAGGGTTAGGTCAAATTTAGTTGGGGAGAAAGCTTGCGAAGTCTTAAAGTCATGCAGTAGTCAGTGACTGATACAGAGACCTAAGCCCAGCCAGTTCTTTACTAAGAGCGTAAATGAAACTAGATTTGAAAGGAAAATCCTATCGGCCATGTCGAGGTCTGTATGACGTCAGGTGGGCTATGATGCTGAGTGTGGTCTGATGTAGTTGCGGAGCTATAATTATACTGCCTCAAGATTTTGGGAAAGGGCCCCTTTTTCCTTTCCAAGTTGTATCATCTTCTATGGCTGTAATGCCTCTAATCCTAACACTGACTCATTGGCCAATTTCTTTCGAACTTTTAGCAATTGGAAGAGTTGTTCAAGAATGCCTCTTTGTTGGAGCTGTTCGACCGTTTGAGCTTTTAATGAGCCAGGTTTCGATCAGCAAAGAGTTGGCATAGGGTTGGACTATTCAATTAATAAGACGTCACGATCCTAAAAAATTGCCTTGATGAATTTGGCGAATTCTTCCTTTGGTGGAGCTTCTAGAGAGTCAAGTTTCGATCAGCAAAGAGATTCTATAGAATTGAAAGCTACGCATTGCTGCGCTCTTTAATTATCAATACAATCAAGCATAACTCAGTTAGTCTCTTCTCCTAGTTACAGCATGGCCAGCTTAAAAAGTTGCTCCAGTTTTCGCTCTAGTTGTTGTTTGAAAATAAGTTTGGGCAGCCAATTAGCAGGTTCTGAGAAAAGCCTGCACTCAATTGTAGCAAAGTGTCGATGGGCTAAGAAGCTTAGAATAGGAGAGATGTGCAAGGGTCGAGTTCGAGGGTCGTCTATCGACGTCTGTAACTAACTTTCATTAGCTTTCATGGTTGGCCAAGTGCAAGACAATTGCAAATGTGCTGCACAAATACGCACATAGTGCTAAGAAACTGATGGCTGGTACCCAAGGAAGCAGCAAGCCGAGAAATGAAGCAATTAAACGGGCACACGCCGACTATTGCATACCTTGCATTCTAGAAAGTTTGGCATTAGAACCTCACCTATTCAAGCTAACCTTAATTGTTGTTTCGTTGAGATGGAAAATTTTCTCTTTTTTTTGTGTATTTTATTTTACGTTAGATTCTATTCTTTTTGCTTTAATGTTTTTGTTTTCTACTTTTTCTATATAGCCTTATGCGTTTTCTCAGCACAAGTTCCAAAATTCTCCGCTAGAGGACGCAAAACAAAAGATTTATTTCAAGTTTCAACATTTTTTGTTAGTATTGTTGAGTCGTTAGATGAATATAATAAAGCGATAATATGCAATTCTCGAAAATAATAACTTATAAATACTATTGTACGTGGAAAAAGAAATAGTGGTTCCCACTGTAGATGTGATATACAGATTTGAGTTGGGGCTGTGCTAAGATCGAACAGGTCCATCACGTAGACAGGTATTTCTGGATGTGACTGGACTATGTTCCGAGGCTGAAGACCGTTGACTACAAATTAACTGGAATTAGCAGAGCAGATTCGTGAGGGCTCTTATCAATTTTAAATTTAAATTTTTTGGAATAGTTTTTGTTTGGCGCCCGCCCCATCAAAGATGAAAGATCGAAAACAACATTTTCGGCATATTTTACTGTTTTACTATCAAAAGGGTAAAAATTCAGTTCATGCAAGGCGAAAATTATGTGATGTGTACGGAGAAGATGTGTTGACCGAACGCCAATGCCAAAATTGGTTTGCAAAATTTCGTTCCGGCAATTTCGATCTTCAGGATGCACCACGTCCTGGAAAGCCTCTTGAAGCCGATGTGGATAAAATAAAGTCGTTGGTCGATGCAAATCGTCGAATAACAACTCGAGAGATTGCTGAAAGATTAAATATGTCTAACGCAACCGTTCACAAGCACATGCAACGTCTAGGATTAATTTCGAATTTTGACATATGGGTTCCTCATGTTCTTACAGAACGAAATTTGTTTCTTCGCATTAACGACTGTGATTTGCTTATCAAACGTCAAAGAAGTGATCCATTTTTGAAGCGCATTATTACTGGCGACGAAAAGTGGGTTGTTTACAAGAATGTAAAGCGCAAGAGATCATGGTCTAAAAAGGATGAACCAGCTCAAAACACTTAGAAGACCGATAGTCATCAAAAACAGGTTATGTTGTCTGTTTGGTGGGATTTCAAAGGGATCGTTTATTTTGAGCTTTTGCCCGACAATACCACGATTAATTCTGTAGTGTATTGTGATCAGTTGGACAAATTGAGTGATGCACTCAAACAGAAGAGGCCAGAATTGATCAATAGAAAAGGTGTAGTGTTCCACCAGGATAATGCGAGACCTCATACAAGTTTGATGACTCGCCAAAAGCTTTTGCAGCTTGAATGGGATGTGCTACCACACCCACCATATTCTCCAGAATTGGCATTTTCGGACTATCACTTGTTCCGGTCCCTGCAAAATTTTTTGGATAGGAGAACCTTCACTTAAAATCAGGACGTCAAAAACCACTTAGACCAGTTTTTTTGCCTGCAAGGATCAAAAATTTTGTGAGCGTGGAATCAATCTCTTGCCCGAAAGATGGCAAAAGGTATTGGATCAAAATGGAGAATAGTATATAATTTCATAAAATGTTTTACACAATAAAAAAAACGTGTTTAAATTGCACTAAAAAAAACGAAATTACTTAGTGAACGACCCAATAGATATTTACTTAAATAATTTTTGGACTTTACAGGCGTAACAAAAAGCGGAATAAAAAAGAATAATAACTTAAAAAAAAATATTTTCCTTGAGCTCTTAACTGGTGAATACTTTACGTGTTAAAAAACATCACAAAAAGAAGTCCGAAGGGATTATATCTGGCTGGCCCAGATGCTGCGGAAATTTCATGACGTCACACGTCCAAGGTAGAAACTGCACTGATCGATTTGCAGTGTGGCAAGGCGCAACATCTCGTTGCAAGTACAGACAATAATGAGTTTTCATTAATCTCGTTTTAATTTTCCTTTCCCCAAATAAGAAAATTTCGCTCATGAGTGATGTTTTTCGAAACATTTATCTCCGAACACCTCATTCAAAAAAAAAAAAAAAAAAAATGTATTGAAGTGGGTCCATCGGTCATCAAAATTTGCTGCTCAAAACCAGAGTCAGTGTCAATCATTCGAAAATCTGAAATCAATTTTCCAAATCATATCAACTCAGGTGACAACTCAGGTGGCGCACTTTAAAGGTTCCTCTTAAAAATTTGTAATACGTCTTTCGCAGACATTTTTTTCTACTTTCTTGTTTCTTTTTAAATTTTGTTTAACATTTCATTTAATTTTGCTTTTTATATTTAATAAGTCGGGCTTTCGGCGGAAAAAAAGTGATTTGATTTCACCGCGCAAGAATTTCTTACAATATTTTGTAAGCCATCACCGAATCACTTAATGCTATATACAATATATATTTTAAAAGTGTAATATATAGCCTATTACTCCACTAACAAATGCATATAGTTTTGAAAACTACCCTTGATATAATTTTTTTTTCAGAATAACTCCGAGATAGACATCACACATTTGGCCCAAAAAGACAACCTACATACATTCCGAGCAAGTTAATGGACGCGTTAAGCTGCTTGGGAGAGGGCATACAAAGCAGCTGAAGAAAAACTTGAACAAAAGTTAGTTTGGTCTATTGATATGGCTGTTTTTGTTGCTTGTCTTGTTGTTGTTGTTTGTCATTTTGTTATTGTTATGGTGCTCACACCCAGACACACACACACAGACACATGTATATGTATGCATGTATGTGTTGAAATGCAAGCAGCTGCCATTTGCTTGTTGTTGTTTTTTTTTTTTTTTTTTGGCATTGAGTGCATTTTGTTGGTATTTTTCTACCTGTTTTTATTTTGTATGGTTTTTGTTGTTACAGCATTTCGGTATTGTCTTGTTTTACGCCATTTTGTTTTTGTTTGAAAGCATAACAAAAAGCAAAAAGCAGAAGAAGCAGAAGTGGAGAGCAATGGCAACTTTTGTCATGACATGATTTTTAGGCAATGCCAAAAAGTAGGCAACATATCACACAGATACAAACACTCACACACACACACAACAAACAAATAAAAAGCTGCTGCTGCTGTTAGTGTTGGAAAAGTCAACTACAAGTGCAAGTGCACGACATTTTCTCTTGTCTCGGTTTTTTATTTATTTTTTCTTTTTTTTTGCCTCTAGCAGCGACACAAAACTGAAACGGAAACGGAAGCGGCCAAGCTGCCAACTTGCACTTTACACTATACTTCTTTGTCGCTTTTTTATAGTCAAAGTGACCCCCTCCCCCCACTCCCCACCAAAAAAAAGAAGAGAAACTCAGCTGAGGCATATAAATAGTATAGAATATAGCATATGTATACGCGCAGTACAAGCAGACAACATCAACATTGTACAGCAACAAAAATTTGGTGATGCCAAGTCGTTGTTCAACACTGGGATACCCTATTCAAATATTCCTTAGTTATATCAACTTAAGTTTTTAAGTGTTGATGGTCAAAACTGCTTGTTGCATTTTCTTAAGCTATATACTCTTAAGATTATTTTATCAAACTGTCATTAAGATCTGAGCAGTGGAACTTATGTTGCAGCTAAAACAGAGCGTCACCTTCAAGCGCGCTTAGACCATTTCTTTATATAAAAGGGTATTATATCTTGTAATGTAAGATTTCTTTAATAACCATTACAATTATTGATTACATTTTTTGCAGTCTAACGCTAAGATCTCAAAATCTTGTTCATGGATGAGGAAAATATCAAGTGGAAAAATTTGGTTTTTTTATAGGCTAAAGAAACAGCTTTATAAAACTTCCCAGAATTAATTATTTTAGAAAAATCAACAACACTTGCGTTAAAATTTGTATTTCGTTGCTTCTCTTGTTCTTGAACAGCATCAGTTTATAGAAGAAACAAAATCTTTTTGTTTATTGATCAAAGAACATCATGCTTCCAGCAAGGAATAGCTGAAATACAGGTATTTTTACCAGCTTTCGTATTATCTCTAGATTAAGCAATTTGTTATTAAAAAATGCAATAAAACAGGCTAACAACGAGTGTCTAAAAGACTGTTTTGCCTTTCAAAAAAATCACTTCAAAATCATCTTCTTTCGAGGGACTCTTAAGACTAAGCTGCTTGCTGCAGTTGCACAAGCAGTTTTCAATTGGCGTACAAATTTATTTAGGAGTTCTGTCGAAAAGAGGGTCGAATTTTTTGACAAAATCGATTTGAGACTTTTGTTGTTGTTTGTTATATTGGTAGACATTCTTATAACATATTTTTATATAAATAGTTATTTTGTATGTGTAGCTTGTTTTTTGAAAGTCCCAAAGGATATTGTATTTGGGTGTGCTTTGCGCTTTTATGCTCAGAAAAAAAGTAAGGTATACATTTTTTTTATACTATGAAAGGATCAAAACTAAAAATATTAGCTGTGATATTTGGCCAGACTAACTCAAAAAATTCATAAAAGACCGAAATGACGTCAGTAACGTTGCTCATTTTGAACGCCGCAGCAAGCAGTGCAAAAAATTTGTACATAAACTGCTTTATTCATTGTAATAGTTTCTAAGAATTGTTATTATTTGGCATGTGACATAAAGTTCTTTTTTTTCAGGCTTTGAGCATTAATTGTAGTTTGTTGCAAAAATGTCCATCAAGGTTGACGACGCATGAGCTTCGCTCAAGAACTGTTGAATGATGTCAAAGATGATACAGATTAACTTAAAAGGGTCATAACTGGTAAGAAAATATGTGCATAGGTTTATGATACCGAAACCAAGGCCCAAAGGAAGCTGGCAGAAGAGCCAAACCGAAGTGTTCTAACTTTTATATAGCTCTTTATATCAAAATAAGTCGGAAACATGTGTGCCAATTAAAGAAAAACCGATGCTGGTATACACGCAGAGAAAGCCAAATGTTGATTAATAGATCACTTAAAAGTTTTCTTAAATTTTAACCGATTTTGATGTCGTTCGAAAGTGAAGCCTGCAAAAAGTATTTGTAGTAGTGGGCTTCGCAACGACAAACTGTTGTTCAATTTTTAGGTCTTCATCCTTTACGTTATCTGAAACATACATGTTCATACAGACTGATGATATTTTTTACAAAATAAAATAATTAAAAAATATAAAGATTATGTTTAATTAATACAGCGAATTAAAAACCAACAGTTGGTAGCAACAATATCTGTATTTACTCAGATAGCCAAGCGGCTATTAAGTCTCTCGCCTCCATGACATCATGCATGAGGTCAGTGAACAACTGTTGCTCATCTCTGGAGGAGATGGCAGAACCGTTTTCGATCCACGTCGTCTGGGTCCCGGGACACAGGGATATTGAGGGTAATTGCATTGCGGATGAACTGGCAAGAAGAGGAACTACCAGCATTCTTCTTCAGGACAAGGAGCGTCTGGGTATACCTATGGCCAGCTGACCACTTTGATCTAGCTGCTTATCAAGCGTGGAATCGGATATCGAACACGTGTAGAATCTCACGACAGACATTTGTTTTTGTTTGAAAGCATAACAAAAAGCAAAAAGCAGAAGAAGCAGAAGTGGAGAGCAATGGCAACTTTTGTCATGACATGATTTTTAGGCAATGCCAAAAAGTAGGCAACATATCACACAGATACAAACACTCACACACACACACAACAAACAAATAAAAAGCTGCTGCTGCTGTTAGTGTTGGAAAAGTCAACTACAAGTGCAAGTGCACGACATTTTCTCTTGTCTCGGTTTTTTATTTATTTTTTCTTTTTTTTTGCCTCTAGCAGCGACACAAAACTGAAACGGAAACGGAAGCGGCCAAGCTGCCAACTTGCACTTTACACTATACTTCTTTGTCGCTTTTTTATAGTCAAAGTGACCCCCTCCCCCCACTCCCCACCAAAAAAAAGAAGAGAAACTCAGCTGAGGCATATAAATAGTATAGAATATAGCATATGTATACGCGCAGTACAAGCAGACAACATCAACATTGTACAGCAACAAAAATTTGGTGATGCCAAGTCGTTGTTCAACACTGGGATACCCTATTCAAATATTCCTTAGTTATATCAACTTAAGTTTTTAAGTGTTGATGGTCAAAACTGCTTGTTGCATTTTCTTAAGCTATATACTCTTAAGATTATTTTATCAAACTGTCATTAAGATCTGAGCAGTGGAACTTATGTTGCAGCTAAAACAGAGCGTCACCTTCAAGCGCGCTTAGACCATTTCTTTATATAAAAGGGTATTATATCTTGTAATGTAAGATTTCTTTAATAACCATTACAATTATTGATTACATTTTTTGCAGTCTAACGCTAAGATCTCAAAATCTTGTTCATGGATGAGGAAAATATCAAGTGGAAAAATTTGGTTTTTTTATAGGCTAAAGAAACAGCTTTATAAAACTTCCCAGAATTAATTATTTTAGAAAAATCAACAACACTTGCGTTAAAATTTGTATTTCGTTGCTTCTCTTGTTCTTGAACAGCATCAGTTTATAGAAGAAACAAAATCTTTTTGTTTATTGATCAAAGAACATCATGCTTCCAGCAAGGAATAGCTGAAATACAGGTATTTTTACCAGCTTTCGTATTATCTCTAGATTAAGCAATTTGTTATTAAAAAATGCAATAAAACAGGCTAACAACGAGTGTCTAAAAGACTGTTTTGCCTTTCAAAAAATCACTTCAAAATCATCTTCTTTCGAGGGACTCTTAAGACTAAGCTGCTTGCTGCAGTTGCACAAGCAGTTTTCAATTGGCGTACAAATTTATTTAGGAGTTCTGTCGAAAAGAGGGTCGAATTTTTTGACAAAATCGATTTGAGACTTTTGTTGTTGTTTGTTATATTGGTAGACATTCTTATAACATATTTTTATATAAATAGTTATTTTGTATGTGTAGCTTGTTTTTTGAAAGTCCCAAAGGATATTGTATTTGGGTGTGCTTTGCGCTTTTATGCTCAGAAAAAAAGTAAGGTATACATTTTTTTTATACTATGAAAGGATCAAAACTAAAAATATTAGCTGTGATATTTGGCCAGACTAACTCAAAAAATTCATAAAAGACCGAAATGACGTCAGTAACGTTGCTCATTTTGAACGCCGCAGCAAGCAGTGCAAAAAATTTGTACATAAACTGCTTTATTCATTGTAATAGTTTCTAAGAATTGTTATTATTTGGCATGTGACATAAAGTTCTTTTTTTTCAGGCTTTGAGCATTAATTGTAGTTTGTTGCAAAAATGTCCATCAAGGTTGACGACGCATGAGCTTCGCTCAAGAACTGTTGAATGATGTCAAAGATGATACAGATTAACTTAAAAGGGTCATAACTGGTAAGAAAATATGTGCATAGGTTTATGATACCGAAACCAAGGCCCAAAGGAAGCTGGCAGAAGAGCCAAACCGAAGTGTTCTAACTTTTATATAGCTCTTTATATCAAAATAAGTCGGAAACATGTGTGCCAATTAAAGAAAAACCGATGCTGGTATACACGCAGAGAAAGCCAAATGTTGATTAATAGATCACTTAAAAGTTTTCTTAAATTTTAACCGATTTTGATGTCGTTCGAAAGTGAAGCCTGCAAAAAGTATTTGTAGTAGTGGGCTTCGCAACGACAAACTGTTGTTCAATTTTTAGGTCTTCATCCTTTACGTTATCTGAAACATACATGTTCATACAGACTGATGATATTTTTTACAAAATAAAATAATTAAAAAATATAAAGATTATGTTTAATTAATACAGCGAATTAAAAACCAACAGTTGGTAGCAACAATATCTGTATTTACTCAGATAGCCAAGCGGCTATTAAGTCTCTCGCCTCCATGACATCATGCATGAGGTCAGTGAACAACTGTTGCTCATCTCTGGAGGAGATGGCAGAACCGTTTTCGATCCACGTCGTCTGGGTCCCGGGACACAGGGATATTGAGGGTAATTGCATTGCGGATGAACTGGCAAGAAGAGGAACTACCAGCATTCTTCTTCAGGACAAGGAGCGTCTGGGTATACCTATGGCCAGCTGACCACTTTGATCTAGCTGCTTATCAAGCGTGGAATCGGATATCGAACACGTGTAGAATCTCACGACAGACATGGCCGGTATACTGCAAAAAGAGAACAAAGCAACTTTGCGATCTAAATAGAGCTCAGTGCTCGACAGTAATCCGGGCAATTACCGGACACTGGCTGGTGGGTATACATGCATCAAGGCTCAACGCACCTCACAATGACTTCTGTAGAAGTTGTGGAGATGAGGAGGAGCTGGAGACGGTGGAGCACTTATTCTGTCACTGCCCTGGACTGTGGTACACAAGGCTCCGATTCCTTAAATCGTACGTCTTTAATGACCTATCCCAGCTCTCGGAAAAGAGTCCAAGAAGCCTCTCGAGGTTTATTAAAGCCGCCGGATGGGCGTGATTTTTAAAACATATAGGGGACCTTCTGAGTGGGGGAAGGGTGGTGTAAGGCCCACTCAGCGGTATCACAACGGGCCAATTCTCTGGCCTAAGTGAGTTGTGACGTTAGGTCCCGACTGCCGCCCTAACCTAACCTAACCTAATACAGCGAAAGCCCTTATCTGCCATTCTCTTAAAATTGATGATCCACAAACTAAATTTTTTTTAATTTTTTAAGGTTAAAAAAATAAACTCTCCAATAATATATATATATTCCTTTATTCATACAATATAAAAACTTGATTATGCTATATGAAAGCTCAACAAGAGCATGGGGCGTCAACAAATTCTCTCCATCTACTTCTGTCTTTTGCCAATAGTTTGAGCTGGTTCCATGTCATATGTTGACCAGCTCCTTTATTTCGGACCATTCTTATCCAGGTGATTCGTGGTCTTCCGGGGCGTCGTTGGCCCTGCGGATTCCACTCGAGTGCTGCTCTTGCAATGTCTTGGGCTGGCCGTCTTAGAGTGTGGCCAATTCATGACCATTTCCTTTTTCGGATTTCTAGCTCGATCGGGTGGATTTCAGCTAGATTAAGTAGCTGCTCGTTTGTAACCCAAGTGGGCCAAAAAATTCTCAAAATCCGCTTGAGGCATCACTATGAGACCGTCCTTCCACGCCTCAGGGATCATTTCCTCGAGCCAGCACTTTCTCAAAATCGGGTGAAGCGCGCGTGCTAGGTGTTCAGCACCATAGCGGAGTAGCTCTGCTGGCATGTTGTCTGGGCCAGCGGATTTGCCATTTTTAAGTTTTGCTATGGCAGAAGCGATCTCATCAAGGCATGGTGGTTCAGTTGAGATATCCCTCCTAGGTAAACGTCTTCTCAGGAGCCACGGGCAGTTAGAGATGTTAAATGCATTTTCCCTGGGATGGGAGGAGTTGAAAAACTCCCTCCATCTGCAGAGTTGCCCCTGGGTGTCAATGATATCTGCTCCATTGGAGTCCTTAATGACGTCGGTACTGCGCCCTTTTTTGCCTGCTAGCTTCTTGATCGCATCGTATACTCCTTTGATGTCACCTCGTGAATTGGCTAGTTCTGCCTCTTCCGCGATGCCATCGTAGTAACGGCTGCGGTCGGTCCGCACCAATTGCTTCACGCTAGCCGCTGTCATGCGATATTCTTCTTTCGCCATGGACTTGGCGTCCGGAGTTTTAGCACTATATACCTTGCGTTTCAATTTTTTCCGAGCCTGGATTTGCTGCCACGATGCATCGCTTATCCACGGCTTGTTTGGTCCAATAATAATCAACGATAATCCTTCTCGAAAAAGATTACACAAAAACACAAAGAAATATCGATTCACGTATTAGTAGGGCAAGCCATAATTTAAAAATGATGTTGGTGTCGCTGCATCCGAATCGAAGATACAAAAAAAAACCTCTTTTTGTATATTCATTTTTTAAGATTATGACTGAACTCTAATGTGCGTCTTTCTTCCGAGCCCGAAAGACAAATTTTTTTGTGAGGCTGTATTATTTTTGAGAACTGCTTGACAAGTACGTCTAAAGCAGTTGATAATCTTTTACCAGAAACCAATAGCTTTTCTCGGCCTATTCTAAATATTTTCTAGGAATATTAAATTGGTTAAGATACATTACAATTTAATTATTTATTATATAATTATAAAGTAGAAATTAATTCAAAATTATAAAAGGTTTGTAGCCAGAGCAACATAGGCTGGCTATATTTCAAGTGTTTTCTAATTTCAGCAGAAAACTTGAAAAGAGACTATTTTTCGAGCTGTAGCTAAAAGTTGAGGAATAGTTCTAGGTACGGAGAAGTTGCTTGGCTTTCCTGCGTTCGTCTGAAACTTATACTTTTAGATGATGCTTTCTAAACGTTCAAGATTTTCCGAAAGCACTAAAGTTTTCATATAGACCAAATTCGTCGCAGTACAAAACTCATTGCTATCGATATACACAACCAGTGCAGTGTATAAAGGGACAAAATCAACATGGAGCTAAAACTTTGTACTACATGGGCTTAGGAGTGGGTCATTTTTTTGTCCAAATCCTTTTTTTTGGCACTCGAAACAATAAGTTGACAAACTGGCATTGAAAATTGTACAATACACTGTGTTAGAAAGAGTAAGCATAGCACAGAAAGTGAGAAAGAGCGAGCGGGGCCTCGACAGAAAGAGAAAGTGTGCATGCTTGAGTGCAGGGCCGGATTAAGGCAAGGGTCTTTTGGGCCATTAGTAGCCTAACACTGTTGACTCTTCAAGAACAATTTTTTATGAGTTATGTATGTAGAAATATTTCAAATACGAGTTTTTGCAAAAATTCAATGTTGCAAAAAACCTTGTCAAAACCTACAGTTGATGCATTTAAAGTTGAACTCGTTCCAAATATGCTCTCTCGAAAATGCTTTTGCGTTTTTTTTGCGTATGTTGCGTATTGTAGTCAAGTTGCAAAATTCTTTGCAAAGCTCAACAATGGATAATCCCTGACCCTGCAGCCACAAACTGTTTTAATCCAGCACTGTCTGAGTGTATTGGTATGTGCGTCTGTGTGTGTGGCAGCAATGACAATTGAATGAATGAACGGGCGTAGCAAAGATGACGCCGAAAAATGACGCCATGGCTTTGGCACGGCAAAACGGCATGAGTTATAGCCTGTGGTCATATGTGGCACATGTGGCGCATGTGGTGCAAGTGGCGCCCACCGACCGACCGCCGCCGCTATTGAGGCAGTCCAGCAGCAGGCAGGAAGTCGTCGCCTCCGTCCCAGACCCAGTAGCAAAAATGAAAAGTGAATGTTGCAATGCCAATGCAATTGCAATTGTGAAAGTTAAATTGAATGCGTTGCGACAATGTTTGGCTGGATAGCTTCCATATACCTTATACATATGTACAATGTACGTACATACTTGTATATATGTATGGTATGCATAGCTCTTGTTGGGCTGTTGGGCAGGTCCAAAAGTTTGTAAAGTGTTTTTGCTTGGTTTTTTATTGTTTTCTTTTTTTTTTTTTTTTTGGAAGCGTGTTAAGTAATTGGAGCAGGCAAAGTGGCGGCACCAAATGAGTGATGGTAGTATCTGACAGTTACTTATTTGGTATACAAAATATACACTGAAAGTTGCCAAAAATCCATTATACATGGTTTTGCATGATTCCCATGCTGTGCCAAAGCAATGACGTTTTGGTACTGTAGTAAAATAAGAGAGTTTGTTAGAACTTGTGCAATGACTGCATGATCAAGCTGCTAGCGCAAACAGAAGAAGGCCAAGTAGATTTAAGAATATAAAGGGTTCAACGTTTACAAAAAAAAAAATTACAAAAAACAAATGCCAGGGCGAGAAAACTTTGAAGAACCCCTGGAAGGAACTTAACATCTTTACGAACATCTCTACTTGACATCTTTTGAAAGGAGACTAACCAGACGATGGCTATCAATGGCGCTAGATATCGGGCTCAAGTAAATAGACTAATTTTATTGGCGTTAATTAGAAAAAATGGATCTGGATGCCTAAAATAAGACGTGATGAGGTACAGCCTCCAGCTCTTTTTTTTATATTTACTATATTATGATGACAAGCAAACAATTGTTCAACTGAAGCACAACCTTGAAAAAATTGAATACCTTCCAGCCGCCTAGGCACAATCGCTTAATCTTAAAAAAAAAAGTTCAGAGCTGGAAGTTAATATATTCAAAAGTGATGACGGACATTACAATTGCAACTACTTTTATAGCCCACGTATACGTGTACGTAGTTCTTTTTAACTTTTTAAGTTATTGAGCCATCGAGCCATACACTTTACAGGGTGACCTATCTGAGCTCAAACATACCACACTGTTCCCAAATACAATACTTGATTTTTGAATTTTTGCCAAAAAATTTGAATTTGGAACCAGCTGACAAATATTCCTTCGATCTAGCCAGAGCTACTTTTACATACCATACATGTAGAAGGCCACATTACGTATACGCAATTTTGATAAGAAGTATTTTGAACTTCTGTAGTTATTGAGCTCAACGCTCTACAGGGTGACTTGTCTGAACTTAAACATGTCACACTGTTCCCAAATGCAAAACTTAATTTTTCGAATTTCTAATAAAAAAAATCGGATTCGGGACCAGTTGGCATGCCAATCCCTAAATTTTTAGAAAAAATAGTCAAAAAATTCTCGTAAAGAGCTGAAACTTGATGTATTTTTAAAATTATTCCGGGCATAACAATTGCACCAAATTTTTGAGCAATCTTGCCATGCATTTTTTTGTAGCTCTTAAGGCTACATTGCGTATACGTCATTTTAATAAAAAGGATTTTGAACTTCTTTAGTTATTGAGTCAAACACTTCACTTTTCTGAACTTAAACATTATACACTGTTCCCAAATGCATAACTCAATTTTTCGAATTTTTGCCAAAAAATTTGGATTTGGGAAGACATGTGACGAAGAAGGGAAAAAAGTGTCAATAAGATGATGAGTATGATACTTAAAAAAAACATTTTGACTTATGGTGCAAAAGTTCGTTTTTGGTCCTCACAAAAGAACAGTTTTGGTTAAGTTTTTTCCAATATAGGGTTTGGTTTTTCTTTCCGTTCTATAGATTAAAATCGTCAAGATGGCTGCTCAAGTCGATGAAACCCTTGGAAAGCAGCGTAACGACAAGAAGTGTATCTACCATTTGCAACATATTTTATAGATGATTTTCTCGTGGTCTGAAGAAGGTAGCTTCATCAAACGAGAAGTCTGAAATTGTCTGAGACAACTGAAAAACATGATCTTTGTGCCTGAGATGACTGGCTACATCATTCGAGTCAACAACGGTAAGGATTTTGGTCAAGTCAGAGTCAAGACAGAAATGATTGCTCATTACTTGAGTGAAACTGCACGCACATAAAAGCCCGTCAAGCAGGGTAAACGCGATGCTATCCAGAGCTCTCGTTTTAGTCCACTGAAGTAAACAATTACGCCCTCCATGTGAAAGCATCTTGATTTTTTGGATTATTAAGCGTAAAGGCCCATACGCAGTATGAAAAATTTCGCACGAAACAAAAAAACTTTATATAAAAAAGAAAATGCCAAATGGGATATCCCAAATGGGATTTTTTTTATATGTATATGAAGTTTTGACATTTCATGAGATATTTTTAGGAACCCAATTTTTTACTAGTACACTAGCTGTACAAGTCACTGCCTATGAAAACTATTGTCAGAGCAGTCTCGCCTAGATCTCAATGGGTTTGGGGCTACAAATCCTAAACAAACTATAGATTAGCAATTAATGCACCTGTGTGGATGTGGCTGGCACTGTTTGGATTGCCACAGATAAATTTGTTAGCCAAATCCGAAACACTAACTCGCTTAATAACTCAAACTTGAGGGTCAAAGCAAGATTTTTCAGCTGAATACACTTGGGGTATACTCTCTTCCATAAAAAAAGTATGTTTATCTGTGTGTATATCTAGATATATACAAGTGAGTGCGTCTGTGTGTGGTTTTTTCAATTGCTCTTGAATGTAATAACTTTTATCTGAACAAACTGATGCTGCAACAGCTTGGACAGCTGCTTTGATGATTAAGAAGCAGGGGGTAGAGGCGTGAGGGAAGAGCAAAAAAAAAACAGCATACACAGTTAGGGACTTGGTGCCAGAGAATGCAAATCCACAGCGAGCTTTGGTTTGCACTTCAGAAGCCAAAAAACTCAAAAACCCAACTAAAAACCCCAAACAAAACCTCGAAAAAGTAAAGTCAAATTTTGTCAGTGCTAACCAAAAAATGCTATAAAGACACACACACACACACACACAACAAAAACAAAAACAACAACTATATAACATGAATTGTAACCGTGCTGCATGCACCGTGCACCGAGCACACCAGCTGCACCATACGCCAGCGCCATCTGCCCGCAGCAGTCAAAACCAAATGTGCAACTTATGTACTACCTGGAAGATCATATTCATGTGTCTGTGTGCGAAAAAGTTTTAAATTTGCTTAATCAACAAAATTGCAAATAAAAGCTTTTTCATATTTACTTACTTATTTTGTTGCTGAGAACTAAGAGCAAATAGTTAAAGGGTGTTTTTCTTGTGTACACCCTTTACTACCTTGGCTGTAAGCGTATATTAAATTAGTGCAAGAAATATTTGTGTGTAACATTCAAAAGAAAATGCGTAAAAACCCACAGCCTTTAAGTAATGGTATGCTCTGTACATAGTTTACATAGAAACCCTTTATAATTCTAAACTGCTTGTATGCCGTCAACATTTTTAGTTTTTTGTGCAATATGAATTTTGATATTGTTTGACACCAAAATATCTGTAGCAATAAAACTTACTTTAACTGATGAGAAGAGTTGGATATTCCGGGGTGTGGGTACTTTTCATCGGTAGAAACCCGATTTTGTTTTGCCGCTTGGGGCTACTTAGTAAGTGCGGTGACATTGGTTTAACAAATCAATATTAGGGTGGTCAAAATTAAAGTGGGTCTATAAAATATACAAAGGCTCTTCGCGATTTTGGTTTCATGAGTTGTTGCAAGAAACTTTGCCGAAGTAACTAAAGGTGTTAATTGATTTGCGAGCTAAATATGTTTACGGCAGTTTTTGGCATCGAGGAAGCCATTTTTGATATTTCTTTTTTTTTTTTATAAGTATACATATGACAGGTGCGGATCAAGGATTTGTTCTTGGGGTGTTCTTCACTTCGAAGTGTTTATATATCAGAGCTCGCAAAAGACTTTCAACCCATTAGGGAAAAGGCTTGTGTTGCCAACCCTGGGCGATTTTGATGTTTCAGCAATGAAAACGCCGAAATTCCACCTATCATCGACGCCAAATACGCCGTAAAAAATTTCAATGTGTTTTTGATGCAAACAGACTGTGTGTGTGTGACAAAATAAAAAAATTGTTTTTAAAGAAATTGGAAAATAAATAACATTATTTTTGATTGCACTTAAAAAGTTATCCAATCAAAATGAAATGCCATCAAGGAAAATATTGTATGTGCTGGAACTGAAATTCAATGAATTTTCATAATCAAAAATGGTTTTCGGATATACAGTGAATAGACAAACTCTTTTCAATGCATTCCAAAATGGCTTCAAAAATTAAGGTTGCCATACTTTTTTGCTTGTAAGTTGCCATACATCTATTCTCATTTTTTTCAATTGCTATGTTAGATATATGACTGTTCCATTGTGTGCAGTTGTCGTTGAAACTCATTTGAAATGGTTTTAGTGCATTTTTCTGCCATTTTCTGAACTATTTTTTCAATATTTTCTGTAACAAATCAGTTTTAGTATGTCGACCAAGAAAAATATATCACAAAAAACCACAATTTTGACTTCTCTGGAAAGTTACATTTTTCTTGTTTTTTTTTTAAAATCCAACGATATCTGACCCCCAGCATCCATAAGAGAATTTCGCGGTTTACTTCTTTTTATGTGATTTTTTTCCTGATATTTTATGCGTTACTCTGTTAACCAGTGCGGAGACGAATCCAAGAAACCATAGATCATCAAAATCGGCCCAGCCGTTCTTGGGTTATAAATGATGTAACTAACATAACTCTTAACTCTCTTTTATATATAAAGATTTTGTGCTGAGTTAAAGTTTTCTCCAATTTTCAGCGATTTTTGCGGGCCTTTCTTTTGAAAATTGTCTGTAAAAATCGTATTTTTATATAATTCAAATGATTTGCTTACTATGGATTACACAGACCAACATGGTTTAGTTGTTGGAAAGCTATAGGTAATTTTCGAAGTAATTTGCTGCGTAGAATCCGAATCCGGGGTCAGAATTAGCCCATCACGTCAGGGTTTTGAGATATTTGAAAAAACGCCGTTTTTCGGGTACATAACCTCAAATATCTCAAGATCCTGACGTGATGGGCCAATTCTTACTCTGGATTCGGATTCTACGCAGCACATTACTTCGGAAATGACCCTTAGCTTCCCAACAACTAAACCAGTTGGCCTGTGTTATTGTCTCAAAGGCTTAATATACTTCGTAAAATACTTCGTAACTTTGCGAAAACAAATCGTAAATGATCGCTTGAACTTTTAAATTAAAGGGTAAGAGGGGTACTAAATGATTAAACCGGAGTGACAGACCACAAAAATTATTTGCATCCTGTACATAGCCTCAAAAGTAGGAAAAAACACCTTTTTTGGGGTAAATATCCTCAAATATCTGAAAATCCTGATGTGATAGGCCAATTCTGGCCCCGGATTCGGATTCTACGCAGCAAATTACTTCGGAAATGACTCTTCGCTTTCCAACAACTGACATGGCCTCAGTATTTGTAGGCCTGTGTTATAGCTCTTTCTTTTCTCTGTCCAATGGAATATTTATATCGAAACTTATGAGTATTCAATGTCGAGATGTAGCCAAAAAATTAATGGTATGGCAACTTACAAGCCTTTTCCCTATAAGTTAAGAGGTTTATTGAGTTTTTCATATTGTTACTTGAAAAATGTGGGAGCTGTTCCTCTTGGGGAAGTGACCAATAAATACAAATTAGGTAGTGCTGGAGAAAACATCGATGATCGAAGTTTAAAATCTCAATATACCGATGTTTGCCAACAGAGATGTTACTCCAGCACTACTTAACACCAATTTGATGAGTGCAGATGGGCTGGAGAAACATCTCTGTTAGCCAACATCGATATATAGAGATTTTAAACTTTGATCATCGATGTTTTCTCCAGCACTACCTTGTAATCATAGCGTACAGGACATACTAGGTTTGTGCAATGTATGTCATA
This sequence comes from Chymomyza costata, assembly GCA_018150985.1. Taxonomy (NCBI): domain Eukaryota; kingdom Metazoa; phylum Arthropoda; class Insecta; order Diptera; family Drosophilidae; genus Chymomyza; species Chymomyza costata. The sequence goes on along the minus strand of JAECWU010000127.1, from coordinate 28,980,085 downwards.
GACAGAAGAAGGCGTGGGTAACTATGTGCGTCTGTATGAATACCTAGCTTCCAGAGACCACAAGAACTACAAACTTCAAACTTTAAGAATATAAGCGTCTAATTCCTTCTCGGATCAAGTTAGTTTAGTTATTTTGATTTTTTTCTGCATTCCCACGTAGGGGCATTTCGCGGCTTTTAGCTAGTTTGGGCCCAAATACTAAAATTGCAATGTTAAAGTATTTAGGAATAAACTATATTAGTTTTTGGGAAAAATGTTAGAGGGTATCCCACTGTCGCACATCTCCTCTACTGTACCAAATTGTATCCTATATAATTTAAAGTTTTATAAATGTGTTAAATTTCCTGTGGTTTTTTTAGGGTAGAAACAAGTCGCAAAATTCTTCTACAAAGGAGCGGGTTAAGATATCAACAAACTTCAACTGCATTACGTTAAATCACAATGTTGCCTAAAATTTGGTGTCTTTAGTTGATGCTCTTATGGTCTTTGAGATCTAGGTGTACACACACCTGTATTTAATCCATTTAATTCCTAGGTGGAACAAAGGGCTGTTACAAATATTTTCCATTGAACCCTGTCTAGGGCTAGGTGTTTGATTTCACTCCAGCTTTTCCCGGAGTTTCGCAGTTCGACTTTAACTTGTCTTTTCCAGGTGTTACGCGGGCGGCCTTGTCTACGGCTGCCTTGGGGATTGAAGTCTAACGCCTGCTTTGCTAGATCGGTTGCCGGTTTCCGCAAAGTATGCCCTAACCATTTATATTTTCGACATAGAATTTCTTCTGCACTAGCAGGTTGTTTGGTTCTGAACCATAGTACGTTGCTTGGTATAGTATTCGGCCAGAATTTGCGAAGAATGTGCGCAAACAGCGGTTCACGAAAGCTTGAAGACGCTGAGTGTAGACGACATTAAGACTCCAACTTTCACTGCCATACAGCAAGACTGTCTACACGTTGGTGTTGAATAGCCGGATTTTTGTGTTGAGCGAGATGTTCGATGATTTTCACATGTTTTTAAGCGAGCCGCAGGCTTGGTTTGCCTTAGCAAGCCTAAATCGAATATCCTGCTCGCTACCGCCATTATTCGTAATGTAGCTTCCAAGGTAACAGAAACTTTGGACGTCTTCAATCTGCTCACCGGACAGTGTGAAGTTAGACGTGCATGAGGTGTTGAGGCGCATTGATTTTGTTTTGGCAATGTTGATTAATAGACCCGCTGCTTGAGCATGCAAGGCTATTTTTTCCAGTGATCCTTGCATCTGCGCAAAACCGTGTGATAACAGGCAAATGTCGTCCGCATAGTCGAGGTCGCTGAGTTTATTCTGCAGTCCAAACGCGATGCCCTGTCCAGTTTCAATTGCTTCTGACATAACTGCATCGAGGACAAGATTGAACAATAATGGTGATAGGATGCAGCCTTGGCGCATACCAGCCTTAATAGTTATTTGACTGCTAATGCATCCCGCATGTCGCACTGAGCAATGTGCATTAGCGTAAAGACCCTTCACCAAATTGATGATCTTGATGGGTATGCCTTTGCATTCCATGGCCGTCCAGATTGCGTGGTGCGATAGCGTGTCGAAAGCGCGTTTGAAGTCGACGAATAGAAGATATAAAGGAGCACGCCACTCGCTGGATTGTTCTACGACTATACGCAGACTGTTTATGTGATCGCTTTGGCCTGAATCCTGCTTGTTCTTTACGGAGTTCTGGTTCAATTCGGTTGTAAAGGATCTGGGCAATGACTTTATTGGCAGAGTTTAACAATGTTATGCCACGCCAGTTTTTACACTCCGTCAGATCGCCTTTCTTTGGGAGGTTAATAATCATGCCGTTCTTAAGATCGTCGGGGAGTATTTCACTTAGCCAGAAGTAGTGGACGATTGGATGGAGTAATTGAGCAGCTGTGCGTTTATCGGCTTTTAAGAGCTCGGGTGCTATGTTGTCCGGCGGCCTTACCCGACTTAAGTTGGTCTATCGCTGTCCCTATTTCGTCGACCGATGGTATTTCTACGTCGAAGACATCTCTTGGCGTATGTTGAACGTGTCTGCTGCACAGTTGCTGGTTTGGTGTACTACTGTTCTCAAGGAGGTTTTTATAGTGATCTTCCCATACGGGAAGATTGCAGTCGCCATTGCAGTTTCTAATAGGCTTAATATTGACGTGGGTGCGACCGGCGATAGTCCTAGTGATGTTATAAAGGTCTCTCAATCTATGCGTTTCACTTGCTTTTTGCGCATTAACGGCGAGATTGTCCAACCATCGTCTTTTGTCGGCTCTGGCACTGCGCTTAACTCTACGGTTGGCGTCATTTTGGCTTGCTTGCGCGCTTTGCTTTGCTTGTCTTGTCCTTGCTCTGTTCAGCTTTTCTTTCTCAGTTCTTCGGGCTTGAATAAGATTCCATGTTTGTTCCGATATCCACGGCCTGTCTTGCCGGCTGGGTGCGCTGATGGTTTGTACCGCAGCTTCAGTTAAGGCAGATTGCGCCTGCTTCCAGTAGGTGGTCGGGTCAAAGCCAGCGCTAATATTTGGCACGTTTGGTATTTTCTCTCGCACAGCTGTTTTAAATTGATTGAGAGTTGATGGGTCAGTAAGTTTGGTGAGTTCAAACCTGGGTCTTTTATGGGAGGTTTTTCTAGTTGTTGCCATTACTTTTAACTTCAGTTCGCCGGTTAATACGTGGTGATCGCTAGCCATATCTGCGCTTCTCTTATTCCGAACGTCGCAGAGCGAGTGTCTCCACATTTTGCTTACATACATATATATAAATTGCATCAAACTCTAAACAATCAAAATTATTATTTTCATTATGTTAGTATAAATTCTTAAATATTTTCTTTTCTTTTCAGATAATATTGGCACATAACTATCTTTAAATTATGTACGAACTAGTCGAAAGCGAAAAGTTTTTTCGGTTCATTCTCTTCTTTCTCTTCATCGCTCTCTTGTCATATTGGTATGCAAATGAGCAGCAAGGAGTAAAGGCGTTAGAGTCATATATATATGTTATCCTGCTACAAGTAAATAAGAAAGACAAACGCGTATTGTAAGGCAAAAAAATTAATCAGAATCTGCAATTTTATATGATAGAAGCATAATATTAACTTATTCGTGCAAGCATTTTTTTCGTGACGTAATTTATAACACGTTTGAGAGAAGGATTGGGTTTGGTGAGCTTCAACGGCAGATACAAAAATAAAAATAATAATAATGAACATTGAACTTTTATAAATTAAAAAAAAAGATTCTTAAATTTAAAAACATAATGAAATGCGTCTGTAGCAAAGGAAACCAAATTACATTAGCTTAAATTTTCGCTTAAAATAAATAAGCTATCACCTGCAAAAGGTGCACAAAAATTATTTTAAAAGATGGCTGCCTATTTTTAGTCTGCATAAATTTCTTTATATTTAGCTTGTAGCTATCTATATCTTATTTTAACAGCATTAGACTGTAGTACATGGCTTAAATGCTTAGTACCAAATATAAAGCCAGCAAAACTGTGGCCTACTTTTTGGCCTGTTAAATATGCATAAAAATTGGCATATATTTTTGGCATTCTTGCAAGTGTTTGCTAGAAACAAAAGTGCAGAAAATTTGCTTAAGTTTACGAATTTCAGCTTGAACATTCAATAATAAAAAAACTGTTGCCTACTTTTGTGCGTGCTGACTTTAAGCAAACAAACTTTAAGTTACATAAGGCATATGCATATTTTTGAGCCTGTAATTAAACACACATTCAAGTTACTATACAAATACATATAATATACAAGAGCTCTACATTGATATATGCATTATATGTAAATGAGTTTAAGCAGGCATTATAAAGGTGTCAGGACAGAACGGGTCCCAGAGTCAGCAGCCCGCAGCCCGCAGCCATATCAAGGTCAACACTTTGCATTCATAAATGAGTGGCCTAAAATTGGAGTGAGACTAGAGCGGGAGTATGGAAAAGCAAAAAACAGAGTGTGCGAGAGCTGGCTGAAAAGTTATTTGGAGAGTGAAAATAATGAAGTATCGCTTTCGTTTCTTAAAAACTTAAAGAAACATAAAAAAGCAATCGCAGATTATTTGTGAAGAATATTTAGGGTGTATACTTAGAAAAAAAGCCAGCTTTCATTTCAGTTGAAATTTCTTTATACAAAAAGATTAGAGCACTAGAGCTTATCACAAGTTTTCTTTCTCTATTTTGCTTAAAATAAGAATAAAATACTCTCCAACTGACTATTAAGACTAAATATTCTTGAAATGAGCTCTGAGAGCGCTTCTTCTTACAAGCATTCGAAACTTTCTCAAATTAAGAATTTCAGTTGCGCCAGAAACTAGAAGTTTCCACTCAATAATTGAAAAAATCGCTCTTGACGTACTTTTGATACCTCAAATTATTGTTTTAAGTGCAAAACGCTCGCATTTGAGACCGAAATTTTTGACTTTTTTCTCAGTCCAGTAGATTTTTGCGGCTATAGAAGCTAGAAAATCAAGTCTGTACAACTGCTGCGTTAGCGAAATTGCATAAAAATTCGAAGATATTCGGCCATGCTCCGGAAAACAAAAAAAAATAAATTTCGTTTTCGTTTTTGCGTGCTCACAATTTCACATATAATGCTGTCCATATCTACTCATATTTCCCTTAATCTTCATTAGCAAAGCTCTACACCTTTCTTTTGAAATTAACAACGACTATGCTATTCATATTCAAATCTTTTCCATGCAAGACATGAACCATTTATGCAAGACATGAACCATGTGAACGTATACCAAAAATTCATTTGGTTAAGTGTAGGTTATCTTTTGTGTGGAATCAGTATAAAAAATAATTAAAAATAATTATGGATATATATGTAACTTGGAATAGTGAAACTATTTTGCCAATTCGTTTTGAATTCTATTGTCGAACTCAAACCACAGAAAAAATTCGTTTTGATGAAATTGAAAGCACCAAACATATATTTAGTTTCACAACGAATTCGTATAAAATATTTGGATTCGTTTTTCGGAGCACGACCGATTGTTATTCTAGACGCCCACCCACGTTGACATTTTGTTCTTTTGTAGTCCCAGCTACAACAAAGAAATATACAAAAATGTAAGTTATACGTAAAATTGAACTGTCGAAATCTTGATTAATTAAGCATGAACTTTTTAAACGGCTTATCTGAAAGGAGAGAGGCACATAAATGAATAGCTTGAGAAATTAATTTATGTCCGATAGCTATCGAAAAGATCGGTTAAACGATCATGTGCTGCTTTACGTGATTTTTCAAAAAATCCAGATCATCAACGAATTTGCATTTTGGGATGACTATGCCATGTCAACTTCCTTGATTAAGGCAGTACAATAACCGAAAATTGTAATACAGAAAAGACACGCAAACAATTTTTTACCATATTAATTTCACCAAAATCCCGTGCAAAATTGCGAAACAAATCGATTTTCCATCCAACATATACTCCAATTACTATACAGCCTACCCTCGTTAGCTGCGGCTGACAAAGACTGCACTGCCGTGTTTGCCACACTCTCTCTCACCGTCTGATTGGCTCTCTGGCCAAGCAGTGGCCCAAGGCAGTGCGTCTGCTGCACATGACGTCAGAGCAGCGCAGCAATGCTTCTCTCAAATGAAATTCATTGGCAAGGGCCAAAAAAAAAAGTGTATAAAAAAATATGAAAATATGAAAATGTGAAAAAAATTAAAAATTATAATAATTTGCAATGAATACGAAAAAATAAATAACAGACGGTCCTTGAGGCTACGGTCTCACCTTAGTTTGTCTGGTCGCTGTATGTCAGAGTATATGTAATTTATTTAACATGAAAATGAACTCACGGCCCAAGTAAGATATTCAAATCAAGCAAATAAACAAAAAAAAAGAACCAAAGAAAATACGGGTACACATAAAAAAAATGGCATACAAAAATAGAGAACGTGAAGCGAGCTTGCAAAAATCAAATTACATTTGTGGACTTCAGTCGACTAGAAGATACACTATAGGAGTACCACACAATATTATGAGTCAAAATAAGCGACAACTCCTTTTTTAATGGTAAATCTTTATTATAAAGGGTCATCAATCTTGAGGGTTTTTTTTCAATAGGGTTTTTTTGATTAATCATGCGTTGCCATGTGTTTTTTATTCAGTTTTCATTGCCATCATTGCCATTTTATCATGGAAAGATTTCGATTCGCGTTCTGTAAAGAACGTTTTTCGCGCACTTAGGCCACTTTATGGAACCAATTCGGTGAACAATTTCACGCTCCGGACCGGTGAATCGGCCACCAAGATCGTATGATATCACATCGTTAGACTTTTTCCTTTGGGGGTACGTGAATTCTAAAGTGTTTGTGGATAAGCCAGCTACGATTGAAGCATTAGAGGCCAACATTACCCGTGTTATCCGATTATGCTCGAACGCGTCATCGAAAATTGAAACCTCCGCATGAACGATCTACGGCGCAGTTGCGGCCAACACTTGAAAGGGATTATCCTTAAAAAGTGAATGGCAAGATTGGTTCTTTCTATTGATAACAAAAATTTTCCGACTCATTTGAAATTTTTGGGTTTTTTTGCATTTAAAACAAAAAAAAACTCAAGATTGATGACCCTTTATGTTCCAAGTCAATTTATGCGCTCTCTTCTTTCAGTTCCCGAAGTCCTCGAATTAGTACGCGTTTCGCTAAATCGTGTAAAAGCAGTTGAATTTATTCCATAGTCATGTTCCAATTATGAAAAGGATCGTCAATTTATTCCAATATGTAAGCCACAAAGAACTCTTATTCACAAGTTTTTTTATTCCTAAAAACAGCTGGTTTTCTGTTTTTGGTAAATATTTTCACAAATGTGTAACATGCAACTCTTGAAGTACATATAACAAAAAAACGCACAATTGTAATATGCCCAAATTTTCTATATGATGCCCTTTGAAAAAATTTAGAAGCAAAAACAAAATTGCGCACTGTACCATAAATGTGGACCTGAAAGCGGACTCCAACCGGGCATATCGCGCATATCGGGTCTTGTTTTTGCTGCCGCTTTTGTCCTCCTGCTGCCGCATACATAATTAAATTTCTGCAACCCAAGAGCTAAATTAGAAAGCAGCATGGCGGCAACCACCGACCATAGCCAGGTGGGGATGCTCCAGAACTGTTGCACTATGAATTGTGGGAGTTGCAAAGCCCAATAGCAAAATGCTTCTAGATATTTGGCTTGGATATGAAGCCAATGATCATGCCGACTAAAACCCCAAATGATGGGAAATTTGTTTTTATATGAAGTTTTGACATTTCGTGCGAAATTTTTGCATGCTGCGTCCCATACGAGAGAGTGCTAGCACAATGCCAACGATTCGAATTATATTATTATTATCATATTTTAATATTATATCATAGTTTGTCACAGGATGACATTTCTTAAATCAAAGTCAACTGTCACTTTATACACATTTTGTAAATTTTTGGCCCAAATTCTGCTATCAGCGCCCATTGTGCGCTGTACAAAGTATCTTGATTTATTTATTTTAGTACCAAAGAAAATATATACAAAGTACTGACTCTTATATACAATGTCTATATTTATGTACACCAAAAGTGTATTTATTTATTTTATATTTTAGCATACATGTACTTGGTTAAGGGCATAATTAAATTTGTAACTGATATTGTAATGCAAATGTGACTGAAACAGAAATAAGATTAATTTTTATGTTTATTGCCATATATTGAAAATAAAAATTATATTTGGTGATTTTTTATTGCTGACTTTATTGACTTTGGCTCTCGATAATTTTGTGGTGGTTTTTTTTTTTTGCGCCCTTTTTTCTTCGTTAACATGGCAAAAACACATTTCATTCAATTCAATGCTTCCAACGACATTGTATACTATATACATAGCCATGTTAAATATACATACATATATATGCATGTATGTAGTATACATACAGTTGGACTAAAAATTACGCGCACACTTTTAATTTATAAATAAAAATTGCTGTCATCGTCCACGTCATCATTTATTTTTTGTCGCTAGATGGCGCTCAGCTAACTTTAAACAAAAAAACAGTCGCAGGGTTGGGGCGCGAAGCGAGCAATGGGCGAAGCCCCCTAGTTTTTTCATTCCTAAATTTTCAAACAGCTTATCCGTAGCTGCTGTTGCTTTGATATTATTTGTTGCTACCTTGGATTTTGCATGAGTTAAGAGTTGTTTGTATAATTTTTTAACTGACTGTAGGTACTAGCTCCATGTGTGCGTGTGTATCTGTGTGCATTCTAATGTGGCCCGAATGCAGCAAATGCTCCAGCCTGAATTCATTTTTTATGTATAAGTATATGTCGAAATTGTCGATTTCATTTTTATTGTTTGTTTGTCGGCTTTTCAGAGTAAAAGCAGTCGCCATTTTGCAATTGTATATCTGTGTGTATCTGAGCGTGTGTGTGTGAGTGTGTGTGGCAACATCTTAACTGAATCTTTATAGAAGCAGGCAAAATGGCTGCAAAATAAGTTAAGATATATGTTTGGTTGCTTGGGCGTTTGGCTTTCCTTTTGGCAGCGCTCAAAATTTATGCTGCTGACAAGTCAACAAGACACTCGCACACGCAAGCACACAGATACACTAACTCACAGATACACTTACTCACACACATGCTTACTTGGTTTGCTGTTGAGTCAGCAAGACATTTGCATGGTTCACATGGGTGTGACTAGAGGAGCAAAGGGATTGGGTATAAAAATGCAGGCCATGCAATGCCAATTTGGATTATTTTTATTATCTCGCAGTCTCAAGTGGAGTTAACAGATTTCCTTAAAGGAAGTTTATTGTCTATTTGAGAACTTGTTTGCCACTAAATCTACTTTCAGCGAACTCATAAATTTCTTTGCCAAAAATGCTTTGGTTTCTTTTAGCTGCAAAGTCTAAGCAGTTTTCAGGAAGAAAAAAATGCATTTAAAAACTTTGTATTACAATATGTAGCAGTTTTAGGTTAATACTTTGTGGTCAAAATTATTCGAACTTAGTAATGATTGGCAAAATTTTTTATTTGATGCAATTTGAATGAAGGAAAGTTACAAATTTATTGAAAATAAAAAGGAAAGTTTTCAACAAAAAAAAATGCGTTTCCGGAGCACGCAAAAACGAATCCGAAAGAAATTGTTCGATTTGGTTTTTTTTGTTTTCCGTAGCTGAAGATACGAGGTATATTAGGTTTTTGCAAATGTATGTGATATAAAGAAATAGATGCTGAAAATCTGCTCAGAAAGACAAAAGAAATTAATCTGGACTCGATCGTTTGTCTGTACGTCTCTCTGTATAAAACTCGGCAAGAGCTTTTATAACCAAGCCTCTTTAGACTACTTATATATACAGCCATACCAAGTTTTTTATCCCTACTACGCCCACTCTTATCCCCCGAAATAATTTCGTAACGCTCTTGATTCTACTAAACAGCTTTAGTTCGTATGTCTAAAAGTCGGAGAAAAAAATTTCGCTTAACTCTAACCAATATAATCGTAGCATAATATCGGAAATAATCATAATAAAATATAAAATCCTTATATTCTAGATGAAAGCTGCGACGTCTAGAGACCTAGGCTTACCCTCCAAACAACGAGCTTATATTATACTCTTCACTTTCAACTGGTCTTCTGCAATTTCAAAGTTAAATTTTCCATGATCCTCTGCTACTTCAATTTTTTTCGCCGTTTTTGCTCAACTGCGTGGATATTGGCAAGACTTACAAATCAAATCGGTGGCGATAGCTTTTTAACAATTATTTTTTATGTATTATTTATTTATTAACACATTCATAAAAACATAATAAAAGTGTTCACTTTATCAACACTATACTTCACAGAATCTTTTCTGTAGTCAGTCTTCATTATCTTTCACTTTATGCAGAAGTGTTCGACTAAAATTGTGAGCCATAACAATCAGTCTTGGCTATTGCTAAAAACAATAAATTATTCAGATCTTCTAATGCAAATAAATTTTTTGGCGCTTTTTACAACACTATTATGGGCAGATTTCGTAGTCAATAGTCTGGTTGGGCAAAAATGCAGAATTTATTTGATGTTAGTTATTATAAGGTACTTCTGCATTAATGCCCATATGAGCGCATACAGATAACGCGCCACTTTGATAAAATCTGATTTTCCCAGCTCATTACGTTTTCGAGATCATGGTATTCACAAATCTGGGTATACCCATTCCGCTGATGGTTTTCACTGCAAAGCAACTTATTCTCAATAACGTCAAGGGGAAAAAAATCAGCTTCTTCTTTTTGAATAGACAACTACTAGCCTCATGTAGGCCAAACTACTCCAGAGTTTTCTGTGTAAACCAGCTGATCCCATTCTCATGACTAACATCACAAAAATCTGCCCATGTTTTTATAAAATGAAATTTGTTGTAAGTTATGGAGTAAAATATTTGATGTGACATAAAACAAACAAAAATGGACCAGATGGAATAACGCTTACAGTCGGGTCTTCAACAAAAGATGGCTGTGCGGTGGCTAGATCAAAAATGAAATCGAAATCGATTTAAGAAACTATTGCCAAAATAAACCATCTAGGATAATATAATAAAGTCTAGCTTAAAAGGATCCAGACGCATAGGAAAATGTGCGGGAACGAAGTAACTTAGAATTGGACAAAGAAAAGTGCTGCGAAAACTAAGCTCCTTCTGAGGCAGAGAGCCAAACGAAACACAAACCTTGCATAGATTGAAGAAATTATCCTAGTTGGACTAGAATTTCCTTAAGATATTGACTTACGCATCAATGCATGCTCAGGAAATACTTGTACCATAGAAAATTTCACAAAATATATGTAAGTACTTGCAGAACGTGAGACGAGAAGATATTCCTTCTTGGTAGCCACAACATCACGCGACTCAAGAAGGCAAGAAATCGAAATGGAAAGCAAACTGGAACAACACTGTAGGCCTAAGGCAGTCCAAACAGCTCCTCAGTTCTACAAACTTTTTTAATTTTGAGAAAATATCCAGATGGGGCTAGAATTTCCTTAGGATATTGACTTACGGACTCAAGAAGTGCCTGCGTAATATTGGCATGGTATTTTTTTGAAATCAAGATGAAAACTTCCCAAAACGTACTTGCAGAGCGTGGCACGAGAAGATCGATATACCTCTTACCTCGATGCACAACGTCATAAGACTCATACCTCATGGATCCAGTTGCGGGGCCTTGGTGCTCGTAGGCAGCATAACACATCCATCCAGCTTTCCCAAACTGCACTAAAGCTTTTCGAAGCTCCAATCACAACTAAGTGGGCTTTGCTTTGAAGAAATTTTCGAAATCTGACCTAAAAAGCTGTATTGGTCAAGTATAGTATTCTTTTCATCAGTCTCGTTCAGCCGGCCGTAGCTGTAACATCGAAATTATTTGTTTAAATTTTTTGTTGTGAAAAAAAAAATAAAAATAAAAAAAAAAATAAAAAAAAAAATGGGAAAAAACATTTTGGTCATAAATTTTTGAAACATTTACTTGGATTTTATGACGTTAACTTATCGGCAATTTTTATATTACGAATTTTTGTTACGCCCTCGTTAACATATTTTACCAACAGAAACTGTTAAAATGGAACCCAACGGAATTTACACACAAACACAAAGTCTTGGACAAAAGGTAATATTCTATTAAATTTCTCTGATCCGTAGTTGTTATAAGACTTTTCTTCTTTCTAGTTATAAGTTGAACGGTTGACTATGCATTCTCTTCACGTGGAACCCAAAGTCCTCGTGCTTAAGATCTCAATTAATTGCTTACTAAAATATTCAGTCAGCAGATACATCTAAAATGGAACCCAACGGAAGTTACACACAAATACACAAAGAGGTAATATTTTGTAAAATTTCGCTTAGCTACTATCCAACACTGATCATCAACTCTTCCAATAGTTTTAAGAAGTTTATTGAGCGTATCGTAAGTAAGAAATTTTAAACCTTCCCTATAAAGTTGGTAACTCTCTTCAATTCTCTTTCTAGTTTTAAAGTGTCGCAGCTGAATCATCTACGTAAACACAATTTTCTATATATTTGTTACAACTTTAAAATGACATTAAAGAAAAATATTGTAATAAATGCTTTATTTTAAAAAGCGTACTGTATGAATATTTTATGTGGATGGTGTTGGGTTTACAGTAGAGGGACTGTAGAAGGAAGCCTGCCGAAGAGATAGATATTTTTCTGTAGTCGCCCGCAGGTAAGGATGAACTAAGCATCCAGTATGGCGAAAAATCCGCGCAACGCTACGCCATAAAATTCTGCAACAATTTTTGGAAAACCGCGATGAAGAACAAAACCCAGGGCTCCGAGTATGTAATTCCTCACGTACCAAGAACCCCAGACAAATCTAATTCTAATTTGTGCTGTTCTGCTTTTTTGACCGTCGCGACGACTCGTCGTACTGTGGTTCACAGGGAGGTGGTACCACTGGATAATTTTTGAATGCCCGATTTGACAGGTAGAGCAATCGCGTCCTCCTCCAGGCACAGCCCAAAGCGCCTTGGCGAACCGCGCTGCTAGTAAGGGAGTTTGTGGCGAAGCACAGGGTTGCCACCTTGCACCTTGCAGTCCAGATCTGGCACCACCGGACTACTTGCTCTTTCCTCGGTCCAAGCGGAGCCTCAAGGAAAACTGATACTGCTCCGTAAAAGACGTTCTAGGCGCCATGAAGGTATCTTTGAAAAAGAGGTCCAGAAGGTGCCTTGGAAATTGCGTTATAAGGTTGCTGTTGGCGCCGAAGGTAGCTATTTCAAGGACTACTAAGGATTTGTACCGATTTCTACTATTTCTGCACCCTAGCCTGTCCACATACTCATTCACTTCTTGTTGGAGCTTGTTCCTCCTATTTTGACGACAGCAGCCTTCTCGCCTTGAGTGAAACTAACTCTAAAGTAAAATATGTTAACGAATCGCATACGAAAAACTGCAAGAGTTATAGATATCTCTTTACCACAAAATAAATCAGCAGAAAGGCGTCCGTGGTTCCGCTCATGGGCAGCAAAATGTTGTCCTCCTGCATTTAATGGATATCATAATATTACCCATGAGTATTAATTGCTTATATAAAAGGCACGGTTTTGGAACATTCGTCCACAAATGGCGGTTCATTTTTTTCATTATCACATGGATTTCTTCAGCAGATTTTAGAGAAGACTTTTCACCGTTTTGCAAGAAACGCATAAAATTTGGAGGAACATTTGGGAAGCTATTTGGGCTACGCTACTTTTTTATCTTAAAATCTGTAAGCTTGGGCTTTTGCGCATAAGATGGGAAGCTGTTTTTCGCGCTTTTTAGTAGGCGACTCCAAGGGGGAATATTGGGCTATGGTTATCTGTCATGAATAAAACTTAAACTTGGAGTATTTCATCTGTTTGGTTACCACAGAAAACACTTTAAAATGTTTTGGATAATTCGTTCACCATTAGAGAGAATTGGAGGCAATATATTGTATCTGCATGGAGGTTACGCCATATTTTCAGCTGTAACTTTTGAATTGTATCAAAAAAGCGATTTTCAATTATTTGGGCGGAGGAAGTGGGCGTGACGGATGACATAAAAAAAATTGACTTCATCATGGTTATCCTAGCTCTTAAAAGGTGCTCATACAGACGTAGCAATCGACAGACAACCGTATTTTGGAGGCATTTCGGCTTCTTCTCTATAATGCATGTATTTGCACAGTAAGCCTCTTGTCTTAAGATGCAGGGTACAATTATGTGTATCAGTCGTGGTGGTACCCGCCACTGGAATATGGCGAACCAGCGAACCATTTGCGACATTTTTTGCATTAATAAGTTGAGGATTGTAGTTGGAGTGGAAGGCAGAGGGAACTAATTTCTAAAAATGTCAACGTTATTTTATTATTTAGACTCACATGACTCTAGAGAACGAATTTGGCGGCTCTAGCTTGTTTATTCATATAGTTTTGTGGAATGTCGTGGCAGTTTCCCCGATGAACTGCCTTAAAAGAATATATTTTTATCTCATTCCATTCTAATCCTTTTTTCAGCACTTTTCCAACAATGGGTAAAATTTTGAAAAGATGGAAACCGTAGAAACCACCAAAAGCGCATTTTATGAAATTTGATTTCTAGCTTTTTAGGATATTTTAATTAGACGGTACATAATTAATGTTTTTTAACAATTCCATATAGCAAAAAAAAAAAAGACTTCGATAGTAGCTGCAGTTGCATCCCTTACTATATTTAAGTTCACCTTTTCCACTGAATCCAAGTGTGCTTTGCCTTAAAAAAAAATGTTAAACTCTGACTAAAAGTTGTCATGCTTAAGTATAGAAATCCATTTCATTAGTATTGTTTGGCCTTTCGTACCAGCAACATCTAAATTATTTGTTTAAAAAATTAAAAAAAAAGTGTAAAAATTTTTATGTTAAATAAATTTCAAATATTCGAATATGTGTCTAAACAACGACTGAGTTCCCAAACCCTCAAACTTCCCGTTCATCTGGTTATAGTAACATCTTCATTATTGTTTTGTGTTTCTTAAGTTTCAAGTAAGTAAAAATATTTTTTTAATTTTTAATTTTTTTTATTTTTATAATTCTTTTTCTCTTTTCAGTTCGTTTGCGTATAAATTGTGGACGTTATGTACCGTGTGCATCCGATGTGTGGATCGTCTTAAAATGTTGTTGCTGTTGTAGTTATCTATGGTTGTACCTTAAACTGTCTGTAAAACCCAAAATTTTATTAAATGTATTTTCAAGAATGAACTGCATGAATATTTTATTTTGTTGGTATACAAAGATTCCTTTGTGGAATTCAATTGCAAGTTGCTGCAGCAATAGAAAATATATTCCTTGTCAAATTTTTAGATCTGGGGAAAATCATAACAGGCATGAGCGGGTAATCAACACGAGACACTAGAGACCAAGAAATAGTCGATGCAGTGGATTTCTTGGCGGAACTCTGTCGGCCAACAAGGTGATGTCTTTTGATTTCCAAACAACTGTCTCATAGCTTATTTCAAATACCTTAGCCAAGGCATTACGCAAACCGTGAAATAAACATAGCTATTGGTCAGACTTGCAATTTAAAAAAGACCACAATGTGGGGGAAAAAATCCTTTTCACAATGGCGATTGTGGCTCGATTTGGTTCCTCACCCAACACATTCTCCTGATGTGACAGTAGTAGTGTGCTCAAAATTGAACTTTATAAAAAATGCATCTTGGTGGTACATGTTAGGTTAACACATATACCTACTACTTGGTGGAATTCAGTTACAGGATGTAAATATTATTAAGCAGAAGTGTGCCTCAAGAACTCTTTAGTTTAACCACTACTTGTAATAACTGCCTGCATTATCTAGATAGATGAAAAAGTTCTCCGCCTTTGATGATTGCACACTTCCCGCCTTTAGTGTGAGCATGCAGGAAGCAAAAGATACAAGTCGGCTTCCAGCAATAATATAAGCTATAAAAGAGTTCCAGAAATCCTTGTCGGTACCAAATAAACCGCCAATTTTTTTTTGCCTACATGTAGCTGCATTTTTATGGACATTGTATTATTATCCAGGAGATTAAATTGCAAGAGGCATTCTTCAAAGTCAATATATGTAGGTATTTATATCTGCATGTTAGCCAGCAGAGCACTTTGGACTCACTTTACCATCTGAAAGACCTTAACAGCACTAAAAAAAAGAAATATATTTATGTTACCAAGAATGGATCTTGAGACTTTAATAATACTATTAACCCAAGGTGCGTATGAGTGATAATATTTTTACGAGGCCGACTGCAACTTGCACAACTTAGAAGACTAAGACAACTTCTCCGTAATAATAGAGGGATGAATAAAAAGTATTTTAGTAGCCCTTCCTAACAAGTAACGCAAACCTACTATGTTTCATTAATAAAAACCCAAAGCCACCAAATGCAACCATGTGAGTCTAATAAACAAACAAAAATTGACATTTTCATACGCCTGCAATCCTTAACGTATCAATACAAAGTTGGTTGCAAATGATTATTATTATTTTTTTTTGGTGCAGGGTATCCCAGCAGGTATCCAAGCGTTGCTCTGGTGTAAGTCTATACATAATGAAATGTCAAACCAAACTCAACAAAAAGCAACTATCAGCTGTTAAGTGTTAAGTTGTCAGATAAAGCAGTGTTGCCAACTTAAAGTTGTGAACCTCTAAAAAAAAACACTCTGTATATAATCAATTTATAACTTTGCTACAGCAAGCATAGAGCATAAAATTTTCGGTGTCTCGTGTTCAGCTTATCCTCAGCCTCTTGCTCTTTTTTTTTTATGCACATTAAGGTCCTTCGTTATAGCATTGTGTAAGTCCTGAAACAGTTAGTCAGTGGCGAGAAGGCGTGGAACTTGAACCTGCCCCACTTTGTTGCAGCTTGAACTCAATGTCCAATGCTGCCACACAAAACACTTAAGCCAACGAGGTCGCAAGTCTGAACTTTTCAATAGCACTGGCGCCATACCAATCCCGATTGTATTCCTTTCAGTGTAGAGGGTATGATGCAAAAAAGTGGATTACCTTTATGTGCACATACATAAGTATTTATGTATATAGGCCATGAAGTCATCAAGGTGACACATTTACATATTACCAAATATCCATATGGTCAAGCCATGGTCTTATATTGTGTTTTTCCAAATCAATGGATTGGAACGCTTCAACGCTTGCGACAACGCGATTTTCGGTGCTGGTCCAGGCACTGGATCCAGACCCAACCAAAGTAATTAGAATCAATTGACCCTGAACACTTTTTCCAGTTGACCTGCTTCTTGATAACTCTGTTTGCCTTTTGCGACCAAGTCCCTGAACGCTCTCTGTGTTATCCTTTGTTGCATTTATTTCCTAAATTGTGTATATTTTGTTGCTTATTGACACGTATTTATTGGGCACATACAAACACATAAACACAGCTCAAGCAAGGTACAGTTTATTGTTTAAAAACTACAATCGATAAGTTATCGTTGGCAAATAATCAATGTGTTTAGTCACAACTCATGTTCGCTTGATTGGATTAAAGTATTATATGGCATATTGTTGTTTCTTGTTCCTTGGTGTGTGATGTACTTTAAAGTAAAAGTGAGTGACTGTTACAGCAAACAGAAAGGAGGTGCAGAGTGTTCCAGGAAACTAGCTTATAAACTATACCAATGATGAGAGCAGCAACAGAAGCAAACATCCTTGGTGATCAGATAACGATTGTCGTATGATAAACTAGTGCAGCAACCCGTATTTTGGCTAAAGAGGAAATGGATCTAACGCTTGAATGAAACCCCACTGGATGACCCCCCCCCCCCCCTCATCACTTCTTGTCATTAGTTTCTATTGTCCTCTTATAGGGAGCTGACAAGGACTATATCGACGCCACAAGTGGCACATGGAGTAAAAAAAGTTCCAAGATTTTAAAATAATTAAACATGCAACCTACTTTACTTCAGAAAGAACAAAATGTTGGGGGGACTTTACTATAGTTCATATGGCCCGCTGGATGGACGCCGCCCAGTTCAACTTGTATCAAAGCTGCGAAGATGAGAAGAAGCTAAGAAGCATTTCACTTCCTAAAAAACGTAACCAAGCACTGGGAAGACCTTACTCTTTGACTAACTGGGTTACTTGACTTACCTTTAACTTGGGCGCTTGGCTCCTTTTCAGGATTCCATAAGCTGGTTTTTAAAGGACATGCTATAGCATCGATGGCTGTATACGAGTATGTTTTCTTTGCTTTATAAACTCATGCGGCTGAGTTGTTGCCTGTTCCAAACCAAGAAGCTCATTGGAACTAATTTTATAAGACTTGGATGTGTTAGGATAGACAGTGCCATATTTTTGTAAAGATTTGCAGAGCACCAAAAAGCAAACCGAATCCGTACGCCTGCTCCATAGAACTCACAAAGCTGTAAGAATTGCAGTTTATCATTGACCCTGAAATATCCTCAATCGATAGAAAATATATAAAACACATAATAAGCAAGTGCAGCTCCTCTTCCCTATCCGCACAGTTTCTTACACTTTATCTGTTCATCTATTAACTGCAAAAAAATCTATATACATATGTTTACATATGTATCTAACATTTGTATATATTTGAAGCATATATGCAAACATTTTTCTGCGTTTTCAATTCATTGAGCAATCAAGTTAGCCACAGTCTCAGTCCTATACATAAGTTTTTATATACATATGTATATACAACTTGTTATCTATATACAATTCATACTTTCATATATGTGTTTGTGTCCTGCTCCTTCAAAGTGTTTATTATTTTGTCGACAAATGCGTGTTTAAGTTCGAGCTGAACATGAAGCCATTGTTGGGCTATCTTTTCCAATACCAAAAACAAATTTCAATTCCTAGAGCATGTTCCGACATTGCAGGGGCATCCCAACAACAAAAACAACAACAACTCTACATTAGCGTCGGTCCGACAAAGTCATATAAAATTCGCATCATTGATTTCTATTTCGTTCAAAGCTCATTAAACAATCGGCTAAAAGTTTGAGGGGGCATCCGCACTAGCCCAACATCCTCCCAAAGGACCAGAGCAGCAAACATACAAACAAACTGTTAGATAAAGAAAGGACTGCTGCAGCAAGGACCCTACGGGCATTTGGCTGCCATGTGGTCACGTTTTAGGGTCCAATCTCGAGGTGCTCTGCTGATTGAGAGTGTGATTCCCACCAACACACAAACATTTCAGAAACAGTGTCAGAGAAGGAGACATTATGTAGCTCCTGGGGACAAAAGTTGTTGGTCTTCGTTTTTATGTTGCTTTTGTTGACTTGGAACTTCATTTGGTATTGGATGAAACATTTGCTTGTCGCTTTTGTTGTTTATGGCAATTGGAAGCTCATCACGAACCAATATTTGGCGTAAGATTTAGCGTAATAAAACATGTGACTAAAATCTGTTTATAATAAACCTTTGTGAGCGCTTCTTAATTAAACAGATCTACCATGACAGTAGTTGTAATGCTTCCCTGCAAGAACTGCCTGATCTTCAATGCTATTCTTTGGACGCAGCACTGCCGTGACCAACGAAAAATTGTTTGGGTAACATCGATACACAAGCCCGGAAAAGTGGAATAAGTTGCCGAATTCTACCGTCCGTTCAGTACCTTTCCAAAGTCTGGGTGAGACTGATTGTAAGCCGGCTCGCAAAACAAATGAATGTTTTCCCTGATCACCGACTTGGGTTCAGGGAAAGGCATGAAACCTTTGAGCAGATTCACCGGGTTTTAAAACATGTCCTCCAGGCGTTCCTCGCAAGGGAGTACTGCTTGTAGTCTTCGACGTTGTCAAATAGACAATTGATAGAGTCGGGATGGGTGGTTTTTAAATAGAATTAAAGCCCCTGCTGCCAGCAGAATACTTCACCTGGTTCAAATCTTTTTTAAGTGGTCGAACCTTTTAAATAAAAATAAAAGACGCGTTATGCACAGCAAGAATAATGTTCCAGTACATACTACAGGACAGCGTGCTAGTAGTGTACCTGTACAATATCTACACGGCGGACATCTCTACACTTGGGAGTTACCTATGCTTATGCCTCTGCCCTCTGATTGTACGCGGCAGATGATGGTGTTCAGGAGTATATTCACCTGCGAGACCAGCTTTTAATCAGGAGTATATCCACCTGCTTAAGAGCTGGACTCGTAGATGAAACATTATCTGAAATCCATCCAAATGCTGGACAAGGCTCGAAGCAGCCACCTGCAGTATAGGACAGCCACATCTTGCCGCTACAAGGGCCGGCTAAGGTGACAACTAGGGGTCACCTTACATAAAAGGCTCGCATTTAGACTACACAAACTAGAGAAGGTAAACGGAGTACTTCTCTCCCTCTGCGATACAAGAGGACAACTTAAAACATGGTGGTGGTACCAACCTGGAGGTGCGCTATGCAAATCTGTAGTATGGCTCACTCAAATTGCTAACGTATTGAAAAGTTAAAGAGTAGAGATTCGCAACTCATTACTGAATACGAGTGGTACGTCAGGAATTCGAACTTTCACTGAGACCTCAGTCTGAAGATCTTTGTTCTCCAGTTTATTAAGCACAACAGTCGCTATAATGAAATATTCCGAAGACATTAAGTCTGTTTTGGCAGTCGAAAGGCTTTTGGGATGCTAATCCAATCCAAAAATTGAAAGAGAATAGCTATTATCAACTGTGATAAACTAAAGCCCGTCTTTAAAGTTTGGATGTTCCAGCAAGATCTGGAATATTTAATGTACGTAAAAAACCACGTAGGCATTGTATTTTTTTTGAAGATTTCAATTTGATTGGCTCGAAAAATAATTTTTTACACTTCGATCGATTTTACTGCTTAAAGTTCGGAATCCGTTTCAAGATGTCTCACGAAGTTGAAGTTGCTACAATTTCATCTGACAATGTCGCCCCACCCGATCTTATGTCAGGCGGGGACGGATTACATTTGAGTAGTCGCTTTCAGCTCGAAATATTGATTGCCCAAGCTCGAGCAATGGTACAGATACGATTCGATGCTGAAGTGGCAGACAGGATGGCCACAGGAGATGGTGATCATGTGGTGCGGGATCAACTTTTAGACGAGCAGTTTGAAATCTTGTTACTTCAAGAAATGGCACTAGCCGAACAAGATGAGAGAGACAGTAACTTTAGCACGGATTCCGACGCAGAAACAGATATCAGTATGGATTCCGATGCTGAAACAGATATTCACACGGATCCCGAAACAGAGGCAGATAGTGCAATGGATTTTGAAATAGAAAGAGATTCCGATGCAGACACAGATATTCACACGGATCCCGACGCAGAGGCTGATAGTGCAATGGATTCTGAAATAGAAAGAGATTCCGATACTGAAACAGACTCATAATAAATTTCAAAATTTTAAGTAATTGTGAGGCCGAGTCAGCAGTTCCAAAAAGATTTTTGCAAATTTTAAGTTTCATTAAAACTAAAAATATTAAATCAGCAACTATGTAGAAGAAGTGCTTTAATAGTGGAGAGTAATGGGGTTCAGGAGTCTAAGGAGTAACAAAGGTTAAATTGAGAGTTACACTCGGTATCACTTAGAACTTTAAGCTAAGAAAGAGATGTGTAGTTTTCTGTACTCGTCAGAAGAAATTTAAGATGAGCTGAGTAGTATAAATGTTAGAAGTCTCCAGTTAATGTCCCTAAAGTTGTAGCAACAATTTATTTATTCACAGGAGTGGTACATACTCTCTTCGAAATAGGAACCTTCG
The DNA here is from genome assembly GCA_018150985.1 of Chymomyza costata. NCBI lineage: Eukaryota > Metazoa > Arthropoda > Insecta > Diptera > Drosophilidae > Chymomyza > Chymomyza costata. The sequence continues at coordinate 28,958,849 of JAECWU010000127.1, read as the reverse complement.
ACATCAAGTTTGATGAATTCACGGGCTTGGAGCAATAATGATATCCCTTCAGGCTGGTTTTGATTTAGGGGAAGAGAAAGTAGACTGACGGTGCATCGTCGGAGTTTGTGGCTTATGCAGCGTTACGATGTTGTGTCTTACCGGCTACGCCGTCACACGTAAGACTATAAGGATTGGCGCGTTGTCGTTCAAGATCCTCCACGTAAGAACTGCATTCACTTTATTTCAACTTTACAAGGATCCTTATCTACCAATACCATGCTAAAAAAAACTGTAGGCAGTCCGTTTATTCACATGACTACCTTCCGGACAGACCCTGTTTATATGTTTGTCTTCTCCCAGTAAAGTCTTTTTTTTTTTAATCCAGAAGATTTTAGCTATTCTAAAAGATTACCCATGACGCACCGTGATGTGGGAACTTGCTGACGTTTTCTCCGAGGTTTTCCAAAGAACCCAGCCTACCGATACTTGGTGGAAAACCCGTAAGCAGTCCGTTTATTCACTCGACAACCATCCGAACAGACCCTGTATATAGTGAAGTTTTGATTTTTAGGCACATTATCGAGTAGATTTTGTCTGTTCCTTAAGACTACTCATGAAGCAGCATGAAAAGGGAATTTACCTTCTCCGAGTGAAGTCTTGATATTTAGAGAATTAAGCGAGAAAATCTTCTTCTTCACTACTTATGACGCAGCAGGACGCAGGAACTTGTAAGGGTTGCGAAGACGAGCGATCTGTGCTCTGAGTTTTTCCAAAGACCCCAGTCTAACGACAACCATCCTTGTATGAAGTGATGTCTTGATTTAAAGAAACTTTATCGAGAAGATCTTGGACTGGTTGCAAAGTTTGCGGAGACGAGTGATCTACGCCTAGCCAGCGGCCATTTTTTTCGAGTTTTACCAAAGACACTTACCTACCAATACCAGGTGAAACAGGTTCACACGACTGCCTTTCGGACAGACCCTGTGTATATGTTTGTGGATGTGTGTGAGTGTATGTGTGTGCTCTTGTTACGGTTTAAATTGTTGGCACTTTGCTTTTTGGAATTGCTTTAATTTTTCAAATGCGATTCAAATGGCTCGTATATTTTTTTTTTTGCCCCTGTGTGTATGCTATACTCCAGCAGTGTGTATTGTTGTATCAGTATGTGTGTGTGTGTGGTGTGTGCGTGTGTATTTTGTGTGATTTCCAAAATCATTGAGTTGTAAATGGCCGCCTGGTGCTGCACGTTCGTGCATACAAATCGTAGCCTTAAAGAACCAGCAAGGATCCCATTGCGACTTCCGTTAGTGTGCTGTGCTGTTTGTCTCTCTCTCTTAGTCTGTATGTGTGCGAGTGTGTGTGTGTGTGTGTGTATCTCTGTGCAAATCGAAGAAATGAAATTTAAATTTTATGCAAATCATTTTAATACTCATACACAAACACAAGTGCACAAGGCAAAAAGAGACTGAGAGAAAACAAAAAAAAAAAAAGGAGAAGACGAAGAAGAAGAAAAGCTAAAAACATTTCACCAAAAGTTGACAATGTGTTAAGAGAGTTGGCGACTACTCTGAAGACAAGAAGACAACAACTGTGACTTTGGCCAGGCCACTCGGCCATCTTGTTTGTTTGTTGTTGTTGTTGTTGTTGTTTGTTGTTGCTGCTGTTGTTGCTTCCTTTTATTTGATTTCCTTTTTGGCTTAAGCATTTTATTCTTTAGATTTCATATGTCGCCAAAATTGACAACAAGCGTCGGCTCTGAACAAAAAGCAGAAATCCCTAAAAAAAACTTTTTTTTCTTCTTTTTTGGTTTCTAGTTTAGTCTATTTTTACTTTTTTTTTTCTTTGCTTGCTTAACTACAATTTATGGTTTTTTTTTTTTTTAACATGAACTGTGCCCTCGGGCAGCCAAATGAAATTGCAAAATAAATTGAGTAAAACATTTTATTTGTATGCAAACAAACACATAAACACGTGTAGATTTAGCGGGTGATTTTTTAAGTGCTAGCAGCTGTCAGCTGTTTGCCATTTACGCATGCAAATAGTAAACATTAAATTAACGAACTGTGAGAAAAAAAGGCATTCAGTACATTGAACTCTTTAGTTAGGTTACTAATTTCAGACTTAGTGTTTGTTTTTATTGTAACAAGTTAGGCTAACTAGCATTAGATATGTTTAGCCAGTGCTGCCAACAAAAAATAAATGAAAAAAAGGATAAAAAATTTAAGAAAATAATTTGCTTTTTAATCTAGTCGGAAAAAACTTCAAAGCTTCATTTGTTATTAACCCAAATTATTATAGCGTGACGTGACTGAAACATGTGCAGAAAAGGTTAATCAAATTTTTAAGTACACAGCTTAAAGCATATTTTGAGATAATTACATATTGGGCGAAAGTTAAAAAAATATAACACCTTTTTTTGGTTAAGTTTTCTATTTCTGAGCACAACAAAAAACCAATTAATTAACAACAAAAACATTGTATGATGATGTATGATGTGATTAAGGTGTAGGGCATTGATTTCCTTCTGCACTGCGACCAACATGTAGATCTTTTGTGCACCCGTATATGACTAATCGCCGTTTATTGTTTTGGCGAAGGCAGTTATACTCTTTAGTGGTAGGGTTTTGTATTCCTTTTCATCCAATGTATAGCTGTTAAAGAATTTCGTTTGGTTAGCGCTGGGCAGTTGGCTAAAAGGTGCTCCATGGTTTCCTCCTCTTCATTGCAGTATCTACAAGTTACAGTGTCCGATAGACCTAGCTTGGCAATGTGGTATCTACATGGGTAGTGAGAGAGATTTTTTTGGAGTGAAGGAGTCCTTCCAGATTATCCCAGTAGGTTTTTGCAACAAAAACATTACAACAACAAAATTTTGTGATTTCCATATATTATTTTCATTATGTATAATATTTTTTTTTACTTTTAAGTTCAACCAAAGCCAAGTTTTTTTGTGAAAGAAATTTGGGTTTTACTTTTGAGTTTCGTAAACAAACAGCTGTTTCTTTTTCAGAGTTTGCAAGCCTATAAAAATTTTAGGGTTGTCAACACATTACTTTTATTTATGAAATTGTGGTACTCCTGGTATGCAATTTAAGAAAATATAGCTAATATTAAGTTATAAGCTCATAAAATTACGATAAATGGGTTTTAAAAAATAATTAAATAAGATAAAATTCTTCCGTGAAAAGTCAAAATTTGCATGACTGCTCAGAATATCCACAAACAACAAATGCAACCAAAAAATTTACGGCTTATTACGATTTCTCAGCTAGCAGCTTCGCACAGTGGGCCAATCTGACTATATTCGCTGCAAAAATTGTAGCTTCTAAATAAAAAGAATATTTTCTGAAATAAAATGTCTGGGGGAAAAATTACTTTTTAAAATAAGAGATTCGATATCTAGTAGTAAATGTTGAATTTTCCATATATTTATTTTTTATATATATACATATGTATTTTCTTTTTTTCATAGATAAAATTATCAAAACCAATTTCATTATAAATTGCCTATATTATATATGGATTTATAAATTAAATTGAAATATTTCACAATATTGTTTTTATCAGCCGTGCTACGGAAAACGAAAAATCAAACGGAAAAATTTTATTCGGATAAGATTTCCTTGCTCCGGAAATCGAATTTGTTTGTCTATATTAATATTCGCAACAAAGCCTTTGATAGCCTGAACAGGCGGTACCTAAGGGCTACTTTACGTCGTAGAGGCATGCTCCCAAAAATACTAATCGAGACCATATATAATAAGTTTATATGCAAAGTTTTGCAAGACGGAGTGTTATCTGAAGCGTTCGATGTGAGCACAGGAGTTCGTCAAGGCTGCCTTTTCTCACCGGTGCTCTTTATTCTGGCTCTGGATGAAATTTTAAGAAATTCGCTAGATAGTCGTCATGGTAACCAGTGGACGCCTTTTCTTTAACTAGAAGGTTTAGAATATGCAGATGATGTTTGTCTGCTGAGTCACAGCAGCAGAGATCTCCAACATAACATAAATAGCCTGAATCGTAACGCTCGGGTAGCAGGTTTGGAAATAAACTCCTAAGAAGGTTGTTATGTCCAGAGGATACTGTGCTATTGCAGATCCTCTTATGGATGTAGAAAATACAAGCATAAGTGCTGTACAATCCTGCACATATCTGGGCAGCGTAATTACAAATGCCAGCGGAGCAGATGAAGACGTATTGGCCCGCATAAATAAAGCAAAGTCCACATTCGGGCAGTTACAGAACATTTGGAGATCCAACCAACTACGCACCAAAACAAAAGTTTGAATATTTAACTCAAATGTCAAATCTGTACTTTTGTATGGGCGCGAAACGGAAATATACAAGATCTATTCAGTCGCGCATCCAGGTTTTTATTAAAAAATGCTTGAGACGTATCTTCCAAAATTGGTGGCCAGAACGCATCTCTAACACAAAATTATGGAGAAAGGCAAGCATGCAAAACGTCTAAGCCGTAATTAAAAAACGAAAATGGCAATGGATCGTTCATACGCTTGGCAGGCCAAACTCATGCATCGCTAAACAAGCCCTAAAATGGAATCCACAAGGCATCCGCCGGCCGGGTGCTCCCTCAAGAACATGGATGCCGAACTTACATCTGCGTGGTACTCATGGAACGACATCTGCACAGCAGCTCCCAATAGGATACAGTTCAGAGGAATTGTTGAGGCCCTATGCTCCACTAGAATATTCGCAACCCTTTGTCAAATTAAAAAAAAAAGGGAAAAAATACACAAAAGCGGCCTCTTGCGGCGCTCAAAACTAAAAATAGATGTCAAAAATGGATTCCTCGACCCCAAAAACCCCCAAATACACATTTGGCTAGAGGAAAAATAACGTATTTGGCATTGTAAATTAAGGTCTAAGTCAATTTTTGAATATTTTGATAAAACCTATTTTGAAAAAGTGGGCGACTCGAAATTCATTTTAGACCCATAGTTTCTTTGTAAAAATGCTTAAAATTACCCAAAGTATCAAAATCGTTGAGAGCCCTAGAACGTTTTTTCGACGCCATACAAATTGATCCACCCTATTATACATATATACATTTTCAAAACTCTACAAAAAAATTTGGATTTTTGTAAACTATTTCAGCCTAACGGCCCACAGTGCCTCTGTTATCTGTCAAGATGGCCAAAACGTCAACAACAATAGAGTTCGTATGGGGTCATGAGAGTGGTCTGTAAGACATTTAGTTATTTGCAGAATTTAAGCTTGTATTTATTTGTCTATTTTTATAAATTAAAAAAAACTTTTTTCCCAAAAAAGCACCCTTTACACACATAAAAAGCAGCATATGCGACTGTGTTCGTGTCTGGGTTTTATAATGCTTTAGAAAACTTTTAATACAAATTATCGAAAAGCAGTCGAACGAAACTAGGAACAAACTTAGAGCATCCAAAGCTTAATAAATGACAATAAAATCTGTTAATGGCAAGTTTAATAACTTTTTTTGACATTATATAATAAATATTGTTATTAACAATAAACCTCTTGAATCATGCAGCTTATAAGTTTCTAAGAATTATAATTTTATTAACGTATAATCTATTTAAAGGAACAAAGTACCTACATAAGTTCTTTTATTATTTTTTTTGCAAAACTGATTGTTTTTGGTTTAAAAATATTTATTTATTTATTTAATATAGATTAAGCGAATTTATAGAACTAGCATTAGTTAAGCTAAGGGAAAGCGCTGGCAGCAAAAGGCCTTCGGCTCAGGTTTAAAAATATAATTTATTTGTTTATATACGTTATTGTAATAAAGTTTCATACAGCTGCACATGAACATGATTTTTATTGCCAAACTCACAGAGAGACCTTAGAATTTGTTAAGAACGCTCTAGTTGGGCGGGAGGAAGGATTGTGAGATAAGCGAGCAGCATGCGGAGCCCCCTATTATGTGTATATGAATGAAAGCTGGATTTTGCATGTATGTAGACTCATGTAAGCCTTTTGAACAAAAAATTTGGACACAAGGTTGCATTCCTCTAAATCAGCCCAGTCGATATAGTCTGTCCCAAATGAAGGTTACTCATCATACTTAGTTCGAAAATTTCCCTTACAAAATATGCTTCAAATACGCTTTTCCTTTAACATAATCCATTTGAACTATTTTCTGACATAGTTATTAAATTTTGTAATTCAAGGCCTTTTGCTGCAACTAGGAGCCCAATTAGGACACTAACTAAACATAACTAAATCTTTGCACAGCTAGAAAAATAAAATTTCTATGTTTTTTTGTAAAATTATTACAAAAAAAAAAAATAAACACATTCTCTAACATTACCCCAAAACCATTCAATAATTTTATTATTTGATGCTACTGTCAAAAATTCTTTGCAATTTTAGAAAAAAAATATTTTCATATTTCCAGGACCAAAAAAAAAAAACACAAAACATTTTGTTGTGACATTCTTGCCCAAATGCTGCGGCTAAGAGACGCTTTCAGGGGATAGAGTTATAGCTAAGGTAGTTAGTTGTACGTTGTTGTTTTTTTTTTTCCTTTTTTTCTGTGGCATATATTTGCATTTCTATACTATACTCTATCCCTTTAAGTTAGGGGCATATTAGGTTTGTGGAAGAGACGGAAGTACTTTCGATAAGCTCAGTAGTAGCTCAGTAGTAGATTTGAACTACTTATCATCAAAATTTTCCTGCGCCATATTTTGCACAATCTTATATGCTTAAACTAGAAGCAAGCAACTTTTAAAACTTAACAGACTTGACATAGGGGCTCTTACTGGACACTGTCTTATTGGTAGGCACGCCAATAGATTGGGAGTGCCTTATTTCGACTACTGTAGAAGCTGTCAGGAGGTAGAGTAAGAGGAAACAGTGGAGCATCTCCTGTGTGTATGCATGGCACTATGCAGGACGAGACTGTACACATTGGGCTCCGAAACTATTGGAAAAGTTACTGATAAATAAGATTAATTCGTTCATCAAATCGACAGGTTGGCTTAGAGAGAATACGGGATAGTAAGGACTAGCTTACGTGGTATCACAACGGGCCTTTTGCAGGCCTAGGTGTGTCGGAAGACAACCACTGTTACCTTCCTACCTACTACCTATGCTTAAAATACGTGAAATACAATTTTTCTATTAATGCCAAACATTATTATACGGCCGTGTTTCGGAAAACCAATCTGCATATTTTATTCGGATTCGTTTTGAAATCACATTTTTAATGCTCCCCATTTCAACAAAACGAGTTTGGTTTGAATCCGACTGATTTGGAAAACCAATCTGCATATTTTATTCGGATTCGTTTTGAAATCACATTTTTGGTGCTCCCCATTTAAACAAAACGAATTCGGTTTGAGTCCGACTGGTTCGGAAAACCAATCTGCATATTTTATTCGAATTCCTTTTGCAATCATATTTTTGATGCTCCCCATTTCAACAAAATGAATTTGGTTTGAATCCGACTGGTTCGGAAAACCAATCTGCATATTTTATTCGAATTCGTTTTGAAATCACATTTTTGATGCTCCCCATTTCAACAAAACGAATTCGGTTTGGATCCGACTAGTTTGTTGCAAGTGAAATTAAAACGATTGGGAAAATCGGTTCAAAAGTGCACGTAATTTAAACTAAAATAATTTTTTAAGTAATCTTAGATTATATTTATGCCAATTTCAAGTTAAATATTTATTGATAATTATTTTTAACCAAAAAACAAAAATCATTACCAACTAAAAAGAAGAAAGAAAAGAAAAGAATTTTTGGCAAACGTTCATATTGGTGCATGTCTTGCCTAAATAAATGTGCATGCCTTTATTAATGGTTCATGTCTTGTCTAAAAAAAAAATTCCCTCGTAATAAGAATAGCTAAGTCGTGTGTAATTTCAATCAAAATTTGTAGAGCTGTGCTAACAAAGAATAAGGGAAATTGGAGAAGTATCGACAGCAGAATATGTGGAATTGGGAGCAAACGAAACCGAAAACGAATAAAATTTGTTCGATTTCGTTTACCAGTAGTATTTTAGAACCCGAATTTCGAAAGGCATACATAGCTTAAAACCAATAGTAACTAAAAGATGGTAAATTTTCATAAACAATTTTTTGTTAAAGCGCCCATAAAGCACAGAGAAGTAGACGCCGGAGACCTCCCAGAGCTGCCAACAATAAGGTCAGCAGGACAAAAGAATTTTATATAGATGTATCCCAGCGCCCGTCTGTTTGTCTAAACGCCTAGATCTAGTAGACTTGAAAAGGTAGATGTTACGGATTCAGGCATCAACTGAAATACATATTTGAATAATTTAGCCGTGCCAACTGTTTGTCAGATCTTTGATGTGGTCACCCCTTGTTGCAGCTCTGCCATTGATAAATTATCGAAAGTTATCGGTTCGGCTTGGCGCGTTATTGACTATTGCGTCACTCCGATACGTACGAAAGAGAATGGCGGCAAATTGTAATGACGGCAAAGATACGTTTTAATAAACTCACTCACCCACTCATTATTACTCATTTGACTTTAAAAAAACTTAACCGTGTTTTAATTTAAAGAGTCCGTTGTATTTTTGTATTTTTTAAAGCCGCTTTAAGGGAAGCGGCAACAGTAGATAAAGATTTGAACACCGCCTAGTTTTCCTTGCTCTGACATGAGCAATATTTACTAAAGCCCAAGCTCTATGCCAATGCTGATGCTACAGAGTATCTCAAAGTCGCTATTGCCCAACCTTAACATTTGCCATATTTTGTATATGCAATAGCTGAATAAAAAATATTCAACTCACTTTTCAGAAAATACGAAAATGCGGCAAGAGAGTCGAAAAAAGAGAGACAGCAAAAGAGTGGCAACAAAATGTTGGAAAATATAAGTAAAGGACCGGAAGCCTACATTTTTAGCACATTGCTTGCACGCATAACACTCACACACACACACACACACACACACACGCTTTCTAACACTCACTCATTTACTAGCGCACTTACCTACACTCACTCGTTCACTTACATGCAAAAACTGAGCAATGCAGTCGGACTTTCGGCCAGTGCACTGTGGGCCCAGATTTTCATATTTTGGCCAAAACCCTGTCATTTCCATTAATATTTTTTTAGAGTGATGAAATTTTACACACGTGTTACTAAATGATTGAACTATTTTTCTGGGAAGTTTGAGCCTCTTCCTGTTTTTTTGAGATATGGATAATCCAGACCAAAATTGGAAAAATTAAAAAAAAAAACCAAACAATTTTTTTAACTTAGTGAAAAAAAAACGGCTAATTGGAATTAAACCGTATTTCACACAGAGGTAGATATGAGCTCCTTATATATTGAAAAAATAACCTATATCCAAAATATTGAATGGCTTTGGAGTTATAGCACCAAATAGTTTCAGCTTTTCAAGCAAATTACAAAAATACGACATCACCAATCCATCTGGTTTTTAACTGTTATAATTTTTTTTGCATGCTTTTTTAATTTTAGAAAAAAAAATTTCAAAAATTTATATTTCATTTTTACGTTTTTTCGTCAAAATTTATAATTTTTATATTTTTTGATTTGCATCTTTGTAAGTATGCTATAAAATTTTCCAATTGTAAATTTTTTGTACATTTTAGTACTAGCTTTGAAAAAATCGTTATTGAAGCATACTTTTAGGCAGCTAAGAAATTCAAAAAATAGTAAAATTTCCTGGGTGTCAAATTTTAAAATTCAACTTTTAGATATAAAATTCAATTTCCGAAAATCGGAAGGAATTACATTTTGTTCTAAAACATGTGAAGAAATTTATAAAAAAATTTTCGATCAAATATCGAGTGATAGTCGAAGGTACCCTTAAAGCAAAGCAGCCAAATGATACAAAAACTGAAAAAATCTTTTTAACTACTTGAATATATTTGAAACCGAAAGGTTGTTAAGCTCAATTTTATTTTTTCACTGAAGTAATATTTATAAACAATAAAGTGAATGCAGATTTCGTAGCTACATATATCATGGTAAATGCAGGGTTTTTTTTTCTGAAAATGTTCGCGAAAGCTCTTAAAATACAAATTGTCAACTTTGATTGCCAATAACTTAAAAACCACTAATTATAATTTAAAATTTTTTTTCTGCACAGGATACCTAAATATATGTTAAATAATATTAAATTGTCATTTTGTGCAAATTGTAATTTTCATCAGGAGAGCTTTTGGCCAAAATCTGGACACGCGGGCCCATTGTGCAGTGTTGATAAATTGTCAAACAGAAGCTCTTTGATATTAGATATTATTTTATATAAATTTCAAAGAAATGCATGCAAAACATACACATATACAGTACATAGCTGCACATATAAACGTATAGGTAAGTATATACATATGTAGTATACAAAGAACTCTTGTTTTTTGTTTTTTTTTTTTTTATTTTAGTTCTGTGTCTGCCGGTTTGCATTTATGAATAAGCAAAGAAATCTTGCCAAAAATTTGTGCATTAATATTTTGACATTTTTTTTATATTTTTATGACGGTCTTTGGATATTAAACGAAATACAAATTAAAAGTGACAATTTAATTTAACTGGAAGCTTTAAATTTTTTAAAAACAAATTGTTAGCAAACTTTTTTTGCGCGATTCTTTTTTAAATTATGACTTTAGAATTTTGATTTATGAAGAAAATTAAAAGTTAGCGATATAAATAATTTAAGCTTTAATTTAATATTTAGGAATATTAAACAACATCAACTGGACAGCTTCAAGCTTTGGTGTAAATGATGAATATTTTTTTTATTTTTTTTTTGGTTTAATGTCATTCGGCAAGTAGCTTTAGTTTAAACTTATAATAATGAAAAATAGTCTTAAATACTAGTTTAAATGAAATTCAAATATGCAAACTCTTAAATAAAAAAAGTAAAAATGGCAGAGTGTCAGTGCAGCAAAGGGAAGCAAGCTGCCAAATTGGCCCGACGATCACATAATTTTATATTTGGTTGCCACGTCAAGCCTGCCAGATATATTAACAAAAAAATATATTCTAAAAATGCATATCAAGTTGATTCATTCAACACAATTAATTATTAAAAATCAATCCAATGTAATAGCTGACAGTTTACTAATTATTATAGTAATCAAGTAGTAAAGTGATAATAAATTAGAAAAATTACAATTCAGTTGTTGGTTGAATGCAAATGCATTTTTGTTCATATTATTTATATTAGAAATAGTATATAAGAGTTCTAAAAGCAAATATTTTATAATTTTCAAAATCGAAACTTCGCACAAAATTCGTTCAAATCAATTTATAACCAGCTCATTATAGCGCCCCGCTCATGCTGACAATCTGGCAACCCATGGCATTGGACTACCAGTCGGTAGAGAGGTAACGCTCTAACTGACAATAACTCGTCGTACGTATGCATATTCCGTATTCCGTCCAATTATTCCAAGCGTGCGACTGGCGGTCGGTTACTTGGCTGGTTGAGTTTCGTTTATGTTTTGTACTTGGCTTCGCTATCTGTGTCTCTCCATCTTCCAGAGTTATGCTCCTAACGCGCTCAATCTCTCATACATACTCATTGGCGGTCGGTTCCTTGGTTGGCTGTTTCGTTTGGGTTTCTTACTTGGCTTCGCTATCTGTGTCTCTCCATCTTCCAGAATTATGCTCCTAACAAACTCAATCTTTCATACATACTCATTGGCGGTCGGTTACTTGGATGGTTGAGCTATGTTTGGGTTTCTTACTGGGCTTCGCTATCTGTGTCTCTCCATCTTCCAGAGTTATGCTCCTAACGCGTTCAATCTCTCATACATACTCATTGGCGGTCGGTTCCTTGGTTGGCTGTTTCGTTTGGGTTTCTTACTTGGCTTCGCTATCTGTGTCTCTCCAGCTTCCAGAGTTATGCTCCTAACAAACTCAATCTTTCATACATACTCATTGGCGGTCGGTTACTTAGATGGTTGAGCTATGTAGGGTTTCTTACTGGGCTTCGCTATCTGTGTCTCTCCATCTTCCAGAGTTATGCTCCTAACGCGTTCAATCTCTCATACATACTCATTGGCGGTCGGTTCCTTTGTTGGCTGTGTTTCGTTTGGGTTTCTTACTGGGCTTCGCTATCTGTGTCTCTCCATCTTCCAGAGTTATGCTCCCAACGCGCTCATTGAACCGGCCCAAAGCGTAGCGTCAAAGTCAAACGTCGTTATGCTCTGGGATTAGTCTCCGAGAGTTGATCATAGCTGATTGTATAATATAAATAATATGAAAAAAATGCATTGCATTCAACCGATAACTGAATTGTAATTTTTCCAATTTATTATCACTATACTACTTGATTACAAAATACATATATATATATATATATATATATATATATATATATATATATTATATATATATATATAAATAAGTATACTGTACTATACAAGTTATATAGTGATATTAAATATTCGTAATTTTTACAAAAAAGAAAAAATAAACTAAAAAACTAACAATGAATGCAATGCATTAATTTCATTTGTGTGCTTATGTCAATGAGAGGCTTAAGGTGTGGTGCTCAAAGGATCTAAGCTATCAGCGACCGAATTCTCTTGGTTACGACGGCGTGTCCTTGATCTTGTTCGGCTGCTTACCGGCGCATTAGCGTCTTCCCCAGAATTTGGGCCTTCTGATAAGGTCAGATCAATTATGTCATCAGTTGCAGTTGAGCGCGGTGTCTGTCTACGGGCTCTACGGGCCGGTCGCGATCCATAAGGGCTATAACGCAATTCGTTCATGACGAAGTTAATGCGACGTCTTAGCGAAATGTGTCGATATGTGTTTACTTCTGGAACTGCGTTCACAATCGATTGTGATCGCTCGAACCCGGCGCTATCCCGGCTAGTATCAGCGTTTAACTGCAAACTTACAGCCTCGCCTTCTGCTTCGAGTGGTGGCGGTTGATAGCCTCCAAGACCGCCTAAATTGCAGTTTGCACAAGTATACACAATTGCAGTGCGCGGAACACAAGCTGTGTGCACTGGGTTCGATCCGCAACTGTTACATGCTACAAAAGCGCCCAAGTGAGCACTAGGACCGATTGGCTGTGGACATTGCGGCGCTGTGCAAAATTGTATGCGCTCGTATATGCCGCTATAGGCGCCAGATGCCGACTCCCACGATGATGCGCTGAGAAATAGAGTAAACGTTATTATAGAAAGTTTCAGTTTAGTCTTAGCAAATTTTTTGTCTCTGTAGTAGAAATAATTATTTTTAAATTGTTATTAAAAGACCAACGTATTATATGTTGCCATTTATCTTGGCTAACTATACACCATACTAGAGATGTGATCTGGTGAGTGGTAGAGTTCACTGTGGCCTCTGAAAGGCAATCAGCACAGTTTTGTTTGTTGTTTTGATTTAATATTTAAGGGCGCTGTTGGCCTTTTACAATAACTTTTGTAAAAGGCGACTTCTGGTTAGTCAATCCGCCAAGATCGCAGCAACGCGACTTCACACAATTTCCCACTGGCGCTCTCTACCTGTCCACGCCACTATCCTCAACATGGACACACCAGTCCTCAACTGCATTGACTACGCCAATAAATACCCAAGTCTGCACAGCGGTTTTGACTTAACTATCCCGAGCAGGGAGAAATGGAGTCACAATTTTATCAACTCCGAGAGTTCCACCGAGATATCTATCGACGGATCCAAACTAAATGGTAGGGTCGGCAGCGGCATATTCTCGGACAAGCTCAACTGGAGAGTTTCCCTCAGACTACCAGACCAATGCAGCATCTTTCCGGCTGAAGTCCTTGCCATCTACTATGCAGCGAAATCGCTACAGGAGGGGGGAAACTTTGCAATTAGCACTAATATCTTCTCAGATAGTCAAGCTGCAATCAAATCCCGCAGAGGTTTCAACGGCAACTCTAAACTCGTGCACGTTTTCCAACTCGCCCTAAACCAGTTATCCCTGCTATCTAGGGTACACCTTGTTTGGGTACCCGGACATAGGGACATACCAGGAAACTGTTTGGCGGATGAACTGGCCAAACAAGGCACCTCTCTGCCCGTCGTCTATAACTGCATCGGCACACCCCTCGCCGCAGTCAAACTGGCCATCAAACAGAAATTTTCGGCAAGTGCCCGCACTGTTTGGTTCAATGAGGATTCCTGTCGCATCTCAAGACTTACCTGGCCAAACATGGACGTCAATTAAACCCAAAAGTTGCTTACATTAAGTCGCAAATACCTATCGACCACTGTGTGCATTCTAACAGGGCACTGCCTTATGGGCAGGCATACCGGAAGAATGCGTGCCCCCTTCAACGACTTCTGCCGTGGCTGCGGGTCCGAAGAGGAGGAGGAAACCGTTTTACACCTTTTGTGTCAGTGCCCCTCCCTATCAAGAAGAAGATTAAGGATCCTAGGGTCCCCTTTACTGAACGGCCTTACTGACCTCTCCAATCTCTGTCCCAGGGATATAGCCAGGTTCATTGAACTTTCAGGCTGGTTAGGCAATAGTATGGTTACAGTTGAATAGTCGTGCCTGTTCTTCTTCAGAGCTGACCGAGTGCTGACCATGAATGCCTGTACACGCAGTTATAAAGACATCCCTGGTCAGCTCTCAAACAGCGTTACCTCTGGCATCACAAAGGGCCTCTGTGCCTACGTGCGTCTGGGCTGTTCCAAGACAGGCAACCACTTTCGCATAACCTAACCTTTTTAAAAGGCACCCGGAATTTAACACGTAAGCTGGAGCAAGTCCAGCGAATATTTGCTTTGGCAATACATTTTATAAATTAATACTTGAACTCACCGTCTTGGTACATGAATTCCCCAGTAGGTTATATCGAGAAAGCGAACTGTATTGTTGCAAAGGGGGCACTTGAACCTATCGGCTGACGATATAGCATACCGCTGCATGCATATCCAATGGTACCAGCCGTTCAAGCAGCAGGGAGACTGCAGCATTGTCACAGGGTTGAATTCTTCGCCATCACGTCTTACGTCCTCTAAGCAAATGATACAACTTTCGTTGGCACTCGGGCTATTTGATGGGTATGGCTCTGGTACGTGATTAGGACAATAAGACACATTTATTCCACCGAGAAAGCTCATCAACGCCTTGTTATCAATGCCACAGCCGGTATGGTAGCGTGCCTTGCAGTTGTAATGAGCACAGCCTAAATTCGCACCACCACCACCGCAATAATCACACAGCTTAAAAGGGCATTTTAAAATATAAGTCCATTTTAGTTCTTGTAACGACACAAAGTCAGTTTAATTCTTACCATGCTTTCGGTTCGGTTTTTGACTGCAAGGACTTCTGTTTCTGTTATGTTACTAAGCCCGAATCTACCGCCATCTTTAGAGACACTTAACAGCTGAAAAATATAATTTTTTTTGTAATGTGCAAATGTATTAAACATCAATGTGTATATTTTTATGTCAAGCAGCGCTAGGTACTCTATTTTTTTTTGCAGGTGCCATGGTACAATTAAAAGGTAGAGTAATGCGGCCGCGTCTTTCTCTAGCTGGGGCCATAATTTTCAGTCTCGTTGTCGCAGCGTGTGTGTGCATCTCTCTCTGTCACACTTTTTTGCTGTCACGACAGCGGTCGCCACAAAATACACTCACATTTTTTTCTTGCGTATGTATTGAAGTTTTCTCTGCCGCAGTGACGTATTGCGACGCTGACGTTGCTAAGCAATAGACACAAAGTTGATGGTGCGTCGCTTCGGTTCTTGTTGCTCTGTTTTACTGCCACTGCAGCAGAGAAAACAATATCAGACCAATAAGAGCCGAAGCCACGCACCATCAACTTCGTGTTTGTTGCTTAGCAACGTCGAGCAAGGTCAGCGTCGCAATACGTCACTGCGGCAGAAAAAATTTCAGTACAAAAAGCACGCCCACATGCATGCGTTTTGCGTATAACACATAACGTGTGTCGACGTCACTAATCCCTATGCACGCGAGATAGGGCCGTGCCGACCACTGATCTACCTTATTAATTCTACTATGATAAAAACTAAATACTTGTCTTTTGCTCGATTAAAGTGAACTTTTTGGCGCTCACCGCTGATTTAGTTTAATTGACACTTACCAAACACTTTTCATGAGCCAACACTCTTGCGGAAACACGAAAGATGTCGCCGAAGCGCACTTCATCATATTCCTCTGAGCGGCAAATTGAACAAATATGGCTCATTTTAAAAATATGTACATAACAAACAAATCAAATTATTTTCTTTAAAACAATCAGTGCCTACGCACAGCACAACTAACACAAATTTCTTGGAAGACACGACGACACAGAGCAAAATTTTAAAGTGAATTGTAGAATGCCGACATCATAGGGAAGGGAACTTCGAGCGATAGCAAATTGGCATACTATCGATACTTTTTTAGTCGAAAGTATATATCGAAAGCATACAGCGCGGCTGTACGACGAGCGGGTCGTATTTCTATTGCAATATGTGTGGAGCCTTCGTATGAAGTCGCATGATTTGCAGTTTTGATTTTTTTGGCTAATCGTACAGACAGTCGTATTATACATAGGCATATTTTATGATCGAATTATTGTTTGAGCATACCGGTCTCGTCAAAGCTTAAATTGCCGACGCAAACGCAGCATCGTTTGGGCGCAAAACGTACTGCACGATAGACAGACATGTCGTACGACACGTCGTATAGTGTATGCCTTGGGTAATAAATTAATGCAAATAGTATAAACCACAAAGCTTATAAAGCTATACAAAGTTGCAATATTTTCTATATATATATTTAAGAATTTTAATATTACTTTGTTATAAATTGAGTTTTGTTAATCGGATACAGCTAATTAACACACAACGCTGTACTTGCGTAATTGTATCGATAGCATCGATTATTTTTTATTGCTGCCCTAAAAAATAAAACAAACACTCACACTTAAAGCGCTAATTTAACTACTGATAAAAATTGCACAAGAAATTTGAATTATGGCCGTACGCGAATACCTTAAGCATTGTCAAGCTGCGGGTGTGTCAATAGATTGCCCAAGCAGACATGGTTACAATGAGCAAAGCGACACTTTTCTACGTTAATAATAAAAAATCAGCTACAGTGGCAGTCACCTATAATGTTGAGCCTCCAATACACCTAATGAAGTGCATTCGAAGCAGCCAAACCTAGCTACTAGCTGATAGCAATAGAAACGGAGCAACCAAAGGACCGAAGGCTGCGCAGCGGATTGGGGAAAAGCTACAACAGCGAATGCATCAGCAAGTTGTGTTGTAACAAGTCGTCATAGCAAATTTCAATATCATTTTCCACTTCGCTTTACCAAGCAACTGTTAACTATTGTTAACCGACGTTTTCCCAGCGACAACACAGTCGATCGGAATCGTAGTCAGGGATCATCCATAAACTACGTGACGCTGATTTTCGTCAAAATAGACCTCCTCCCTCCCCCTTGTGACACAGTGACGGAATATTTTTGAAGATTTTCCCTATGGTCGTGACGCTTCGCCGTCCGTCTGTATGAATGCCTAGATTTCAGACATGGTGAGAGCTAAAGCAACCAAACTTTCAGATTAAATCCGTTATTATCCTACGGGAGACAAGTTTTTTTTTGATGATATCAGGGTTCTATTATGTAGCTCCCATAGGGGTGTTTCAGAGGAGCTCGAAAAAACCAAAAGTTTTAGATGGATAATTCGTTTGTTAATGAAGATATCATAACGAAATTTGGCACTCGGAAGCTTTTAAGAGCACTGTACCAAATTTGATGCAAATCGGTTGACTATACTATATAGCTCCCATAGGACAGATCGGTCAAAAAAACGTTTTTTGTACAAAATTCGTTGTGTTTAGTTTATTTGTGCAGATATCGTTATCTAATTTGCCAGCCGACAGTTTTTTATAGTTCCCAATCAGTGTACCAAATATGATCAAAATCGGTTGACTATATCGTATAGCCCTCATAGTACCACTCGGTAAAAAAAATTTTTGAGTGCAAAATTCGACTGATTTCTGTTTGTTTATGAAAATATCGTAGCTAAATTTGCCAAATAAAAAAATATCTTCTGGAGGTCTTAAGCAATATATCGGACTTAATTGCAATTTGGTGCTACAGGGTATCCCAACGTTCGCCATCTTTTTCTTTTACTTTTGTTAAATACGTTGATTAATTCAAAAACTTATTCAATACTATACTTTTTGTTAGCTTTAAAACATATAAAAGGCTGAAGTAAAGTTTTCTGCTTTTCTGCATCGGCAAGTAACATACATAAATCTTTAAACAAAAACATAATGTAACATTGTTACATAAATTGGCGTACACTTTATTTATTCTTGAAATAAAAAAAAGTAAATTACTTGACGCAAAATAAAAGTTCGTACTAGACAAAATGAAACTAAAATCTGTAGCGTGCTAATTAGTTGCATTCTTCCTACCGACTTACATAATAGAATTATACATAGTACATATATAACTAGGCCTAACTGTCGCACTATCGAATCCTTTAAAAACTATGATTAATTCCTATATTACCTGTATGTGATTAAAATTAATTATATGTAAACATTTTAAACATATGTACTTGTAGATCCATCATTGACTTTTATACCAGTCTCGTTCCAAGGCGCTTAACTGAGCACCCACTTTCTTCCTTAGCTTAACGCTCTGAGCTTATCTTTTTTGAGTGCTGGTACGTGTTTAAAAACGTTTGGACATCAATTTAACCATTCAGAAAATGCTCTACATGACGATCGCAGTCGGTATCCGCATTTGAAGCAGCTATTTGCAAAAGTTCCTAAAATAAAGGGCTGAATAATTTAACAGGCCTACAAATACTGGGGTCATGTCAGTTGTTGGAAAGCTAGGGGTCATTTCGGAAGTAATTTTCTGCGTAGAACCCGAATCCGGGATAGAATTGGCCCATCACGTCAGGACCTTGAGATATTTGAGGTTATGTACTTGAAAAACTGAGTTTTTTCATACTTTTGAGGTTAATTCACAACAATAAACCATTTTCAGCTGATTGTAAATACTTACATATATAATTTTTCATAAAAAAAAAAATAATTTTTTTTCTTTCCTATTTTTAATATTTTATTTTCTTTTTTTTCTGCTTAGTGCCACGTACTTTAACTTGCAGCAACATTCCCAATTGGCTTATTCAATAGCATAGCTTTCATTCTTCTGCACGATCTCAGTCTCCAGCTTCTTGTTGCTAACATCCAGTTTCTTGACTTGAAGGAGCAATCTATTATTCTTATCACAGCACAGCTCCGCATTTAACCTCTGCTCAGAATTGCGAGCATTAGCGACAATTTTTTGTCCAGGCACGTAATTCGTCCTCCCACAGAGATGATTTGGTATTCAGCCGAATGTTTTTCTCATGTTGAGCTCGCAAGTCAGCCAGGATATCTTGTAACTTGGCTCGTATTGGGAGCGTAAGCGCAACTTCAAGTCAATAACGTCAGTCTTCAGTTTGCGATGCTCACGCAGTATTTTCTCGTGCTTCTTACGGAAGTTCTCCAATTCCGTCCAGGCAACCTGCAGATCTTCATTGTAATTTTGGCGTGCGGCCTCTGATTGCAACAGCTCATCCTTCAACTCACTGTTATGGGTATCGAGATGACGGACTGTTTCTTCTGCAACTAAGCCGCTGTTACTCCTCTCTTTCAATTGCTTCTTTAAGCTCTGGTTACTTGTATCAATTTTTTTCACAATCTTCACAAGGATCTAGGCATTCCTTTTGTGGGTGACTCGTTAAATAAACTAAGCGACCGTAAAGCGGATCGCTTACGATCCCACCCGAATTCTTTTGCTTGCCCCAGGCCGGTCATAGACGCCTGTAACGTCTTCACGCATGTGACGTCAGAAGTCGTCGCTATTATAGCTTGTGCTTCCTAGCTATATATTATGAGGAAATGTTTAAAGATGTATGTCCTGTGCTCTCTCATATTAAAGGCATTTGAATATTAGGTCGATTGAGTCGAATCTATTTGTAAATTTTGTTTTTGTAAATATTGTGTAAACCTGTAAATATGTGTGCAAAGAAATTTTAACCATATTAAAAGTAATATTTATACTAAAAGTCCAACATATATTATAAAAATAATTATTTTGATCTGCTGAATATGGAATTTTAAAATTTTACAACTTGATTTTAAATGAGCCAAGAAGCTTCGATACTTTGATACTTTAAGTGCCCTATTATCTTTGCCAAGTTTATTGCTCAATAAAAAGTCAAAATTTCTTTAAAGGTAATGTTAGCTGGCCTTAATTTACGACATGAGCCTTTTTCCATAAAAGAAAATCTTTACGTATAATTCCTTGGCTAAGAGCAAGAGCCGCATAAAGCAAGGCTAGCAAAAATGTTACTACATTTTTAATTTTCAGCCATCAAATGACAACAAAAATGGGTGTTAAATGAGAACCCTTTTTATTTGACATAAATGGTATGATGTGCTGAAGGTTGCGCCAAATTGTTGTTGCTCTCTTTCAATTTAAAAGAGCTATGGTAATGGCTGTCACAAAAAAGAAGTATCAAAAAAAATACAAAGTTTTTCATTTTAAAACTTAACTTTTAATTGTATTTACTTTTGAGTCTATTTAGCTAATTCGATTTGGTTTCACTTACAACAAAGGAGTCGAATTCAAACCACATAAAAACTGCGTTTTGCTGAAATTGTGTTTTCAAAACGAATGCGTATAAAATATTCGATACGAATTCGCATAAGTACAGCATAAAAATAGCTCTAGTATATGACTTAGATTATGAGATACACTTTGCAACGATAAACATTTTTTCATTACTCTCGAATAGCTGTGTTTAAAGATATTAGTTATCTAACAAAAAGAAACTTTCAAAATTATTGTACAATGTATTTCAAACAGCAAGTTCTTTTTCATCCAAAAAAAGAAAAAACTAAATCTATGGAGTTTGGCAAAAAGGGCACGTACGAGAGCGAGGTTGAGTGAGATACAGTCTACAATTGAATGCATCTGCTGCAACCAACCGACAGTCTGAAAGGATATGCATTAAACTTGTACATAAAGTATACGACTCTCACAATATATAGTTGCAGGGTACTTATAGACAACATGGCAACAAATTCTAGTTGCAATTGTAAAGTTTTCCCTACATGAATTTCAAGCACATCAAACAAATCAAGCTAACCAACACTGACAACACAAACTGTTACGGAAAAGGACTTGATAATTAGTCTGTATCCTGACTCTGTGTGTTAACCGCAACTGAGTCCTTGCCTTTGATTTCCGGAATGAGGCGCATTGCATGTGGTGCACCTGCAACATTTTGTGGTTAGCTAATTACAAGTAAATGCAATTGCCATAGAGTTCGCTTATCACCTGTGATGATGTCTTTACCAGAAATATGAAATATGTTTGCTTTATAATTGGCTATAAAATTGCTTTTGTAACAAACTCCTTTACTTTTGTAACTCAACTTGGCAACGCTTTGGTTTTAAGTTTTGTTGGCAATGCCTCGTATAGAGGGGGGCTTACCCAAAACTGCTGCACATGAAGTTGAATATTAAGACTAATGGGATGCTAAAACTCAGACCCACCCCCAAGAACAAATCCTAGATCCGCACCTGACTCTAATATAAACTTTTTTGGATTGGCTGATATAGCCAGAGTAAGTTTCTTTTAATATTCATCAAATTTGGCGATCCCTGATTGATTGGTGCTGCTTGGAAGTTGCACTGGAAGCTTTACTAACAACCACTTTTGGTCCTTTTAATGAAGTTTCTGTAGCTGTTTTACTTGGCACGATGTTGGCACATTCTTCGTAGCCAAGGAGCGAGAGTAGTAGCCGTTCCTCCCAAGCGTCTTTTGCAGTCTCTCGAACAGGAACCTTACGAAAATTCTTAGGCTTAACTCTCTTTGATTAAAACTTGTATCTCCGATGCTTATGCGCCAAACAGTCTCTTGAAGAAACAACAATGTCTGATTATATAGGAATTTAAAGAGATTAATCAACATAGCAACCAGAAAGATATCATCGTTGGTGACACCATAATGTTCAGTACACGCAATAGGCTAGATCCATACCACCGTTCACTCCATTCCCTTTTTTTTTTATGGTAACCATGAAAAAGTTGACCTTCCAGTAAGTTATCAATCTTCACTTCATATTAACACTCTTAAAGACATAGCACAATTTTTCTAACCCTGTCATCCGCATAAGATTTTATAAACTAAGGCAACGTTTCTTCTTATATTCAAAGCAAAGATAACTTTTCGGGCAATCCAATCGTATAGCTTTATTTTATTCCCAAACTCTCGGATAAATAGAGCGGGAACTCTTTAGCAAGTCTCTCTTCTCCTTGTGGAGCATAGGGCCTCTACAACAGATCTAAATCTTACTCTATTGGGAGCATCACGATAAATTTCCTTCCAGGAGTAGTATGCGACGTTAAGGTCAGCGTCAATGGTTTCGCGCCAGGTGTGGGTTGCAGTCCCCCGAAGGCCGTCGAGACCCCGCAAGGTTCCAGAGAATGTAGTTCGCAGGCTTCCGAAGCGTGTGCCCGATCAAACGCCATTAACGGCGCTTTATCTCAACCAGCGTCATTTGTTGATTTTTCCGGTTCCAGCTAGCTTCATTACTTATTCGCTTGGGTCATCTAATCTTAAGTATTCTCCGCAAGCATTTATTTATAAAGGTTTCTATTTTTGTGTCGATACTTTTCGAGCCTATCCAAGTCTCGCATCCGTATAAAAGTATCGACTTTACATTGGACTCGAAAATTAGAAGTTTAGTTCTAATCGATATGTGGCTGGATTTCCAGATGTTGCTGAGAATGCCAAAGGAGGATTTGCCTATATTAATTCGGGCGGTAACGTCTTAGTCAGCTTCACTAGTGATAACGCGTCCGAGGCATGTAAAGTATTGGACATGTTCAATGTTTTCCTCTTCCAGAAGGATTACTGGGTGTTGAATGGAACAATAACCGCAGCTCATGAGTTACTCTTTTGCTGACATTTATTTCGAAGCCCGCTACCTTGCTAAATTAGGGATTAACTCAAAACTGGTGCAGCCAGCCAGAGCCAAACTGAGCCATCTAGGACAGTAAAATAAAAACTGCCTTAGTTCCCAGGTTGTGAGAACATCTACGGGAACGTAGTAACTGATAAGATGACGAGAAATTGTGCTGCAGGTACCCTACCAAACAGCTACTAAGGAAGAGGCTTTCCTCTTTAGATATTTATCTAGACGAGATTCAGAAAGGATTGGCACTGTTGCCATACAGCAGGCCAAGCTACTAATCATTTCCCATAATTCGAATTGGCTTAAGATAATCTGTGTCTTCCTATGGCAGACTGCAGGCTCAGGAAACAACTGAGAACCATGAATTTTAACAGCTGTAGGTACATTGAGAATGAGAAGAATTCCTGCCAACACTTGCTCACTGAGTGCGATGCTTTGGCTGGAAGAAGGGCCTCCGTCTTTGGCAGTCATCTCGATGTACGAAGTTACTTGACTAGAATCATTCAAATTAAACAAGTTTGTCCTCGACAAGAGCTGGGAAGTGGCCCTATGCTCCACAAGTAGAAGATGACTACAGTAGTAGTCGCACCCTCTCCTCACCACCATTTGAGTTCTAAACAAATAAACAAGCCAAAATGCTTACCAATAAAAAGTTTACTTATGAAAGTTCTTTCATGACCTTTCTAAATTGCGCTAACCTCTTCTAAAAAAGATTTTCAATTGTACGGTCTTTTTTTTACGACATTTACCAAAATTTCGTTTTCGCACCTATTTCGTTTTCCATTTTTGTACTATATAGAGATATACATATTGTTGGTGTTGTGCTTATTTGTTGCATTTGTAGCAAAATTTTGCACACAATTTAACTAAATACAAGCTCAAGAGTATTCAAATAATGAATGCGTGTGTGTAAGTGAGTGTGTACGGGTGTAAGTGTGTCTGAGCTTGAGTCACGCATAATTAAATTTCAGTACCAGCTCACAAAAGCAGCGCAAAGCACAGAGCAACCAACAAATAACATTTTACACATATTGGTAAAAAAAACTTGTGTTACGCGACTTT
Organism: Chymomyza costata; assembly: GCA_018150985.1. NCBI lineage: Eukaryota > Metazoa > Arthropoda > Insecta > Diptera > Drosophilidae > Chymomyza > Chymomyza costata. The sequence goes on along the minus strand of JAECWU010000127.1, from coordinate 28,934,868 downwards.
GGAATACCCTACGATATGTTAATCTACAAGTAGCAACAACTACGTATAGCATTTTTTATGCACACAAGTTTTATAATTAGGGTATTCACGCTTGGTACGGTGTTGAGGACTTTTGCAACAGCAAAATGTACAGGGTTGAGTTTCAACTCATAACGCAACTTTTACTCAACCCTGACTACCCTTTACTACTTTTTAGCTGTTCAACACTGCAATATTTGGAATTTTTCAGTCATCTTATGATGTAAAAGGCAACGATACTCGTCGATACAATGCGGCAAAACAAAGGTAAGAAAAATAAATTTTTATTTAATAAGTGTGGGTCTGGTACATTTTGTGTACCAAATAAAGTGAATTAAATATTTTTACTTGTAAGTGACTGTATCAAAATCTAAAAGTAGCATGTGAGGTTATGTTACTCCACCCTACCCCACTAAAGAGGTTAGGTTAAGGCGGCAGTTAGGACGTAGACGTCCCAACTCACTTAGGCCAGATAATTGGCCCGTTGTGACACCGCAGGTGGCCAAAGCAGGTTATCAATGCGCCAAATTTAAAATTTATAATACATAATAAGAAAAGAGGCACAAACTCAAAAATTCCACTCATAAACTAACCAAAGGGAATTTACGCTGAGTTGAGCTTTTGCGCAACTTGTTAAGCAAGCGTGAATACCCTAAATAATTTAAAAAAAAAATTTGTTTACATAGCTTAAAATGTTTTTTTTTTAAAGGATAATAAATAACTTCCTAAAAATACCAATGTATCATCATCTTGCCTTCCAAAAGAGAGAGCCGCTGAAACAAACGCAATGCACAAATCTATAATATCCTCGAAGCTTGTGCGTGTGTAGGGTATATCAAAACATGGCAAAAGAAATCACTCCTAAATGCCTGGTGACGTAGAACAAGAGCGAGAGGCGTAGGCAACGAGTCCGCTGGGAGCAGAATTTTCATAAATAATTTGAAAAATGTTTGAAATGATTTTCGCTCATTAATCTTGCTGGCGGCTGCCCTACTCTCCTAGCTCTCTCCTCATCTCACTCTCTCTCTTTTTCTCAGTATGTGTGTGTATCTATGTGTGTGTGTTGCGGTTTTGTTGCGACGCATTTTTGACAGCTTTAGTTTTTTGGCAATTCAATTAGGCCAAGTTTAAAGAGTAAAATGCCGTCAACGAGTAGCAATGAAAAATTATTCTTCTGCTGCTGTTTGAGACGCTGCATGCATATTAACCCTTGGTTGCCCTCCAGGGGCATTAATAATGCCAAACAGCGATTGCACCACACGCATGTGTCTGTATGTTTGATGTGTGGGGGATTGGTTTTGGTTTTGTTTTTGTTTCTGTTTTTAGCCCGGTTTTTGGTTTCTATGTTTCATTTTTGTTGTTTTTTTGATGCTCTTCTTGTTTTTGTTTTGTTTTGTATTTTTTGTTTTTGTGACTGTTTGTGTTGGCTCTCTTCTAACGAGCCGCACAAATTCCTGGCAATTAATCATTTGGGACTCGTTGCTATTCGTCGACGTCGACAACATTTTCAACGCTTGGCGCTCATTGTTTTTGCCACTGCGCTGATGGGCGCCATTTCACAACTCATTTCCGGTTGGCGCCGGAAATGCGTCTTCGACATTAGTTGACAACGCCAGTGGCCGCAACTTTTGGCCGTGATTTATGGCATTTAAATTTGGCCAGCTTCAGTTACTAGCGCTTGTCAGCCAATGGGCTGGCCGTTTATGTAAAAAGGTGACATCTTGGTTAAGTATGTCAAAAAAAAAAAAATGTTTCTAAACAGTTTGCTGTTAATCAATGCATTAAAAACTAAAATAGATATAAATTTTAAATGAAAAATTGCACCAAACGCTGAACCCGTTTCTAGTTACCAGACTACCGGTTACACAGAATTGTTTGCTGCAAAAATTAGCAAGATAGCTTTAAAGGATTAAGGCAAAAATGTAACAATTTTATATACCCCTTTTCACAGACTCTAACATTTTGGCGGCATATGGATGTAGGGTATTACTTTTCATTTTCAGCAGCCTAAAACAGACCAGATTTTGCTCTCAAAAAAAGTCAAATAAAAATTTAACAATTTGTTCTGATAAAGACATTCGGCCGTGTTCCGAAAAACGAATCCGAATATTTTATTCGAATTCGTTTTGAAACCAAATTTTTGGCATAAAAAAAATCCCTTGTTATAAGAATAGCTAAGTCGTGGTTAATTCAAATCGAAAGTTTGAAAGCTGTGTTAACAAGGAGTAGGAGAAATATGATTCCATATCGACAGAAGATTTCTAATGTACCACTTACTATAAAAAAGTCCGATATATTGCTTAAGCACTCTAAAAGATAATTGATTGCCAAATTTGAGCACAATATCTTCACAAATAAACGAAACAACGAATTTTGTGCAAAAAACGTTTTTTTGACCGATGGTCCTATGGGACCTATATGATATAATCTATAGTAATTGGGACTTATAACAAAGTATCGACTGCCAAATATGGTTACAATATCTTCACCAACAAACAAAACATAACGAATTTTGCAGAAAAAACTATTTTTGACCGATTGCTCCTATGGGAACTATTTGATTTAGTCAAACGATTTTAATCAAATTTGGTACAGAGTTTGGGAACTATAAAAAACTTTCGAGTGCCAAATTTGGTTACGATTACTTCATAAACAAACGAATTATCCATCTCAAACTTTTTTTTTCGAGGTCCTCTGAAACACCCCAATGCGAGCTATATAATATAACCCCGATATCAAAAAAATGAAATAAACTTGTCTTCCGTAGGATAATAACGGGTCTAATCTGAAAGTTTTGTTGCTCTAGCTCTTACCATCTCTGAGATCTAGGCGTTCATACAAACGGACAGACGCACATGGGTATATCGACTTCTCTAGTCACCCTGATCGTACTTTAGGTAACTTTTGGGGGGTCTCCGAATTCTCCATCTGTATGTTACATACATTTTCGACTTGCACAAACTTTGTATACCCTTTGTACCATACGGTACAGGGTATAAAAATCAAAAACAAAATTAAACAAATATAAATTACACCATGGTATTTTTAGACCATGAAGCTATCCACCGTCATTGCACCACTCCGCCGCATCGGATTATGCTCGATAGCAGTTGCATCCACAAATTTGGTCTGAGATGGTAATAGCTATGGAACTGGAACTGCACAAAACATCGTTGTTTACTTCGTATTCAGAGATGATGATCTAGCTACCTATTGACACTACAACATGATGACCCACAAATGGTTTTCCAATAGCCAAGCCAGAAGAATTGAGTTCATATATCAATGCATCCAATACAACAAATTTCGAATTTAAATGTAAATCCATAAATTGCACTTTAAGATTTACACGGGAAATATAATATGGGTCAGTCATTAACAGATAACCATGCTGTAGATATGTACCTGAGCGAGGTCCTCTGATGAGACCTATCCATGAAAGATTCGTTGCACTAAATGGAAAAATCTTTGAACATAGCACAAGCCGTGACCACTTCATTGATGATAATCAGCATTTCGGGAATAACGTGTTGCAATCGCTGACAGCTTTGTAGAGATGCAGGTTATGGATAGTCAACTAGAAAAGCATTCTGCAATGAGAATTGCGAACTTCTTAGGTTCTATCAACGGGCCATTTGACAATTGGATTTCAGCAGAACACTTTGTTTTTCTTGCCAAAGCGTAAATTTGTTGATAGTTCGACTGATAGTTCTTTGTTTCTGCTGCAATGTACAATATTCCATCATTAAGATAAAGACGCATAGGGAATTGAATCAGCTACACAGCTGAAGTCTTGGAATAGACGCCTCATGGTTCAGTTCTGGTGCAAACAGCACTTCCAGCATTTTCGTGCTTTGCCAATGTGCGGCGTCCGATCCGATGTTGCTGGCAATGTTTTAGCGGATTAGACAACTGTTTCATCCTTATGGTAAGTCTTATCTTCGAAGTAATATACTCGTACTGACAACATTTAATTGGCTTGGATGTTTCTCTCAACAGGATTTGCAGATCATTTCATGTTAAGTAGGCAAAAGTGCGTTTGGGTCAATTCCTTGGTAAGAGATCCGTTTGTAGTACTAGCTCTAAAATAAACATTGTAAGACATGTGATTTAAGCCCTCCCATCTGTAGGTAGGCTTATTAAGAAACGTCAGCATGAAATTGGATTCAACTTCGACCTGCACAACGAATCATTAATATATACTAAAATTAATGGGTTAGTTATTATTTTTGGTCTTTGTAATGGATTTTTTTGTAACACTTACTTTTATTTTATTTATTATAGGTTTAAAATGATCATGCAGAGGGTAGCGGTGAGCTGCAAATCCTGCTGACAAAAGAACGACACATAATTGAGTGTCGCAGTACGTCAAAGTTGGATGATCCACGGCCATATTGACGAAACATTTCCAATAACAATTCATTGACAGCAACACCAGAGGACCATGGATGGCATGCCACACATTGGCAAACCGCTTGAATTCCGGAAGCTGTGACTAAAACGAAACCAAACGATATAGTCTCTGCTTCAAGGGTCCAGTTTTGCTGATGTCATAATTTCCTTGCAATCACTTTTGACGCGATTTGTTGAAGATTGTTAATTTCTTCCACTAACATATGGTTAAGCCCAGATCGATCCATCAGCAGTAATTTTCGGCACTACTTGCATTTGGGATTTTTGTATCTTTGATCTTAATTCGGTCTTAAAATAAAGAATGACATTATATAGTCAATAGAATGTGTAGGTTGGCTTTCAATGTACATATCTGAACTGCGTTCTTATTTCGAATCGGAAATAGTATATAAAATAAAATTGTTAGTTTAATATGTAAACAATGGCAATGAAGTATGTATATGCATGTTATGCATGCACAAAAGAAAAGAGTAACTGTAAATATTCAGTGTGTACACACATTCAAAATAAGGTGAAACGGCTTAGCGCTGCCAGCTGACGAAAACAATGCTGCCACAATTTTTCGTGTTGCCGCATAGTTATTATCGAGTTATCGATTCTGTTCAAGTTGTTTTACTCATCGTCAGCTGCACGGCCATGTTTTTATACTATAAAAATGCACTAAATTTTTTTGAAGCGTATTTAAAGTTTTATTTCAACTGTTCTGCCTACACAGCCACCTGCCGAATAGTTTTTTTTACGATAAATCGATATTGTTACAGCACATTTATCGATATGTAACATCCAGGCTCGCATTAAAAATCATCTGCGCCGTTGTTCATACCAATAACATAAAAAAGTTGCGCGGCAAGATTTACGATAAATTAAAAGTAAACAAAATAATTGTTTGGAATTAAAATGTAATACTTAACAAATTTTTTTAATTACAGCATAAGGAACTGCGTTAATAGATAGACAGCATACAAATTTTTAAAACGTTTGAAATAGTAATGTGGAATTTGGACCAAATTTCAGGAGGAATTTGTAGATACAATGGGGCACGAAACAAACAATTGCGTTCCAGCGGCAAACACGTATTATCATCTTTTGGTTTTTCAAAAAATTACAAGAAAGTTGTTTGCAATTTGACTGCAAGTTCTTCGTGACATGGAAACTATGACATCAGCAAAACTGAACCCTTGAAGCAGAGACTATATCGTTTGGTTTCGTTTTAGTCACAGCTTCCGGAATTCAAGCGGTTTGCCAATGTGTGGCATGCCATCCATGGTCCTCTGGTGTTGCTGTCAATGAATTGTTATTGGAAATGTTTCGTCAATATGGCCGCGGATCATCCAACTTTGACGTACTGCGACACTCAATTATGTGTTGTTCTTTTGTCAACAGGATTTGCAGCTCACCGCTAACCCTCTGCATGATCATATTAAACATGGAAACAACTATAATAAATAAAATAAAAGTAAGTGTTTCTAAAAAATGCATTACAAAACCCAAAAGTAATAACTAACCCATTAATTTTAGTAAATATTAATGATTCGTTGTGAAGGTCGTAGTTGAACCCAAGTCCTGTCTTAAAAAGGCTACCTATAGAAAGGAGGGATCCAATCACATGTCTTACAATGTTTACTTTAGAGCTAGTACTATAAACGGATCTCTTACCAAGCAATTGACTCAAACGCACTCCTGCCTTCTTGACATGAAATGATCTGCAAATCCTGTTAAATGATGTCAGTATATTACTTCGAAGATAAGACTTACCATAAGGATGCAACAGTTGTCTAATCCGCTAAAACATTGCCAGCAACATCGGAAGGCCGCGGATCGGACGCTGCACATTGGCAAAGCACGAAAATGCTGGAAGTGCTGTCTGCACCAGAACTGAACCATGAGGCGTCTATTCCAAGACTGCAGCTGTGTAGCTGTTTCAATTTCCTATGCGTCTTTATCTTAGTCATGGAATATTAAACATAACAAAGAACTATCAGTCGAACTATCGACTATTTGCGCTTTGGCAAGAAAAACAAAGTGTTCTGCTAAAATCCAATTGTCAAATGGCCCGTCGATAGAACCTAAGAAGTTCGCAATTCTCATTGCAGAATGCTTTTCCAGTTGACTATCCATTACCTGCATCTCTACAAAGCTGTCAGCGATTGCAACACGTTATTCCCGAAATGCTGATTATCTGATCATCAGTGAAGTGGTCACGACTTGTGCTGTTCGAAGATTTTTCCATTTAGTGCAACGAATCTTTCATGGATAGGTCTCATCAGATGACCTCGCTCAGGTACATGTCTACAGCATGGTTTTGTTGTAATTACTGACCCATATTATATTTCCCGTGTAGATCTTAAAATGCAATTTATGGATTTATATTTAGATTCGAAATTTGTTTTATTGGATGCATTGATATATGAACTCAATTCTTCTGGCTTGGCTATTGGAAAACCATTTGTGCCAATAACTAGCTAGATCATCATCATCATCATCTCTGGATACGAAGTAAACAACGATGTTTTGTGCAGTTCCAGTTCCATAGCTATTACTATTTCAGACCAAATTTGTGGATGCAACTGCTATTGAGCATAATCCGCTGCGATGGAGTGGTGCAATGACGGTGGATAGCTTCATTGTTTTAAAAAAATACTACGATTTAGTTTATATTTGCTTTATTGAATTTTTTTGTTTTGTTTTATATTTTGTTGCCGGAATAATGTTTACAATACAAGACTTTGCACTAGACTGACCAAATATAAGTTCAGTCCAAGCCTTAGAAATCTGCCTAAGTTCTAACTTTCAAAGCCAACTTGTTATGTTAGACATTTCGTTACGTGCTAAGTGCAATGGGCTAGGCACAAGTCTTTTATAATAAAATTTCAGTAATTTGATATTTTATTTGGTAAATTTCTTTTTTAATTAGAAAATCGCAATTACAAGTATGTAAATTTTCTGCATCTTCTAAGTTGCTTCGTACACAAGTGTGTTCCAGTTCAACGTCAATAAATAAATTGTTTAACAAAAAAGAGATAAGCTGCAAAATGCAAATAAATAACTCGAGTAACTGCAAAAGAAAAACTGTCATAGTCAGCAGTCTGTAAGATTTGATAAAATGTACTAACAACTGACCTTAGCCTTAGATTATGCCGCATGCAGAGCAAAGGCTTCACGGCTGCAGTGGGTGAGCAGCTTTGTCTTGACGATTCTGGTAATGTCAATAAAGACTTGCATCTTTTTGCAGTACTCCACGCTATAGTTCTGTTCAGATTTGGCTACTGTCTCAAAGGCCGTATAGACCTCGCATGCATAGTTACTTATAATGTCAATGTTCATCTTGAACTTTTCCACACCCTCAGCATCCAGTTGACCTCTCTCCAGATAGCTCACAAAATCTTGCATAATTGGTATCGTATCCGCATCGGAAGTGTGACTCAGCCATGAATTTAATTCTTCGGCACTTATTTGCTTCAAAAATTTCAGGCAAATATCCGCATTCAAGCGACTTGGACGTAAAATCTTTTTAGTTGGTACAAAATCTTGCTCGGGTATGTTAAAAGCTGGACCCGTCTCATTAATGCGTTCACCCAATGGTTTATCTTCAGCCATAATTTGTAAATTTATGTATTTAGTTTGTGTAAATCATTTATGTAGCCTGTATAAAAAGCTGACGCTGATTTGTCAACATGTGAAGGCTGAGAGCGTTGCCAGCTGCAGCGACTAGCTGTTAGTGTTGCCATCTGGCAACGAATACGGATTCGCTTTGAATTGCAAGCAAATGCGTTTTATTTAAACAAATATAATTAAATAATGCAAATGAATAGCTAAGTTGAATTATTAGATAGTTTGTGCACTTATGTACAGTAAAAAATAAATATTAAGTTAGTAAATAAAGCTTTGTTAGCAATATTTGTGAACAGAGGTTCTACTAGTATGACGTCAACGCTTTCTGAGTTAAGCTTGCTCTTCATACGTTTATCATAGGCGTGCTGTAGGATTTGCTCATTTCACAAAATTCTATACAGGATTGGTGGATTTTCTTTCTGGTCTTCAACGTTGCCTATGGGTTTCATTCGTTGGTACATCACTCTACGCAGTGGTTGATGCTGCTGCCACCTCGAAAGGAACAGGCTGAATGCGTTGATGGAACCCATAATTACACTACAACATGCTCTTGGCTGATCAGTTTCAATTACTTCCCTCCCAAGCTGTTATTTTAATTATGATCAAAAATTGTTAGGTTAGGTTAGTTAGGCAGCACGGTACAAGGCAGAGATCACCCGAATATGATGCCTGTACAACTAAAAAGTGTGGAGAAAGGAATGATAGGGGTAGGAGAATGGTAGCCAATGGGCACCCTAAATCGTACGCCAAATCTTTCTACAGAAATTTTTCGAGGATGCGTTAAAAAGAGCCAGATGCGTTATAGACTGATTTTTCAGACTGCTCTGGTCTTCAAAGAAGGGTTCATTCAATTACTGGGTATGTTTTGTAAGAAGTTCAGTGCACTAAGGAATAGAATCAAAAAATAAGAAGACTGAATGTAGCGCGTACGGAGCGCTGTAGGGTGAATGTACGACCTGTGTGTGTTAGTGGGCAGCCTACCGTAAAGACCCATAATTTTTTTTTTCTCATACCTTCGGAATGATTAAGGAAGCCTACCGGCATGAGCCGGTTAACAGCGTTCGAGTGGCAAAAGCTGTTTCGGGGAGGAACGAAAGATCGTTAAAGACGACCAACGCATGGTTCATCCATCAAATTCAAGCATTGATGAAAATGTAGCTAAATGAAGGCACTCCTAGCTTTTGAACGGCGCACAAACATTCGTCTGATTGTTGATAGTCTAGGTAGGTTCAAGGTAGCCCACAAAAATTATTACCAAAGCGACAAGAAGACTCTAACTAGCATACTTTGACAGCAGTGGGCACTCCAAAATAGTTGTATAATGTGTTCTGTTCAAGTGACGTAGAATGTATGAAAGTTATGTCTTATTGAAGGATCGCACAAGCTAAAAAAAAAAACACTTGCCCATGTTAAACATGCTCATCAGCCAATTTGAAAACCTAAATGTTTCGAACATATCCGACACACTTTTGGGTTGATTGGTAATCAGCACAGAACTAACAAATTTTTCGGCAGTTATGCATCATGGTTTTGGAAATACCAATTATACAGTTGGAGTGGTTGGAAACTATATCCAACGTAGAATTTATACTGCATTAAACGAACTCATATAGATACTTACAGGCACACTCCAATCATAGTATTTAATGTAGTGCTGGTAATGTTGGTAAAAATTTGCTCTTGCATAAGCTACATCGCTTTGGCTTAGGTCAGCTGACAAGTATGCTACACCTTTTTAAAATGCCATAACAGCCGATTTGTAGCATAAAGCTTGTATCTGTGTGTATCCGTGTGCGTGCGTATGTATCTGTGTGCAGCAGCCAACACAAAAGCAACAAAGCACAAAAATGTTACGTAATTGGATTTATGTATGGCAAATGCAAATATGCGTATATCTTTGTGTATCTGTGTGTGTAACTGCAGCTCCTCATCCCAACCTCTCACCACTGCAGTTGTGTTTGTGACCAAAAAGGTGTTATGTTGATACAAACATTCACACACACTCTCACACACGCAACCACGCTCCCTCTAGTGGCAATCGCCCACAACTCCAAGCAAACAACTTTTTGAGTTAATCAAAAAGAAAAAAAAAACACCATAGTATATTCCATACATATAGAGAAAGTACGTATACTTGTACAAACTGAAACGCACCGAAAGCAACTCGAGTGCCAAATTTGCAAGCTCACGTATCCGTTGTGAATGCATTTGTATCTCTGCTGTTGTTGTTGTTGCCACCTGCAGCAGCTACAAACAATGCCAACAGAAACAGGCAATAAAATCTTACTATAATTCGGAAAAGTTTGTATACTCTATAAAGGTGAGTTTTACCAGGTTATATTTTTAGGTTCCGAGACGAAAAACATGTGTACGTTATGTGGGTTCGGAGGTCAGACCTTGTTTACTGCGTGTTTTTGGTGTCACTAAGCCCGAATCCGATTTCAAGGTCCGAGAAACCCCAGCACAAGTCCTTGCTGTACAATGTAATACCTATAAAGTATACAAAATCATTTGGCGCGAGGAGTGCTGGAGTTGGGTGAGATAATTAGTAGCCGTTTGCAGATGACTCCCTTTTCGTTTCTCTTGCTGCACCATTTCGAAAACCACTGATAAAGTGAAAAGGAGCCCTTTAGGCTTAATTTCTTAGACAGCCCAGGTCGTCAAAGAGGGGTTTTCGCGCGTGTCGAATGTTTCTATTCTCTACCCACCTTGGTCAGCATAGCTACGACAGCAGTCGTGGAAAGCAACATGCATCGTTTTGGCCCGTAGCTCATTGTATTTTAGAATAGTTAGGATCTCTAAACAAACGGACGCTAGGTCCCATTTCTTGTTCTCCTTGACTTTGTTCAATACCAATATTTCAAAGAGAACATCTTGACAGCGTCTTTGTAGAAGCGGTTCGTACGTTTGCGTTGTATTTTCGCATAACCAGGGCTACCTTCTCGGGATATGTGACAACGGGACGTGAGTTTTGCTTTGGTTTGTATCTTGACAAGGGATACCATCTCAGGAGATGTGACGACCGGACGTAATGTCCCATTTCCCATATGCCTTAGTTCTGGTTAACCCCGACATTTCAAACAGAACATCTTGACGGGTTCTTTGTAAGAGGAGTTCGTACCTTTGCTTTGGTTTTTATCTTGATCAGGCATACCATCTCGGGAGATGTGACAACCGGACATGATGTTCAATTTCCCGTTCCCCTTGGCTCTGCTTAATCACAATATTGGAAACAGAACATCTAGAAGGGATCCTTGTGTCGGGAGTTCGCATGTTTGCTTTCAATTGTATCTTGACCAAGAATACCATCTCGAGAGATGCGACGACCGGACATGACTTTCACTTCCCGTGCTCCTTGGCTCCTTGCGAACAATCTATAAGGGCTCTTTGTGGCGCTAGTTTGTATGTTCGCTTTGGATTGTATCTTGACAAGGGATATTATCTCGGGCATCTCCTGATGCCACATCGGCATTCCGTTTCCGTTCTGCCTTTTTCATTAACCCCATTATTTCAAACAGAACATCTTGACGGGGTCTTTGTCAGAGGAGTTCGTACCTTTGCCTTAGTTTGTAACTTGACCAGGGATGCCATTTTGCGAAATGTGACAATTGCATACAATGTCAGTACCGTCTGCAAGGTACTGATTTTCCCTGACATGTCGCAAAGAACATCTGGAAGAGGCCTTTGTAAGGGAAGTTTGCTTTGGATTGTGTGTTGACTAGAATGCTCGAGAGATGTAACATGTGAACGTGCGCGATGTCCCATTCCCGTTCTCCTTAGTTCCAGTAATCAACAATATTTTAAACAGAATATCTATAAGGATTCTTTGTAGTAGCAGTTCGTATCTCGCCAGATATGTTATTCCTTCCTTATTTCTGTTACCGGGTGTAGCAAAAGTGATCAGGTATCTAAACGCGATACAGTTTAATGAATGTTTGTATACGTTCTTTGGCGCCTTGATTCCTTGAGGATTCAAGGTGAACTCAAGTGGGGAATATTTATCTTGTCATCGATTGGGAGTCTTCATGCTTTTACATCGTAAAATTCTCACGCTTGCCATAGAGACAAAATATCGACTTACCTTTGGTAAAATTTTGAGACTCTAGCTGCTTTGGTTACTGATGTCCAGGTGTTTCTACTAACAAAAAGAAGTACTGAGCTTAATGGGGCTTAAAATCACTTATCTAGTTAACTCTTGTACCAAAGAATGCAGTGTTGGTTGGTTTTTATCTCACTAATAAATAAATAACCACAAGCTCATTCTCATTCTCAGAGATTCACTTTGGCTATCACTAACATTACTTGTTTGTGTTTTTTTTCGAATCTGATAATATATGCGATTCTTTTAAACCACAAAAAAAAAAAAAGTCACACAAATGATAACGATGCGTCTCTGCGACGAACTTCTTACGCATTAACATTTTGAAACTAACTGATCAAACTGAGAAAAAGAAGAGAGACTGTGCGAGACAGAGAGTAATTATATGAAAAATTCTACGCCTTACAGGCGTTCGTAAACTTTCTAGGGTCAAGGCCCCACTAGAAACAAGGCAAAAAAAAAACAATGAAAATTATGCAAAATGCAGTGCTTACAAAAGTCTTTATGTGCCAACTATGACATAAACAGCATCCAAAGAAATATACTCTTTGCTAGAGCATATCAAGTGCATATGCATTCACGCGCGCATGTTAAAAAGAAAAATGAAATAAAATATAATAAAATGGAAGAAGATAGATTTTTATATCCCACTTTGTGCCGGGGTTTTCTATACGACACATTTTTACAAAGGATTGTGTTTTCTTTTCTTTTTGTCCTGTCAACATGACCAAGGCAACAGCAAAAAAAAACAAAAAAATAAAAAGCTGCATACAAAACGAATTGAAGTTGAATACAAAAGCCAAAATGGGCGGCAAATGGGCGTGGCAGCGTTTGCTGTGCAGACCACACTAAAGTGATCTGAACGGCAGAGAAGTGTCCGTAGAAGGAGTGTGGCATGCCACATGGCTCTGCTGATTGCCGAAATGCATATTGCAATTTTCTGCAATGCAAAAACAACAAGAGCAACAAACAAATGACACCTGTGGGAGTTGCAATAACATTTTCCACTTTATGTGGCATGTTGAATAATGCACTAGCTGGAAAACTAAATGCCCGCAAAGGATAATGCTTTATTTTCTTGTTTGCTTCTTTTCCATGGACTTCATCTCAGTTTCGAGTTGTTTTTCTTCTCACAAATGGTTTATGGAAATCGTAGTTTTGTTGTTAAGATTTGGCTAACAGCTTGCTTTTATTTATTGAATTGAATTGATTTGAAATGCATCAGTGTTGAAGACAATTTTATTAAATATGACTTTCTGAAAATATTATTGTATAGACCAGGTGCGGATGTAGGACTTAGCTTTGGGGGGGGGTGTACTTTACTTCAAAGTGTATATACATATATCAGTGCTCGCAAAAGACTTTCAACCCAGTCTTCCAACTTTTATTGGGGAGGGAGGAAAGTCCGGACCCGAACACCCCCCGTGGATCTGCCACTGGCATAGACAAAGCATACGTTTAATTACCTGTTGCCCAGGTGTTCGGTCTCCCAATTGAACGCCCATACAATTTGCAAACGCACAAACGTGAGACCCTTTACATATGTATATCAAACAGCTGTGGGCAGAATTTCAATTTTGGCCTGTGTAATTGCAGGTTACATAGAATTAACTATAAATGGCATTATTTAGAGGTACGACCCTCAGGTCTCATGTTGCAAGCGAGCACGAAATTGTTAGGTCTGTCAGAATAAGTGATAATCGAATATTTGCAACCTAATATAAAGGTAAAAGGAAGGCATTCATTAGAACAAAATAGGACACACCCAGCTGGCATGCTATCAAAATAATTCGGATGAAATATTTACTCTTATCGAAATAGACTTTTATATACTCCACATACATAAGAAGATGAGTAGAAAAGATAACTTGTGAAAGATGATTAATAAATAAGATTAAAAGTAGAGGACCTTAATGGCTACTTTGAGGTAACCCTGACGTGGCCTTAAATACTTTAGCCTCAAAGCATTTAAAAAAACCTTCGGGCTTAGATGAATCGCAATAGCTTCAATTAAGAAATCAAGAAGGACAACCGAACCGTCATTATTTAATCAGAAGAAGACTCTGCTTGACTGGTTGACCATACCGAATACCATTGATTTAATAATAGGTACCTATGACAAATATAAACAAAATTTTTTGTGGGCTTTGAAAAATAAAAATAAATATTTTTATTAAAAAAATTCGTTTTATTTTTTTTAAGCACAGTGGTCGAAAACCCAAATTTGCTGGCATAAATTGCAGCGTTCCGTTTTCAAATTAAATTAACATTTATTTTAAGAAAAAAAAAAGAAACGAACTTTTTTATTCGGTATTCGGCATGCCTAAAGTAAATACGAATATTTTATACAAAAAAAAAAAAAAAATTTTGGTTTATTTCATTTCAAATAATTGAATAAACGTTTGTTAAGCAATGTTTATTTTTCAATATAAGTCCACAAAATTTTTTATAATTTTTTTTTAATTTGTTTAAAATGTACTTAATGTTTTTTTTATTATTTATATTTATATTTTATATATTTTTAACATATAGTTGTATATTTTTTTATCTTAGTTTTATTAACATGCACAGTGGTCAGAGCTCGAAATTTTCCAGTGTTCCGTTTTCAAATTAAATTAACTTTTTTTTTTTTAAGAAAATCTAAAGAAATGATTTTTTTTTTGTAATATTATATTTTAAGGGCCTCATATAAATTTTTATAATATTATGAAGTTACTGGTATTGAAAAACGTTTATTGAGCAGTATTTATTTATTTATTATATATTTTTCAATATAAGCCCACAAAATGTATTATAATTTTCGACGTTACGTTTGTAAATCAAAAACAATTTTTTGTTATAATTTGCTTAAAATATAATATTTTTTTTTAATTTTTTTAAAAAATATTTTTTTTAATTTTTTTTTTTTATGTTATATTTTCTTATCATGCCCAGTGGTCATAATCCGAATTTATACAAAAAAGTTAAATAAAAAAATTAAGTTAAAGAATATTTTTTCGAACAAAAATGTTAAAAAAAAAATGAAATTTTTGGCTTGGTTTGAATTTTTTGGTTCTAAACTAACCAGACTCTTGATCTTTTCGAGAGACCCCATGTATATTTAAAATTATTGCCAAAAAAAAGTAAATAGAAATTGACCAGAAGAAATAGAAACTCTTACATTAAAATTTTTATTGCAATTTTTGGCGTAAAAAATTAATCGGTTTGGTCATAATAGTTTAGTAGATAATATTTTATTTCAACTAATGTTTAAAAAAGAAACTGTTAAATCTTTTATTTTTTATTAAATTTTATTTTATTAAATAAAACATAGAAAAATTAATATATTGAGCACAAAAATGATTTTATTAGATAGATAATTTCGTTTCATTTAATATTTAAAAAAGATCTCTGGCATGTGACTACCACGACTACGAGTCACAAAGCGCATCCTGTGGCTCCAATTTTTTATCACACTATCGAGCATTTGGGGCCGTATTTCAATAATGACACATTTAATTTTGGTTTCCAAGTCGTCAATTGTTGCTGGCTTGTCTACATAAACCAACGACTTGACGTGTGCGCAAAGAAAATAATCTGAAGGGGTCAAATCATACGACCGCGGCGGCCAGTGGGCGGTGGTGGTCGCATTTCTTGAAATAACTTCCTCAACGAATTGAGTTTTCAGTAGATCAATGGTTGCGGTCGCCGTATGGCACATAGCGCCATCCTGTTGAAACCAGAACTCTTCGACATCGATGTCACGTAAATTTTGAAACAAATATTCATTGATCCTCGCTCTGTATCGATCAGCATTGACGGTAACACGCTGCGAATCGATAAATTTGGATTTATTCTCTACACTGGCCTCTACAACAGCGATATTTTCTTCGGACCGTGTTGTTCTCATTCTGATTGGTGGTCAGACATCGTGGAATGTCAAATGAGTTCGTACATGATCAAGAACACGACAAATAGCACGTTCTTATGGATGATTATTCGGTCCATAAATTGTACGAAGAGCTCTATAAGTTCTTACAACAGAACACTGATTTTGATTGTAAATCTCGAAGATTTGAAGACGTTGTTGTGGTTTAAATCTTATCATGATGAAGTGTTAGACCTTACTGAGTAAAATTAAATTTAAATTTGTCAAGAGTAACAACTGGTTTCAGAGATATCCCTTTTGGAAATCCGGACGCTGTTAAAAAAACACCCTTTACAAATACAGCCGACAATGCACGACAGGGAGATTACAATAATGTTTTTGGGAAAGATATATTTTGCTTCCTTATAGCCTTTGAGCTACTCAGCCATTCCAATTTCCGCTGCAAACTTAATTGTTTGGAATGTTTCTAGTGCGTCGATATTCTACTTCCCCCAAAGCGCGAAAAATTACTTCTGAATCTTACAGAAACTAAGTATGTTAGAATGCACGCGGCCCATCTTGCCCAGATAGTTGCTAAGTCTACAGTGCTGCCTAGGTAACAAAGTCACCAAGAAAAAGACTTTCTTGAACCTATACAAATTGTAGGAATCGAGTAGTTGCTTTGACACTACGCTACTCTCTAACCTTTTTAAACAACACTATGGCTATTGGTAAGTTGTCTTTTATATTAATGGAACAGGGTTTCTCAAAGTCGCTCGCTCCCTCATCCACCATGGATAACAATGGAAATTCGCTCAAGATGCGGATGCTGCAAAAACTGCTTTGCTTACGAGGTGTGCATTGTATGGAATCATTTGAGGGGATATGAGAAAAAAAAAAAAGTACCCAAAAAAAAAGAATAGTAGAGTGTCAGCGAACATTGGCAAGCAAACACAAGTGCAACAAAGTACAAATCACAGATGACTATTTTGTACAAGCGAAAAGCTGGAGAAGCGAGAGATAGAGAGAGACGCGATTCTCCTTGATGGAGAATGAAATGGTAAGCGGATAAAAGTTACGAAAAGCGCATAACTCACGTGAATACATGAATTGTTGCATATGAAAAATCACCGAGCAGAAAACTCTATCTATATGCATTCGAATGGGCAATGGCCAATGTCCAACGGTAACCGCAGCGGCGAAGAGAAGAAAGTAACGGTAACCAACTGCAGTTACTGAACACCAAAGCGCGCTCTCTCTCTCTCTTGCTTGCTCTAGCGCGGCGTGCGTGCGTGTTTGTGTTGGTGTATGTGTGTTTGGCAATGGCGTTGACCACAAAAGCATAAATGCAGAAATGCACTTGTGTGCTCTGTTGACTGTGTGTGTGTGTGTGTGTGTGTGTGTGCACAAGGGCGTAGCCAGAAGAGACAGGGGACAACTACACTTCTCCACTTTACTATTCATCATAGATTTCCATATGTATATACCAAAAATTGTTATTTGTCCCCCCCCCCCACGCCTTTGTGAGAAGTTGGTTACGACCTTGTGTGTGCGTGTACATTTGTCCTTCAGCTCAGTATAAATGCCAAGTGCTCTTGTAGCATAAAAAAAAACATACTCTTCCAGATGTGACCATAGCTTACAATTTTATTTGAAGATATTCGCAGTGGAACACGCTGCATAAATTTTTCCTAAAAAACAAAGTTAATATATTGGCAAATTTAGAGTATAGAAAATGCAGTCTTGCTTTCTGTCCTCTAGTAGAAAGATCTTACCTTGGAGAAAAAAAATGTACACTGAGAAAAATAAAATTCAAGTATTTCGTAGGTGCAAGCAAAAAAAGACCTAAAACGAGTACGCAGCAACGCGAAACGCTACCGAACAGTTTCTGTCTGATAAAGCCGAGAAATATTGTATAGAATTTTAATTTCCCTTTCCAATTCGCAGAAACTTGCCATTTCATTATGCAAGCCAAACGCAATTCTCTTTCCTTTTAATCAAAGAAATAAAGATTTTTTATCAGTTTTTATTTTTTATGCATGATTTTGAAGTCAAGTTGATAACATCTTGCCATCTTGGAAGCGTCTTCTTGTAATTTTCACATTCGGACTCTAGAGTCGTGAAAAGTGACCCCCGACAGCCCTTAGTTGCATATAACAAACTCGTCCGATTATTACAAAAAAAAATGTTTTCTGCTTTTCGGCGGCCATATTGAATGCACCATCTTGTAATTTTAAAAACTAGTACAATCAGGCCCGACGTAAGGGGATGGGCAAGGGGTGTATTCCCCTCGGGCCCGGAGTTTTCTCACTGTCGTACTGTCGTGAGTCAAGCTTAAGGTGTAATAGAGGGGTCGGTACATTTTCCCCCTGGACCTTGAATACCAGTATCTTTATTAGCGACCCCGGTAGCCCCCTTATTGTATATCCAATTTGCACTTTTATCATAAAATGATTTTTACTCTCCGACGGTCATCTTGGATACGCCATATTGGGACCGTCATCTTGTAATTTTTCAATTCTAAGACCAGTTTCATAAATAGCGAGCCCGATAGCCAGTGCCGAATCACCGAGGGGTATTTGGGTCCGGAACCCCCCTCCCCAAAAGTTGGAAAAATGGGCTCATAGTTTTTTGCGAGCTTGGACTCAAGTGGATCAAAAACACGCACAAGAGCAGATGCATATGTGACCCTAACTTGTGGCCACAAAGCATTATGCAGTATGAGTTCTTCAGATGAAGTGGCAAATTTGATGCTGACACCCAATTGCCTTTGACAAGGATGTTTGTCAAAATTAACAATGATATGGAATTGATAGCGTCAAAGATTCGTTGCCACGAGATGGTGCTCAACATAATAGGCACAAACATAGGCGTGGAGATGCTTTTGAAATCTGGCAACAGGTGCTTTGCACTCTGCGTACGAAGCTCCTTAGGGCACTGCAATATCGAAGGGTGCAGCAGATTATCTTCGTTGAGGGCTCTCCAAAAAGGCAGTGCATCAGAATAGCTGGTTGAAACTGTACCAGCATTTGAACACCATTAGCATCTATAACACAGGCCTACAAATACCGGGGTCATGTCAGTTGTTGGAAAGCTAAGGGTCATTTCCGTAGTAATTTGCTGCATAGAATCCAAATCCGGGGCCAGAATTGGCCCATCACGTCAGCGTCTTTAGAAATTTGAGGCTATGTACCCGAAAAACGGCGTTTTTTCCTACTTTTGAGGTTATGTACAGGGTGCAAATAATTTTTGTGGTCTGTCACTCCATTTATATTATTTAGTACCACTCTTACCCTTTAATTTAAAAGTTCAAGCGATCATTTACGATTTTTTTTCTCAAAGTTATGGCTATTCAAAGTTGCGAAGTATATCCCTCGACGTATGCACCCTGTACAAAACCTCAAAAGTAGGAAAAAAAGGCCGTTTTTGTGGTAAATAACCTCAAATATCTCAAAATCCTAACGTGATAGGCCAATTCTGGCCCCGGATTCAGATTCTACGCAGCAAATTTTTTCGGAAATGACCCATAGCTTTCCAACAACTAAACCATGTTGGTCTATGTAATAACAGTGCACTTCGTGAGCTTGATATGGCGCTAAACGATGCTAATGAACACCGAAAGGTGTTTACCTCAGTATAGCTCAATCTTGCATTCAGTGCTAAGCTGCTTAGCTTTGGGTTTCAATTCCCGACAAATGCTAGACCCCAAAAAGCTTAAAGAGCCCCAACAGGCGTGTTCATTGGTACACAAGTTTGAGCCTGGGATATGCAACTAACAGCACATGATGATGATGATGATGATGATGATGATGATCTGAAGTCCCTCATACACCAGAACTCTGTGGCTAGCAACAGGCATACAGTGGGACTAAAGCGTATACTGCCACATTTGTCGTTAGGCAAGGATTACGTTACCGCGCTGGTTTGTTAAGAGCTTGAGTTTTTAGTGTATACGTCTGACTATATGTGCTGCTTCTTCTTTTACAGATTTCTCAGCGCATAGGCATGAATGAAAAGTTTGCCCGTGAAGAATTTTGCAACAAAGTGTTGGAAGGAGTTGCTTTGGTATGTGCTAGGTCATCTAACACTGGAACGCCTTAGCGGGCTTACGAAGATCTTGAAGCTGGTTATTGCGCTGGAAGCTTCAGCATGGCCTTGGCTTAAAAAGTCTACGACATCTGTCTCGCTGTCTGTTCATCTGACTGTTTGTCTATAACTCTGTCTTTAGTTTGTTCGTGAGTCTGTCTGTCTATCCGTCCGGCTTCCAAATGCGGCTTTCTTAGTAAGCATATTTTTTTATAAGACAGCAGGAAGCGAGGCAAGATCCCACTGTGCATATACCAGCGCGCCTGTTCTTTGAAGATCAAAAATATAAATAGGGATCATCCATAAACTACGTGACGCTCCATGGAGTGGGGGGGGGTCTAGCGAAGCGTCACGATTAAATGGAAAATCTTCAAAAGTATTCCGTGACTGCGTCACATGGGGGAGGGGTCTATTATGACGAAAATCAGCGTTACGTAGTTAATGGATGATCCCATATATAAGTTTCTATAAGTCCTACAAGGACTAGAGGGCTGTTACAAATCTCCTCGGTGCCAGTTCATTCCTAGACCTTCCAATTCCAGATCAACTTGTCTGCGCCATGCGCGAGCTGGCCTGCCTCTGCGTCTGCTTTGTCCTTGGGGATTCCACGCGATTGCAGTTCGTATAAGGTCCGCCAGTGAGTGGCCTATCCATGCCCCTTTGCGTTTTTTAATTGCAGAGTATACTGGAATTTGCTTGGTTCGCGCTCGAAGCTCGTCATTTATTATTGTTTGTGGCCAAAAGATGCGGAGTATTTTACGTAAACATCGAATGATGAAGGCTTCGAGTGGTTGTAAAAGGCGAGGATTAGCATTCCATGCTTCGCATCCATATAAAAAAATCCACATTATGTTTGATGCAAAAATTTGCAATTTCGTACGAGTCGAAAGCTGATTTCTTCCATATGGAGGGACTCAAGCGCTTGCTTTCCGTCCTTGGCTATGACGCAGCCTAGGTAACAGAAGATCAAAAATGCTGGAAATATAAAATTTTGCCAGAAACTGCGACTTATGATCTCTTTCCGCACTTCGACCGCGTATTTAAAGACTGTACAAATATGATTTAAAATATTTATGAAGACTGGACAACCGTGTTGCCTACTAACCCGTGGCAGCATCAGGTCCTTGCGCAGGAGCTCTTGGGCTAATGAATTGAAAAAAGATGCAACTGTACCCATCTATTTGTAAAAATCTTTGTCAGTTTGTTTTATGCATCGAAATAAACATTTCTAAGTATTATAATAAGTCGAGAGTACTCAAGTCGTCGTCGCTTACAGCGTATATCAAAGTCGCTATATTACGTCCATAGCCAACCTACTTGTTGTCGCTGTGTGTGCGACGACTTTGGCATTGGCCACGTCTGCGTTTCGCTTTCATATGGTTAAGGCTTTGGTGATAGTAATGGCCATGGTTTTTGCCAAGCTTCCAGAGGTACGAGGTAGGTAGCCATTGGACAATGGCGCATAAATCATGCATAAAACTGAAAATGGAATATGAAAGCATTTCGCGTTCCTATGCCAACACACATGCGATTGTATCTCTCTCTGTGTGTGTGTGTGTGTGTATCTGTGTGTGCGTTTGTGTGCATTTGCATTGGTCGGAACTGCAGTAAAAACCGTCAGCATCATAATAGAAGTCCAGACTTGTCGTCGTTTGTATTGTGAACTAATAACATTGCATGGCATTACTCAGCTTTCTACATAACTTTTTCAATTGCTGTCTATTGCACCAGGCGGCGTCCACTTTCCACGAATTTATGCTTTGAGGGGATTTACTAATAAATAGTAAGCTTTCGGAAGCTAAGCAAATTTAATTGGACTTAAAACTAGTTAAGAGAACTCTTTTACACAGAGCGCTGACATGAGCTTATATGACATGAGTTTATCGGCGCAAAAAAGTCAAACACACTGTGATCTATGAGAGCTTGTACACAGCGTGCATAAGCTGATGCTGCCAATTAGCATCCAATTAGCGGCCTTTCAGCACTCCAGTGAGTTGGTATAGCTCTGTAGCTCTAGTGTTTGAGTTCCTAACTACTTAAAGTCCTTTCTGTTTGGACTTAATTTTATACACGAGTAAAGACGTTGACCATCATCATCAATTCCTGTATCTCCCACTGAAGCTTAGCGCCTCAATCATGCTGGTGGGCTTGACAAAGGTGGAGGCACTGCATAGTCCTAGCTCGACCTAGCTCATGAAGGCTTGCTGCCGACTGCGTTGCAGGGTGTATGTACTTATATAAGGTGTAGTAGGTAAGTCTGCCACGGCGCTCTCTTGCTGTGCTCATTATTTTCATTTTCGTTGCGACTGTACATGAGTTAGCTTGTTGCTTGCAGCTACAGCACGCAGCTCTGTTTCTCATATTTTTTTTACTCTGACAAAAGCTATGTTTCGCAGCCGCAGACTTATTCTTTCTTATATTAGTATACACTGACTTCAATGTACAATAGTATATAAGTACGTCTTATTTTTATGGGATGCACGAAAAACAAATAGGCTCTTAGTTGAACCAACGCAGTCATTACGAGAGGGGGGTGGGGCAAGTGAGGGGATTCCCGCGGGCCCGAAGTTTTCTCAGGGGTCCGGTTTCATTACTGTCGTGAATCAAACTGAAGGTGTAATAGATGGGCCGGTACATTCTAAAATTGCTCAGAATCCAACATTGCGAGGACATCGTTGAAGAGGCCAAAAAAGACGAAAACTTCCCTTACAATATTATTACTGGTGACGAAACGTGGTGTTTTCAATACGAACCGAAGCGTCAAGGTTCCGAATGGAGATCAAAAAACGAGCCGGCAACCAAAAATTGTCGTATTGAGAAGTTTTGTACCGATAACACAAACATACTGTCACTTAAAACGCAATAATTCCGCTTCTATAATGCCAAATGTCATGAAATTTAGGCTGGAGGTCTGAAAATGATGTATCTTTTGAACACATCTAAACACATGTAGGTGGCGCTACCAGAAACGTCCCTTTTGTTTACTTTGAGATAGATTGTGTATATACCAGCTTAAAAATAATATATGCGCTTTTTCATTTTGGCGTGACGTTACATTTATACTAAAAAATATTTTTTAAAAATGAAGAAAAAACAAAGGAAAGTTGCTGCTGGAAATAGATGAATGTGTAGGTTAATGCTATGAAACACATAAAAATAATAATTTTTGAATATTTTTTGTATATTTAAAATATTGTGACCAAATTTAAGCAAATTGTATTTTTTTTTAGAATAAATATTTGTGTGAAGTTTAATCAAAATTGGTTCACTATTTCATATAGCTATCATACAAAATTGAACCAGTTCATTTGCTCCCTATTTTGCGTCATCTTGTAAAATTTATTGCAACATACTAAGTAGGCTGTGTGTTAAAACTTCACTTTTAAAATAAAAGTAAATGTTTTATAGAGAACGTCGTCACGTACTGATACAAAAGTTTTGGTAAAAAAAAAGTTAAGCGTTAGTGGCCAAGTTCTTTTTCAATCTTTGTGAAGTGCATACGCCGAAAAGATTTAGTCCGTGTAAGCTTAAAATCAAAATTTTTTACTTGGCTCAGTTTAATATTTAATTTGCCTGGATTGACTTTTTGGAATTCTTACGAGTTCAGCTGTTCAAAATGTTGTCTCTGTGTGCTGCCCCATGGCGTGCACTGTACCGTGAAACCTATAAAAACACTGCCAGCTTCAATCGTACCCAAGCCATTAAGCGGGTTCTTGATTTACAAGAAACTACAAAGAACAACATGCATTTTCATAAATATATTTCCGATTTATTTTCGCAACTAAAGAACCGGAAACATTCGGACTCTGGAGTAGGCAGTAAACAACGCGTGGACGCAGAGAGCGATGTGGATAACAGAAAGTTTGACAGCTCGGAGCAGCTACCCAGTTTTCTAAACGTTCCCAAACATTTGGCGCGCGTGCCGCTCCTGGTCGTTTATGATGCACCCATATTTCCAGGCTTCATGAAGGTACTGGACATTAGAAGCGCCATCATTATAGAAAGTTTACGTGAGCGGATTGATCATAAGCAGCCTTTTGTAGGCGTGTTTCTAAAACGCCTTAACGATGACAATGATTATGTTACACGCATGGATCAACTGCATCATGTAGGCTGCTTTTGCAAAATACATGACGTGCAAGATCATGAGCATATGTTGCGACTTAGTGTGGTTGCCTATCGTCGTGTGCGCATTGTCGGCAGCGTTATTGATGAATCCTACCCGGAAATACCTGCACTGCCCTGCACACCGCTGCAGGCACGGCATTTGCGGCAACAGAAGCAACTTGGTGGACGAAGACCACGCTTGGAAGGCCCCATTATACACTCACGCATGCCGGCCTATTGGTTGCGTCAGTGGCAGCGCGATGAGCTGCTCAGAGACGGGCCCATGCCAGTCTTGGCTGTAGAGATCATAAACTGGCTACACGAACCCTACGATCCACAAGGTGAAGTGGCCACGCTAACCAAAGCGCTGCTCAAATTGCTGCACGAAGTTCTTGCCTTAAATCCACAGTATAAAAAGACCATGAAGCACTTGCTGCAAAAAAGCTTGCATCCACAAGCTGATCCCGTATTTCTGTGCGACTTGGCCGCCTCCATTTCGCTGGGAGATGCACTAGCACAGCAGCGCATTCTGGAGCATCGCTACATCAAGCAGCGTCTTTTGGTTGCAAAACGTCTGCTGAAGCAGGATTTGCAGCTTGCGCGCATGCAGCGTCAGCTTGGCGACGAAGCGGAGCAGCAGTTTACACTAGCACATCGCAAAAAAATTCTCTTCGAGCAGGGACGACGCATTGAGCTGGAACTGGGCCTTACTGATAACCAGAATCAGCGTGTGAAAAATCGTTTGCTGCAGCAGCTGTGCAACAAGCAGGTGCCCGCACACATACAGCTGGTCATTGATGGGGAACTGCGCAAGCTGAGCTTTCTGGCGCTGCATAGCATCGAGTATTACCTAACGCTCAACTATTTGGAGTGGCTGACCTCAATGCCCTGGGGGCTGAGCAGCAAGGAAAACTTGGATCTGGAGTTGGTAGCGCGCCTTATGGATGCTGAACATTATGGCATACAGGAGGTCAAGACGCGCATTTTGGAGTTTATAGCCGTGAGCACGCTACGTGGCACTACACAAGGCGGCATACTGTGCCTGCATGGCGCTTCTGGGGTGGGCAAGACCAGCATTGCGCGCACCATAGCGCGTGCGCTGAATCGTCCGTACTATCGCATCTGTGTGGGCGGCTTGACGGATGTGGCCGAGATCAAGGGTCATCGACGCAGCTATGTGGGCGCCATGCCGGGCAAGCTGATACAGTGTCTAAAGCAAACCGGTAGCGAAAATCCGCTCATACTCATTGACGAGATTGACAAGCTGGGCTGTGCGCACTTTCGTGGTGATGCCAGTGACGCTTTGTTGGAAGCGCTGGATTCCGCGCAGCATAGCAAGTTTTCGGATAATTATATGGAAGTGCCCGTTGATCTGTCACGTGTGCTGTTCATTTGTACGGCCAATGTGCTGGCAGCCATACCCGCAGAGCTACGTGATCGCATGGATATGCTCGAGGTTTCCGGCTATACGGCAGAAGAGAAAGTGCTAATTGCGCGCAAGTTTCTAATACCGCAGGCCATTAAAGATGCGGGTTTGCCGGAGCAACAGATCTGTATAACCGACGATGCGCTGGAAAAGCTAGCCGACAGCTATTGCCGTGAATCGGGCGTGCGCAATCTGCAGCGTCATATTGAGAAGATTGCGCGTAAGGTGGCCTATCGTATGTTATGCCAGAATGAGATCTACTTGATTGTGAATGCTGCCAAGCTGCCGGAACTGTTGGGCAGCTCCAACTTTAATATAGAGCGCTTTTACTTTGGTACTCCCATTGGTGTAGCCTTGGGTTTTGCCTGGAGCACGCTGGGTGGTGCGCCAGTTTATATAGAGACTGCGCGCCATACGCTGCTGAAAAATGACTACGCTGCAAATGAAAGCGCTTTCCA
Organism: Chymomyza costata; assembly: GCA_018150985.1. Lineage (NCBI taxonomy): Eukaryota > Metazoa > Arthropoda > Insecta > Diptera > Drosophilidae > Chymomyza > Chymomyza costata. The sequence goes on along the minus strand of JAECWU010000127.1, from coordinate 28,908,802 downwards.
TTTAACTGGCAGCATGGGTCCTATCATGCAGGAGTCAGCCGACATTGCTTTAACTGTGGCACGCCATGTGCTCGCCAAGCAGCAGCCGAAGAATAAGTTTCTGGAAGTAACGCATGTACATATACATCTGCATATGCCCGAAGGTGCTGAGCTTAACGATGGAGCCGGCACGGGTGTTACCATTGTCACCGCACTATTATCTTTGGGCATGGGCCGAGCTGTGCGCTCCCAGCTGGCCATGGTGGGTGAGATAACGCTACGAGGCAAAGTGCTGGCTGTGGGCAGCATCAAGGAGAAAATAATAGCGGCCAAGCGTTATAATGTGGCCTATCTTGTATTGCCTGAGGCCAATCGTGCGGACTATATGGAGCTACCCGAGTTCATAACCAAAGATTTGGCTATATGTTTTGTCAACAATTACGAGCAGATTTATAAGTTGGCTTTTGGATACGATCCCTTGCCCAAACCAGCAACATGATAAATTGTAATTTTAGTGTGGTTAAAAATAAGTGTTGGCAACTTGCACAAAACAGTCTAGAATTTTCAAATAGGATTTCAAGCCTTATAAATAAATAATCCACAAAATAAAGATTCTTGATTTTTTATTTTCTATAAAATGAGGATTAGCACTACGGTATGTCGATTAGGCTAAGACGGAGCCCAACTTCCTGAATATGCTTCTAAATTCTTATCATATCATCATATTCGGTCTAGCATTCGAAAGCCAAGCTGTTTTCTCATCAGGTATTTAGTACTCGCTCTAAACAGCATCCTCTTTAGCACTTTGGGTGGCGCATGCGTAAAAGCACAGACCATGGCATCTAAGAGATCTAAGGCAGTGCAATGGAACTCTGCGGCACATACAGAGTTGCTGTAGGCCTTGGACGCAGCTGACGCAGAGCTTTAGGATCTACTTTGTGGTTCGCCTAAGCTGTTGCGTGCCTCCAGCGTCCTTGATAGTATCAAGTTCCTGGAGTTATCACTGCGTCTGTTGTAAGAACCTGGCGAAGTCTTGAAACCTGCCTTTGTTGCACGCACCAGTTAGTGGGCGCGTTGACCAGCTTTCGTATCACAAAGTGCAGCAGGCTTGCGCGAAGCAGAGGCGTCTGTAGCGACGCACCTTCCTCAAGCCAGAATCGCAGCTAAGCAGAAGTTCTCAGCGTGAATCCTCGAAGTGCGATTCGTTGTTGGATTCATTTTCACTCGCACTAATTTTCATATCGTCTTTGTAAATCGCTCTACTCAAGAATATTCATTATGCTCGTCTGTTTGAGCCATCAGCCGCACAACTGAAAAAATTATTTTATTACTAGTTAATATATTACATAAGAAGAATGCTTACTTGCGTTCTGGTTTGCACATGATAGCCTCGTACATGTCTCAATGTTTGTCCTCATGTGCCAATATAAAGGTCTGTTTTTTATAGGCGCTCTAGGCGTCAAGCAGTTGCATATTCTTTTAACATTTGCCTTTGTTTATGTGTTTTGTCTTTCTAATGCACATATGTATAAAATATTTATCACTATTCTGTTATGTTACAGTTTCGTAGCTTTAGTTCAATACTATCAACAAAGCAAATACATAAAAATTAATAAAAATTAATAACAATTCATTTCAAGTATAATTGGTCTTAAAATAGACTGCAAATGTTTTACAGCATTATTAATTGTGAATTTATTTGTTAACTTTAGTTTATGACAGCGCCTTTCTGTTTAAATGATATCGATAACTTTTTGACATACAGCTGTTACAGGTTTTTTTTTGTAAACTGTTGTGTACACACTGGCCTGAGCATTGACAGCTGACTGCTTAAAAGAAAACGAATAACCGTTTTCCAGATACGTTACAGTCTGCATATAAGTACATGTATATACATACCTTTGCGTACAGTATTCCCCTTTATATACGTTAGAGAGTACATAAACATATGTATACATAAGCATATTTATATATACGCACATATTTTTTCGCACAAAATTCGCCTTTATTGCCGTTATAGACTATATACTTACGTATATATAAATATACATACAGATTTCTGCGCGCAATATTTGCCTCATATAGTTTCATAATTAAAATTATTTTACGAAAAAGTTTCCATTCATGAAGATTTCAGACTTTTGGATAAAATATGAAGAAGTTACTGAAGAACAAATATATTTTATTTTAAAATGAATTTATAATTCTTAAATAATTAGTTGCATCTGCTTTTTATACAATGTATTCTTTTGAATTCCACTAAAGAATCGATGCAAACAGCCTGTAAATATGAAAATTCTAAGTCTTATTTTTAAATCTATTATTTTTTATTTGAAGCGAAAACGCATTTTGACATTCTTTTTTTTTATGCAGAATCTACTTTCAATTCTATTCTAGCTAATCAAGTTGCGAGTCCAGGCTTATTGCGAATTTTTTTCGCTGTTAGTTTTTTATTTTTAAGCCCAATTGCCTTGACACGACGTATGGTCACATCCAGCTTCAGTTGATCATTTTCGAAGAGCGGCTCAATCTGGTATTTGCTTAGAACCATATATTTCTTGGTCTCCTGGCATATGGAACTCATTTTAGCCTTGAAAACGTGTTTCTGATTGTTCGCCTCCAATGAAAAGGTATACACGAAATTGGATGCATCCCGTACGGAGCCAATCAAGCGACAAGTGGCCAAGATTTGCTCAAATTTCTCGTCTAGCGTTCTCTTCTCCAGTGAAATGAGAAATTTACGTCTATGGCAGCACTGCATCAAGACCCAATCCGTATTCTGACCAAACTTTGTGGCCACAAAAACGACTTCAGTGCCTTTGATCGTATGTATATCACTGTGTGCGTTTTTGAAGTGTTTCTGGACATCCTTGGTTTGTCCGCTCCACAAGCAGATTCCACTGGGATAGTGACACGTGCAGGGTCCAGTGTTGCATTGATCCTCGTGGCGCGTCAACTCCAAGTAGGCCGAACGTATGCGACAGCCGTAACGAGCGTTCTTGCAACCATAGCTATATAGATGGGCCGCCTTCTCCAGGGGCAAGTTGCGTATGCGTTTATTGGTCAAGGCACTGCTGCATATGGGGCACTTGGCGTATATGGAAATGCACTGCTTGCAAATCAAATGGCCACGTCTGCACTGCATCAGAGGTGGCAACATGAACTTTTCACAAGCCGAACATTTCAATTGGGAGACTAAATAATCACCGTCCATTTTGAAATTGCAATTTTTGCGTGTTAATCAAACGCTTGTCTTTTCATATTTTATCGTGGTGGCTCTGGGTTGCTTGAGAATGTTATCGTTCGACGATAACTCATTTAACGCAAATTTATATCGTAGTACATACTACACATAAACAATATGTATATAAGGTATAAGCATACGTCGAGAGCACTGCTGGTATTAGTATGGCTTAAAGAGTAAAGCGTTTCTTGCCTTTTTTTTATTACAATAGCTGCCATTTTTGAATAGTCCGATAACATATCGAATTGATAATTGCTTATTTTGTAAAATGTTGTGTACACACTGGCCCAAGCACTGCCGGCTGAATGCTATGAAGAAGACATGTTACAGGTCTTTCTATTTGTACCGCCATCGTGTTCAGTCTTATTGAGTGTGTGAAAATTCTTGGAATCTGGACTTATTGAATTATTTCATAAACTATAAATATTTTTCGCTACTGAGGAGACTCTCAATTCAAAAGAAAGTTTGTGATCTAAAAAAGCAGATTTATATAGACAATACCACGGGATTTACGCAGGTATGTGCTAATGTGATGTGATTTTTATATATATGTTTTTTACAAGTATGTACTATGTACATAGTATGAAGAACATTTTGGACCATTTTTTGCTGGAGACTATGAATATATTGTTCATGCGACAAAATTTGTTTCTGAACACGGGAAGAAAAATGCTTTAGTATACATTTTTGCTATATACTATGCTATATACTAACATATATTAGCAATTTACATAACAAAACTTTCGGGCTTTAGCTTTCTCATGGCTACTATGAACAGAATAGTTTATTTTCCAGGTACAAGCATTTTGAGATGGCAGACTCCTTAACTAAACGCGTGTTCTTATATATACATACATACATAGGTACATATGTGTATGTATCTGTTGCTGTCTGGATGCGCGCCATGATCGAACTTTTATAAGGTGACGACACAATGCGCAGGCGCGTTGCTTGTGTTTCTTTGACTGCGTGCAAAAATGAGAGATGAGAGATAATTTGTATGGTAGCCACAATTTTTAAATTGTGAATATGCAGCTTGCACTTCTAGGGTTACCCTGAGTTTTGTAGGAGGATGGATAAGGTTAGTTCTATTATTGTTAAGTCCAGCAAATATTTGCAAATTTCCATTTAGAGCGAAAGTGACAGCGAAAATCTAGTACGGATTTTGGAAAGTGCTTCAGGCGAATATTAAGAATGTGGTTGGAGACTTGGCTGGCTCGGATAAAAATCGTTGTAATCGGGAACATTTGTTGTATTGGGAATTAGCTGCTTGTTGGTAGCTCCTGAGAATCAGTCAGTCGGTTGGTGGTAATATAATTCACTCAAGATGCTTGGTTTTTAATTCAAAAGTAAATAAATAAACATTGTCACTGTGATAAAATTTTGATATTTTCATCGTTTTTGTAATAAAAATAATTCTTGTAATTGTCCAGAATGGCTTGGAATTTTAGGGAACTTAGTTTTTTATTCCAACAGTTGTTGCTTTATTCAAACCTTTGCATTGTGCATGTGGTTGTCTTGTTCTCATCCATAGTCTATTGACCATATTTCTAATTTTTATAAGCTTGGCTATGAACTAAGACAATTTGATATTAGTTGACCAGGAAAACTTATTGGTAACGGATATTCCAATAGCGCTTAGAATACAACTTTAAGCAAAATCAACCATGGAGTCTATTTATGAGGTGCTTAGACTAAGAGACAATTAATGTCGACTTAAAGTTCATTTCAGGTCAGGGATGCTGTGAATTTCTATATGTCATAGAGTACCCTACTCGAGGAATGAAACCAAGACTTCAATAATCCGGTAGTTATTAAATTATGTTGGTCCCACTCATTTGTCACTGCCACAGCTGTCATTTAGTTCAAAATTCTTGTTTTGGTGAGATTTAAATAAATACAATTTTGGAAAAAAAAATTCAAATCAAATTAAGTTTGAGCAATGGTTTGTGAGGTTGAAAAAAATGCCACTTCGTTTTCAATTGTTGCCAAAGCAGCTCTTGCTGAAAGATGATGAAGATGAAACCAGATTAGAAGTATCAACTAAAACCTGGAGCAAGGGCAACATAACTGAGTTGAACCAAGAAACTGTTGTTGCACTTTGCAACACACAAAGGGCAGAGTAAGTGTTGCAAAACGCTTGTGCCTCTAATAAATATCTAATGTTAGTATCTACAAGTTATGGCTATTTGGAGCAGACGCTCGCCGAGAGTGAGAGCAAGAAATTGCTACAAAAACAACAACCACTTTCGCAATCGGACAACGAGGCAGTTTCAAATTGTTCCAACGAGCAATCGAACGCTTCCAACAATGCGCCCACGACAAGCAGTTTGAGTAATCCACAGGCCAATAATGACTCGCGCTGCCCGGGAGGTGCGGGTAGTGGAAAACGGTCAACTAGTTCCATAAAATCAATACATTCCCATAATTTCAAAAACATTAAGTCCCAAAGTAAACCAGATGAACTGATAAACAAGACAGTGACTGAGCCCAGATTAATAGAGCCTCAGCCCCATGGCAGCTCCATCTCGTCCGCGACGAAGCAAGCTTTAGTCAGTTCCTCCTATGCGACTTCTGAACCTAGCCATGATACCTTTATAAACAGTCACACCTATCAGAGAGAATCTTTCTATCAACAAGCCCCTGGGAAGAAGGGCAGCGTTGAGTATACAAGCCAGAAGCGTTACAGAAAACGCATAACCTATGATGAGTGGTTGACCAACAAGAAGTAAGTTAGGGTCGCTCAGTAAGATCTTTAAAGTGTCTTTGTTTTAAATGCAGAAAGCTGGAGGCGAAGCGCGCTCTGGAGCGTAGAAACGAGCTGAACCGCATTGCCGAGGAGAATGAGCAGCGCAGACTTTTGGCGGATAAAAGTTATGCCGACTGGCTGGCGAAGAAACTCTACGCCTCTTTGCCAAGCAGCCCGTCTGCCACTAGCATAATTAGTCCTGGTAAAGTTTTGAGCAGTGCCAATCGTAGCAGCACTGAGCGAAAAGGGTCCCAACCTTCTAGGAATGCCAGAAGCAGAAAGAGATCTAGAAGCAATTATAGCAGGCAAAACATGGAAAAGAATGTTGTCCCCAAGCACAAGGGAGATTCACGCAATAGTCAGGCCCACGCTATAAATAATCGTCGTAGTAAGAGTAATGCGGATAAGATTAGACCCCAACGCAACTCAGTCTTAGAGCCAGCTAAAACAAATCGTGGCAGAGGGATTGGAGGCCGCCAAGACAGACAACAAAGTGACAATACGGAGCTTCAAAATCATGGTGCAAATGTGAGCTGGAAGCAATTCTTTACTAAAGACCCGGGCAAGTCGGTGACATCAATTATCGGTTCAAACCATCATTCCGGTGCTACATTGCAATTATATGTTGGTCCACATGCATTTTATAATGCTAGTTCGTCGTGCCAAATTGGGGAACACAATCGGAACATGTCATCCCAAAATGGACGACGTACAGTGGTGACACCTCGTCAAAGGAGGCAGCCAACGAGTGCAACCAAGAGTCCAGTGTCCACAACGCCGCTTTCAGCTGCACAACGTGCGCTGAGAAAACGTCTAGATGATATGGATGGTGTGACCATGATGAAACAATTCAAGAAAACGTTGACTTAAGTTTAAGGGCAAAACTCTTTTTGTAAACCTTTTGAACAAACTCTCAATCCTTTCAACAATCCAGCATACTTAAGATTTGGCAGCACAAATCTTCAATAGACCAAAATATTAAAAGATTTACCAAAGCATTGTTATATGAAAATATTTAATAAATACTTTAAGCTGGAATTAAATTCGCATTGGTAAGACTTTGACCGAATAAGATTCCGATTGATTCTTGCCCAAAAAGCCCATTTTGGAGTTTTTGAGCAGTCAGATAATTCACGTCTCACCCTCAGTTTTTACCTCTAGATGGGAGCTACTGATCTACAAGGCGGTATCTAGATATCGTGTTTTTAAAATCTTCTTAAACGGACTACTGCATACTCTTGCCTCAATTGACTAAAGTTATATTTTAGATATGTGCTCCCTTTGCTTTGATATCTGAAGAACTCAGCAAAAATTTCTGGCTTTCTGCTTTAGGAATACAATAAATTAAGATTTACTGGTTAGAAGAGCCCTTCAAACTTGAAGCAATTGGCTAGGTACCCATCTTCATAATTTCTTTCCGAAAACTTAGAACAGCTTGACTTAGTCACATCGAGGCAAGATTTTATCCCAGAAGTTAAGTTGAGTATAGATTATGAAAAATGTAGATTTATAAACCTTTTGTGTCTTTTATTCTTCTATTTTTATTCTAAAAATTAATCCTTAAAAGCTTACAAAAATATATCAACATTTTTAGTAAAAATTGCATTTGATTGAATATTTTCAGCAATGGAAAACGAAAATATTGGAAACCATCCCGATGGCTTCGAGTCCGATTCCTCCAGCTCAGATTTTTCGCCACCGAATGATACCTTTTGCAACGGTGACTGTTTCCCTTCTAAAGACTCTGATGACACCAGCACCGAGGACTCCATGTCTGAGGAGTCTGAGTCAGCCGACTCTAGCACTGATTCAGCCAGCTCCGAATACTCATCATCTGATGAAGGCAACGTTGAAGGTTCGTTCACCTCAGGCGTAAAGTTTGACAACAGCGCCGAGTCTGGGCCCCCCTGCTACACGTCTGACTCAGACTACACCAGCGGCGAAATGTTAACTTCCGACTCTTCATGTGAATGCGGTGAATGCAAATTCATATCACCTTCGGAGGACTCCAGTTCCACCTCGCTCAGCTCCCATTTCTTATACTATGATCGTACAGCTGATTCTGATAGTGAAGAAGAACCCAACGATGAAGACGAAGAATATAATGAGACATCAGGTGCAGCAGCTGGCGGCGAATTGAGTATGGTTTATGGTCAAGAACCAAATTATGAGGAAGTAAGTTGATATTACAAGGTGCTTTTAAATGTGAAGAAAATTTTTTGAGCAGATTATTTCTTAGTGACGCCATCTTTATATGCGTACAGTGAGTCAAAAATTTTAAACTGAGATATTGCGGGAGAGTTCATATATTTGTTTCATAAGTTGCGTAAATTCTTCAAAATTCATGGAATTTAAATTATACATCTCCAAGCCATCAATTTATCGTAATTCAAAAACTGGTTTGAGCTATCGCCCAAAATCGATTAAGCAAGTTAGAGAAAATGTTATGTTATGATATTTAAAAGTTCATTTCACATCATCTTTGTAGTCGACCTCAAAAAAGTCTCACCTAAGAAATCTTCAGATGGTTCTGCCTTTCATTTTGATCAGGTCCAAAATTCAAGAGAGTTTTTCAACGCTCTTAAGTGTCATGGATAGAGATGTGGTTCAAAGAAATATCTTAACGTTGAAACTCGATGACAAGAGATTTCCGTCACACCATTTCATAACTCCGCTTCCATTGTACCAAATGCTATGATAGTTTGAGTTCAAGCTAGTAAAAACTTTACTTTATCAACTCAAGGGTATCAGAAAATTATTTTGTCAACAGTTTTGTTTAGCTTGAAGATCACCAGTGTTGCTAAAGAATTAAAACTATATGTATATGTATTTAAAAACAGCTTTCAACTGAAGATATTGCTGCTTCGGAGTTGGATGATTCGATTGGCTTTGCCAATTTTTTGCTAGAGTTCACCGAACGTTATGGAGATCAGATGCGAAGATCAAGCTTGGAAATAATTGCAAAAAATAGTTGGGAATTACTGCATTTTAGCGAGCGCCTCCAATACCAGATTGCAAGGGGGGGTCTACAACGTTCGGAGTTTGAGCAAGTGAGTAATAATATGGTTAAAATATTTTGACAACTATACAATATATTATAAGGACTCCTTGCAGGGAATATCTGAAGACGAAGACAATGCCGAGCCCAAAGCCAAAATGGCACGCTTTGAGGAGCTACCATAAGATGTGCCGCCGAAGATGTCCCAGAACTGTAATTCCTGGCTTAGAATGAGGACTTGGAAGAAGGAATGCTTCTTTATTTGTTATGAATATCTCTATGGAGTGGTTTTGGAAATTTAATTTAATCTAAACTACTTATTGTAAAAAACTCTTATTGCGAATTAGTAAAGAAACAATCCAAGTACCTCTTAAAAAAAGAATCCAAAGGCTCTTCTAGATTGGGTACGACTTTTTGAAGATTAGCACACTCTAACTATCGATAAAATTGCGGCTTCATTAAAAGCTACAAACGTTCATTCTTACTCCAATAGCTTGTTCCGACTTGGTGACTTCGTTTGTTGGCCATTTACTGCATTCAAATGGCTTCTTTGCCTTTAACCCATTTCGATTCGCTGCTGGTTCATTATTTCCGCAGCGAATTATCGCCAATCACTTGAGCAATAAATGAACCAAAAGTCGTTATGCATTGAGTTCGACTACATAGTACATGTATTGCTTGTTGTTGTTGTTGTAATCGCTTGCAACACGGCGACATTTAAAGTGTCCTTGACAAAGTGGCAACAAATTCCGTAGCATAGTTTTTGTGGGGGGGGGGGGCACCTTTTGCCGCAGCTTGAGCTTTTGGCGCTTTGTTAAAATAATGCTGGGTCATAAGTTACGCGCTGCTAGAGCTTGATGTCTATATGGAGCAAGCTACCAAAAAAGCAGCTGGAGCTGAAGCTGGCTCACTCAAAGGTGCTTGACAAAAGTGAATTAGAGTGCGGGGAGGGCAGACTTATTCATTTAACCTTTTAGAGTGCAAGCGCGTCACAAGTCAAACCAATAAAGTTTTGTTGTTAGTTGGTGGGTGTATTGAAGGAGTCTCCGGGGCACACACACACACCCACACAGTAAACGATTGCACGTAGAAACGTAAAGTAAATGGGAAAAGTTCGAGTCAAATTCTGATGAAATGAAATTAGTTTTCGCTTGAATGTAACTTCCGTTTGTGAGTGACTCGCCAAAAAATCGAGCAATTTCATCGTCCTTCATGTATCAAAGTGTGCACTATATATACACAAATATGTATCTGTGTGTGTGTGTGTGCCCCGGCGGAAGCATGCAACTATGTCTATATGTGTGTATAGGTTAATCTTCCACGCTGTGTTTGCTGGAAGAGCGCTCCCTGCTGTGTATGAATGACGTCGAAGTGACATCAATTCGCTTTCAAAATCGTTACCCAAATGGCTTCTGTCTATGTGTTTGAGACGCACGTGTATATAGATATCTGTGTGTGTGTGAATGACAGCAATGAACCACAAGAAGTCGTTTATATTCGACATACTCTTGCCCCCTATCAAAAGCACAAAAAAAAAAAAAGAACCACAATTACAACTGCACATTGTGGGCAAAAAGTTACAAGTGCGTCGCGTGTCCGCACAGTGGGACAAACAATGCATAACAATGTGTTGTGCAATGCAAGATAGATTGTGGGAGTAGATTGGAAGCGGTGGTATTACCTATATCTCAAGCGACGTCGGAAAGCCGCCAAAGTTAGCTTAAGTTTGAACACCTAGATCTCAGATATGAGATCTATCTCAGAAGTCAAGCTTATTTTATTTTTTGGATATCGGGCTTTTATACATACCTGGAAGTATCGATGCATCGATGTATCGAAGTTAAAAATTTCTATATATATGTGTGTTGGCCAGCAGAGATGTTTCTCGTTTTAAATTCGATGCATCGATATAACATCGATGTTTCTCCAGCACTAATATGTATATATTTTTTAGTTTAAAGCTATATTGTGAAAAATTGGTATTCAGATTATTGTCCATCGATAGCCGCTACTTTTTCCCATCTTTCAGGCGATTTACAGATTCCATGTCGAAGGAATGAGGTATCCTTTGAGGCTTTCCACAAATTGACCTATTTTTGGGCATCTTCATTAGAAGTAAAGCGCTGCTCAGACGGGTCACGACTCATTTGTCGAAACAAGTAGTAATCAGAAGTAGCAAGATCTGGAGAATACGGCGGGTGGGGTAGCACTACCCATTTTAATGTTTCCAGGAATGTTTTCACCGGTTTTGCAACATGTGGTCAAGCGTTGTTATGCTGAAGAATAACATTGTTGCATCTATGCTCGCATTTTATCCGTTTTTCGAGAAGTACTCGCTCAAACGCATGAATTGTAGTCGATAGCGATCCCCATTGATGGTCTCATTAGGTTTTAGCAGCTCATAGTATATCACACCAAGCTGATCCGATGCAATAAAGAGCATTAGCTTTTCGCTGATGTCGATGCATGAACAGGTTGTTGTTGTGTCCTTTATCTCTCTAGTGGAGCATAGGGCCTCTCTGAGGTTTCAGGTATGGGTGAATTATTGTTAGGACTATATGAATTTCGCACCTCCAAATCCGATGTGCGTGCCGCCAATGCGAAAGGATTTCTCGAATATCGACGACCTCCTGGAGACATATTATTCCTGTCGTTTTGGTTCATATTCTCATATCAAGTATTCGGTTTTGGCAGCTTCCCGGACTATGGTCATAAGCGCAAGGTAGTAGTACGGGCTGCCTCCCTTTTAGATGACTAGGTGCATCTTTTCACATTCTTATAGCGAGTCGCTTGTTTCAAGACAGACATCCGCTTCGGACGCACCTATATGATGAACAGACGCTGACATTTGCCGTAGAAGCACCGTTGGCTCCTTAAGAGTTCCTCCGCTGTTCTCGACTGTGTTGTTTTGGGAGGCGTTCGCTATCCGTCATTATTATTTTCAATATTGCCGTTGATCATTTCACACATGATCAAACACCTTTCAATGTCTCTTTGCTTCAATTCATACGGCACGCAATGTCCAAGCTTTTGGATCATTCCCATATTCTTGAAGCGATTGGAAATGATTCCTTGTGTTACTCCCAACAATTCTGGTTATTCTTCTTTCGTTTTACAATGTCCAAGCTTTCTATTCTAGAAGCGATTGGAAATGCTTCCTTGTGTTACTACCAACAATTCTGGATGCTCTTCTTCCGTTTTACACGGATCGTCATCGAGCTATGCCTACGAATCCTCGTCAGCAAGTTTTTTTTTTGCTGTGCAGAGCGCTCTTTGTCTTCAATGTCAAAATCAACCCTTTTAAAACTTCAGAGCCAGTATTCACATGTTGAAATCGATGGAGCATGGTTACCATAAGCTATACACAGCATTCGATGCCCTTCAGCCGCCTTTTGCTTCAAATTGAAATAAAAATGCGATTTACTCGGTACAAACTCCGACATATTCAAGGTGCTGAAAAAATTTGTTGTTCACACTGCGAGGAATTAACACATACTGAAAAAGGAAACCTGTCTGTGAGGCTTCAATATGAAATTGGGGACAAGTGTACCCGACGCGATTTAATAGACAGTAACACCAACTGTTTTAAAGGGTCATCAATCTTGAGGTTTTCTTTTTTTAAATGCAAAAAAACATAAAAATTTTAAATGAATCGGAAAATCTTTATTATCAATAGAAAGAACCATTCTTGACATTTAATTTTTTTTAAGATAATCCCTTTCAAATGATAGTTTCAATTTTCAATGACGCGTTCGAGCATAATCGGCGGTATCTCGCAATTAATATGGGTAATGCTTCAATCGTAGGAAAAAGTCTAACGGTGTGATATCACACGATCTTGGTGGCCAATTCACCGCTCCGGAGCGTGAAATTAATTCACCGAATTGGTTCCATAAAATGGCCTAAGCGCGCGAAAAACATTCTTTACAGAACGCAAAGTTTCGTTATATAATTGTACGATTTGTAAACATTGTTCGGGTGTAAGTCTTTCCATGATGAAATGGCAATGAAAACTGAATAAAAACACATGGCAACTTGACAGTACTCACGCGTGATTTATCAAAAAACCCCAATTGAAAAATAAACTCACGATTGATGACCCTTTATTTCTTTTAAAACTAATTTATAGGCCCAAAAGCTCCCAGAGAGTTATTTCAGAGCACCACGAAATAAACCAAAAGTTTAAGATGCGTAATTAGTTTGTTTATGAAGATATCGTTCGACTGCGTTTTTAAGAGTTCCCAAACACTCTAACAACTCTTATCAAAAGCGGCTTACTATACCATACTATCAATCCGTCAAAAGAACTGTATCAAAAAAACCTAAAAGGTCCATATTTCAAAATCTCTCAAAGCCTTTTGTTAAGAGCCACAAAAATAGTAGACTTAAGTACTGGCTTTGATGGTATTAGAACAGGCTCTATCTCCATTTAAGGCACAAGACGCTTGACCAAGTAATTCTTCTAGACGCCAAGTTTTGGATTGCGTACATAATTCATTTCTTTTCCACTGTGAACCACTGTAGAACTATAAGTTTATGAAGTGGCTACCACTGCTGATGACTCGGCTCAGGCATACACATACAATAGTACACAAATACCTATGCACACACTCCTTGAAATGGTCACACGCACATATGAAAAGTTTGAGTATCAATCAACGACAGCCAATCAATCAATCATATGTAGGAACAATGAGAACGAGAACAACGACCAGACCACGACGGCGAGGATGACGGGAATAACGCCAAAGGTGGACATGGAAACTACAACGATAAAGAAGCGCCACTGAATTTTTCGCTTTTTATATTATTATTATTTTTTTTTTTTGTATCCTTGCTAGTTAGTTCTTTTGATTGACAGGAGCGCAGGTTTTTATTATAGCTCTTACTTTGCAGGTGTGTCGAGCAATTTATGTCCTTGTGTATATACATATATGTACCTATATAGCTTTATACATATACATGCATGGTTTTACAATTCATATTCATTTATTTAGTTTTCATTTCTCTCGCAAATTTACATGCATGGCTCTAGTAATTGAGAGATACTTATCTTGTCCACATATGGCATATGTGGTACATAGTATGTACCAGTATATACTATAGGATATACAATATATTTTAAGAATATTTTTCAGTACGTTCCAGAAATCATTTGGCAGTGCTGGTATTGTTTTTTGGGCTATATTAAAATATAGTTAAAAGAATAAAAGTATTTCCTTTGTTGACCTTATCGATTAAAGCTCTTGCCAAAATGAAGATGGCAAAAAAAGTCCACTATAATGTGCCTGCTTCCAAAAGACCAACAGAATTTGGACATAAAAATTATAGTTCTAAGATGTGCTTCGCTTAAATTTACGCAATATAAAATATTCTTTTCTTTTCTTATACCTCAAGATAAGGGTAAATTAAGTTTGTTCTTAGGCATGTTACATAGAGAAGGAGTGGCCTGTGGCTCAGAAAAGTGACCTGCATAATGATGATCTAAAGTACAGAAGATATTGACGTTGAGCTGTCCGTTTGTCCGTCGTCTGTATCTTTCGCAGGAACGCCTGGTTTTCAAAGCTAACAAGAGCTAAGATAGTCCAACTTGAGATACTTGAGAGCTTCTCCGTGTTTTCTCCCACACTCCTCAACATATGAACTTGAAACTTATCCCATACATTTTTAATAACTTTTTTGATGTAAATTTATATTTTCATCAAAATCGGATAAAATTTAATAAAAAACTTAAGGTAAAGATATCGTTCTTAGAAGGAATATGCAGGAATGTAAGTACTTTTTCCGAGAAAAAGGTGCAGGGTATTCTTCTGGCCCATTGGAGAACAGGCGGCCAAAATGGAGCTTTCCCACAATATCTACTGTCGCAGTTGCAACCAGCTAGAAGAAAAGGAACTTGTTCTTCATTTTCTTTGTAAATGCCCTGCTCTTTGGAAGCAGAGAATGGACACCCTAGGAAAGCCGCTTTTCAATGGACTGGGAGAGCTGGCGAAAATAAGCATCAATGACCTCCAGAGGTTCCTTAACCGCACGAACTGGATCTTACCGAGCTGTCTACACAAAAAACCAATAAACGAGTTTGAAACGAGGATGTGGCAACAAAATGGTGCGAAAGCGCTAGCTGGGCTCATGGACTGAGCCACCACTTCATCCAACCAACTAACTTTCGGGCACCGCCTCGACTGTATTCAATTTTTTTCTTCTGCCATGCCCCTTCGGGCCATAAATAATTTTAAATTTACAAATTTAGTTTTAACGAATGAAATATAATAAAAAAATGTGTACAAAAATATCTTAAATAAAATTAATAAAAAGGTACAATAAACTATTGTAAAGGGTGTTTTTTTAAGCGCGTCCGGATTTCAAACGTTAATAAAACATAGAAAAATGTATGTAATGAGACAAAATATGGTTTTATTAAATAGATAATTTCGTATCATTTAATATTTGAAAAAGATCTCTGGCATGTGACCACCACGACTACGAGTTACAAAGCGCATCCTGTGGCTCCAATTTTTGATCACACTATCGAGCATGTGGTGCCGTATTTCAGTAATGACACGTTTAATGTTGGTTTCCAAGTCGTCAATTGTTGCTGGCTTGTCTGCAAAAACCAAAGACTTGTATGTCTCCAAAGAAAGTAATCTAAGGGGGTCAAATCACAAGACCGCGGCGGCCAGTTGTTAGGCGCATTTCTTGAAATAACTTTCTCAACGAATTGAGTTTTCAGTAAATCAATGGTTGCGGCACGTAGCGCCATCCTGTTGAAACCAGAACTCTTCGACATCGATGTCACGTAAATTTGGAAACATCATCGCTCTGTATCGATCACCTTTGACGGTAACACGTTGCGAATCGATAAATTTGGATTTATTCTCTACACTGGCCTCTACAACAGCGATATTTTCTTCGAACCGTGCTGTTCTCATTCTGATTGGTGGTTGGACATCGTGGAATATCAAATGAGTTCGTACATTATCAAGAACACGACGAACGTTATTATGGACGATTATTCGGTCCATAAATTGTACGAAGAGCTCTATAAGTTTTTACAACAGAACACTGATTTTGATTGTAAGTCTAGAAGATTTGAAGACGTTGTTGTGGTGTAAATCTTACCATGATGAAGTGTTAGTCCTTACTTAATAAAATGAAATTTAAATTTGTCAAAAGTAACAACTGGTTTCAGAGATATCCCTTGCGCAAATCCGGACGCTGTTAAAAAAAACACCCTTTATACACCTACATACTATTTTTTATAAGATGTATATTTTTTAATAACATAGTATATAATTATGAAAGTAAATACTTATTTAATGAAGCTTACATTCGGCCCTGCTACGGAAAACGAATAAATTCGTTGTTGTTTTTGCTTGCTGATTTTTGCTGTCGATAACCTCTCATAATTCCCCTAACATTTTCTTAGCACCACTCTACATCTTTCGATCGAAATTACCCATGGCTTGGCTATTCTGATTAAAGGGGTCTACGCAGTTCGAAAAATTTCGCGCGGAATGACAAAACTTCATATAAAAAAAAAAATCCCATTTGGGACTTTTTAGGCCTTAAAAGGGAAATTTTTTTATGCAACACTTTCTCCTCAACTCAACAGCAAAAAGTGGGGGTTGAGGAAAAGTTGAGTTGTGAGTTGAAACGCAGGGTTGTATTTCGCCATACATTTTGTTTTTGTAAAAGTCCTCAACTCCTCAACTGCTCAACTCAACACAAAGCGTAAATACCTAAACTATTTTTTGGATTGAAACAGAAAACAAATAAATATTCATAAATATCTAATTTAAAATTGGCATAAATTGAACCTAAGTATATCCAAGAATATTTAAAAAATTATTTTAGTTTCAATTACTTCTTTTTAAGCTATTTTGTCAATTCGATTTGGTCTCTGTTGCAAAAAAAATTAGTCGGATTCAAACCATATTAGTTTTGAAAAGCAACAAACGTGTGGTTTCAAAATGAACTCGAATAAAATATTCGAAAAAATTATTTACATATTATGTATTAGGTGCGCAACTAAGTTCTCGCTGTTTGTCAATAGATGGCTTTAGCAGAAAGTTCTGGTCGATTTTGACATACCCAAAACTTCATAAACGAAGCTTAGGCATATGGTAAGCAAACTGCTATGGCACATTAGTGAATTTCTTTTTGCATTATTTACTTGTGGTTGTGTGAAAATGTCTAGTTTTGTGCCAAAAAATCATCATTTGCGGGAAGTGTTGATTTTCTTGTTCCGTTCGAAGAAAACGGCAGCTGAAGTCCATCGAGAGCTCCAAAAAGTGTACGGAGATGCTGCTCCAAGCGAAACAACATGCCGTGATTGGTTCCGTCGCTTCAAAGACGGTGATTTCGATGTTGACGACCGTCCACGTAAAGGAAGACCCAAAACCTTCGAAGACGCTGAATTGGAGGCATTGCTCGATGAGGATTCGTGCCAAACGCAAGAAGAGCTTGCTTCAGTATTAGGAGTTACCCGCCAAGCCATTTCCAAGCGATTGCATGCGTTGGGAATAATTCAAAAGTAAGGAACTTGGGTTCCTTATGATTTGAAACCAAGGGACGTTGAGCGTCGTTTTTTCGCCTGTGAACAACTGCTCCAGCGACAAAGAAGGAAGAGTTTTCTTCATCGCATCGTGACGGGTGATGAAAAATGGATTCATTACAGCAACCCAAAGAGGAAAAAATCTTGGGGACAACCCGGTCATGCTTCCACGTCACTGGCTCGGCCGAATATTCACGCTGCGGAGGTTATGCTGTGCATTTGGTGGGACCAGGTCGGTGTTGTTTATTATGAGCTGTTGAAACAAGGCGAAACCATCACTGGGGAACGGTATCGAACTCAATTGATGCGATTGAGCTGAGCACTGCGAGAAAAACGGCCACAATACGAGCAGAGGCACGAAAAAGTGATTTTACTGCATGACAACGCTCGGCCTCACATTGCCAATCCTGTTAAAACCTACTTGGGAACGCTCAAATGGGAAGTCCTACCCCACCCGCCATATTCCCCAGATATTGCGCCGTCCGATTTTTACTTGTTCCGCTTGATGGCACATGGTCTGGCTAATCAGCAGTTCCATTCATATGAAGATATCGGAAAATGGCTTGATTGGTGGATAGCCTCAAAAGACGAACACTTCTACCGTCAAGGTATTCGAACTCTGCCAGAAAGATGGGAAAAAGTTGTAGCTAGCGATGGGCAGTACTTTGAATGAGTCATTGATAACCATTTTTTTATAATTAAAAAAAATATATATATTTTCCGAAGCGCGGCTGATTACACTAGTTTACAAATTTATGGGTCATCGAGTGAACTATCGTAAAAAAGTGTTTTTTAGGGTAATTCGGGGCAACCATATTACCATTACACTAAAAAACACTTTTTTACGAAGGTTCATTTTTCGTGTAAGCTAATGTTATTTAGCTTGAAAAAGCATTGGCGGGTTTTTTTTTTAATTCCATTTTTTAACTTACAAGTTTTTTATATTTTTTATACCAAGGTAAATGGTATTTTAAAATCGATAGCGACCGACTTTAGCGTAAGCCTTTTCTTACTTTCGTCATGTTTTTTGCTGATTTAAAAAAAAAATCAAAATATTTTTAAAAAAATTAAATCTTGCGATTTTTAATTTTTTTCAACGAGTTAGCTGTCAGTTGCCTTTAATTCTGTTTATTCGATTAATTTAAATAATATGAATGCGCAACCTCTACCTTCAGCTAGATAATCCATATTTATGATAAATATTAAAAAAAAATATATTTATTTAATAATTAAAAGCTAACAAAAAACGCAAAAGAAAAAAAGCACTCATAGATCCATCGGAAGTTGGCTTACATTATTTGGTATGGCTGTGTTTTGTAATTGTGTGACCAGATATCAATATGTTCGCTTAGACGCGTCTATTACTAAGTTTGATTTCATACGAATTCTTCCAGAGAGCTGAACAGAGATCGAAGCTGTCACAACCGCTTATGTACGTTGCTATTGATTTGCTTCATCTAATTCAGACTTCTAATAAATTAAAAAATAAATGTATAATAAAAACTTCAATTTCGGTAGAATTTTTCCAACTTAACTTTAGTTGTTTTTTTCTTGTTTTTTTTACTCTCATTTCCTCGCTCTCTTCAACACAAATTTTTTCGCATAATTTTCATCGTTTATCTTGTTTTCGCTTGAATTTCATCTTGATTTTAATTTAATTATCTGCTCAAATGAAAATCTTTTTAAATAACTGAAAAGCAAACTTTTTGGTGGAGCACATTTTCAGCACGCTCTGTTCCATGCAGTATGCAATAAAAATTTCGCATAGCGCAGAGCGACACAAAAGTCAACTGCAATCGTGACCCCGTGTCTGTCACGACTCCGCCGCCCTCCCATACCATGAACAAGCGCTTTGTCAGTATATGTGTGTATCTGTATCTGTGTTTTTTGTAGCCGTGTGTGTGGTGTCTCCCGGCAGGTATATTGCTTTTAATTATGCCGCCCGCCGTAGCTATAGTTATAGTCGTGCCATGTCACTGGCCGTAGCCGCTAGTGCCGGCAGCGCTGCGCCAACCAGTTTTTAACCAGGGCTGCAAATCCGATTCGAATCTCATCAAGTCAGGATATCCGGCTATATATTATATATATATATTTTTTTTATTCTTTTATTGTTTTCTTTGTAGAGTATGCAGCGGCGCAGGAGAGCTCGGTATAATATTAAAAATTATTTAAATTTGTCAACTCAACATTGCAATAAAGTATTCAGGTGTTCGAGAGTTGGCTTTACCTTTAAAAATCATTGCAGTTGCTCCTTGTCATGCAGGCCGCTTAGAAGTTACGTCAGCAAAATAATTTTTAGATAACAATTAAAAAAAATTTTTTTTTTTAGCTCTCTGGAGGATTGCCACCTTGATGTGGTGAGGGGGCTCAGTAGGGGCAATGAATCTAAGAGCGCGATAGCAAAACTACTGGTAGGGCCACCCATCCCGGTAAGGTCGAAGAGAAGTCTCGAAGCTAAGATCAATCCACAACAACCCGGGTGCCTTTTTGGGTGCCGAATCGCCATCGGGTAGGTGCCTGTCCCCCAGGTTAGAGGCGGTCTTATATAGATCCTTAGGTATATTTTACTAACAGATCTCTTTTAAGATGTCAGTGGAACCAAACCACAAGGGAAATTCTTCTCCAAGGGGTACCCAGCAACAGCCGGTTAATACTCCTGTTTCGGAAATTCGGGCCCGGGGGAAAATGTACCGGCCCCTCGATTACACCTTTAGCTTGAATCACGACAGTACGACAGTAACTACACCGGGCCCCTGAGAAAACTCCGGGCCCGGGTGGAATCCCCCTTTCCCACCCCCCTCTTGTGGGGCCTGATGACAACCCGATGAAAGTACCCAATCGAGGCTCTATGCTCCGCTTAGGAGAAAAGAAATGAACTCTCGAAAATAAAACTTCGACATGTTTTGTGTATTTCATGACTAAACTTAAGTCTTTCTGCGAAGAAACAAGCTAAATATAAACGATGTCGTCTAATAAATAATCATCTTGTGAAGCTGCCACGTTAGTACACTTTTCTCTTTCGAACGATCTCTATTCTCTAACACTTCTTCTTATTTTTTCGCGTCATCATGACTTCGCTCTTCGTTTATCTTTGACCAATTCTGTATTGTAACTTCTTGATCAAGTCCACTAAGGAACGTAAGTCTTTTAAAAGGATGTTATTTTTGCAGCGAAGATGTAAGCAAAATATCTCGCATATATCTTAACGATCAATCTGCTGGAGAACTTAAGTCGTCTAAAAAGATATAATCTTGTGTGTAATTAACTCTCTATTAATTATTACTATTATTCTTGGCGTCATCTTGACTTAGTTCTTCGGTCATCTTCGACCAATTCTGTATTGTAAGTCCTCCATGTTTTATCTTAACGATCCAGTCTACTAAAAAACGTTAGTCATCTAAAATTATAACATCTTGTGAAGCAGCCGTATGAGTAACCTCTTTCGAACGCTCTCTGTTCTCTGACACTTCTTGTAGCTTGCATCATCTTGACTTGGCTCTTAGGTCATCTTTAATCAATTCTGTATTGCAAGTTCTGCATGTTTTACCTAAACGATCTTATCTACTAAGGAACATAAGTCTTTTAAACAGATATCTCTTTGCAGCGAAAAAGTAAGCAAAATATCTCGCAGTTACCTAACCAATCAATCTACTGGAGAACGTAAGTAGTCTGAAAAGATATCATCTTGTGTTTAATTAATTCTCTTTTAAACGCTCGCTATTCTCTAAGACTTATTTTTTGTTTGCGTCATCTTGACTTACTTCTTCGGTCATCTTCGACCAATTCTGTATTGTAAGTCCTGCATGTTTTATCTTAACGATCCAGTCTACTAAAAAACGTTAGTCATCTAAAAATATAACATCTTGTGAAGCGGCCGAACAAGTAACCTCTTTCAAAAGCTCTCTGTTCTCTAACACTTCTTGTAGCTTGCGTCATCTTGACTTCGCTCTTAGGTCATCTTTAACCAATTCTGTATTGCAAGTTCTTCATTTTTAACCTAAACGATCGCATCTACTAAGGAACATAAGTCTTTTAAAAAGATATCATCTTTGCAGCGAATAAGTAAGCAAAATATCTCGCAGATATCTTAAAGATATCATCTTGTACAGCTGCCGCATGAGTAGCTTTTATAATTACCTCTCTTTCGAACGCTCTCTGTTCTCTAACACTTCTTCTATCTTGCGTCATCTCAACTTGGCGCTTCGGTCATCTTAAACAAATTCTGTATTGTTAGTTCTTCATGTATTACCTAAATGATCAAATCTATTAAAATCTTAAAAGATATCATCTTTTGATGCGGCCATATGAGTGGCCTCTTTCAAACGCTCTCTGTTCACAAACACTTTTTCCAAATTGCGTCATCTCAACTTAATGCTTCGGTCATCTTTGAACAATTCTGTACTGCAAGCTCTCCATGTTTTATTTTTAAATAGTTTCGAAGCGGTGTAGTAGACTATGTGTTATATTGTGTGGACTTATCGCAGCATATAAAGATCCTTACCTAGGTCATGATCATTAATCTTGCGCACAGCTTTTTCATCTCTAAAATTTTCGAAATTATGTCTTGAAATGCCTTCATCCTTAGCTAGCTCACGAACTTTTAGTCAAAAATCATCCATTTTTTGAATTTTTTTTCACCATTTCTGGAGTGAACAACTTGTCGAATTTTGTTCAAACAAAAACAAATAACAAAATGTTACAGCAACAAACTTTTAACCTAAGCTTTCAAGATGCGATAACTCTTGTTTTAAATTTGTTTCCGAACATTATCACTACCTTTTTAGGTCGGCTTATTCTGGAACGGCCCTCGTATAGGGTATACGAATGACGTGTATAAGCTCTGCTAAATATTTTTTTATAAAACCAAAAGCTAGCTGCAGAGATCCCATAGAATACGTTCCTCCAGCAGCGCATCGCATTTAAACCATTTTTCTGCGGTTTGTAGCCCTGGTTACAACGTGGCCAAGAGAGAGAGCAGGCGGCAGAAGCAAATCAAGCTGAGCATTGAGCTTGAAGGTGTGTCCTCGTAATTAATTTGCCGACACTTGCCGTGTGAGAGTAATAATAAAAAGGCAAACAGCCGAGACCGACACAGAGGCCAAGACCAAGAGCAAGAGCAAGTGCCAGCCCCAGACCGAATCCGAGACTAAGCGCGCAAGTGTAAGCATGGGCTTTGGGGGGGGAGGAACGTGGCAGGCGCCGCACGTTGCAGTGTCTAAGCAGGCAGCCAACTGTGAATGTTGCACGATTGGCATTGCATACTTCCAAGCGGCATGTTGAAAATGCAACTCTGCCGTTGACTTTTTTACTCCCTTGCCTATAATTTCCAAACGAGTGCCACCAAATTGCATATTTCATTGTACGGTCACGCCCACAACGCTTATGCCGTCTCTCCGTATAACAACAACAACAAGGACAAAGGTCAATCTGGCAGCCGCACTCCACCAAAACTCAGTCCATGGTTGCCACCGCGTCACATCCCACCTGGCGCATACACGGAGCAACGCCTGAAGCGACTTCTGTGGCATTTTAGTTGCTTGGCACTCACCACAATTAAAGCGCATTTCACGTCAACGGCTTCTGGCCTCAAAACTGCACCAAAATGGCAAATGGCAAGCCACAAAAATCTCAGCCAACTAAAGTTCATAAAGTTGCAGCTTCAACTTTTTCCTTAGCATTTCTCTAACTGTAAATTGTGGCAAGCTGCCGTTGCTTCCTCTCTTTTGCACTTAATAAACTTGCGCTTAAAAGTTGCACAAAAAAATTAACATCAAAAAAAAAGAAAAAGATATAAGTGTGAGTCAGTCAAGACGGTGGCATACCCTACACTAAAGTTGGATTTGAAAAGAATTTTAAAATAAGTTTTTTTTTATGATCTTATGTAATTATATTTTTTACAACAAATTTTTGCACATTTTACTTATAAAGGTTAGAAAAATTAATTTTTTTTTTAGTAATTATATAACTATAAAATAATAGTTAACAAAAATTATGCACAAATAAGTAAAAAATAATATGCTAATAATATTTATTTAACATTTAAAAAAAAATAATTATTTATTAGTAATTATATAGTACAAACTAATAATTTATTTTAAATATTTTAATAAATATTTACAAAATAGTAAAATTATATAACATAAAAAATAGGTGCAAAATATACTTTAACTTTGTACAAAAAGCTAATAAAAGTTATAACAAAAAATTAAAAATGTTGCAAAAATTAATTATTTTTTAGTGTTTATATATAAAATAATAGTTAACGAAAACAAATTATACACAAAATATTAAAAAATATAGTATATAAAAAAATTTTCTTAGTAATTGTTTATAAAATATTCTATATAAAACAAACATCCAAAATATTATTTATGTAATAATTATACTTTAAAACAAAAAAAAATAAAAAATGAAGCTAATATATATTTAAAATCTAAGAAAACATAACTTCATTTTAGTGATTGTGTATAAAATAATAATTTACAAAAAAAAAAAACTAGTCAAAATAGTAAAAATTATACTATATAAAAAAAAAACATTGTGCAAAACATTAGTAAACGTTATTTAAAAAAATAAATAAAACAAAAGTGTAAAAAAAAAAAATGTCAAATAAATGAATTATTTTTTAGTAATTATAATTAAATTTATGCCGCAGTAGCGACCAAGGAACAGTACAATACATAAATAAAATAATAGTTTAAAAAAAATATATACACAAAATAATAAAAAATTTATCTACTATATACAAAAAAAAAAAATTAAAATAATACGTAAATCACAAAATATAAAATTACTTATTAAATTTGTTAGTTATATACAATTTAAAATTTACTATATAAATAAAAATATGTGCAAAATATTATTTATTTTATTTAGTTGTTTTTATACGTTGGAAGAAAAAAACAAAAAAATAATATAATATTTATTTAAAGTCTTAGAAAAAATAATTCGTTTTTAGTGATTATGTATGAAATAATAATTTACAAAAAAAATTATATTCAAAATAGTAAAAAAAAATATAAAAAATATATGCAAATCATTATTTAACGTTATTCAACAAAAAAAAAAATAAATAATACTATATAAATAAAATAATGATGATGATATATTTCTTTTCACCTAAGTGGAGCATATAGCCTCATATAAATAAAATAATACCAAACAAACAAATACATAATATACTTCTTTTTTTTATAAAATAATAGGTATCAAATAAAAAAAAAAATAATTTATGTATATAGGCTCATTTTTTATAGGAACTTACATATTTTTTTGGAGTTGGATGGCCCAAAAGATATTTTAAATAATTTTTTTTAATTATAGTGTGTAAAAATTTTATTTAATTTTTTTAATTTCCAAGTTTTTTATACCCTGTACCGTATGGTACAAAGGGTATATTAAGTTTGTGCAAGCCGAAAATGTATGTAACATACAGAAGGAGAAGTCGGAGACCCCAAAAGTTACCTAAAGTATGATCAGGGGGACTAGAGAAGTCGACAGTCTGTATGTCTGTCTGTCTGTCTGTATGTATGAACGCCTTGATCTCAGAGATGGTAAGAGCTAGAGCGACCAAATTTTCAAATTAGATGCTTAATTATGTCAGGGGAGACAAGTTTATTTTATTTTCCAATATCGGAGTTATATAGGGTTTTCCAATAAGAGGTATTATTTTGGTATTCAAAGAAAAATGCCAATTTTTGAACTAAATGATCGGATGTTTATTTCATAATAAAGAGGAAGGTATGCCGTTAATAATGAAAAACAACATCAGCCAACGCTTACAGGACCATATCCTTTTCATGAAATTTTCCATAACCAAATCGCAAAGTGGCTGCCCTATGTCCTCGATAGCCTCACGAATTCTATCTTCGAGTTCTTGAATCGACGCTGGACTGTTGGCGTAGACCTTATCTTCCACTTGGCCCCAAAGGAAGAAGTCACAAGGTGTTAAATCACAAGATCTCGGTGGCCAATTGTGATCACCTCTTCGACAGATAACACGGTCCGGAAATTTTTCCCGTAAAAGAGCAATGGTTTCGTTGCTTGTGTGGCACGTAGCGCCGTCTTGTTGAAAGTAAACGTTGTCCAGATCAATACCATCCAACTCCGACCATAAAAAATCATTAATCATCTCTCGATAGCGCAATCCATTCACCGTAACTGTTGATCCAACCTCGTTTTCGAAAAAGGAAGGTCCAATGACCCCGCCGGACCATTAACCGCACCAAACAGTCACACGTTGAGAATGGAGAGTCTTCTCAACAATAACTCTTGGGTTTTCCGAGCCCCAGATGCGACAATTTTGCTTGTTGACGTAGCCACCGAGGTGGAAATAGGCCTCATCAGTCAAGGTGATTTTTCGATGGAATTCCGGATCATTTTCATGCATTTCAAGGAGCCAATCAGCAAAGACACGACGTTGTTGATGATCGGCCGGCTTAAGCTCTTGTGTTAACTGAACTTTATAAGCCTTAAGACCCAAGTCTTTATGCAAAATACGGTGTAATGACGTTTGTGGAATGCCCAATTCCAAAGAACGACGAGGAATGAACAAACCTGGGTTTTCTTCAACACTTTGGGCTACAGCAGCAATATTCTCAGTTGTTCTTGAGCAACGTGCACGGATGTTATTCTTCACATCACTAACTTGTCCCAACAGCTCGAATTTTTCCACCAATTTCTGTATTGCGTTGCGACAAGGTACTTCACGACGACCCAAAAATGCTTTAGTTTTGCGAACTGTGACTGCAAGATTTTCACCATTTCTGTAGTGAATTTTAATAATTTCAATGCGTTGTTGAAGCGTGTATCGTTCCATTTTTAGTAATAGCGTAGTTTCTACTTGTCAAATGTCAAAGAATAAAAGCTTCAAAAGTGACAGCTACCGAAATACAGGGTGATTCAAAATAACACCTCTTGTTGGAAAACATATTATTATATAGGGGTGTTTCAGAGGAGCTAAAAAAAAAAATTGTTAGTTCAAAATTCGTCTGTTTTTGGTTGTGATATCGTAACCTAATTTGGCAATCAAATGTCTTTTGGGGTTCTTAAGCAATAAACCGGATTTTATTGCATGCAGTGGTACAGGGTATCCCAAAGTCAATCGCGCGCGACTTTAACGTACGCCATCTTTTTGTATAGACCTTATGATTTGCTACGCTTGCATCTGTCTGTCACATACATTGCTCGAAGCTATGATACCCTTAATTCTATAGGTTTGCAGTGTATATCAATTTTTTTCCTTTCAAGTCTTTATGCATACTTTCATACAACTTTTTTGTTGTTAATTTTGCATTGCGATTAGGATTTATCCAAAAAGAAAAAGTCGTTGGGTCATTGGGTCATTCATGAATCAACGCGTTGAACATGTGCGAAATTCGTTTAAAACTCAAATTCTTAAAAGAAGGGTAGACTTACGTCCAGTAACCCCCTTGGAGACGCCTCTGACTACGGTGCCACCGAAATGATTTTAAGTACGGCATAGTCTCATGTCTAATAGTCTTCCATGCTGTCATTTTCGCCTTCCCCTTCCCCTTTCCTTCCTGTTATCTTGGGGGATTCCCAGCTATTCCCGTAACAGTGTGCTGCAACTGTTGGAATAGCAAATTCATGTTAGTGTTGTAAAAAACTTAAATAATAACCGCAAGTCAACTTTTTTAGCTTGTATTAGAAACATTAATAGACTACATCAATTACGATATCGAGACATCAAGACTTCAATTAATCAGTATTGCTCCAAAAATCTCTTTCAACACAATTTCAATCCAAACTCTTTTTTAAAGCTATTTAAACTTAACAAACCATGAACTTGAGCTGTCAAAATAAGATACTTTCGCTTTTTAATTTTTTTTCAAACATTTACCAACACTTTAATGTTATATATTCAGTGCTCTGAACAAGTCGCTCAATATATTTGCTGTCAAAGAAATTTGCTGGCAAGAAAGTTTCATTTTTAAAATTAACTTTCGCAATTTTCATTTGATTCAGAAAGAAAAAGAACTGTACCCTTTACCCAAAACCTTGGTCCGCACTTTTAAATTGACTTAAAAACTTATATTGCATTTCACTTTTGATGATTACTGACGTGTGGCGAGTGCACAAATATCGAAATGTATTATACATATACATATACTGATAGGGTAGCAAAATTAATAAAATAAAGATGGCGTAGGTAAAAGTCGGGCGTTGACGACTTTGGGATACCCTGTACCAACACATTGCAATCAAATCCGGTATATTGCTTAAGAACACCAAAAGATATTTATTTGCCAAATTTGTTTAACATATTTTCATAAACACGCGAAACAAAACGAATTTTGCATTAAAAACGTTTTTTTGACTGATCGGTCCTATTGGGACTATATGATACACTCAACCGATTTTGATCAAATTCGGTACAGTGCTTGGGAACTATAAAAGACTTTCAAATGTGAGCTTTGATTACGATATTTTCATAAACAAAAGTAATACAACGAATTTTGAACAAAAAACGTTTTTTTGACCGATCCGTACTATGATGGCTATATGTTATAGTCAACCGATTTTGATTGGGACCTACAAAAAAGTATCAAATTTAGTTACGATATCTTCATAAAAAAACGAAACATACCGAATTTTTAAAAAAAAAATCGATTTTTCGGCCGATGTTGGTATTATGGGGGCTATTAATATAGGCAACCGATTTTGATCAAATTTGGTTCAGTGCTTGGGTACTCTAAAAAACAGCTGAATGGCAACTTTGGTTATGACACCTTCAAAAACAAACGAAATACAACCAATTTTGAAAAAAATTTGGTCCGATTGGTTCTATTGGAGCTATATGATATAGTCAATCGATTTTGATCAAATTTGTTAGTGTTGAATATCTTTAAAAAACTTCCGAATGCCAAATTTGGTTGCGATATCTTCATAAACAAACGAATTATCCATCTTAAACTTTTGGTATTTTTCGAGGTCCTCTGAAACATCCCTTTGGGAGCTATATAATGTAACCCCGATATCTAAAAAATGAAAGTTTGGTTGCTCTAGCTTTTACCATCTCTGAGATCTAGGCGTTCATACGGACAGACAGATATACAGACGGACATCGGTATTTCGACTTCTCTAGTCACCCTGATCATACTTTTGGTGAATTTGGGGAGACTCCGACGTCTCCTTAACTTAATATACCCTTTGTACCATACGGTACAGGGTATAAAAAGCTGACATTTTTAACGTTGTCTTATTTTCATCTTTTTTACCAAACTGACGTTGCTGCTACTGCATGAAAAATCTGTTTAAAAAATATGTTATTACATGCGATACCAATTCAAAAGGATATATAAAAAAATGTTTTATTAAATTTACGCAATACTTCATTTAAATTTTTTTTTAAAACTTTTGTTGTTTCTACAAAAAAGCTGCTGCATTTAGTGACGCCCTCTTGTGGCGTTAGTCTACCTTTGTCTTTAATTTTCAATCTGGCAACATTATCTTCACTGACAACAGCTGATTTCAAAGACAGATGCAAAAACTTAATATTTGAGCTTTATTTGAACAACTTATAATAAGTAGGCTATGATATTTATGTACTAACTATATCGAAATTAGTCAATTTATGGTTTATATGCAAAGTTCTTGGCTAGTTATAAAAGTTCTGCATTTAACAGAATGTCACAGCAAATAAATTTTACCAAAAAATTGAAAACAATCAATCTCGAAATGGTGCCGTAAGTCTTAAGTACTAAATTTGATAGATAGATATTAAGATTATATCATTTGCAGCGGTGAAAAAATTGATTATGAGTCCAGAGAGGAGGAGTTTGTTATTAAAGCCATATTTAGTAGCAAACTGAATGCAAATAGCGTCAAAGTAACTACAAATGAAAGCAGTTCTTCATCCATCTCGAAAATAACCAAACTACAAATGAAGAAAAACAACTTTAAAGTCTCGGCATCCAAGTTAGTATAAGCATTTGCTATAAAAGACTATGTTGAACGTAACTCTTCTTTTCAGCGTGGGCCCAGCTAAAGGAATCTTTGAAGAAATTGGCTCGAATGCAAATTCCAAGCGCGCCAATTTGACAGACTTTAAAGCTAAAACTAAACAACAAGCAGCCTATCGTAAAACATTTGAAGAAAGTGCAGCTGAAGATTTGTCACAGATCTGGTTAGACCAAACCAAGTATAAAGCAGATGAAGCATACGTTGATAAGAAGAAACAGCTGCAAGCTGAGATTAAACCTAATGTAAAAAGAAGCTCAAGTATACATGAGCTGGAACCATTTATAGACAAGGTAATCAAAGCGCTGGACAAAGAAAATATTTTCAGACAAAAAGATGACATTAAAATGGATGAAATATACACAGATGATGTGTGGGAAATACTCTTAGGAAGAGATGAATTAGATAATAAGCAGGCAGTTAAAGAATACGAACAAATTATTCAAAAAATGCAACAACTAAATTTAGATAGCAGAAAACAAGAAACCTTAACAAAGCCTAAGCAAGATGAAAGAAAAGATGATGCAGAAGATGAAGCAGCCGATGATGCAGACGATGATGCAGAAGATGATGCAGAAGATGATGCAGAAGATGATGCAGAAGATTATGCAGAAGATGATGCAGCAGATGATGCAGACGATGATGCAGAAGATGATGCAGCAGATGAAGCAGAAAATGGGTATAGACAAAAAACACTTTTAGAGCAATTGCTGAGCTGTGAAGTGCAACAAATACAAGATTTGGCATATCTAGCACAAAAAACAGAAAACCAACTAGTTCTAGAAGAACGAGGCATTAAAGAAACTAAAATTTACACAAAACAAATACCTAACCAAGGTAAAAATACCAAACAAGTAACAAATAAAAAAGTAAACCCCTATATAAAGGAAATTCCTCTAAAAAAGTTTGAAAATGCGCGACAGGATTATACAAATAACAAATCTGTGCCTAGAGGTGCTACAGCTGCCACAAAGCTGACGTCACAATGTCACACACATATTTTGAAAACTGCCCAAGACTTGCCAAAAAAATGTCAAAAAGACAATAAAGAAACGACAACAAACCACAAAAAATTGCCACAATCAACACAAGAAGAGAGTTGCGAATTGATGCTGCAGCATAAAAAAGAAACTTTTAAACAAGTCTCCAAAGAATCTCAAGCAACCGAAGCTTCATTTTCAAATTCAAAACAAATACTTTTTACATTATTTTTGGATCCAATAGATCGCATTTTGATACACAAATTAAATTATACAACACGTGCGTTGGAAGCCCTGAAGAAAGATCCAATTATGGAAACTGAAAGTAAACAAGCAGCAATACGAAATATGGAAATTAAAATCAAAAACATACGACAATATCTACTACAAAGACTAACTAAACTTGTCAAGGAAAACCAAGTGCCAAAAGCTACACTAAACAAAACAGCCAAAAATAGTGCACAATATTTGACAAATTCAGCTAAAACGCTAAAAATATCGAGCAAGCCGAACATTTTACCAAAAAAGTACACATCGAAGGCAAAACCTAACAAATCGCTTGAAACTGTGACGTCACCACATCACGCCAAATTCTCAAAATGCTCAACAACAACAACCAAATACTATGAAACCGAAAGACAACAAGCTTTTCAGAAAGCAATGCAGGAAGCTTGTGGACGTAAAAAATTCGAGCAAAATTTGTGCAAAAAAATTCCACCCTGGCGTTAAATGGCGATTTCTAAGAAGTCAGAGAGAATTAGTTTTAGTTCAAACCGACTAAATAGAAATTGAAAAATATTGAGTTTTTTGAAAAAAAAATTTTTTTTATTTATAATTGAAAAGCTTACAAAAAATAATAAAATATGGTACTGGGAGACAGCCATGAGCCTTTTAACATTATTCGAGTGGCAGAAGCTGTTCCGGCAGGGATTGCCCATTAGGTTAGGTTGAAAAGGCTGCTCAGTCAGTGACTTAGATCACACAGAGACCATGAGGTCCATTGTGTTGCTTAATTGTGAAAGAGGAGGAAAGGAATTGCAGAAGGGGATGGATTGCCCATCAACTTCAAGGTTAAAGTGAAGGCGCTCCCGAACATTAAACGGCGTACAGTTGAGTCCAAAAAATGATTTCTAAAGATTTGGCCATGCGAAAGGTGTCCACCAAATCTGTGCGCTGTTGATGAGAAGGCCAGCATTGCCAAGTTGCCACAACGCTCCAAAATTGCAAAACTGGCTTCATTCTCTTACTCCTTGGCTCAAGCGAGACCTCCAGGGAAGGCGATCAGCTGCTTAGAAGACGTGCAAGTTGCAGTGACATCTCTTCTCTGAAGGTAATCCCGAAAAGCAGGTACGTCTTAAAGTACAAACTCATACTATTTTAAAATTTTCGAAATAATACTTAGCTCTCTTAGTTAATTTGCCGTCCTTTGCTCTCTGACATCTGAACACACAGGCATGGCTTCCCTTTCAACTCCCACAAACATTACACAAATCCATAATATCCTTGACACTTTGGGCACACCGCGCATAAAGAGGCACTTGTATTGCTTTGCTCACTTTTGACTACTATATTTTTATGACGTCATTGGTGAAAGTTGAAACTGCTGTGCAACCCCGTGTCGACGTGTTCACTCACAACTATTTCATCATCAAATAGTAAATACATCAGTGCGCAACTTTAGACCCAGCTCAAGCGACCTCAATGAGTAACTAGCAACACTGGGTCAACGCCATCATTTAGCCGCGCGTCCAATCAATACGATGACTTCTAGGGCTTCAGCCAGCAGTGCGGCACAGTTTGCAGCACGGCACAGATCTCAGTTCTCGTTGAGCATGGAACGTTGGCGCAACAAAGTAGCCGTGGTGACCGGCGCCAGTGCTGGCATCGGTGCGGCCTGTACCCGGGCGTTGGTTGGCGCCGGTCTGGTCGTAGTTGGTCTGGCACGTCGCCAGGAGCGTGTGGCTGAGCTAAAAAATCAACTGCCGCAGGCACAACAGTGTCGTCTACATGCGTTCAAGTGCGATATAACGAAGGAGGCGCAGGTGCTGGATGCTTTTGAGTGGGCACAGAAACAGCTGGGCGGTGTGGATGTGCTGGTCAGCAATGCGGGCATTATAGCCACCACAGAGCTGAGCCAGGCAGACAATACACAGCCCATACGTGATACCATTGAGACGAATCTGATGGGTAGTGTCTATTGTATACGCGAGGCATTTCAGTCAATGCGAAAGCGCAATGTGGAGGGGCATGTGGTGATTGTGAATAGCATTGCGGGTCAGCAGGTGCCAAATCTGGGACCACAGTTGCCATCCTTAAACATATATCCGGCTACAAAATTCGCGCTACGTGCCATGAATGAAATCTATAGGCAGGAATTTCAGCGTCATAAAACGAGGGTGCGGGTTTCGGTAAGTGGAGAACAACAGCGCACAGTATAAGGAATTTCAACTTATTGTTTAATTGACAGACCATCAGTCCTGGCATGGTGGAAACGGATATTTTGCCACAGGACTTGTTGGACGTCATCAAACAGCATACGCCCATGTTGCGTGCAGAAGATATAGCCGATGCAGTGCTCTGGACAATTGGAACGCCACCGAATGTGCAAGTAAGCCATTGCTGCCCAACTACTATAGTGGTTTATGTATAATTTTTTTTTTTAATTTTCTAGGTACATAATATCACCATTAAGCCGCAGGGTGAACAGTTCTAAATAAATGCAGATTCTGAGAAAAGTTTAAAATTTTTTTTTGTTTAATTTTAAAGTCTAGCCATAAGTTGGAGGATACTCTTTCTTATATCGTTTTTTTATGGTAAAAATAAGCCTCAAAGCCAGTTTCACTTTCTGTCCAATAAACAGTGGGGGGCATATATAGGAGGCATGGTAGAGTCTACCCAGAACAGTCAGCTCCTCTCCCAAGTCTGAACCTTATTTATAAGCTCCTTTTGACGTCGACAAGACTGCTTGCCTTTCTGTTCAGGTGATGCTAAAGACGTTCCATTTGAGAACTAGTGTGACTACGCATCTGCAGTTTAACTGTCTCCAGCCTTAGGTGGTAAAGCAGGGTGTAGGTAAGTACATACCAGTCATACAGATCAATCGGAAGACATGGGCTGAAGACAGCCCCTGTGAAAACGTCCGGTGGCAACAATGGTTCACGAATGGTTCCAAAACTGAACAGGGTGTTGGAATCGCTGGACCCAACACCAGAATCTCTTGCAAAAGATCAAGCTTCCTTCCCAAGGGAACTAGGGGAGCAAACATTATAATTTATTCAGATAGCCAAGCTGCTATCAGAGCACTATCATCATGGTGCATCTCCTCCAGGATGGTTAAAGAATGCCATAATTACGTAATATGTTGGGTACCGGGACATACCAGAGCGGATGAAAACGCGATCGCTGATGATCTAGCATGACAGGGTGCCTCCACCCCGACTACAGCTCCTGCGCCTTTCTGTGGTATTGGTTGGTCCACAATGGTAAACAGCTGGGTTCTCCTTACCGGTGCTGCGACAAGAAAAGGCGCTTGTCAAACCTCTGGATATGATCTTGCCATACCTTTCTGGGCACCACACTGTAAGATACCATCTACAGAAAATGAGCCTATTGGATTCTTCAGAGTGTAGACTCTATCTCGAAGACGATAAAACCAGCAGGCATATTCTCTGTGACTGCCCAGCACTGATGTGGGACAGAGCCTGTCACATGGAAAGGAATGGATCAGTCCTTTCCATCTTTGGCCAATACCAACAAAAGACCTACTGATATTCATGCGGAAAGCGGAAAGTCTTCTGCATTAAATTATGGATACGGTATAAAAGATCTTCGCAGTGCCCCACCTCTTTGTGAGGAACCCATGCAGGGAAAAAAAAGTACCAGTAACCCTATTTTGCAGGGTCAGCTTTTTTCATCGACTTGATCGAGCAGTCACACACCCGATCTGTATGTCGTATCTTCAGGTAGAGCGTCCAAGACGTTTAAAGCTATTATATTAAATAAATTTCCCGAAGCATTAAGAACTTCGGATCCGGGTAGAACCTTTTGTAAGCGCTCCTCTATCGGAATCCCTTGGCGTCGACAAAACTGTTCGGGTGATTTAAAAGACGTACATTTTGAAGACTAGTGTGGCTCTTCACTTGTAGTTTAGCAGTCTCCAGCTTTAGCTCGTAATGCAGGATGAATTTTGGGGGGACCTGCATATGTGATCGACTGTATCGAGCATCCACAACCCAGATCTGTATGGCGTACCTTCAGCTAGAAGCATTTTAATATTCGGGCCTCTTTAGAGATCTTCGGGTCCGGTCAGAATCTACTGGTAACGCTCCTCTACCGGAAGCATCCTTTTGGCGTCGACTAGACTGCTTGCCAATCTGTTCAGATGATGTAAAAGAAGTTCCTTTTGAGAACTAGTATGGCGTTTCACCTGTAGTTTCGCAGTCTCCAGCCTTTGCTCGTAATACAGGGTGAAGGTACTAAGTACGAGTCCCATAATTTTGTGGGGCCTGCATATGTAATCTACTTGACGAGCAGCCGCGCCCCGAATCTATATGGCATGTCTCTACCTAGAAGCATTTCAATATACGTGCCTCTTTAGAGCACTTCGGATCCGGGAAGTATCTGCGCCCTCTGTCGGAATCAACAAACACTGTCTCTGTCTACTTCCCATCCCAAGTTCCTAAAGTCTGCTGTACTTGAGACCAATCCTTACTGCACCTTCTGACAGTTGCCTAAATTACAAGGTGCCTGCTTTTACAAGACTTATAATAAAAAGTTTTTTTTTAATATTCTAGTCATTCCCTGAAAACTGCTTTAGAAATGCAACCATTGGAGCAGGTTAAAAGCTTAAGTCCGCTTTTAGCCCCAAAATTTGGATTTAATTTTTTAAATTTAGCCTTCCACACTACCAAAGGTTGTTGGACACAACAAAGTGGGTACAAAAGCGGCTTACACACCTACAACTGGCCTTTAGTCGGACTCTAACAAGACAAGCCAGCTTCGGCTCAATTATGGCCAAATGTGGACACAGTTTGTGCAGCTTGAGCTATGAGGAGTTTTATTCTTTTTTTTTTTTTTTTTGGTAGCCAGGCCTGGGATATTGCTGTTTCTGCTGGCCAATTCCGGGTCCGAGCGGCAGTCAGCCGTAAAGTGCAGCAACGACATGTCGAGTGGATGTGGATGGATTGCTGTGGCATCATACATTACGTGCGTGCATATATGTATGTACGTAGGTCGAGGAACAGCTGGCCAACTTTTGGGCTGCCTTTGACATTTGCTCGCAGTTTTGGGTTGTTGGGATGTGACGGGTGTGTTGGCCATGTGAGACAATGAAAATGGATTAAAAGGATAAGTCAGCAGTGAGCCAGGTGCATAGGTGTGTCAGTGTCAGAATCCAGATACCTGAGCCTATGCCATGCTCCTGTGCTTGGCCAATTGCTAATGGTAATGGCTGAAGCTGAAGAGTTATTTGGCAGCATGTGAAAAGGCATTTGTGCCAAGTATGTATATGAGGGAAATAATGGGTTAACAGTCCTTCCTTTGAGCTCCATGCCCAAAAGCCAAAGGCCAAGTTAAAGATAACAGCAGAGCAGACCAGGCACACAAGAGCTTCATTTAGAATGCACAGCAGGCAGAGCTTCAAAGATGCACTAGATGCAAATAGGGTCTGGCCATAGCTAGGTTAGAACTTTGACAGCTGGTTAAGCTGATGCCATTTCTTTACGTTGACCATGGTGGGATAGAAGATTTTACGATGTGTCGCAATGGCAGTTAGTTATTTAAATAAAAACTCTTCCTATGAACGCTTAATGAAAGACCCTGTATACGGCTACCACTTTTGGGTTTTCGTTGTTGGTAAGAATACATTTTTAAATTAGCTAAAAGCAAGTTGCATTTGGGTGTTAGCTTTTATTAAGGAACTACTCTAATTAACGTATCTTCTACTCGATGCTACTCTCAGATAATCACGGATCAAAAGAGTTGGGTGTGTGCTAATCTTCAAAAAGCCGTACCCAATCTAGCAGAGCCTTTGGAATTTTTTTTTTAAGAGGTACTTGGATTGTTTCTTTACTACTTCGCAATAAGAGTTTTTTACAATAAGTAGTTTAGAGTAAGTAGTGTATAAATTTCCCAAAACCACCATATAGAGGTATTAATAACACATAAAGAAGCATTCCTTCTTCCAAGTCCTCATTTTAGGCCGGGACTACAGTTTTAAGTTTATGTAAGCATATCTGGAACATTTTCCACTGCATTTGCTATGGTAGCTCCTCAAAGCGCGCCCTTTTGGCTTGAGGCTCGGCATTGTCTTCGTCTTCAGATATTTCCAGCAAAGAGTCATTATCGGGTTTATCTTCCAGCTGGTTGACGTCTGCTTCAAAATTTTTTTTACTGAATTCAAAGCTTTTCTTGCTTTTTAGCTTTTCCTAAAGCAAATATTTTGTACAGTTGTCAAAGTTTTTTTTTTACCATTTCACAACTCACTTGCTCAAACTCCGAACGTTCTTCTAGAGTCATCCAATACCAATTTTCTAGGGCATTTTGTAATAGGGCGGCTCCTGGCATAAACCAGCAGAAAAACTTTCGATAGATAAGAAAATAATTTCGATACACCTCCATAAAAACAATATCTTTAAAAAGATCGGGATCCGTATCCACCCAATCATAGTCGTATGTTGAAGCTAGGCTTTCAGGCATGCTACTATTAGACTCATCGATGCCGTCTATGGGTTGCAACACATCCTTGTTGTTATCATAAGCTTCCTGTTTTCATGAAGATAATATTAGGAACTCGTTTACATTTGTAGACCCCCACTTACAATCTGGTATTGCATGCGTTCGCTATAATGCAGTAACTTCCAACTATTTTTTGCATTAATTTCCAAGCTTGATCCTTGCAGCTGATCTCCATAACGTTCGGTGAACTCTAGCAAAAAATTGGAATAGGCAATCGAATCATTCAACTCCGTAGCATCAATGTCTTCAGTTGAAAGCTGTTTTTAAATATACATATAGTAATTGTTAAAAAGTTTTAATTCTTTAGCAACCCTGGTGATCTTCAAGCTAAACAAAACTGTTGACAAAATAATTTTCTGATACCCTTGAGTTGATAAAGTAAAGTTTTTACTAGCTTAAACTCAAACTATCATGGCATTTGGTACAGTGGAAACGGAGTTATGAAATGGTGTGACAGAAATCTCTTGTCATCGAGTTTCAACGTTAAGATATCTCTTTGAACCACATCACAATCCATGAGACTTGAGAGCGTTGAAAAACTCTCTTGAACTTTGGACCTGAATAAAATGAAAGGCAGAGCCATTTGAAGATCTCTTAGGTGAGACTTTTTTGAGGTCGACCACAAAGATAATGTGAAATCATCTTTAAAACATCATAAAATAATATTGTCTCTAACTTGCTTAATCGATTTTGTTCGATAGCTCAAACAAGTTTTTGAATTACGATAAATAGATGTCTTGGAGATGTATAATTTTAATTCCATGAATTTTAAGGAATTTATGCAACTTATGAAACAAATATATGAGCTCTCCCACAATATCTCAGTTTAAAATTTTTGACTCACTGTACGCATATAAAGATGGCGTCACTAAGAAATAATCTATTCAAGAAATTTTCTTCGCATTTAAAAGCACCTTGTAATAACAACTTACTTCCTCATAATTTGGTTCTTGACCATAAACCGTTCTCAATTCGCCGCCAGCTGCTGCACCTGATGTCTCATTATATTCTTCGTCTTCATCGTTGGCTTCTTCTAGACTATCAGAATAAGCTGCACGATCATAGTATAAGAAATGGGTGCTAGGTGATAAAGACTCGGATTCACCGGATTCACATGTGGATGAAGACTCAGAAGAGTCGTCTGAGTCAGACGTGTAGCAGGGGGGCCCAGACTTGGCGCTGTTGTCACACTTTACGCCTGAGGTGGACAAACCTTCTTCGTTGCCTTCATCAGATGATGAGTATTCGGAGCTGGCTGAATCAGTGCTAGAGTCGGCTGACTCAGACTCCTCAGACATGGAGTCCTCGGTGCTGGTGTCGGCAGAGTCTTTAGAAGGGAAACAGTCACCGTTGCAAAAGGTATCATTCGATGGCGAAAAATCTGAGCTGGAGGAATCGGACTCGCAGCCCTCGGGACGGTTTCCAATATTTTCGTTTTCCATTGCTGAAAATATTCAATTAAATGCAATTTTTACTAAAAATTTTGATATATTTTTGTTAGCTTTTAAGAAGCCATAGGATGCCAAACTGGCTAGGCTTAGCTTGAAGCAGAAGCCAGTTATTGTGATCAAATATGGTTTGTGGGAGATGATTAGCATTAGGGTCTTCAAATTATTAGAGAAAGCCTCTAAACTCAGATATTTTTTTTGAAGTCTTTTTCAATTATCATGAAAAAAAGAATTTTTAAATGATATTTGGGAAAAATGATTTTGAAGTTAATCTTTAATCCAAAAACACAACAAGCACAATAACTAAGCCATTGGTAAAGACCCCATTCCAATCCGAGTAAAGCGGGCTTTTTTTAAATATTTAAAGTATCGATATTCTTGAAAACCTCAAAGTAAAATACAAAAAAAAAAATAGAATAAAAATAGAAGAATGAAAGAAACAAAAGGTTTATAAATCTACATTTTTCATAATCTGTACTCAACTTAACTTCTGGGATAAAATCTTGCCTCGATGCGGCTAAGTCAAGCTGTGGAACTTATTCTAAGTTTTCGGAAAGAAATTATGAAGATGGGTACCTAGCCAATTGCTTCAAGTTTGAAGGGCTCTTCTAACCACTAATATATAGATATAGCACATATCTGAAATGTAACTTTAGTCAATTGAGGCAAGAGTATGCAGTAATCCGTTTAAGAAGATTTTAAAAATACGATATCTAGATACCGGCTTATAGAACAGTAGCTCCCATCTAGGGGTAAAAACTGAGGGTGAGACGTGAATTACCTGACTGCTCAAAAACTCCAAAATGGGCTTTTTGGGCAAGAATCAATCGGAATCTTATTCGGTCAAAGTCTTACCAATACAAATTTAATTCGAGCTTAAAGTATTTATTAAATATTTTCATATATCGATGCTTTGGTAAATCTTTTAATATTTTTGGTCTATTGAAGATTTGTGCTGCCAAATCTTAAGTATGCTGGACTGTTGAAAGGATTGAGAGTTTGTTCAAAAGCTTGCCAAAAAGAGTTTTGCCCTTAAACTTAAGTCAACGTTTTCTTGAATTGTTTCATCATGGTCACACCATCCATATCATCTAGACGTTTTCTCAGCGCACGCTGTGCAGCTGAAAGCGGCGTTGTGGACACTGGACTCTTGGTTTCACTCGTTGGCTGCCTCCTTTGTCGAGGTGTCACCACTGTACGTCGTCCATTTTGGGATGACATGTTCCGATTGTGTTCCCCAATTTGGCACGACGAACTAGCATTATAAAATGCATGTGGACCAACATATAATTGCAATGTAGCACCGGAATGATGGTTTGAACCGATAATTGATGTCACCGACTTGCCCGGGTCTTTAGTAAAGAATTGCTTCCAGCTCACATTTGCACCAAGATTTTGGAGCTCCGTATTGTCACTTTGTTGTCTTTCTTGGCGGCCTCCAATCCCTCTGCCACGATTTGTTTTAGCTGGCTCTACGACTGACTTCCGTTGGGGTCTAATCTTGTCCGCATTTTCCATGTTTTGCCTGCTATAATTGCTTCTAGATCTCTTTCTGCTTCTGGCATTCCTAGAGGGTTGGGACCCTTTTCGCTCAGTGCTGCTACGATTGGCACTGCTCTTTACTTCACCAGGACTAATTATGCTAGTGGCAGACGGGCTGCTTGGCAAAGAGGCGTAGAGTTTCTTCGCCAGCCAGTCGGCATAACTTTTATCCGCCAAAAGTCTGCGCTGCTCATTCTCCTCGGCAATGCGGTTCAGCTCGTTTCTACGCTCCAGAGCGCGCTTCGCCTCCAGCTTTCTGCATTTAAAACAAAGACACTTTAAAGATCTTACTGATCGACCCTAACTTACTTCTTGTTGGCCAACCACTCATCATAGGTTATGCGTTTTCTGTAACGTTTCTGGCTTGTATACTCAACGCTGGCCTTCTTCCCAGGGGCTTGTTGATAGAAAGATTCTCTCTGATAGGTGTGACTGTTTATTAAGGTATCATGGCTAGGTTCAGAAGTCGCATAGGAGGAACTGACTAAAGCTTGCTTCGTCGCGGACGAGATGGAGCTGCCATGGGGCTGAGGCTCTATTAATCTGGGCTCAGTCACTGTCTTGTTTATCAGTTCATCTGGTTTACTTTGGGACTTAATGTTCTTGAAATTATGGGAATGTATTGATTTTATGGAACTAGTTGAACGTTTCCCACTATCCACACCACCCGGGCAGCGCGAGTCATTATTGGCCTGTGGATTACTCAAACGGCTTGTCGTGGGCGCATTGTTGGAAGCGTTCGATTGCTCGTTGGAACGATCTGAAACTGCCTCATTGTCCGATTCCGAAAGTGGTTGTTGTTTTTGTAGCAATTTCTTGCTCTCACTCTCGGCGAGCGTCTGCTCCAAATAGCCATAACTTGTAGATACTAACATTAGATATTTATTAGAGGCACAAGCTTTTTGCAACACTTACTCTGCCCTTTGTGTGTTGCAAAGTGCAACAACAGCTTCTTGGTTCAACTCAGTTATGTTGCCTTTGCTCCAGGTTTTAGTTGATGCTTCTAATCTGGTTTCATCTTCATCATCTTTCAGCAAGAGCTGCTTTGGCAACAATTGAAAACGAAGTGGCATTTTTTTCAACCTCACAAACCATTGCTCAAACTTAATTTGATTTGAATTTTTTTTTCCAAAATTGT
This sequence comes from Chymomyza costata, assembly GCA_018150985.1. Classification (NCBI taxonomy): domain Eukaryota; kingdom Metazoa; phylum Arthropoda; class Insecta; order Diptera; family Drosophilidae; genus Chymomyza; species Chymomyza costata. The sequence continues at coordinate 28,867,453 of JAECWU010000127.1, read as the reverse complement.
ATTTATTTAAATCTCATCAAAACAAGAATTTTGAACTAAATGACAGCTGTGGCAGTGACAAATGAGTGGGACCAACATAATTTAATAACTACCGGATTATTGAAGTCTTGGTTTCATTCCTCGAGTAGGGTACTCCATGACATATAGAAATTCACAGCATCCCTGACCTGAAATGAACTTTAAGTCGACATTAATTGTCTCTTAGTCTAAGCACCTCATCAATAGACTCCATGGTTGATTTTGCTTTAAGTTGTATTCTAAGCGCCATTTAAATATCCGTTCCCAATAAGTTTTCCTGGTCAACTAATATCAAATTGTCTTAGTTCATAGCCAAGCTTATAAAAATTAGAAATATGGTCAATAGACTATGGATGAGAACAAGACAACCACATACACAATGCAAAGGTTTGAATAAAGCAACAACTGTTGGAATAAAAAACTAAGTTCCCTAAAATTCCAAGCCATTCTGGACAATTACAAGAATTATTTTTATTACAAAAACGATGAAAATATCAAAATTTTATCACAGTGACAATGTTTATTTATTTACTTTTGAATTAAAAACCAAGCATCTTGAGTGAATTATATTACCACCAACCGACTGACTGATTCTCAGAAGCTTCCAACAAGCAGCTAATTCCCAATACAACAAATTTTCCAGATCACAACGATTTTTATACGAGCCAGCCAAGTCTCCAACCACATTCTTAATATTCGCCTGAAGCACTTTCCAAAATTCATACTAGATTTTCGCTGTCACTTTCGCTCTAAATGGAAATTTGCAAATATTTGCTGGACTTTACAATAATAGAACTAACCTTATCCATCCTCCTACAAAACTCAGGGTAACCCTAGACGAACAAGCTCCATATTTACAAATTAAAAATTGTGGCTACCATACAAATTATCTCTCATCGCTCTCATGCTGTCAAAGAAACCCAAACAACGCGCCTGCGCATGGTGTCGTCACCTTATAAAAGTTCGATCATGACGCGCATCCAGACAGCAACAGATACATACACATATGTACCTATGTATGTATGTATATATAAGAATACGCGTTTAGTTAAGGAGTCTGCCATCTCAAAATGCTTGTACCTGGAATCTAATCAAACTATTCTGTTCATAGTAGCCATGAGAAAGCTAAAGCCCGAAAGTTTTGTAATGTTAATTGCTAATATATGTTAGTATATAGCAAAAATGTATACTAAAGCATTTTTCTTCCCGTGTTCAGAAACAAATTTTGTCGCATGAACAATATATTCATAGTCTCCAGCAAAAAATGGTCCAAAATGTTCTTCATACTATGTACATAGTACATACTTGTAAAAAACATACATAAAAAAATCACATCACATTAGCACATACCTGTGTAAATCCCGTCGTATTGTCTATATAAATCTGCTTTTTTAGATCACAAACTTTCTTTTGAATTGAGAGTCTCCTCAATAGCGAAAAATATTTATAGTTTATGAAATAATTCAATAAGTCCAGATTCCAAGAATTTTCACACACTCAATAAGACTGAACACGATGGCGGTACAAATAGAAAGACCTGTCACATGTCTTCTTCATAGCATTCAGCCGGCAGTGCTTGGGCCAGTGTGTACACAACATTTTACAAAATAAGCAATTATCAATTCGATATGTTATCGGACTATTCAAAAATGGCAGCTATTGTAATAAAAAAAGGCAACAAACGCTTTACTCTCTAAACCATACTAATGCCAGCAGTGCTCTCCACGTTTTCTTATACCTTATATACATATTGTTTATGTGTAGTATGTACTACGTTATAAATTTGCGTTAAATGTAGTTATCGTCGAACGATAACATTCTCAAGCAACCCGGAGCCACCACGATATAATATAAAAAGACAAGCGTTTCATTAACACGCAAAAATTGCAATTTCAAAATGGACGGTGATTATTTAGTCTCCCAATTGAAATGTTCGGCTTGTGAAAAGTTCATGTTGCCACCTCTGATGCAGTGCAGACGTGGCCATTTGATTTGCAAGCAGTGCATTTCCATATACGCCAAGTGCCCCATATGCAGCAGTGCCTTGACCAATAAACGCATACGCAACTTGCCCCTGGAGAAGGCGGCCCATCTATATAACTATGGTTGCAAGAATGCTCGTTACGGCTGTCGCATACGTTCGGCCTACTTGGAGTTGACGCGCCACGAGGATCAATGCAACACTGGACCCTGCACGTGTCACTATCCCAGTGGAAACTGCTTGTGGAGCGGACAAACCAAGGATGTCCAGAAACACTTTGAAAGCGCACACAGTGATATACATACGATCAAAGGCACTGAAGTCGTCTTTGTGGCCACAAAGTTTGGTCAGTATACGGAGTGGGTCTTGATGCAGTGCTGCCATAGACGTAAATTTCTCATTTCACTGGAGAAGAGAACGCTAGACGAGAAATTTGAGCAAATCTTGGCCACTTGTCGCTTGATTGGCTCCGTACGGGATGCATCCAATTTCGTGTATACCTTTTCATTGGAGGCGAACAATCAGAAACACGTTTTCAAGGCTAAAATGAGTTCCATATGCCAGGAGACCAAGAAATATATGGTTCTAAGCAAATACCAGATTGAGCCGCTCTTCGAAAATGATCAACTGAAGCTGGATGTGACCATACGTCGTGTCAAGGCAATTGGGCTTAAAAATAAAAAACTAACAGCGAAAAAAATTCGCAATAAGCCTGGACTCGCAACTTCATTAGCTAGAATAGAATTGAAAGTAGATTCTGCATAAAAAAAAGAATGTAAAAATGCGTTTTCGCTTCAAATAAAAAATAATAGATTTAAAAATAAGACTTTGAATTTTCATATTTACAGGCTGTTTGCATCGATTCTTTAGTGGAATTCAAAAGAATACATTGTATAAAAAGCAGATACAACTAATTATTTAAGAATTATAAATTCATTTTAAAATAAAATATATTTGTTCTTCAGTAACTTCTTCATATTTTATCCAAAAGTCTGAAATCTTCATGAATGGAAACTTTTTCGTAAAATAATTTTAATTATGAAACTATTTGAGGCAAATATTGCGCGCACAAATCTGTATGTATATTTATATATACGTAAGTATATAGTCTATAACGGCAATAAAGGCGAATTTTGTGCGCATAAATATGTGCGTATATATAAATATGCTTATGTATAGATATGTTTATGTACTCTCTAACGTATATAAAGGGGAATACTGTACGCAAAGGTATGTATATACATGTACTTATATGCAGACTGTAACGTATCTGGAAAACGGTTATTCGTTTTCTATTAAGCAGTCAGCTGTCAATGCGCAGGCCAGTGTGTACACAACAGTTTACAAAAAAAAACCTGTAACAGCTGTATGTCAAAAAGTTATCGATATCATTTAAACAGAAAGGCGCTGTCATAAACTAAAGTTAACAAATAAATTCACAATTAATAATGCTGTAAAACATTTGCAGTCTATTTTAAGACCAATTATACTTGAAATGAATTGTTATTAATTTTTATTTACTTGCTTTGTTGATAGTATTGAACTAAAGCTACGAGGCTATAACATAACAGACTAGTGATAAATATTTTATACATACATATGTGCATTAGAAAGACAAAACACATAAACAAAGGCAAATGTTGAAAGAATCTGCTTAAGGAGTGTCTGGAGGCGACTAATTTGAGCTGCACTGTTACCAGATCAAAAAAAAAAGCGCAACTGCTTGACGCCTAGAGCGCCTATAAAAAACAGAACTTTATATTGGTACATGAGGACAAACATTGAGACATGTACGAGGCTATCATGTGCAAACCAGAACGCAAGTAAGCATTCTTCTTATGTAATATATTATCTAGTAATAAAATAATTTTTTCAGTTGTGCGGCTGATGGCTCAAACCGACGAGCATACCGAACATTCTTGAATAGAGCGATTTACAAAGACGATATGAAAATTAGTGCGAGTGAAAATGAATCCAACAATGAATCGCACTTCGAGGATAAACATTACGTTGACTTCTGCTTAACTGCGGTTCTGGCTTGGTGAAGGTGCGTAGCTACAGACGCCTCTGCATCGCGCAAGCCTGCTGCACTTTGTGATACCAAAGCTGGTCAACGCGCCCACAAACTGGTGTTTGCAACAAAGGCAGGTTTCAAGACTTCGCCAGGCTCTTACAACAGACGCAGAGATAACTCCAGGAACTTGATACTATCAAGTACGCTGGAGGCACGCAACAGTTTAGGCGAACCACAAAGTAGATCCTAAAGCTCTGCGTCAGCTGCGTCCAAGGCATACAGCAACTCTGTATGTGCCGCAGAGTTCCATTGCACTGCTTAAGAACTCTCAGATGCTATGGTCTGTGCTTTTACGCATGCGCTACCCAAAGTGCTAATCAGGATGCTGTTTGGAGCGAGTACTAAATACCTGCAGAGAAAATTCACCAAAATGGCGTCCCAAAACTTGGCTGCCGAATACATACAAAAATTTGAGAGTTGCATTTATAAGGAACATGAAATACATAGAACGTCTAGGGTTCATAGATGTTAAGAGCTACGGCAATCAGACTTTCGTATTAGATGCCTTACAATGTAACGAGAGACAAGTTTAATTTTTCGATATCAATGTTATATTATATAGCTCCCAGAGGGGTATTTCAGAGCACCTCCAAAAACAAAGAAAGTAAATGCATAATTCTTTTGTTTATAGAGTTATCGAAACCAATTTTGGCGTTCGAAAGTTTTTTCGAGTTCCCAAGCACTGTACCAAATTTTATCAAAATCGATTCTCTATATAACGTGCATGGGAGCGATCGGTTGAAAAAAAGTTTTAAGAGCATAATTTGGTTGTTTTTATACCCTGTACCGTATGGTACAAAGTGTATATGTATTCAGTTTGTGCTAGCCGTGAATGTATGTAACATATAGAAGGATACGTCGGAGACCCCCCAAAAGTTACCTAAAGTATGATCAGAGTGACTAGAGAAGTTGATATACACATGTCCGTCTGTCTGCATGAACGCCTTGAACTCAGAGATGGTAAGAGCTAGAGCGACGAAATTTTCAGGGGAGACAAGTTTATTTTATTTTTTCGATATCGGGGTTATATTATATTCAAAGGTTCAAAGCTTGCAATAAGTGGGTCACGTAGTATGGGTACAGCCCCTTAGTTCTTTTTGTTAATTAAGGTTAATTTAAGATCGTTTTTTGGATTCCTAATAGTTTTAAACTTAGATGTAGTAGCTGGTTTGCCTACAACCTTAATTTTTTTCCAGGTTTCGCTTGGTTTTGTTAGAAAGTTTGTTAGAATATATCTCTATTTTCTGTTTGTCTTCGGTTTTCAGGTAATCTTCATCGATGTTGATTGGCATGTCGTCTTCGTCTTCTGTTTCCGGATGGGTTTTGGTTGTATCTGGGATATCTTCTTGGCTTAGGCATGTGTAATCCAGAAGTTCGGATGTGGACGCTGTTGTTGCGCTAATTTTGTTTGTGGTTTGTTCTACTACGCTGATATTTGTAGCCTCTCTTCATATGAAATGATCCGTCTAACGTTTCCTTCTATTATTTGAGTATTGTTTTGGCTTTTTGTTGTTTGCACGGAAAGTGAAGTGTGGTATTGTGGTGATCGAGCTTGGTTTGTTTTGGCTACAGATGAGTACATGGCACCATCGTGTGGGTGTCTGGATTTGCAGAGTGCCCAGGCGTTTCGGTTGGTCACTTTTTCTTCTACCTTTATTTCCTGCACTTCTTTATACATTTTAAAGATAGGGCATTACCTATCCTTTGCGTGGTGATTGTTAGAGCTTAGTAGAGCAAGGGTAACGTCCGCATTTTTCTCCGGTCTCAACGTTGACATGTTGTTTTTGGCTGCAGTTGTTGCATGTTTCGTCGTTTTTGCACATTTTGGCAATGTTTCCCATGCGTAAGCACTTATTGCAGCGCAACGGGAGCGGGACGTATGTCCGAATTTCAACTCTTTCGTATCCTATGTAGAGGTTATCTAGTATATCCGGTAGGGCGAATGTGATAATATAGGGTTCTCCAACAAGAGGTGTTATTTTGAATCACCCGGTATTTCGGTAGCTATCACTTTTGAAGCTTTTATTCTTTGACATTTGACAAGTAGAAACTACGCTATTACTAAAAATGGAACGATACACGCTTCGACAACGCATTACAAAAATGGTGAAAATCTTGCAGTCACAGTTCGCAAAACTAAAGCATTTTTGGGTCGTCGTGAAGCACCTTGTCGGACCGCAATACAGAAATTGGTCGAAAAATTCGAGCTGTTGGGACAAGTTAGTGATGTGAAGAATAAAACCCGTGCACGTCGCTCAAGAACAACTGAGAATATTGCTGCTGTAGCCCAAAGTGTTGAAGAAAACCCAGGTTTGTTCATTCCTCGTCGTTCTTTGGAATTGGGCATTCCACAAACGTCATTTCAGTATAATAATAATCGCATCTGGGGCTCGGAAAACCCAAGAGTTATTGTTGAGAAGCCTCTTCATCCTCAACGTGTGACTGTTTGGTGCGGTTTATGGTCCGGCGGGGTCATTGGACCTTATTTTTTCGAAAATGAGGTTGGATCAACAGTTACGGTGAATGGAGTGCGCTATTGAGAGATGATTAATGATTTTTTATGGTTGGAGTTGGATGGTATTGATCTGGACAACGTTTACTTTCAACAAGACGGCGCTACGTGCCACACATGCAACGAAACCATTGCTCTCTTACCGGAAAAGTTCCCGGACCGTGTTATCTCTCGAAGAGGTGATCACAATTGGCCACCGAGATCTTGTGATTTAATACCTTGCGACTTCTTCCTTTGGGGCCACGTGAAAGATAAGGTCTACGCCAACAGCCCAGCGTCGATTCAAGACCTCAAAGATAGAATTCGTGAGGCTATCGAGGACATAGGGCAGCCAATTTGCGATTTGGTTATGGAAAATTTCATGAAAAGGATATGGTCCTGTAAGCGTTGGCTGATGTTGTTTTTCATTATCAACGGCAAACCTTCCTCTTTATTATGAAATAAACAACCGATCATTTAGCTCAAAAAATGGCATTTTTCTTTGAATACCAAAATAACACTTTTTATTGGAAAACCCTTTTTTTATATAATACTTTTTTTCCCCTATACGCTCACACATTTCGGATCGTCTTTATATTGTACAGTTTTAAAACAAATTTTTAGTCACCGAACTCTTTGATATCGAGTGTTTGATAATTTTCCACACCAGAGTCGGTCACACTAATGAAGAAATCGCATTTAATGCAATCTGTCAATACTTGTGATAGGGTTCCCACAGTTTCCACAGTCCTTGCACCTTTTATAAAAAAAACAACTCTTATTAATTTGAAGCTTAAATTTAAGTTATTATATATTCAGTAAATTCTTTAAATCCAATAAAGAACTGAACCTTCAAACACATGCAACTCCATACAAAAAGCTGCATGCTACATGTCAAATAACCGTTATTGTTGCATGCTCTCCTTTGTGGCAAAATGCAGAGAGCGAAACAAAACTTAACCTTTATTCATGCAGATATTATTTTCCAGCAATATTATTTGGTTTAATTAAATGAAATGTTAAATGCATTTGCCTAGACTTAAGAGGCGTGTATGGGCTGCGGGGGTGACGCTGGGGGACCATGACAGTAACAATAGTGCCAAGACAACACTAAACACAACAACAGTTACTGCAACTGCAACTGCAACAGCAACAACAACAACAACAAGCTGAGCTTTTATTTAATTAAAATGTCATTATTATTCAGCTTCAGCAGCTCCAAACGGGTGACACTTTGGCCCAAGTCAAAAGTTCAAGTTACTGGCGCCAAAAACTCAAGAGCAGTAACTTCCACAACTCACCTCACGCAGAAAGTGACACCCTATTTTTACCACGCGCCGCTCTCTTGCGCTCTCTGACACTCTCTCTCTCTCTCTCTCTCTTTCTTAACCAAAACTCATTTACAATGTCAGTCTCTGTCAACGTCATTGTCACAGTTATTTCGCTCTGCGTAGCTGCAATTAAAATAAAACAAATAAACGTTGTCCCACTGTTTGATGGGTTGTTTATGTGTGTGTGGGTGTGTGGGTGTGTGGGTGTGTGGGTGTGTGGGTGTGTGGGTGTACCTGAGATCAGGGGCTTTCGGTGTCGAAGTGTTGACTGCAATAAAATATTCTTGTATTGCATTTATAGTTGCACACTCTCTTTGCTGGCATACCTCAGACAGCTCCCTTGTGCCCAGGCTTTATTTTATGGTAGGTATTGTTATACCCTGTAACCAAAGTTTACAGCATATTGGATGTATTGAATAATAGTTGTGTTGCCAAAATTTTGGTGTTGACAAATGACATTCAACTTTTCTGGACATCTGATGTTCCACATGGGGATTATCTTTGAAATGTAAAGGGCAAGAATGGTTCTTTCTACTGATAATAAAGATTTTCCGATTCTTTTGAAATTTTTGTGTTTTTTTGCATTTTACAAAAAAAAAACCACAAGATTGAAGACCCTTTAGAAACTTTTACAAATGAGCTTAGTTGAACATAAGTTTTTAAAAATGTATTAAGACTTTGGCATGGTAGTTGGTAGTTGAGTATGCATTTGGTAAGCTTGCATATGTAAAGTATCGAAAAATATGAAAGTATCGAAATTCCTCTTCAGAGCTGTGCGCTTGAGATTAAAGAGCATGTTATAGTCGGCCAAACTTTTATTGTTTTTGTGCTTTCAAATTGCAACTCTTGTTGCGCCCTCAACAACAACAACAACAAGAAAGCTACAAAGAATTACTTTTTGTTGTTGTTTCAGCTATTATTTGTTGTTTACTATGACAAATACTTGATGAATGTTGGTAACGACCTTCACCTGCTATGCTGAGCCAAGCTGAGCTCAACCCAAACCCAAAGCACAAATCCAACAGCTGAGCACTTGACATGACCTCAACTCAGACAAAATGTCAGTGTGACAATACTGGCTGGTCAGAGTTGCTAGCGCCACTTAAAGTTTGCTTTCTTTTCAAAAGTATGCGAGCGCAATAAAAGAAGTCAAGATGGCTTATGGCTTAAAATGCAATGCTGTGCTTTTTATGACACGTATAGGACACGCAGGACTTTTGAAGCAGTGAAAAACTTATGACTAAAGCATATGCTATATACTCAGGCCGTCAAGAGGGGGCTGGAAAGGGGGAAATTCCCACCGGGCCCGTAGATATCCCAGTGGCCCGCTGTAATTACTGTCGTTTTGTCGTGATTCAAAAAAGGTGTAATAGCGTGGCCGGTATATTTTCCCCCCCGGGCCCGTATCTTCTCTCTACGGCCCTGTATATACTACATACATATTATGTACTTGAGCTCAAAGCTTAAAATCAATCTTGATTGACAACATTATGCAACAATTTAATCTCAACTCAATGAATTAATTATTATAATAAGGGCTCTATGAATGCAGCGCTGTTACCAGAGAAGTATGTCGATAGTTAACTTATATCCACACTACACATAATTGCTCATGTTCAAAGTTAAAGTAATTAAATTACACTTTGGATTCGGAGCTGAGGTTTCTGATCTAAGACCTTGTAGAATCTGTCGGTTGTAACGATCTCAAAAGCATATACCAAACATCGTCCGATACCTGAACTCGAACAAAATTTAAAAGAATTTGTTGAGATTACGTCAGGAGATCCAACGCACAGTGGGAGAAACGCTCGGGGGAAAAATTGTCCGTTTCACTTATTTTCGCCGATATTCAATTGAATATATTTCCCGAAATAGTAAAGGTAAAAGGAACAAATTAGGGGAATATAAATGTCAAAACTTCATATAAAAAAAAATATCCCAAAAAAGGGAATTTTTTTTTCATATGAAGTTTTGACATTTCGTGCGGAATTTTTGCATGCTGCGTATGGGCATTTAAATTCTTTTTTTTTTTTTTTCAATAAAGTATTAAGTCGGCGCCGAGCTGACTTCGGCCTTTTTTTTTACGTCCATAAGAGCTTTAATTTGCTCTTGTTGCTCCGCTCTGGAGCATGCTCATGTGTTTTGGCCATGATTGCTGTCTGTGTGCTCTGACGCAGATATAATATTTGCTCTTTGCTTTGATGCGGTTCGCTTTCACGGATTTTCTCAACGGCTTTTGCTTTGATTATGCAAGTGCATCTAAAGTTTTCTATTCTATGGCCTTGGCGTTGATTAACCATTGAATGCGTGAGTGAAATATGAAGCTTCCATTCACTTTGAACCACGTTTAAATGCTGATTACAATCGATAACTCTTGTCACTACCAAACACATCTTTCATACTTTTCAAGATGTCAAGGCTGAGTCTTTTTATGCCTGTATACCATGGTTCAAGGTTGTGCCAGATCTATGCAGGGTTGACTTGATTAGGGATTGGGCACAACTGTTATATATGTCAAAGACCAATAAATCTGTAGAGCTCGTTTCCCCGGCATATATACACACTATAAAAATGTTTTTATTTTAGATACTCACTAATTTCATGTTATTGACTCTTGTGAGCTTAATAAATAGCAAAAAGTTGACATTTTTGTCCTCCAGTGTGTCCCCATAAACTATAAACACAGTCTGCTTATCAATTTTAATTAAACATAATAATTTTTGCTTAATATTTTAGTTTGATTACAAAACGCCATTTTAGTATTGAATTTTATTTCAAAAATCTCATCAGTTCACTTTGAGCAGTCGAGTCGATCGGTCGCGTTTCATAAACAAAACCCATCGAAGCAATTCAGCACAGAGCGGACAAGCAAAAACATAACTAAGTCATATAACTGTAGTGTCTATAAATAGATTTTGATTTTCTTGACACATCAACTAAAAACAACAACAACCGGCAGCATGCCGGACCCTCCTGACATCTGGAGAAGGCAGCGCCCTTCCAAAGATGGCAAATTTTTGATGATAATAAAAGAAGACAATTGATCACTGGCTAATGTTTCTCCGTTTGATTTTACCTGTGGAGGCGAAGTTGCAATTTGCAAAAAAACGCGAGACGGGAAAATATTTATTAAATCAAAAAATCAAAAATTAAAGTTCAGGCGGAAAAGCTACTTAAACTCAACGAGCTAATGAATATATCCATAATTGTCACAGAATACAAAACTTTGAATTATGCTAAATGCATTATATATTCAAATGATTTGCGGGGAGTACCTGAGACTGAAAGATAAGCAAAGCTAACAGATCAAAAAGTGCATGAAATTAAAAAAATTATGAAAATGAAAGACGGCACACTGATGGAAACCGTACTAAATAAAGGGTTTTCCAATAAGAGGTGTTATTTTGGTATTCAAAGAAAAATGCCATTTTTTGATATAAATGATCGGATGTTTATTTCATAATAAAGAGGAAGGTATGCCGTTAATAATGAAAAACAACTTCAGCCAAATGGCCACCACGACCACGCTTACAGAACCATATCCTTTTCATGAAATTTTCCATAACCAAATCGCAAATTGGCTGCCCTATGTCCTCGATAGCCTCACGAATTCTATCTTTGAGGTCTTGAATCGACGCTGGGCTGTTGGCGTAGACCTTATCTTTCACGTGGCCCCAAAGGAAGAAGTCGCAAGGTATTAAATCACAAGATCTCGGTGGCCAATTGTGATCACCTCTTCGAGAGATAACACGGTCCGGGAACTTTTCCGGTAAAAGAGCAATGGTTTCGTTGCATGTGTGGCACGTAGCGCCGTCTTGTTGAAAGTAAACGTTGTCCAGATCAATACCATACAACTCCGACCATAAAAAATCATTAATCATCTCTCAATAGCGCAATCCATTCACCGTAACTGTTGATCCAACCTCATTTTCGAAAAAGTAAGGTCCAATGACCCCGCCGGACCATAAACCGCACCAAACAGTCACACGTTGCGAATGGAGAGGCTTCTCAACAATAACTCTTGGGTTTTCCGAGCCCCAGAGGCGACAATTTTGCTTGTTGACGTAGCCACCGAGGTGGCAATGGGCCTGATCAGTCAAGATGATTTTTCGATGGAATTCCGGATCATTTTCATGCATTTCAAGGACCCAATCAGCAAAGACACGACGTTGTTGATGATCGGCCGGCTTGAGTTCTTGTGTTAACTGAACTTTATAAGCCTTAAGATCCAAGTCTCTATGCAAAATACGGTGTTATGACGTTTGTGGAATGCCCAATTCCAAAGAACGACGAGGAATGGACAAACCTGGGTTTTCTTCAACACTTTGGGCTACAGCAGCAATATTCTCAGTTGTTCTTGAGCAACGTGCACGGGTTTTATTCTTCACATCACTAACTTGTCCCAACAGCTCGAATTTTTCCACCAATTTCTGTATTGCGTTGCGACAAGGTGCTTCACGGCGACCCACCTACTTGTCAAATGTCAAAGAATAAATGCTTCAAAAATGACAGCTACCGAAATACCGGTTGATTCAAAATAACACCTCTTGTTGGAAAACCCTGTAGTTTTGGAATGTATTTTTCTATATAAACTTTAAAAACTCATTTCTTATCGATTAAATTAAAATGCAAATAGTTTTCTTTTTGACTATATATAAAAACTTACAAAGTATACCTTAAATTGAGCCACAAATAAAAAATGTTTTTTTATAAGTTTCGATTGAATATTTAAAGAACTTTTTCCAAAAACATCTTTGAAAACAATAAATTGGAAAAAACTTAATGGTATTCTTAGAGGTTATCTCAGCCCTGTGGTGCTGGGGTTTTTTGGAGCTCAAAAACCAGAAGAGTACTTTACAGCACTCTTTTTTTTCGTGGGCCTGTGATATAAGAAGATAAATTTATTCAATCGGTGATATATATATTAAAAATTACACTAGTTTACAAATTTAAAAAAAATTTCGTGTCCTCAACATGTTTTAGCCATGTCCGTAGTAAAATGGCACGCTTAATCCGAAAATGAAGTCAACAAAATTGTTCATGGAACGGATTTCGAGATATTTCGAAAAAAATATTTTCCAAAGTGTCTACTTAAAAGCAAATATCTCTAGGTCTATCAAACTCATTTTGACAATTTTTTTACTAAATTGTAGATAACACTAGTTTACAGCAAAATGTATCCTCAACATGTTTTAGTTGTTTCTAAAGTAAAATGGCACGCTGAAACCGAAAATAAAGTCAAAAACTTTTTCCGTGGAACGGTTTTCGAAATATTTCGAAAAAAACATTTTTTCGAAATTAAAAAAAGGTGTATTTGCTTAAAAGCAAATATCTCTGATTGTACTTAACTGATTTTAATTTTTTTTTTACCAATAATTGAATTACGCATCGATGATACTTGGAACAGATTACTGTCATATGTATTGTTTGGTCGCTATTTATGCATTAAAGGGAAATTTTTCGTAATTTTTAGCAAATTTTTAACAAAAATTCAGTTTCGAAAGTAAATTTAAAAATTTGAAAAAAATGTTGGATTTTTTTTATTCATGGTTCCAAAAGAACTATCGATTACGAACAAAATGAGTGGTTGTTCATCAAAATCGGAGTAAAAGTATGGAATAAATGGGAATTTATGAAAATAATCAAAATCAATGAAGTATAACCAGAGATATTTGCTTTTAAGTAAAAACACTTTTTTTTAATTTCAAAAAATGTTTTTTTCGAAATATTTCGAAGACCGTTCCATGAAAATATTTTTTGACTTCATTTTCGGTTTTACTTCGGAAACAACTAAAACATGTTGAGGATACAAAAATTTTTTTAAATTTGTAAACTAGTGTAATTGAAACAAATTTTTGTCAAATTTACAGTTTGGACGCTATTTATGCATTCAAGTTCATTCAAGTTGGGACAGGTTTTGTTGAGCGAAGCAAGCAGAGAGCGGAGCCCTTTAGTTTTATTATATGATACCTATTTTGACAAGGAGCCGCACTAAAAAAGCAAAACGCTTGAAAGCAAGCTACAGTTACCAACATCAAAAAACGTATTTTTCTAAAATCAAAAACTCATTTGAAGATTTGAAGCATTATTAAGAATTTTGTTCAAGAATGCAAAAATTTGAACTAAATATTTATTTTTAGTTGTTGTAACAGAGTATTATAACAATTATAATGCTTACAACAATTGAGTTATAGTTGTTGCATTAAGGAAGAAACCCAAGTAAACAAGTCTAAGTATTTCGCAGCGTATTTCTTGACTGATTTCCGCCAACAGATTTGGCTTCATCAGAAGGCAATCAAAGCATTCAAGCTTTGTGGTCTTTTAAAAGAACAATCTACAAAAACAAAACAAAACCAACATAAATAAAGTATGTCGTTGCAGTTGCAGTTGCAGTCGTGTGTAAACGCTTGCAACAAGAGCAAAAAAAAAGATTGCTGCATACTTTTAGGCTTGACTTACAAAATGAAACAAAACGAAACGAAACGAAATTGAAACAAAAAAAAAAACATTTTGCCAATTGCTGATGCAAACAATTTGCGTTTCATTGTCATTGTTGCTGTCAGTGGTGTGGACGCAGAAGGGTATCCTGTGGACATCCTTTCGGTATCTGCCCATGCCCAGCACCAAAGTCAGCAATTTTCCAATAACAACACAGCAACAGGAACCACAAGAGTAGAAAAGCTTGACATTGTATTGGCAGCGCCTCGAAAGGCAATAAACGCAGCTTGCCAGGCATAGAAAGAAATTTTTTTAAACGCTCAGAAGGCATGGCCGACTTTGGAATACTCTGCACCTAGAAGTTAAGAATTGCGGCAGCTTTTAAAACGTTAGATATAAGGGTGTGGAGATATTTAAGAAAAAAGTTTTGGCTGAGCAGGAGATAGACTTTTGAAGGATATGGATAATTTAAAAAAAAAAAAAATATAAATAATTTTTGTAAATTAAGGAGAGATTCTTTCAAATTTGGCCGAAAAGAAGGCAAATTTGGGGAATTATTTGTGGCATGATGAAAAGACATAAAAACTTCCTGTTTTGATTGTTAAATGCGATTTTTATTGTACAATAATTGGCGTAAGAGGCTCCTAAAAGAGAACTAGTCAGATGCAGGCATACGTACCATCACATTGAGCCTGAGGCACATTTTTAACATCTTAAAGATCTTCCCAAGATCAGTGTATGCGATTGGTTACCGGGTCTCGAGACAACCGTCGGTGTAAAAGGAAAGTCCATATACAAGTGCCGAAAACCTCACCTTTTTCAAATGCAAAAACATCCGCAACGAATGGGTCTCAGCGATGATATGATCCAGGATCGGAATGCCTGCAGACGAATGCTGAGATCGCATACCCACACCTCAGGAGGAACATAAGCGAGTCCGAAAAGAGGTAAACAAGGGTTTGGGAGAAGAAGTAGAAGAATAATTGGAAATTTTTTTCTCGACGAAATTCAAAATTGCGGCTCTTGTCTGCCTCTGCCCGCAGAATATCGTTCCCGCATTTCAGTTCTGCAGCCTCTTGTAGTAAACCGATATGAAAAATGTTTTTTGTTTATTGAAGTTAATGAAATTCTCTATGCCTTAAACTAAATCAGAATGAGTTTTGACGAAAAATTAGCTGAAATGTGGACGTTAAAAAAAAATTACGTTTTTTTCACTTATTTTTTTATGTGACCCTGTTTAAAAATAACAATTTAACACTTTTTCATGTATATTGTTAGTATAAGGCATACAAACAATTGCATCCTTTCAGACATGGCTTAAATGAAGGGAATCAGAACAATAGATCAAGAGCTATGCTTGAAATGCGGATGAAAAACATGGTTCCGAGAAAAACGCGTTTAAAGTTTTTAGAACGTCCCTCAGCACGTGCGACTTAGTTGCGTTCAAGACGCTCTATTTCTATAAATATCGATCGCATCGAAAAATGCTCTCATAAACATATTCTACGAATACGAAGCTTTCATTTTTTGCACAAAAAAAATCGATTCTCTAGACCAAATCTGAAAGAAGCTCCCTTTAAGTAACATTTTTGGCTGTTTAGCCAAACAATAGGGTTTATCTTTTAAAGTTTTAAACAAATGCCTTGTGGGCCCAGATTTTCATATTATGGTCAAAATTCGGACGTTTCTATATTTTAGAAAAATATAATTTTTCACACATATTTCTTCAAAGATTAAGATTAAAAAATTATTTATGCAAGGTTTCAGCTGCCGCAGACTTTTAAGATATAGATAACACAGGCCTATAAATACCGGGGTCATATCAGTTGTTGGAGAGCTAATAGTCATTTTCGAAGTAATTTGCTGCGTAGAAGCCGAATCCGGGGCCAAAACTGGCCCATCACGTCAGGATCTTGAGATATTTGAGGTTATGTACCCGAAAAACGGCGTTTTTCCTACTTTTGAGGTTCTTAACCTCAAATATCGCGGATATCTTCGGATTCTACGCAGCAAATTACTTCAAAAATGACCCATAGCTTTCCAACAACTAAACCATGTTGGTCTGTGTAGTTGTCAAAAAATCAATTTTTTTAATACATATTTTTTTTCTATTTTTATCAAAGAAGATTGTTTTTTTTTTTGTTATTGGAAGATCTTTTCTTGAGAACTTCTAAACAGTTAAGCATGTATCCCCTTTGAGAATTTGCATCTTGTCGCCATTATAAAGCTCAACATTTAAGTTTACACAGAAAGTTAATATACTCTTAAGTATCACATAACTGAGAAGAGTATTCCACGCGCACACACATGACACCCCATCATATAATCTCTCACACTCACGCACACAGCTACAGAGATACCGGAGAGCTTACAGAGTTTTGTGTTTTACATTTACCAAAAAGCCAACAATGGCGTTAACAGCAGCAACAACAATAACAACCAGTGGCGCATCCTGTGGGAGAGACGTGTTTGTGCGAACGCCTTACGCATTATGTATGTATGGGTTAGAACAGCTGCGTGGCCTAGAGCCGAGATTCAGCTCTACATACATATATGTATATAGGATATGTATATAGAATATGGAATATTTTATAACGATATTTTAAATTTTTATAATTTTTATATAGCTATATGGTAACTCGATCACTAGACTTGATGTTTTTTAAAATGTCGGTTATTTAATGAGTTATCGATAACTATATATTAAGGCAGGCTTTTATTTAAGAAATCATATGAAAATATTTTAAAAATTTGTTTTTAAATCAAAAATGTTTACCTAGTACCTTTATCATTACTATACAGCAATTTTTTTGAAATTCCGATTATATATTGAGGTATCGATAACTAAATATTAAGGTGAACTTGTTTAGGAAATTTTATGGAAATATAAGAACAATTTTTTTTTTTATAGTTTAAGATATAAGGTATGGTAACCTTATGATAGATGTACTAGACAATATGTTTTTTGATTTCCCGATTATTTATGGAGTTATCGATTATTCAATATTAAGTTGAACTTTGTTAATGAAATTTTATGAAAACACAACAATTTTTTTAAAATTTTTTTTTAAGATAAGATTTCTAGAAAAAATATATGTTTTTTTAATTCCTAATTTTAATTGTTTTATCGATACTTAAATATT
The DNA here is from genome assembly GCA_018150985.1 of Chymomyza costata. NCBI lineage: Eukaryota > Metazoa > Arthropoda > Insecta > Diptera > Drosophilidae > Chymomyza > Chymomyza costata. The sequence goes on along the minus strand of JAECWU010000127.1, from coordinate 28,849,977 downwards.
AAGGTAGACTTTTGTTTAAGAAATTATATGCATATTATTTTTTCTAAGTATTTTATTGTACCTACATTATTGAAATACTAGAGAATATCATTTTTAAAACTCTGATTATTTATAGATTTATCGATAACTATATATTAAGGCAGACTTTCGTTTTGAAAATTATATTCAAATATCTAAACTATTTTCTTTTTTAATTCAAGATAAAACTGCTAGACAATAACTTGTTTTTTTAAAATACCCATCATTAATTGAGTTATCGATAGCTAAATATAAAGGTAAACTTTTGTTTTAGAAATTATATGCAGATAATTTTGTTTTTATTAAAGACTTTTTTTGTACATACATAATTGAGATACTCTACTATATCAATTTTAGAACTCTGATTATTTAATGAGTTATCGATAACTATATATTAAAGTAGACTTTTGTTTAAGAAATTATAAGTAAATATTTAAACAATTTTTTTTAATTAAAGATAAAACTACTAGACAATAACTTTTCAAATTTCGATCATTAATTGCTTATCGATAACAAAATAATAAGATAGTATTTTGAAATTACATGAAAATATTTAAACAATTTTTTTTAACAATTAGTGATGAGTTCTTCTTTGCTTATTTTTATTAATATTTAAGCAGAAAAATTATATATATACCTATATATATATGTATATATAACAAATATTTTTATTTTTTTTATTTTATATATATGTATATAACTTTTATATATATATATATATGTATTCCTAGACTACTGTAGAGCTTAGTGTTGCATTTACGAGTAGTCGCCCCTAGGAGGAGCATAGGGCGGAAAGTATATAACTTTTAATTAAATAAAAAATAATATGTTTTATTTAATATTCTATTAAAAATATATGTTAATAAAAAATTATACAAAAAAAAAATTAAAAATGTTACATCAAATATAAATTTTTATTAGAAAAAAAACTTTATGCACAATATAGTCATCAAAAACAAATAATATTCAAAACAAAAAATAATAGTCAAAAATATAGAATAAAAGAATAAAAAAAAAGCTCGTGACTGAGAAAAAAATCCTAAGCAAGGAACTTAACCTTCCAAAAATTTTTTTAAGTCTGCTCGACATCCTTTTATACAAACACAGACACAGCATACCTCAAGTCGTTCGACGATTTTTCTTTCCTTCAAAGACTTTCATTCTAAAAAAAATGTTAAATATTTTTAAGAAATTTTTTTAATTTTTACCTCTTGACTAATTTAATTTATACCTTTCGATTTTTTTGTTTTTAAATTTTCAAGTCAAAAACTTATCTCTGCTTTACTCAAATATAAGCCTGAAGCGCGTATTCAACTCGTTACGTGACGATTTTTCTTCCCCTTAAAGAATTTCGTTCTAAAAAAAATGTTAAATATTTTTAAGAAATTTTTTTAATTTATACCTTTTGGCAATTTTTGTTTTAAAATTTTCAAGTCAAAAACTTATCTCTGCTTTACTCTAATATAAGCGTGATGCGCGTATTGAAATCGTTACATGACGATTTTTCGTTTCAAAATTATTTAAGATATTTTTAAGAAATTTTTTTTGGATTATACTTTTTGACAATATTTTTTTTTTAATTTTCAAATCAAAATTTTATCTCCGCTTTGCTTAAAAATATGCGTAAAGCACTAATGGCGTCTTCTTTGCATTTCATAGTACCCAGCACTTGCACTGTGGGCACAGATTTTCATATTTTGGACAAAACCCCTTCATTTCCATAATAATTTTTTTAGAGTAAAGAAATTATACACACGTGTTTCTAAATGATTGAACTATTTTTCTGGGAAGTTTGAGCCTCCTCCGATTTTTTTGAGATATAGTTAATCCAGACCATAATTGGAAAAAATTTAAAAAAACCAAACAATTTTTTTTAGCTTAATTAAAAAAAAAAATCGGTTAATTGGAATTGAACCATATATCACACAGTGGTAGATATGAGCTCCTTGAACATTAAAAAAATAGCCTTTGCCCAAAATATTGAATGGTTTTGGAGTTATAGCACCAAATAGTTTCAGCTTTCCAAGCAAATTACAAAAAGACGACATCACCAATTCATCTGGTTTTTAGCTGTTATAATTTATTTTGCATGCTTTTTTAATTTAAAAAAAAAAAATTTAAAAAATTTATATTTCTTTTTACGTTTTTTCGTCAAAATTTATAATTTTTACCTTTTTTGATTTGCATCTTTGTAAGTATGTTATAAAATTTTCAAATTGTATATTTTTGTACATTTTAGTACAACTTTTGATAAAATGGTTTTTAAAGCATACTTTTAGGCAGCTTAGAAATTCAAAAAATAGTAAAATTTCGTGGGGGTCAATTTTTAAAATTCAACTTTTAGATACAAAATTCAATTTCTGGAAATCGGGTGGAATAATATTTTGTTGTAAAACATGTGAGGCAAATTATAAAAATTTTTTTCGATCAAATGTCGAGTGGTAGTCGGAGGTACCCTTAAAGCAAAGCAGCCAAATAATACAAAAACCAAAAAAATCTTTTTAACTACTCGAATATATTTAAAGCCGAAAAGTTTTAAAGCTTTTTTTTATTTTTTTCTGAAGTTATACTTATAAATAATAAAGTGAATGAAGATTTTGTAGCTACATGTATCATGGTAAATGCAGGTTTTTTTTTTCCGAAAATGTTCGCGAAAGCTCATAAAATACAAAAAGTCAACTTTGATTGCCAATAACTTAAAAACCACTAATTATAATTTCAAAATTTTTTCTGCACAGGGATACCATTATATGTGTAAAATAATATTAAATTGTCATTTTGTCCAAATTTTGATTTTCATCAGCAGGGCTTTTGGCCAAAATCTGACCACGTGACCTGGTATAGGTTAGGTTAGGTTGTGTAGGCTGCTCTGCACAAGGCCGAGATCACCCGGAGGCCTTGCGGTTCACTGTGATGCCTAATTAAGTGACAAAGAGAAGGGAACTGGAAGAGTAAGTTCTGTACGTGACTAATCTGTTTCTGTATCCTGTTTAATTGAACCATTTCGAGGATTCGATAAAAAGAGCCAGGTCCACTATGGGCAAGTTTACCAGACTGCCCAGGTCTTCAAAGAAGGGTTTGCCCAAGTACTGGGTGCGTTTCCTAAGAAGTGCAGGGCAGTCACACAGCAGGTGTTGGATGCTTTCTATCTCCGACAGAAGTCGTTGTGGGGGACATGCATCCTCTCAGCCAGAAGACCTATGGCGCAGTGCCCCGTTACAACTCCTGCCACCCGCCTAGTTCTGCTCTTGTGGAATCGCAGGAGTTCGGAAGTTCGCTTTGGGTTGTATCATGGCCAGAGTGCTCGGGAGATGTGACAGCCGGACACAGTGTCCCATTGTCGTTCCGCCTCGCATCTGACTATCCTTGTGATCTCTGAGACCACATCCTGTAGAGGTCTTGCTGTATCCGTAACAGATGAGGCAATAGGTAGCGCCGAACCTTTTCTGGCACACTCGTCCGCTCCCTCATTTCCAGGTATCCCAGAGTGACCAGGTACACCCAGCAGAGGGTGATCGAGTGATGCTGGATGCGGTTCAGCGCTGCCACGGTGTTACCTGGTATAAATGGCGTATAAACATAAATTCTCAGTTTGGAAATATAATAAGTGAAAAATGGCTTTAAAAGTGGTTTTTGAGATTTTATGAGAAATTTCCAAAGTTATATTAAATATGATAAACGCGTTAGAAACTATTCCAGTTCAAATACGACAAAAAACGGTTGTATACAAAAGGTTTTTTTTTCTATAACTTAAAAGGTTATCTTAAAAGAATATCTACAAAATCAGTTTACAATAAGTTATATATGGACTGCTTAAAAAGTCTAGCTCAGTAAACAATAAACAATAATTTGATGAATAATCGATATTATGCAAGGAATTCTGGTTTGTAACTATATCTCATATGAACAAATCATCCAGCTCTTAGAGGTCGCCTGTTTCAGCTATTTTCACACAGCAACTGCATAATCTTGTAAAATATGCCACATTTTATATAAGAAATCACACTGCGTCTAAAAATGTTTAGAGCCCCCCTCAAAATTTGTATCAGCATGCGCTGCTGACAGCAGCAACAGGAGCAACAGGAGCAAAAACAACATTCATGACAGCCACAATAATTTCATATACACGCACACATAAAATGTATTTTTATTTATAGCCCTCTCTCCCACTCCCTCGACTTGCATACAAGCGATTATGTACATGCAAAATATCAATGCTCTTCTACATAGAAAGAAATAAATTTTAATGCTGTTACTCTTTACAGTATCTCTCTCACTTGCTGGCTGCCATCTTTGGCAAAATAACTTTATTAAATGGCGCTCAGGCAATCAAAAAGGGTGCTCTCAGCAGTAGTAAAAAATGTTGCCAGGACACAAACGTCAGGAATAGGACTGCATGTAGCTGTAGCAGGTGGCTGACCAGGTCGCAAAGTGACAACGTTTACAGGGCAGTCAGTGCGACGGAAGTTGCCAGCCAAAAAATAGAAATTATTTGTTGGCGCTTTTTTTTTGGAAACATTTTTGTAAATTTGTTTCTGCTTCTGTGGCATAAATTGACAAATTTTATGATGCCACTGGCGTTGTTGCCCCAGATGATGGTGTAAAATCTAACGCCCTCGCAAAAAGTGCGAAATTTCCGCCATTGCAGTCAAGCATGAAGAGCAATAACAACAATATAAGCAAAAGAGAGGAAGCTGCTCTCTCTTACTGCGTTTGACATTTTTGAAAAGTGTCAGGAAGTGGTCGATATGCAGATATGACGATATGACCAAAAAAAAAAAAACCAAAGAAAATGTTGGAGGCCTTTGTGAAGTTAACGAAAAGTTAAGCAATAGATGAGCGAAAACTAAATTTCGTGCAACGAACTAGGGATGCTCTTGTTTAGTGCAGCTAAGAGCTTTCCGCTGTAACTTAGAAAACGAGCTCTTTTTTTTTCCTCCGTATGGGTTCCATACCCTTAAATTACGGCAAAAGACTTCCGCTTTCCGCATGAATAGCAGTAGGTCTCTTGTTGGTATTGACCTAAGATGAAAGGGACTAATCCGTTCCTTTCCTAAGTGAAAGGCTCTGTCCCATACCAGCGCTGGGCAGTCATCGTCCTCAAGACAGAGTCTGCACTCTGAAGAGTCCGATAGGCCAATTTTCTGTAGATGGTATCTTACAGTGTGGTGCCCAGATAGTTATGCCAAGATCATATCCAGATGCTTCACAAGCGCTTTTTCTTGTTGCAGCCCCGGTAAGGAGAGCCAGTATCTCCTATGTTCTCCTGCAGCCCATTTGTTTACCATGGTTTTGATTGTGGACCAGGGGCAGTGGTCAGGGCGGAGGCACCCTGTCGTGCTAGATCGTCAGCGATCGTGTTACCATCTACTCCTGAGTGTTTAGGTACCCAACATAGCACGACTTTGTTCCGGGAGGACAGAGCTTGGAGGTAATTATGGCATTCTGTAACCATTCTGGAGGAGATGCTCCATAATAGCAGCTTGGTAGATACAGATGTTTGCTCCCCTAGTTCCCTTGCTAAGGATACTATGGCCGCAGATCTCTCTGGCAGGAATTTCTGCTTGAAAGACGCTGGTCCAGATGCCCATTGCACTAGAGATTCTGGTGTTGGGCCCAACGACTCCAACACCTACACCCTGCCCAGTTTTGGACTTTTGGGCCATCCGTGAACCATTGTTGCCACCGGAGCTGCCATCAGCCCAAGTCTCCCGACTTGGCAGAAGAGATCTAAATTTCTTGTTGTGAAATAATTCCGTGATCATAAGATCTGATCTAGAGCAGATCGATACGTCAGGAAGGGAATATATAAGTGAGAATATATACCTTGTACACATAGGTTAGGTTAGGTTGCACCGGTTAACCCCCGGGGGGAGTCACACATAAACTAAATAGTCCTTAGTGGTACCGGAAGGTGCGGCTGGTGTACAATGCACGTTAGTCGTCGAGTATGCGCGTGTGCTTGGCGAACGCCAGAAGCTTTTGAGGTGCCCTGTCGGCTGCCTCTTCCAGTGAGGTAAGCCAGGGTTTTTCTAGATATTTGAGTCTCGATGTACAGAGGGCGGGGCAGCGGCAAATGAGGTGCTCTAGAGTCTCTCTGACGTCTGTCTCCCCTACATTTCCTGCATTCGTCGTTGTTGGTAATGCCTAGCCTCTTTGCGTGAGTTGCTGTCAGGCAATGACCAGTGAGTATGCCCACCATAAGTCTGCAAACTCTTCTTGGGAGTTCCAGAATAAACTGGGCTAGTTTGCTGTTTATTTTTTTGCACATTGTGCGAGCCGTCTTGCAGTTCGTTGTGGTGTACCACCTTCTATCAGATCTAACTGCAGCGTTCTCTTCTGATCTGTGGTTGATCGTCCTCAAGTGACGGTAGACTCGATCCGGCTCCTTCCTTTGCGAGCTTGTCAGCTTTTCCGTTTCCATCAGGGCATTGAGGTTGGCTGGGAACCCAGAAGATGCACACCTCCTTCTGGGTGTTTAGTGCATCTAATGCGTCCCTGCTTGCCAGTACACTTTTGGAATTGATGCTGAATGCTTGCATGGTTTTGATTGCCGCTTGACTGTCAACAAAGATATTTATTCGGTTCTGCTCTAGGGTGAGCGCTAATTCTGCAGCCTTCTTTATGGCGAATACCTCCGCCTGGAAGTTGCTGCAGTGGTCTGGCAACTTAAAGGACACCTCCGTGGGTGGGTCCATTCAGTATATTGCGGACCCAACGCCAGACTCCATTTTGGATCCGTCTGTGAAAATTTTTATCGCTTGTTGGTCCATACCGATTTTCCAATCCTCTGGTCTCATTAGAGTGAGCGTTCTGGAGAAGTTGTTTACTGGGGTCATATAGTCTGTGCTATTGAATGTCACCCCTTCAACTTTACCGTGCCCGTAGTTCGCAAGGGCCATATTCCCTGTTGCGCTGTCTCCTTTGTCAGCAGTTTGGCTTGAATATCTACGGGGTGTACTCCAAGTATTGCTTCCAGGGCCTTGCTTGGAGTACACAACTTGTACACAAAGGTATACGAAGTTTGTACAAACCGAAAATATATCTAACATTGCGAAAATGACGTCGGTAACCCTCGAAAGTTAGCTGAAGTCTGAACAGTGTGAATAGAGACGCTGAGAACTCAAAGCTGGGTCTCTTTAGTACCCTTAATCAAAACTTATATTACATAAAAATTAACTCACAGTCCATGCAAGATAACTATGCCAAGCGTTTTTGTTTGAAAAGCAGCAAAAGCTTCAAAATGTCACAGACTTTTCAAGCTGCCCTCGTACAAGTGTCAAAATATTGCCAAGCTGCTCGCACTTGTAATGTTTTACTGCTCTGACACTTTGCTGCTGTTCTTCTTGATTCTCATACTTGGTACTTTAGAGCATAGATTTTTATTTTTTTTTTATAACATTTAAGTATTTTTATACGCTTATTTTTCGAATAAACTCTTTTTTTTTTTTAATAGTATTCATACAGGAATTTTATTCTTAGTTTTATATTTTATTTGTATTTTTTTTGTATTTTTTTTGTTTAAAATCTATACTCTTTTAAATGGTTTTTATGACTGGGTATGAAAGTGGTTTTATTGGGAATTAGCCTCAATAGTATAATTATTTTTTGCAATAGAAATAAAATGGAGCATAGCTCAAAATTCGCGTTTATAAAAAAAACAACCGTGAAGGCCTATACGTATGACAAAACTTCATATAAAAAAAAAAATCCCAAATGGCAAAATTTCATATAGAATTCCATTTGGGATATTTTTTTTTTTATAGGAAGTTTTGACATTTCGTGCGGAATTTTTGCATGCTGCGTATCGGCCTTAAGACTAAAACTTCAAGGCATTGTTGGGGAACATTTTCGTATTCATGTTGGAAAGTTTTTGACGCCTTTCTACATACTATATACAATTTCCCATTGATAAAAATTACGCATTTAGCTTCAATTTTTATATAGGAAAACTAGGGGATTCCGCCCACTGCGAGCTAAGCCAACCAAGATTTGAAGTTTGTCGCGTTTGCGTTAAGGCCTATACGCAGTTCGACAAATTTCGCGCGGAATGACAAAACTTCATATAAAAAAAAGTCCCAAATGGGATTTTTTTTTGTGTAGTTTTGCGTATACCCCTTTAAGTATTAAAATATAGCTTTATTTTCTCGTTTTGAGTTAGGGTATTCGTTACAGTGGCTTACCCTACCCACAGAGAGTCAGACAGACATGTCTATATTGACTTCTCTATTCATTTTGATGATTCTTTATGTAACTTTGGAGGATCTCTGACGTCACCTGCTGCATGTTACACATTTTTAACATAATTTTTTTTCCTCCTTTTACAGTATAAATTTAAGTATACGATTTCTGAAATTTTCCTATTTATTTATTCAAAGTGTACAACAAAGCTCAGTTATCCAGTCGGACTATAAAAAATGAATTTATTTTAAGTAAAAGTATAACGATAAAAAAATATTGGGTCGTTCACTAAGTAATTTCGTATTTTTTAGTGCAATGTAAACACGATTTTTTTTATTGTGTAAAACATTTTATGAGATTATGTATTCTCCATTTTGATCCAATACCTTTTGCCATCTTTCGGGCAAGAGATTGATTCCACGCTCATAAAATTTTTGATCCTTGCAGGCAAAAACTGGTCCAAGTGGTTTTTGACGTCCTGATTTGAGGTGAAGGTTCTCCCATCCAAAAAATTTTGCAGAGACCGCAACAAGTAATAGTCCGAAGGTGCCAAGTCTGGAGAATATGGTGGGTGTGGTAGCACATCCCATTCAAGCTGCAAAAGCTTTTGGCGAGTCGTCAAACTTGTATGAGGTCTCGCATTATCCTGGTGGAACACTACACCTTTTCTATTGATCAATTGTGGCCTCTTCTGTTTGAGTGCATCACTCAATTTGTCCAGCTGATCACAATACACTTCAGAATTAATCGTGGTATTGTCAGGCAAAAGCTCAAAATAAACGATCCCTTTAAAATCCCACCAAACAGACAAGATAACCTTTTTTTGGTGAATATCGGCCTTCGAAGTGGTTTGAGCTGGTTCATCCTTTTTAGACCATGATCTCTTGCGCTTTAAATTCTTGTAAACAACCCACTTTTCGTCGCCAGTAACAATGCGCTTCAAAAATGGATCACTTCTTTGACGTTTGATAAGCAAATCACAGTCGTTAATGCGAAGAAACAAATTTCGTTCTGTAAGAACATGAGGAATCCATATGTCAAGCTTAGAAAATAATCCTAGACGTTTCATGTGCTTGTGAACGGTTGCGTTAGACAAATTTAATCTTTCAGCAATCTCTCGAGTTGTTATTCGACGATTTGCATGGACCAACGACTTTATTTTATCCACATCGGCTTCAAGAGGCCTTCCAGGACGTGGTGCATCCTCAAGATTGAAATTGCCGGAACGAAATTTTGCAAACCAATTTTGGCATTGACGTTCGGTCAACACATCTTCTCCGTACACATCACATAATTTTCGCCTTGCATGAACTGAATTTTTAAATATGCCGAAAATGTTGTTTTCGATCTTCCATCTTTGATGGGGCGCCAAACAAAAACTATTCCAAAAAATTTAACAAAATTTTTTACAAAAAAGCCTTACTATATCAGCTGTTCAAATATATAAAGTTAAAGCGGTTAAGTGTGAAGTTGGCTGCGAAAAAATTCAATAAGATCAGCTGTTGTCATCAAACGAAATTACTTAGTGAACGACCCAATAGATATAAACTAATTCGCGTTCCTAGTTCGATGCTTGAACTTTTTAACGCTAAGCAAACAATTTCAACGCATTCTCTACTTATTCACTTTTGCGACGTTTGACTGTATTATTAAATTTTTTTAATTGACTGCACCCCTTGCATGACGCCCTTGAACTAAAGCCAATTACAACAGTTAGTAATAAAAACAAACGCCAACTTAAGAGAGTCGCTGCTTGCTAACTGACTCTTTAAAAAATTCAGCGCACTTTACTTAGCATCGAACAACAACAAAACGTGCGCCCAACTCAAACCCAAACGAACATGTTGCATGCGGCTCGAACGGCAGGCCACGCGACTCCAACAGCAGGCCAAACCAAACGAGCGTCTGATTTTGTTTTTTCGTGTTGCCGGGTCAAGTTGGAGAGAGCGCGCGTCGCAGCGCTACGAATTACGAGCGAATTTTTCAACATATTTCGTGTTTGATATTAAGATATTGTGCTGCTGATAAAAGTAAAAACGCGTACGCCAGCAAAATAAAAATAATAAATAAATAGATAATAACAAAGCAGCGGCTGCTTGTTAATAATAATACAAAAAAAAAATAAAAATATTAAAGGCCTAAAACGCGAGCGAGTTAGCGGCATTTTTGCGTTTTTTGCTTTTTGAGCAGCGCGGCGTAAGAGCAGCAAAGAAGAAATAATAATAATTATTAAAATGTTTAATGCAAATAGCCGCAAAATGCGCGCGTGTTTAAGCAGCCAGTGTGGCTTACATTTTTTTTAATTGTTTTTTGAGCGCAGCAAAAATAAATATATAAAAAAAAATAAATTTAAAAAAAAGTGCGCGTGTTTGTAGTGTTTGAAATTTTTTTTTTGTTTATATATAAATTTTTTTTTGAAGTAAAGTGCTAAAAAGCTAAAAATTAAAAAAAAAAAAAAATTAAGCTACTTAAACAAAAGTGCAAGCAGGCAAGAGTTGTGGCCATTAAAGCAAATGCATAAGAAAGAGTCAAAGTAATTTACTAAACAGTGCATAAGTAGCAACAACAACAACAGCAGCCGCAGTCAAAACACGCACAGCAAAGTGGAGTGATAAAGCAAAAGGTAAAGCAAAAACAAATAAACATACAAATTAAAATAAATTGTAACAACTTGAAAAAAAAAAAAAAGCATAACTGCAGCGCGGCTGCAAGTGCAAGTGAGTAAGCGCATTAGTTTGTTGTCTGTTCATGTGTCTCTCTTTTTTTTTTTGTTTTTTGGGCTGTTTTTTGTGTGCGTGTGTGTGTGAGTGTGACAATGCAGCTGCTGTCGGCGTCGCTGCCGCTGCGCTGCAAACCCGTTGAACCGGTTAAGCTGCAGCTTCAGCTTTACTTTACCTGCAAACAACAATAACAATAACAACAACAACAGGCCAATTTTAATGTCAAATGAATCACATAAAAACTGCATGCTCAAAAAAATAAAGCATAAGAAACAAAAAAACAAAAAGAACGCAACGTAGCGAAAATTGAAAGCAACAAATACAAAAATTTAATAAAAAAAAGTACAACAAAAACTTGTTTCTGAGCTAAGTTAGCGTAACGCCGATGTCAGCGTTGACGCTGGCAGCGCTGCTGCCGCCGTGTAATTGACGTTGCCAAATTTTTGTTGTTGCGTTTTTTTTGAGAAAGCAGCGTTTATTGTTGTTGTTGGCGCTCTCTTTGTTGAAGCTTGAGGTTTGAGCAGTACAGTTAGCGGAAAAAGGAGCGCTTTGTGCAGTTTTTACACTGACTGCAACAAAGTCTACGCACAGCGTTTAAATAAAGAAATTCAATTTACAATTATTAGCTTATAAATAAATTTCATTAGAGTAAAAACAGAAATGTCTGCCGCTAAAATATTCATTTATATCTATAATATAAATTTTTTAAAGTAAAAGTTCATTTACAAGCAGCATAAATTTCTATCATTTCGAATTTTTGCTCATAATCAGTTTTCAAACAGATTTTAACTTAAAAATTTACACGATTTAAGGCTTTTATTTTAATTTCAATTTGACAACTATTGTAATATTAAAGATGAACAGGTAGAAAACAGCTTAACACTAAAATTGTACTAATCACTTTTTTTTTCAATGAAAATGTTCTACTAAAGATGAATTGAATTGAAAAATTTTATTAAAAAGTATTTGTAAAATTTATCTTAGGGCAAAAAATTTACTCGTACTTGTTCAGCAGATAGTTATAGTCTATCATAATTTTTGAGAAAAGTTATTGAAAATAACCAAAAACAGCAAAAGCGGCTCTTGGTTAAGTTTAAAAATTTGCTTTATTTTCATAATACACTACCCGAAATGCAATTAAGAACAGCTTAAGTTAAGTTATCAAACAAAAATTTGTTACTAAAGGCCCATACGCAGTTCGAAAATTTTTCATCATGTTTTTCAAAGCACGGGCAGACTTTAAAGCGTTATAACTTGGGAACTACTTAAGATACTTACATGATTCAAAAACCAGTCTTGTGTACTTTTTTGAGATCTAAAACAAAAATGGGCAAGGGGGTGGGTAAAAATACGAAAAACTGTGTTGTTGTAATTTTGGCGCCCTCTACCGTCGAAAATATGAACTAATGGGTATAGCTTTCAATACAAATAAAACTTCAATTTTGATCATTTTTTACCTTGAAAGTTTTTTTGTACAACTTATAGAACTCGAGATAAATGCGTCGAAACAAATGTCAAAATAGCGATAAACCCACCGGGGGGAAGTGGTCACCAATTTGGTTTTAGACTTTTTGGATGGTCCTTGAAACAGTAAGCAAGAGAAATTCCAGTTTGCAATTTTTTCCAGATCTAACCCTATGTTTACTGTAGGTACTAATATCCCAAGAGCATAAAGCTTTTATTTTTACTTATAACTTTTTTACTTTCAATATTTTACTAACTTTAAGAAAATGCTAATTTTTTAAAAATATTTGCTGCCATATTTGGTTCGAAAAAATGTAGTGAACTTTTTCAGGCATCAAAAATTCAAACAAATCTTAAGTTAGCCAAGAGTTGTAAAATGCTTTGCTGATTCTTTTTTTTAATGCAAATAGAATTAAAAAATATTTAAAGCTTTTAATTTAGCTAATTTAGTAAATCATGCAAAAAATCTTACTTTTATATAAGCTGCTCTAGATTTTGAATTTTTAAATCTGGTCAACAAAAATACAAACACTTTTTCACTATTTTTTGGAATTTATTTATTTGACTGAGAGTTAAAGAGTTAAGACGTCTAGCGCTTACTGCTTATAGTACTTGTATATGTTCCAAATTAACTCTATTAAAATAAGAGGACTCGAAAATTATTTAAGCTTAGAATTATCTTGATATAGCTACAAATAGGAACTAAACCCCTTTTCCGGGGCTTACTATTTTAGCCAGTATACAAAGTGCACGAAATTTGTTATGTCTTAAATATTACACTGAATATTGAATAAGCTGGGTCTATTGTTCTGAAATTTTCCAATTTTTTAAAGTCAATCGAAGAAACAAATTCACTTTAATTGTACACTCAGTACATCAGAGAATTTTTATTGTATTTAAAAACTACATTTATTCGTAAAGGGTTATACGCAGCTCGAAAAATTACGCGCGGAATGATAAAACTTCATATAAAAAAAATATCCCATTTGGGATATCCCATCATTCCGCGCGAAATTTTTCGCGCTATCCCATTTGGGATTTTTTTTTTATGTGAAATTTTGTCATTCCGCGCGAAATTTTTCGAACTGCGTATAGGCCTTAAGTAAGTGAGCAGTTCACTGAATTTTTACATATTTTCAGTGTTGTAAAATCTTTCATAAATTTTAAAATCAACTTAGTTCCTGCAATACATACTCGTATATTATTATTCATATATCAAAAGGATAAAACCATAATTACATAAAATTGCTTTCTAGAGCAGCTTGGGGTTTTAGTCTAACCTTCTAAACGCCCATCTTTGTGGGCTCTTAATAAAAATAGTTTGGAAACAAGCCTCGAGAACGATTTTGACATTAACATAAAATAATTAAAAGTATTTGGAATTTTATTACTTGTTTCAACTTGAAAGAAAAAGCGCCTACAAGTAGATATTGCGACTAAAGGTGACGCAACAAAGTTTATTTAGTTATTGATTTATTAATGTAACGTATAAGCAGCCCTAACTTTTATCCAAGAAAACATTTATGTATAAAAGCAAATATTGACATGATCGATGAACTAATATCTTGAGCTTCAAACAAATTTAATCTAAAAATTCATTAAAATCAAGGCAACTGAACTCGTTCTTGGTGCATTAATTTTACTCTCTTTTTTCTTGCTCAGGGCCAGGTTTTCGACTGCACTTTTCTTTGGCAATATAACAAACAATACCCTAACAATATTTATTCATACTACATATATGAGCTTTTAGGATAAGTTCATACGAAATAAATTAAAGCTAAAAATATTCTTTTAAGGCCCATACGCAGTTCGAAAAATTTCACACGGAATGACAAAACTTCATATAAAAAAAAAATTCCCAAATGGCAGTATAGGCCCTAAGGCGCAAAACAAAAAACCTCTTATTTATCTATATGGATTTTTTTAAGCTTTTCGATAGATTACTTATATGCCTCCTGCAGGCCCCAGACAGCTGAGGTTTCAAGGCATTCTAATATTTTCATCTGTTTTTCGCTCTTTTTTTTCATAACCTTTGCTTAAAATAAATTCCATGTTGTTAATTTTTTGACTAAACCTTGAAAATTGTAAAAGTAAGTTCGCGCTTAATTTTGTTGAAAAGTCTTCCAAGAATACTTTGACAAGTTCTAGAACACTTTTATATCCTGATTCTCAGAAACACAGATCTAGCGTTTGATATTGCTACCATCGCTGGGTGTCCTCGCTGTTGTCAAGCGGTTTTTTTCACACAAAGTTTCTAAATATCTTTTCATAAATGCCAATACAGCCTAGAGAGCATCACACTTAGTTGCTAAGCTGTAAGTTTGCAGCACCTTTTCACACCGCACCATGCCTATCTCCACATTGAAGAATGTAACAGAACTCAGGTGACGCATTTTGTTCAGCGAATTCCAAAAGCTCTTTGTGATTAAGTGCGGTAACAAGTGTTCCTATGAAAGGTGTGCAAAACTTGTGCTTATCATAAATAATGACGTCACTGGGCTCAAATACGAGCTGGGCTCCAATGCAAAACTTGTGCTTATCATAAATAATGACGTCACTGGGCTCAACACTTGCACTTATTTGTGGACATTTGTTAAGGGCTTTGTGGATACGCGAGATTGCAGCGCTTCTCAGCTAGCATTTGTTTGAATGCGGCTTATATGCATTTGGCCAGTTTAAAAATAAATTTATTAATATAAAAAAACGCATTAATTAATGAGACATTTAAGTTATTAACACATAACAGCATAAGTACAATTAACAATTATTACGCGAAATTAATTGACTTGAATAATTGTTAATTAGACTGTTTATGCCACATTCTTAATAACTTAATAAAGCAACAAATAAAAATGGGCTTAAAACGCAATGCAGACAGATTTTTTATCTATTACTAGGCAATTTTGTTTGATAGTGTTTTTAAACAAATTATTAAATTTAAAAATAAATAAAGACAGTTCTGTTGATATTTAGCTGAGTTTTGAATATTTAGAACACACTGTAGCATAGTTTATGTGTACAAAAGCTTAATTAATAATCAATTGATTTGTTTTTATAATAAAAATAGTTCTATTGGAATAGTAAAATAGTTTTGCTTATATATAAGCGAATAAATTAAATAAACTCTGCAAACATATATAGCTGAAATAATTTATTTTTATAATAATATTTATTTTGTAAAATTTTTTATGTTTTTATTTTGCTAATTGTTTTTAAAATTGTTGAATTTTTTTAGAAAAAAATGTTCATTTATAGAATTGAGTACAAGCCCATTGCTCAGCTGCAATATTTATTTATTTTTCAATTTAATTTCAATTTTATCCTAATATTTTTAATATTCATTTACTAAGTGATTAAAATACATACATAGAGTTTAGCCTTTACAGCGTTACAACTAAAAATTTTATATTTAACACATTAAATCAAAAAATTTATTTATTTTATTTTGTAACACTAGTTTACAAATTTTACAAAATATTGGCATCCTCAACATATTTAAGTCATTACCGTAGTAAAATGGCACGCTAAATCCGAAAATGAAGTCCAAAAATTTAATCATGGAACGGATTGCGAGATATTTCGAAAAAAAACATTTTTCGAAAATAAAAAAAAGTTTTTGAAAAAATTATATTTCGAACGTAAATTTAAAAATTTTTTCATACAGTTTTTTTCATGGCTCGTAAAGTTTGATCGATTATGAAAAAAATGAGTGCTTGATTATCAAAATCGGAGAAAAAATGTGGAAACATGAAGTATTTTTGTAAAAAGTGAAAAGTGTAAATTTGTTTGAAAAACCAAAAGTTTTAGTTGAATAATTCATTTATTTATATAGATATCGTTAACAAATTTGGCATTCGTAAGTTTTTTACATTTCTCAAGCTCTACATCAAATTTTATCAAAATCGGTCGACTATATCATATAGCACACATAGGATCGATAGTTCCGATATATTGCTCAAAAACTTCTAAAGATGCATATATATTTGCCAAATTTCGTAACCAAATTTTCAGAAATAAACGAATCAAAACGAATTTGGCACAAAAAAATATATTTTCGATTAAACTTTACGAGCCAACAAAAAAACTGTATGAAAAAATTTTTAAATTTACGTTCGAAATAGAATTTTTTCAAAAATTTGCTAAAAATGAGGAAAAATTTCATATGAATGGATTAATAACGACCAAACCATAAATTTGACAAAAATATGTTCCAAGTATAATCGATAGATAATGCAATTATCTACACTTTGGTAAAAAAATAATAAAAATCAGTTTATTACAACCAGAGATATTTGCTGTTAAGTGGAGACACTTTTTTTTTAGTTTCGAAAAGTGTTTTTTTTTCGAAATATCTTGAAATCCGTTCCATGAAAAAATGTTTGCACTTCATTTTTGGATGTAGAGCGCCATTTTACTACGAATACGAGTAAAACATGTTGAGGATACATTTTGCTGTAAACTAGTGTAATTTATATATTTTATACAATTAAAATACTTAAGAGCTAGAGTATTAGCTACAATGAACTACGACTCGTAAAAATATTTAATTTGCAAAATATTTTTTAAGTCTTAACATTACTTCCTAAACAGTTTACATGCAACAAGCCAAAAATTAAACACTAAATATATAAAATACTAAATATGTAGGTATTACCTTAATTAAGCTGCTGTACGAAGACATTGTTGATGCACTGTATTTGTGTATTTTTTTGGGTTTTTTTGCTTTGTCTGTTTTGGCGCGTTGCCGCTCTTCTCTTATTTCTTTTCTTCTGCACTGCTTTGCCTGTTGTTAATGAAGCTGTCTGAATTTTGGGCAAAGCGCGAAAGAGAGTGCAAGTAGAGTGTGGGAGTAAAGAGAAGCAGCCGCTAAAGAGCTGATGAAAAAGCTTTGGCAATTGATAATTAGCAGCTGTGTAGGCCAAGTAAACACATTTTGGAATTGAAGCCAAAGTTCAATGAGTTTTTTTTTTTTTTTTTTGTGAGCCAAGAAAGAGTGCATATTAAAAGCAAGATTAACAATTTCTGAGATTATGTGACAGTCGCAGTTGACTAATTTGTGTTGTGCATATTTATGTATCTTGTATCTTGTATCTTTTAGCTCGTCTTGACGTTGAAAGCAAATGTATTTAAAGATACGCACTAATGTTGTGAGGCTTTAAGCCGTACGTACAAAAGAAAATAAGAAAAGGATTTTGTAAGAGGTGTGGTAGAAAACTTGTTGAGCTCAATTTTGAGACAGCAGTAATCGGTTAGTGTAGATATTGAGAAACTTTACGAAATATGTATTGCAATTGTTTAAAAAATTATTATAAGCGATGATTTTTTTTTTTTCATTTAAAACAAAAATTTGGCAATAGTAATTTAGAAAAATTATTAGTCCATAGTAATATAATAAAAGTCGAAGTTATAAAAGACTTGAAAGATTTTATGTTCTTGATCTATCAAGCAGATATTATTTCAAATTTTTTTTTTTTCCGACTAGCTATGATATTATAATAACTAAAGGGTCATCAATCTTGTGGTTTTTTTTTCGATAGGGTTTTTTTTGATAAGTCATGCGTGAGTACTGTCAAGTTGCCATGTGTTTTTTTTATTCAATTTTCATTGCCATTTCATCATGGATAGACTTACACCCGAACCAAATCGTACAATTATATTACGAAAATTCGAGTTCTGTAAAGAATGCTTTTCGCGCGCTTAGGCCATTGGTTCCATTAATTCGGTGAACAATTAATTTCACGCTCCGTATCGGTGAATTGGTCACCAAGATCGTATGATATCATATCATTAGACTTTTTCCTTTGGGGCTACGTGAAGTCTAAGGTGTTTGTGGATAAGCCAGCTACGATTGAAGCATTAGAGGCCAACAATACCCTTGTTATCCGATTATGCTCGAACGCGTTATCAAAAATTGGAACCTCCGCATGGACGAGCTACGGCGCAGTTGCGGCCAACATTTGAAAGGGATTATCTTGAAAAAGTGAATGGCTAGAATAGTTCTTTCTATTGATAATAAAGATTTTCCGATTCATTTGAAATTTTTGTGTTTTTTTCCTTTAAAAAAAAAAACCTCAAGATTGATGATCCTTTACAACTTGTTATAAAGCAAATGTTATTATTTCATTAATTATATTATTTAATGATTTTTTAGTACAGATTGAAAATAAAATTTAAAAAAAAACGAAAATAAAACTAAAAGAATTTAAAAAATGTTAGCGCAAAAAGTTTGTAGATTTTAATTGTTTTTCGACATTTGTTCATGAAGAACTTTGTTTTTACTAAATATTATTCATTAAGTTTAAAACAGTTTTAGAGACTTTTTACGCTGCATGGTTTTTTTTTAATATTTTCCATAAAGTTTGAATCCATTTAGAGATTTTGTTAGCTTGTTTGTTTTTAAAACTTTTTTTCATGAAGCTTTTTTTTGGCTTGATTGAATATTCTTCATAAAGTGGAAAAAAACTTGGCTTGAGCTCAATTGTCGAAAAAGTTTTTAAAAATTTTTATAAACATTTCTAAACAACGGTTTAATCAAAAAAAAAATTCGTCTTCGTTATGAGATTTGGTTTTGGGTTAGTTCGACTCAATTTTCAAAATTAAGCTTGATCAAATGAGGGAGCTCCGAAAGAGGAGTTTTAAAGGCATAAACGTTTTTTTTTAAGGCGCCAAATGTGCGGGAGTCAAGAATATATGAATTATCAATTTCTTATATTGAGTGCTCCAGAAGCGTATTCGTTTTGAAAACAAATCTAACTCTGATTAACTCTATTAATCTGAATTCACCAAATATTTGTGAAAATAAACGTTGTTGTTTATCGATTTAAGAAGCTTTAATCGACAATTTATGCTCCAAATTGAAGCGATACGTTGTCTTCAATGTATCAAGAAATAAATAAATAATAACACTAGTGTAAAAATTTAAGGTCATCGAGTGAACCTTTGTATAAAAGTGTTTTTTGAGGTCATTTTGGGTCGAAAAACTCGAAAATTACAAGCTTTTTTTTTCTTAAGCTTATTATATAACTGAAAAAAGTGCCCAAAAACATATTTTTCGAAGAAATCTCGAAAACGGTGCTTAAGAAAAAAAAGGTTGTTATTTTCGTGTTTCTCGACTCCAAATTACCCTAAAAAACACTTTTTACAAAGGTTCATTTTTCGTGTAAGCTAGTGTATTCGACATTTGGTTAAAAACAAGCAACAATTTGCTTAGAAAGGGCCTCTATCAAGAACCATAGTCATTGAATATATGGTTACAGATTAAAGTCTATGCATAGATCCAGGATTCTGCATCTGCCAGCCTCTTATAAAAGTCGTTTGAAACACTAGGAATGTGTCTAAATATTAAAGAATAGGAATCGTCACACTCTGTAAGCATTTGTAGGGTGGATTACTCCTTGATCAGAAACTACATGTCTTAGAATTTATGATGTCTTGGTACTTCCAGAGCCTGCAGTGCCCCTTAGATAATCCAGTTAGTTTTCTAATGGAATTTGTATCCTATTTGGAGATTTTCTTGAATCTGTACTGATCATAGCAATCAAGTAACCGCTTGGCCTTTCGTAACCCACACGATAAGCATATCCAAACAAAAACATTCCCTCAAAAATTTTACTTTTTTCTTTTAGGGAGTATATCGTCATAAACTATAAATTTCCCTCAAAAAATGTCCCTCTTTCTTTTAGGGAGTATATCGTCAAAGACAATAAATTTCCCTCAAAAATGTTCCTTTTTCTCGCAAAACCTTCAACTTTTCATTCTTCAACATTACGTTTATACATAGAGGAGATTGCTATGTAGTACAAAAAAGTGCGCTCTGGAAAAATAAATACCATATTATTAGTACAAAAAGTCCTGAACTTTTACGACAAATTATTGAAAACTATGCGCAGATCTCTTCTAGAAGATTTCCTTGAACTTGTTGGAAACTTTTACACATTGGTGTATATTAATTGCATTGCTTATATGGAATATACTTAATTAAAATTTCCTTGAAAAAACATATTTTGATCTTGCAATATCAGCTTAAGCTCGGATTTTAAAAGATCTGAAATAAAATTTCGATCACGATTAAATTCAGAAATTAGACCGATTTCCGAAACTCAAATTGAGCTTGTCAATGCACACTTGCTAAGATAATCTGCGTCAAAAGTTATAAAAACCATGGGATTTGAATTATATTTTTTCGGTGACATTATTTTTGAGACTTTAAGCCAGAAAAACCTCATCTGCATTTCGATTTCCGAATTAACATTAAATATCTAAAGCTTGCTTTGGCTTAAATTTTACATTGTTGAATCGATAAATCGCAATCGAGTTCCCTGAGTAAAAACATGAAATTTTGAAAAAACTCAAAGAGTTAGTGGGGTGTTGAAGACGAGGTATACCTCTGTACTGAACCACGAGCCTGCTGTAAGAGAAATCAAATAGCGCTTGTAAGTCCAAATTCGGTATTGAACTATCGAGAACAGACAGTCTTAAAAAATTTCCGTGTGGCGCAAATTTGTTGACAAAAAATTAGACAGACAGTTCTTTGGGTCTACAGAGTTCCAGCTACTGCTTAAAAAAAAAATCAAATATCACTTATATGTCCAAATTTTAAGTCTAAAAGTGTATTTGCACGATTTGGTCATCTGGTCACACTAAAAATGCTTATGCCGGAAATACAAAAGACAACCCTCGTTGCTGCAAATGTACAGCGTGCGCAAAAAAATTTTTTTTTTGTTAGAATTCTAAGATTCAGAGTCCAGCATGATGTGTCTACAAAGTGTTTCCTTGCTACTTCCTCTACATTTGTATTTTTTTTTTTCTTTTTTGCTTGAATATGCTATGCTTCATGTGAGCAAATTTTCGTTGGATACCAAGATATTGTAGAAGCAGTAGTAGAAGAAGAAGAAGCTTTAGAAGAAAGCCTGGACACAGAACTCGAAATTCAATTTTTGCTAAACGCGCTTAAACATTTTTTTTTTCTACTGCTGCTCTTATTTGTGCCTCTGCAACCAGTTTGTGTAGCTGTATGTGTGTGTTTGTGTATCTGTGTGTGTGTGTGTAGTAATTTTAGGCTCAGTTAGAGCGCTTAAGCGGCTCTCAAGCGTTTTTCCTGTTACGAAAAAGCTGCAAAAAAAAATTTATATATATATATATATATGTAGGTATGTGAACGAACGTGTAGCCAGAGCAGCGACTAAAGAAGGAAGAAACTAAAAGCAACAAATGCCATAAGAAGTTGTTGTAGATACACAGATACACACACACACAGATACAGATACACGCTTACACAGATACAACGGACAGCAACGGGAATATCTAGCTAAAACTTACTGTCTTCGTCTCTCTCTCTGCTACGCTGGCTCTGTCTATTGATGCCAAAAATGGAGCGACAAGCAAAGCAAATGCATCCATACCAAACTGGACACAGCTTGCATTTGTATTGCTCGCTGCTCGTTGATTGTTGATTGTTGAGATACAAAATGTGTAAGGTGGGGCGCACAAGGAGCTTGAGGCACAGCAGCGCACTAAGTTTGGGGTTAACGCTAAGCCAAACAACAACAACGACGACGATGACGACAACAACATGACCGAAAACTCGTTTTGGCGGTGATTAAGGAGGTAACCATCAAAAGCTGCAACAGCGGGGTACGGCACAGCACGGGCGCGGAAACTGAAAACTCTCAAGCTGGAGCTGAAGCTGTAGCCAAGTTGCTTGCTTCAAGTTATGTTGTTCTTGTTGTTGTTTCGGTTGATATTATGCTATAGAAGAAGGCAGAGAGTAGAAGCAGCAGAAGATGGTAGCTTGGTCGCTTGGTTGCTCTCTGGTGTTGATGAGGCCCGCACAGTGTGCCACATCATTTGTTGCTGTCAACGGTTTGGACAGTACAGTTTGCTTAACTTTTTCTGATAAATTAACCAATGTGAAATGTGTACTTCAAAATTGCCTTTGATCCGACATCTTTAGGGCCAGTTTTAGGTTTCCCTCTGAGCCATTGAGCAACAAGCTGAAAAAAAAATAAAATGTATGCCCAAGAGCTTTAGAGCTTCAGGCGTAATATAGTCGTGCGTTGTAGAGTACTTTAAGCTAAAAGAAGTTGGGCAGTGCCTTAGGCATAACAAAGCTGTTTATCTTATAGATACGCAATGGATTCTTACTTAGAAATATTATTGTATATGATTTATTATTATTATTATCTAATGTCTAATTAGATCCGGCAACTAGTTAGTTATTCATATAGCTGCCTACTTTTTTGTATGGGCATTTCCAGGATTCGTGCGCCTTTAAAGTGCAAAAAAGTCAAATTTTGTTTTCATGTTTTTATTTTTTGATACTCTTTTTGTAGCTCCATATGTAATGCAAAAGCTAGGATCTGTTAATTTAAGGTTTTCAATATATTGCCAATAAACCTGCGATTTAGTACGCGACAAAAATACAGCGTGTTTTTTTTAGAGGTTCACTACTTTGAGTTGGCAACACTGCTTTATCTGAAAACCCATTTAATAGCTGATAGTTGCTTTTTGTTGAGTTTGGCTTGACATTTTATAAGGCATAGACTTACACCAGAGCAATGCTTGCAAATTATTGAAATTTTTTTTTCACAATAATGGTTCCGTTTGTCAAACTTATTTAAAATTCAAAATTTTGTTCTCCGATGAAGCTCATTTTTGGTGGAATGGGTACGTAAATAAGCAGAATTGTGGCACTTAGTGTGAGGATAATCCACAAGCTTTTGTCAAAACAGCATTAGTGCTAAAGAAAACATCGATGTTATATCGATGCATCGATGTATCGAAGTTTAAAATATCTACATATCGATGTTGGCCAACAGAGATGTTTCTCCAGCACTACTAAACAACCATTTAATGAGATAAAATTACATAAACCGCACATTTTTATTCGCATTTGTTTTTCTGTGCTCCGAAAAACTAATTTTTTTGGTCCATATTTCCCTTTTTTATTTTCGTTAAATTCGCATATTTCCCTAATTTTTGCCCTAAATTCTTCTGTTGTTTTGACGCGTAATTTATTTTTGATTGATACTAAACAGCTGACAGGGTTGCCGCAGCGCTGCACCTTTTTATTACTATATGTTTACATTTTATTATACCCTGTACCATATGGTACAAAGGGTATATTGTGTTTGTGCAAGCCGAAAATGTATGTAACGTACAGAAGGAGACGTCGGAGACCCCCCAAAGTTACCTAAAGTATGATCAGTGTGACTCGAGAAGTCGATATACCCATGTCCGTCTGTCCGTCTGTCCGTATGAACGCCTAGATCTCAGAGATGGTAAGAGCTAGAGCAACCAAACTTTCAGATAAGATCCCTTATTAATCCATAGGAGACAAGTTTATTTTATTTTTTTGATATCGGGGTTACATTATATAGCTCCCATAGGGGTGTTTCAGAGGACCTCGAAAAAAACCAAAAGTTTTAGATGGATAATTCGTTTGTTTATGAAGATATCATAACCAAATTTGGCAATCGGAAGTTTTTTAGAGACCCCCAGCACTGTACTAAATTTTATCAAAATCGGTTGACTATATCATATAGCTCCCATAGGATCGATCGGTCGAAAAAATATTTTTTGGACAAAATTCGTTGTGTTTCGTTTGTTTGTGAAGATACCGTAACCAAATTTAGCATGAGGAAGTTTTTTAGAGTACCCAAGCACTGTTCCAAATTTGATCCAAATCGGTTGACTATATCATATAGCTCCCATAGGACCAATCGGTCAAAAAAACGTGTTTTGTGCGAAATTCGTTGTGATTTGTTTATTTGTGAAGATACCGTAACCAAATTTGGCATTAAGAAGTTTTTTAGAGTTGCCAAGCACTGTTCCAAATTTGATCAAAATCGGTTGACTATATCATATAGCTCCCATAGGACCAATCGGTCAAAAAATCGTTTTTTGTACAAAGTTCGTTGCCTTTCGTTTGTTTGTAGAGATATTGTTAGCAAATTTGGCATTAAGAAGTTTTTTAGAGTATCCAAGCACTGCACTAAGTTTGATCAAAATCGGTTGACTATATCATATAGCTCCCATAGGAACGATCGGTCAAAAAAACGCTGTTTTTACAAAATTCGTTGTGTTTCGTTTGGTTTTGAAGATATCGGAACCAAATGTGGCAGTCGGAAGTCTTTTATAGTTCCCAATCAGTGTACTAAATTTGATCATAATCGGTTGACTATATCATATAGTCCCCATAGGACCGATCGGTCAAAAAAATTTTTTGGGGCAAAATTCGACTGATTTTTTTTTTTTTTTTTTTATGAAAACATCGTAACCAAATTTGCCGAATATAATATCTTTTTGAGGTTTTAAGCAATTTGTCGGAATTATTTGCAATGAGGTGGTACAGGGTATCCCAAAGTCGTCTGCGCCCGACTTTAACGTACGCCATTTTTTTTATTAAAATTAATCTAGTTCTTTATTATTCTTTATATTAAATAAAATTACACCAAAATATTGCTTAAGCAACAATATTTATTGAAATTAAGCACGACTAAGCTATTTTTGTTACAAGGGAAATTTTTTTTTGTCTAACGCGGCAGCCATGTCGCACTTATCGGTCATGTGTTCGTGTTTGAACACAAACAAAAAAAAATCGTTTTGGCTGTGCATGCTATTTTTTTGGGTTGAGGATCAAATCTGTAGGACATCCCTAATCGCCTAAGACTCTCTTATTTACAAAACCATTTTGAGGATTCGACAAACGCAGCCAGATCCGCAATGGGCACATAAGCCAAACTACCCAGATCCTCAAAGAACGGTTTGCCCAGAAACTGGGTTCGTTTTCTTAGAAGCGCCGGGCAGTCGCACAGCAGTTGTTGGATGCTTTCCGTCTCCTCCTCGTCTCCGCAGTTACGGCAAGAGTCGTGATGGGGAACATGCAGCCTCTCAGCCATGTGGCCAATGGTGCAGTGCCCCGTTTAAAGAATATCGAAAAATGATTTCAGTGTAAAATGCGTACGTTTTTAAACCTATTTTATCGACGCTATGTAAATCCTCTTGCAACAAAACATTCGGTTTCAAACCACACGAAAAATTCGGTTTGGTGAAATTGTCAGCACCAAACATGCGGTTTGAAAACGAATGCGAATAAGATGCTTGGAATCATTTTCCGGAGCACGGAATCCGATTCTTTTCAATTATTTTTTCAAAAATCTGACTTGTACCACAAGTCTACACAATTTCATTTAATTTAGCACGATTAAAAAAGCTTTTTGATTTAAATTTTAAAGAATATTTTTACTAAGCTAATCTTTTAGAAATTAAGTTAGGGAATTACGCTTTCTAATTTATTTTCATAGCAGCTTAAGAATTTACTTCATGTCTTTTTTACGCGATTTTATTCTGGAATGTATCTACCGCGTTAAAACCTTATTAGCTGTAAGTACTTTTATGGCTTTTAAAGTACAAAAAATAAATTTAGATAAAACTGTAATTCGCTTGTTTATTATGTACATATATACCTAGTAGTATAGATTTAGATAAGCTAGAAAGGACTAACTCTTTCTACTATTGTATTTACTGTGCTTAAGATATTGTATCTGAAAGATCTTCATTAGGGCACTTGAACTGTCAAGTTTAAAATGCTTAGTCATTTGTATACAAGCACAGAGACATCTTTTATATACTTACCTACATACATACATATGTTACTAATTGTGTGTTTTTCCATCATTTACATATTGCCAATGATTTGCATATGTCTCTATAACTATTATTACTTTTATTGTTGCTAGCGCTTTATTATATTATAATTTTTAGCTTTTTGTTACTTAAAATAAATCTAATTGTTGCTTGATTCAAACACACACACACACACACACAGATTTTTGCTTTGTGTTTGCGTTTGTTTCTTTCAAACTTTTATTATTATATTTTTTTCTACCATTATTTTATTTATTTTTGTTTGTATCTTTGTCGAATTGAATTTTATTGTTTATTGTGTTTTGCGCCTACGCTATTCGTTTTATGAGTTTGCTTCAGCGGCGCCCGCACTTTATTACTCTGCTTTATTGCTCTCCCTGCTTCCTAGCTGTACCGCTTTGCTCAGCGCTGCTCTGCGACGCGACTTCAACGTGTTTTCTTCTGCTTTTGTATCTTTGCCTTGTTTACTCCTTTTATGCTTGCTTCTTTGTCTTTGGCTGCCTCTGCTGCTGCTGCTGCTTCTTCTACGTTTGCTCTTGCCGTTCTTTATCGTCGTTGCTTGTGCTTGCTCTTGTTTTTTTTTTTTGTTCATAAATATTTTTTTTTTTTTTTTGGGGTGATCAATCAGCAGAGCATCAACTGCTTCGAACCGCTGCTGTCAAACCAGCGTCGCATCGAACATTTTGTGTGTGTGTTGGCTGTGTTTGTTGCTGTCACAACTCAAACAAGTTGGATCGTTGCAATTGATCGAACGGCGTTTGTGCGCTCTCTCTCTTTTTTTTTCAATTCAATGCGCTCGCTCTCTTTGTAAAGTTCAATGGCAAGCAACATTTTAATGACAGTACGTCAAACAATTATGTAGATATATTTATATATTTTTAAATAATAGAGTTAATTATTTAAGTGTTTTGGGCATAATTTAAAGCTATATAAATTTTATGTTTCTGTTGGTAGTTAATTTTAATTTATAGTTTTTTCAACAATTTTGAAGTTTATTTAAAAAAAAAGAGTGTACAGCTTTTTTGTAGCGTTTAACTTTGTTATTCTATTTTTTATTATTATTTTATCCTGCTCATATCGTTTAGGGCCAATATCTTTGAATTATTGAGCACGTCTCTTCAGTTCTTACCCGATTTTAACGATCTTAGACTTGAAATGTTCGTAAAAGAATTCTCTTACAGCTTAAAGCTTCACATAATTTTCAAAATTTTTTTTTCCTTAATAAAAAGCATACCGAAAAAGTTTTATTTTGAAAAATTGTCAAAAATTACTTTTTTTTCGACTTTGGTTGCTTGTAACTTCTATAATTTTTATTTAATCTTTACATATTTATATGTAAAGAGCACATCAATACCTTTCGATCTTATCGTCTTTCATGTCGAAATTTCTTTCACGAGATATTGAGGAATAACAAAAAAAAGTGCCCTAAAACATGTTTTTCAAAAATATCTCGAAAATGGTGCTTAAGAAGAAAAAAGGGTTGCCATTTTTTTTGGAAGCTTCATTTTTCGTGTAAACTAGTGTTATTTATCAAAATTAAAAAATAACCATCTCAAAATCTTTTGCTAGACCTTTGCAGCAAGCAAATTTTTTTTGTTTTGAATTCTCTTTCTCAGCTGTTACTACATTAAAAAAATTTAAAATTTTGATCACTTAAGCCGCTTGTAAATTTGTAAGCATATAAAAATGTGTTTTCATTGACTAAAAATATTAAATATAATATGTACTTTTTCTCTGTTTTTCTTTTAGCTCTGAGCTCCTTTAAACACACACAATCCAGAAAGTAAGAGGTCGGGATTTTACATGGATTTTAGCTGCATGCATTGAAAAAAGAATTACATAAGGTAAGTTTGATATTGATATTATTTACTTGAACTTGTAAAAAACAAAAACTATTAAATATTTATATATTTATTTATTAATATTATTAGAGTAGCTTAAAAAGCAAACTAATAAGGAGGGGGTGATTCTTATAGCGCTGGCAGCAAAGGCCTTCGGCTAAACTATAAGAATATACTCAAATATTTTACTATAGTATGCAAATAACTTTAGAAATAGAAAACATCAAGTCCAACATGACGTATCTTTAGCCTTTTTGGTTTATTAAAACCGCAGGACTTTTGAGCCAGGGCCGCATTCAATGTGTCAGGTTTCCAAGTTGAAACTAAACCTTATCAATTATATTTGATTTATTTATGTATAGTTATAATTTAGCTTAAAAACTAAAGATAACATTATGAAACGCTGGCAACGTAGGCCTGAAGCTAACCATTATATTTTAATATTTTAAATTATTGTCAAATTTAATTTTATTACTATGCATTTATATGCTTAGTGCCAGAGCAATTCTTTCAAAGGGGTTTTGATTCTTTTCGGGGTTTCCGAATACGATTCTTAAATGCAAATAATTAAAAATACATTAAATTTTATGAATCGCAGTTTTCTAATTTTTGAACGCCAATCCAGCCTGATTAGCTGGAGTTATCATAAAAGATGGCAGAATTCGTAGATTAAATCTTTGTTTAAATTTTAAAGAATCACATAATCGAGTCTGTCTGTAAAAATGCTGCTAAGTAGTCGATTTTCAAATAGTTTTTCAAATTTATTATCTCTTGTAGAATTTTGTATCCTTATTGATAGGTAAAATCATTCCAAAAATGTTCAGTGTGTTCGAGAAGTTTGTTTGTTTAGGCGAGATATTTATCTCAAGACCATTTCTATGAAAGTTTTTTTTCGCAACCTTTCGTAATTAACCAATTAGTCATAGAACTTAGTCGAGAGCTAAGAAACTTGGTCAACAAAATTCTGTCAGCAATAGTGCTGGAGAAAACATCGATGTTATATCGATGCAACGATGTATCGAAGTTTAAAATATCTACCCATATATCGATGTTGGCCAACAAAGATGTTTCTCCAGCACTACTAAACAACCATTTAATGAGTGCAGAAGTGCTGGAGAAATATCTCTATTGGTCAACATCGATATATAGATATTTTAAACTTCGATACATCGATGCATCGAGAAAACATCGATATTTTCTTCAGCACTAGTCAGCAAGTAAGATATTTGTTTTCCTTCAGATACAAAGAACTTGCAAAAATATTTTAGCCACTTCTCTCAAGCTCACTGCTTTTGTGAATTTATAGCAACTTTTGGCCCAATTTTTAAAGCGGCCCTGAACTAAAGCAATTTTTGTGACTAAATTGCAGCAATTTTGCTTATTAAAATGTGGTTTAGTT
Source organism: Chymomyza costata (assembly GCA_018150985.1). Taxonomy (NCBI): domain Eukaryota; kingdom Metazoa; phylum Arthropoda; class Insecta; order Diptera; family Drosophilidae; genus Chymomyza; species Chymomyza costata. The sequence goes on along the minus strand of JAECWU010000127.1, from coordinate 28,820,707 downwards.
TTTGTATTATTTAAATAAATCATGCAAAATGTATTTAATTTAATTTAGCTACTAAACTCTATGAGTATCACAAAAGCTTGGACTAAATTACTTTTACTTCTCTAGCTCGATAACGATTCATTGTTAACTAAGCCTATTATCGCATTAATTTTTGCTCTTCATCAAAACTGAATAGATTTGAATTTTGCGCTTGTGTAGCTTTTGGCTTTATTAAAGACTTTTATCAAAGTCTACGAAAGTAAAAGTAATACCTAAGCAAATCATATCAGCTATGTACTTATGTCAATCTTGCAGTTGTTATGTACAACCCGATACTCTTGTCTCATAGAACTAACGCCTTGAACGAACCCAACAGCTACTCAATCAACACGTTCCAAACAAAACGCAGACAAAGAAACCAAAAACAACTTGTATATTAACTAAAGGCGCTGAATTCTTTGGGACTGGGTACCCTGCTTGCATATTGTATGCCCGCGTTAATTACTTATTACAACAAATACAAAAAAAAAAAAAAAAAAAAAAAATACCGACACTATATGCGAGTACACTTATAAGTAACTACATATTATTTTGTGACGGCTTGTCGCATTCATATATATTTATTCAGATACATTTGTATCTTTGCTTGTCTGTGTGTGTATGTAGCTTGAACTTGTATATCAAGTAACGCGAAAAATGTTGTCTAGACCCAATCCAAATGGGCGCTTAGTCATTGGAGTGTGTGTGTATTTGTGCCTGCGTGTGTTCACTGTACTGTGCGGCTATTGAACTTCACTTACACATGGCAACAACAACAATCTAAACAACAAGAGCAACCACAAACAGATTCCAACAATAACAACAACGACAACAACTCCAGCTCATATTTTTACACACGATTGCGTATTCATCGTAGAAAGATTTAAAAATTGGTTCGCCAAAATAATAATACTCTTGAAAAATATTTAAGTACATATTTATTTTAAGAATAACAAAAAAATATATGCGAGATAGAAAGATACAGATACAGCACTTCTGATTCGAGGGATTTTTTTAAAAAAATATTAAAATGTTTCAGTATTTATTTTAGGCATTAAAAAAAAATATATGTGAGAAAGAAAGCTACAGATACAGCCTTTCCTGTACGAGGGATTTTTTTAAAAAAATATTTTAAAAATATATCTCTATGTGTTCTTAACCGTTTACGAATTGCTTTTTTTTCGTTCTTCAAACTTCTTTGACTTCTGTAAAAAAACGATTGAAAGCAAACATTTACACTTTTTTTTATTCATTCTCTTTCAAGAGAACGAATTTTTATCTTCGCTTAAGCTGTATCTGTGTTCTTTGTTTTGACCAGATCGGATGTTTTGTAGTCTCTACTAGAATTTTAAGTTAAATTACTTACTTATTACACAGACCAACATGGTTTAGTTGTTGGAAAGCTATGTGTCATTTTTGAAGTAACTTGCTGCGTAGAATCCGAATCTGGGGCCAGAATTGGCCCATCACATCAGGATCTTGAGATATTTGAGGTAATGCACGCGAAAAACTGCGTTTTTCCTACTTTTGAGGTTCATAACCTCAAAAATCTCAAGATCCTGACGTAATGGGCAAATTCTGGCCCCGGATTCGGATTCTACGCAGTAAATTACTTCGCAAATGACCATTAGCCTTCCAACAACTGACATGACCCCGGTATTTGTAGGCCTGTGTTATTATTATTATTAATTTAAATATATTTTTTGTATGACAAATTTTGAGATATTGCGAAAAAACAAATTTTTTTATTTAAAAACAGTTTTCCTCTGCTCTTCAGTTACGTTAAACCGATTTCGATTTCATTTCTAATTGTACCTACCTATATAATTTGGAAACCCATATTTTTTCGCTCAAACATTTGTTCGTATCATTCAACACTATTTACAACTTTATATTAAAAATATAAAAAATTTTTTTGAAAAAATTCTATTTTAACTATATGATATGATAGAAAAAACTTTAAAATTTTCTTTATTCAGAAATATGTTCGAGTTTGATCGATTACACAGACCAACATGGCTTAGTTGTTGGGAAGCTAAGGGTCATTTCCGAATCCGGGGCCAGAATTGGCCCATCACGTCAGGATCTTGAGATATTTGAGGTTATGTATCCGAAAAAAGGCGTTTTTCCTACTTTTGAGGTTCATAACCTCAAATGTCTCAAAATCCTGACGTGATGGCCACGGATTCGGATTCCACGCAGCGAATTACTTCGGTAATGAACCTTAGCTTGCCAACAACTGACAACGCTGGTATTTGTAGGCCTGTGTTATGAGATAAGAAATAAGTGCTCTTTTAACAAAAATCGGAAAGATTTTGGACATGTGAATATAAATTTTGAAATCGGCTGAAATTTTTTTTTTACATTTTTTGAGGTTCTACTTGAAACTTTCTTTGATTCATGAAAGTAGGATTTTGAACGTTAAAAAAAGAAATAAATGCTTATTTATTAAAATGGTAAAAATATTTTAGTATATAATGATATTTTTGAAAATTTTAAATTGACTTTAAATTTTTACTTCTTTTACTTTTTTGTACTTGAAATTTTCTTACATTCATAAATGCTTGATTTTGATCAATTACGAAATAAGACATATGTGTTCGTTTATCGAAATCTGAAAGATATTATAGAGCATGGACGTATTTTTGTAAATTTCAAGCACATTCTTAAAAAAAAATCGAAAATTTACGATTTTTTTTATTTTTAATAAAATGGGTTTTTATTAAAAATAAAAAAATAGTTTCTACAAAAATTTGTTAAGACTTGATGAAAGTTGAAGGTTGTCTTTTTTTAAACATTTCTTTATCAAATCGATTTAGTTCGTATTTTTATAGCATGTGTGGAGGCAGCTTAAAAAGTTTAAAAAATGGAAATTTGAAATAAATAAGTAAATTTAAGTATTTTTTTTTAGAAAAAGTGGTGGTTAAAAACTATTTTTTTTTTAAAGGTCCAAAGGTTTAATTTTTATGAAAAAGTAGTGGCTAAAAAATATTCGTTTTTTAAAGCCTTAAAATAATAAAAATTGGTCTGGTAGTTAATATTAAAATAAATTAAAATTAAAAACGCAAATTGAACTGGTTCAACATGTACGGAAGAACATGAAAGTAGTTAAAAAGAAATGCTTATATGCATATTATATATTTTTTTAACTAAACGTTGTGCCAAAAACATTTTTTTTTTATTTAAAACCTAGCTTAGCATAATAACAAAACCAAAGATAAATGTTTCCAAATGTATAGTTGCTTAGTTAAAAATTAAAAACTGAAATTTTCAGGAAATTACAAAATTTTGTTTTTAATATAAATCTCTTTTTAAATGTAATATTTTTTTAAAATTTATTATAATTTTTCTTAGTGTAATATTTTTATTTTTTTTTTAATTTAATATATTTTATTTTTTATTTTTTTTAAATTTAACAATTTTTATTTTTATTTTTTTTTAAATTTAATAATTTTTTTAAATTTTCAAAATAGAAGCTCCAATGCATCAACTTACTGTTTAAATGAAAGATTGTAAATTGAATAGTTTAAAAAAAAAATAAATTTTAAAAACGGAAACTTCAATTTCAAAAAATGAAGTTTTCTTCTTTTTAAGAAAATTTTTTGCGAAAATAGATACTTGAAAAGGTTATCAAGCTTGGAATGACGAATATTCTACAGACTTAACGGCATTACCAAATGATACTTAAAACTAATGCAGCCAGACTATGTAGAGTATAAAAATAAGAGCAGCTTATAAAACTGTACATATATGCATGTATGTTTAAGTGCCGCTTGAGTGTTAATGTGTGTGTGTGTGCGTTTGTGTGTGTGTGCACGTTACTCATATAACATTTGGTCATAAATTTAAACGTCATTTGACAAATATGGCGTCAACCGAAATGTCTTCGATACATGGTATGAAAACGAAACGGAATTGAAATGATTTATTTAATATGAATGTCTGCCAGTGGCCCAATAACAGCAACAATAGGAACAACAAGCACATTACCACCAACATACCAACAAACGCACACATAGATACACACGCATGCACGTGGTAATAAACATTATAATATTTTAATATAATAACAAACTTTAGACACGAAACATAACAGAACACAAAACACATAGCGTTGTCCCTACATTCCATGCCTTTCTTCGACCTGCCCCGGACAGGAAACATAGCCAGTCAAGCAACTGCTTCGGTTTCAAGCGATTCAGTCAGGCAATCCAAGCCAAGCAAACAGTCAGTCAAGTTAGGAGGCAATCCCAGCAAAAACCCAAACAATTCAACTTCTCTGGGTACGGTTGGGGTAAACCACGTTGGGAGGGGACAGACGGCGACGACGACGACGACCAAGCAAGAGTCCTGGCGTGTTTGCTTGCCATGATTATAAGGTTTAGATGGGACTATTGTTGGTGTTGTTGTTGTTATTGGTGTTTGGATTGTTGTTGCTGTTGTTGTAGTTGTTGCCATTGTTGTTCTTGGTGTTGTTATTATTGTTGCAAGGCAAACCACAAACTCAAACCACAAGGTGCTCACACAACACTCAGCCAAGGCTTAAGGCAACTTGTTACCTTGTTTTGAGATACATTATGAGATACATGTGAACTTTGTAGATACATTTCTATATATATAGCAGTAGCTAAGCGTTAGGGATAAAGCAATGATTGAATATCATTGTTGTTGAATCAATATCAAAAGCCAATGCTAAGCAAAAAAAAAAAAAAAAAAAGCAACAACTATTTTTGGAATATCAAATAGTGCTATAAGAACCAGTAGAGAACTATTGATGGGTTTTGTGACACCTTAAATATAGGTTTCGAATTCTTTTAGATGTAGCTGGCACACTAAAAGCTAGCTCTTGAGCTAAAAACGACTCTTTCCATTAGACTCTTTAAAGATAAACTTTTACATTTTTCTTTTATTTTTTCTTTACAATAAATAATCAAATTCAGCTGAAGTCGTCGACATTGTTATGCTAAGTATCTACTAGTTGCTTATTTCTTGATTGCGGTTTGTTTTTGGGTTCTTCGTAGCGATTGCCATAAATCATGCTGACAAACTGCCAAAACTGCAGACTGCAGTCAAAGCCCTGCACCCACCCCATCCCCCATACCGAAAAAGGGGAAACATCTTAAAAAGAAACATAATATATTGTTGCAGGTGAACTTAAGTCAAGACTTTGCAGCACAGTTTTTCTGCTCCTCGACTATATTTACATAGCAGTTATTTTTTGTCATAATATTTTTGCATATATTATAATTTCGAAGAAAGAATAAAGCAAAACAATGGTATCTAGATGCATGCAAAGGATATTTAATAGAAATGTGACGCGTCAGATGCGATAAACTTGCAATATTTTTTTCAATTTTATTTTTTAGATACTTTATTTTTATTTTTTTGTTTAAAGTGTCAGACAAAGTCGATGAAATGCTTTAGTCAGTCTATATGGCAAAGTATCTTGCTTTTTTTTTTGGAAGCTGTTGTATCTAACTTGTATTTTCTTTTTGTAGCTTGCGGTGTTGTTGCATGCAACTACACGCCCTGTTCCCAGACAATGCGACAATTTGACGCGTAAAAAGAAAACAACAACAACAACAGTAGCAAAAAAAATAAAATAATCAACAACAAAAACAAGACAAGAGCAAGTCAAGTTAATGTTAAGCAGACAACAAGATACAGCCTGGGAGACCGTGCGCTCATCCTTATCAGCGTGAGCCCAGCAAAAGTATCTTTGGCCAAGTACGAAAAGTGCGCAAAGTACTACGAGTATCTTCAAGTGTAATGAGGCGCGACAGCAAAGCGCCAACACACGTACGCACACACACATAGCGAGGGTAGTTTAATAAGTTAGCGAATTTTTGAATTTTCCGCTTAGTTACCTTGAATTATTATGGTTTAGTTTGTGTTTACAAAAAGTGAATGGAAATGAGTTTCGAGTAGTCCTCGAACCTCATAGGAAAAGATAGGGTAGGTTGGATAGTTTGATAGGTTAGGATAGGATAGGATAGGAAGGAGCCTTATGCTAGGATATGATAGGGTAGGTTTGATAGAATAGGATAGGAAAGACAGGAAACGATAGGATACTATGCGATGGAATACGATAGGATGCGACAAGACGCAAAAGTCTACGTTACTATAGGATAGAATACGATAGAATAAGAAGGAAAAGGATAAGATGGGATAGGATAGGACAAGATAGGAAATAATAAGAAAGCAGAAGATGGGATAAGATAGAATAGGATAGGAAAGGATAGGAAAGAAAAGAGCGTTATAGGGCAGGATAGGGCAGGTATGATAGGATATAATAGAAAAGGCAGGAAACGATAGGATACTATAAGATAGGTTGCGATTATATAGGACAAGAAAGGATAGGATGGGATAAATAATATAGGGGAGACGTTAGGATAGGATAGGATGGAAAAGATAACAAAGGATATGTTAGGATAGGAGAGGATAGGATAGGATATAATAGAAAAGGATAAGATAGAGAAGAATAGGGTAAAGCGGGACAGGATAGGAACATGAATGGATACGATTGGATATGATACAATAGGATATGGTATGATACGACAAGATACAATATGACACTACAAGGTATGAAAGTCAAATATTGAATACGATAGGACTCGACAAGATATAAATTGATAAAATAGACTAAACGACGAAAGGATGGCATATATAACGTAAGGTAGGATAGGATAGGATACAAAAGGATAAGAAAGAAAAGGATTGGATGGGATACATAACAAAGGATAGGATAGGGTAGGATTGGAGAAGATAAGATAGGATATGCCAGGATAGGAATGGATAGGATTGGATTGGATAGCATATGCTAGGATATGATAAAAAAGAAAACGATAAGGCAACAATAGGATACAAAATGGTACGATAGAATATGACCATATACACTAAAAGATATGAAAGGCGATGCTAAAGTACGATAGGATAATATAATGTTACGATAAAATAAGATAAGCTAGAGAAATATAGTATACGATAGGAAAGGTTACGAAACGATAGGATACAACAAGGTACAAAAAGATACAATGTAAATCGATAAAATACGATAGGATACAATTAGATGCAGTACAAAAAGATAAGGATAAGATACGAAAGACTGCGATACGTTAAAAAACACTAGGATGGGATACAAAAAGACAGAATACAAGAAGGTGGCATACAAAATGGAATGGAATCGATAGAATAGTGTGGGATAGAGTAAGCTTGAAAAGTACTATAGAGTGATCCAAACGTCCAAAGTAGAGAATAGAAATTAGTGAGGTGGCTGAGGCTGTACGAAATCGAAATATGAATCTAACCAAAAAATAGTCAAGCAGTGGACATTGCACAACGTGCAATAAAAAAGAACAAGGTGGATGCGTTGTTTTTTTTTGGATACATGTGGTATTATTGACATCGTTTATTAAGAAATGTTGGACAGAGGTGAAACTGATTTGAGGGAAAACGAAAATTTAACGCATTTTGCAAAGGACAAACAGATCTTAGTCGTTATGGCCAAAAACCTTTAAATTGGCTTACGAACTGCTGCCGCATTCAGCGTTTGCTCCAGATTAATAACAACAAATTGCTTTACGGTAAAAGATTTGGTCTGAGTCGAGGTCATTACTGAAAAGATTATATTTTTGAGAAGCTTGAGCTAAACCCAAGAGTTACCTTAGTGAAGACTGTCATCTTTTACTTTTCAGCTTTTGAAGTGACAAACTTATGAAGCTGCCCTCGTACAATAAGCCAACATCCTTCTGTCTTAGTCTCTTTATTTTTGCGTCTTTCTTTTTGCTTTTTCAATTTAGTCGCATCGTCTCATTTGCTTTTCACTTTAGAGCTCGCATCACTTTTCAGTTGTATTTCAATTTCTTGTACGTTGTTTTTTTTTTCTTTTTCACAATGCTTTTTCACTTTTTCAGTTTTTCCTTCATTTTTTTTTTTGGCTTACCTCGCGACGCGTTGATAACGCACAAAATCAATAAGTAATAAGATAACAGTAACCCCAAACAACAACGGTAAACGTGTGAGGCATGTGTGTGCGAGTATGCGTGTGTGTAAGGTATTTGCTTCTGATAAGCCGACCAAAAATCCAAAATTCAAGAAATATTCTTTTGCTGTCGTTCAGTTTCAATATAACAAACGAAGTATCTGTTTGTGTGATTTCTACTGAGAAAGAAGGAGTGGCGGGAAGAAAGGACGGCGGGGAATTAGGGTGGAGCACAGTGGTACCATCATGCAGTTTCAAAGCTCAAGCTTAATTTTATAGATACACGGGGCTGTCTTGGAAAGCTCGCTTGAAGATTGTAATAAGGCTTAAAGATTGTTAATTCGTATATACTTTGTCTACTGAAAAACGTTTCGACCAGGACCAGTGATTGTTAAGAAGAACTTGCTTTGAGATGGAAATTCAATTGAAAAAGTTAAAACTACTTAACCTAAAGATTTTGACAAGATCACTTTTTGCAGCTCAGTTATCAGAACCGAACATATCTAAGAGGTTTTTCATGTCAATATGTTAGGAAAAAAATGGTATGTGTAAAGACAAGGTTAACCACCACTGTACACTTGACAACAATATTTTATACGAACTACTCTAGAGAGCTATTTACGCTAAGTTTTTGAGATTACCTAATCAAGGTTTTCTAAATAATTTCGGTTGAAGTGAGGTGAAGTGAAGTGAATCGCCTCAGACATGCCCTTCTTATTCGAACTTCAATATTTGAAAATTTGAGTTCTTATCTCTCTTCTAAAATACGCCTCGAACTACTGCTTAGCGCTGAGAATGCCCAAATCTTACAGATCGAACCACAATGATCCAAAAAATCCAACAAATAACTTTCTTCCAAATTTATTCTAAAGTCTTCCTTGGTTAACTAGTTTAGCTCTGGCAACACCCTACTCTTCTGGTTTAAACCAAACTATACTAAAAAGTCGAATTTTCATCTTTCTGCTCAAGATGTTTTAAACTCAACTTTGAGAATCTTCAATACATCCAGATATGCAGCTTTCTATCAAAGTTGTTCTAAGCTCAAATTTGGTCAACTAGCTTAGCTCTGAGAATGTCTTTCGCCTCGAAGCACCATATTCCGAAAAATCAAACATTGCTTTCTTCCAAAGCTGTTCCAACGTCTACATTGTTCAACTACTTTGGCTATGATTAATTTATTTGAGCACCTTCCCAACCACTGTTCCAGTGTTTATCCAGTTTCGATTGCAATATGGCAAACACATTGCAACGTTTTGCCCCTTACTCTGCAGTTGGAGCACCTAAGTGGATATATGTGCACGTTGTCATTGCCATCGCCATCGTCGCCATCGTCATCGTCATTATCATCAGCATTGATTGTGAGCATTGTACAATAGTTGCCATTTAAGTACCCGCTCCGATATCCATCCCGCTGTCCAATTTGTATTGCTCTTTGCTGTTCAATTGCACGCTTACCTTTTGAGTGTTGGTTGTCAATGTGCACTGCTCGATGCTCGGCATACTTGAGTTTTCGATGCTTGGTATGTGTACTACTCGATGCTTTTTCCATGTTCACAACGCTCGAGTTATCAATGATATTTGCCATTGCTGATGAGTGCGTTGCCTCCTACTTGGTGTTGTCGTTCTGTTGGCATTGATTATGGGTTCGCTTTTTGGGAAACCAAGAGTCTCCGGGTATCGGCGGCGTCACATTTTGTTTACCCAATACAACCGCCGCACATTTTGTAAAATCATATTGTCTGTTTGCACACTCTTGGGCGGCTATCTTGTGCTTGATAAGCGCGTTATATGCTCAATAATCGAAACGAAACCCAACCCAACCCAACTGAACTCAAACCCTACCCAAAATTGTATCCGAACATAGTGAAGCCAATTTGAAACCTTGCAATACTTGAACTCTGCATTGGGTTCTTGAAGTCGTTGTCGTCGTTGTCGCCTCTTGCATTTTGTTGCAAAGGTAAATAACATTTTATTTACTTTGTATGAATATTTGTTTTTGTTGGCGCAAAATTCACAGAAATCGCTATCGTTGCTATGACTATAGATACAGCTACAGATACAAAGATACAGGGTCTTGCATAAAGCGTATCTGAACTTAACATTTCAGTAGGCAGTATTCTTAGTGAAGTATTTTGCTACGCGACGCTTTTGCGCGACTCCAAAAGCTAAATCAAGTCTACTGAGTATACATTGCCTTGGGGGTCACTGCTACTAGCTATATGTCTTCCAAGTTAGGCCTAAAAAGTTACTAATCATACCGTGACAAAGTACATTTATCTATTTTTTATGCAACTGGTTAGCCAAAACATTGTCACACTATTAACACGCTTCGTCGTATTGACGACGCACAATTTTTGAAATATTTTTTGATGTTTGCGCGGATTTGCAGTACAATTTTAGTTGTCAATAAGCTGCTGAGTAGTGCACATGGATGCTCCAAATTTCGTCGTCGATTCGACGAAGAGTAAACAAAGCGCATATAACATAAGAACAAACAGCTAGGTTTCAAATTTTGATGCATTGGTTACTGGCTGGTTTTAATGAGAAAATACTGCAGAGTTATTGTCAAAGTTTGTAACTAGCTAACGAAAGACCCTGTACACTAAATATGAGCAAAGTAATGCATTTATGATTTGTTTTATATGTATTATTTGCTTTCTCATTTGTGTTGTTGCGTTTCCTTCTCACCTTTTTGTAATATGCTTTGACTGAGCATATATATAAAATATTTACAACTAATTAACTAAAGCAAACAAATCAATAAATTAGCACACAATAAATGCATTTTTAAGCAACTAAACAATAAGTTTTAAGGCTCAAATCCCTAGAAACCACAAGACTTAAGTTAAACTTGTTTTGTTTGGGTGTAGGGGTTTATTTAAGGCACTTGGTTCTGGCATAAATCATTGAACAGCCATTAACAAATTAGTAACTCAGACCAGCCATGACACCCACAACAAAAGCAGTACTTCTGAATACTACTGAATTCCAAACTCTCGGAAACGCGCCCTAAAGTATTTTTTTTTATGCTATGCTCTTTTATTTGTTTTTGTTCTCTCGGTTTGACAACTCGAAATCTGTTCAATATTTAATTGCAATGAGCATCTAACGAATTTGTCATGCGTACAATGTCATTGAATTTGATTGCTTTGGACTTGGTTCAAATGTTGTGGATAGTAACATATATATCACTCTGTTACTGAAAAGCTACTAAATCATTGTTGCATTTATTAAATATTAAAACATTCGAATAAAAGTAATTGCCACTCGCACCGACACACACGCAGATACACAGAGTAGCTCACAGATACTTTTAGCTATTGTCTATTTTTCCTTTTTTTTTTTTTAATAGTCTGGCAAATCTTTTTACTCCATCTGTCGCTTCAGCTTGTTACACTTAAATGCGCTTTAGTTGGAAAATATGTTGGATTTTTCAATACACTTGCATGAAACGGGCATATCTTCAAAGTTGAAACGTTTTGAAATGTTTCTATTATTAGCAGTAGCGCCTATGACTAAGTTACTTCAAGTTATACGGAGAGTGTGTGTGTCTGTTGATGCCAACATATATATGAAACTCTTATCTAGCACAACAGCAAATAGTGTGTTGAAATATTAAATATCGAAATACTTTATCAAAGTGCTGTCAAATAGGCATACAGTTGAAAGATACAAATTGATTTGTGAAACGAATTTAAAGCTTTTTTAAGCTTTAAATGCAAAATTGTTTTTGTTTCATTCAAACTGCAGCTATATAAATATAAAGCTAAGGCAAAAAACTTGAACAAACAAACTGTTTTTCATAAAGTGCTCCAAAGCAATATAAAGAATTTTTTGTATTTAAATAAAAATATTATTTCTATATGACAAATATCACATTTCTATTTTAGCCCAGCCTGCCATATTGTTTTGGTAATAATTGCTGGCTATTTATTTGTAAAAGAGCTGATTAATGTAAGAAAATATACAAAAATAAAAATAAATAAATACTTCAAATTTATGAGCGCCTTTGAAAAGATATTTGCTTAAGCTTATTAAAGAAAATACTTAAAAAAGCAATAAAAAAATATTTGAAAAATATTCAATTAAATGCAGCTTAACACCAAAAGATACAAAAAAAAAAAAAATGAATTATGATATTTAAGCCAATAAGTTCTTTTGGGCTTCAAAAAAACAGAGACCTAAAAATCTAAAAAAAACCAAAATCTCTAGCTTGATGTTGAAAACAAAATTCTTGCAGTAGAAGTGCTAAAAAATCAAAAGTCGAATTTTTTGAATTGGTTTTCCATTTTTTTGCTTTAAAAAAAAAATTTTAAATAATTTATTTTTAAAAAATACAATTGAAAAATATAAAACAAATAAAAACAAATTTTTAAATAAATTATTTTTAAAAATACAATTGAAAAATAAAAAAAAAATAAAAATTATAAATATCTAAATAAAATAAATAATATAAGTAATATAAATAATATAAATAGTATAAATAATATATATAATAGTAATAATATAAATAATATAAATAATATAAATAATATAAATAATATAAATAATATAAATAATATAAATAATATAAATAATATAAATAATATAAATAATATAAATAATATAAATAATATAAATAAAAATTTGTTAAATAAAATTATAAAATAAATAAAAAATTTTTTAAAAAAAGAAAAAATGTATTTTTTATTTGTGAAGTTAAATTTTGATCTGTAAATTTTATTATTATATATAAAAATTTAAAAAAATTGTTCTTAATTTTATAAAAAAATACACTTGAAAAAATAAAAATAATTAAAGAAAATTTTTTTTTTTTTTTAATTTTTTTTTTTTTAATTTTATTATTTTTAATTGTAAATTTTTCTTAATTGTATTTTTTGTTTATATCATATTTTAACTTGGTATGTAGTATATTTGTGAATCTCGCTGCTTATGCTTTTAAATTTGTAGTAGTTTTAGAATTTGTTTATTTAACTTTTTCTCAATAAATAAAATACAAATTTTGGACAATATTTGTACATACTTGCAAGATTTTATTAAAAACTCTTAAAATAAAATTTAAACGTAAACTATACAAGTTGGTTATTAAATACATGATTCCTGCGAAACAAAAAACCAAAAAAATTTCAAAGAATATAATTTATATTAATTTTTTTTTATGCGGTATACTGCTAAGCATTATCATGCATAGACTTAATCAAAAATAAAGGCAAAAATGTAAGTTTACCTCATGATTCAACAATTAGAAGGTTATGCATACGTTATTTGCGTCTCTCTCAAATAGAGAGCACTGGTTCAAACTTTTGAATGGTAACTATATGAAATAGTGAACCAATTTAGATCAAGCTGCACATAAATATGCGCACTAATATGAAATGCACATAAATAAAAGCTAAACATTTTTTTAAATTTTTTATTATTTAAAATTAATTTCTGCTTTGTTTTTTTTTAAACTAAACATTTGTGTGAAGTTTCAACAAAATTTGTGCACTATTTCATATATTTAGCTTCCAAACGAAAACTGAACCAGAGTTGTCTCTTCTTTGCTTCACCTTTAAAAAATCGTTGCATCATGGAACTGAACCACTTAAACGCATCCAGTAAAAAACCTTGGACTAAGAGCGCAAAGGCTTTAAGTTATTTACTATGCTCACCTAGCACCATCACCCAGAGCTGGAAATATCTTGTCTGAAGGACTGATTTTTATATTAATAGATACTTTTAACTCAATGAAAAGAAGAACTGCCAGACCTGAACTACTTTGACCTGTGAAGTACAAGAAAAATGTTTTGGGCTTATAAAGTTCCCTCAAATTTTACACGTTTTAATACGTTTTAGGCAGCTCGACTTAAATTTGGCTGATTTAGGATTTGTGGATTTCTAAAAGTTGAGTCTTTAAGTAGGGCTGCACTTTAAGATACATATTTATCTACGCTATAAAGCACATTTTTGAGTATGTAAGACGCAGCGTTTCAAAACTACGCTCAAATACAATTTACTCAAGCTTGCTTTTATAATATTATGTAAGAGTATTCCATGTTGTAGTAACTGCTCAAATATGTACAATTTGAACTATGCACACTGCTGGCTGGGTCATAGGATATGCGAGGATACGGACACTCACGATGCCTGGAAGCCAGCTGACAACAAGAACACCCGAAAGATTCGGGCGAGTGAGCAGTAGCAGTAAAGTAGGAGCTGCCTGCCAACAACCAGTTGAGACTCAGTGCCGGAGCTGCTGTCCTGCCTTGTCAAGGACCCAGCTCTCCCTTGTTGGCCTACCCTCCGCTAGCTCTCTTTCATGCTGCCACTGTCTGCTGTTTTGACTGTGACACTGGCGCTCTCTCTGGCTGGCTGTGCGTGTCTTTTATCTATTGTCCTTTTAATTTCAATTCTCATGTGGGTTTTACGCTTAGTGCACATTATTCATTTATGTTTTCTCTGTGTGTAGCTGTGTGTAGCTGTGTGTGTCTGTGCTTGTATCTGTGTAAGTGCCCGGCTGTTTTTATTTTATTTCATTTTTTTTTTTCACTTTTTTGTGAACACTTATACATACGTAGAGCATGTGCGAGGGTCCGTACATGCGTAAATATATGTATTGTATATTTTTTATTGTTTTTGTTTTTATTTTTACCGCTACCACTGATCGCTAATCTTATGTTAATTTATCACACACACACACATAAGTAAAGTACTGCGTGCAGTGCGTAAAACACGCAGCTCCTAAAGCTACAGACCGAGTTACCCGGCTCATTTATCATAGAGAGGCGACGCCAGCGTCAACGTCAACGTCAGCGCCAACCTCAACGCCAACGCCAATGCCACACCCCAAATGCTTTACATACAACTAGCTACAGAAAACCCCCCTCTCTTACCACACACAGATACACACACACATACCATACACACGCATACATTGAAACTAAAAGTTTTGGCAAGAAGAAAGAATTCATTTACATATGGCAACGATTTATATGGCTAGACGCCCCGGGAACCCGGACGACTGTCATGCAAATTCGTATAATAGCTCAGATTTTGCAGTTGAAAGTAGTTTCTAAAATTGACAAATTTTTATTCTCATTTTCTCTTTATCTGTCACTCCCTTTGTGGCTTTGATGCCATCTTGGCCATTTAATGTAATTAACCAAGTGACCATGACCTTGGTTAGCAGCATGACTAAGTGTGTGTGTGTGGATTATATCATCTGGGTAAGGATTAAAAATGAAATGCCAACCGTTTTCTTCTTGACTGTGACACTAAACCGTGATCTTTTAATAGAGATCTAGTTTATTCCTTCGACAGCTTTCTGTCTAGAGCTTCTGCAGCCGAACCTTCTTCGACTAACCCAGGATTATATCATCTGGATTAGCAATATTTTCGGCCCAATCGTTTTCTTTTTGACTGGAGGTCGAGTTTACCCCTTCGACAGCTTCCTGGCTAGAGCTTCTGCAGCCAAGCCATGGCTGTTGATCTGCTTAACATTGTCTATGTCTTCATAGCGCTAATATTATTCATGAATGCGGTCAAAGATGTTTTCGGAGCATTTTTCAACCCACTGCTTCATCTTCTTTTGACTCAAGTATGTTTTATCTATTCCTATGTGTTAAATAAAAACTATTCGATTAACCGATTGTATTGACTACAGAATTCTTGATATTTTTAGATTTTGGAATTTAAGCCATAAAAATAACTAACTTTCCAATGCAGCTGAGTTTGGAGTCGCTAAATCCCAATGCTAGTTCCATAAAAGTCCAGCACGTCAGCAATCTGACATAACCTTTAAATGCTCCACAAATTTTTTGCTCCGATACGCTTGTTCGGCAAAGTTTTTTACATGTTTTCGGTACGCGAAATCTGAATCCGAGTTCATAAAACCTCAGCACCTTAGGTTTCTGAGAAAGCTCAAAAATAACTAGTTTTTTCAGGTTATGTCCGCATATTGAAGTGCTTTGTTTTTTGGGAAAAATTTGTTTTTTTATTGTAGCTGTGTTATAAGGTCTTAAAACAGCGCATTAAACATACTTTTCGATTCCGGATGTTCGACCATATTTTCGATATGTTTTCGGTGTCGCCAAATCCAAGTTAAAGAATTGCAGCACGTCAGAGTTCTGTGATAATTTAAAAATAAATTGTTTTATGAGGGTATAGGGACTCTTATTATCTGAAGTTTAAATTTTTCGAAAAATACATTTTTTTTTCGTTACAAAATACAATTTTGAACCAAAAACGTTTTTTTGACCGATTGGTCAAAAATATTGTCAACCGACTTTGACCAAATTTTGTGCACTGCTTGGGTACTCTAAAATACTTCTTATTGCCAAATTTGGTCACAATATCTTCACAAAGAAACGAAACACAACGAATTTTTTACACAAAACGTTTTTTTGACCGATTGGTCCTATGGGAGCTATATGATATAGTCGACCGATTTTGACCAAATTTGGTACATTGCTTGGGAACTAAAAAACTTCCGAGTGCCAAATTTGGTTATGATATCTTCATAAACAAACGAATTATCCATCTAAAACTTTTGGTTTTTTTCGAGGTCCTCTGAAACACCCCTATGGGAGCCATATAATATAACCCCGATATCGAAAAAATAAATTAAACTTGTCTCCCCTGACATACCATCTCTGAGATCTAGGGGTTCATACGGACGGACAGACGGACATGGGTATATTGACTTTTCTAGTCTCCCTGATCATACTTTGGGGTGTCTCCTTCTATATGTTACATACATTTACGTACGGCTGACACAAACTTAATATACCCTTTGTACCATACGGTACAAGGAAGTGCTGGAGAAAATATTGATGATCGAAGCTTAAAATCTCTATATATCGATGTTGGCCAACAGAGATTTTTCTCCAGCACTACTAAACACCCATTTGATGAGTGCAGAAGTGCTGCAGAAACATCTCTGTTGGCCAACATCGATATATAGAGATTTTAAACTTCGATCATCGATGTTTTCTCCAGCACTAGTACAAGGTATAAAAATATTTCAATGCCAATTAAGACAATCTCTAGTTTTTTTTTTAATTTTACGCATTTATTTTATTATATTTTTTATTTTTTTATTTGTTTGTTTTAAATTTTTTAAAATTTTTTTTTTATTTTTATATATTTTTTTTTTTATTTTTTATTTTTTTTTTATATTTTTTTATATAATTTTTTTTTTTTATGTTATATTTTATATTTTTGTATTCCTTTCAATTGAGTTTTTGAGTTTACTTTCCTTTGGTTACACAACGACAATACACATAAAATTTTAATTCATAGCCTTAAAAAATGTTTCTGTTTCAGCTGTAAAGATTTTTATATCTAACGCTGTTAATTTTAGTGGCTAGCTTTAAACATGTTATAAAAATAAAGCAAATTGTTAAACTTAAACTTATAACATATTATAAAAACAAAGCAAATTGTTAAACTTAAACTCATTTTTATATTATTGTATTTTTTTATATTTTTTTTAATATTGTATTTTTTATATTTTTTTTATAATTTTTTTTAAAATTATTTTTTATATATTTTTTGCTTTTATAAACACACCAAAAAATAGTTTTAATTTTTTCCGAACAAAATTTTCTTATACGTATATACGCAAACAATTTTTAAACTTTAATTAAAGCTATAAAAATTTGCATTAAACGTTGCTTACATTATTTATAAATTTTTTAAGTATGCAAAAAATGTTAAAATCGTAAAAAAATTAAAATATTTTGTTTACTATGTTAATTATGATATTTTATAGTATTTTTATTGGCTACCAGTTTTTATAAACTGTCTTGTTGAGAATTTTTGTATTTTTTTTTACCAGTGACATATTTAAATAACAAATGAGTAATTACAATTTGATTTTATGGCTTAATTTAATGGCTTAATTTTTTCTGCCTGCTCTTTGCCGCCTATTCATGGCCCTGCTTATAGAGTATCAAGGGTTTACTGGCTTATATAAAGACTTATTTTTATGCAGCTTTTTGCTATTTTATGGTTTAGATTTCGTAAAACATGTTGAGCTTTAGAGATGAAATGAATATTCGGCAACTATTCGTTATGAATTATTCGTATGGGTATTCGCATATAATTTCTAGATGCTGTATTTACCAGCAAATAGTTTATATTTTGAGTACAATTTTTTTCTCTTTTGTATTATATCAAAGTATTTGATTAGATAAAGCTTAAACTTTGGTATCGAACGAAATAAGTTGATTCTTCGTAATTGTCAATGAATTAATTTTTAAATAAAAGCAGAAGAAGGAGAATGTTACTCTCTTCTTCGACTTTAAGTAGTACTTAGGTATATACCAAAATGATCATCAACTCCGAAGAGGGTATCAATATAGGCAATTCCGTCCGTCCGTATAAATTTCATTTCAGTATTTTCATCTGATTTTCTAAATTCCAGAAGATTTTGCTGTGGCTTAGACAGTGACAGTACATATCCACATAAAGTCACTTAAAATCGTTTCTTGGGTCTGTCTGCATCGTGTGATAAAATTTTTTCTCTCTAGGTCTTATGCGCTTCGAGATCTCTGCTATCATAAAGATCATGACTAGTTTGAAGAGATGATTATTTTGTAAAAAATACGCCTGTCTTTTTATGGTTCTCGTACATGCATTTGGATGCACTTAAAATATTATTTAAGTCTTTGAGTATCGGTTGGCTTGGGGAGAAGAATCTAAATTTCAGGTAAAGCGTGATGCATAAAAAATGCTACAAAAATGAAAAAAAAAAAAAATGTTGGCCACAAGTTATGCCTTTATTAAAAGTTTAATAGTTCATATTACTCATATTAAAAGAGTAGCTTGAATTCGTCATTATTTCAATGGTACAATTTTTTTTTTGCTATTCGTTTATAAACTTTGGTATATCAAATTTATTAATACATATTTTACGCTCTTATTTAATGAGTGTGGGCAAGTGAGGGGGCCGTTCGTGCTTCTGTATGGCAGTTTTCTGAAAAGCTTGTATGAAATCAATTAAAACTTTTAATTGCCAGATTTAAGTGGAAATTTTTTCCGGCGCCCCTAAAACCCTTATTCATGCTAGCTTGGTGTAAACCTTTTGTTGTTGACTACGATGATGAGATGATGATGATGATTTGGATGTCAAACTTGTTCATAATAGTTATAATATACTGCTACTGACACAATTCAAAAATCTAAGCTATTCCCCAAAAATCAGAACATACGAGTATGTGTGTAAATCAAAGGGAAAAGTTTGTTGAAACAGCGTCCTGAAGTTGACGATGATATGAAAGGCTGCAGGATTGCATAATTAAATTAACGCAAAATGAAAACAACGTAGGGCGGAGAGCAAATAATAATAAATTTCCTTAACTAAATTATTAAAATGATGCGCCAGAGATTGGCATGAAACTCGGCATACCAAAAAGAAGTGCCATAAGTTCTAGCTGGCATATATAAATATTTTATTTGCTTTGAGTTTCTGAAGTAAAAAGCAACAAACAAAACATAAAACATAAAATAAAAACATAAAAAAAAAAACAAAACAAACAAAAACAATGTCAGAAGAAACTCTTAAATAATAATAAGAACCGGGAACCGCAAAAGTAATTCAAAAACTTGACGTTGATATTTTATATTGGCCACAAAAGTTGGACAACACAAACCTGTGCAGCAAACTGAGAACAGAGAACCAGAGATGAGGACAGACAGACACATATAAAATGCATAGCTAACCGAACAATTAAAAGCTTAAGTCTGAAAGCTAACACAATGACGTCACAAAACAAAAAAAAATGCATAAAACTTAACTGGACATTTCTTGTTTTTGTCAGGGATTAGATGAAAATATGAAAAGACAATGAGCCAATTTAGTACAACTTGGAGCAGCTGCGTCACTCTGTTTTTTGACCAAATAAAACTAACTACTAAATAGTAACTTGTATTAGTTGGAGGGGATACTCAGGATGCTCAGGAAGAGAGCAAGCTAGCTCTACATGATTTGTGCTGCGTCTTCTATGGGAATTATGATGGAAAAACGGCTCGGAATAGGTATGCCTTGGCTAAGTTTCTACAACAGCCTGGAGATTCACATAGCCACATGCTTGATACAGAGTGTTCCTCCACTTGGGATGTGATCCTGTAATTTGTTTATTCAGGGAGTTCTGTTATCGAATACAAAAGTTAATACCAAGAGCATTGGAACCTCTTATTGGGCTATGACCTGATTGAAAATATGTAGATTCTCCGAGCATTCCTCCAGGTGCCTCTGTTTCGTACACGACTACTCCATATAGTCATACCAATAGCTGCCGGCACAGTATTCCCCCTGTCTTAGTTTTTACAACAGCCTGGAGATACTCCGCTGAACCACATGCTTGATTCAGAGCTTTCCCTCAGGCAGTTCTGCTTCATACACGCCTACTCCATATTGTCATACCAATAGGTGCAGACACAGTATTCCCCCTGTCTCTGAGATTCTCCGCTGAACCACAGATGTAGTGTTCCTACTCTACATTATCATACCAAAAGAAGCTGGTACGCGCACATTCTGATCCTTTCAAAAGAAGAGACAGTACGCTCCTTGGCTGAGTTTCTACAACAGCCTGTAGATTTCTCTCAGAAGATTCTTTATTCAACCCAAGTACTACATCATTGTTCTCAAAGCCCTCATGAAAAGCGTCGTTCCATTAAATGTGGTAGCTTATGACCACATGTCAAAGGCCAAAGATCTTACTTAAAACTTTAATCTCAAAGACGTCTCTTCTCAAAGTCTCTTGATAAATTCTTGCGGCGATGAAGAGATTTTTAACCACGAATTGTTTGCTGAGACTCAAGTTCGCTGTTTGATTCTCATGCTGACCACCCAATTTCCTTGGTTCGACAAAAAATGTACCTATCATTTGCCTGTAAGCTATCATTGCAATGATAAGAAGATTGTAGAGGATGGGTTGTCTCCAACACATCATCTCTACTGAAACAACAAAGTATGATACTGAGGCATTTAAACAATCCTCAAAAGGATATCAAAAGCTGTTTATCTTATCGCGAACTAACCGAATTCTGAAGCTCCTGCTAGCAGAAAGGCTTCCCTATTCGGTAGTCAAGGAATCTTGATGCACGCTTTCTTCAGGCTAGAATTATCTCCTATAATTAAATTCATCGCTGAAATCTAGAGGCAGTAGCAGGCGCATTAGATGCCAAGGAACTCACTGCACTTTACTCCACATAATTATTATTAATATTATTGCGAAATAAATGCAAGATTTCGATTATCTATGCGTGGAACGTTTTCAAGCTCAGACATGTTTCTTTTCTTCATAGCGCTTTTCGATTATTGTGTTCATCTTGAGTTAAGACTGTATCTCATTTCTTTTTTAAACTACCTTTCTTCGTCATCTCAAACTAATAAGCACTACAATAGACTTTACTAAATATTTTCCAAATTCTCAACGAAAATTGTACAAAAATTGGTATCTTTAAATTTTGAAGATAATATGCGTACCATAGCTGTGAGGCAACTGTGTCAATGGTTTATTATAAACAAGTTTTATCTTGTTAACAATTGACGACTAGCTTAAAGCTCTAAAACTCATTAACAAAAAAAATATATTGACCGTAAAGCCATTAAGTTTCATAATAAAATTTTATTTTAACTAGCTGACTAGATAAACATATTTATGTTGATCATTATGACACGTAAATTATGGACGAGCCTAACATGAACTGACAGAAAATAAAAAGATAATTAAAAATTCAGAGACATCTTCAAAAAGATTGAGTTATCGCTTAATGCTGTTTAGGCACGTCTTTGTTTCTTTTGTTTTAATTTTATATTTTACAACAATTAACTTTAAATTAAAAATATGACAACATAATTAACTCAAACCATTGTTTTAGTTTTAACGTTAATCGTTTATAAATATTTTTATCGTAAATCGTGCATTCAAAAAAAATTTAGCATAATTAGTTTGACAACTTGTAAAGTTTACAAATCAGATTAAATAAATCTGGTCTGAAATTTTGAAAGTGATGTCTTCTGCGCGTTTTTAAGCGGAAGTATATAGTTATAATAATTTTAACTCAACATGGTATGATAAGCTACAATTTTTTATGAATGTTGGCTCAGAAATTAGTCAAAAGATGAAAGCAAGGTGACTAAAATTGTTTTTTCTTTTAAGCACATCATCTGAAGATTTGAGATTTTCATGTAGGTTTTTCTTATGTAATCGGAAATTGGAACAATGATGATGGTTTTGCTGACAGCCCTACTTCCAAAACAAAACTTATTACCAAGTGCTTTAATTGGGTCTCACCGGACATGGCGACTATTTACCTGCCCATGAGGGATAGGCTTCTTGAACTCAGGCACTTCTTGAGTCCATTCAGTAAGCCCATTCACTTGCTAGCATTTTCAATTTATCTTAAACAGAATCTTAGAATCAGGCATGGTCTTACTAAGAATGCCGCGTCAGTCTACAATCATCTCTATGTCAATACGTTGCCAGTCTAAAGGGATTACTGCACTGTTGGTTGGGGAACTTTCTTTAACCAATTTAATTTGTTGAAATCGAAGAGTTACTTGAAATTGTGTTTAAATCTACTTTCTTCTCTTCGTAGCTTTTCAGTATACAATGTCTTCTTAACTGCATGGGATACGCTTAGATATCTTCTCTTCTCTTTACAGCTCTTCAGTCTACAATGTCCACTTGGTGAAGCTCTAGGGAGGTCCTTTCACCTCTGTACATTTTTCTTGTACCTATTTATTGATAGTTATAAAATTTGAAGTGTAACTTGGAAGTTCGTTTGTATCTCCTGTCTACACTCTTTTGGGAGATTGTCTTGAATGTATACATAAAAGTTATTGAAATCGAGGAGTTATATGGAATATGTTCAGATGTCTTTTCTTTTTTTAGTTCAGACGACAATGTGCACTTTGTAAAAACTTCACTAGTTTAAGGGAGTTCTTGCACTTTGAGAGGTTTTTTGAAACTATATAAAATATGATAATCGAAGAGTTGCTTGGAAATTTTTGTATAGATCTCTTTTCTTCTCTTAGTAGAACTTTAGTCTACAATGTACACTTTGTAAATGCGTTACTAGTCTAAGGAACTATTGCTATATTAGGAGATTTTTTTTAACCGATTTGAGTTGAAGAAATTTAGAAGTTATTTGGGATTCTTCAAGATGTCTTTTCATCTCCAAGTTAAGTGTACAATGTTCTCCTACTAAACAACTCAATAGTTCAAGCGACTTTTAACACCTTCAGGAGACTTTCTTGCATCTGTTTAATGAAAATTATGGAAATCGAGCAGTTATTTGGGATGTCTTAAAATTCTCCTAAGCAGCTCTTTAACCCACTAGTCTAAGGAATTTCTTACAATTTTGGAAGCTTTTCTTCAGCCTTATTATAGAAATTTATAGTAACAGAGAATTTGCTTGGGTATTCATTCACATCACTTTCATCCCTTCAGTCTGCAAAGGAAGTTCTTACACTTTCGGGAGATTTTCTTGAATCTGTTTAATGAAAGTTTTAGAAATCGAGCAGTTACTTGGGATGTCTTAAGATTTTGCTTCTTCTCTAAGCAGCTCTTTAAATCACTAGTATAAGGAAGTTCTTACAATTTTGGAAAATTTTCTCCAATCTTATTTTAGAAAGTTATAGTAACTAAGAATTTGGATCACTTCATCCATCTCACTAGTTTAAAAAACTTCTTATAATTTTGGGCAATTCTCCTGAACGTATTTAAGTTATACTAATTAAGTATTTACTTGGAATTCCCTTAGATGTATTTTCTTCTCTTACTTGGCACTACCTATAAGATACATTGAGCGCTGCTCAACTTACACGTACTTGCTTTACATACATTTTCAATGTATCTAAAAAAAAAAAAAAAAAAATGAAACCCAAAAGGACCTACACTCAACGTTGTTGAGTATCTTTGTATCTGCACTTGCTGCAGTTGACAATAATTTAGCTTGGTCACACATGTTTACAATTATCACACTTGCAATCAATTTGGAACATGTGGTTATCACAGACACACACAGATACAAACCCCGTGAGGGTAAACTCTTAAGTATTTGTTTGTGCTCACAAAAAAAAAAAGAAAAAGAAGTAAAACGAAAGGAAAAAACAAAATAGGAGCAAACAGTGACCAAAGTTGTGCACTTGAAAAATTAAACACAAATTATAATGCACAAAGATACGGATACTAGGGATACAGATACACATAGAGATACATTTGGAACACATGGAAATGTCCAAAGGAATACTAAAGCAGAAAAAAAATGTGCGCTGGCAGCTATTGGACATCAGCTGCGGGTTTTTCGCCTATACCTGTGTGCAATGGTATTAGAGAGTGTGTACATGTGTGTGTGTGTGTGTGACCTTCTGCTGACTACCTGTACCTGGATCTGGACCCAGGCGTCGCACTGTAAACAGGCAAATACTAGATGACGACGATATGGCCTACATGCCACATCAGGCAGCAGGCGCACTAGATCCAGTCCAACGAAGCGTGCCTCGCGGCGTGCAGAGGGTTCAGGTTGGTTTTTCTTTGTTGGTTGGTTGCTTGGTTCGGTTCGGTTTGCTTCAGTTTGGTATGGTATGGTTTGGTTTGGTGTGGTACTTGGTTGGTTTGTCGGTTTGTTGGTTGGGTTGGTTGGTTACTATTTTGTTTTATGCGAGTTTTTCGTACATATTTGGCTAGCTCTTGATTTTTATCTGTCCAGCGGCAAAACACTCAGAGAGTGAGAGAGAGGAAGAGAGTCAGATACAAGATACAATGCAGGCAGCAAGTTCGAGGGCGAGTGAGAAAAGCCGTCACATGGCAAGCCAGCTGGCCTGTGCCACAAATTTTCACCCGCCACAATTTTCTTTTTTTTTTTTCAGCTTTTCTACGATATGTATCTGTATCTTTAGCTCTAGCTGCGGCTGTAGCTGTATCTGCATTATGCATGTGAGTGCATTTTGAACATCTGCGGCTTGACAGCAGCACGTCTGGCATATATAAACTATAAAAACATGCTTACTATGTATATGCATAGATCAAACTATATTATGTACTTACTTGTATGCTTATATTTAGAATTTTTAGCCAACGTTTGCTTTTCAAAGCCAGGTGTCAAGCATGAGATACTTTTTCACAACTTTGCGGCGTGTGAATTATAATTCGCTAAATAGAGAACTGCAAATTCACAGCAATTAGCTGCAGCCAGCAACCAGTTGGTTAACTATTGGCCAACAAAAAATTAACCCAAAAAAAAAAAAAGTAAATAGCATGCAAACAACAAAGTTCCAGCGAAATGGAAATGCTAATTCTTTCAAGCTTTTTTTTCTTCTCTGTATTGGGTAATCTTTTTTTTTTAGAAAAATGGTAAAGACGTCTTACGATTCTTGGAAAAAGCTGCTTTGAAAGAGACTTGAACAAGCAACTACCAAGTAAAAGCCTTTTTTTTAGTCATAAATTTTAAGTAGCTATTTCTGTTAAGCTTAAAGAAGTTAAATTATTGACTTGACCGTGAATTTCGAAAACGTTTTTGCCGAAAGCTGAATTCACTTTTGTTGCACTCAAATAAATAGAACAAAAGAAAATTATTTTGGTTTGACCAAGTTTTTTAACTTTTGCTTAAAATAAATTAAATAATGAATAAATAATAAAAAAAAAAATTAAAAAATAATTAAAAAACAAAAAAAAATAAAAAAATATTTAAAAAATATAAAAAAAAATTAAAATAAATAATTAATAAAATAAGTAAAAAAAAAAAAATAAAAATGAAAAATATATTTTAGAAAAATTTTAAGAATGTTGTTTATTCTTTTTCTGCTTCAACTCTTATTTTCTTCAAATAAAAAAAAAAAAAAATTAAAAAAAAAATAATTACTACTATTTTTCAACCATTATTCTAAATTATTGGCCATTTTGACTTGAAGCTGCAAAATCTGAGCTAAAAATACTTACATATTAAAAAAAAAACAAGAAACAATTTAAACATTAATTGTAAGTTTTTTAATATTACTCCCAAAAAATATTAATAAATAAATCAGTCTTTAGCCGAAGGCCTAGTGCTTAGATAATGTAATTTTTTGTAACCATATATAAATAAAAAATAAATTAATCAGTATTCAATTCTTGAATATCAAAGCAAATAATCTAAAATCTATTTATCTTCAGTATTTTACTTTTGATTCGTAAATGGAGACTACATTTGAGGTTTCAAACTCTACCCAGAACTTGTTTATCAAAACGTTTAAGCGTTTAAAAACACATATTTTTAATAAAAAAAGCTAGTTTGTAAGGATTTTTTTATTTAATATTAGAAAGTCTGAAATCTTTGCTATTGAAAACTCGTATTTTTTTTTGTATCCTTATTCTTGCTTTACTAAACATGCTTTCTTATTGCCAAAGTTCCGCAGTAAATCTTATTAGCATTTTAGTTTTTATTAAATTAATAAGAAATAGAACCATCTCAATAATAAATATAAATAAAAAAATTCTTTAAAGAAAATTGTTTCAATATTTTTGATTTGAATTTTATTTTAAATATTTATTTAAATTTTATTTTTTTATTTCTTTTAATATTTATTTCTTTTAATTTAAAAATTTAAAAAGACAAAAAAATAGTTTTAATATTTTTTTAATATAATTTAATTTTAATTTTTAATTATTTTTATTTAAAAAATTTTTAATTTAAGAAATTTTTGAAAATAAAATTTTTAATGTATAGGTACATTTTATTCGAACTTACACCAAATTCTGTTTAATTTTTTATTAGCATTTAGAACTATTTTTTTAAGTTTTACATTTAATTTAACGATTGTTCATTTTACAATATTTAATGAGCTTTTCAGATAGAAAATTTTAGCTAGTATTAAAAGTGGAGTCTTTGAGCTTATTAAATAAAGTTCTTAAAAAAAAATTTTTTTAATTTTTATTTTTTTTTTCAATTTTAATTGTTTTTTAAATTTATATTATTTTTTTTATTTCTTTTAATTTTTTTTTTTTTATTTAAAAATTTAAGAAAAAAAAACAAAAAAATAGTTTCAATTTTTTTAAATAAAATTTAAATTATTTTTGTTCAAAAAAATTATTTTAAATTTAAAATTTTTATTTTTAATTTTTTAATTTAAGACATTTTTGAAAGTAAAATTTTTAATGAATAGGTACATTTAATTCGAATTAAAACCAAATTCTGTTAAATTTTTTTTTTTTATTCGAATTTAAAATTATTTTTTTTAAGTTCTACATTTAATGTAACGATTGTTCATTTTTACAATATTTAATGAGCTTTTCAGATAGAAAATTTTAACTAGTATTAGAAGTGGAGTCTTTGAGAGCTTATTAAATAAAGTTATTGGATCCTTTTTAAGATATTCCTTAGGGAAATATACCGGATTGTTATAGAACTGGTCAATAAATGTTTTAAAATAAAGTTTTTGTCTTATTATTAGAAGTGGTGCTTTTCAGATACTATTATACAAAAGTTAATCGTCCTTTCGCCTTCATCATATGTAAGGGGAAGCGGAAACATATTGGAATAATATAGAATAGATCTATAATATAGATCTTAAAAATGGTTTAACAAATTTTTTTTTTGTCGAAATAATTTAAAAATCCTTAAAATCAAATACAGAGCATCAGAAGTAGCATTGAAAAAAAATTTTATTTTAAATATTTATATAATTTCTAAAGGAGTTCATTGCTTGAAAATATATACATATATCTTAGCTCCATATTATTGCTTGAGTTGTTATGCCACAAAGAGATTTTTCTGGATTTTGTATTTTTTGGCATACTAAGGGTAGTGCTGGAGAAAACATCGATGTTATATCGATTTATCGATGTATCGAAGTTAAAAATATCTCTATATCGATGTTTGGCAACAGAGATGTTTCTCCAGCACTTCTGCACTCATCAAATGGGAGTTTAGTAGTGGAGGAGAAACATCTCTGTTGGCCAACATCGATATATAGATATTTTAAACTTCGATACATCGATGCATCGATGCACTAATTAAGTCTTTTACTTGCTTTACTTATCACGTTTTGTCTATAACTCGGCTTCAGAATATTTGGCTTATTATGCAAACAAGAAATTTCTAATTATGATTTATTTCTTTATTCTACTTTCAGGTAAATCCAACAAACAAATAGAGCTGATTAAGAGGCCCAAAGTATCTGCTAAGCAGCAATATATTTGGATAGGTAATAGTATCATAGTATCATTGGCTTCAATCCTATAGAATGCTTCAGTCACGGCGCCTAGACATATGCAATCAACTGAGCAGCAATTTGCCTGAGTGTGTGTGTGTGTGTTAAAGTATCTGTGTAGCTGAGTCTGCGTGTGTGTGCATTGTATCTGCGACAGTGTCGGCTCATCATCAAACACATGCTGCCATGTAAACATTTTTAAATTTGAATTACGTGCGCTGTTTGCCAAAAGCAGGAAAATACAGTAAATAGCAAATGGCAAATAGCAGAAAATAGACAACAAAAGAGAGAAGCGACAACAGTTAGGTAGCTGGCTTGGTTCGTTGAATAATGCGGGCGCTTCACAGTGAGCGAGGGGCAGAGAGAGAGAGAGTGAGAGTACAGCGCGTACTAGAAGATGCCACGCAAAAGTAGCTACAAAAATATTTCAAATGAGCAAAGTAAAACTTTCACTTGAAGGCAGCCCACAAAACGGGCCAAAGTCGTGGCAGCTCATGAGATTTTTCAAGACAACAACAACAACAGCAACTGTAGCGCCAGAGGGCCTCTTAAAGATACACACGCACACACATAGACACACACACAGATACAAGCCAAAGGGGAACGCGCTGCGCAGTTAGTCTTTTGATGGCTGCAGCCGCTGGCGTCGCAAGCACTTTAGCAAGAAGCAGCTAAAAAAATGAAAAAAAAATATAAATATATATATGGATATCTTGAAGAGCTACAAACTTTTAATACTCTTTAGCTAAACTTTCGACTCATTAGTCTTAGCTGTTAGTTTCATTCTAAGCGGATTCGCGTTTTCTTTGTTTCTTGTTTGAGACCACGCTTAATGCCTCTAGAAGATTAAAAAAAATGTTTTTTTTTTTTTTTGTTGACTGCAAGCAGCTTGGTTGCATTGAACTTTTAAAGCTTGAATTTAATGAAAAATTTGAGTGAAATAATTTTGGTAACTTTTATTTCGATTTCCATAACTTAGTTTCAACTTTTTTATGCTTTCTTCTTCTGTGATTATGTCCAAAACGCAGAATCTGAGCTGAATAAGTAACTGAAAACGAAATTGGTAACACTTTTAGGATTTCAAAGTGAAAAAAAAACTAAAAATAATTTTTAATAAATATATAACTTTAAGTTGGCTGAAATATAATCTAAGAATATCAAAAAATATATAGAAAAATGACTTAAGTCTAAAATGCGTACTTTTTTAAACATATTTTGCCGATGCGTTTTAGTTACTCTTGCAACAAAACATTCGATTTCAAACCACATCAAAAATTCGGTTTGGTGAAATTGGCAGCACCAGAAATTCGGTTTCAAAACCAACCCGCATAAAATGTACAGATTCGTTTTCCGAAGCACGGCCGAATAATTTTTTCACCATTGATCAAAAATTAAAATTTTTTTTGTTTAATCCCCCTTTAAACTATTGTTGTTAATGAGCGAAAATTTAGATAAAAATTGCTTGAATATTTATAAAATATTATAATATTATATTTATATTTTCATCTACATTATCGCCCATTAACAACAATAGTTTAAAAGGGGATTACAAAAAGAAATTTTAATTTTTGAAAAAAAAAAACAATCATGTTTGCTTAAAAATAAATAGCATTCATAAAATTTTTAAATAATGCTTGCTATAAAATAATCAGTCGTGGAAATTATTATTATTATTCTATATATAAAAAATGAATTTCGCTTAAATTTTGATTTTTCAAAAATATTTAAAAATCCGAATTTTTCTTTTCAAGTCTCTTTTTATAAAAGAATTTTTTGATAAACCGCTTAAATACATATTTTTCAATAATCGATTAGAAAATCGAACTTTTTTTTTGAAAAATTTTTTTAATTAAACCATTTTCTTTAAAATCGTGCCACCATTGTAAACAAAAACGCATTTACTGTTTAAAGCTTGTAAACACAACTGAATAAAAATTTTAGTTCGCTCAAATTCTGATTCTTCAAATAAAACTTAAAAAAACGAAAATTAAAAAAAAAATTTGTATAAAAGAATTTTTAAATAAAGCATATTAGTTAGTGTCCTACATTGGGTTCGTAGTTGGAGCAAAGGGCCTCAAATGAAGCATATAAAGGGTGTTTTTTTTTAACAGCGTCCGGATTTGCGAAAGAATTAATTCTGAAACCAGTTGTTACTTTTGACAAATTTAAATTGCATTTTATTCAGTAAGGACTAACAATTCATCATGGTAAGACTTACACCACAACAACGTCTTCAAATCTTCGAGACTTACAATTAAAATCAGTGTTCTATTGTAAAAACTTACAGAGCTCTTCGTACAATTTATGGACCGAATAATCGTCCGTAAGAACATGCTATTAGTCGTGTTCTTGATCAAGTACGAATTCATTTGACATTCCACGATGTCTGACCGCCAATCAGAATGAGAACAACACGGTCCGAAGAAAATATCGCTGTTGTGGAGGCCAGTGTAGAGAATAAATCCAAATTTATCGATTCGCAACGTGTTACCGTCAATGGTGATCGATACAGAGCGATGATCAATGAATATTTGTTTCCAAATTTACGTGGCACCGATGCCGAAGAGTTCTGGTTTCAACAGGATGGCGCTACGTGCATACGGCGACCGCAACCATAGATTTACTGAAAACTCAATTCGGTGAGAAAGTTATTTCAAGAAATGCGACCACCACCGCCCACTGGCCGCCACGGTCGTATGATTTGACCCCTTCAGATTATTTTCTTTGCGCACACGTCAAGTCGTTGGATTATGTAGACAAGCCAGCAACAATTGACGACTTGGAAACCAAAATTAAATGTGTCATTATTGAAATACGGCCCCAAATGCTCGATAGTGTGATCAAAAATTGGAGCCACAGGATGCGCTTTGTGACTCGTAGTCGTGGTGGTCACATGCCAGAGATCTTTTTTAAATATTAAATGATCCGAAACTATCTATCTAACAAACCATATTTGGTCTCATTACATACATTTTTCTATGTTTTATTTTAGTTTGAATTCCGAAAGCGCTCAAAAAAACACCCTTTATATGCATATTATGTACCTTTTTATAAAGCATATCGCAATCGTAACCAAAAACGAAATTTACTTATTCAAGCTTGTTAACAAAACAGAAATAAAAATGGAATTTTGTTTTAGTTTCGACTTTCAACAATTGATTACTTTTTGAAATCTCTTTTAATAAAAGATTTGTTTTTCCCTGAAAAGCATGTCGCAATCGTTAGCAAAACAAAACCGAATTAAAAATTTAACTTCGCTGAGAAAGCTTACAGAATCGAACTTATAAAAATAAAAATACCTTTTATAAAAATTTTTAACCTGTCTTCAAAAAATCATTTCGCAAAAAAAACTTAAAAATAAATCAAATTCTTTATTTAATAATTTTCTCTATCATGGAAAAATAAAATCGCGTCAATATCTTTATTTGTTTAGAAGATATGACTTTTCAAAGAATAGTCTAAAAATGAAAAACCCAATTTTCAGTTATCGATAGCTCGATAAATAATCGGAATTTTGCAATAAAATTTGACATGGTTACTATTGGCTATTAGCTCAACCAAATATGTAAAAATCGGAGAAGGTCGGGGGAAAATTGTCCGCTTCACTTATCTTCGCTGATATATTTATATGAATCGCAGTTTTTCATATTTTTAATCGCGAATCCAGCCTGATTAGCTGATGTTTGCTTAAAAATAAATAGCATTCATAAAATTTTTAAATAATGCTTGCTATAAAATAATCAGTCGTGGAAATTATTATTATTATTCTATATATAAAAAATGAATTTCGCTTAAATTTTGATTTTTCAAAAATATTTAAAAATCCGAATTTTTCTTTTCAAGTCTCTTTTTATAAAAGAATTTTTTGATAAACCGCTTAAATACATATTTTTCAATAATCGATTAGAAAATCGAACTTTTTTTTTGAAAAATTTTTTTAATTAAACCATTTTCTTTAAAATCGTGCCACCATTGTAAACAAAAACGCATTTACTGTTTAAAGCTTGTAAACACAACTGAATAAAAATTTTAGTTCGCTCAAATTCTGATTCTTCAAATAAAACTTAAAAAAACGAAAATTAAAAAAAAAATTTGTATAAAAGAATTTTTAAATAAAGCATATTAGTTAGTGTCCTACATTGGGTTCGTAGTTGGAGCAAAGGGCCTCAAATGAAGCATATAAAGGGTGTTTTTTTTTAACAGCGTCCGGATTTGCGAAAGAATTAATTCTGAAACCAGTTGTTACTTTTGACAAATTTAAATTGCATTTTATTCAGTAAGGACTAACAATTCATCATGGTAAGACTTACACCACAACAACGTCTTCAAATCTTCGAGACTTACAATTAAAATCAGTGTTCTATTGTAAAAACTTACAGAGCTCTTCGTACAATTTATGGACCGAATAATCGTCCGTAAGAACATGCTATTAGTCGTGTTCTTGATCAAGTACGAATTCATTTGACATTCCACGATGTCTGACCGCCAATCAGAATGAGAACAACACGGTCCGAAGAAAATATCGCTGTTGTGGAGGCCAGTGTAGAGAATAAATCCAAATTTATCGATTCGCAACGTGTTACCGTCAATGGTGATCGATACAGAGCGATGATCAATGAATATTTGTTTCCAAATTTACGTGGCACCGATGCCGAAGAGTTCTGGTTTCAACAGGATGGCGCTACGTGCATACGGCGACCGCAACCATAGATTTACTGAAAACTCAATTCGGTGAGAAAGTTATTTCAAGAAATGCGACCACCACCGCCCACTGGCCGCCACGGTCGTATGATTTGACCCCTTCAGATTATTTTCTTTGCGCACACGTCAAGTCGTTGGATTATGTAGACAAGCCAGCAACAATTGACGACTTGGAAACCAAAATTAAATGTGTCATTATTGAAATACGGCCCCAAATGCTCGATAGTGTGATCAAAAATTGGAGCCACAGGATGCGCTTTGTGACTCGTAGTCGTGGTGGTCACATGCCAGAGATCTTTTTTAAATATTAAATGATCCGAAACTATCTATCTAACAAACCATATTTGGTCTCATTACATACATTTTTCTATGTTTTATTTTAGTTTGAATTCCGAAAGCGCTCAAAAAAACACCCTTTATATGCATATTGTTTGAGGAAAGGCAGCAACAATAAACAAATAACAAAACCATAAAATGTACCATCAATAACAGCAACATTAAATTGTAACAGAACACCAAATGTTAATGATCAGCCAGTCTGTTAAAACTAATGATGTTAAACACAATACATGTAAGCCTTTCCCAGCACTATAATGTAATGGTACAGTTATCTCCCACAACATGTAACTAGGTGTAAACAAAATGTAAACTTAACATAAAACACTCCAAAGGAACAGTCAAAAAACAAACTAAGAACATATATAAAACGCAACCACGTTTTACTAAATTACAAACACACTAAAAACAAACGTTTGGAAATCACCCAGAGCTAGGGAACACATATTATGTACCTTTTTATAAAGCATATCGCCAACCTAACCAAAAACGAAATTTACTTATTCAAGCTTGTTAACAAAACAGAAATAAAAATGGAATTTTGTTTTAGTTTCGACTTTCAACAATTGATTACTTTTTGAAATCTCTTTTAATAAAAGATTTGTTTTTCCCTGAAAAGCATGTCGCAATCGTTAGCAAAACAAAACCGAATTAAAAATTTAACTTCGCTGAGAAAGCTTACAGAATCGAACTTATAAAAATAAAAATACCTTTTATAAAAATTTTTAACCTGTCTTCAAAAAATCATTTCGCAAAAAAAACTTAAAAATAAATCAAATTCTTTATTTAATAATTTTCTCTATCATGGAAAAATAAAATCGCGTCAATATCTTTATTTGTTTAGAAGATATGACTTTTCAAAGAATAGTCTAAAAATGAAAAACCCAATTTTCAGTTATCGATAGCTCGATAAATAATCGGAATTTTGCAATAAAATTTGACATGGTTACTATTGGCTATTAGCTCAACCAAATATGTAAAAATCGGAGAAGGTCGGGGGAAAATTGTCCGCTTCACTTATCTTCGCTGATATATTTATATGAATCGCAGTTTTTCATATTTTTAATCGCGAATCCAGCCTGATTAGCTGAAGATATCAAAAAGGGGCCCCAGAAATGGTCAACATTTTCGGGCATCTTTAGATGGAGATTTTTTCATTTTTTCTGCTAGGGCCTTCTTCGAATTTCAAATACTTAATGCATTTAAAATTGCTGATATAACTTAAATAAGAGTATAAAAAACCAAGTAATGCCAGGAAAAAAAAAAATAAAGCACAAAATACCGAAGAAAAATTACAAAATTTATTAAAGTGTTACACAGTTACACACACACACACACATACATAGAAACGATGGCCACACATAGTCAAAGATACATATCAGCTTGGAGTGGGCACACATAGATACACGCACACAAATACACTCACTAACACAGGCAGACATCAAATGTAATTGACTTGGAAATCTAAGACAAATGTGCTAAAAAAAAAAAAAAGCAGAAGAAGAACGAAAAATAAAAGACGAAGAAGGCACGAAGGAATATGTAATACATGGAAAGTGGCAGCAACGCGTCCTGCCTGATGGAGTTGTTGGCTCACTAAACGGCACAACTCTCTTGCCAACGCTGACAGGCCACATATGTGAGTGTGTGTGTGTTTGTGTGTGTGGCGCCATTTTTACCGCCTTTAAACAAATTACAAGATTTGTCGCTGCTGCTGCCGTCGCGTTGCCAACGTCGCCGCAGGCGCCCAACAAGTTAGCACAGCAGTTGAGAATGTTTTGTTATTGATTCTGGATGGCAGCGGGCGGTGTTATTTGGGGGTGTTGATGCTGCTGTTGTGGTGGTGATGGTGGTGCTGGTAATGGTGGTGTTGTTTGCTATAACTCACCACCACCACCACCGCTACCGCCGCCGCCGAATGTCAGCCCTTGTCTTGGCATGTGCGGACAAATATTAACCCTCAAGATACCACAAAAGCAGCTGAAGCAGCAGCAGTGGCAAAAAAATTTGCTGCATTGTGCAAATCAAAGCAAGTTGAGGACGAGGACAACGACGACGACAACGACGACGTCACGGTGTCTGAAGAAAAACAACAAGAACAATAGCTATAAAAACAACTTGAAGAAAAATGAGAGCAGCTGCTTGCAGAATATTGGCATTAAATTGTTGTGGGCCCAACCGACGAAGTGACATACTATATACCAACATATATGGTATATGAGCTGCACTAAGTCAAGATTAAGAACTTGAGGCGTTATTGGTTTTTTTTTTTTTCTTGTGTTCTTTTAGCTTTCTAAGTTATGCACTGAAACTGAAGACTCATGTGAATATTTGGTTTTAAGCATACATAAATGTGCCAATTTTTCAAAATGATTTTTAGATTTTAAACTAGTGAGTTTTGAAAACAACGTTTGCTTACAAAAAATCTCTCTGCTGTAACTGAGTTTCAAATGACGTCTTAGAAAGAATTGTCAGTGCAACTTTAGTTTGTGTGACGTCATGCCAAAAAAATGTCATATATTAAGGTCAGCTTTCATAAAATTGTGTCATTTTGGAAAAATTTTGACAATTTCTTCTATACAGTAAGTCGAAAAAGTCTTGAATTGAACTTTCATCTAGATAACAAACCACTATAGAGTCTTCTGTGATGGAACTGAAAAAAAAACTTCTTATCAATGTCATCTTTGACAAATAAAGTCGGAAAAGACTTCAATTCAAGTTTTATCTCAATACGATAAGTAAGTAAGTCCGAAGACTCATACATTTAAGACTTACTGTTTTCTATGTAGAGACATCAACAAAACTTCATATAAATGTCATCTTTGACAAATACAGTCGGAAAGTCTTTGGGTGAAATTTCATCTAAATTAGATAATATCAAACTCTCTTATAGAGTCCGAAGAGGCATAAATTGAAGGCTTACTGTTTTCTATGAAGAGACATCAACAAAACTTCATATAAATGTCATCTTTGACAAATACAGTCGGAAAGTCTTTGGGTGAAATTTCATCTAAATTAGATAATATCAAACTCTCTTATAGAGTCCGAAGAGGCATAAATTGAAGGCTTACTGTTTTCTATGAAGAGACATCAACAAAACTTCATATAAATGTCATCTTTGACAAATAAAGTCGGAAAGTCTTTGGGTGAAATTTCATCTAAATTAGATAATATCAAACTCTCTTATAGAGCCCGAAGAGGCATAAATTGAAGGCTTACTGTTTTCTATGAAGAAACTTCAACAAAACTTCATATAAATGTCATCTTTGACAAATACAGTCGGAAAGTCTTTGGGTGAAATTTCATCTAAATTAGATAATATCAAACTCTCTTATAGAGTCCGAAGAGGCATAAATTTAAGGCTTACTGTCATACCAAAAAAATTCATATTAAGGTCATCTTTCATAAAATTGTATCTTTTTGGAAAAATTTGGACAATTTCTTCTATACAAAAAGTACTTACCATATGAAGGTCGAAAAAGTCTTGAATTGAAATTTTAACCAGATAAAATACCTCAATAGAGTCTTCTGCGATGGAACTGAAAAAAAAATTTTTATTAATGTCATCTTTGACAAATAAAGTCGGAAAAGTCTTTAATTCAAATTTCATCTAAATAAGATAACTAAGTAAGCCCGAAGAGTCCTAAATTTAAGGGTTACTGTTTTGTATGTAAGGACTTCAAAAAAACTTCATATTAATGTCATCTTTGACAATTAAAGTCGGAAAAGTCTTTAGCTGAAATTTTATCCAAATTAGATAAAACCCACAAGAGCGTCAGAAAAGAAGTTTTATGGCTTATATCATATAAATGTCAACTTTAACAGAAAATTCTTAAATTTAAGTTTCATCTATTTAACATAATGCCAAAAGTTTGATTTTTACGGACTTGAATCATCTTGAATTCTAGTAATCTCTCAAAAGAGAAGTTTCTGCCCAGTTTTGTTATGAAATAAATCCAAGTTAAAAAGTCTTATATTTATGACGAAATTTATTAAATGTACGATTTTCGACATATTTTTATATAGAAATTTCCAGAAGAAAGTAAGAAACGTCTTTAATATAAGACTGCTTGCTTTTGGTGACAGAATTACAAAAAAAATTAACATTATTAATGTCATCTTTTATACAAAAGTTCAACTTTTACAAATTTCAAATATTTTAATGTATAATATAAGAAATGCTGAAGATTCCTAAATTTACATTTCATCTAAGTTAGCTAATATAAGTTAGATAATAGAAAAAAAATTGATAGAGATTTTTAAACTCTTAATAGGAAATTTTGAAGTTCTATATCTATGAAATAGACTAGAACCAGTTTTGAAACAGTTTTTTTTTAAATTTAAATTTACCTTGCATGGAAAAGTTAAAAGTGTTAGATCTACTAAGCTCGAGCTTTTTCTGTATGTCTATATATTCTTAATTGTTTTTATTAAATTTAGAGAAGTCAAAGGTTTTAGGAATTTTTGATTTCTGAGACATATATGTACTTAAAAACTAAGATTAAGATATGTACTCTTCAACAAAAGCTGATCACTCTTCCTATAAGATGATTATGATTTATCTTAACTTCTTCTGCCTTTTTCATATGTTGTCCAAATTTATAACATTGCCAATCCTTTGGATATAGCATACAATAGAAATGGTTTTCTGATTCGCATACGGCGTCTTCTTATTTATCGGATGGGACAGTCTTCTACATAGATGATGATGGCTGTCGTTATGCTAACCCATGAGACTGAGGCCTAAGCGATTTAAAGTGAAATTCAGTTGGAAAAGATTCTTTCTTTTATATTTATGATAGGATATTAGCGAGTTTTAGAATTTCGAATTTTGTAAGGTTATCAATAATTTTGTGCAGCAAAAGATGATGAAGATGACTAAGTATTTTTTACTCCAGAATTCCCTATAAAATAATATAAACCATGCATATGCTTTGAGAGACATTTAAGAAATTGTTATGATATCATAGAAGTGCTGATTGTATCAACAAAAAAAAAATTTTTTTTTCTTTGGTTGGAAAGCACATCTGGCAACGCGGAGCAGCTTATAGGGCCCAAACAAAGCCAAAAGAATTCCTGCAACAATAAGCCAAGAAAAATAACGAAAACAAATTTGACGCATTGAACTGGATGGAGGTAGGCCAAAAGGCTGGCAGCGGGGAGGTAGAAGAGTTTGAGTAACTGAGGGTGGTTGCAATTGCGACCCAAATGATGACCGCATGGGGGGGTTGCTTTCGTATAGACGCTACCAAAAGGCTCTAATGGCTTGGGCGCGCGTTCGCTAGACGATTGAAAATGAATGAAATTTTATGTACAATCTAAATGAATGAAGGAATGAATGAAAGACTTGACTGACTGAATGAAGCAAGGAATATTTTGTGCATGAGCGTAGAGAGAGAGATAGAGAGAGAGTGCAGACCCGAAGCCAAATGGCCAGAGGCGCACCCTCAAGGCTCTTGAGACTTGCATTCGAGTGTGTGTTTGTGCGTGGGCAATATGTTGCCCATTGAAGCAAACCCGGGCGTGTTTTTCAAAAAACAACCAAACCAACTGCCCCCTACCCCGCCATAGTTCATACTCCCTGCTCCCAAAAACAGTTTGCGTAATGCGAAATTTGTATGCAACACAAACAACAGCAGCAATTTCTTTTGTTTTCTATTGGAGAAACTTGACTGTACTAAACTGGTCTGTTTGGGATGCCTGATTCTTGGTCTAGGCAATTGGAGCCAGCAAGTAATAACAATCAAATTAAATGGCTGCCAATGGATACCCAACACGGCAAAAGTCTTGTTCTCTTTGGGACAGGAAATTAGATGCGCCTTTCAATTGCAAGAACTGTGTACCCAAATGAAAAAATACAAACCAAAGTTAACCCCTCCCCGCCAGTACCAACAAGTGGGCGGCTTACCCTTTGCCCACTTAATGGTTTTTTTTTTTTTTTTTTTTTTTGTTAGCTTTTCAACACTTACAGTACATAAATTTCTTAGCATTTTATTGACTTAATTTGCAGGGCGTGAAAAAAATAATAAAGTGCTTGTTCTGAGAGTTACCCAGAATCCCGGGGCCTAAGTGGTAAATGAAGGCCATGTTGCATCAGCTGTTCGTGTTCCGTGGACCCGCACATAAAAAAGGGTTAACATTCATCGTCATATCATTTAAATAAAAAACTAATTTAAAATGTCATAAAAAGCACAGCGGTTGGGCTTAAGTAGGTGAAATTCATAACATAAATTACTTGACAACCGAAACGGAATGGAAATGAACAAAAAAAAAAAACAAAAACAAAGCGAAAAAAGAAGAAGACAGAAAAAGAAAAGAAAAGCCAAGCCAAGCCAAGCCCCAATGAAAATTTTAATGGAAATGAAAAAGAAACCAAATGAAATGTAATGACAGTGAATTACATTTTAAATGGAAGATTGAAGGCATTCTGTGCGTCTGTCTGTATTTGTTAAGTACATAACTATCATTATATACCTCCCTACACTATATACCTACACTATATATGCAGATATTACAATTTGCACCTGGTCTGTCTCTGTTTAACTTAACTTTCTCGACTTTGTTCTCCGTTTTTTTGTCGTTGCTATAAAGTCATTTGTTTAATTGCTTGCGAAATAAGTTCTTAAGTGTGGTTAAGATATTGACTTTGTCTCTGGCTGGGACTTTTGTTAAACCTAAAATATTATTATTAAAGCATAAATTTTAACACTTGAAGCGTTTGTGTCTTAGCTCAGCTTCTTTGGACTTGGTTCTAAGCAAAATAGCTAATTTTTACAAGATTCCAACAATTGTAAGCAATGTTTGGTATAAGTTGCAAATAGCACTGTCTTAGTGCTTTTCTTCAAACCAAACTCAGTAATAGGGATTTGAAATTTAAAAAGCCTGCAAAACGCCTATGGACACGATTCATGCATAGAAGAAACATTATATCATCTCAAAGAGGGCAACAAAATGGCGCAGAAATTAACTATTTGAGATGTTTAAAAATTGCTTAGGCCTCAGATTTTAAGTAAAAATAGGAATCTGAAATTAAAAAAGTCTGTAAAACGACTTTGGAGACTATGAAGAACCATTTTATCATCTCAAAAAGTGCAACAAAATGGCGCAGATATTAATATATTTGAGGTGAGAGATATCTGAAATTTAAAAAACGCAAAAGTTAGATATTTGAGTTGTTAAAAAATTGCTTAGGCCTCAGATTTTAAGGAAAAATTGGAATCTGAAACTTAAAAAGTCTATAAAACGCCTATGGAGAGGTTTCATGTATAGAAGAAACATTATGTGATCTCAAAAAAGGCAACAGAATGGCGCAAAAACGAATATATTTGAGGTGTTCTCCTCTTTTGAGAGTTAAGGGAGATATCTGAAATTTAAAAAGTCTGTAAAACGCCTATAGAGAGGTTTCATGTATAGAAGAAACATTATATCATCTCAATAAGACAATGCAATGACGTTAAAATTGGTATATTTAAAAATTAAAAAAATCCGTAGCCTTCAAAGGTACAGGCTGTAGAGATCATATGGCAAACCAGATATATGAAGACAGACACGTAATACGCCTACGGAGAGGATTTTTGTATAGAAGAAACATTATATCATCTGGAAAAGTGCAACAAAATGGCGCAAAAATGAATATATTTGAGATGTTCAGAAATTCTTTTGAGAGTTTAGAGAGATATCTGAAATTTAAAAAGCCTGTAAAACGCCTACAAAGAGGATTCAAATAAAGAAGAATCATTATATCATCTCATGAACGACAGTTCCAATCTTCACTCAATCATCTTTTTTGTATGAAAAAAAAATTGTTCACTCAAAGTTTTTCATTTGCGTTCAGTTACGTCTTCACGAATTTGTATGCAGCTGTAGTCGTGATTTTTCGTTCAGGGTTCCATAACATCTACAATTCTTATCCTATCTTAAAGATCTTGGACTCGAAATGAACGTAAAAGAATTATCTTTCATCTTAAAGCTTACAATAATATAAAAAAATTTTTTTTCGTCAGTGAAAATCAAATCGAAAAACTTTGTTTGGTTTTGTAGTAGTCTACCAAGTTGAGTTTCAAACAATTTATGGAATCTCAAAAAAAATGAATGCCAGAATTATTTCAGAATTGATATCTGCCTTAGTAAAAACTACATACAGTACTACAATTTAGAAGATTTTTTCAATAGCGGATATATGAAAACAAAACAGATAATTATTATAAAAGTAGCATCCATTACGTCATAAACCATTTAAGCTTTAAAGCGTCATATAAAAACACAGAACTTTTAAATTCTAGAAGACTTTATGCATATAAATTTAAGCTATTATACGAACATTAGGTTTATTTTCATTAATTTCTATATTATAATTTTAATGCATATTATGCATCTTTTCCATTTAGCTAACAACTAGGGTAAAAAACTAATATTATCATTTATAGAAATTTAAAACTGCAACCGAGAGAAAATAATTATCAGTTAAACAAAGTCATAATAAAAAAAAAAACGCTACAGCTTTAATTTAAAATACGTTGAATTGTTAAACTGCATTTGATAAGTTTGTATCTTTATATGTAGCGTATTACTTTTTTCTAGAAATTCCGAGACCTTGAAGCTGGAAGTACTTATAACTCTTATCTATAGCTGTTAAACGTTTTTGTATATATTGCTACAACTTGAGATATAGACCTGGCTATAGATTTAAAACATATCTGGCATTGTGGTAGGTTCTGTTTATAAGTAAATATATAAACTTATATTATTTATGGTATGTACAATTGATAATGAATTTGTGTAGATAAATATAAGTATGTGGCTAGTACTGAGCAACACAAACTGCTCAGCTGAAACTGCCACTGATAACAATAGCATAATAGTACTTGGCTTTTTGTTGGTCTAAGCTGGCGTCAATCCGCACCGCTGTAGTTGCATGCCTGGCGTCAATTGCCACCGCTGCACTGCCACTGCAATCTTCTTGTAAAGGGTCATCAATCTTGAGGTTTTAAGAAAAATAATAGAAATTCTGAAAATGACTATCGTTTGAAATGAATTAGAGCTAATAGAAAAGCGGATTAGAGCTTATTTATATTTTGAATCTTCTAAGCAACTATGGCATAACATTATACGTAATCTCAAATTTACTATATATTTGCGAAATTAGAAAATGTGACATAAAATTCGGCATTATCTAAAATTTCGTCGTTTCTGGCTGTCTGCGGCATCAGTTTCTCGAAGACCAAAAAAGCTCGAAAATTTTGTGGGAAGTTATGTTTTACTTCCCAGTTCTTCAGCTGCACAACTCACTTGCTAATTACATTTCTGCGAATCCTGAAACTCAATGCAGACTACGCTATAGGTCTTATATATAATAATAATTGCCTGACTGACAATTTTTGTCAGTCGCCCCTGAGAGGGGCATGGGGGAAGAGAATAGGCACCTACAGTGGTGTCTTCAATTAATAGAGATTTTCTTGGTCAAATAGCGTCTTTGAGCTAGCGATGCCAGTGCTAGGCAAATTTACCTGTGCTACTGCGGGGATAAATTCGATTTGTGGTTTCATGTAGATCTATGTAGTCCATTTCTCAATCCAAAAGATTTCCCTTCTTCTCCCAAACCCTTGTTTCCCCTTTTCGGACTCGCTTATGCTCCTCTTGAGGTGACTCAGCATTCGTCTGCAGGCATTCCGATCCTGGATCATATCATCGTTGAGACCCATTCGTTGCTGATGTTTTTGCATTTGACCGATCCACGTATTTTTCGGTCTGCCTGCCCTACGGCCGTTACCTGAAACTACGGTAAGTATTGCCTTCTTAGCGGGGTTCTCCGGCGGTTGCCTGTGAACATGGCAATACCAACGCATCTGACCTACTTTGACTGTCTCAGTGATAGTCTTTTTAACAAACAGGCTGCCTCGGATGTGTCTGCTCTTAATGTGATCAAGCTTGGTCACACCCGCCGTCATCCTTAGCATTTTCATCTCAGTCGCAGATAATTTACTCTCGTACGTTTTGTACATCGTCCTACATTCGGACGCATATAAGAGTGCGGGTCTAACGACTGTCGCGTACAGCTTGCCTTTCAGTTTCCGAGGCATTTTCTTGTCGCAGAAAACGCTAGAGTTTTCTTGCCGCTTCATCCACCCAACACTGATTCGATGTTTGATGTCATCATCGCATGTAGCTTCGCTATTTACAACTGAGTCTAGTTACTTAAATTTGCTGCCTATAATCAATTTTTCCCCGTCTAGATATCCGGATTCGGTCTTTCTGGATCTGAAAATTGACAGGAGAGCAATTCTGTCTTTTATACGCTTATTTTCAGTCCATGATCCGTCAATAGCTTATCCCAAGTTGATACAGCATTTTGCAGGGCTACGATATTGGTGCTACCCAGAATTATGTCATCTGCGAAAAGGAGGGATATTTCGGTTTCGTCGCCGATTTGTTTTAACAAGTAGGACATGATGATATTAAACAGCATAGGACTCAACACACTGCCTTAGTGGACTCCCACCTTATCACTGAATTCGTCCGACTCACCAGCTGTGCATCTGACTTTAGTCCTGGCGTCATCATCATGTGCTCTCAAGGCCAACCAAATAAATTCACGAGGGACTCTGTCGAAGGCTTTCTCCAAGTCGATGAACACAAGGAACAGGTCTGATGTTTTTCCATCAGTATCCAAAGACACTGAATAGCATCAATTGTTGATTTACCTTCCACAAAGCCACATTGATTGTCTTGCAACCTAATAATGTTTTTTAGTCGGTTTCCCTTATCTACAAATAAAACATCTAGATAATTGAAACTTGACATGAAACATAAATCAACTGCAACAAAATATGCTAATAAAATATAAGCATAGGATATAAGTATTAAAAAATTTAATTCAATCAAGTTATCTTTATTAGTTTGGAACATATTAAAAAAAATTTAATTGTGCTATACAAAATCCAAGTGATTTGGAGCAGGATTACACACACACACACACACAGTGCTTACTGAAGGGTGCTCAGCAGAGCCACCTCCTTCTTCTCATAGATTCAGGCATATGACAATTTTGCATAGCATTAAAAATTGTCTCTTTAATTTTTTATCTTTTCACTTGCAA
This sequence comes from Chymomyza costata, assembly GCA_018150985.1. Lineage (NCBI taxonomy): Eukaryota > Metazoa > Arthropoda > Insecta > Diptera > Drosophilidae > Chymomyza > Chymomyza costata. The sequence goes on along the minus strand of JAECWU010000127.1, from coordinate 28,776,394 downwards.
TTTTTTTTTTTTATTAGTACTTTTTTTCTCTTTTTTATTGGCGTAGAATTTATTCTTGAGCAAAAAATAGAATAAAAAAAAAGATAAAAAATACGTTTTTTATGCACACCAAATTACAAAAGGCAGCTGCTACGAGGGCGCTGCTGTTGCCGTCGACGTTGGCGTTAGCGTCAGCAGCAACGTTGACGTCGACGTGTTGGCGTCTTTGTGGTTGTTGGGTGGTTTGATAAAGAGTAAGTGCCAGTGCCGTGCTGAGATTGGGGTTACGCTCCGTTAAAAGGTGTTGAGTGATGGACGCCAGGGCAAGTCTCTTAGGAGCGGGTGTAAAATTGAAGTCGTCGACGTTAGCGTCAGCGTCGACGTCGCTATATGAGCAGTCGGCAGATAAAATGAAAAAGAATCGCATTATTATAGCATGCGTTTAATTTTGCTACAAATACAACAAGTCACATACACCCACACAGATACAGCCGGAGGGACCTCAACACACACACCTACACACACACAGGCATATGATTGTTCTGCGTTGATTGCGTTCAAGTGGCGTGCTTTCTATATAGATCTTGGGTGCCCCAAGTTGTTCTGCTCTCTCTGGTTGCTTGCTCTGATGCTACCTGCTACAGCACTCCCCATACTCCCCGCACAGCTGTCGTCTGGCCTTGTCCCTTTGAATGCTGCTTCATTATGCGCTACACCAACACACGTATACACAGTACTAACCATTTATATACATACATATATATGTATGTATATTGTATATATCTTTCTTTTATGATTTGCATTGCCACTCATTTTCGCATTTTTTGTACGATTCGCATTATTTTATGCGCGTTACTTAAAGTGTAAAAGAGTATATAAATTTTTTACGAAATTATGTGTTTCTTCGTGTATATACTTTATGAATGCTGTGATCATGAACTGGGCACACTGTAGTTCATCAAATGGTATCGTGCTTAAATTTGGAAGGCACAAAACTCGCTAGAGCTACATATGGTTATTTGCATTTTGGCGTGACGTTACTTTGGTTACCTGAAAATATGAAAAGACCATTTTTTAAAACGTTTACAATGAGATAAAAAAAAAATGACCACAACACAGACTTAACGCTACAATAATAGTATGGTATTTTAGTTAATTTTTTCCAGAAACCTTTTTTCAGCTTTCTATGATAAATGTTATTACTATCTATTAAGGAAAGTTAGAAACCTAAATTCTGCAACTTTTATTTATATAAGGATCTCATAATTTTATTATATCTTAATTTAATCTAAATTTTTGAGCATAGTTGTAGTGATTATTTGTGGTTAACTTTTTATTATTTGGTTAGGGTGGACCTTATTTTTTTAAATTTTCAAGTGCATTGTGTTCATGTGTGTCCCGCTTATGGAAAAGTGCATCAAATGCATAATACAAAAAAAATGAACATTCTAGATCTATTCTAGGTCTGACTGAAAATTTATCGACTAAGCTAAGGCGTTAACAAAAATTTCATTCTTTAGTATAAATTGCTTCTAAAGGAAAACACTTTATTAAAGGTACTCAATTTTGCTTACGATTTGAAAAAAGTACGATTCATCAAGGTGCTTTAAATGAAACGAAAATCTTTACGCAGATGATCACGTCATCTATGTGCTCAGAGAGCTCGATTCGGAGCATATAGTGGGCGTTGAAAATATGAGTAGCGTAATTCGTAACTTTTTTTCTTGGAGAAAAAATCTTTTTATTTTTTTGATGAAATCCACAACATTATCCCGACTTTGTACTGGCTTTCCAGGACCTAGACCAGTGTTTGCTTTTTCAAGTGTCATTTCCTTAGAAGACGTTCTGCATATTTGCTTTAATTTATGATGTATGCAAATTACATGCACGATTGCGAGAAGGCGCTAAAGTAACTTCTTATTGAGATTTAACAGCGTCAGATTTTGCAACGATAACAAGATTTGCTTTGTTATCGATAGTTAGTAATTTTTCAGTCTTCATCTCTGATTTAATTTGTGATGTATGCAAATTTCAACCACAATTGCAAGAAGAATTACTTTTCATTGAGATTCAACAGCGTCAAAATTTACAACGATAACAAGATTTGCTTTGTTATCGATAGTTAATAATTTATCAGTCTTCATCTCTGCTTTAATTTGTGATGTTTGCAAATTACAAGCACGATTGCGAGAATGCGCTAAAGTTACTTCTTATTGAGATTTATCAGCGTCAGACTTTGCAACGATAACAAGATTAGCTTTGTTATCGATAGTTAGTAATTTTTCAGTCTTTATCTCTGCTTTAATTTGTGATGTATGCAAATTTCAACCACAATTACGAGAGGGCCCAAAAGATACTTCGTATTGAGATTCAGCAGCGTCATAATTTGCAACGATAACAAGATTTGCATTGTTATCGATAGTTAGTAATTTTTCAGTCTTCATCTTTGGCTTTATTTGTTTCATACTAAGATTTGTCATCGCCATACTTTGCAACGATAACAAGATTTGCATTCTTATCGTTAGTTAGCTATTCTTCTGCAAAGCTTTTGGATATACTTGTGCAATTCTTGGTGCAATATATTTTTCACTACCTTCTGTGTACTTTTTCAACTTTCGCTTGTCCATAATCATTCCCTGGATGTTGCCAGTATAGTTCTTAGGAGTTCTTCAAATTAATAAAGTTTTCACTTTATCTTTTGCAGACATGCTTTAATGAAGCATCTTCTTTGCAGTGTATTCCACTGTCTGTACAAAGGTATAACGAAGTGTAGGGTAGGCCCGACTGTAAAGATACTCATATTTTTTTGTTGTTGTGTTAAATATATGTATATATATGTATGTATGTATGTTTTTTTTGCATTTAATTTGCTTTACATGGTGGGTGTGAGTGAGTTTGTGAGTGAATGAATCTGCACATATTTTATGCACTTTCCCTTTTCATATCAAGATTTTGTTTTTTTACATATATGCATCCCCTTTTATTTACTTGCACTTGTTATGTTTATTGCTTGCAACAACATGGAAATGGGGGAAAAAGGAAATCAGCTTCAAGAAGTGCTCCATATGCTGGGAGCTACCCTATACTGTCGCAAAAGATCATTAAACAGACGTCTAGACTCTTTTTTGCAGTCTTTGAGTGACAGCTGCTGCCTTGGTTGGCATTGGCTTTGTAGATGGCTTACTGGAGGTGTGGCAAGGATTGGGGGTGTAGCTTATTTTTGTCACTTGTATTTTAAAGCTAAAGAAATTAATGTGCAAATGAAGTCAATTTCAATGTAAAAATAGTTACTTTAGAAAACTAAAACTTATTGTTTTTTTTCAATATAAATCTATCAGAGCAACGAAAAGTTAGACAAAAATTACAAATTTATTTAGCTCAATGCATTCCAAACATTTTTTAGCTGAATGTGGCAATGCCTGACTTTAGTCTAAATTTTCGAGTAGTACCGCGGAGAGAGAAAGATAAAGTTTTAAGTGCGCGACAAGTGTATCAAGTTTCATATACAAATAGCTCTGCTTTTTGATCTTGTAATATGATATGAAAGCTTCTTAAAATATTTTCAAAATATGTACCATAAATACGTATTTAGTTCCAGTTTCAAGCTTTAATTAGGTGCCGCGTAATAGACATCAGAATTTAATAAGAAGCATGATGAGTCATGTTGCTGCGTCATGGCTTTGGAGAGTATAAAAATATTTTGGGGTTTTTATTGTTTTTTGATTATGATTACGATGCCGCCAAAGCTGTGATGCAATTAATTAAAAAAATAAACAGCACAGCATGGTGTGAAGGTTAGCTAAGGTGGCGAATAAGCTGCAGAGGAAGCATAGAGGTGCTGCTGATAAGAAATAATCTTAGCTTAATGAATCTGGTGATGCTACAATTTTGGAAATTTGAAGGGGGGCGAAATAACAATATGATTATGATGGTCTTTGGGACATACATACATAGGTGACGTCAAAGTGAACCACTTCTAAAATACAATTTACACTGCGAATATAGGGTACATAAATATTGAAACATTCAGCTGACATGATTAAAATATATATAGTTTGAGCTCACTAGCAACAATATCTGTATTTATTCAGATAGCCAGGCGGCTATTAAGTCTCTCGCCTCCATGACATCATGCATGAAGTCAGTGAACAACTGTCGCTCATCTCTGGAGAATATGGCAGAACAGTTTTCGATCCACCTCATCTGGGTCCCGGAACACAGGGATATTGAGGGCAATTGCATTGCGGATGCAATGGACAAGGAGCGTCTGGGTATACCTATGGCCAGCTTTAAATTGAGTTTTAAGAACCACTTTGCTCTAGCTGCTAATCAAGCGTGGAATCGGATATCGGCAGACGTGGCCGGTATACTGCAAAAAAAGAACAAAGCAACTTTGCGATCTAAATAGAGCTCATTGCTTGACAGTAATCCGGGCAATTACCGGACACTGGCTGGTAGGTACCCATGCATCAAGGCTCAACGCAGCTCACAATGACTTCTGTAGACGTTGTGAAGATGAGGAGGAGGAGCTGTAGACGGTGGAGCACTTATTCTGTCACTGCCCTGGGCTGTGCAAGACAAGGCTCCGATTCCTAAAATCATACTTCTTTAATGACCTATCCCAGCTCTCAGAAAAGAGTCCAAGAAGCCTCTCGAGGTTTATTAAAGCCGCCGGATGGACGTGATTTTTAGAACATATAGTGAACCTCCTGAGTGGGGGGAAGGGTGGTGTAAGGCCCACCCAGCGGTATCACAACGGGCCAATTCTCCGGCCTAAGTGAAGGAGTTACGATAGGTCCCGACTGCCGCCCTAGCCTAACCTAACCTAACCTTGAGCTCACTAGCTCTGTTGGTCTTTGTGACTTACATAGGTATTCATATGGACGACAAGTTGAACCACTTCTATAAAACTCTGTACACTGCAAGTATAGCGTATATAAACATCATTTTCTTTAATTTGATTTTTTTTTGGTAAAACTTCTATCAAAAGCACATAAAAAACATAGCATTGTATATTGATAAATGAAAGCATTATAGTAAATTATCAAGTAAATTCTGTAAAAGTAAAAAACCAATATTGAGAAGAAGCTCATAAATTAAAAGCTGCAGCTTAGTATTCTCAAACAGCTAATTAAATGCCTTTGAGGCGTTCCCCTACCCCCTGCCAATGTCAAAGCAAAAATTAATTAAATGCCTGGACTTTGAGATCTAACTCCAGCCCCCTCTACCACTCTCAAAGCATATGACAGTGCCATACATTAGAGCGTGGCATGCAACGATTTAAAGCCCACAAAATGCAGCCTTTTGTGCGTTTGCAGTAATTTTCACTCTGAAAACAAACATATTTGTTTGCTACACAGTTCAGTCAATTGTCTTGCACAGCACGCGTCTGGTTGCAACCATATTGGTACAGTTTTCTTTCCGCAACCGCAACAAGCCCAGCAGGCGATAGCTCACTTTTAAATTAACCACAAAAAAACACACACACACACACATTGTATTGTATCTGAAGAGCCTACAGCGGGTAACAGGCAATCCGCAAGCCATTCCTTCAACCATCCCCTACCTAACCGCAATGCCAGCAATGTGGGACAATCACAGCGACAGGGTTCAAGCACCCCCCATACTATGAGTCTAATCTGCAGTTGCTGACGAAGTCCGTGTTGAAGAAACTGGGAGCAACTAGTATTTATGCTGAGGGTTACACTAACTGCCTAATGCAAATGCTGGAGATGCAACAAAGTTAACTCCATGTGTTTGTATGAACGCGCAGATCTTGCCGTTTATAAGAGCTAGCATAAGCAGACTTGCATTTTTTTGTTCTTATTTCATGGCGTCAGGTTTTAAAGCTAGGAATCGCCTCCTGTTATAGTGCATTCTAAAGTCCACTATGTTAAACCTTCACTGTGATGGAATCGGGAGCAACTAGTATTTATGCTGAGGGTTACACTAACTGCCTAATGCAAATGCTGGAGATGCAACAAAGTTAACTCCATGTGTTTGTATGAACGCGCAGATCTTGCCGATTACAAGAGCTAGCATAAGCAGACTTGCATTTTTTTGTTCTTATTTCATGGCGTCAGGTTTTAAAGCTAGGAATCCCCTCCTGTTATAGTGCACTCCAAAGTCCACTATGTTCAACCTTCATCAAATGCTTGCTAGCATATGTGCAGACGCATAGATCTAACATTACCTATCCCCCACTACCCCAATCTGGTTCCGGTTTGCACTTAGCAGCTAACCGACCAACTAACTAGATAGCTGACTGACTTTGGTTTTATTTTCATATATTATATGACATTATTTGGCTTGCCACGAATATTGTGACAGTTAATAATAAACATGCCCGCCGACTTGGTCTCCAACATCAAACCCCAATTCGGCCTTGCCGCCCTCGAACTGCTGCCGCTTAGCCACATCAATCCTGCTGGCAAAAAAAAAAAGAACAACAAAAAAATCTAGGCAGGCGAACGAACCCATAAAAAGAAGAGAGAAGCAGGCAAAAAATAAAATGCTGTTATAGGGAGTGAGTAGAATGCGACTGAGCTAAATTTATACAACACATTTCATGTGATCAACACATAAATATTTTTATATTGTATATACTTATTTTTATGTGTTTATATATTATACATATTATATGTAGTTTACTTTTGTGCTATAGCTATATATACTGCAAAGAGGTTAGTTAAGGCTTAGCGGTAAGTGTAGGTAAGTTGTGTTTTTTTTTTTTGGTAAAACTATTTGTTTGCCAAGTCTTGGATGTGCAGGATTTTGGAGAGCCTAATGGACATCAATAGCTTTATTATTGTAATGCCAAATATTTGTATACATAACTTGTAAAGATAAATACACAAAGTTATTGTACAACTTATATTTTCGATTTTTTTCGACGTCGTGCCCATCGTCAACATTTATTTTTCTGCTAAGATCTGAAAAGAAAAAATATCATCAATATGCATCAATAGCTTTATTATTGTAATACCAGGGATTTATATAGCTTGTTACATAACGATATTTTACTTTTTTTTGTCGTCGTGCTCATCGTCAACATTTATTTTTCTGCTTAGATCTGCAAAGTAGAAAGATCGTTGCTTCATTAAGCAAGATGAATGATTCTATGCCAACTAGCAACTATCGATCAAGTGGTTGAGCTTTTAGGCAACCGATAAATCGATAAACCAAAAATTCAAGCCAACTAAAACCCAAACATAATTGGCAAAGTTTTAACACGCTACATACTGCTACAAAAAGCCCAGTTAACATGCATGTGTGTTTGTGTCACATTTTTTTTGAAAGCCTTGACGAATGTAGAGTAGCCTTGGGTTATAATAAACGTTGACAGGCAAGCGCTGCGTTTTAGGTATGCGTGTGGCAAGAACGGTTGGGGAAGGGGCTGCCAGCTGCTATAGGTGGCTTTATGAGTGCCTCGGGTTGATGTATGAGGGGGAGGCCACGGTGGGTACCAACGCAAGCGCCAAATGCGTGTTGCATACATAAAATCAACAATGATGATGACAGGACACGTAAAGAAGGGTACAGCGGTGCAGGTTGGGCAAAGGGGTATAACTAAAATAAATTGTTGGACAGACCGAGAGAAACTCAGCTAGTCAGTCAGTCAATCACTCAAACTATCAAAATGTTTAAGTGTCTGTGTGGGTGGGGTTTTGTGAAGGCTATGGTATTGCAAAAAAAAAAAAAAAAACACAAAAAATTGAACAAAGAAATACTGTCGATAAGAACTTGCAATGACTTTTCTATGGGCCATACAATTGAGCTAGAGCTGGAGACGCACAAAAAACTTGACAAAATGGCTGGGGACGACAATAACAAGAAAAACAATAAAAACGGAAAAGCAAAATCAATTTGAATCGATAAACCGCAAACAGCACGGCTGGCACTCGATAGTCAGTGCTAGAAGGTGCATATTGTGTAAGGGTCTGGAACTGGAACTGGAGCTCTAGCAATGGTAGGGGGTTACAAAAACGGAAGCTCAAGTTCAACAAAATAACAGGCAGCCAGGCGGGCGTACGTGTGTGTGTGTGAAGTTTGATTTAGCTTGGTGCGTTTTTTTTTTTTATAGGGCTTCAAATTGGTAGGAGTGAGTAGCTGTGTGTGTGTGTGTGTGTGTGTGTCGGAGTATCTGTGTGTGGCACATTAATACAAATGACTGTCACATGAGCGTCATAAAAATGATGAAGAGGCTTACAGCAACAACAACAAAAAGGTTGATCGTTGCGCAGGCAGCGACCAAATAGCGGTTGATAAAGTGCACGAGCACGCATTGGAGACGTCGGAAATGTCGGCTCAAAGACCTATGACACGCTCATCGAAACAATCCAAAAGCAGTCACCCAGACCGCCCAGATCCAGTGACATATCAACACGCCCAATGAAATTGAAAGTTTAGGTTTTTGTTACACCAAACATACACACAAGGACAATGACTAAGGATGACGAAGGCAAAGCCTTAAGTTAAAGGCATAGGCGAGCATGACGCCCATACATTTCCTTAGCCATTTTGGTGCTATTAATCCATCAATGAAATATGTCGTTTTACTTGGTGCGTGCCACTGCCACTCAGCAGCATTGTAGCACTTGCGTTTGCTATAACGAGGGTAGTTTAATAAGTCTGCGGCGACTTGTAATGACTGTGGCAAACAATTTGAGTAAGCTGAAAAAACGTAGAAAACCGTTTACGTTTACGTCAATTTCAATGAAAATTTAAAAGTAAACTGAAAGTCATCGACAACAAATATAAAGCAATATGTGAAATTTAAAAAAAAATCACACAAATGTTGTGCTTCGTCGTATTGACGACGCAGTTTTTGTGAACTCTTGCTAACACAAGACCTACTCAGCTTTGGCTGCAGCGAAAAGAGCGCAAAAAAAAAAGCGCAAACATGAAATACTTTGAAAAATGTGCGTCGTCAGATCGACGAGGACTATCGGAATAGGCTTTACCTCAAATAGCAGCTAAAAAACTATTGCTAGGAAAAGGCTGGATAGGCCCTAACTATGATGAGCTAGCATCAATTTTAGAGTTCGAAGACTAATACTGAAGTTGCGTGAGCTGGCTAGTAGGTGTTTGGATATGAAAAAGCTGTTCACATAGCTTTAAATAAATCAATGAACGCCTTAAATGAGTCTTCCAAACGAAAGTCACCGTAGTGACTTCTCAAACTACCCTCATAATTATTAGGTCGGCAAAAAGTTCAGTTCAGTTCAGTACGTTTCCAACTCCTTGACTCCTCTTACATTACGACGTAGCCATCAAAAAGGCTTAATGTCATCTATGGGCGTTGAATCAATGAATGTGTAGCAAAATGTGCAAAAAGTATAGACAAGTAAGTTTTATTGCTCCCAAACCCCTAAAGAAGTATCGAAAGAGGGTTCGGAAGAAAGCAATAAAAAAAAAAATGTAACAAAAATTGCTACGAAATTGTTCCTGAAAGTAAAGTACTTAACAAACCAGCCGTTGACAGTCAGTGCAAAAGATACTTGGATACAAATGAAATAAGAGCTTGCAAACTTAAGCCAATATAAGTTGGAACCAAAAGCACTTGCAATTGATTTGCCTGAAATGTTTCTGCTGGACGGCTTGGTTCAAACTGTGGCAGAGTCAGACTTTTTCGAATAGAAGAGACATCTAAAGCCAAACTATTCCATTACCAGCTTCTTAAATACAAATATGGGTTCGTTGCCCAAGTTATTGGCTTTCTTCCTGCTTAAGAGCCAACTTAGGTAACCAACCCATCAAAAGCAAGTAGGCCAGCTGATGACTTCATAAGCTGCAAGTAATATAACGAGAGCAGCGCTGACATCAAAGCGACATAGTTTTATGGCAGCAAAGACAATCAAAGCGACATACAGTAGCGCAAAGAGATGTCGAAACAGACAAACAGACGGATAAACAGACAGACAGACAGATTGACCGAAAGCAAAAGTAATGCATAGCTACTTGTCATAAGCCGCATTGTGTATACGCCATGTGTGGCATGCATTAAAGTTTGTCTTGAGAAAGGAGGAGGAGTGGGTAAAAGAAGAAAAACGCTTAGTAGTAAGTTGATTATTTGGGCCTTTGTTTGGCTTATTCACTTCGTATTTTTGACTGTCTGTACTTTTTGTCACATTGATTTATTTATGTATGTGCGTGAGTAGCTGTGTGCGTGTGTGTGTGTGTGTCGATTGTCAATCGCAAGTGGCAGCAACAAATCTGACGCTTCACTCATAGCCATACTGCTGTCAGAGGGTAGGCTGAAAAGTTGTGGTTGTAGTAAAAAATAAGCTGTGTCGTATTTGGCGGGAGTTGATAGAACAGCTGATTATGGTAGGACATCTTATTAAAAAAAGATAACACGATGGAACCGCGCAGGAAATCAATATGAAACAAACTACAGGAAAATACGAATCTTTTGTTCAAATTTGATAAGTCTAGCTTTTAGGGTCAACGAGAACTGCGTATTCATACAGACAAATGGAAGAACGAACATGACACAATCGCTACCCGAGCTTATAATACGGGCTTTAAAAAAAGCAACTTGAAATCTTTTCATCATCATCATCATCCTTGGCGCTATAGCTATATTTCAGCTTTGGCCTTTCGAACAATATTTCGCCAATAAACTCTAGCGTTTGCAGTTTTCTTCCAAGTTTAGTACGTTTAAATTTTCCAAATCATCTTTCACTTCATTTATCCAGCGTGCTAGGGGTTGCCTAACTACTCTTCTTCCATCTGGTTGATTGATACAGGTTTTTTTTTTCAAAATTGGGTTTCGCACTCTCGCAACATGTCCGGCCGACCTAAATCTTTGTGACTTGACATAGGCAGCTAGACTCGTGTCGTTAAATATCTCACGTAGCTCCTCGTTGGTACGAACGCCTTAATTAGTAGCATCTATACTTATCGGACCAAGCATTCTTCGTAAAAATTTTCCCTCTGTCCTCGCTAGGAGGCCTTTATCGGATTTCATCAGAGACCACGACTCACATCTGTACGTTAATATTGGTCGGATCATTGTTTTACATATACAGAGCTTTAGGGTTCTGCTGAGAAGGCTTGACTTGAGGAACGTTGAAAGCGAGCAAAATGTTGAGCTCGCAGATTTAATTCTTTCTCGGATATCACTTAAGCAGTCGTTCGTGGAGTTGATGTACGAACCAAGATATTTCAACTGGTCGATAACTTCGAAGTTATACTCGTCTATTCTGTCCAAAGTGCCGAACCCAGTGTGAATTTCAAGCTAGAAGCATTTTTTTCTATTTTTATTTACTCGCAATCCTTCTTTTTTTTGCTACTTTTTCTAACTTGACAAATCTTTTTATGATTATATGAAAAAAGAGTTCGAAAGATGAAGAAAGTTCGTGACAGCAAAATCTACAGAACTGTTATGGTCAATTGGACCATATAAGATCGAGTGGGAATTGTGTTTCCCCAATATTTTGATATAAGCAAGGTCTGCTGGATGGGGTTGGCTATAACCCAATGGTTGACAGCGAAAGTGATTAGAAACTATTTCGAAATAGCATTTGGCCAAATAATCCTAATACGAAGAATTTTTGAGATCTATCGAAATTGACTAGAGACTAAGGAACATATTCCTCTTCTCCGGGGCAGAAAATGGTTCAAGTCTCCTTTTCAGTCTTCTTACTGAGACTGTTCCCTCAAGTTTCTTTTCGCAACAGTGACTATGAACTGTCAGCCCAATATTGCATCTTCTCCCTCTCCTCTATCTTCTCCCGGGCAGAAGATGGTTAAAGTCTTCAGTTCAGTCTTCTTACTGAGACCGTACCCACAAGTTTCTTTTCGCAATTGTTACTATGGACTATCTATTATATACTATTGTTGACAACAAAATTGATTAGAAACTATTTCGAAATAGCATTTGGCCAAATAATCCTAATACGAAGAATTTTTGAGATCTATCGAAATTGACCAGAGACTAAGGAACATAACTCTCTTCTCCGGGGCAGAAGATGGTTCAAGTCTCCACTTCAGTCTTCTTACTGAGACAGTTCCCAAAAGTTTAAAGTGCTGCCTTTGAAAAGGTAGGGTCAACTACTTTGTAGCCTGCCCTCGTGTTATCATCATAAGGCATACAGGTCGATGCGATTTCCAGCCACTAGAGTTGGTTGACTGGGTTGGTTGGGTTAACTGACAAACAGCCAAAAAGAAAATGAATCTGAAACCGAAAACTGTTGCCAACTTGACAAGTTGGCTAATCTTTGTGACATGAAAGTTTGTCAACGCATGACGATGACGACGACCACGACGACTTCGAAGCTGACGCTGACGTCGCAGTACTGACAAACAGAACTGGCTGACTGACGCACTCACGGATGTGGACTGTTGGACCGTAAGGACTGACAGCTTCAGAAGCAGCAGCAGCTTCAGCCGCGTCCATCAGTTTGAGTGAAATTGCTTTCGATGTCTTTTGTCGTCTCGTTTTCAACGCTTTAGATGGCATGGGTCTTGGGGCGTTGGTTAAGTGGGCGCTTTAGTGGGCGTCTCGGTTGCTCCATGTCACTGGGTTACATGTGCTCCAAAATCAAAAAAAAAAAAAAAAAGTAACACAAAAAAATGACAACAAAAATAAACCACACGAAACTTTTTTGATGCGCTTTTAATACACTCTCTAGCTTGCTACGCGGCGCTACTTGCTGCTCCAGCTCCAGCTCCAACAGGCTTTGCTGACATTGTCGGAATAATGGATTTTCGTTGCCTTTTGGCGTTTGACTGATAAGCTGGATTGCAGCTGTTAAAAGCAAGAGCTGTAAATACCAAAACGATTTAATTTGCAGCTGTTAAAAAGTTAACAGCATAGAAACAAACAAAACAAAAATATGGCAACTCTGGCATTTGCAATTTGGCAACAATGCTGTGAAAAAAAGTAAAGCAAATGTTGCAAAATGTTGACAAATTGATGAAAAACACAAAAATTAAAGAAAGTAGCTGGAAGGTGGCAACCCTGGACACATTTAAGCTATTGCGCTTTAAAAAATTATTTTAAAGAAATCGTTTTATGAAGAGCTTAAAGCTAACGTAGTACAAATAAACTCGTAAACAAATCGTTATAGAAACATTTTGTTGTAGCAGCGTTCGTCATAGGCATGCTTTGACTGTATTTAGTGTTGGGTAATGTAAAAAGCGGCACACGCTGAACTTGCGCTTTGTTCCTGATTCAAATAAAGAAAAAAAACACTTTAAGTAAATACTAAGCTCGAGGCTTAAGAAATAATTAAAAATATTTTTATATTTGTAAAGCAGAAATAGATAATTGTTTTTATTTTTAATTAATTAATTTTGTCTTTTGCTTGCCAATTCCGCATATTTTTTGCTTTGCTTTTTGCGTAAAAAATCTTTTCTGTTTTGTTGACGTTTATTAAAACTTATTTTTAAACAATTATTGACGTAAACATTTAAAGTGAACTTAATTTGCAGCATAAACGATTAAGTGCTTTGGAATTCTATGGAAAAATATTGTGCTTGGTATTTTTGAAAGCTTTTTTGGTACTCAACGTAACAAAGACAGTTTATTTATTTGGAGTAGGTCTATAAATTTTCTAAAAAAATAATATTCATATCATTCCAAATTTATGCCTGTTTAAAGAAGAATAAGTAAATGCAGCTATAAAGTATTTTCATAAAAGTTCAAAGTTTAAAAACTGTACGCGAAAGAGAGCAGTAAAAAGTAGAGACAGCTAAACAAGTTCAAAAATTAGCCAACAGAGGGCGCACAAAAAAAATGTTATGTTTAAGGCTCTGAAAGAGTTGTCATAAAACATATAAAATTTTAATGATAGAAGAAAGTGGGGTGAATTCGGAAGAATTTTTTCGATGATTTTTTGGAGTGAAATTTTTTATTTTTTCAAAATCAGTTAGATTTGATCTCCGAGCAAAAAATGCAAAATTCTTGATTTTCGATTTATTTTGGGGTGATTCCGAGAGTGTTCAAAAATGATAAAAAGCCGCCATAAAATTTCATTGCAAACATTTTATTTTTTTATTTTTGGCAAAAAGGGTAAATAAAACATTGAAATGAATGATTGCGGAAAAAAATCATTGTTGCCTAGTGAAATGGCCGCGTTCTCCACAAGAGGAAATTGTCGGTGGCTTTTCATGTGCTGAGTGGAGTGCGGCAGGGTTGCATACTATCGCCAAATCTTTTCTTGCTAGTCATTGAGGACGTCGCTAGTGCAGCTTTCGCCGGTGTAAGCCAAAACCGTGGTATCCAGTGGCAGATTAATAATACCTATCTTAACTACCTAGCATATGCTAACGACATTTGCCTGCTTTCTTACAAGTTGTGCGACCTGAAACTTATGACTCAGGCACGGAAATGGAACTTAAAGCAACCGGACTCAAGATCAACGAAAGTAAAACTAAAACGCTTTGTCTCCGTGCACCTACTCCGAATCCTTTGATAGTAGGTTCGCAGTAATTTGAAAATGTCGAAAAATTCTGCTACCTTGGAAGTATGATCACCGCGGATGGTGACAAAGCCAAGGCCTTCTTCGGCATACTGGCACCACTTTGGCAAAATAATAGCATGCTCTATGGCTGTACCACCTGGAAAGTTACGTCAGCAATAACAAAACGACTGCAAGTTTTCATCAACCGCACTTTGCGCCGCATCATGAGAGTCTTTTGGCCTCGCATGATATCAAACTCCGAGCTGCTTTGAAAGAGGAACCAGTAAGATGTGGCTACAGAAATTAGGAAGAGGAAATGGCAATGGATTCGCCACACGCTAAGGAAGAGCGATGACAGCGTTGCAAAACAGGCGTTGCGATGGAACCCTTTCCAGCAAACAGATCGCAGCATTGGTTGGCCGCGTATCACCTGGCGACGCTCGACAGAGGCCGAAATGAAATCTCTCAATTTATCATGGAGTGAACTTCGAGCCCTTGCACAAAACCGGGTTCGCTGGCGAAGAGGAGTAGTTGACGCCCTATGCTCCAAATAGGAGTTAAAGGAACATATATATATATATATAAAGCGAAATGGCATGAAAAATGTTTATTGCCTTCAGCATTTCCAACAAATCATCAAAACTTGGAATTTTTTTTGGTTTTTTTTTGTAAGTTCTCGGCATTTTGACACAAAAACAGTTGAAATCCGTGCTGAAATTATATTCCAAAATAATTATTTGGCTCATTTCGACACTTCCGGATTCAGCCCAAATCGATTTTTTCGAAACGGATCAACGTCGCTCTGGTGGCTTGCAAAAATCGAAACGAATACTTCAGTATTTTTTAAGTATAGAGTCTAGATAATACTATGTATATGCTTACATTTGATTTTAGTCGAGAAAATATTGAAATTTTAGCGACACATAAACTTAAAATAAAAGTTTCAGGATAGCAATTTTTTTTAGAAAAATAATACTGAACACTTGAGTCGAAGTATGACCAAAAACCAACGTCGGTCTTGACGTTTATTTGACACTTGGTTTCATAGTCAAATGTCAAATCAGAAATTTGTTAGAGTGCGTTTCCGGTTTCACCCCACTTCCGATTTAAGCCCACTTTAATCTCTCTCTCTCTCTCAATTCCTGTTATCCCCAGTAGGACATAGTGCCTCTACAAAACGTTTCCATCGGCTACAATCTTTCGCGATAACCTTGACCTCCTTAAAAGATTTCCCTGTAGACCTAAGTTCCTTCTCGAGTGTCCGCTTCCAAGTGCATCTAGGGCGTTCTTTCTTTCTGCTACCTTGCGGGTTCCATTCGAGCGCTTGTTTACATAGTTCTGTGGGATGCTTGCGGTGGCTATGGCCCATCCATCTCCACTTTCTCTGCTTTTTTTCTGTCGTTATGGAAAGCAAAGCAAAGCTTGCATTTCGCCCAAACTTTACTCTACATAAGTTTTTTTAAAATTTCATGGAATTTTTTTTAGACCAAATTTTTTTGGAACATTTGCGATTTCTTGTATTTTTAGACTTTTTATGTTTGCTTACCTCCGTCTTTGGCCCTATGTAAGGCTTCCAAACAACTTTCTAAACCTTTCAAAAAGTTATTGCGCATTTTAAGATGATCCATAATAATTGCTGTTTTTTTTTTTTAACTTTGAAAACTTTAGAAATAACGTGCTAATAGCTGTAGTAGCTCCTTTGAGCAGACTGAGACTTCTAAATCGATACCCAAGTCGATGCCGATAATTTAGATAAATTAAACTTCTGCCAAGCCTTCTGCTGTCTAAGGTTATTAGATATCCAATTATGTTGCCAGACTTTCAAGGTCTTGTTTAAACAAAAAAAAAAAAAACACAATAATATATATTTAGCATAATCCGCCAGCGCATAGCTATTAATACTTGTTACTTAAATCAGCTTTAATACCAAACAAAATGCAATATTATTATGCAAATCAATAAGCCATATCAATAGATGGCAAACCTATACATAATCATGGACTTGTATATAAATATATGTATTATTTACGTGTAGATGACAGCATTATTAGAGCGTACCGTGCAACGTATACACCCACGCATGAAGCTTGTATTCAAATCTCATAAACGAACCCGAAACCCAAAAACAAAAAAAAAGAAAACCTTAATCATGTCTCACATTGTGCAAGAAAACGAAGAAAAAGCGCAGAGTGGGCAGGGAGAGAGAGAGAGAGAGTGAAAAAAAATCACATTTTTGGGGGCAACAGCATCGAAAACGATTAAGATAACCAATTTCCAGTATTTTGCGCTAATGGAAAAACACAAGCGGAAGTCTTAAATGAGGCGAACGATGTGACACGACCCGACACGACAAGACATGCCACGGCACGATGACACACGACGATATACGACATGACAGCTCTGGCATTTCTGGCATTTATGTGACACATTTGTGTGTGTGTGTGTGTGTGCAAAATCGAACCGATAACAGCGCAAGACTGAAATGGAGCGAGTCAGCAAATGCGACAGTGCGACCGAGACATCAAACATTGAGAAAATCGCTGTACACGAAAAAGAAAAATCATTAATTTATTTAAATGAGCACTACGTGTAATGACCATGGTTGGGTGATGGTGAAGGGGGGCACGGTGTACTAGCAACCAGGTAGCTGCATGACTTGCCATTTGTTGCCACTCTTTGCGTCGCTTAATTAGCCAAACTGCCAATCAGCCAAACAGTTTCAGAACTCACTCGCTGATCTGAGTGTCTTTAATTTTATCGATAAGTTTTCATTGCTTTAATTGAATTTCACTTGGATTTTCATTTTGCGATATTGCATTATGTTGCCGCTACACCCTGCCTCCCTACACACGTTTGCTTGTTTGTTTGCATTTTGCAACACTTGCAACGGTTTTTACACGCACGGCTGGCAACACTGACTACGTCTACGTCTGCGTCTGCAGCGCCAGAACGTCATCTGCTTTGTTTCGGCATCCATCGCTGCTGCATCTAGTACGTCAGCCTTTGCCATTTTCTTGCTGCATGTACATATGTATATTTTCTTTCTTTTTGGCTGCGGTCCATGAAGCACAACAGCGTGCCGCTGTCGCTGCCGCGGCGTCGCGTCGCTGCCTCTGCTGCAGCACGTGCTTGAAATTGCATTAACAGTGCCTGCAAACAAATACACACACTCACATGGGAAGCGCATGGAAAGGCGCGCATCAAATTTCTACAGTTTGCCTTCTTCGTCTTCGATTTCTTTGGCTTCTTTTTGGTACAGTAAGAACTCGTTGGTGAGACTAAAAATATAAAAATATTTATATTTTTTGTAGTAGTCTCTATGGAAGCAACATCTCTTGCTTAAAAAATGCCAACAAGCTTATTTTTTTTTCTTTTTTCTAAGGAGTCTTTCTGCTACTGCTAAAGCTCGTAATATTATTATTAATTATTTTATTATAAGATGAAGCTAAAGTAGTAGAAGAAAAGTTGCAGAAATTTCATGAATAAATAAGTATCTTAACTAAAGCTTTAAGATTTCTTAGAAAAAAATAGTCAGACGTAATAAAGGGTCATCAATCTTGAGGCTTTTTTTTTTTTTAAATGCAAAAAAACACAAAAATTTTAAATGAATCGGAAAATCTTTATTATCAATAGAAAGAACCTTTAACTTTTTAAGGTCGCAACTGCGCCGTAGCTCGTCCATGCGGAGGTTCCAATTTTCGGTCATGCGTTCGAGCATAATAGGCGGAATCTTGTGAATAACACGGGTAATGCTTCATTCGTAGCTTTAGACTTCACGTAGCCCCAAAGCAAAAAGTCTAACGATGTGATATCACACGATCGTGATGGCCAGTTCACCGGTACGGAACGTGAAATTAATACTTTACCGAATTGGTTCCATAAAATGTCCTAAGCGCGCTAAAAACGTTCTTTACAGAACGCAAATCGTAATTCGTAATATAATTTTACGATTTGTTAACGTTGATCGGGTGTAAATCTTTCATTGATGAAATGGCAATGAAAACTGAATAAAAAACACATGGCAACTTGAACGTACCCACGCGTGATTTATCAAAAAAAGAACCCTCTTTAGAAAAAAACTCAAGATTGATGACCCTTATTAGGTCTGACTATTTTTTTCTAAGAAATCTTAAAGCTTTAGTTAATATCCTTATTTATTCATGAAATTTCTGCATAGCTAAATTTATGCTTAAAAACGTTTTTGTCAAGAAAAACATTTTTATTGTATATATTTTTTCTTATGATCTCTTAGAAGTCTGGCTCCAAAAAAAGGTTTTTCGTAATGTACGTTTGAAATCTTCTAATCTAGATTAAATTTATTTGTAACTTTTTTTCCGTATATCTTCTATGTTATTGGTATTCTTTTTTTAATATATCACTTGTTTCCTCCTTCTATTAAATGTTTCGAGTATTTATAGTTTTAACTAGCTGATAGCAACAAAGTAGTCGGTTTGAAACCACTTAAAAAATTATTTTTGGTGAAATTGGTAGCACCAAATATGTGGTTTTAAAACGAATCCGAATAAAATATTCGTACAAACTTATGCGGAAATCGGTGGAAAAATAATATTAGGTTTATCTTCCCAAAGCGCACATTTGAACTCCTGCGTTTTCATAAAAACAGGACCAGGATGGTGGTAGGAGTTGTAACGGCGCACTGCACCATTGGCCCTATGGCTGAATGGCTGCATGTTCCCCATTACGACTTCTGACGAAGCTGCGGAGACGAGGAGGAGACATAAAGCATCCAACACCTGCTTTCTTCTAAGAAGACGAACCCAGTTTCTGAGAAAACCGTTCCTTGAGGATCTGGGTAGTCTGGCTTATGTGCCCATTGCGGATCTGGCTGCGTTTGTCGAATCCTCAAAATGGTTTTGTAAATAGGAGAGTCTTAGGTGATTAGGGATGTCCTACAGTTTTGATCAAATTAGGCAACACAATGGACCTCATGGTCTCTGGGTGATCTTAGTTAATTGAGCTGCCTACTTAAGCTAACCTAACCATCTTCCCAATTTATTTGGGCTGTCTGTAACGCAGTCTAAGATACAATTTTATCTACTCTAAAAGCATCTGAGAGCTAATGTAACCGTTTTTATTTTTGGGTATTTATGCCAAACTTATTTGAGCAGTCTGTAAGGCGGTGAAAGTAAAATTTTATCTACTCTAAAAGCAACTGAGATTTAATGTGACCATATTTTTTAAAGGTGTATTTGACCAATTTATTCTAGCAGCCAGTAACACAGTCAAATATAAAATTGTAGCTGCTCTAAAAGCATCTAAAATTAATATGAGTTTTTTTTTATTTTTGTTGCATATGGCCAACTTATTTGAGCAGTTAAAGATAAAATTGTATTTACCCTGAGATTTAATGTGACCGTTTCCTAAGAAAAACTATTCCTTAGTAGCTTGCAGTATTTTTTTTATTTGGAAACGCTTTATCTTACTTCACAAGGACAAAATACAACTTTTATCTTACTCACAAGGAATAATTGCTTCTTAAGAAAATCTTTGATAATTAGTGCCTGCATTGGAAATTAATATGTTTCACCTCTAAATTGCATTTATATAACGTATAGTTTTTCCTTTCCTGGAACGAAATTAATCGCATTGAACGATGTCAAACTGTATTTCCTTTTATTTCTTTCTTACTTGCTCTTTACAGCTTTGTAGTTATTCAACTGTGCAACGAATGAGTTTATTCGTTTCAATGATTCATTCACAGTCGTACTATGTACTCGTATTTCATTCATTCATTCATTTACTGCTGTTGTTGTTGTCGTTGTTTTGTTGTTGCTACTGTAATATTTATACGCCAGAGCGCCCTTAGAGCAGAAAAATTACTTATGAGTAATTAATTATGCTTGCCGAGTACGTGAACTCCTATATGCGGAATTTCTTGTACTCGTTTTTTTCGTTTTTTATTTTCATTTTAAAAATAGAGTTGGTCTGATTACTGCAGTTGGCCAATGCTTTTATGCCAACTTTGCAACACTGTGGCACTGTGTTGGTCAATGGCTTGCATTTTTAATACAACAGACCTTGACTTACTTTTTTTTGAGTTGAACAAACTTTAAACTTGATTTTTTTGAAATTTTTGTATAAGGCATAACAATTCTAATATATTATTTCTTTTATTTACAGGTAAGCGGATTATATATATACATTTGCTAAAGTTCCAAGTTGGAACATAGGGCCACGGGTAAGCGGATTGCTTTGACATAAACTTGTATATGATTTAAAATATAGTAAAATCGTTTAAAAGGTATAATATTTTTATTAAAAAATTATCTTAGTACAGTCTTTAAAATTTAACTAAAAAGTTTCAGTCAAAAAAAAGATGTAAAGATGATATGCACTTCAGCTTATATACATTTAAAATAGCAGTCCATATATAAATTAAAAAAAAAACTGTCTGAATTCAAGATTTTTGGTGATAAAGTCGTGACTAAATGAGCGTGAAAGTAGAGCGTGTTTTTTTTAGAGGTTCACAACTTTGAGTTGACAACATTGTTTTATCTGACAACCCATTTAACAGCTGAAAGTTGCTTTTTGTTGAGTTTGGTTTGACATTTCATTAGGCATAGACTTACACCAGAGCAACGCTTGCAAAAGTTGAAGGTTTTTATCCCACTTATTCAAAATTCAAAATTTTGTTCTACGATGAAGCCCGTTTTTGGTTGAACGGGTACGTTAGTTAGTTAGTGTCCTATATTTGGTTCTTAGTTGGAGCAAAGGGCCTCTTCGGGTATTGCGGCCTTGTAGTGGCAAAGGGGCTCAGTAAATGCGAGGATCCTAAGAGCGATGTCGGCGATAGCGAAGCTACTGGTAGGGCCTACCAAGCCGGTAAGGTCGACGGTGAGCATCGAAGCTAACAACAATCCACAATACTAGCAGCGTCTATTTGTTTCTTTGTTACTAGTAACATTTAACTCTCTCATAATGAGCGGCTGCACCAGCGTCTGTTCTCCATGTTAGGAGCGGCTTCCTCAGTATGTGTCTGGCCATCCGAAAGGCTTAGCAGAGCCTGTCAGAACTGTCCTTAAGCTTACAACTTACCGACCAGAATCTGCTAAACCATCTCATTGACAAAAGAAACATGGATTCAAATACGACTATAACAAATTTGTCTCCAGGTGGTCAGTTCCTTAGGGTAAATTCATCCGCTTTGGCGGCATGCACATCGGATCTGGAGGTGCAATATTTGTGTTTCAATGACAATGATACTGTAACGGAAACCGAATGGGTACGTAAATAAGCGGAGTTGTCGCATTTGGAGTGAGGATAATCCACAAGCTTTTGTCGAAACACCATTGCATCCCCAGAAAATTACTGTGACTTGTCTACTTCGATGAACCAGAGACAATGGAACACCTGGATATCAACATTCGAAGAGTTATTGGCGAAATTGGCAAAAGTTTGTGAAAATTAGTGTTCCAGATTGCGGCCACATGGCCGAAATCATATTTAAACATTCATCATCATTGTTGGCTCTGCGATCCGTATCGAATCTTGGCCTCCTGTAGAACACGCTTTCATCTAGGTCTGCCTCTTGATACCATCCTCCAATTTCTGATTGAAATTTCGTTTGCTGTTTTTTCGACGTTTCCAATCCATTTTGATTTGGTCTTCCAATTTTCCTTTTGGATGCCGGTTCATCCATATACAATTTTTTTTGTAGGGTTTCCTTCCGACATTCTTATTATATGACCAGCATATTCGAATTGTCTTAATTTCAACAGTTTGCTGATCACTGGTTTTCCTTAGCTCACTTGCACACTCCTCATTGTACCTTAATCTAAAAGGTACCATCGTCCTCTCTCACAGGATCAAGTATGCGTCGTAGTACCTTGCGCTCAAATATGTCCATTTTATTTTCATCAGCTTTCTTAATCGTCCATGTTTCAGCTCCGTACGGAAAGACTGCTGCTTTCATAGTTTTATAGAGACGTATTTTTGTTTTTTTGCTTAGTAGGTTTGAGGTCCTAAGGTCTTATAGAATCTAACGTACGTTTTATTTACCGATTTAATTCGCTTATGTATCTCTTGTCTGCAATCATTCGTTCTATTTATAGTTGAACCCAAGTATTTGAAGCTGGTCTCCTAGCGTTAAGTTTTGCCTTAATGCCGGAGTGGAGTTGCTCAAATATTTGGTTTTGTTTTCATTTATTTTCAGTCCAACTTTGTTTGCAGATTTCTTAAAAATTTCGAAATTTTCCTTAAGTATTGTATTATTCTTGGCAATAAGATCAACGTCATCAGCGCAAGCGAGTATTTGCGAAGATTTGTTCCATATTGAGCCTATAGCTTCAATTTTTGAGTCGCAAAAAAGCGTTGGAGCTAGTACATTGCCTTGTTCCATTCCTGATTCCGTCGAAAAAAACTTAGACATTAATGTCATAAAATTTGTTATCCAATAAAGCGCGTTTCAGTGATATTAAAAGTATATTTCTTTATTTTATTATGATTTAAACTTGTGTAACTCTAAAAAAAACACCCTTTATATACGTTACCAAATTTGGTGTGTGAGCCTAATAAAGAAACCACATCGACTTAATGCTGCTGCAGTCGTTGTTGAGGTTCGCTGTGCGTTTAATTGAATTGGGCGTACAAAAGTTTCTACAAAAGACCCTAGAACATCCAATATAGCGTAAGGCTTCTGCTGAAGTTCCTCAGTATTACTCATTAACTGAGCCTAAGTCGAACTAAACTAACTCGGCTCTGCCTTGAAAAAGCTTTCAAAAACTGACTTAAAAATTTGTAATGTTTATGTAGTGTAGTTTTTTCATTAGTCTCATTCGGCCGCTCATAGCAGCAACATCTAAATTAATTGTGCGTTCAAATATTTTTAAATAACATAAATGAAAAAATATTTTAAAATTTTCGTATGTGAAATATTTTGATGCAAAAAAGTTAACGTTTGGTTTATATCAGCATCATTATAATCGGCGCCTTTTTTTGTCTCTGGGCCGATTATAATGTAACATGTACTTGATTGTCATTACAGTAAGTACAAATTGTCTACACATTCCCTTTTTTTTTGTTTTACTACTAAAGCTTTAATTTTCTTTCTAGCTATATCATGTTTTTATGCGATAAAAACAAAACTAACAAAATTTTCGCGATGAACAATTTTCGCTTTTCAAAATTCAAAGTGCTGACGCTTGAGCTCAATTATTTTATTACTTGATTTATATATTTTTTACAAAAAAACGAAAAAGTTTTTAAACGGAGTCTTGGCCATGACACTGCATAGCTTCTAAACAGTCAACCCAGATGCACTAATTATACTCTTACCCAGCTACTTTATACATCACGTTCCATTCCCTACTCTTAAGGTAATATTATTTATATATTTTAGAAAATTTCAAGCTTTATCTTTCTTTCTCCAATAGGTATTCTAACACTTGCGTTACAAAATGTGCTCCAGCCCCCCATTGTGGTGGCAAAATCCTTCTGTGTGGGATCTTGACAAAATGTTATACTTTATGTACACTTGAAACAAAATATGTAATGAGATGGATCTTAAAAAGTTTGTTTTTGACTTTGGGTGGTATAAGGTTGCACTGCTGGTTAGAATTCAGAATAGAATTTTCACCTCTAGTTGGATGTCTACTTGCTGCGCTATCTAGCATTATGGGGATTATCTGATACGCAGCTGTCTGTACTCTCACCTTATATGCAAGCATCTTAATCAATCTCCAAAAACGCAAATATTTCTTGGATCTTCTTCTTCTATTCCTTTAACTACTTGAGTAGCATAGTGCCTCTGTAAAACATCTAAATCGTATCCGGTTTTGTGCCAATTGTTTCACTTCGCTCCAGGAACGTCCTGATACTTCAGCTTCTTTCAAAACAGTTCGGCGCCATGTTCTGGGTGTCCCTCTTCTTCGGTTGGCCTGCGTGGTGGCTTTTGCAAAGTATGCCCAATCTATCCCCATTTGCGACTGGTAATTATGTAGGATATCGGCTTCATATTGCATCGCTGCATCAGCTCAGAGTTGCTGATCGTGTTTGGCCACCCGATTTTCAGAATACGACAGAGACCTCTTCCAACAAAGGCATGTAGTTTGCTAAGAAAAGCGTCTGTTGTTGGCCAAGACTCACTCCCATAAAGTAAAATGAATAGCACATTAGATTTGTGTATCTGGATTTTCGTGTTTGTCGACAGAAAATTGGGATTCCAGATCTTACGGAGTTGCGCGAAAGCAGCTGTGGCTGCACTCATCAAATTGGTGTTAAGTAGTGCTGGGAAAACATCTCTGTTGGCCAACAACGATATCTAGAGATTTTAAGCTTCGATCATCGATGTTTTCTCCAGCACTAAACTGAGCTGTACTGTATGGCAACTAAGAGAGAGACTTTTAGCTTTCTGTAATCATCATGAGAACTGGCTTCCCTATTCCTACTGAATTGCTCGACGAGATCCAAGAGGGGGTCAAGAAAAAACAATTGTAAAAATATCTCCAAGTTAAAATGGAGCTTATGCTGTAACTATAAAATGCTTGCCCTCTAAATGGAATAGATTTTTAACCTTTATCTTTAGGACTCTGCAACTATCCAATGGAAATGCGCAAAGGTGATTATGATAGCAAAGCCAAATATATCAGGCTCCCATAAGTTTGTACAGCTTCTCGGAAGTATCTAAAAAATACTTCAAAGTAGAACCGTGCTGGACGATCTTAACCACATACCCGCACAACAGTTTTGGTTTAAAGAAGGACGCTTGAGCAATGACAGTCCAACAACCTAAATCTGAATACTCAAAGCTTTATAGGGATAAGCCCACGAGTTCCTCAGGAGAACGTGCTGGTGACTGTGGTGAACACAATTGCTAACATTGTTCCTTTAGTTTTAAACAACACTGAGGTAGCAACATATGCAAGTGAAAATTCTTTGGAGGCAGCCAAACCATAGTTTGAGGTTGTGTCCGAACCTTTTTGGACCTTGCATTCAGATTCAGACCTTATCTGACCTTCGAAACCGGAAATAGTAAGCTTATTCAATGCATACTTCAAAAGTTCTCTAGTTTAGGGGAGAACGCTCGTAAAAAATGTTTTTGAAGTGACTTAGTGTATATTCGTGCTCTGTTTGTTCAAAACGTATAACTATGTAGAATAATTCTTAAGAGACTTTCCAAATCGGGAATTATGGTTTAGGAGATTCTTTTATTTTTTTATTTTTTTTTTCTTGTTATCTTAAAAGTGCTTTATTTTACGAAATTTTTAAATCGAAAGATCAATAGCAGATGAGCTGATCTTGTAGTTCATTTTATTTAGTTTTTTGTTTTTATAAACAATTTCAACTTTAAAGTCAGCTTGTATACATACGGATTAAATTTCTACAAAATTATTAGACTTATCGTTGCAGCAACAAGAATTTGAAAATCTTTCAACTCTTCCGCATGCAACTGCCAGTGAGAGACCAGACAACTTTAGTTGTAGATTTTATTTCAGCCTAAAAATAGTTGAACTGCCGCTGCCGTTGATGATCATAGAGATGATGATGCTGTTGATCGCATGATATATGAGCAAGTTATACGAAAGCTAAACAGATGACGCATTCAATTTTCCAGCATGCAAATGTAGTCAAAAAAAAAAAAACTACGGAGTCTATGCGAGTCTCCCTTTCTATGGGATTTGTGCAACAAGCCAATTAAAATTCCAAAGTATTTTTCAAAACGAAGAAGAATATCTGAATTTTGTATATAATTGTTGTTATTGTTGTTGTTGTTGTTGCTTTTGTTTGTCAGATCACACGCTCCATAAAAGAACTCGTGTGCTCCGCCAGCGGGCAACAAAAGTAATAATTTACAACTACTTTCTTTTCTTTTGGTTTATTTCCTACTTAAATTTGTGCTATTTTTGGGATTTTTAACCCGAGAGCGCACGCCACTTACAAAAACAACAACAAAAATGAGTTTACCGCTAGTGTAGCTCATTGTTTAGTTATTGCCGTTGTTGTCAGTGGCGGCACCAAGGGGATAGTGTATCCCCAATAACAGTCAGTCAGCCATCAGTCAGTATGCATTAAATTTGGCGTCCCCTTTAATTTTTCTTAATGCACCTCTGGCTATTGCATAGTAGCATATTGTTGTTGCAGCCGCCACTTTACTCCACTCCACTCCACTTCGGTTCAGTTCGGTTCACTTCACTTGACGGCGGTGGCCCCAACAAACACCAAATGAAGTGCACGGGTGCCAGCGTAGTAGTAAGTAGCTGAAGCAATTGTGCTCGTAATTGTTTATCTAAATTGACTGCAGACTTCACTTAAAGATACATGCATGCATGTATCTATAGGTTTATTTACTCACACACACACACACACATGCACACAAAAGCCTGCGGTACAGTTGGTCAATGCAGTTTGTGCATAGCTTAGCTGAGGAATTGTTTAATTTAGGAAATTTCAATAATAATTTGAAATTGATGTGCTTTGGCTATAATGAACTGCACTCGTATAACAATTCAAGTTCTGAATAGAAATTAAGGGTTTTAAGTCAAGCTATCATGGAAATTCATTATTGGTAACGATGTTGTATGTCAACTTAGCTGCAAATAGTCCATATACGTATACTTGATTTAATATATTTATGTGTTTAGTATATCGAATGGTTAAAAAGCTGAATTTTTCGATTGTTAATTTTTTTAAATTTTACTTTTACTTACGTTAATATTATTTGCTCAGCTGGTTGAAAATTTCAAAATTTGTGTATTTAATATATAGGGCAAATAAAAAGCTTATATTTAACGTGTATATTGTTTTTCGATTATTTTTCGAGTAAGCGTTGCTGTGATAAGCCATGAAATGAAATAAATAAAATTGTTTAAAAATATTGAAAAAATCAAAGAGATTTAAAATCGAATATATCGATTAGGAATCGAAGCAATCGATTCAGAATCGAATATAAATAAAGTGAGTACATTTTTGTTTTAAAAATGTCAACTATTTATCGTCTTATTGATGGTGAATATATTTGAAGACTTTTGTGTGACAAGCCAAGTATCTTTAATGAATAAAGTGGTTTAAAAATATTGAAAAAATCAAAGAGATTTAAAATCGAATAGATCGATTAGGCATCGAAGCAATCGATTAAGCATCGAAGCGATCGATTAAAAATCTAATATAGATAAAGGGAGTAGATTTTTATTCTAAAAATCACAATTACTTATCGTCTTATTAATAGGTGAATGTATTTGAAGACTTTTGTATGACAAGCCAAGTATCTTTAATGAATAAAGTGGTTTAAAAATATTGAAAAAATCAAAGAGATTTAAAATCGAATAGATCGATTAGGCATCGAAGCAATCGATTAAGCATCGAAGCAATCGATGAAGAATCGTATATAAATAAAGTGAGTACATTTTTATTTTAAAAATGTCAACTATTTATCATCTTATTGATGGTGAATATATTTGAAGACTTTTGTGTGACAAGCCAAGTATCTTTAATGAATAAAGTGGTTTAAAAATATTGAAAAAATCAAAGAGATCGATTTAAAATCGAATAGATCGATTAAGCATCGAAACAATCGATGGAGAATTTTTAAAAATTTCACTTATTTATCGTCTTATTAATAGCTGAATATATTTGAAGACTTTTGTGTGACAAGCCAAGTATCGTTAAAAATATTTTGAAAATCAAAAAGATCGAGTTAATATCGTTTTAAAGTCGAAAATACATGAACTGAGTATATTTTTAAATCGATTTAATGATTTTAGCATAGGTGAGTGAAGTTTTATTTAGACAATATATAAAACTAAATAGTATATTTTTTTCGAATTTCGATTTTTTATCGCTTTAATGGCAGGTGCATATTTTTAAAGACTTTTCTGTGACAAGCCATGTATCGTTAATGAATAAAGATGTTTAAAAACATTTTGCAAGTCGAAGAAATCTTTAGTTTTGAGAATTTCTGCACATGTGAGTGAGGTGCTAGACAATATTTTAAATTTGAATTGTAATTTCTTTTTCAAAATGTCCATATTTTAAAATTAAATCGTAATTTTTTTTCGAAATTCCAATTATTTTAAAACTTATTGATAGTTGAATATTTTAGCATAATTTTCTGTGCTATGATTGCTTAAAAATATTGTAAAAATCGATAAAATCAATTTGAAATCGATTCAAAGTCGAAAATAAATAAAATCTTTTTTAAACCGATTTCGTTGATTGATTGATGATTGATATTGTAGACAATAGTGCTGGAAGTAACATCGATGTTATATTGATACATCTATTTTTTTTTATTCTTATCCGATCATCAATATTTTATATTTATATATATATATATATATTTTATATGGGCAATCAACGGCCTCGCTTTTTTAGAAAAAAACCAATCCCAAAATATTGAGGGTTGACTCAATTTTGGCCTTTCGACAATATTTTAATGTCGAAAACTTAGATTCAAGCATGTGCCCGTTGAATTACTGGAAGGTAATACTTTTTAAAGTTTAGCAAGGCTGGCAATTTAGTGAGCGACAAGCGGAGTTCGCTTAAATCATAAATCATTGACATGGTTTTATTTAATAACCATAATGAAGGGATCTAAATTAGTTTAAAGATTATGCTATAGCTCACAGGCTCACAAAGAAAAGTGGTGTAAACTTTGCATGTGACAGAGGCACCCCTTATGGACTTTGGGCAGCTGTATCCGAAGACCAAAAAACCCCGATCCAAGGGTTCTAAGATAATATCCAAACGATCTCGTTTTATGCGATTTCTTGGTGGTTATCCATAACACATGCGTAAAGGAGTTTTTTTAACTTCGGATTCGGCTGCTCAAAATCCATCCTGTATTATCTTTTTTTTTTCGTTGTATAACCTTTTGGATTGTTATTTATTATTTCTTTGCTTATTTGTCTATGAAATGTAATTAATTTTGAAATGTATATTATGAAAATATAGTTATCTCTTGGTTTGTTTGTTAATTCCATGTTATTATTTGAAAATACTTATATATCCAAACCAACAGATGGAATACTCTGAATTAATTTATGCATTCAAAAAATGGCCGCCACATGTACTTCGATGTATCGAAACATCGATGAATTGAATTTAAAGAATATGTTGGCCAACATCGATGTTTCTCCAGCACTAGTAGACACTATTTTAAAATAATTTTTTTTTTTCGAAAACCCAAAATTTGAAAATTAAATCGTAATCGTAAAATCGATTGTTGAACCTGGTCGATAAACATCCAAGTTGTACAATTAGTCGCATCGTATGTGGCTTGTTTATAAGCCCAGCTTATTAAAGACAACGATTTAAAAGCTGAACCGCCTTAAAATATTAATTTTTAAATTTAGAATTTTTTTAAAACTGCGGCATCCAGAACAAAAATTCATGATTATGTCGCCAAAAAACACCTAGATTTGAGTTTATAAAAAGTTTGTGTGTTTTTGTTAGAGCTATCATCTACTCGTATGATACGCTTTATTTTTTGATTTCGAAAAATGGGACTCTGGATAACCATCTTAGAGTCGATAAAAACGAATTCTTTTCTTAGCGAAAAAGTGTAAAGGGTTTGTCATTTGGTGTGTCCCATTAATAATGATGATAATGATACTGATGTCGAAATAAAAATGAATTCCAAAAAAAAATTTAGCGTAAACTATTTTTTATACCCTGTACCGTATGGTACAAAGGGTATATTGTGTTTGTGCAAGCCGAAAATGTATGTAACGTACAGAAGGAGGACAACACAACGAATTTTGTAAAAAAAAACATTTTTTCGACCGATCGATCCTATGGGAGCTATATGATATAGTCAACCGATTTTGATAAAATTTGCTACAGTGCTGGGGGTCACTAAAAAGCTTCCGATTGCCAAATTTGGTTATGGTATCTTCATAAACAAACGAATTATCCATCTAAAACTTTTGCTTTTTTTCGAGGTCCTCTGAAACACCCCTGTGGGAGCTATATAATGTAATCCCGATATCAAAAAAATAAAATAAACTTGTCTCTTATGAATTAATAAGGGATCTAATCTGAATGTTTGGTTGCTCTAGCTCTTACCATCTCTGAGATCTAGGCGTTCATACGGACAGACGGTCAGACGGACATGGGTATATCGACTTCTCTAGTCACTATGATCATACTTTAGGTAACTTTGGGGGGTATCCGACGTCTCCTTCTGTACGTTACATACATTTTCGGCTTGCACAAACACAATATACCCTTTGTACCATACGGTACAGCGTATTATAAAAAATAAAATGGTGATGAGAAAACTTTTTTAAATATTTCAGAGTTTATTTTTTATTGTAAAACTCAATTTTATTGAGTAGTGTATTTTTATGCTGCCTTTAGGGGTATAATAAAAAAAATATTACACATAAACGAAAGCTTAAAATTAAACGCAATATTTCGATCGTAAAATATTTTTAAAACATTGTAATTGGAGTAGAACTAATTACGTTTGTCAAAACTATTCATAAATGATGGCTGTTTGCGTTTGCTTTTGTTTTCAAACATAATTTCTACTTTTTATTTGAGTTTCACAAACAAAAAGAAGAAAGAAATGGAAACTGTTATTGTTTTGCGATTAAAAAATAGTTTGTGGGTAAAGGGGTAGGGGGTTACAAATTCATTACATAAAGTTAAAAGATTTATGACAATTCAAATTGCGGTTGTAAAATTTATATTTTTATATTGTACACAAACTTTTTACAGAGACTGTGCCACCAAATTACAAGAGGGAGAGAGAGAGACACACGTACAGAGAGAGCGAGCGAGAGAGAGAGAGGGAGAGAGTAGCATAAAAAAGTGAACTATGAACTATTGGCATGCAATAACGGTGCATAAGCTAAAGCTGCTAAAACAACAGTTACAAAAAAACAAAAAGAATGCATCAAAGCATATGAATAGATAGATGGCAACCATTTAAAGTTGGTTGGGGCGTTGCCAATGCGGCAAAAAAAAAAATGAGAGAGAGAAAGAGAAAAATGAGTAGTAAAGGAGTTGTTATGATTACAGTAATTGACCCAATTTTATAAACATTTCTCTTTCTTTATCGTTCGTTAAAGTTCTTACTTGGAAATAGACTTTTTTTTCTTTTTTGTTCAACTCATTAAAATTAACACGGTTTTGTTTTTTTTGCTCTTAGTTTTTGAAGACATTACCAGAAGCTTGTCGCCCATTGTCAGTCCGTCAGAATTGGAACTAAACTTTTTGCCTGAAGCTTTAAAAAGAAAAAACGAGCACGAGCAGAAGAAAAATTCGTTTTTTTTTTTCTTTGTTCGTGTAGTCGTTGCGAGTAAAATGCAAAGTAAACAGCAATTTGCAATTTCCGTAGTTTCCAAACCGAGGAAAAACCAAGTCAATCTGTAACAGACACATGTGTGGGTGAGAGAAAAACTTTTGCTTTCTGCCTAACTTTCGCTACCTTTGGTGCAATTTTCTGGCTTAAGTAGTTGAAGGCATTATGCAACCGGACAGCAGACAGTCAAAACTAAGAGCATACCTAGGTACAGTATGTAACAAAGAGTAGTGTTTAGACTTGAATTTGGCAAAACTCTTGCAGAGTATGTACTTGCTATGTGCATATATGTATATAGCTAGGTTAAACCTGGCTGCAGCTTCTACTCTGGCTGCCATGGTGAGCTACATATGCTTTTCAAACTAAATGTAAATGCTCTTGGCAAATTCAATAGACTTTGAAATTGGTCTTTAGCATATTCAAAGGTAACGTCAATTTACAGCCACCATATGCCAATATCTTTACTCAAGTGGTTGTGGTCTGTGCGTAATAAAATGGAATATCTGGAATAGTTTAAATTTAAAAAAACAGTTTTTGTAGCATATTTATAGCTTAGCCGGAGAACGTGCCCATTTTTGTCGACAGCCACGGCGCTATCAAGGCTCTGTCAGCGCACACTATAAAGATTAAACTTATTCGTAACAGCGTGGCGGTGGTGAACCACATCCAGCATCACTCGATCACCCTCTGATGGGTACGTGGTCACTCTGAGGGGAGCGGACGAGAGTGCTAGAAAAGGATCAGCGCTACCTATGGGCTCATCTGTTACGGATATACCAAGACCTTTGCAAAATGTAGTTTCAGAGATCACGAAGATAGTCAGATCCGAGGCAGAACGACAATGGGAAACCGTGTCTGGCTGTCACATCTCTCAAGCGCTCTGGCCAAGCTACCACCCAAAGCGAACTTCCTGCGATGCCACAAGAGCTGGACTAGGAGGGTGACGGTTGCTGTAACGGGGCACTGCGCCATAGGCCTTCTGGCTGAGAGGATGCATGTACCCCACAATGATTTCTGTTGCAGCTGCGGTGATGAGGAGGAGATAGAAAGCATGCAACACCTGCTGTGTGACTGCCCTGCACTTCTTATGAAACTCACCCAGTATCTAGGAAAGCCCTTCTTAGAAGATCTGGGCAGTCTGACAAATCTGATCATAGCGAACCTGACTCTTTTTATCGAATCCTCGAAATGGTTCAGCAAACAGGACGATAAGGAACGCACAGAACTTACTTTCGGTTTCTGTTACAGTATCATTGTCATTGAAACACAAATTTTGGCACCTCCAGATCCGATGTGCATGCCGCCGAAGCGGGTGGATTTAGCCTAAGGAACTGACCACCTGGAGACAAATTTGTTTTAGTCGTTTTTGAATCCATGTTTCTTTTGTCAATGATATGGCTTAGCAGATTCTGGTCGGTTTGTTGTAAGCTTAAGGACAGTTCTGACAGGCTCTGCTAAGCCTTTCGGATGGTCAGACACATACTGAGGAAGCCGCTCCTAACAAGGAGAACAGACGCTGGTGCAGCCGCTCATTATGAGAGAGTTAAATGTTACTAGTAACAAAGAATCAAACCGACGCTGCTAGTGTTATGGATTGTTGTTAGCTTCGATGCTCACCGTCGACCTTACCTTCTTTTTTCGCTTTTGAAAGATTACTGTTTCGTTTTCAAATGTTTCTCTCTAAGCTTAGACGCTTGTTCTGTTTCTCACTTTTGCAAGATGACTATTTCGTTTTCAAGTGTATCCCTCTAAAATAAGACGCCTGTTCTGTTTTTCATGCGTTCCAGCATCTTCATTGCATGATTAAATCATCTATCAGTTATGAATTAGTTTAAAAAATCTTCAAATTTTTCTTATTGACTTTATGAGTACTTTTATTTGGTATGGCTTTTGTTGAAATCACAGAACTGCAGAAAACTTTATATTCATTTCTAGCTTACTCTTTAAAATATTTGCCAAGTACACAAAATATTGGAGATATTACGTTAGCAAACCTGTCAGCTGCAAAAGCATTTTGCTTGTAAAAATAAATCAGCTTTTCAACAGACAATAAGTGAAATGCTCTCAGAACGAACTACGTAATCAAAACCCTGAAGGCTGTTTGAAGGCAATTAGGTTTAAAAACTTGGTAGCATTGAACAGAAGTAGCAAGTCAAAATGCAACCATGTTGCCCGTTGTCTAATAGAGTGTAGTGCTAATAAGCCTCTCCATTTTGTTTACTTAACTGGGAACCCTATTGAAACGGAATCTTCTTACGATTTGTGTATTGGCCCAAAACGCTTTGTTGAGTATTTAAACATTTCGACTGGTTTTACATTGTTGCCTACATTAGTTGGCATAATGTATGGCCAGACAATTGAGGGTATTTAGCTTTGGCAGTTGAAAATCGGAAATTGGGGCAATTAAATACGCCTTATAGTAAGTGCCAACGAGGGCGGGCTGTAAAGTAAATGAAGGCAAAAGAAAATCATATGAGCAAAGTTGTAGCCAACTAAAGTACCTTTTTGGTACAGAGGGGAAATTATGATATCTAAAAGGGAATTCGTTAAAGTTAATGGATCGTTGCTTAGATCCATGTAATGGTCAACACATCATGTAAAGGAGTTCAAAATGTTTAGAAATGTTGAGAGTACCAGTATTTTTTTTTTTTTTAATTCCTAAACTTGTATAATTTGAAAAAAAAGAAGATATAATATATTTGAATTTTTTTTTTTTGTGCCATAACTTCCAACAACAAAAATGAGGCATACAAAATTTAAAAAACCGCGAACTAATTGTATGACTCTGAAGGCAGCTTATGTGGGCAGATATAGTATTATGTTTAATAATTCTCTGATATTTTGGATTGTTTCCGATTACAAGGCAGCTTGCCTCTTAAGCGGTAACAACTGCGTGGAGCATGTTTTTTAAGGTAATTTTTTGATTCTTTTTTTCAAAAAAACTTGATTTTATATTCGAAATCCAAATAGATGACTTTATTATACATATTTGAACTACAAAAATAAAATGTTGCAAAGTAAAAATAAAAAACAAAATGGCGCCTGTAGAGAGCTACAAGTACTTGAATAATTTTTGGAGCGGTCTCCACGGCTGTAGGCTTTTTTTCAAATGTTTCGTCTTAATCTATGAACCAAAAGCAAGTGAATCGGATAAAAAGTAGTTTCTCGAAAAACGCGTTTAAAGTTTTAAAACTGGACCGACCATGCGCCCGACGCTTATAAGTGGGGGGGAATTTTTTTTTTTTTTTTTTTGAAAAACCACTTCGTGACTTAATTTCTAACATAATTGTCTATCAATTAAGCTTAAAAAAAACTTAGACTTTCTGAAGATTAGAAACAGGTGTTACCTCTTAAATCCGCACCTGGTCTGCATCCTTATCAGTTGGGCCTTAGGCTTAGTTTTCAGCCTACCCACGTTTATGTGGCCGTAAACATTGTTGGCCAAAGTGCAGGCGACCAAATCGGGCACAAATGCAAATATTTACGGCATGCCAAGGCAAAAACACAATTAGCAGGCGTTGCCAGACTTGTAGCTTGTACATAGCTACCAATAGCTATAGTAGTACCTACTGTATATATGTAGCTTGAGTCGAAGCTGGGACTTTGGCTTCATTGCCTGGCACTCAAGTCAAATTAGCAAGACAAACAGCAAGTTTAACCAGGACCAATAGCCATAACTGAGGCAGGCTTACGCTGCAGCTTACTGCTAAGGACTAATGCAAGCAAAGATGCTGTTGTGCATTTGTATGCAGTGTGGCTGAAAGATACAGATACATAGCTGTACAGATACAGATATAGATACGCTTGCTATTTGCTTTAGTTTAAGCAGTAGAAGCAGCAGCAAGTCTATGGGTCACTGAGTTGGGCTCATTAAAATTACGTAGCCGACATGTAGGCGGCAGCTACTTAAATTTTCACTAGTCGTCTTAGCATGTTACTTACAGAGCTGTATTTACATAGGTGTTTGCGCCCTCGTTTAACTGTATGTGTGCATGTGTAGCAGTGTGTTTTTGTTTGTATCTCCAACTGTCTGTCGGCAACAACTGAGGCGGCACTAAAAGCCAAACAAAACATGAAAACTGAACAAAGATATCGGCCTACAGTCCCTATGCCTATCGTTTGTCCATGCTCAGTGAGTACACAAGTAAAACGCAAGTAAATATTAACATGAACGCCCGATATGCCATAGATACAATACCATTACACGCGCAAACACACACACACATGCACACACACAATTACAATCCGCTCTCTATGTGTATCTTTATGGCCAAGTCTTTGGCTCGTTGCATGTTTGATGGCCAAACTATTTGATTTAGTACCACTTGGCCAACCAGCTTCAGACCATGACCAACTCCAGTCCAAATTGGTAACTGTAACTGGGCTCTGCGCCCGGATCCGAGCACGGGTGCTACGACAGTCTGATATCGGTCCAAAAGACTTGTCATGTCTGAATGGTTGCACAAATTGTTAGAATGCAGGCATGCATAAATAATTATTAAATGACATTGGATAACAACAGCAACAAGATATTATATAAACAAATAATTAAACAATATAAAACATGAAATGGTAAATAAACAGAAATAGTTCCTTTGTCATACTAAAGCCATTATGTACATTGTATAAACGGTTACTTGAATATGCAGTTGCCTAATTTTGTTTGACAACAATTTTGTACTACTCAGATATTATTTTTTGGCAAACAAAATGTTGTCTATATATAAATATGATATATTTTTTGTGGAAATAAAAACAATTTGCCATGTTGTCTTATTACGTAGTTATATACAACTCTGGGCACAGTGCAACGTAAGCACTCTTGGTAAGCAAAGCTGCCGAGATGATGATGTTTCTTTTTTCATACTTTAAATTATCCTAGAAAAAATAACAGCTCAGATAAAAAAAAAAAAGTGTTCTAATAAATACTTTAAAGCTTTTGGGGCAGCTATATATTTCCTTTGGCTAACTAACTAACTAACTGGAAACTCTTTTAGATGATTACTTAGCCGTTCTACAATACTTTTTTTTTAATCATTCTTCTTATCTCTTAGTAACATAAAAAAAACTTGATTATAAGACATTAAAAGAATAGAATTTATGAAAAATTTTAAATACCAAACAATATACCTACTATGGCCTAGAAGAATTACTCATTTTCTTCATAGTTATTAAACTTTTCTTAATATATTTTTTTTCAGTCTTCTTAACTCATAACTCAAACAACTTAAACGTTTAAAAGTTGGGCAAATAGATTTTTAGAGCTCAAAAGAAGAATGTTGTATTTATTGAAAATTTTATACCTAGAAGAATTGTTACTTACGAATTTTTATGGCTATTAAACTTTTCTTAATATATTTTTTTTCAGTCTTCTTAACTCATAACTCAAACAACTTAAACGTTCAAAAGTTGGGCAAATAGATTTTTAGAGCTCAAAAGAAGAATGTTGTATTTATTGAAAATTTTATACCTAGAAGAATTGTTACTTATGCATCTATTGGTTACCAAGCTGTTCTAAAAAAATGTTTTCTGTCTTCTCCTAACTAAGAAAAAATTTAAAATTTTGGCAAATAGTTTTGTTTGACATCAACCGATAAAAGATTTATGCAAAATTTTTAAATTCCAAAAAAATATCCCTACTACTGTCTAGAAGAATTATTACTAACGTATTTTCATGGTTATTAAGCCATTTTCACTCTGCTAATCTTAAATTCTAACTAACTTACTATACAAATCAAAAAATTTGGCTTATAAATCTTTAAAACTTACAAAAAGAAAGATTTATGAAAAATTGTTATTTTCCAAAAATATCCCTGCTCTTGTCTAGAAGACTTGTTATTTAAGTATTTTTATGATTACTAAGCCGTTCGCAAAATATTTTTTTCAGTTTTCTTATCTCATATCGTAAAAGTTTGCAAAATAAATTTTAAGATCTCAAAAGAAGAAAGATTTATGAACATTTTGTAATATAAAAATATATCCTCTTGTCTAGAAGAATTGTTACTTTTATGGCTCTTAATATTTCTATTTTATTCTTCCTATCTCGTATTCTATGTTACATACAACTTCAAAAATTAGATTTGTAGATCTAAAAAGATAAAATATTTATGAAAACTTTTTATTTCCCAAAAATATGCCTGCTTTTGTCTAGAAGACTTGTTACGAAAGTATTTTTATGATTACTAAGCCGTTCGCAAAATATTTTTTTCTGTCTTCTTATCTCATATCCTTAGTAACATGAGATGGAAAAGTTTGATAAAAAGATTTGAAGACCTCAAAAGAAGAAAGATTTATGAAAACTGTTGAGTATCAAAAAATATCCCTACTCTTGTCTAGAAGAATTATTATTTTCAAGGCTACTTAGCCATTCTTAATATATTTTTTTTAATCTTCTTATCTCGTATCTTATGTTACATAAAAAGTAAAAAATTTGGCAAATGGATTTTTAGACTTCAAAAAATTTATAAATATTTAGTTTTAATTTCCCAAAAATATGCCTACTTATGTCTAGAAAATTTGTTACGTAAGTATTTTTGGGATAACTAAGCCTTTCTATAAAATATAGGTACTTTTCAGTCATCTTATCTTATATTCTAAGTAATGTCAGAAAAAAAAGTTCCAAAAATTTCGCACGGAATGACAAAACTTCATATAAAAAAAAATCCCATTTAGGGAAATTTTTCGAACTGCGTATGGGCCTTAACATAAAAATTCAACAGTTTGCAAATAGATTTTCAATACTAATTTAAAATACCAAAAAAATATCGCCACTCTTATCAAGCAGTCTGGTTACTTACGCATTTTTCTTAGTAACATAAAAATGAAATAGATAAGATAATTTTTATATTTGGTGCTTTTACCTTAAAACACAGCAGAAATAATTTATTTTCAAAATGCTTTACTTAAAAATTATTGATGATTTTTTAAATATTTAAGTATAATAATACTTAATTGTCAATCAAAAGATATTAAATATAATTAACATATAAAATTTATATAATTTATTTAAACGACTGCTGCCGTGCTTTTAATAATATTATTCTGATAAAAGTGATTGACAATTATTTTACAATCTTTACCACAAAAAAAAAAAAAAAATAAAATAAAATACATTCGATATAATTAAGCTACCAAAAGGTTCACAAGTGTAAACAGTGTATCTATATGCTGTATATGAACTATTTTTACTATAAAGGGTGTTTTTTTTCGGCAGTATGTATATTCCGTTGCTCACTTTTTGAATTATAAAATAAAATTTATGAATTTTTTGTAATTTAATAAAATATGCATCACAAAATAATTCAAAAATATAAGTCTGCCAGGTTTTTGATTAAACGTCATTTAAATAACTTTTTAAAAGATTTTACAAAATTATATAAATAAAAAAATTTAATACAATTTTTTAAAGAAAAATTTTTAATGAATTCAAAATATATTTTTCAAAGCTTTAAATAACTGAAGCACTGGTACCGGTCTGATAATGTTAAAGCTTTTGATTTGTTAAAACTAAATTTTTTTAAATAACTCATATTAATTTACTTGTATTTTTTTTTCTTTTTAGGTAAGTGACGACTTAAGCATATTAACCAAACGACTTATTTTGTAAGTATAATACATAGCTACAATTTCTGTCAAATTATAAAATCGAAAACTTTTTGCAAAATTTTCTGTTCAATTTTTATAAAATTTTAAAACACAACGCTTAAAAAGTCACCCTATATTTGCATACATGTGAAGCAACTTTGAACTTTACTTTTGCCGCACCTTATGTATGGCATTGCAAAATACATTTCATTGATTACCATATAGAGTTTGATGGCAACATGGCCCTGCAGTCATTTGGACTTGCTTGCTACCTTTGCTGCAGCACATAAAATATACTTGGCGTATACACGGCGTATGCGTAATATGTTAAGTGCAAACTGCAAACGAACTCAGACATAAACCGATATATAGTAGCGGTGTCATTTAAATGGCAGTTAGATAAAATACAGCCGTTGCACATAAGCACACACACACACACGTAGTTACATACACATGTACATATGTGTATATAGAGGGCAAAAAGGCTAATAGCTGGCCACACATATAAATTATGTATTTACAGCTTGTCTCGAGGCGTAAATTAAATGCAAAATATGCCACACGAGGCAAGTCCACGACAGCGCAGATATATCTGTCCAGAACTGCTGCAGTCAGTATCCAGTGAGTCCACGAGTCCATGAGTCCATGCGTCGTCCACTTTCAGTCACTTCTATAGCGCCCATTGACTTAAGGGGTTTATGCATTTGTTTACACTTTTTGTTTAATAGCCAATTTGAATGAACAATCCACACGATGGAAGAGGCAAAGTCAAAGGCAAAGCATCCGCTGCCTTTATATACTATGTATACCATATATGCCAATTATAAACAATGGACGACATTAATGAGCTCTAATTGAAAGCCACGCAACCTCAATCAAAAGTTGAAAAGTGGAAAAACCAGAGTACGAGTGCGACTCTATATGGGGAGTCAGTCTGTAGTTCTCAGTCCAGTGGCGGATCTACAGGGGGTTTTCAGATCCGGATCCCCCCAAAAGTTGGAAAAATGGATTGAAAGTCTTTTGCGAGCTCTGATATACATATATACATTTCGAAGTGAGGAACCCCCCAAGACCAAATCCTAGATGCGCACCTGCCATATATGTTACTTGTAGTAGTGGTTTTGGCAAATGCCATGCTTGACCAGCCACCACAGTGGCGGATCTACAGGGGGTTTTCAGATCCGGATCCCCCCAAAAGTTGGAGAAATGTTTTGAAAGTCTTTTGCGAGCTCTGACCCGCCAAGACCTAATCCTAGATGCGCACCTGTCTCAGTCCATATACATATGTTACTTGTAGTAGACGTCTCTCAATGGGTTTGGCAAATGCCATGCTTGGCCAGCCAATATATGTATATGTTTATATATAACTTTGTGCATGTAATAGTGTGTCGTTTTGTATGTATGTATTGGTGAAACCGCAGGGTATCCATCCGCACTGTGATAAACACAAATAAGAGAGCCTGGCGGCAGAGAGGCAGCGCAGAAAGAACACAACAACAATGTAGAAGACACAAAAAAAAAATCGACTTGGTTGCTACAAAGTACGGATACTCTGCAAGTAGCTTTAAGTAAGCAACAAGTTGTAAGGAAAGCAAAGATAACACTGCAACCCTATCCCTACAGCTTCTCAACTAGCCCAATATGCGGGACAAACTTAATTATTTGGACTGGGCCTAGTCGAAGGGATATACATCTTCTGTCTAGAGCCAAAGATAGTTTAAATCGAAAAATTCTGAGTTAAGCTGCTGTATACTATAGTATAGTTTGTCGCCAAGCGTTTTACTGGAATCCGCAAGGTAATAGGAAAAGTGGGCGGCCTAAAACAACATGGAGAAAAACGTTGAACAACGAAATAAACTCAACAGGAAAATCATGGAGTGAGCTGAAAGCAACAGCGCATAATCGTACCAGATGGAAATGTATCACTGAGGCCCTATGCTCCACAAGGAGATAAAGGACACCACAACAATATAGAACTCTACTACCGGGGCTGTCAAGTTCGAAAATATCTTGTCCATCTTGCAAGCGTAACCACTTAAGTTCATTAATATCCAAGATTTTGAAAGTTTTCTCATTATTTCTTTCGTTTTCGAAAATATGTATATCCCAAAAAGTTGACAAAAAAAAAAAAATATTATTTGCTCCCGGTTTTTTTTTTAAGAAAATGTAACTTTATTGTAAAAAAAATGGTTACCAATGAGTCATTCAAAGTATTGCCCATCGCTAGTTCAACTTTTTCCCATCTTTCTGGCAGAGTTCGAAAACCTTGACGGTAGAAGTGTTCGTCTTTTGAGGCTATCCACGAATCAAGCCATTTTGCGATATCTTCGTATGAGTGGAACTGCTGATTAGCCAGACCATGTGCCATCGAGCGGAACCAGTAATAATCGGACGGCGCAATATCTAAGGAATATAGCTGGTGGGGTAGGTCTTCCCAGTTGAGCGTTACCAAGTAGGTGTTAACAGGATTGGCATCATGAGGCCGAGCGTTGTCATGCAGTAGAATCACTTTTTCGTGCCTCTGCTCGTATCGTGGCCGTTTTTTGCGGCTCAATCGCATCAATTGAGTTCGATACCGTTCCACAGCTCATAATAAATAATACCGACCTGGTCCCACCAAATGCACAGCATTACCTTCGCCGACGACGTGGAAGCATGAACGGATAGTCCCCTTGATTTTTTCCTCTTTGGGTTGCCTGTAATGAATCCATTTTTCAACACCCGTCACGATGCGATGAGGAAAACTCTCATAGGTCTGTCTCTCTCTTAACTCTCTTACTCTTACAGCATAACCTTCGCAGCGTAAATATTCTGTCGAGCCGACGACGTGGGAGCATTAACGGGTAGTACCCAAGATTCTTTCCTCTTTGGGTTGCTGTAATAAATCCATTTTCCAACACCCGTCACGATGCGATGAAGAAAACTCTCATAGGTCTCTCTCTCTTTACTCTCTTACTCACACAGCATAACCTTCGGCCGAGCCGACGACGTGGAAGCATGAACCGGTAGCTTTCAAGATTTTTTCCTCTTTGGGTTGCTGTAATGAATCCATTTTTCAACACCCGTCACAATGCGATGAAGAAAACTCTTATAGGTCACTCTCTCTTTCTTTACTCTCTTACTCTCACGTTCATGGAAGCATGAACGGGTAGTCGCCAAGATTTTTTCCTCTTTGGGTTGCTGTAATGAATCCATTTTTTATCACCCATCACGATGCAATGAAGAAAACTCTCATAGGTCACTCTCTCTCTCTTTACTCTCTTACTCTCACAAAATTTATGCGCCTCAGCTGGCAGACTTAGTATACGCTGCCTATTCGTTGCAAAAGTCTTTACAATTTCCCTACACTCAACACTCTGTAGAGTATTTAAAGCTAAACAAAAAGTGAATGCCGCCGCCAATGTAGCCGCTTTGTTGTTTGGTTCTTATTGAGAAAGCTTTAAGTACTTTAGCTCAATGGATAATTAAACGTTTCGCTGTGGGGTCTGTGGAACGGGACTACAGAGTCATTCGTCGTAGCCAAACGAACGGAAATTTGTATCTGGTTTTGGTTGTAGGGCGATCAATCAATGGGCTGGGCGGGTAGGCGGTCTGTCGGCCGCAGCGGATATTGAACTTGGGTAAATGTAAACACAAATTTCAGGCCCATGTAAACATAAAGCCATGAAAATGTCGTCGTTATATTAACTTGAAAAATTTTATGTGTGTCGCCGTTGAAAGATACAAACCAGAACAACCAGAGCCAGAACGGGAGCCCTATAAACAAGGTCGCTGAAATTGTAAACCAAAGCACGAGCGCTAAGCAAAGAACAAAAAAGGGCCAAAGATGCTTAAAAAGTTGCCAAAGAAATTGTAATAAAATACATATTTATATACGCATTTTTTTTTGTTTTTTGCTTAAGCACAAATTGGCTATTAAATTTCATTTAACCCAAATGTGAAAATCTGTTGACAGTTTCAATTATGGCCACAGACCCAGTGTTGTATATATGTAGGTGTAAAAAGTAAACAACAATGCAGTAAATGGAAGCCATCGTATTAAAATTATATTATTATATGCTGTATGACAATCTATGCAAATTTGCGCAATATGCCATATTATATTATATATCATTATGTTGACCTACAAAAAAAAAATTAACAAATAATAACAACAAATACAATAGCATTAAATGCTTGCTATTTGAGCGCATAAATTTGTTGTTGTTGACATTTCTAATTAAAATTTTCATCTGCAAAAGTGTCAATTGATTTTATTCTATATTTGTGTATTATATATTTTAATAATTAATTTGTCGCAAACGCGTTCAAAAGGAACGACATATAAAACAAACTCAAAATGCACAAAACACTTGTAATCAGTCAGTAGAGGTATTTGCGATTGCGACATACTCTTAAAAGCATTTTGTCAGAAATAAATTTGGGCCCTTAATTGTAACTTATAGATTTCTTTATCACTACTCCAGTCAACATTAAATATCTCCATTAGCTGTTGACTCGCCATTTTCGTCATCATTAATTTTGTTGTTTAATGTGGCCGCTAGATGGCGCAAGCAAATTGTTGCACTTAAGCTTACACAAAATATAATTTAAAGCTTTAAAAAAAAAAAAAAAAAAAAAATGACATCGTGCTCGTCAACATTTATTTTGTTGCTTCGTTTAGCCGCTAGATGGCGCAAGCAGGTTGTTGCAGTAACATAAAATTAAAATGTAATTTAAACATAATGAATAATGAATTTGTATACAACAAAATTTTAAAAAAATTTTGTCGTACTCAACATTTATTTTGCTGCTAAGTTTGGCCGCTAGATGGCGCAAGCAAGTTGTCGCCTTTAAGTTCAACATAAAATAAACATAAAATTTAAACATAGTGAATATTGATATTTGTATACAACAAAATTAAAAAAAAATGCCATCGTGCTCTTCAAAATTTATTTTGCTGCTTAGTCTGACCGCTAGATGCGGTAGTTGTTGCATTTAAGTTCAAAATAAAATAATTGTTATTTTAACATATTGAATATTCATATTTGTATACAACAAAATTTAAAAAAAAAATGTCATCGTGCTCGTCAACATTTATTTTGTTGCTTAGTTTGACCGCTAGATGGCGCGAGCAAGTTGTTGCATTTAAGTTCAAAATTAAATAATTGTTATTTTAACATATTGAATATTCATATTTGTATACAACAAAATTTAAAAAAAAATGTCATCGTGCTCGTCAACATTTATTTTGTTGCTTAGTCTGACCGCTAGATGCCGCAAGCAAGTTGTTGCATTTAAGTTCAAAATAAAATAATTGTTATTTTAACATATTGAATATTCATATTTGTATACAACAAAATTAAAAAAAAATGTCATCGTGCTCGTCAACATTTATTTTGTTGCTTAGTCTGACCGCTAGATGCCGCAAGCAAGTTGTTGCATTTAAGTTCAAAATAAAATAATTGTTATTTTAACATATTGAATATTCATATTTGTATACAAAAAAATTTAAAAAAAATGTCATCGTGCGCGTCCACATTTATTTTGTTGCTTAGTCTGACCGCTAGATGGCGCAAGCAAGTTGTTGCATTTAAGTTCAACATAA
Source organism: Chymomyza costata (assembly GCA_018150985.1). Taxonomy (NCBI): domain Eukaryota; kingdom Metazoa; phylum Arthropoda; class Insecta; order Diptera; family Drosophilidae; genus Chymomyza; species Chymomyza costata. Next base: position 28,731,570 of record JAECWU010000127.1, on the reverse strand, counting down.
AATAAATGTTATTTTAAATATTGAATATTAATATTTGTATACAAAAAAATTGAAAAAAAATGTCATCGTGCGCGTCAACATTTATTTTGTTGCTTAGTCGGACCGCTAGATGGCGTGAGCTAGTTGTTGCATTTAAGTTTAAAAAAAGCAGAGCATGAATGTTTATGAGCAGGTGGTTAAACCCCCTAACTTACAGCTTACAGTCTCTCACACATAATGCTGCATATGGCAAGCATGACACAAAACTATGCTCTATTTATAGAGTATAAAATCGGCGGAAATGTCAATAAATGATGATAAAAATTGTAAACCAAAAAAAAAAGAAAGAAAAACAAAGAAAAGTTAAAAAAAAAAATGGCAATTAAACGCATGTAAATTATATTTTTGAAGAGCGATTGAATTGGCGATTAAATAATGATATATTTATATCATGCCTGCACAATATATGTCAATACATATAGAATAAGTAAATTTGTATTTAAAAAAATAAATTGCACTAAAATGTATTAATTTGGGAAAAAAAAGATACGAAAATAAACTAAATGAAATACTCAATTATTTGTATTATTCAGATATTTGAAAAGATGGAGCAAAATCTAACATAATTAGTTCGACTGTATTAGTCAAAAATGCTGCAATAAAAAATTTTATTTAAACCAAATCTTTAAATATTAAATTACGAAAACACGCTTGTTTTTGTTTGAAGTATTTGGTGTAGCTTATAAAGCCCATAGACAAGGTGTTCGCGAAGTGTGCATATTTAAGTAGGCACATATATAGTATATTAAGGGCTGCCAAATTGCAACTCTTTAATAGCATTTTGTGAATCATCTTACTCTGGTGCTTTGGCTCTTAAAATGCTCTTGAGCTTAATTAAATCTTAATTTGATATTAATGCCGTCTGCAATTAAGTATGCCAAAACAATTTTGTGGGGTTACTAAACGAAAAGCGCTTAAAATGCCAAGCCAAAAATACTTGGCAAAATGGTAATTGGAAAATGTAAAATTGGGAAATGGAAAATTTTGTGAGCAAGGGGTGCGCGCGGCTGTGGTGTTGGGTTTCGGGAAGTGCCAAATGCCAAAGCGGATGGATGCCAATTACAAATTAAGGCTTAAGTAGCTCAACTATTTGTGTGAGTGACAAAAACAAAAGCAAAAGCAAAAGCAAAGACAAAAACAAAAGCAATGGCAGTAAAATAACCGCAAATACACAATGATGTGTGTGTGTGAGCAAGCCTGAAAGTATGCTAACACACATACCAACACAATTGCGACTCTTTGGATTGCTTTGTGCTTGAAATGATGTATGTATTCAATTATTAAGAGACAAGTCGCGTGCAGACAGAAGACAGTCAAGCTGCCTCTTCGACTTACACTCTCTTGCTTACGCACTGCCTTACGCTTAGCCTACTCTCATCCTTAAGCGTTGACAACACTTGTCACAGCTCCTAAAACACACACTCACACACATTCTCTCACACACACAATTTTAACGAGTTTTGGGGCTATGGGCCAGCAGTGCATATCTGTACGTGCCTGTGCTCTCTCTCGACCTCTGAACGGCAGCGATTTTTTTATTTTTTATACTCTTTCAGCGACTCTATCGGCTTAGGCAAAGATTTGTGCAGCTTTAGTTCCTTCGATTCAGTGCTTGAGCATACTGCCCAATTTCAACCGAATATCTCACTCTTTCTCAACATATTATTATTATTAGTAATGGGTGTAAAGATGTACCGCGACCAAAGTGGATCTATTGTACCCCCTTTACGGCTCAGAGCTTTGCCAAAAGATCTCGGGTGAGAGAACGTACATTCCCAGGAGCTTGTTTCTTTTGCTGACGAGTGTCATTCATTCACAGAGTAGAGGCACTGAAATTTCTTCCTCCATGCTACAGAAGCGACATAGTCCACTATGCCACTTTTCTTTAAGTGGCTGCAGAGCCTCCAGTGTCCCGTCAAGAGGCCGGTCAGGATAATCACGGTATTTTTCTCGTGGGCTATCAAGAGTTTGAACCTGTTACAGTTGTAGTTAGAGAGGAGGATTTTTGACTGCTTAAGTCCTGCTAAATGTGTCCAGTAAAGCAGCCGTTTATTTTCTTCCTCTATTGTCTGTAGGTCCCTAACCACGTGGTTACCCATCCCACAGTATGGTTCAGGTCCTTTTGTGTTGCTGCACCGGTCCTTGCTAATCTATCTGCCAGCTCATTTCCAGGAATATTGTTATGTCCTGGAACCCATCTAATCGTTAGCTTATTCCTGGCAACTGATTTGTCCAGTGCAGATCTCACTTCTTTGACCAGCCTTGATGTGATCTTGGCTCTGCTTAATGCCTTTATCGCTGCTTGACTATCAGACAGGATAGAGATGTCCTTGTCGTGGTTGTTCTTTTGCAGATAGAATTCTGCACACCTTCCAATAGCACAGACTTCATCTTGGAAAATGCTGGTGTGTCTGCCTAGTTATTCGTGATATTTTGTCCTGGGTCCTACTACCCCCAGGCCACTTCCTTCATCGGTGAGGATTCGTCTGTGTACCACTTTATTGTTTGTGGTTTCTTTGGGTGAACTTCCGTAAGAGATGTCCAGGCCTCTTTCGTGCTGTGTTTGATATTACTCAACATAAGTATGGGACCAAATATTTTTTTAGTAATCTCACTTTGACATTTTTTGGACATAAAAAAAAATCTTCAGGATTTCATAACTGAAATCAGAAAGATAGTGAAAACCAAGGGGTAACAAGAGTGGAAGTGCGGCCGATTATTACATCTCTCGAGCCATATTGGCCAAGTTGTAATTGAAAGCGATCAAAAGCACATTTGTGATTCGCTAAAAGTAGAAGCATAGTGACAGCTGTAGCAGGACACTGCACCATTGTGGCCTTGTGGTTGAGAGGCTGCATGTTCCCATCATGACTTCTATCGTAGCTGCGGCGATGGAGAGTGGGAAGAAGGCATCAAACAGCTGCTCTGCGAGTGATCTGCATTTCAAAGAAAACGCACCCGGCATCTGGGAAACCCCTTCTTCGAAGGTCTGGGCTGCTCTCCTTATCGAATTCTTAAAATAGTTCTGCAAGGAGATAAATAAGCAGCAATGAGGACGCCCTTTAGAAATTTCGTCCAATCATACCTCTATCCTCTCCTCGCAACCTTCTGCCTTTCACAACTTGTTATTAGGCATCAAGATGGACCGCAGGATCTCTGGATAATCTCGGTTTGGGTCAAGTCACCTAACTAACTTCACCTAAGCTAATACCTTTTTGCTTCGCCTCTAAGGGCTAACGTCACTTCTTAAATGGAGCATAACCAGTTCGCCTTTGTTTCGAACTAAATGCAACTTCTTAGGATCAGGGTGACCAGCTTGGGTCAATAGGCTAAGAAATAGAAGTAAAATAACAACTGAGAGATATAAAATGAGTTCTGTCATTAATTGAATGCTATAATACCTTACTGGCCATAAGTGTGAAAAAGTAGAGCTTCACTTGTCATAACCTGGCTCTTTAACCAGAATTCCAAGCGTTGTCCTTGTTCATCCAACTCCAAATCGTATTTGGTCTCAAATAAGCCTGACTGACAGTTAGCTGAATCTGTATCTCAGAGTCTTCTTCGATACTCTCTATTATAGTTTTTCTTTTACCCCTTTGCACCAGTCACTATCTGTTCTAAAGATCTTTTCAACGGTGCAATATCATTGATAAATTTGATAGTTTCTGAAACATAACACTTCGACAATATACCCATTATTACTACCTAATAATAATTAAGTATCCGCATCTCTGAGACTGGTTTAAAGCGTCAGCTCCTAGTCAGGTCAAAGCTTTCATTGCTACCTGTTCACCTTCCATCGGGAACTTACCTCAAGCTATCCACAGGCAGTGGGTGGCTTCGTTACCAACATCAGCTGCAAACATAGTTTGGGACTCAAGATAACCAAAAATTAGCTTGCCAATGCAGCAATTTTCTGTCTTGGAACAGTTTCGCTCAGGTAACTCAAAGCTCTTTAGTCGCTACCTGTTTAGAGTCTATACCAAAGCAACTGTTGACTGTACGCACTTTAATTGCAGTCTACTCAATACTGCGCAGCTTTTCGGATGTCCTTTGAACTCCGCTGACTAGACGTTGGCGCCATCATCATTAGAATAGACAGACAAATTCAGTCGTGGCATGTGTACTCCAATGATGGAAAATTGTATTTGGCTAATGGGTATAACAGCCCATTGCGATTAAGTTAAAAATTAAAAGGGAAGCTAGACTGGCTCTTTTGACCGTAACTGAAATATTTGATATCAACACTGAACCAACAGTTAATTATAATTTTAAATACTACAAGATATAAAGATGATACAGCTTTAGAAGTTCACGCAATGCGCAGCTCTGTTAGACTTGTCGCTCTGAAGAAGAGTGCACTGGTTCAATTTTTGTACGGTAGCTATATAAAATAGTGAACCAATTTTGATCAAACTTCACACATTTGTTTTTTGTTTTAGACTTAACATTTGTGCAAAGTTTGATCAAAATTGAAAGACTATTTCATATAGCTGCCATACAAAAATTGAATCAGTTTTTTGCGTAGCATTTCTTTGCGGCAGAGTATGAAGCAAAAATTGAAAGCCATTATATATGTAATGTTAAACATAGATTGCGTAAACAAGAAAAATTTGAAATTGCATTCAAAATTGAACTACTTCTTTCTGAAAAGTTGCATGTATCGATACTTTTTGCATTCCATATTGCATTTCTCTTGCCAAAAAAAAAAATCTTAGCTACTTTTCTCTTAAGTTTTAAGCATTTTGATTTCCTGCAGCAATACAAGCGTATATAAACTTTGGCGAGCTTTGTGCAGTTTCCTGTTTTGAAGTATTCCTTCGGCCTCCGGTTTGGGGCACTACTTTACTCTCTACTGCGTTCTTGGCGCGTGACAAGATGCCCGAAAAAAAGTTGCAACTTGAACTACGGTTCACTCAATTGAATTGAAACCGTAGGCCGTACGGTCAGCTCTCTGTCCGTCTGTGTACAGTGGAACTTGGTGGGCTGTTTGGCGCTGGTTCTCTTGGCAGTGGTCCAAGCAGCTTGTATATGGCTACTGTTGGTCCTTGGTGTATTTGCGCGTCTGTCTGCCTGTGTGTTTATCTCTCTCGTTTGAACAAGTTTTTCATTCTTTTTTTTGGGTTTTTATTGGATTTGTGTTACATTTGTTGTTTTTGACCATTTGGTCCCTGGTTGTCATGCATTTAGTGCAGATTCTTGTTTCCTTTCTTTGGTATTTTTTGGTTTTGTGCTCTAATTAAATTGCTCGTCAAATGTCCTGGGAGTCTGCATGTGGTTTTTGGACAGTGTTGTTGTTGTTGTATTTATGTGAAGTGCTGTAACCAAATCAAAGAGAAATTGCTCAATAATCGTGTCGCAAGTTAATTGCAGGCTGCCACGCGTGAGTCAAGCAACAAAGAAACCGCATTTCAGCTACAGAAGAATGAATATTGAATTGTTTGGAATCAATCTGTAGATGTGTGGTTTTTTTTGTTTTTGGGATTGCCTAATGTCTTAATTAGGTACAAATGAGAGATTAATCGGAATTGTCTCAATAAATTAGCTTACATTACGCAGTAGAAAAGTTAGTACGAGATGAAAGTAAATCTTGAAAAATATTTTAGAGTACTAGAATATTTTGCTTATAAAGAAGTGTTTAAAGATAGACAAATGTTTCAAAGTATTATAATTTTTTGCCCTCAATTCTTATCGGCTCCAACGATAGTCGACTGCTTTTGTAACGAAGAAATGCTAGCACTAGTGAGGAAATCCTTAGCAAGGGGTATTTTTTTAACTTAACAATCCTTGATTGTATTTGATGTGATTCTTTTTCTGATTAGCTCTGTACCAAGAGTAGATTTGTAGTATATTTATTAATTTATTTTACAACCTATGCTTAAATTGTAAAACTAGAGCTACATAGAGAAGGAAAGCCATACCTACCAAGGCTTTCTGCTGAAGATTGGTAATTAATTAATAAACCCGAAGAGAATAGACAGAAATAGTGGATAAGAGTGTGCCCAGAGCTGAGAACAGAGTATTAAGTTGCTTATTTTTCTCATGGCATTTCGGGCTTGGAAAAAAGATCTCTGAAGAATCTGCTTTTTAACTTTTTTTTTGGGATTCGTGTTGAGCAGACTCTTCACCACACATTGGTGAATGATTTTGTTTGCAACGACTTGTATTTCTACAGTCTACATCTTTGTGCCTTGTTTTTATTTTATTCCCAAGCATAATAATATTCATAACTTTTTTTTTTTTTTTTATGAAATTAAAAAGACAAACAAAAATATAATTTTTTCCAGACCATAGAAAAACACAGAAGTATTTTTTTCGATTCATTTCGATATCTTGCCCTTTTTTTGGTACATTCGCGCTATACAGTGAAGCAGTCGAATATTTTCAATTTTTATTAAGGATAAGGACTTAAGCTCTGTGCCCAGAGCTGGTTACAGAGTATTAAGTGTCCGTAGCTTTCTCAGCGCACTTGGGTGATGAAAAAAGATCTCTGAAGAATCTGCTTTTTAACTTTTTCTTTAGGTTTCGTGTTGAGCAGATTCTTCTCCAACCATTTGTGCAAGATTTTGATTGTAACGACTTGTATTTCTATAGTCTACATCGTAGTGTCTTGTTTTTATTTTATTCCCAAGTATATACACAGTTTTCATTTTTTTTATAAAATTAAAAAGAAAAAAAAAAAGAAGGTTTTTCAGACCATACAAGCACACAGGAGCATTTTTTTGTCGATTCATGTCGATATCATGCCCCATTTTCCTTAGTCGGATTTTTTCACTTTTGTTATCGAATGAATATGTATGTTAGAGAAAAGAAAACAAATTTACCAAACAAAGACCTCCACTCTCTGCCAAAAAACACTGCGCCCTTAATTCACTTTGTTTAAATTAATAACAAGCGCAATCATGTGAGTCGAATAAACTAAAAAATGTTGATATTTTTACAAGGCCTCCCTTGACGAACATAAACAATATTTTTTATATGTACGTCCATATATCAATTAAAATTTGTCGCAAATAAATTTTTTTTTTATTGGGAAAAAAGTGTTGCCATGTATTGTACTATAGGGTTGTCAACTGTTTTTCTTTCAATTCTTTAAATTTATTTTAACTGTTGTTATTTGTTTTTATGCATTTTTATTATATTTAACAAGTGCAATAAAACTTGTAAATAAAAATTAAAAAATGTGGCTTGCAAATGAATAAATATTTTATAGAAACAGAAAAAAAAAACAAAATGTAAGCTAAGTTTAATAATTTCAGGGCGTTTATTTGCTTTTTTTTCTTTTTAACTATGCTTTTTGCCTTTTTTGCGGACTTTGCAATTAAAAGTTTTTTTTTGTGTTCTGTTTTTTGTGTGTTTGTTTTTTATGCATGATTTTGACACGTTTTCGTTGACAAAAAGACAAAAAGCTGCATGTGTGTGCATGATGCGACATGTTTGTGCGTGTCTGTGAAGCTGAAATTACACACGGCGTAGCGTACAACAAAGACAACAACAACAGCAACAAGGACAGCATCAGAATTGTCGACAAGGACAAGCCACAAAACGAAATTGAGCTGCGGCTTAATGAAAGCCGCTTGCCAAACTGTTGCCATTGCGCGTGGGTGTGTAAGAGAGGGAGCAAGCTAGCGTGCAGCAGTAAGACAAAATGGAATGTGAGAGTGTAAGAGTGAGACAGTTGAAGCGTTAGTAGTTAGAAAACGCGCAGCAAATGTACAGTGATCAAAATACAAATTATGCTGGCATGTTTCGGTCACTTTTCAAAATTTAGGATAGGAGGTTTTTGCTAGATGCTAATTGAGTTTGATTCGGTAACTAAATGTTGTATATACGGCATATGCTACCGAAACAAAGCTATTTTCAAAAACAAGTTACAAATATTTAAGCCCCTTAGAATAAGATAAGCGTAGCTTTTGAACGAAGTATTTTTAAAAAAAAGACAATCCAATCTAGAGATAGTAGAGAGTAGAGACAACTCCCAACTGATAGAATTCAGACTCTAGCATTTTTTTTCATTTTTACTCTATGGGAGTTCTAAGAATTATACTACAAAAGTACTTCGACTGAAATTCGGAGACAGCTGCATCATGGTCTGGTGTCGCCATCTTGCTTAAAATTAATGGAATTATTCGAATACTTAAAAACAATCTCACTGAATCGGTGAAAAATGGGTATTGGCGATCAATTCATATTTCAGCACGACAAAGAAATTGAGATCTCTTTTCCCTAGTCGGGAGACTTGGGCTGAAGGCAGCCTCTCGGTGGCAACAATGGTTCACGCATGGGTCTTAAACTGTACAGGGTGTAGGTGTTGGAGTCGCTGGACCCAAAACCAGAATCTCTATTGCAATGGGTATTTGGCCCATCGTCTTTCAAGCAGAGATTCATGCGATAGTGATCTGCGCCCACAGTATCCTTCACAAGAGAACTAGGGTAGCTAACACTCTTATTTATTCAGATAGCCAAGCTTGATAGCAGCTATCATCATGAAGCATCTCCTCTAGGATGCTTAATGAATGCCATAATGACCTCCAACTAACTTTCCTAAACAAAGTCGTGCTATGTTGCGTACCTAGATACTCAGTAGTGGATGGAAACGCGATCGCTGATGATCTAGCACGACAGGATGCCTCTACCTCGACTACATCCTCTGCGCCTTTCTGTGGTACTGGTTGGTCCACAATCAAGACCATGGTAAACAAATGGGCTGCAAGAGAACATAGGAGATACTGGCTCTCCTTACCGTGGCTGCGACAAGCAAAAGAGCTGGTCAAACCCCCTGATATGATCAAGACAAAAGGTCTTGACAGAGCGGCCCTAATACTCCTGGTAGCATACCTATCTGGGCACCAAACTGTAAGATACCATTTTACTGATTCTTCAGAGTGAAGACTCTATTTCGAAGACGATGAAACCACCAGACATAGTTTCTGTGACTGCCCAGCGCTGGTGTGGGATAGAGCCTGTCACATGGGAAAGGAATGGATCAGTTCTTACCATCTTAGGTCAATACCAACCGAAGACCTACTGCTTTTCATGCGGATGGTGGAAAGTCTTTTGCATGTATTAATGGGTACAGTACAATAGATCTGCTGTTCGCAGTGCCCCACCTCTTTGTGAGAAACCCATGTAGGAAAAAAAGACGACAAAGCACTACCCTGTGTCTTCGTTAGCTATGACACGAAGAGAGCCTACTAAAGGACTTCTTCAGCGACTAAACTATAGGATTATATAGAAATCTGCACAGCTCTCTAAATTATATATACCAGAAGACAGAGACTTATTTTTTATTTATTTGTTTTGGTACTTATTTCACGTGTGATTCAATTGAAACGTTTAAAATCGATTTATTGTACATCGATAAATGCTTAAAAGCTACGATATTTGCTTATTATCTACGCATCATTTTATCTATTTCGACCACTGTAAAATTGTCAAAGCGTATGCAATTTACTCTTTATAATTGTGTAACTGTGTGTGTGTGTGATAGTGTTAGCACGTATATGTATACAAGCATATATATGAGTGTGTGTGTGTGTGTGTCTGTAAATCACGCACAAAAATTGCACAAGACTCAATTTGACTGCCATAGACCGCAATGTAAAAAGTTTTCAAAATTATTCAACAAATTCTGTAACCACACACCATCACACATACACAGTTACGTGCACACTAATACATTGACACCCATTAAATGCCAGCGTCATGTGAAAGAGCGAAGCTTTGTGACAGGATATTTTTGAATACCCTGTACCCTTAAAGGTTCAAGAGTATTATAGATTTCTGCATTGAAGCAACTTTATCTTTAAGATCATAAAAGCTAAAGATCTTTAAGAATTGCATTCTAATTTTGTTTAAACAAAATAAAGGTTACTTTAAGAGTTGCATCATCTTAGAAGAGATGACAAAATTTGCAAAAAAATTTGTGTGTGTTACAATTAGACTTTAAGCGCTGAAACGAAATCTAATGAGATGAAAACAATACAAAAAAGCTTTGTTAAAAGACATTCTCTGTCATTCTTCTTAGTGCAGAATTTGAAAGTTTATAAAAAAAAACTGCTCATGGCGCAAATCAAGCTTTTTTAAGATCATCATCTGCTCATGTTTTTAACAATCACTTATTGTTCAAGTTTTTCTAGCTTTATTGGAAGACATCATCTGCGATTCTTCTAAATGCAGAGTTTAAAAGTTTAAGAAAAAAACTGCTCGTGGCTCTTATCAAGCTTTTTTAACATAATTTTCTGCTCATCTTTTTAACAAGCTTTTGTTTAAGTTTTTCTAGCTTTGTTAAAAGACATTATCTGTCATTCTTCTTAGTGCAGAATTTGAAAGATTACTAACAAAAAAGCTGCTCATGGCGCAAATCAAGCTTTTTTAAGATCATCATCTGCGCATCTTTTTAACAGTCTATTGTTTAAGTTTTTCTAGCCTTGTTGGACGACATCATCTGTGATTCTTCTAAGTGCAGAATTTGAAAGTTTAATAAAAAAACAACTCATGGCTCTATTCAAGCTTTTCTAACATCATCTTTTTAACAAACTATTGTTTAAGTTTTTCTAGCTTTGTTAAAAGACATTATCTGTCATTCTTCTAAGTGCAGAATTTAAAAGTTTAAGAAAAAAACTGCTCATGGCGCAAATCAAGCTTTTTTAAGATCATCATCTGCTCATCTTTTTAACAATTTATTATTTAAGTTTTTCTAGCTTTGTTGGAAAACATCATCTGTGATTCTTCTAGGTGCAGAATTTAGCAGTTTAAGAAAAAAACTGCTCATGGCTCTTATCAAGCTTTTTAACATCATCTTCTGCTCATCTTTTTAACGCTAAATCAAAAATGATTACAAAAGATAACCCTTAATGGATTATCATACACCATACGTATCTTTTATGCACCAAAATCTTTATCCTTGTTTATTGCACTGTGTAACTAATAACAATATCCGTTTGCTTTTGTAACGTATACATAGATTTAGGATTCTGTAGGAGCTGAGGACGTCATATTTTCAACTTTGGCAAATTATATACATAGATGTCTGACATCGTTTTTAAAAATTCGCGACTCGCACTTTCTGCAACTAAATTTTTCCTATTTATTGATGCAACAAGCTGTACAATTTTGGATAATAAGACCTGAGACCTAGTTATATAAAAAATTCTGCTTTTTTTATACCGCCCAAAAAGAAACTTAAGATATTGTAGTAAATCATATCCGATTTAGATCTCAAAATTGTATTTTTGCATATATAATCTCTGGTAAATATGATAAATAAGCTCATGTGAGCCTAATGAGCAATGAAATGTTGAACTTTTGGCAAAATTAGTATGTAGCAGTGTATATCATAGTCGATGTACAAACAGATTAAATTTTAATATTTGGTTCTGAGCTTTAACAGAAGCGTGTGAAATTTTCAACGCCTGAGTGCATTTGTTGGTGTGTGTGTGTGTATGAATGTCGCAGATTTCAGAGTTGTATTTGTTGTTCCGTGTCAAATACGCCAGGGACTTTTATCGATGCGCTCTGATATACAACACTATATATTTTTTGCTTTATATACACGCTCGCTTGTATAGCAATATTTTTTGTATGATGGATTGTCAATAGGTGCGCGGCAATGGAGGTATTCGTGAGTTTTCATAACGCTGTTGATTTTTTTTTATTTATTTATATTTATGTTTATTTATTTACCGTTGTTGCTATATGCAACTTGCCAAAAGTGTATTCATGTCTCTGTGTCTGTGTGTGAGTATGTCGCATGTGGCATGCCACTTATAAAATGGTCTTCATACATATTTAAAATGCAAAAACGCAAACTTTTTTATTCACTGTATCTTATTTTTGCCTCTCGCTCTCCCTCTTGTACTGCTTCTCAGTCCAGCTTAACCATATTTTTTTTTTTTAAATTTTATTTTGTTGAGTTTCTGTGTAGCAGCTTTTTATGTTAGTTTGAAAAAGTTTTTGGTAAATTGATTTTGTGAATGAAAGGTTTTTATACGGCGATTAGGCTTGGATTTAATAATACTGCAGCAATCCTGGGTTAAAGTATTCCATAACTAAATCTTGAAAATAGATTGATAAACTGATAATGAGTGCAGTTGAGTAAGGCAACGGGTTGGATTTATGTATAGAAACAAAGACTTTTTGGTAACAGGCTTAACTGTAGCAAAATGCAAGTATGTGTGATTTTTTGGTTTTATAAATAAATATTTATTAACATTTATCAAATGGAACCGAGTTCAAAAGACGAGCAGATGATGATTAAACACTGTTGATCACTGTTTTTTTTTCAAACTCTTGAATTCTGAGCTAGGAAGAACAGCAGATGAAAAGTTTAATTTCAACTCATGCAAAGACTTTTCTAAAAGGCTTTACTGTAGCAAAATGCAAGCATGTGTGTTTTTTTTTTCATAAATTGTTAATGTTTATCAAACTGTAAACGAAAACCGAGTTGAAAATACGAGCAAAAGATGATTAAACAATATTGATCAGACCTTTTTTTTTTTCATACTTTTAAATTCTGAGCTAAGAAGAACAGCAGATGAAAAGTAGAATTTCAACTCCGAAATTTTTGTCGCTTTCCCTGAAAATATGCGATACTAGATAGCTAAAATGTAACCAGAACGTTTTCTTTTTATGTTATTTTATTCATTCTTCGATTTAAAAAAAAAAGCTGAGCAGATGATGAGATTTGAAGCAATATTGAACAGAGCCATTGCGTATAGCAGATGACGATAAAACTAATCATATAGTCTCATCTCATTATATCTTGTCTCTTATTTTTTGCATCAAAGCAAAAAAGTTGAATTTTTACTGATACATATTGTTTCAAAAATGTTGTTGCTTTTACTGAGAAGATGCGATATTAGATTGCTAAAAAGTAACTAGAATGTGTTTTTTATGCAACTTTACTTATACTTTAATTAAAAAACGAAAAGATGAGCAGATGATGCTGAGTCATAAGCAGGCTGTGACATTTTTAAATGCTGCATTGAGAAGATGATGAAGCACACGATATTTTTTTCATGCTAAAACTAATCACATAGATTCAGCTTATTATGTCTCGTTTTTCCATCAAAGCTAAAAAGTTGAATTTTAACGCAAACAAATTTCTGCGAAAAATGTTGTTGCTTTACCTGGCAAGCTGCGATACAAGATAGCTAAAAAGTAATCAAAACTTTGTTTTTTAGGTAACATTATACATTCTTCGATATAAAAACGAAAAGACGGGCTGATGATGATGAGATTTTAAGTAATATTGACAAGACCCATAAGCGGTAATTAACATTTTTAAATTCTGCGTTGAGAAGAATAGCAGATGATGAAACTTACTTGTTCATTCTTTGATTTGAAAACGAAAAGACGAGCAGATGATGATGAGAAGAATAGCAGATGACTCAAATCATAGGGGTTTTTTTGTTCAGCCTAAAAGTAATCATCTTATTATGTTTCTTTTTTAATATTACAACTTGAAAGTCGAATGTAAGCTTAAACAAATTGCTTTAAAGATTGGGTTGGTTTTTCTAAGAAGATGTTAGCGTAGAAGCGTCCTTGACTTGTATTTTTCGATTTAACTCCGATAGATATTAAAAATAATAAAAACTAGAAATAACTAAATTATTGAGCTTGACTCACATTGTTTCTTTGTTTTAGAGAAGATTCTCAGCATAGCGCTAGCAATTAATCGATTATGCGGAATAGTTTGAGCATCATCTTATCATCTACCAACATTTCGTTATGCAAATTCAGATAATCGTTAACATGTGCAAAAAAAAATGTTTGTTTTCATTAAGCCTGCCTTTCTTCCTGCAAAAAAGAGGACAAAAAAAAAACACGCATTTACAATCCCTAGAAGACATTACCATAGGTAAACATAAACCAGCTAGGCCAGCTTAACAACTAAGTACTTACCTGCTGCAGTATCTTTATCGTTCGTTGTCTCCGGCTACAATCCTGCTGAGTTGGCCCTGTGGCAAATCTTTAAATCCACTCTAACTTGGCGTCAAAATGTGGCTTCCACATAACTGCAAACTTTGTGTGTGGCAGCCATACATATTTCAGAAGAAGAGCAACAACTCCACAGAAATGTCATAAAACATAAAAGTGACGCCTGCAAAGTGCTTGACTAAGCAATTTTCTTAGTCATTTGGTCAACAGAAATGGCTCAGGGATTGTCCCGGGGTGTTTTTTTTTTTTTTTGGGTTTTGTGAAGTGGGGTACAGTCAGCTCGGTTGCCGGTTAGTCGTTGTCGTGTTGTTTCTGAGTAATTTGTTGCACTAACAAGCAGCGCGCTCTCTTCCATTCCATTTCATTTCAACTGGACATGTTTTGGGGTTAGTTGGGTTGGCAGGTAGCTACAAAGTTCTCTGGACCAAGGACTAATAAAAAAAAATTATTTCATATCTCTGCGCGAGTGTCCAGCATTGTCATTGAGTGCCATGGTACAACGAAATCCTTCCAAACTCTGCTCCAGGGCTGGCGCTTGGAATGAGATGCATTTGTTTTCATTGTTGTGCTTGGACAGGCGGTGAAGCAGTAGTGGGCTGTGGTTGTCAAATGAATGCGGGGACTGAAGCTACATTGTGACAAAGATCAAGATGACAAAGTGCAGGTCACGCGAGTGCCGCATTTTTTAAAAAGGAGACACAAAAAAGCAACAACAACAGCAACAGCAACTTGAATAACAATGACGAGGAATCCGGTGTAAAATGACAATTTTCTTTGCTGTTGGCTTTTGCTTCGGTTTCTTTCTTTGCCAGAAACATGCGTCATTCTCATCATCTTCGTCATCATCATCATCATCATCATCTGTCAACGGGTTGGGGCTCTATACAATAACGAAAAATTAAGTTCAAGAGTGCGCTCTCAATTTTGTAGTTGTTGTAGTTCTTGAAGTGTTTTTTATTATTAAGCATTTTTGCGCGCGCTCTCTCACTCTCTGTCTTCTAAGTCTTTGGCTTTGTTCAGAAATGTTTCTTCACCTTTGTTTTTGTTGTTGCTGCCCTTTGGACAAATGACCAAAGCTCTCTCACCCTCTGTCAGTGTATGTTTTGTTTGTGCCCTACTGATGAGGTCGGGTCGCTGCTTGTCTTGGTTTTTCTTCTCATTTAGTTTCTTTTTATGCTTGGGTTTTTATTTTCTTTCGTAGATTTGGAGGTGCCATGCATAACAATCATCTATGCATTGTTAGTTGCTTGGTTGGTTAGGTTGGTTGGCCCATAGCCCACAGGGTTAGTTCATTACAAACTCATGCTGGCCAGTGCATAATTTACACTACAAACAAAATTTCCAAGCTTTTCTTTTTTTCTTTGTGTTTTTTGCGGTAATTGGGTCATACTTATTTCAAGGCAAAAGATTTTTCTTTCTCTATGCACTATGTCGCTCTGTGTGTGTGTAGAGAGCATGTTGATGAATGAGTTTTGTTTTGGCTTGACTTGAAAGTTGGCATTATTACTACTAATGGCTAGAAGCCTAATTTTATGTTTGGAATCACCGGGAATTAACTCTTAATCAAAGTAGCTTATGGTGAAACTAGTATAAGAAAACTTGTATTCTGGCATGTATATTGGAACGAAAAAACGATGTTTTTTAATAGAACAACAATTTTTAATTAAAAAAAAAAAAAATAAGCGGTCTCCGCGACTAAAAGATACAAGCCAAATTACACATGGCGTTACGTTATAAAAAATAAAGGTGGGCTTTGACTTGGTTTACAAAATAACCAAGACTTTTGGCTTAAAGCTCTTTCTTTTGATACTAATTTGAAGTAATATAAGCAAAATGTTTTCTGTTTTCTTTATATAAGCCTTTCTATCTAGTGTCATGGCGTGACGTTACATAAGTTCATTTATCATTTAACATTTTTTTATTAATATTTTTTTATAAACTATTTTACTCAAAAAAACATAAAAGTTTGGTTTGGAAATTTATGTAACGTCACGCCATGAATCTAGATACAAAGGCTTATATAAAAAAAAAACAGAAAACACTTTTTATTAATACAAATTTAAAGTAATATAAACAAAATGTTATCCTTTTTTTTTCATATAAGCCTTTGTATCTAGTGTCATGGCGTGACGTTACATAAATTTTCATTTAACATTTTTTTACTACAAATTTTTTTATTAAACTATTTTACTCAAAAAAAGACATAAAATTTTGGTTCAAAAATTTATGTAACGTCTAGATACAAAGGATTATACAAAAAAACAGTAAAACATTTTTTATTAATAATTTTATTTTTTTTTAAACTATTTTACTCGCGAAAAACATAAAATTTAAGCTTGGACATTTATGTAACGTCACGCCATGACGCTAGATTAAACTATTTTACTAACCAAAAACATAAAATTTTGGCTTGGAAATTTTTGTAACGTCACGCCATGACGCTAGATGCAAAAACTAATATAAAAAAGAGAAAAACATTTTAAATTAATATTTTTTTTTAAACTATTTTACTCGCGAAAAACATAAAATTTAAGCTTGGACATTTATGTAACGTCACGCCATGACGCTAGATGCAAAAACTAATATAAAAAAGAGAAAAACATTTTTAATTAATCATTTTTTTTTAACTATTTTACTCGCGAAAAACATAAAATTTTGGCTTGGAAATTTATGTAACGTCACGCCATGACTCAAAGTTCAAAGATAAATATAAAAAAGAGAAAAATATTTTTATTAATAATTTTTTTTAAACTATTTTACTCGCAAAAAACATAAAATTTTGGCTTAAAAATTTTTGTAACGTCACGCCATGACTCTAAGTACAAAGATTAATATAAAAAAGAGACAAATTTTTTACTTTTTTCACATACACAAATATAAGATGCTCTTAAAAGACGGTAATCTGATAAAAATGTAAAATTTTATTTTTAAAGCCACATTTTTGCCATTTTATAAGCTAAGTTGAAAGCGAAGCTTTGAATTCTTCAATAGCTTTTGAATATATATATTTTTTTATTTTTTTTTTTATTTCTCGGTCGAACTAAATATTATTTTAGTCATTGTTCAAATTTTTAAATAATATTAATTATATATTGAGAGTATAAAAATTTTGAGTTGACCTTAGAGAATAATGAGAAATAATATCTTAAAAAAAAAAAAAAGAAATAGAGAAAAAGTCTTTTGGGTTAATCTTGGTCTCTAACACGTTGGGAGAACTTTTTTAAGATATTAGAAATGAAAACATACTAATGGCTTAAAATAATAAAGCTATACATCTAATTCTGTTTTTACACGGTAGATAAGTTCCCGAAAAAAACGTGTTGAAAAAAAGACATGAATTAAATGCTTATGCTGCTATGAAAATAAATTAAAGAGCGAAATTTCCTCACTATTATATTAACTATAATATAATATTCTCTCTTTAGTAAAGTACACTCAGAGCCGCAGTGAGCAATTCACGGTTCCAGATAGGCTCTCCGCCTAGAATAAGATTTGAAGTAATCTTGTTAGGAAACCTTCATATTGAAACATTCTTTAAGCAAATTATTATTATGAACTATTTAATGTTAGTCTTTAAGCTTAAGCTTCGCTCCGAGAGCTCTTTAAAACGTCTCTCTCTCTCTATGGGCTTTAACAAAACCTTGCTTAAGGGCGCAATTAAAAACCTTTTTTGAAGAAATTCCGAATAAGATCTATTGATCTCAAAATAGTAAAATACCTCTCACTACTTTTGGTATCTAATATTTTTGAATGGAATACAAAATTCATTTACCTCCAGTTGTATTTTGCAACTTACTGCCAATAGTTTTAAGCTCCAATATAAAAATTCTACACAGAACTTTCTTCTTAGCCATTCTGCGCAAATTTTGATCAACAGCCGCTTATAGTCACAGAAGCTTTGAACGATCATCTGAAGTGAGGCGTTTGCCCCAAAATGGTTCTTGAAACCAAAGTTATAAAAAAAGAAGCAATAAGATTTTTTTAAAAGATATTTTAGAGAACAAGAAACAAACAAGTATGCCGTCACATAATAAATAAAGTCTTTTATACAGATGGTCATCTTTAGAAGAGGTTCTCCGACGTCTTCTCTATGGCGTATAGAAATATTTTATAGCATTCAGAATTGTTTCTTAGAATTTGTTGAAATCTTAAGCTTTTGATTTAAAACATATTATTTTTATTATTATTTATTATTATATTTAGCAGCACTTGCTGAAAGAAAAGCTAAACATACTCAAGACTCAATAAATTTAATCACATTCAGATTTTTAATTATGAAATTCTGCTTAACCTTTATGCTAACCAATTATGCTGTCATCTTGCAATTTAATGCAATTTAAAACTAATGAGCTCATTTTATAAGTACGTATTATTTTTCTTTGCAGGTCAGTTGAAAGTGTCATTCATATCTCAAAGGCTATCTATCTTTGTAAGTAAGTTTGTAAATATTTGCAGCATGCTTTCAGGCGTTTTTGTGAATTGATATGCACATGTGTGTGTGTGTGTGTGGCGTGTATGTGTGTGTGTGTATGATTAAATTCCATGATGACATGCCTTAAAATAATTGCCTTGATAATAACAGCAAAATTTTGTTCTCTAGCAAACACATGACTTGTAGACTCTATTGGTACAACGTGTCGTATACGTGTTGAAAGGCAATACTATGCTGAACCATTATTGAACACATGAAACATGGAACAATTTTGTATGCGTGCTTGTTACACATTGCTAGGGAACTTTATTTCTGTATTTGTCAGCACAAAAACACACACACACACACACACACACACGAAACTTGTAAAGAAGCCTGGGCAAGACTGTATGTTTCTAGTATTGATTAATCTCATCATGTCATTAAAATTTTTGCAAATGTCACTTTGGGTTCTATCAACGTAGTTGACCCGCCCAACTCAACGTACAGGCTGCTCAAAAATTCGCCTACGAAAAAGTGAAAAACAATTTCAAAAAGACCAAAGCATGGCGGCAGACCCAAAAGACGAAAGAGTGAGCTGCAAGTTGCCAGTCTTCTGGTAGAGTCATCTTTGTTGTTATCATCATCATCATCTTCATCTTTATTATATGCATGCTGGTAGCCCATTGCTGCGTAACATAGTCGCCTGGTCGCCAGGCTGACAGTACGACAGCAATCCCGGTCATACAAAATAGCTCTTGGAATTTCTATAATTTATAGGCTTTGAAAGCCATTTACATTTGTCATTTGTGCTGCCGGACTGACTGACTGACCGAATGCCGTAAATAGATGGATAGAAATATATATACCATATATATATCAATACAGTCTAGTCGCAGTTGGCATAAAATAAAATCAGCTACGAAAACAACAACAATAATGACAGCCCTATAATAAAATCATTATATACCATAACTTTTTGTTAGCTTTTGTTGTTTTAGCTTTTGATTTGATTTTATGCTTTGACAAATACATAATATGCTATGTACATAAATACAAAGCTATATACTACGCGTGCTTTATTTAATATTCAAAAGCGTTTAACTGACTGATAACATGGCGCAAAGAATTAAAAGCATGCAACATACTGCGTTTGTTGTCTGCCTAAATATCGATATATCGCAAGATATCGATATAAGTGTCGAAAGTTATCTAGCTGAACTTGAAATTTTAAGGCGAAACTGTATCATTGTTTAACTTATTATATATCGATATATCGCAGAACATCGATAACCATATTTTGCGACATCTTTCGTTAGAAATTTTGCTATAGAAAATTTCAATTAAATGAAATCTGTGCGTAAGCAGCTTACAACAGCTAATAGCAACACTAAATGACGTCATTGTCGGCTAAGAGAGCAAGTCTATGGCGGCGTCATCTAATTAGCTCGCTTCGTTGTTTTGTTGTCCATTTGAGTCAACTGACATTTGACAAAAGAAAAGAATGTAATAAATAAATATGGCCTAGTTACGGTTATACCTATATATAAATATTAATAAATTAAGTGAATAACATGGCAGCTAAAAGAAATAGAAGTAAAATAAAAACAATAAAGGCGCAAAATTAGCTGTCAATTATGAAGTAAGTCGCTCGGACACAGCTGCCTCCAAAAACACGCGACGAGTTAGTAGAGATGCCCTAGCTTTGTCTCTGTCATATCTTTTGTTTAGATATCTTATTCACTCTCACACGCACACACTGGCAAACACGTGTGTCGCAGTGCCCGTGCAGTGCATAAGCTCAAGAGACTGTATACCCTGTAAGTTAAAGGGTATATTAAGTTCAAGTTGTTAGAGATATTTTTTCACCTGTTTGTATGAACACTGATAACTTGGAGCTCCTAAGAGCTAGGCAGACCAAACTTTAGGAATGTAAGCTCTAGCAGCTGCAGTTTGTTTTTAGGAGTTGATTAAAGCTTTTGTCCTAAAACTTGAAAGATCTATGTATCTATCTAAGAATCTAATGTTCAAACTACTTCAGCCTGTCAGAATTCGGGGAAACATAAAATGTTGTCTTCGAGTCCTGTTTTTCGACGACGTCTTTTATAAGTTTTTGGTATCGCTGAGTGCGTATACGAGGTCCAAAAAACAAACAGCACGTTAGGTTTAACCTTCAAATTATCTTTTTTGATGTGTTGGGATCTTTTTGAGCGCGGATAGGGGGACTCAGCGAGCCGAAATTATAAAGATAAAGTAGTCTGATGCGCATAAAAGTCATCCAAAATTCGATTTGAATTTTTTTTTATATTTATATATAAATATGATTGTATGGCTCCGCGGGGAAGCAAAGGGCCGCAACGAGGTACCTCTGTCATGAGCCAACTTCTTGACTTCGCTCCAGGTTTTGTTGGTTCTGAATATGTCAGCAGCCAAGTTCCTCCTCCAGGTCAGTGCTGGTCTGCCCCTGCGATGGCGCTGCTGGTGATTGGGTCTCTTCTTAGCACGTGCCCAAGCCAGCCCCATTTTCTTTTCAGGATTTCCAAGCGCATCGGTATCTGGTTGCAGCTAGTCCAGAATTCAGTATTTGAGATCGTATTAGGTCAGAAAATTCTCAACATTTTTCGGAGACAACGATTGATAAAAACTTGCAGCGTTTGGAGGTCAGAGGCAACAAGGTTCCAGGTTCATCCAAAATTCGAATTGAATTTTTTTATATTTAATAATTACCTATTTATTTTTTCATACAATTATTAGGCTTAAATATTTATGGCTAGTCTGTGACCCGGTAAACAGATGTATAGAATTTCCATCTTACCTTGGTAACTCTAGCTGGATAACTCAAGTCAAATAAGAACAAGATTTTAAAGATTCTACTCTGATTTTGACTCGACAGTAGGGGTCTCCTGCACCCGCTGCCACTCTCTCTCTCTCTCTCGTTGTCCTATTTATGGCTATTGCGCTAAGCGTTCCCACCTTTAAAACTCTCTCTCTTCTCAGGAAATTGAATATTATTTTTTTCTAGCGCAAAAGCATACAGCGAGGGTATCCCACTTTCGAGCGCCAACTCAACTATTTTCTCCTCTTTTTGCCGACTGCTTCCTGTAGTGCCACACTGCTGTTTCGGCTGGCTGCTGCTCGCAGCTTTGGGAGCTTGAGGCATTATTTCCTTCTACCTGGTAAATTGCTGTCAATTAGTAAAAAAAGCAATAAATAAACCTGGCGCCCTTACTATGGTACCGGGCGTTGCCAGCTTGTCAGACGCACAGGTGCCATACCAAAAAAAAAAGCAACAAAAAAAACCATACACGCAAACATTGAGAGACAATAACCAGCCTGGTGGTAAACTTAAGGCAAAAAGTGCGTAACTTTGTTTTTGTTTTTTCCTTGTTGTTGTTTTTAACGCCTGGCTGGCATATGTATGCCCCTTGGCACCGAGCATGAAGCATCTAGGACGCACGGAGCGACGAGCATGTTTGTTTGCATTACCATTCGACCTTTGTTACGTCTTTGCCTATTTTATTGACATTTTTACGTGTCTTAAAGGACACGCACACGTATACCCAGCGTATGCCACCAACAACAGCAACAGCAACGCCTTAACTGACACCTGCCCAACGAGGCGATCAACTTTCGCCTTTAACCCTGCTGGCTTTGTTATCTACGTCATTGGGCCATGGCCATAAGAGCAGTTGAAGGGTTTATTGTTATTGGTTGCATGCTTTAATATGTTATTGTTGGCAATTTTATTGGCTTTTTATAGGTGAAGAATATTGGCATTATGTCGACAGCATAAACTTATTGTGCGCTCTCAGTGCTTAGTCTAATACCAACATCATTATCATCGCCACCTTATATAGTATATGCTCTATATATTAACACTGACAGTCAAACGTTTTAGTGAAGCTTTTTGATTTTCTACTCACTGTTTTTTTTTTTTTGGGGGTACACTAACGAGGGCTGCCTAAGGAACCATAATCCAATGCTCATTATTCAAAATATTGTGCTTAATGCTGATTTTGCTTTTCCTTGCGTGCAATCTTATTTTCACAGCATACTGGCCCGATTGCTGCACAGCGACACTTGGATTCTCTTATGCTTTCTTTCAACACTAGTGCTACTCAACTAGCTCAATATTCGAGACAAACTTTATTGTTTGGGCTGGGTCTAGTCTGGTGACATCGTGCATCGATATTCTATGCCGGCCAAATAGGGATCTCCTTCTTCTGGCTAGAGCGTCACTCTTTGTAAATATGTGTTGGAAGGTTTCCGCCTCAATTTTTGCAAAACCTACATGTATTCGAACTCCCGATTCCACAGGTACTCAGGTTTTTCCAGAGTCTGCAGTCTACCGTAAGTAACCCCGTCAGAAGCCTAAGGGAGTTCTTGCCCAATTGCAAGATTTTCTTGAGCCTATGGAAGTTGCAGGAACGGAGAAGTTGCTTGGCTTGCAGTAAGCCAGCCGTTCAAATCCACTCTCCTTATGGTCTGGTTCTTTCCTCCTCTCTTAGCAGTTGTTCGGTGGGGACAGACGTCAATTCCACGGCAGGGTTCCCGCGCTACTTCATAAGCTGCTTCATTCCCGGGAATGTTCGTGTGTTCATGGATCTACCTAGGGGAAACTTTGTTCCATAGATGGTTCAGTTTGGCTCTGATTTTCTGAGCCAATCTTGAAGGAATCTTCAATCCAGCAACCGCATTTATCGCGGCTTGGCTGTTGGGCAGTATAACAAATTCTCTGTCTTGCCTTCTTCCTATCTAGGATTGTGTCCACACATCGACCTACAGCACGTAGAGGGCTGCTGAAAGTCGCGTACTTGGTCCAGCGACTCCCATTTTGCGGCCTGCTTCAATCAGAGAATCGCTCACAATGATCTGTCTGAAGATGCGTTACTTATTGAATGCTTCCATAATCTCGAAATTTATTTTCGAATGAACTGAACAAAAGGAATAAGTTTGGCCAAGATCGACAGCAAACAGAAAATATCTTCGAATGCTTTACAGACTCTAGATATGAGGGTGGCCATTTATACTCTATTTATTATGGGAATTGGCTTAGCTGCTACTCGAAGCTAACTTTTGGATACATTGAGACCCATTTTCGAACTCAGTATGGTGGATGCACTTCGGGCATCTTAGGACGTTGAGCAAATAATATATTCTTGATAGTTGTAAAAGTAGTTATAAGATGAAAGATGGAAGACCTATTAATTGAAAGTTTTGATTGATCAAAAAGTTTGTTATGTGAGCCGAGGTAAGCTAAGAGATAAGTTCTATAAAAACTTCCGAGAAACCTGTAATTGATCATTCTACGTTGCTTCGTACGCAAACAACTTTTTTTGGCTTTGGCACCTATACTCATCTCTCTCGTCACCCATAACGATGTAAAACTTGGATTCAGGTAGCGCCGATGCGCCTTTCCGTGATCCTTGCAACAAGTCATACGTTCGGGAGCTTATAGAACTAGAAGTAACCTAGTCTAGAAATGACAATTACAACCCTCGTAATAACTTTTGTTCCTTTAGCTCGGTCGGCTCTGCTATAGAGCTGTGGATGGATAGATAAAGCACGTTAGTAGTGCCAGTAGCTCTTGAGCTGGGTCCTTAGTCGTAACTCATTAAATATGTGCAAATAATTTTGGTAAAGTTTTTGGGGCCAGACTGTGAATAGTGACAACAACAACAACAACTACAACTAAAACAACTCCAACAACATCAACAACTTTGTTGCCAAAGGCTTCACAAAGTAAAGGTAACTGCGATAAAGCGCAGACAACATCAAGTACACCAACAACAACAGCATCTAGACAATTGCGACAAGCATGTCCTTGCTTTTGGACACTTTTTGGAGTAGAGAGAGCATGGAGCTGAAGCTGAAGCTGTGCTGCATTTGTAGAATTGTGGTTGCGCTTCCACGACCATGTCTGGAAACTTTTCTAGTACTTGCTGTATACATGCTCTACAAACTGTCGACGACGACTAGGTGGCGCCATCAGGGTGACCAGGCCAACTGGCGACGCCTAAAAGCTGCCAACGATAACAACTCCAACAACTCTACTCACAACAACAACAACAACAACATCTGTAACAAGCGCGCGTGACATTTTATCTAACTAGCAGTGCAAAAGAGACATCGAGAGCGAAGGAGCCAGATCGCATCGTTGTCGTCCTGCTAGCTGCATAAAAATGGGCACGTCTGGCAACGACCCTTGACTTGTTTTCTTTCTGTTTGCGTTTTTTTTTTTTTTTCGTTCAGAATGCTCTCAGCCTCCTGGCCTTATCAACACGTTGACACGAAAAAAAAGTAGCAAAAGCCAAAAATAAAATAAAATGAATAGCAATGCATAACGACTAGGCAAGACTCTATATGTTGAAAATATTTAGCATCGTTGGAATCATGATAGCAGCAAATAACTACAAGAGATTTGGGTTGACTGTACTTTTTTTTACAAAGAGATTTTTTAAGTAAAATTTGTAGGACAGAGACTTAAGCTTTAAGTTTTTTTTGCAATTTTAGTCGAGGTGCTGTTCTGTTCGACACATAGTGCTGGATCGATGATCGAAGTTTAAAATCTCTAGATATCGATGTTGGCCAACAGAGATGTTTCTCCAGCACTACTTAAAACCCATTTGATAAGTGCAGAAGTGCTGGAGAAACATCTCTGTTGGCCAACATCGATATATAGAGATTTTTAACATCGATCATCGATGTTTTCTCCAGCACTACCTACAAAGGTAAAAACAATACGTGCGCTGTATGCTGCAGGTTTGTGAAAATATTATCACTTCTTTATTTATTAGGCTCACATGAGACTTGGAACAAAATGTGCTGGCTGTAGCTTTGGGGGTCTAAAATTTATAAATTTTGGCCTACATCTTGGAAATTTTTACTAGGATCTCGATTGTAGAGGGTCATCAATCTTGAGGTTTTTTTCTCAATAGGGTTTTTTTTTTTGATAAATCACGCGTGAGTACTGTCAAGATGCCATGTGTTTTTTTAATTCAGTTTTCATTGCCATTTCATCATGGATAGACTTACAGCCGAACAACTTTTACAGATCGTACAATTATATTACGAAAATTCGAGTTCTGTAAAGAATATTTTTTTCGCGCGCTTAGACCATTTTATGGTACCAATTCGATGAACAATTAATTTCACGGTCCGGACAGGTGAATTGGCCACCAAGATCGTGTGATATCACACCGTTGAACTATTTCCTTTGGGGCTACGTGAAGTCTTAAGTGTTTGTGGATAAGCCAGCTACAATTGAAGCATTAGAGGCCACCATTACCCGTGTTATCCGATTATGCTCGAACGCATCATCGAAAATTGGAACCTTCGCATGGACGAGCTACGGCGCAGCTGCGGCCAACATTTGAAAGGGATTATCTTTAAAAAGTGAATGGCAAGAATAGTTTTTTACTATTGATAGTAAAGATTTTCCGATTCATTTGCAATTTTTGTGTTTTTTAGCATTTAAAACAAAAAACCTCAAGATTGATGACCCTTTGGATAGTTCCCAAAACATTAATTGTTATTTTGAGAATATTTAGTACGATTTGAAGAATATATTGAATAATGTTATGTGTCTTCGCTTATAAAGACTACCCATATGAAGCTCTTAATACTTTGTTTTTGGGCAAAATTCCAATTATTTATTGAGTTATCGATAAACAAATACTTAGGTAGATGTTTCTTTGGCAAGGCATATCTGGTAAATGCATAAGGATAAAAAAAAATGTATGAAAGTTGGACTTGACAAAATATGGGTTTTAATTTTTTATGAAATTGAAAATAATTTTGAAATTACTTCTTTTTTTTTTTGAAATTCCAATAATTTTTGGAGTTATGTATAAACAAATATTAAGGTAGATGTTTCTTTGACAAGCAATTTTTTCGTTTTTTGTGCTGGATCTGGTAATTGCATAAGGATCTACAAAAATGTATGGGTCATTCTCTGTTAAACCAGCCACCCTTTCCTCACTCTTCAATTTTTCAGCTAATTCCACGTTTTTGGGCTTAAAATTTTCGGCAGATTATTAGTGCTGCCTTGGAATTCGTGCAAGTTGCAAAACCATCTCACATATGTAAGGCAGCTGTTCCAGTTACTGTACTAATGGACTGTGCTTTCAAAGCTATGACTATGACTATGCAAAAAAAAAAAAAAAAAAAACAAAAAAACTTTTTCTGAAATATAATATAATGCTCCTTACCGCTCAAAGCAATTGCTTAAGAAGAAGAGAAAAATACATTAATACTATATATAGAAATGGTTTGTTATATAAAAAGGTAAAGGTATGCCAGACAACAACAACAACAACAAACACTCGTCTTGGCACACTCCGACAAATGGCTCTTAAGAGGCGGCGTAATAGCGTCAAAGAGAGTGAGAGAGTGCAAGGGAGTAGAGCAGAAAACTTTACGATTGCTTCAAAGGATTTAGCACAGGCAAGGGCGTAGGCATGTCCTCTGGGAAGTCTCTACACGAAACTAATGAGTTGTAACAACAAGCCAAAAGTACATGATGTACTACAACAACAATAACAACAACAAAAGTTTGTCAAGGGTTGTCCACCCTTTTTATTTTTTTTTTTTTTTTGTGTTGGCTTTTTTACCTTGTTCGTCCCGTCAAGCTTGCCACGTGTAGCACATAATTTAATTGTCGTTTATTTTAGCTGCTGTCTAAGGGGTGGCAAGTACCAGAAGCTACTACGACCACATCTACATACTACTACTACTAACCCCAGCAGCATTTTGGTCACTCTACTCTCTGCACGGGCTGTCACTCAACGCGGTGCTACACTTCGGGCTTGATTTAGCAATTAGCTCGCCTCGCTAATCCGCCATAGAGCCACAGAGCCACAGAGCTAATGAACAATCTAGGGTCGATTTGACGGTTTCGGGTTTTACACTCTTGTCTGGTTTTTAATGAACTTCATGGTAAAGTTCATAAAATTGCAATTTTTGCTTGCTGGCTGGGATTTATTTTAAATGCACGTGTCCTGCTGCTGCATGCCCGCGTTTATTAAAATCCTATTATACAGATATACAAATAAAATATGTTAATTAACATATTTTATGCGTCGCATTGTGGCCAACCAAACAGAGTTGTTTCGATGGCAACTCAAACTTTGCCTGGTTTTTTGAAAATTAGCTAACCACAAAAAAGCAAATAAATTAAAGCCGATGTGAAATTTATACACAATTTGGGCTTAATGATGATTTACTCTTCACTCACCTAGATGAAGATTTATAATTTTAGAGTGGATTTGCAATAAATAGATGTCCAGCGTTGTAAAGTTCGCGTAAAGCTTAATTGTCGCAATTTTGTTTATAAAGTGTTTATACTGAAAGTCGCTGGATGCTAGCATGTTTACACTGTCAAATTTGAACTTTGAAGGCGTGCTAGTTTTTAAAGAAACTATAAAGGAAATCAAGTGTAACGCTTGGAATAAAATAGTTCTCGAAGAAGGCCTAAAGACACTGCATCAACTCCAAGCTATAGCTGCTACAATGGGAAAGTGATTCTGAAGAAAATCTAGCTAGATATGTATATCGACTTCTCCTGTCACCCTCATACGTTAGGTAACTGTGGGGGGTCTCCGACGTCTCCTTCTGCATAAAATATCGATGCATGATGTCATGATGTTTGCCTTAGATATTGGGCTAGTCGAGGAGCTCTAGGGATGGCAGGGAGCACAATAGATTCTAAGGGTCGCAGTGCAGTTTTCCTCAACAATATGTGTATGTATCTAAGAAAAGATTATTAAAAAAACCTTTTCAGTTTAAATTAGGCGCACTTTTGAACTTTTTTTGCCGATTCGATTTGATTTCACTTGCAACAAGTGAAAAACCACATAAAAAATTCGTTTTGGTGAAGTGGAGAGCAACAAACACGTGATTTTAGCTCAGATTCGAATAAAACATTCGGTTTCGTGGTTCAGAGCACGGCCGATAGTCTTTATTTATTCCCAATGTCTAGGTTTTGTAATTTACATATGTTTTAAGGAAATTTCAAGGCCCACAGTAGTGGTGGAGAAAACATCGATGATCGAAGTTTAAAATCTCGATATATCGATGTTGGCCAACAGAGATGTTTCTCCAGCACTACTTAACACTTTTTGATGAGAGCATCGTCTATGTTGGCCAACATCGATATATGGAGATTTTAAACTTCGATCATCGATGTTTTCTCCAGCACTAGTCCACAGAATTGATTTTAAAAATTTTTTTTTTTAATAAAATAAAAAAAATTGAAAAAATTACTTCTTTTTTGTTGAAAAGAGTTAGTATTAAAGTTATCATATATTAATAATATTTTTTTTTCGAATAGTAGATGCTTTTTTTTTCATGATTTTGTGACTATCATTCTTGATTTCTAATTTTCAGGCAGCAAATCATTTCCCATATTATATAATTTCTTTAAGGAAAAAAAAAATTTATCATCAATCATATACTACTCTAAAGTGATTGCTTTTAAAGGCCCACAAAAAAAAAAATTCCCTTTTTTGGGATTTTTATTTTTATATGAAGTTTTGACATTTCGTGCGGAATTTTTGCATGCTGCGTACGAAATGTCAAAACTTCATATAAAAATCCCAAAAAAAGGAAATTTTTTTTTTTTATATGAAGTTTTGACATTTCGTACGGAATTTTTGCATGCTGCGTATGGGCAGCAGCTACAAGACACTGTTTCACTTTTACGATTTAAATATTAACGAGATTTTTAAAGCAGAATTGAAATTGATGTGAAATTTTCATGAGCAGTCTGCACGGAAATTTGCTTTACTTTCAACAAACAAGCGAATAAATTTACAATAAATGAACAATTTTTCTGTCAGCAATTGAAAAAGTACAAAATTTTAATTTTTTTTTTTTTTTTTTTGATATTTAAGCTTCGGAACTTTGTGTGAGTTTTGTGCTTCTTTAAAGTGTCTTCTGGCCATAATAAAGTACCATATTTAAGTCGTATCTTTGCGCTCTATCGTTGACACAAGGCCTAAGAAACAGGCCTGAAGTAAAAAAGTTGACAGGGCCGGAGTTTAAGTGTCACTTCTACTGAATTCGCAAATACTATGATCACTTCTCTTAATAGGCTTTGGAAGTATTTATCGATATTCAAAACACTTCTTGAAGTCCCTATTTTATTAATTTTTTTAATTATGAAAGTAATTTGTGCATAAGTTGAGCAAGTGCTTGGTAATTAAAGAAACTTGCTATAAAGGGTGTTTTTTTAACAGCTTACGGATTTCCGAAAGAGATATCTCTGAAACCAGTTGTTACTTTTGACAAATTTAAATTTCATTTTATTCAGTAAGGACAAACAATTTATTATGGTAAGACTTATACCACAACAACCAATAAGCTGCAAAGAGTTCTTACTGTTGACGAGTTCTGTTGAGAGGGATGTCTGCCAGGGCTGGAGCCACGAGTCGCGGGTATATGGTATGTCGGGGCCCGGCATCCTAGCGTTACTGTTTATGCCAGCTTAGTTGATTCTGGCTCTAAATGGCCCTGCTTTTGAAACCCAAAGCTGTAAATACAAGATTTGGCAATTTATTTCAAACAATTAAATAGTAAGCCCAGAAGTTTTCCTACACTTTTATGATATCTCCAGCTTATCGACTGTATTGGCGATACAAAATTTGAAAATTGCGATTCTTAAAAATATATGTATTTTTGATTATTTGCATTATGAAATATAATTTAAAAAAAAAAAGTTTTGCAGTAGAAACTCGTTAAAAAATTATGAAAAACGTCGAACAATTGGTTGGAAAATTATGGACTTTAAGAGTTTTAAAATAAATGAAAATAGGATACAAATTTTTTTATTGAGTTTTTCCATAAAATTATCGGATTTCAAAAGAACAATATTTTCAACCAACAACAAAATTTGTTTATATATATTTTTTTAAACCACACCTTCAAGATCTAATAGATATACGGCAACTACGCAAAAAGATGTGGCCCTATGTTCCAGCTTGGAGCTCTAGGAAATATATATATATATATATATAATTACGCAAAATATCGAAATAATAGTTTAAAGATGTAGTATTGACCCTTAGGCGTTCTATCTATTAAGAAATCAAAATTAGTTTTCAAACTTTAGCCAATATACAAATTGTTTTTGGAGCAGCTTTTGTATATAATCTTTTGAACATCAATAATGTATACGTTCTAATACAGATAGCCATAAAGAATTATGCGATTATCTATTCAAGATCTAAACTCTTTATTTTTTATTATTTTGTTCAAACTTTGTTTAAATTCAGCTAAATGGCACTGTATAGCTTATTTTGTATGTATACTATATACCAGTAGTAGTAGTAGTACATATATATTTAATATCCATAAGTTTTGCATTTGAACAGAGTCCAGTTTAGATGAGTTACAGGCAGGCATTGCAGAGTTTAGCAAAACTGAAGTTTTCTCGAGTTTAGTTTCAAAACTTTGTCATACAAACATGTTTATATATATATATATATATGTATGTGGTTTGTTGGTGCTCTGCTGCTTGCTGTTTTCGACAACGTTTTCGGAACTGACCCTGCTCCTGTTTCGCTCGAAAGTTAAGCATCATCCTGCTTCCCGCAGCCCCCGCGCACTAACACTGCACTAAGTTGTTCATAAAGCAATTGCATAGAGCAGCTTGCAGTTTGCCAACAAAATAAGGCCATATAAATATGTGCATACACAAATGTGTGCGCAACAGTGGCGTAGATAGATTTTTGTAAAGGGGGGTGTTAAGTACATTTAGGTGGTTTGTAGAAGGCGAAGGAATTGCAGAATTGAATTGAATAATGCTTGCTTATAGCACTTGATATTGTATTTACGCATTACATAGCCTTTTCATACTTTTTCAAATGCAGATGATAGTAATTAAAAAAACCTTTTTAATATATCATTATATAGGGTTTTCCAACAAGAGGTGTTATTTTGAATCACCCGGTATTTCGGTAGCTGTCACTTTTGAAGCTTTTATTCTTTGACATTAGACAGGTAGAAACTACGCCATTACCAAAAATGGAAAGATACACGCTTCAACAACGCATTGAAATTATTAAAATTCACTACAGAAATGTTGAAAATCTTGCAGTCACAGTTCGCAAAACTAAAGCATTTTTGGGTCGTCGAGAAGCACCTTGTCGGACCGCAATACAGAAATTGATGGAAAAATTCGAGATGTTGGGACAAGTTAGTGATGTGAAGAATAACATCCGTGCACGTTGCTCAAGAACAACTGAGAATATTGCTGCTGTAGCCCAAAGTGTTGAAGAAAACCCAGGTTTGTTCATTCCTCGTCGTTCTTTGGAATTGGGCATTCCACAAACGTCATTACACCGTATTTTGCATAAAGACTTGGGTCTTAAGGCTTATAAAGTTCAGTTAACACAAGAACTCAAGCCGGCCGATTATCAACAACGTCGTGTCTTTGCTGATTGGGTCCTTGAAATGCATGAAAATGATCCGGAATTCCATCGAAAAATCATCTTGACTGATGAGGCCCATTTCTACCTCGGTGGCTACGTCAACAAGCAAAATTGTCGCATCTGGGGCTCGTAAAACCCAAGAGTTATTGTTGAGAAGCCTCTCCATCCTCAACGTGTGACTGTTTGGTGCGGTTTATGGTCCGGCGGGATCATTGGACCTTACTTTTTCGAAAATGAGGTTGGATCAACAGTTACGGTGAATGGATTGCGCTATCGAGAGATGATTAATGATTTTTTATAGTCGGAGTTGGATGATATTGATCGGGCCAACGTTTACTTTCAACAAGACGGCGCTACATGCCACACAAGCAACGAAACCATTGCTCTTTTACGGGAAAAGTTTCCGGACCGTGTTATCTCTCGAAGAGGTGATCACAATTGGCCACCGAGATTTTGTGATTTAACACCTTGTGACTTCTTCCTTTGGGGCCAAGTGGTAGATAAGGTCTACGCCAACAGTCCAGCGTCGATTCAAGAACTCGAAGATAGAATTCGTGAGGCTATCGAGGACATAGGGCAGCCACTTTGCGATTTGGTTATGGAAAATTTCATGAAAAGGATATGGTCCTGTAAGCTTGGTCGTGGTGGCCATTCGGCTGATGTTGTTTTTCATTATTAACGGCATACCTTCCTCTTTATTATGAAATAAACATCCGATCATTTATCTCAAAAAATGGCATTTTTCTTTGAATACCAAAATAATACCTCTTATTGGAAAACCCTATATAATGTAATGTTTATATATCAAAATTATGTAGAATTACATGTTTTTGGTACTTGAGCATTCACGCAATGCTCCTCTTTTCTTCTGTTTTTCATCTTTCTTTCTGCAGTCTTAGATGCAGCATACACGTCTGTCAATTTCCCATATATAACGACAGTTTATTTTTTCTTCTTCATCAAACCAATTCAAATGTTAGTTAATCTTTTTTCAAGATAAATTTAACTTTCTTAAAGTTTTTTCTTTTTTTGTTAAAGATTTCCATGTAATCACAATCATTCATCTCTTTTATTTTTTAATTTTTGTATTTTAAATTTCGTCCTGTTTTAAATACGTAAAAAATTTTTCAACATTTTTTTGAAAACATATTTTTGGGTCCTGTTTTCAGTTCGTGAGTAGCTCGTGAACAAATTTTTTTACTTACAAAAAATATCACAGCATCTACGGCTCTTACCCAATTTTGTAGATCTTAGGCTCGAAATGTTTCCGAAAAAATTGTCTTTTAGCTTAAAGCCTAAAAAAATGTTAAAAACATTTTTAACTATTTCTTCGATTTTGATGATTTTTACATTATATGTAAGAGAGATACTACCCAAGAGTCTAATAATACTGGTTCCATAGCATCTACAGTGCTTGACCGATTTTGAAGATCTTAGGCTCGAAATGTTCGTGAAAGAATTCTCTTACTCTTAAAAATAAAATTTTATTTTTTTTAATAACTGAAAAAACTGAAATTTTGTGATTTCTTAAAATGGTCGAAAATGTTTTCTTCGACTTTGGATGCTTAAAACTTCAATAACTTTGACTCAATCTTCACAAATCGTATATCACCTTAAAGGCCACATCAATATCTTTCGATCTAATTGTATTTTATGTCGATAAAATATTTTGTTCACGAGCTATTCACGATTAAATGAAAACAGTTCCCAGAAGCATATTTTTCGAAAACAATTCGAAAATGGGTCTTAAGAAAAAAAAAAATTAAATTCATTTTCGTGTTTCTCGACCCAAAATTAACCTTAACAACTCTTCATTTTCAAGCTGCACTCGAAGACCCTAACATAAGTGTTATTGTCAACACAAATATGTAACAGTTGGCTTGCGCCATCTAGCGGCCACACTTAACAAAATAAAAATAAATGATGACGGAGACGACGAAGAGGACTTTTTTATGTATTAAAGATATTTTGTTTTTAAAAACTGTCCCTATCTGCGCCACTGTTTTACATATATTTGTCTATGCATGTGCTTTTATATAGTATATACACATATGTATGTATGTATATGCTTACATAAATGCTCAGCAGGCGCCCATTGGTCTGATCTGTTCTGTTCTCTACTGCTCTGGTTTGTTGGGCAGAGGACTGCACATATGTACATATATATAGTGTGTGACTAAAATAGTTTGCAAAAAGTTGAGCAAAAAAAAAATGCATACTATATAAACTCAATAAATATAAATAACGCATATTTGCGCAGCAAAAACATTAACTGCAATGTATATACAACTATGTGCGTACAAAAAAAAAACAAAAAGATATCAACGAAAAAAAGGACAATAACTGTTAATACGCCCAATTCTCCATCCGGAACTAACAAGCGCACTACGAGGGCACAAAATGCAGGACATTTAAGGCACACGCACTAGGGTGAGGGCTGTTCCACAGTTTCGCGTGAAGGGTGTCTCCCTGAAACCATAAAAAAGCACTTTCGAACGCATAAATTGATAAATTGATAATATAAATTAACCAATTCGATATAATGCTGGGTAAGGGTGTTTTTTTTTTTTTATATGTATATACAAAGACAGCGACAACAATGTGTTCTTGGCCTTGCTAAGAAACTGAAGAGCAGACCCAGTCAAGACACTAGCCATAAACGATACAAGTCCATTGGGAGCGTGCTGCAAAACTCTTACGTATTAAATTATTTGCTAGACGAAAATCTTGGCCAAAACAGAATATTCATTTCTAATACTCAGCCGTGTCGGTTTGAAAACAAAAATCTCTAAACCCTGTATGTATATAAGGTAACGCTAAGAACGTTGTTTTTAGACTAAAATCATTTGAGAGAGATTTCTGGCAGACTTCGAACTGCTTGGCTATGTTGCCACTGCTTGGGAATCATGTTGGAGCAGCTCGACTACTGTGTGACCGACTGGCAGGTATGCGTCTGCTGTTGGCAATGGTTGCTTTTTAAAGGTACTTCCAGGTGTTGCCTGTGCGTTTGTGTGTGTGTGTGTGTTTGCGGGTCCTTGGCTTCCTTTTGGTATGCTCTGTGGCGTACTTTGATGTTATATGATGTTGTTATGCTCGTAAAAATGCTTGCACATAGCTATGTAGTATATAAATGTGTATGGCACATGTCCTGGCATAGTTCCTTGACACAACAACAACAACGACAACTACAACAGCAACATGCCGAGGAAGATGTGCACAACGACCACATGTCATGAGTCATTACCGTCAGCGACCAAAGCGTGCTACGAAACTCCAGAATTAAAATGGCTCCAGATGAATTGTGTGAGAAAAAATGGCAAAGGGGGTGCCTTAAAATCAAGTCAAGAGAAATACTTGGCTTGAAGATTGATGTGGCTGTACATAAATATAAAAATTTGCTGTGATTGTGTTGACGACGAAAGCCAAGAAACTAAATGAATATGATGGAAAGAAGCCCATGTTATGTCGTGATTGATTGTTAGACCACTCTTATTGAAGTTTGCAAAGGTTTCAGAAGAAGTCATTTTATTGGAACTCCTCATAATAAATAACATAATCAAACATTAGGCCCTCTGTAGCCTCTGAAGGTTAGCAAAGGGATCATTATGAGTTTTGTTTAGGAAGAAGTAACTCTCAGTCGCTACATAAAGTCTGTTCAGTAAATTTGCATAGGTTCTTATCAGTAGCGGATCCACGGGGGGCTTACGAGTCCGGACCCCCCTCACCACAAAAGTTGGTAAAATGTGTTGAAAGACTTTTGTGAGCTCTGATATACTTATATACGCTTCGAAGTGAAGAACACCCCCAAAACCAAATCCTAGATCCGCACCTGGCTCTTATAATAAATCTCATGATAAAACTTTAGGCTCTCTGAACCAAGTTCATTTATCATTTATTATTATAAAATTTCTTTAATTTTCGTTTGACGAGTTTATTCTTGACTTGGACTCTTTGTACGTCAAGGGGAGATTAAAAGTGACTTTCTTCAAAATTTCTTTATACATATTGCTGTTAATAATTGAGTTGAAACGTTGAAGTATTTTAAATTTTACATAGACTTTTTGTTCGTCAAGGAACCTAATAACCAAACAAGGTTGTCGTTGACCTTTAAAATAATGGGATGCTGTTCAGAGGTTATGCCGATTCTTCATTGTCTACCTGTAAGTGATCACAACAAGAAAATGTACGATAGTTGTGGAATAGTCCTCGTCACACTCACTGTCTCTCATGAGTCTCAAAAAGTAATACAAGCTGCTCTTCTGAAGACTAAAGACTAACCGATTATCAGATCAAAAATACACTCGATACAGCATTACATAAAAAACTAGTCCAGGAAAGATTTTCAAGACTTGTTTTAAATAAAGTTCTTAAATGTCACAATTTGGCTCCAAAATGGCTCCGCTATAAGTAATCACTCTGTATCATAAAAATTATTCGATACTTACTTCGATTCTACTGAGTACCAAGGCCTACACCTAAACCTTTAAGCACTTGGCTTTAGATTCTTTCGTGTTGCTTAAACAAAGAGATATTCTGATGTAAAATCCAAAACGAGAGCGAATTTATTTTCACCCATATTTAAGATTAGCTAAAAGCGGTTTTGGAACGCAGGCCTGCCCTGTAAGCTTTTTTAAACTTCTTATTAAGAGCTTGTGGAAACAACAATTTATTTTTGACAAAAATAACGCAGCATCTTCTAAAAGCACCTAACTTTTTACTATTATCATTTAGTTGACAAAAAATTTGATATTTTTGTTCATAATTCGATCAGTTTGCTTTGCTCTGATCTTTTGCTTGCTTCCGTTTAACTTATCATCTTTTAATATATCTTCGTTATCCATGGCTTTCAATTCTTTGCGCATTTCTGCAACCCACTTTTCGTCTGTCATCTCAGCTTTGTTGGGAAAAGTAGCGCTCATTGTCTTAGGTGCTTTATTGTTTATCACTTTGTGCATTTCGTAGGGCCAAGGCTCTTCATCTTCGGAATCGAGTCTTTCCACGAAATATAACTTTTCGCATTTCATAATGGCACCATCTTCTAGGCCTACCTTCAAAAGCGCTCTTAGCTTAGAACTGATTTGCTTACGGCTCAAATTCTTGCGATAATAAAGAGTCGTCAGCATTTTGAGGCTTAAAGGCGTGTCTAGAACCTGCATTACTTCTACCAAGCGCTCGACGGTAAGATTATCTAAGGACATTTTCGTGATATATCTAAATGTAATTTAATAATTATATAATGTTTGAAAAATTGTATTGAATAATAGAAATTTTGTTACTCGTAGAATCTGAAAAAAACTAAAATGAATTTTTAATGTATTGACTGCCATATAAGTGACTACTCTGATTAAAGTATAGTTACTGGCAAGAGTAGAAACTTTAGCTTTAAAAATAAAAATCTGACAGTTTTTATAACGATTTGCTCAACAATGTTTTGATACTGGCTCTCGACATTAAAGCATTTGCTATTAAAACTTTCAAGAGCTGAAAATCTAATAAAGAGCGTGTCTTCTGGTATCTGTGCTTGTTATATGCCTTCTACACTCTTGTATACTAAAGAGATTTTCTCTTATCTTTCGCAGTTTTCACAATAAGTCTTTATTTAAGTAAACTTTTGTGTAGTTCTTGTAGGAAGTAAAACTTATTGTTTGAAGCATTTCAAAAAGTATTTTTCTTCAAGATTAGTTGCCTTTGAGTGCGCAATCTTACAGAGTGTTAACTTCTTTTGAAAAGAGCGGTTCTTTTAAAGCGATTATCTGGTTCCCGATTAAGTGAAGCACTGAGGTTTTCAAACTTTCCGGAACTTTCCAAAACTTGTATAGGAGCTGGACCAAATGGGTATCCAGTTCTGAGAAAAAATTGATATCGTTACGATATGATCGATGATAGTGACTAGTTGGTCAAAAAGTTTTAACTACCTATATGTATACTTTTTTTTTTTTTTTTTTGTTGATCGTCGATACCGATTCGATTCGATTCTCCCGAAAAAGAAATCGAATCGAGGATATCGGTATCGACTTTTTGACGTTTTTTTACAGAAAGAATCAAACAAATTGAGGCGTTTGCTCGACAAAGAGAGCAAACTTTTCTAATGATCATTGTTGAGCTAATGAGCTGCTCCGAACAATCATAATAATTTCAGATAGGGGCTGTAAATGGAAAGTAAGAATTAGATAAACTTTTTCTTATTTAAATTTTATTCGCATTTTTTAACGGTGTTCACTCAACCGCCAAATGTAACACGAAATTTAGCTCGACACCGATACTAAGCAAATTGGTATCGGATCGACGATTAATCGAGAACAAAAATATCGGTATCGAATATTCAGTATTGACTTCGATATTCTCGATATTCAAAATATCGGATCGGTATCACGCATTCCTAATGTATGCTTGTGCTGGTGAAAACATCGATGTTATACCGATGCATCGATTTATCGAAGTTTTAAATATCTATATATCGATGTTGGCCAACAGAGATGTTTCTCCAGCACTACTTAACACCCATTTGATCAGTGCAGAAGTGCTGGAGAAACATCTCTGTTGGCCAACATCGATATATAGAGATTTTAAGCTTCGATACATCGATGCATCGATATAACATTGATGTTTTCTTCAGCACTAATGTATACTAAGATGAAATATAAGCGAGAAATGAAAGATAGAAAAAATCTATATTTATTCTTGCAAATCTTTTGGCAGAAGACGTCTTTCCTGGATTCGGATTGTATGCACTAAATCGAATCATAATCTATAAGGAACTAGTCAAAAATTTGTTGAGTAAATAGTGAAAAACGTGAAGCTGGTCTGCGTAACGATTTTGATTAAATCGATCTTAAATCGAATCGCCAAAAAAAAGTGACTAGCTGAAAAATTTTCGAGTAAATAGTGAAAAACGTGAAGACGATTTTGATAAAATCGATTTTAAACCGAATCGCATAAAAAAGTGATAAGCTGAAAAATTTTGGAGTAAATAGTGAAAAGCGTAAAGCTGGTCTACAAAAAGATTTTTATCAAATCGATCTTAAATCGAATCCCAACAAAATAGAAACTAGCTGAAAAATTTTGGAGCAAATAGTGAAAAACGTGAAGCTGGCCTTCAAAACGATTTTAATCAAATAGTGGAAAAGTTTAGGAGTACATAATGAGAAAAGATCAGCTGCTCTACATAACGTAGCGTAGATGAAGGTTTTTATAATAGCCTGGTTTTTGTGAGCTACTAGGGCAGAGGATCAAACCTAAACATTTTCAACAATATCTTCGTAAGATTTCATGCGATTTCAATAATTTTTACGGCATAATATTCTTGGATATAAATTGCATATTTGTGCCAAATTTGGTTGGTTTTTAAAGTGCGGTTGTAAAATGAGAAATTCTTCTTGGGAACTATAGGAGCAAAATATCAAAAGGAATCGAAAAACTTGATCCAACTGCAGATGTTGCGCATTTTTTGTTAATATTTATTTTATGCAGGTCTTAAAGTGTTCGGAGTTCTATTGTGCATACTGGACTGTACCTCCATCATAGCTTTTTATGCTGATCAGGAATAGAGTTCAAGCTGCTTTCTTTCGCCTTTTATTAACAATTAAACAAACTTTGCTGTATAACTTTGTTTCGCAATACGAAAAGCTTAAAGTAAGAAGATTTGAAACTAAATGAAAAAAATTAAAAACTATCGGGAAAAGTTAGCAGCTCAAATTACTATTGCCTTGGATACAGTTTAAATCAAGTCTTCAGCGCATTTTAGCTTATTTTTAGAATAGAAGCTTTGGTAGTTTAAAGTTTATGACAATGTAAAAGATTTCTAGGGCTTCAATGTGGAGCCTTCGTTAGAAGTAGAGGATTCCCGCCTTTGAAGCCTTTTGTTGTTTTAGTCTTTGGCCATGGAGCGACTGTTGAAGACTTGCTTTGAATATCTTACAAATTCTTTTGTACAATTTTCAGCTATGACTTGAAGCACAAGCCAACTCAGTACCTAATAATTCTTGTGGTAATTTGATATTTTTTTTTTTCCTGCTTTCTCGTACTTCGTGAGGTGCTGTTTTGGGGGGTATGTAGAAGCGTTCTGGCTCTGGCTCTCTGGTTCTCGTGCTGCTGCTATCTCTCTACAGGCACAGCAAATAAAGTAAAATATTTTTATTATTTACAAGATTTTTCCTCTTTTCCTGGCTTTATATATATGTATTTAATATATACGATTTTTTTTTTTTGTTGTCTGCCTGCTTTGCTGACTTTTCGGTTCATTCTTTTGCCGTGAATATAAATTACGTTGCCTTTGCCGGTGCCAGCCAGTGCGCCGGGCTTTCTATGCTGGAAAGTGGATTTCATTTTAAAGAAATACTTATACGCCCATACATTTCCCGGTGGCGCCCACGCATCATTATGGTTCCGGGCAGAGATATGCAAGTATCGTGTGTTTCTACATGGACTCAAGCAAAAGCCGGCAAATTGGCAGACAGACTGCAGCGGGGTAAGCCGCTGGAATTTAGAAATAATGAGACACAACTGAGAGTTACACAGTGCACCCCAAACATAAGGCAACGTCCAGACAGTACCGAACGCAGGCGGGGCAGATCCATCCTACTCACGAGGGCGCAACATATGCCTTCAAGTGTCTTCCTTGCTGCTTCGAGTATGCGTATCCAATGTCATTTTGTTGTAAAAAATATATCTTATATGAAAATAATTGTGTATTTAAATCAGTATTGTTGTTGACAACGTTGTTGTTGTAGTCGGTATATAAGTATTTTAATAGATTTTTTTTTTTGTTTCTGTATCTGTTTCATTTCAGGTATGTGAAGACGACATCTTTAAAAAAAAAAAAACATATGTATATGTATTTATATCTAGTAGCAGCGCTGGCAACAACTTAATTACCATATATTAGATTTCTTTGGGTAAGCAAATGCTAACTATACATATGTTAATATTTCATATCAATATTTGATAAGAATTTCCATTTTTTTTTCTGGGATCAAAGATCACGCGAGTGTTGTTCTGTCATGTTTAGCTTAGCGTGACACGCTATTAATTTTTTTTGATAAATTTAGTTTTGGTTCACCCAAGAGATGATGTATATATTGTTTTACAAAATGTTAAAATGTTTCAACATATTGGAATTCAAGAAGAAAACTTTTATTTAAAGCAATTAATAAGTTACTTAATCTTGTCTAGGTTTTATTCGAGCCATATTGAGCAATTTTGCTTAGTTCTTTGGTACAGTTCGCTGCGAGATGAAATTCTAGAAGATACGCTGTTAGAAACGCATTTCTGCGGCTCATAAGCTACCCAAGCGTTTATGTTAGCATATCATCTTCTGCTATATAAAATTGCCAAAGTTTTTTAGACAATGCATATCTCACTATGATGATGATGATAAGGTTCCTTTAACTCCTGTTGGAGCAGCCCTAGAGATGATGTATGTATTGTTTTATAAAATGTTAAGATGTTTCCCCATATTAGAATTCTAGAAGATTTCTTTGATTTAATGCAATTTTACATAAGATAAGTTACATCATCTTGTCTAGGTCTTATCCTAGCCATATTGAGCAATTTTGCTTAGGTCTTAGGTACAGTCCGCTACGAGATGAAATTCTAGAAGATACACTGTTAAAAAAGCATTTCTGCGGCTCATAAACTACCGAAGCGTTTATGTTAGCATATCATCTTCTGCTATATAAAATTGTCAAAGTTTTTTAGACAATGCATATCTCACTATGATTATGATGAGGAACTTACTTTAACTCCCGTTGGAGCATGGGTCTCCACAAAACATTTCCATCGCGTTCTGTTTCTTGTAAGTACTTTTCCACAGTTTACAGTTTCCTTTTGCAGGCTTCGTTTCCATGTTGTTTTGGGCCGCCCTTACCTTCAGAATTCCATTCAAGAGCTTATATGCATATTTCGCTAGAATCTTTGCGCAGCGTGTAACCGATCAAAACCCGATATCTGGATTTGATTTCTGTTGATATCGGATCTCACTATAGAACATAGAATTCAATTTTATTGCATTTATGTATATATTAGCCTTAAAAATGTGTCAATGTACATTGAGTTTTAAGGTCTCTTGCTGATCATCTCATTAGAGTAAAGAAATGCTATCGAGATGATCACTGAAAGACATATCATCTGAACATTTATTTGTTCGCATCTTATTAAAAGAAACCAATAGCTTCATGCTCAATTCTACAAATCTACAAAAAATATCAACATACTTAAAAGGAGTATTATCTTAAAACTGATTCATCTGCTTTTCTTCAGCTTCAGTTACTTCTAAGCAGTCTCATCTGTAAATTGTTTCTTCTGATTTGCTGCAGCTATAAAATCAGAAGATTTTCTGTTGAAGCTCGCTTTTTGTTTGAACTTTTGAAATGTTAACAAGAAAGACCCGAACACGGCTCTGAAGACTGACTGCTCTGTCTTTAAGCAGCTCTTAATGGAATCGAGTAAGATGCGCTTGAATCTGGGCAAGTTTTTAAACACTGATGCATCTGCTTTGCGACAGCTTCAGTTACTTCAAAGCAGTATCATCTGAAAACTAATTCTTCTAATTTGATTCAGCTATAAAATTTTCTGTTCATCTGACCTGGCTCTGTACGTGGGGTAAAAGTTAAGCTTTCTATTTGTTTCAAACTATTAAAATGTTAACGAAAAAGACCCAAAGACTGCTCTGAAGATTTGCTGCTCTGTCTTTAAGCTGCTCTTATCAGAATGGAGAAAGATGGGCTTAAATCTTGGAAAGTGTTTGAGCACTGATTCATCTGCTTTTCTTCAGATATAAAAAGCTTTGTATTTTCTTTTAACTTTTGAATACTCAATACTGCTCTGAAGACTTACTGCTCTAGCTTTAGGCAGCTCTTAACAGAATTGATAATGAAGCGCTAGAATCTTGTTCACCCCGATACTAAAATTTCTTGGGTAGTACCTTTCTTACATATTACGTAAGAATCATCAAAATCGAAGAAATCTTCAAAAAAGTGTCCCGCTTCACTTATTTTTGCCGATTTAAATTTTTTTTTTATTAAATTGTTTATCTTTGCTTGAAAAACTATCAATATATGTAGTATAGTCGTTTATTGTTCGCGCCTTTTTTTTTTAATACCATTGAAAATTTGTTTCCAGTGATTTCAAAAGAACTGTTTTTTTAATCTATTCTTTTTTATCACCGCTTTTAAAGCTAATTTTAAAACCTTTTACGACAAGGCTTTGGTTACATGCAGTTATTACGATTTAGGTTGACAGTTTGACTACTTTTACACTTGACTTGATTAAATTTAACGTTCACTGCGCTAAAGCTGACATGGGACTGCATTAAAGGTCATAATTTTTCAAATTCCTACAGCACCTGCCTAATTGTCTTTATGACTGAGTAGCTGTCAACCCAAAACGTGGGGTTCATCATATAAACAGACGAAAAAGGCAGCTTTAGCTCAGCGCCCCAGCCCATGGCGCCCAAGCGCCATAACGCCCCAAACTGCTGCGCCCTTTTTTTTTTCGGCTGTGACTAAAGTGCATGGGAAATTCTTATGTACAAAAGAATGTTTGTCAAGTTGTAAATTATTTTCCAGACTGCCGAAAAATGCGCGTAAAGAAATACAATATATTGTTTTTTTTTTTTTGTACGTGCGGCTTCAAACTTGATTTCAACTTGAGTCATGGTATCATGAATCAGCTATAATATTCATTCATGCTTGCTCTATATATATACAGTATATAAAATTGTGTATAGAACGTGTATATATGTATG
The DNA here is from genome assembly GCA_018150985.1 of Chymomyza costata. Taxonomy (NCBI): domain Eukaryota; kingdom Metazoa; phylum Arthropoda; class Insecta; order Diptera; family Drosophilidae; genus Chymomyza; species Chymomyza costata. Next base: position 28,688,006 of record JAECWU010000127.1, on the reverse strand, counting down.
TATATGAAGCATAAAAATTACAAGTTACGGCAAGTTGTCAACGCCATTAGAGAGAGTGTGGCAGTCACTTGGGTCTGCCTACGTCATCGGCGTCAGCGTCAACGTCAGCGTCAACGTTAACGTTCTAGTCATAGGCATTTGACAGCCAGTTGTGAGAAATTTTCTTAATGGGAAAAATATTTTCTAGTCAAACCAAATGACATTTACAATTTCAACACGAAGTGTCGGCCTTAAATGTGCGTAAAAGTCAAAGTCAATTGGTCTCGCCCAGGGCCCTCTCCCCACAAAAAAAACAAAAAAAAAAAGTTCATGGGAGCTCATTTCTTGCGTCTCTGCAGCAAATCAAATTGATTATACTAGCTAGCTAGTTTTTTTTGGAGTATACGCTACATTCGTAACCAATTACTTGCCGCACTTGTTAAATGTTTACATGAGCCGCCTAAATCTTTGCCAGCTTTGTGCCACATGCGCCACATATTATGCCAGACCTGGTCTAATCAAAAAACCACTTAACGGCTTGCCTGCCTAGCAGCCAACCAGCCACACGTGTCATGTCCCTTTGTGTTGTTGGGTTTCTTGTTCGGCAGGGGTTTCGGAGATTTAGTGGGTGTTAACCGAACTTCCCGCACATGTAGACTTTTTGCAATGCGTTGGCATAGCTGTGCTTAAAAAAAATGAAAATATTGTTGCTAAAATTTCATTTATAAAAATGCTAAAGAGACACACAGCAGGGTACCACAATTATAGCGAGTAAAAAGTTACGCCGTAGTCACAAAAAAAAACAAAAAAAAAGAAAAAAAATTAAAAATGATAAAGCACTGTCTCATGTGCATTAAACTGAAGACAGTACTAGTAGAAAAAAAAAAGGGAACACGTTAACCAAAAGTCATGTGAGCCAACATTAGAAGCTACTTCTCCAGCTCTAAAAGCACTCACAAGCCTGGCTGGGCACCAAATACATTAACTCGCACACCCACACACACACACACACAAACACGCATATTCACCAACTAGGACAAGAATACGGAAAGCAAAATGTATGGGGTAACACCGAAGCTAGAAGTATCTTAAATAAGCCAAAAAAAAACTTACTGCTATAAGACAAGTTTATTTTTGCTGTTAAGCTTACAATTCACAACTGCTTTTAGCAGCAATAGCAATCAAGTGTATTTTTGCTGTGAAGCTTACAATTCACAACTGCTTTTAGCAGCAATTGCAATCGTCCATTATGGGTTACTCAAACACAGGTAGGTGTAGGTAGGTTAGGGCAGCAGTTGGGACTTAGCGTACCAACTCACTTAGGCCAAGAATAGGCCTATTGTGATACCGATAACGGGAGTAAGTGAGAAGGATATAGAATAAACAGGAAAAATTAGGGGAATACGAAAAGTGTAAAGTGCAGGACCATGGCTTTACGTGGGATTCGAACCCATAACCTCTGGGATGATAGTCTAGTGCACTGCCGCTAGGCTATCGAGGCCGCCTCAAACACATATAAATATTGTTAAAAGCTTGTTTTTCCAAAGGTATGATGTAAGGGGAAGTCTTTGCAGCAAAGGGGATGAGAAATTCCAACTTTGTGGAGTTTTTACTATGTATTATTTGAAAGTTTAGGTTGTCTAGATTTAACTTTACAGTCTAATCATATAAGCTTCCAATCAACGCTATTTTCCATCGATCACGGAAATTATATGTTTCTTAACCTCTTGGACCTTAATACCAAGTTTCTTCTAACATAATAAAGTGTGCAAATAAAACAATCCTGGCATAGTAAAGTGAAAAATAAGGTATTCTTAGTCTAAAAAATTCACTCAAAGGAAACATGAGAATTGTAAAAATATATTCCAAACATTTCTACCATTCTCAGTTCTAGAATGTTAGAAATTTTCGAAATTGTGAAGCACCAGCTAAGATGATCAGTGTCCCTCTTAGTAGAAAAATAAAAGAAATTATTTAATGCTACAAGCCAAATTTGTTTTTAAGTGTGACCAGCTCTTTCAACATATCTGTACTACTTCACGCTAAACATAGCGTATAACAAAAAAAAAGGAAACGTCACACAGCCGTAGTGGATGGATAGGAGCGGAGCTGAGCCAGGAGTTTAAAAATAGGAAGCGACAGTCTCGGAACACCCCCCCACAATGGGTGTGACTTCGTTGTGTTTCTAAAAAGCTAATGTAGAGTATGTACAGTGTCTGTGTGCAAACATCTACTATATACATACGAGTATTTGTGTATGTTCATTGTTTGTTTGGGTGTGTGAGCAATCAACAAGGCAGTTTATACGGGTTGCTTGCTTTCTAGGCCCATGATATATATATATATGGTATATATACACTTTATATAGTACACATACTTGGTAAGTATGAAAGTCACGCATTATAATTAATTAAGAAATGCAAACACTGAAGCAAATATCCTACGTACACAGATAAAAGACATGACAACCTAACAAAAAAAAAAAAAAAAAAAAAGACAAAAAAAATTAAAAGAACGTAATGCAAATAATATCAAGAATTCGAGAAGTAAAAAAGGCAGCAAAAAAAAAACCAAGAAAAGCAAACATGAAAAGAAAAAAATGCCACCAAACATTTAAATGTTGCAAAACGTTCCGAAAAGCTGTCAAGAGCAAGTTGGCAGCCTGGCAGGGCGGATTGAATTATAGTACTATAGTACATGGCTTTCAAGTGGATGATTTAAGAGTCGTCTTGCCTTGACAAAGTAACTAATGAAGCAGCTGATAGTTAACCAAGACACACACACAAACACACATTCAGTGTAAATAGTAGATGAAGATGAACGATGAAAAAGAATTTATTCAAGCTTTAAATTGATAAGGGTATGCATTGAAGAATTGTTCAAAGCTCTATATATAGTTTATAAGTATAGTAAATAATGTGTAGTTGACAGCAAGGAATGTAGCAGACATGTACATAATGTAAAATGTTGATAAGAATTATCAATTTAATTGAAGATCTTAAATAGGAAATGTTTTGAGGCGTAAAGATATGTATAAAGCGAGTTATAAGTAAGTTAGAGAAGTTACAGTAAAATAGTTTAAGTCAATATATCTAGATGTTTTGGTTGTTATCTGTTTTGAGTTACTCTTCTTAAAGCTATACTAGTTGAAAGAAGCAAAGAATTGTAGTTGAAAAATTTTAGTTTTTTAACTGAATTTTTGTTTTTGAAGAGTTTTAATTCTGCTTTATTCTTGTCTTTGAACTTTGGCAGCGATTGCTTTCTAAAATCTCATTTTAATACTAACACAAAAGCCCTTTTTCAAAGACTTTTCTGGCCTGTATATCAAAAGAAATAATATACTATGTGCCCACGCTTTGCTAATATATATGTTGTATGTATAGATTATGTTCGATGAAATGCAGGGCTTAAGTGCGTTTACGCCTACAATCAGGTCATATTTGATAAGCTTTTCAACTCACGCATTCTATGTCAAAATAATCTTAGCATGTGTACAGGGACGGATTAAGGCATGGCCCCTAAGACGTGGCGCCCTATAGGATGAGAAATTTTGTTTTTGTTAATTTTGAATGTCTAAAAATGTTTTCTGAATAGAGAATGATTGAAAATATCGAGATGCGGTGTATTTCAAAGAATTTTTAGCATGTGCACAGGGCTGCATTAAAGCATGACCCCTGGAGCTTGGGCTCTATAGGACGAGAAATTAGTTTGCAAATTATGAGTGTTTAAAAAATTGTTGAAAATAAAAATGTTGATTGGAAATATTGTGATTCCTGGTATTGCAAAGAAGGTTTAGCATGTGTACAGGGCCGGAGTAAACCATGGCCTAGGCCTTGGGCCCTATATGACAAGAAATTTAGTTTGGAAATTATGAGTGTTTAAAAATGTTTTGTCAAGAAAAATTGTTATAGAAAATTTCGAGATAGTAAAGAACGTATAGCATATTTATAGGGAAGGATTAAAGCATGACCCCTAAGCAGTGGGCCCTATGTGACAATTAAATTAGTTAGAAAACTTCAAATGTTTATAAATGTTTTGTCAATAAAAATGTTGAAATGAGCGGTAATGCGAAGAACGTAAAGCATGGCTACAGGGACGGATTAAAGCATAATCCCCAAGACGTGGAGCCCTATATGATGAGAAAATTTATTTGTTAATTTGGAATGGTTTACTCAACAAAATGATTACAAGAAATATTGAGATGCTAGGTATTGCAAAAAACGTTTAGCATGTGTAAAGGGTCTGATTAAAGCATGGCCTCTGGACCGTGGGCCATATATGACGAGAAAATTTGTTTGGAAACTATGAGTGTTTAAATATATTTTGTCAGTAGAGAATTATTGAAAATATCGAGATAAAGTGTATGGCAAAAAATATTAAGCATGTGTACAGGGCCGGATTAAAGCATGGCCACTAGCTTGTGTATAGGGCGACGAGAAGATGTTTTGCCAATAAAAATGTTGATAAAAATATCGAGCTGCTTGGTTCCGCAAAAAAAAGATTTTGCATGTTATAGGGTCGGTTTAAAGCATGGGCCCTATATGACGAGATTTTTAGTTTTTAAGATTTGAATGATTCATATTTTTTTTTCCAAGAAAAATGTTTATAGTAAATTTCGAGATTGCTGCGATTAGGAGTGCTACCATAATAAATGGTAGCAAGGAATTAAAAAATAAAAAAAAAAATTGCCAGATTGATGGAACCCAAATTTATAAATTTCTTTATGTTTATAAAAAACTATAAAAAACTCTCATCAAATCGCTAGCTTGATTTATTCATTTCAATCAAGGAAATCAGTAGTTAAAAAAAAGTTCGCCTGCTTTATCTGATTCTTTTGAGTTTAAGCGAAATCAATTTTGACGATAATTTGTGATAAGAATCTATGCACATTAAAAATTGCAAAAATCGACCTCAACTAAATTTGTGCTTGGGCATTCGCATTACCGCCAGTCCTTGGGCCCAAACAGGTTTTAAATGCGGCCCTGCGTATTTAGCTTCATAATGCTGTGTAGTCGCATGTACGCTGCACTACGCTGCAAAATTTTTACTACACTCTGCAACACATACAAAAAAGTATTGTATTACGGCTAAATAGAAGCGTTGTAAACAATTAGGAAATGCAAATAAAGCGTGTGAAATAAAAATATAGCCAAAGCGGCAAATACAAAAATAAGCACGTTGAAACGTAGAGCGAAAGAAACAAAGGTTCGGCCCTTGCATGACTTTTATATGCTATGGTGTGGTATATAGAGTGTATAACGATGTGGTCAGCATGTTGACCATTTCTGTGGCATGAACATTTAAGCTAACATGCAAACAACGATAACAAAAATAACAAACTGCCAAAAGATGTTGGAAAAAAAAAACGAGTGATCTGTGGAGGCGTTGAACGGCAATGGAATACACTACATTTGATTAAGATATAAAACACCTTTTGCTATAAGTAAAGCACTAGTAAAATTTAAAAGTTGCATACGATTTGAAACATTTTTTTCCTTGATCGATAACAGCACAGCTTAAGTTATCGATACAAATCTATAAACTACCCTCTAGTACGAGTGGGTAGTGCAGAACTAGCGATTTCAGTAGGCACTATGTAATGACCAGTACTTACCTTGCTATTTACCTCTTCATTTCCATCTTATTAACAAATGTCATAGGCGGTAGGCAATCGCCACCACTTACGCCTTCGTTTACCGGTGGACAGCGACATCGCTACTTACGCTGTTGTACACTAGTAGACAGCGTAGTAGTCGCCAGATTTTTATACCTACTGAATTCATTAAAATTGAAAACGTACATATATTTTAATAGTATTTCATATTATTTCAGAATTATTTTCATCAACATTTATATTTTTTTTTATTTAATACGCTTGTTTTTTTGAAGACGCGTTTTTTTTTTTGGAGCTGGAGGGCCTTTTTAAGGTCGATTTCTGACGGTCCTGCTCCATTTCCAATTGCATCTGAAATTATAAAAATTAAATTTTAGCGCTGAAAATATTTATTGCGAGCTTTCATAAGCATACCGATTATTGCTTCATAGACTTTTGGACTGCTTTCGTTTCCTTTCAAGCCATGCAAACTTGACGGCGGTCCAAGCGAAAATCAACAAAATTCCAGAACATGCAAGAATTGTCGTACATTTGTTTGTGTAAATTATAGTCGCGACGAATACGCAAAATACACACAAAAAGAATAGCGAAAAATTCGCCTTACTTTGCTTTTTTTTTCTTTTTTATTCGCTTTGCGTTTGTTGTTTGTCGAATTTCGTTCGTCGACCGTCTACCGCGCGCATTACCAGGGGTTTAAAAAGTAGGTAGCTACCTGGGGCAAACGATGTAAGTACCTACTGGAGGACAGTAGCCACCAGCCGTACTAGAGGGTACAGCTGCGCAAGTTTTGACAGCTCCAGCTCCTATGCTCTCCAACATTTATGTGCTCCTGCAGTGGAACCTGCGATGCTGACAAGCAGTGTCTGTTAAGCTAGCATACCCTTGACCCCATCCGGAATACAGTGTATAAAAAATTGACAGCAATTTTCAGTCTTAATTAGTATTGCTGTTGGCGAGTGCAAGAATGGGATGGCAATGCGGCCGCAATATGCAGCTGACAGTCAATGTGTCACATGCCTTTTCACTCTAACAAGCAGTAGCTGTTACGTTTATGATTAAAATGGAAGTGCGAATAAATAACATATTATAAGGCAACAAACAAGAGGGAACAAAAAATTAAACAACAACAACATGTTACTGCTCTGCTCTTTGCGCATTTTTGTCTTTAACATGACAATAAAAATCCAAGCTGACATGGGGCCATAACAGTTACACGCTCTCACATGCTGCCACTCGCTCTTCTTTCTCACTCTTTGGCCGCATTTTGAGCACGGTCCTGGTCCGAGCCCGTTTCCAGGTTCCTGGTCCTTACTGCACTGTCATATTGTATGTCATCAACGTGCTGCCAACAATTTTCATAATTTTGTTTCGACTGCGTCAACAGTCAAGCGTACTCTACGGATCGAGAGCCATTTGTCTCCTTACCGGGGCTCGTATACCCTCGAGGCTGCCCCCCTACGGATAGGATGCTACGACACATACATACATATGCTGCTGTGGGGGCAAAACCCTCGCTCACATTTATCGTTGTCAAGGTTAAAATAAAATAAAATACAAAAAAAAAAGGAGCCAAAAACTGTCACGTGACTTATTCAAATTAGCTAATTTTATGTTTGCACTTTCCAGCCGTAAGGAACTCGGGGTTCTGTTGCGTCAGCGGTTTTTACTCTGACCCAATAATACTACCCAAATATTATGGCACTTGGTTTTATTGTTGTTGTTTTTGTTGGTTATATGTTAATGCTACAACAACACTTGAAATGTTATAAAATGTTGTATAACCTTTTAGACTGAGCATATAAGTTTTGTCATGCAAGATTTGCCTCGAAGTCTAAGAATTTAATGAGTTTCTAGCACGCATCTTCCAACACTAGAAGTTTAAAGCGAGTATGGTGTTTATAATTAATAGTAGTTACTTTTTTAAACAAAATTTGAGAATACTTAAAGTAATTGCTGACTAAGTAGCTTAGACTTTTTGGTATCTAACGTAGCAGCTTCAAAAAGCTTGTCTTTCTTTCCAATTGTTGTAATAGTTCTTTAACAATTCTTTCAGATTGTCTCAAAATATTTTACATATAAAATAGTTAACGAATTAAGACATCTCTCTTTTAAGTCGCAAAACGGCTCTTCAAGCTTAGATTAACATCTTAATGAATTAGAAATCTAAATCTTCTCATCTCATGATTAGTATAAGAAACTATGCTGTACTTCTTCAAACTTGCCTTTGTTGAGATAATAGTTTTTCTTTAGCTTTAAAATAAATCAGTTCTCAGTGAAAAGTGTGTGCTATGTTTTCTTCTAGGATTTTTAAAAATATTTGTGATATCAACTAGATAAAAAGCTTAAATTTTTTTTTAAATCTACACGTTCATTAAAGGCGTCGCACATCTGTCATTGATTTTCCAGAAGACTGTTGATTTCTTTTGCTCGTATTTTTCAAGCAAACACGTGTCTTTTATTTGTAGATGACAGATTTTCGTCAAATTATTTGTAGAAGAAATTATGCTGCAATTCTTAAACTCTTGAATTAATTTGACTTTTCCTCTTTTTGGTCAACTTTTATTCTCAAGCCATGTTTCACTATTAGAAAATTCTTAAACCGCAGAAACTATTAAATCTTTGAATAAACTCATCGTTTTATTCATCTTTTCAACCTGAAATTTTTACCTTCATATGTTTTTAGTTACCATATATTCATCAAATTATGCGTGGAAGAAATGTTGCTGCAATTCTTAAAGTCTTAAATCTTTCAATTAATTAATCTTGACTTTTCATCTTTTTGGTCATCTTCTGAACTTGAGCTTTTATTAACTGTCATATGCCTTTAGATACCATATTTTCGTCAAATTATTTGTGGAAGAATTTTTGCTGCAATTCTAAAACTATAGAAACTCTTAAATCTTTGAACTTATTGATCTTGACTTTTCGTCTTTATGCTCATCTTCTGAACTTGAGCTTTTATTTACTGTCATATGCTTTTAGATACCATATTTTCGTCAAATTATTTGTGGACGAAATTCTAAACCGCAGAAACTATTATATCTTTGATTAAATTAATTGTAACCTTTCTTTTTTTTACTCATCTTCTCAACCTGAACTTTTTTTTATTGTCATATTTTAGAAACCATTTTTTCATCATATTATTTGTGAAAGAAATTATGCTGCAATTATTAAACTCTTAAATCTTTGAATTAATTTATCTTGAATTTTCATCTTTTTGTGGATGTTAACATATTTTGCTTAAATTATGTTTGGAAGATATTCTTAAACCACAGAAACTATTAAGTCTTTGAATAATTTAATCGTGATCTTTCGTCTTTTTATTCATCTTCTCAAACTGAAATTTTTACCTTCATATGGTTTAAGATACCATATTTTCATCAAATGACGCGTGGAAGAAATGTTGCTCCAATTCTTAAAGTCTTAAATCTTTGAATTAATTAATCTTGACTTTTCATCTTTTTGGACATCTTCTCTCAGCTTGAGACATTTTTTATTGTCATATTTTTTTAAATACCATATTTGCGTCAAATTAATTCTGGAAGAAATTATGCTGCAATTCTTGAGCCATAGAAACTCTTTTATCTTTGAATTTCGGTATTTTTGTTCTTCTTAACTATTTTGTGTTGTGTACTACCATAAATTTCTTCATCACTTGTTTCCTTTTTTTTTTACTGCTGTGATTGTTTCTTAAAGAAATCTTGTTATAAGAGCTATGTCTTTGGTTTTTTCTTAATACTTCTGGCTTTGTCGTATGTCATCTCTATTAACACATTTTTAAGTTGTCTGAAAATTTCTCAACTTGTTTCTTTTTTACTGTCAAAAATATTTTTCAGCTTTTGCTTACTTTTTTTTACTGCCGAGACAGTTTCTTAAAGATATGTAGCTATAAGAGCTATGTCTTACTTTCAACTAATATTTAAGATTTTGTGTTATATCATCGCTATGAAGATTTTTATAAGCTGTCTGAAATTTCTGAACTGACGTCTTTTTTACATACATTTTATCAGCTTTTTCTTCCCTCTTTTTTACTGTAGAAACACTTTCCTAAAGATATCTAGGTATAACATCCATGTCTTGGGTATTTTTCTTAATATTTCTGGCTATGTCGTATGTCATCTCTATTAACATCCTTTTAAGCTGTCTAAAAATTTAAAAAAAATATAAACAATCATCATCTCAGCTTTGTGCTTACTGCTCTTTTTTAACGTAAAATTTAGACGTTTGCTTAACCGCCCAATTTTCATCTTCAACTACAGTGGAAGCTGCAGTGCCGCCTTGGGAGCTCGATAAATGATTTGACAAAAATTGGGGCACTTAGTAACAGACGCTTTTCTTCAATAACAAATCTTTTCTATATTATCGTCTTGATATTGTAATAAATATATTTGATCTTGCTTGATCTCAAAAATAGTCGCTTAACTGTCAACAAGTTATTGAGGCAATTCTTCTATGCGTTTCTTTTATTATTTCTAATTTTGTTTTATGCCATCTCTTTTGCAATTTTTATAAGTTGTCTGGAACAAAAAGCTATAAGATCTTTATTATTTTTCGTCATCTAAGTTTTATATAAATATTATATATTTCGTGTTTTGTTTTATGTCATCTTTTTTACAATTTTTAAAAGTTGTTTGGAACTTTTACAAAAAGCTTTGAGATCTTTTTAATAGTTCGTCATCTTATCATTAGTCAATAAGCTCAATCTATTGTTCATCTTTTAGCTTCAGCTTTTCTCCTAAATAGTTTTATACTTTTGATCTCGATTGAAGAAGTTGATCAATTAATGTCCATGTCTGGCACTTAGTTACAGATCGCCTTTTAGACATTGTTATAAATTTATTCGATATCATAACTATTTTCTGATAAAAGAGCTATTTTTATATCTTTCTCTTTGTATTTTTGGCTTATTAAATGTATCTTTTATATAGTTTTTGATGTTATGTCATCTACATAATCATTTTGATAAGTTGTCTGTAACTTGCCAAAAAAAGAAACAAGTGTTAGTCTTATAACTATTTCCTTATCTCAGCTTTGCGCTTAATGCTCTCTTTTCTATGCTAAGAGTTATAAGTTTGGCCAAATGCTAAGCTTCATCATCTTTCAACTTGAATTTTTCTTAAAGATAAATTTATCTTTAACAAAGTTGCATAGAGCTTTTTAGCTATGACAGGTGCTATTTTCTATGCTATCATCTGAGCATTGTAATACATATATCTTAGCTAGCTTTATGTCATCTTTGTTGTTTTTTATGTATATTTATGTAATGCAATCAAATTTTATTGCTATATCATCAACTAAGGCTTATTGCAATAAAAGCTTTCTTGTTGCAACTTCATCTTTAAGCTTTTCTGATTTTAAAATTTGAACTGACAAAAACGGCTTAGTAATTATAAAGCTTTATTTTTTAAATATTGAAGCAAACTAAACTAAGAAGATTTACTAAAAATATTTATGAAAGTTTATTTTTTTCCCCAAAATGCTCAGATTTAAGCCGAAAAGTGTTTGTATATATATGAAGTAAAGTTAAATCTGTTAACAACAGTCACGCACTTCCATTTAAAGTTTGTTTGAATAAAACTTTTGCTTTTAGCCGTTGAAGTGAAGTCTGAAGATATAGGGAGAAAATAAACAGCTTACACTTGCACACTTATAAGTAAGTTGACCAAGTTGACGGGCTTATATAAAATGGGTCAATAAGTTTGCTCGTTCAAATCGGCAAAAAAAACAAATCTCAACTGCTTGTTGGCCAATTAGCTTAACTTGTCAAGTGGGTCTAAAAACAAATTGTAAAGCTTCACATATTATTTAACCTTAAAACAAATTTTGGTTTAGTTTTTCAGCTAGCCCTAAAAATCACAGCCCCGGTATGGATATCAAATGTAACTGACGTGATGCGCACCTTTATCAAATTGTCGTAATTTATTCTTATGGGTTGAGCGAACCGTATGAACCACAGAATGACCCACAGCAAAGCTAGGGCGGGCGGGTGTTTGGTCGTTTGGTCGGGCGGGCGGGCTAGTAGTCACATTTCAACTTAAATATTTAGATGGCTGTTTTGTTGTGCATGACATAAAATATTACAAAAACCATACATCACATGACTGTCACTAGTCCACTAGTCAAAGTTTGTATGAGTCCCGACCAGCAGTTATGTATATAGTATGCATGTATCTTACAGATACTTGTATATGGCATATATCCAGCACATATACGCGCCTACAAAATAGCTGGCAAGTGCGGCTTATGTCTGTCAGAAAGCAAAGTGCCATGATGATGACACTGACGACAAACATGTGCGACAACGCACCATACCCCAACCACCCCACTGCTCTATAACTTATTCCATATTCGAGACCACCCTAGCTTATCCTGAACTAGTGCTAGCCTTTTGTAGTTGTAGTTGTTGTTAGTGTGCATATTGTTGTGGTTGGGTTCTCGGCTATGGAACCAGATACAGCCCATTGAACATGGTACAACATTTTACACAGATTATGGACCATGCTTGTTTATTGCTCTGTTTGGCGCTAAAATCAAAACAAAACAACCAAGTATGGTCAAAGTCGCATTTTGTATAACTTCAGATACTCTTATAAGTTGGCATATAATAAAGTTACACAAATAAAAAGCTCATCAAAGTAAAGCACGGGGTTATGATGACGTCACTAGTTTTATCGTTTAAGGCTAGTTCTTACAACAAGCTGTCAGCAAAGATTTTTTAAAACCTATAAAGCAGCGGATTGAGTTGTGGATTAAAAAAAAAGTGCTAAATTTTTCAAAATTTAATCTTGACGGATTTCTTTAAAAAAAAAGAAGAAATTCTTTTTTACTTTTTACCAATTTTTTTTTTTAAATCACAATTTTTGCTTTTTATTTATTTTTTCTTTAATACGTCGCTTAAGTAAGCAACAAATTTTTTCTAAAAACCTTTCGAAACTCTTTCTTACAAATGTTATAATTCGGTCGTGTTCCGCAAAACGAAAACGCATATTTTTTTCGTTTTTGCGTGCTTCCCATTTTATAGCTTATACTTTTATATGCTGGCATATAATAAAGTTACAAAAATTAAAAGCTCATCAAAGTTGCAATAAAGTCTGCATAAGCAACTCTAGCACTTGGTTATGATGACGTCACTAGCTTTCGCATTTAAGGCTAGTTGTCACAAAAAGCTGTCAGCAAAGATTTTTAAAAACCTATAAGGCAGCAATTAGATTTGCAGATAAAAAAAAATACTAAAAATTTCCAAATTCAACCTGGATAGATTAAAAAAAAAGAGTAATTTTTTTTTTCCTTTTTTTTGAACACATTTTTGTTTTAAAAAAATATGTTACTTTTTTGTAATATGTGGCTTATGTTAATAACAAATTTTTTTATAAAATCCCTTTGAAACCCAACATTATTTTTATTGGTTTTTCCACTTTTTCTTCTTAAATCACCATTTTTGCTTAAATTTTTTTTAAATTTTTTTAATAATTTTCATAATAATTATAATAATTTTTTTAATATTATTATTAATTAATTAATTATTATTACTAATTTTTTTAATACGTCACTTATGTTAATAAAATTTTTTTTCTAAAACCCCTTAGAACCTTTTTCTCACAAGTGATATAATTCGGTCGGTTTGCGGAAAACGAAAACGCAAAAATTCTTTGCGTGCTTGCAATTTCACATTTTTTGCTATCGCTATCTACTCATATTTCCCTTACTCCTTGTTAGCACAGCTTTACATCTTTCGATTGAAATTAACCCTAAAGGGATATTTATTTTTATGCAAGACATGAACCATTTATACTAGACATGAACATTTTTATACCCTGTACAAAGCGTATTTTCCGAAGTCGGAGAAGTGTAGAACACACAGAAGTAGACTTCGAAGACTCCCTTAAAATATTCAAAGTATGATCAGGGCTATTAGAGACGTCAATATACCCTTGTCCATCTAGAGAACTCGGAGATGGTAGGAGCTAGAGCTACCAAACTTTCAGATTCGATGTCTTATTATGTCACGGCAGTTTAGTTAATTAAATTTTTTAATATAGTCGTTATAAAGTGAGCTGTCAGAACAATCGGGTTGAAAAACCAAATAGCAAAAAAATCACCCTTTATTATATAGAGTACCTCCAAAAAAATAAAAAAAGTTTTAGATTTCTATTTTGTGTCTTTATAAAGATATCATAACCCAGTTTGGCAATCAAAAATTTTTTGGACTTAAAGATTTGAGGCCAAGACTCTACCAGCTCGGCTTTATATTTATATATATTTATTTTTGCCACCATCATGTCCGATATTTGGCGTCAGTTAATAATCACGCTTGGTATCAATTAAAAGTTTTTTTTTTAATTTGCGCATTTTTGGGCATGAAGATGATAAATAAGAGCTAGAAAGCATCCGACACTTGTTGTGCGACTGCCCTGCACTTCTAAAGAAACGCAGCCAGTAGCTGGGAAAGCTCTTCTTTGAAGACCTGGGCAGTCCGGCAAATCTATCTACACCAGTCTCTTCTTAACGCATTCTCGAAAAAGTTCAGCGAGCAGAAAGATTAGGATTTACCTTTCCTAAACCCAACATTTATACTCTCCTCCTCCTTCCATTCCCTTCTCTTTTACTGCTCCAGCCTCTTAAATAGGCATCCCCATGGGGCCGCAGGATCTCCGAGTGATCTCGGCCTTGTGCCGAGCTGCCTAGCAAACCCAACCTAACCGAAGATGATAAGGAAAAAATATACCTACTAGATCTGGCTGCCCACTTAAGAAAGCCCAAAGTTCAAGTTTGGTTATCTTAGATCTTATAGTCTCCAAGATCTAGGTGTTCAGACAGACAGATGGATCGTTAGACGAAGGAACATGTCTAGATCAATTTCTTTTGCGCTACTGCTAATGCTGAGGGTTACTTTGAAGGTCTTTCCTATTTTCGGTATACTATCGGTTATACATAGCCCGAAGAATTTTGAGAAGTTGTCTTTTATGAAACAACCTCGCATAAAGCTCCATTAAGTTACAGATCGAAAGACTGAACATAAAAGTTCTGCTAAATGTTTGAGAGAGCTGAAATATGATGCTCCAAAAACAAGCAGTCTCCTAGTCTTCGCACTATATAAGGTCGAACACCGTTGCTTTCTGCTACTGTTGCATATAAGCGCAAAAACCTTATATACCCAGCTACACTATAAACAGTGCTCAAAAAAAAATAAATATATGCGAGTATTACAGAAAACAGTGCTAATAAAATGCTTCTGTAAATGAATGAAACATATTGTTTGTTTATGGGTAGACATATATACATAGCATATATGTATGTTGTTATAAAGAAATGTGCCATATGCACACAATATACATATGAATACTGCATAAAGCTGTAAATTGCATTTGCAATTGTATCTGTAGCTGTAGCTGCATAAATGTATCTGTATCTGTAACTGCAGCTTGTTATTTGCCAGTTGGCAGCACATCAACTATGGAGACATACAGGGATATTGAAGCGAAATCCCATAAACTGCATATTATTATATAAATAAGCAAAAAGTGAGTAAAATGCAAACATTTTATAATATTTGAAACTAGCTTGTATCTCATGGATGCGCAGTGCAATATAATTTGCTCTTCTTGAGTATCTTTAGTATGCTTGACAAAAAAAAATAAAAAAAAAATACTTACATTTGTTGTTTTTGTTAGGTTTGTTTTTGTCCTACTTGTTATTATTTGCTCTCCCATTTTTTTTCCACAAATTGCTTAATGCATGAGCGAACGGAAGGAACACGAAGTCCTGGAATCATGGATTGTTGTGCCATCAGGAAATTTGTTGCATATTTTATGGCCAAGTTTATAACGTAAAAGTTTTGTTATATTTTTCTTAACAACGTTCATCCCCCTACACCAAACCGTATCCAGTGTATATATGCTGGAACCAAAGAATGACAAGGGGCGACGTAATTGACTGTGGCACAAGCATTAAAAATTAAACAACTTCTTTTGAAGTTATAATGCAAAATTGTTAAGTAGTTCGATTTTTCACTAGTTTGTGTTATTATGCTTTATGGTTTTTATACTCTGCAGTTGGCATTGATTTGGGGGCATAAGAAATATATGCAAAGGATGTAACAGCCGAAAGAAGAAGGCGCTGCAGAGCCTAAAGACCAAAAGCTCAGGTAATGTCTGTCTGATCAACTAGATCTCTGTCACCCTAAGAGCTAGCTTGAGTTAAAGTTGTTGTATTCGTGTAAGATATCTTGCATTGTGCAGCTGACAACCACTCTTTAAAAAGAATCCCTTCAAATTATACCAAAATATTTCCCAAAAACTCGGACAATGATTCAGACATGTTTGTATGAACACCTAGATCTCAGTCGACCTAAGAGCTAGCTGCAGTTAAAGTTCTCTGACTTGTACATGATATCTTGTACCGTGTTTCCGTAGGAAAATTTGGCAGCCTACAATCACTCTTAAAAAAATTCCTCCAAATTCCATATGCAAACGTGAACTTAATTAGCAAAAAAAATGTTGACATTTTCACAAAATATCGCTCTATCCAACCTACTGTGTTAGCTTTAAAAAAAATTCTGTCGTAAACTTTAAAAGATAAAGCCAAAATCGTATTAATTGTAGAATTGCTTTTCTATATGCTAGAACTCTCAATTTTAGTATGTCAACTCATGTGAGCCTTATAAGAAAAGGCAACGCTGACATTTACACAAAAAGTCCATACAAGCTGCCTCGTAAACACTTACTCTTTCTTTCATAACTTCTTGTTACCTGAGTCAAATTTGTTGCAGTGTATTCCATGGTCGCACATCATCTCGACTATTTCACTTTGAATATTTTACTTTGTATGATGTTGGTCAAAGTATGTTAAGCTGTCTCAATCAATCAGTCAGTCAACAAATTGAGGTCAGCAATAAGGGCAGCAACCCATAAGTGGCTTAAATTAATAACAAGATTGCAAGTTAAAAAAAAAAAATAGGGTGGCTTTTGATAATGTAGTTGAAGAATGCAGTTGAATAGCTGAAGCTGGTATTTCCAATAAAGCCAATATTTTAATGCCTTGTGAAAAGTTTCACGTATGAATTATATAGTTGTTGTAACGATTTATGTATATTATACATAGCAGTTACTTAAGTGAAATGAAATAATAATAGTTTAAGTTAAGAAGAATTAGAGATGATGCAGCAATCATTCAAAGTGCGATTTGTAAGTGAGTAGTAAAGTTGGAACAACAGATAACTTGCTTTTGTCTGGATTTGTGTGTAAGAACGAACTCAGGAATGCTTTCTCAACACTAGTTTTTGTTGACGCACACTGTTCTATGGCTAATTATCAAATTAACAAAGTCTTTAATATTGTATTTATTAAAGATGAAGTATGTAGAATGAGCACAAGGTATTTAAAAAGACTGACTGATAACTCAAAGCTTTTGGCATTGGATGGCTTAGATTTTAGCAATAGAGCTCGAATACTTCAACGATATAAGAAAAAAAATGTGTAGATAGTATTTATTTTATAAAGTTAAATTCCAAACTAATTTAAATTCATATAGTTACAAAAAATTGTTGTTGTACTGTCTTCAACTGAAAAAATAAGCAGAACAGCAAGAAAAGACTGTCAGTTGAATTATATTTTCTTAACCAAAAGACAGAAGACAGCTTAGAGTCTGTTCAAAACAAGTAAGAAGACATCAAGTGTGCCTATCTTACAGAACGCCTTGTCAGGCACTTTGCGTTTGAAATAAAAAAGCTCTCTGCAAGATCTCATATTAAATCTTCTGGTGAGATGCCTCGAATCTATTGTAGTTATATTAAAGACTTTCGGTGTTTCGTCCAGTTGTCGCTTTTATTTTGTAAGTCAATAGTCTTAAATCTTAGCCAAATTTCTTCAAATAAAGGGTCATCAATCTTGAGGTTTTTTTCAAAGGGTTTTTTTTTCGATAAATCACGCGTTGCAGGCTTGTGAAAAGATCAACAAACCTTTATTTATAGGGCTGTAGCTTTGGGGGTCTAAAATTTATAAATTTTTGCCTAAGTCTTGGAAAGTTTTAGTACGGTCTCGATTGTAAAGGGTCATCAATCTTGACGTTTTTTTTCAATAGAGTTTTTTTAATAACTCACGCGTGAGTACTTTCAAGTGGCCATGTGTTTTTTATTCAGTTTTCATTACCATTTCATTATGGTAAGAATTAAGCCCGAACAACGTTTAAAAATCGTACAATTGTATAACGAAACTTCGCGTTCTGTAAAGAATGTTCCAACCAATTCGGTGAACAATTAATTTCACGCTCCAGACCGGTGAATTGGCCACCAAGATCGTGTGATATCACACCGTCAGACTTTTTTCCTTTGGCGCTACGTGAAGTCTAAGGTGTTTGTGGACTAGCCAGCTACGATTGAAGCATTAGAGGTCAACATTACCCTTGTTATCCGATTATGCTCGAACGCATCATCGAAAATTGGAACCTTCGCATGTATGAGCTACGGCGCAGTTGCGGTCAATATTTGAAAGGGATTATCTTTGAAAAGTGAATGGCGAGAATGATTCTTTCTATTGATTCATTTGAAATTTTTATGTTTATTTTTTTTTTTAATTTTTAACAAAAACCTCACGATTGATGACCCTTTATATATTAGGTACATGTCTATTTGTTCTAAAATTTCTTAACGTTTCCAAAAATACATGATTTTAAAAAAATGGTTTAGAATTTTGTGAACTTTGATTGTTGAAAATTTGAGTTACCTGAAAATATCCCGGTTTGAATTATGCTTAGTACTACATACCGGATTTTTTTAATGTGTCATTATTGTTACCAGGTGCGTATCTAGGATTGGGCTGTGAGGTAGGGTGGGGGGGGGGTTCGAAGTGTATATATAGCAGCACTCGCAAAAGACTTTCAAGCCATTTTTCCAACTTTTGGGGGGGGGTCCGGATCCGAAAACAACCCCCGTGAATCCGCCACTGATTGTTACTGAAAATATCTTAAATATAAAGTGCTGAGTCTCTATTTTTAGTGTGACCATTTTTTTTTGAAATTGTGAATTACTTGCAAATACCCTCGCTTGCACTACTAATGCTTAGTGTGACCAGATTACACCAAAAACATGCATAATTGTAATTGAAAATATCTTGGTATGACTTTAAATTAGTAAGTACTAGTGTTTATTCTTTCTTTTTAGTATGATTAGATTATTCGAAACTTTGAATTACTTGAAAATATACTACTTTGAAATATGCTAAGTGTGACCAGATGCTTTCAGCAGCTCTATGTATATGTATGGCCTGAGCGAAATGCCATCTTTTGAAAACACTTGATATGAGTAACGCTCTTGGTAAATGACAGCTTTGCCACTTTGCATAAACAGAATGATCAGCTGTCAAACTTCGTACATAGACTATTGAAAGCCTCTATTTCATTTCCATTTGCAAAACTTTATAATTAAAATTGAAGAAAAAAAGACAAATACAAAGTGCCTGCAAAATGTCGTGAGGGGGGGCTTCAAAACACTGCGGTTTTTGTTTGACAGCTTATTGTTTGCAGTTATGATTAAAATGATAATAACCTCTGGAACAAAAAAAAAAATGAATCAAAAAACAGCTCCCCGCAGCTTTCCAGCCAAAGAAAAAGAAGATGATGATTTGGAATAAACATGCGTAACAAGTCCTTTTATATGAGTTTGTCATTTATTTGTTTGTTTGTTGGAGTAGTAGTTGTTGTTGTTGTTCGGTTTGTTCTGATTGTTGTTGTCTTTGTTCAGTCAAAGCACGCCAGACCAGAGTACAAAATTTGCATAAATAATATATACATAAAAATACAAATAAACAAACAGCACACAATGACAACGACAATGACAAAAAAAAAAAAAAACAGCTTGAAACATACAGGATGACAGACACCAACAGCAGCAGAAACCCTTAATCAAAAGTTTAAATAATATGAAAAAAAAAAAAAAATGAATATGAAAAGCGCTTAAAACCAAAAGAACACAAAAGCAACATGCAACAAACAAAGTTACAGCAGAGCGCACAAGATAAACAAATCCCCGCCGCACTGGAATATTGCAATAATGGGTAATGCCAAATGAGCAGTAAGCGCTCGTTCACTTGTTCACTCCTCCATTTCAACAATCCCAACAAGAATCCTGCCCTGCCCTGCCCAGCCCAGCCCAGCCCCTAACTCTTCAGCATGGACCTAGTGCAATTGTCCACGTTTTGCCTGGGTCCGGGTCCGGGTCCGGGTCCAGTCGAGCATCTGGCAAACTGTTAGCCGGCTGAGCTGAGCGGCTTTGTACACTGCCAAATGGCTCAAAGCATGCAAACGTTGCCATATCGCACACCGAGTAACAGAGACAGCGCTAGTGCGCACGTATGCGCCAAAGTGCGATAGATAGTTGCAAGATAGCAAGACGGGCTGCCAGATAGCTATATAGTATCTATATATATATATATATGTACGTTATGCCTTGCTTCGGCTAATGCAAACAGCCTTGAAAATGTATTTAGTTTTTACGTTTTCAACATGGCTTTGACTATCTCCTCTTTTATTCTATTTTATTTTATTTTATCTTTATTAAAAAACAAGAAAAAAAAAATAGATCTGCTTTTCTCTGAGCATTTGTTTGGCTTGTCATGGCTTGAATTTCATTTGTAGAATGGCATATTTTATTTAAAATGCTTTAAACGCTCGCCAAATGTAATGTCTTGAAGAAAATGCTTTAAATCTTTTTACTACTTACTTTAATTTAAGGCAGTCTAGCGTTTTACTTATGACTTTGCGTGTTGAGCGCACTTTTGGCCAGAAGACGATAATTTTAACACTATTTAGTTGACAGTTCTTGCATCTTGAATAGCCGCTTTATGTGTGCATTTTAAAAGTGCTTGGTGTTGAAATGTTGTCTGAGATGATGAGACTTAGTTTTTAAACTTTAACTTTTCTTTTAAATTATCTTTATTTTAATTTTAACTTTACTTTCTTTAACACTTAGTTCATCATCTGCACACAGGAGCAGTGCCTTTGCATTAAATGTTGTCTCAGATGATGTACTTCAAATTCTACGATTTCGTCTTGATTTTAATCTTAATTCATTTCTACTCAACGCCTATTTCATCTTTAAAAGTGCTTTGGAAGTGCTTGTTGGAAGTGCCTTCTGCCTTAAATTACGTTTGATTTTGTAGCTATCATTTTTAAGACTTACATACAATTGCTCCTTGTAAGCAATTCTTCAATTTCATCTTTTACATCATCTTATCTTGACTCAACTCTACCTAACATTATTTCATCGTTTAAGAGTGTTTTTATATAAAATGTAGACTCAGATGATGTACTCAATAGTGTCTTTTGCAATATATTACGTTTCTTTTTGTAACTAACAGTTTTGCTCTTTGTTAGCAATTTTACAATTTCGTCTTTATTTTAGTCCTAACTCAACTCTACTCAACGCTTATTTTATCTTTAAAAGTGCTTTAATAGAAAATGTTCTCTCAGATGATGTACTTGGAAGTGTCTGCTGCTTTAAATTACGTTTCACTTTGTAGCTAAAAATTTTGAGACTTACATACAGTTGCTCCTTGTTAGCAATTCTTCAATTTCATCTTTTATATCATCTTATCTTAACTCAATTCTACTTAACACTTATTTCATCTTTAATAGCAGCTTTGTATGCACACTTCAAGAGTGTTTTTATATAAAATGTAGACTCAGATGATGTACTTGGAAGTGTCTTCTGCCATAAATTACGTTAGTTTTTGTAACTATCAGTTTTGCCCTTCATCTTTATTTCAATCTAAACCCAACTCTACTAAGCACTTAATTCATCTTTTATATCAGCTTTATATGCACACTTTAAAACTGCTTTTATATAGAATGTAGACTCTGATGCTGTACTTGGAACTTTCTTCTGCCATAAATTGCGTTTCTTTTTGTAACTATCAGTTTTGCGCTTTGTAAACAATTCTTCAGTTACATCTTTTATATCATCTTTATTTGAATCTTAGCGCAACTCTATTTAACACTTGTTTCATTTTTATATGTACACATTAAGAGAACTTTTACCTAAAATGTTATCTCAGATGATGTACTTGGAACTATCTTCTGCCATAAACAACGTTTCTTTTTGTAGCTATCAGTTTTGGTCTTCATCTTTATTTCAATCTAATTTCAACTCTACATAACACTTAGTTCATCTTTAAAGTCAGCTTTAGATGCACACTTTAAAACTGCTTTTATATAGAATGTAGACTCTGATGTTGTACTTGGGACTGTCTTCTGCCATAAATTACGTTTTTTTTGTAGCTAACAGTTTTGCTCTTTGTTAGCATTTCTTCAAGTTCATCTTTTATATCATCTTTATTTGAATCTTAGCGCAACTTTACTTCACACTTGTTTCATCTTTATATGCATATATTACAAAACTTGTACATAACATTTTATCTCAGTTGTTGTACTTGGAATTGTCTTCTGCCATAATTTACGTTTCTTTTTGTGGCTATTTGTTTTGAGACTTGCATACAGTTTTGCACTTTGTAAGCCATTCTACAATTTCATCTTTTATACCATCTTTTTTTTAAGCTTAATGCTTCTATAATTGGCATTTGTTACCTTATAAAGATGTCAAGCTGCATGAAACCTGATGTCAATGCTTTGTTTTATGCATTAATTCCATTTTTGTTCTAATACAAGGTGGCGCAAAAGAAGTCATCCGATGTTGTTTGGCTCTTATTTTTTTTCTAAATGAAATTCCAAAATTGACCAAAAATGACCAAAATTCGTTGCAGGGACCGCCGGCTGAGGCCCAATTGCGTGGCATGTCGTCTGGTCGATGTTTCGGGGCTCACTTCGACGTCCTCGGCTACAGCGGCGATATTTTCGGCAGAACGGGCGCTCCAGGGCCGGCCACTCTTGGCAACGTCTCGTGTGGTCCCATACTCTTCAAGATTAGTGGCTTAACGACGCAGTGTTTGCGCAGTTGGTGTCGGACGGCCGGGAAATCGGCGACGGAATTCGCGCTGCGCCAACACCACAGACGAATTGTTACGCAAAAAAAATAGACACAATTATTCCGCGTTCTTGGGGAGTGTATCGCTCCATGGCTTATTCACTTGTATTCTGTATCTGTCTAGTCCACAAATGTCAAAACAGATTTGATATTGGCGGCCATTTACAAAAATGAGAGCATCTTCCAATAGGGCGATTTCTTTTGCGCCACCTTGTATGTGACATCATCTCTGTTTTTTAGTAAATGTTAGTCTTGCTAACGATCGGTAGCTCTTAAGAAAGAGAATTGGAAAAATTACAATTTCATGGCAAATATTCGCCTTAAGCTGCTCTTGGATCTCTGCGTTTAAGATATCCCCATAGGAAAATGTCTGAACCCGTCAGTTTATGGCAAGTTTTCGCAGATGACCATCAGATGACGCAACTTAAATAGCTTTTTGCGAATAAGGAACGCTGTTGAGATTCAAAGAAAACTAATTTTGGACTTCATTATAGCCGTTATGGCACAACAGCTTTCATTGTAGACTCGATTGTCTTACAACTTTCTTCAATTAATTATAATATATTAAATTCTAGTCAAATATCTGACTGTCACATATACATAAGTGACTTTTAATCAACTGCTTCAAATATTTAATCAACTTTGTAGATTCCTTGCTGCACATTTAAATGTCCCACTAGATGAAGTGTCATTAAGAATACACTAGAAACTTGTTGTTTTTGTTGTAATTCAAGTAGCAATTTATTCACTTCTTAATTCAAGTGTTTCGTCATCGTTAAGCTTATAATTTATTTGCTTTTTAAATGTTGATTAATAGCTTACAGTTAGTTGCTTCCAGTAAGTAGTTTACTTGTTGCACTTGCAATAGATAATTATGCAACCGAAACCAAGGATTCTGCCAACCGCCACCCAATGCGCCAATTTGTTTTATTATTTGTAAAAACTGGCAT
The DNA here is from genome assembly GCA_018150985.1 of Chymomyza costata. Classification (NCBI taxonomy): domain Eukaryota; kingdom Metazoa; phylum Arthropoda; class Insecta; order Diptera; family Drosophilidae; genus Chymomyza; species Chymomyza costata. The sequence goes on along the minus strand of JAECWU010000127.1, from coordinate 28,664,491 downwards.
TAAATACTTTGCTGCTATTAAACTAATCTGTTAAAAAAAAATCATAAAAAAGAATCCTTCGAAATGCGCTGACCCAGTTTTATGGAAAACAACAGAGATGAAGCTAAATATTACAAGGCTTTTGGAATAACTAGTATTTTAAATGCTTTCAACCCTCGTCTTCAAACAGCTCATCATCTTTTTGCTTTTAAATAAATTTGTTTCTTAATTTTTGTTGTGCTTCGAAATATAATCACAGTAGTAGTAATTTGAAGATAACTTTTTGTTTTAGGATAGTTGATAGTTGATAAGATCAAGTATTACCATCCAGGTATTCCTAAAAATGCGTATGGAATCTGAGATACAAGTTGTCTAAGCTACGAGTTGCACATTAACAAAACTCATCTGCAATTAACTTTTCAAGCACTGCTAGGTAATGCAATATTGACACCTGCGCCTATTATATGACCAGTTGGTGGGGGAGTGCGGGAACTATTAGATATGCCTTCGAAGCAGAACCTCCCTACAATGGCAATTAGTCGAAACAAAACTTGGCATAACTTGACATTGCATAAGCATTTTAACGCTAGGCTAAGCTCAGCCAAACAAATTGCGAGGCGGGGGCAGTTACGGAAACACATTTATATATAAAAATATGTATATATAAAGAAAATAAACAAAAGTACAACGCTTACATATGTATAAATGAATAAGAGATATGTAAAGGTCCCCAAAGACTTGCACGTGTACGTCAGAGATAGATAGACAGATAGATAGATAGTTAGACACAAACATATACATACCCATGTAATATGTATTGTATATATATAAGGAGAGTTTATAATTACATTTGATTGATGGCATTATGCATGCAGCGCGCTTACTTGACAGACGGACAGACAGAAAGACAGACAGTCGGAACGAACGAGCCAGACCAGATTAGGAACAAGCGAGAGCAAAATGCCTAGAGATGGAACCAATGACCAATATTTCAGCAGATTGTCTAGAACTGCATGGATGGATGTCTGTCTGGCTGTACAATCAACTGGCATGCCGTCGATTGCCATTTGCCATTAAAAAGATTAATTAATTGCGATAAAAAGAAGTTACGATATGTTTGGTAGAATTTTGGGTGAGGCTGTGCCGAAGTTTAGATGCTCTTGTAAATACACAAGAGTTATAGAAACGAAATGAAGTGATTTCTAACAATATATATTATATATAAAACAAAGTCGTGTATATTTGTATCCATTTATAACTCAAGAACGGCTGCACCGATTTTTATGAATTTTGATTTGTTGGATTTGTTGCGGCTCCTTGTAGCTTTATCGCCAAATTCACAAAAAAGTATGAGTTTTAAAAAAAGCGTTAACCGAATTTGGCATATAGCTTCATGTAAGTCTTAGTGCTGGAGAAAACATCGATGATCGAAGTTTAAAATATCTATATATATACCAGCACTACTAAACACCCATTTGATGAGTGCAGAAAAGCTGGAAAAACATCTCTGTTGGCCAACATCGATATATAGACGTTTTAAACTTCGATACATCGATGCATCAATATAACATCGATGTTTTCTCCAGCACTACTGTCTTCCAAACAACTTTCTTATATAATAGATAGCGATGTCTACATTTCCTATATCAAGACTAATGTGTCATAAAATCTGACCAAAAAAAAGTAAATGATGACGATGAGCGCGATGACGACAAAAAACTCTTTTATGGCAAAGACACTTCAAAGTTTTAAACATTTTCAATGAAGCATGTTAAGTAGTATCGAATCCAAAACTAAATTTAGTATTTCGAAAGGAAAATAGAAAAACTGCATATGATTGGTCTATCTTAAAAATGGAAAACTGTACAAGATTTTATTGCACACCGACTTTATAGATAATCTTTTTTTTTTTTTATTTCCTTGATATTATGTATTAATACACGATATCGCTCCTAGTCTGAGCATAGGGCAGAATAGAGATAATATAGATAATCTAACGTTCTACAATTCTTTTGATTATTATTAAAAATGTCTAGGACACAAAAACAAATTTTATATACAAAAAAAATTGTATATATATGTGAGCATCCATCTTAAATATTTTGAGAGCGTGTTGTCGATTTGAAATATCTTAAAAAACACCGACACGAAAAATTATACCAAGTTTTATCATCCTGACAATTCCTCAATTATATGTAAATATAGAATAATTTTTTTAGAATAAATTCAAGCACAAACATTTTTTAATTTTTGCAGACTAGAAGAACTGGAACTTTCTTCATTTATTTCATATTTCAATCTTTTATATAATAATACAAAAATTATTAATTTTTCTTTATATTGTGCTAAACATTTATTTATCGATAACTTAATACGATTACGGAATTTTGCAAAAAAATAAAACTTATGTTGTACACACCTCCAACCCAAGCCATACACGATGCGACAGTTTGTACAACTTGGTTGTTTATTCATAGGCTGTTCCATCGATTGAATTGTGTGGAAACAAGAAAGTTCTGATAGCAAAGTATTTCGATTATACTACGCTTATAATGTTAAATCCAAAGCTAAAGCGAGTATTCCAAAACTCAGCTAAAATAAAGCTTTTTTTGTTATCAATAATTTCGAAACTAATTAAATTCCATAACAAACATCTCATAGAAAAGTATCTTGGCTATACCATGTTTATAGTTTTAAAGCCAAGACTAAGACGTGCGCTCCCAAACTCAATAAATACAATAAGCCCATTTTCGCTATCGATATTTTTCAAGCTTTATCAATGCCTTTACGAACTCAAGAAGACTTTCATAGAAAAGTATTTTAGTGACACTACGTTTATAATGTTGAGCTATTATTATGAAACTTATTCAAATTGATGCTTTTGTAGATATCGATAAAATTCAAAGCTTAATAAATTTCATAACAAGCACAAGATCATTCTCATAGAAAAATATTTTGTTGATACTACGATTATACTGCTGAGCGATTTTGCCGAAATTTATTCACATGGACGCTTTTATCGATATCGATAAATTTCCAAGCTTCAAAAGTTCCATTACAAACTCAAGAATATTCGCTTAGAAAAGTATTTTAATTAGACTACGTTTATAATGTTGACTGATTATTACGAAACTTGTTCACATTGGCGCTTTTATAGATATCGATAAATTTCAAAGATTAATAAATTTCATAACAAGCACAAGATCATACTCATAGAAAAATATTTTGTTGATACTACGATTATACTGCTGAGCGATTTTGCCGAAACTTATTAACATTGACGCTTTTATCGATATCGATAAATTTTCTAGCTTGAAAAATTCCACTACAAACTCAAGAATATTCGCATAGAAAAGTTTTTCGATTACACTACGTTTATAATATTGAGCGATTATACCGAAACTTATTCACATTGACGCTTTTGTACATATCGATAAATTTCCAAGATTAATAAATTTCATAACAAGCACAAGATCATTCTCATAGAAAGGTATTTTGGTGACACAAAAGAATATTCGCTTAGAAAAGTATTATATTTTGATTAGACTACGTATAATGTTGAGCGATTGTACTGAAACTTATTCACATTTTATCGACATCGATAAATTTTCAAACTTTTTAAATTCCGACAAGTTGCGTCATAAGAAGGCACTGCTAGAACATTTTTTGTTGTTTATACAAAAATATTTTCAATCATATTGAAGTCAAGACTTGATCGATTATTTCGTTACATCTTTTATCGATAACGCTAGTTAGCAAACTTTATAAATTCGGACTTAACAACTTTTGGAATGCCTTGGAATGCACTTTGTTAGTGTATACCGAAAGCAAAAACAATTTCCACATAGAAAAGCGCAAAAAACAACAACAATAAAGCTCGAGTAGCTGGGAAATTAATACCCACTTTATATGTGCTCTAAATATAGCTAATGAAAATGGATAAGCAATCGACGCGGACGTAAATCGAAACGTCTGGCAAAGGACGCACGAATTGTAGTGGGTGGGGAAGAGGGCTGGGACACTACACGGTTACACCATCAGTCCCACAGTTAGTCAGTCAGTCAGTCAGTCATTCATTATGTCATTCAAACCGCCGTCAGTCAATCACTCAGGCACAGTTCTGCGCCTGTTGAGACAATTAGCACCACATTTAAGATGAGATAAACTTGAAATAACAAAACGTGCTGCAAATATTAGACTTTGTCGGACCCACCTCCGCCACACTGCCTTAATCTCTATCTCTATGGAGAGTTCTTTTTAAGGCTGTTGTCCTAAAAGCTTTTTGTAATTTTCCATAACCTTTGCACAGGGTCTTTGCTTTTAACTACTAGCCATAGTTTAGGTTTAGCAGTTAGCCATGGACAAGCAGACGACGCTGCTCTTGGAAGACACTACCGGCTTTTGATGTCACATTTAATTATGACAATTGACATTTAACACGCAACTAATATTCATTCGTCGAACTCAATGTTCAAAGCTATAGCCTCTAAAATGCTCCAAATATATTGTTATGACCTGATTGCTGTTGTTGTTGTTGTTATTTGATGCCTATTTCCGGTCTGGAAGCATGGCGAAATGAAATGCCATACGACCTACACTCATAATATCAACATCCGCCTTGGCGTTTCCTTTCTAATACCCACGCTGGCATTAGGAGAGCTCGAACTTTTCTAGTTTTAGTTTTCTGATGTGCCCATTAGCTGGTAGCTGAGTAAGTGCCGACTTATATATATATATAGAACACAACAATTAAGCATATATATACATTAGGTGAATTGCTATCTTGGCTTTTACTTGGCGCGAACAACAAGAAGTTGATAGAAATAGTTGCCAAGCTTTAAGTAGTTAGTCAGCCTATGGCAACAATTGAAGCAGCTCACTTATGGGAATCGAGTCTTTAAGTGCATATTAGTTAATAATAACAAGAAGATGATGTTTCTTACAACGAAATCTACGCTTAGAAGAATTCCACTTTTTGTGAATATGTTGCAAAATCTAGCAAATTCCAGTTGTTGTTCCCAGTCTGTGGCTCGTCCTAACCGAAACCACAAAACACTTTGCCTAAGAAGTCTATCAATCTCTGCACAATTTCACTTAAACTCAACATTAAGACTTAAACAATCACTTTAACAAAGAGTTACAACCAGAGAAGGCGCAAAGACTGTAAAGACTCGGGCTCAATGTAAGCAGAGATTGAGTGTCAAAGCTGGGGCTTAAAAATTAATTGGCTAAACAACTCGTATATCGCATGGCGGAGAAGCTAACAAAGCCACATAAGTAGTTGACATATAAATAGATTTGCATAGTCTAAACCAAAGACGACGCCCTATGGCCTTTGCCTGAGCTCTGTCTAACCCGCAAGCAGATGATGAGTTTGAGGCGGCAGATGATGACGTAGACAACGCAGATGATGATGATGTTGTTTGATGATGACGCCGCTTGAAGATGACAGGCAAAGGCAAAAAGGGCCAATGACTTTAGAGAGGATAATGACATCAAAATGCGCATAACAAATTCGTTTTCAAGACGTTTTGCATATGAGCACACACACACACACAGAGAGAGAGAGTGAAAAAAAGAAACAACCAGAAACGTAACAAAAATGAATCTCTAGACATACGCCAAGTAAACCTCATGACGCCAGTCAGCACCCTCAGACCTCAGGTGTACCCCGCTGTCTGCAGCTTTTTTTTTTTATTTTCTCAACTTTCGCCAACGCGAATTCTTTCAAGAAAATGGCGGCAAGTCCACCAGGACGCCATTTGTAATATTGTGTTGTACAACAACTTGTATCCTTTTTTCTTTGGCTTTCTTGTTTTTATCATGCTGCTCAAGTAACATGAAAAGTAAAAGAATATGTAAAATAAAACAGCTACAACTTGCATAATAAATATTGGTTACATTATGAAATAAAATCGCATGGGGGCGACCCAAAAGCAAAAAAAAAAAAAAAATTCTTAATAAAAGCTATTTTTAAAGCTGTTTATTGAAAAATCATCATCAGCTTCAAAATATGCAATGTCTTGTAAATAAGTAAATATACTTTCAATCTCTGTGCCAAGCAAAGTAAGTACATTTTGTTATGGCACAGCCTGCATTGAATCTTAAACAGTATTTCATTCATATTCAAAACCCTTATTGGAAAAAACTCAACAAAAGCTGAAAAGACAGTAAAAACACAGAGGGGCAGAAGAAAGGCGTAAATCCCAGCACAGACTAAACCGGGTAACTATGTACACAAAACTATAGTTTGTACAATAAAAAGTAAAAGGGAGCAGTTAACAGGTAGGGAATTATGGACTTTGTTGTACTCTGTAGATTCCGTAATGATTTAGCAATTTGCAATTTTAGAAGCAAACTTAGGGATATTTTTTAGAGTTAATTCCAGATGAATCTTCTTACTACATTTTAGATATATTGACCGAAATTGTGAAAGATACCTCGAAGAGTAAAAGCAATTATTTATAGTCAATTCTACATGACTCTTCTTACCGCTTGTAGAAAGAATTAGGAGAAGATAGTGCCGTGTAACTGTGGGTAGGCATCTCTGAAGAGCAAAAGGATTTTTTTTTTGATAGTTACTTCTGTGAGATTAACGTTAAGAGTAAAAAAAAAACTTACATGATACTCTACTAGATTTGAGAGATTTGCAAAGAACGTAAGGTAACATATGCTCAAAGAGTAAAAAAAAATACATATAGTGAATTTTACATGAGTCTTCTTATCACTTGTAGCAAGAAGTAGGGGAAGACAGTTCCGTGGAACTGTGGGGAGGCATCTCTGGAGAGCAAAATTACTTTTTCTTTTGATAGTTGCTTCTACATGGGTCTCCATGTGGACTCTGTCGAAACTGTGGTGAGATAAACGTTCATGTGGTTGAAGCTTTACTAGATTTCGGAGATATGCGAAGAACATGAGGTAACTTATCCTCAAAAAGTAAAAGCAATTGCTTATAGTGAATTCTACATGAGTCTGCTTACCGCTTGTAGAAAGAATAAGGGGAAGATAGTTCCGTGGAACTGTGAGTAGGCATTTCTGAAGAGCAAAAGGATTTTTTTTTTTGATTGTGACTTCTGTGGTGAGATATACGTAAAGAGTAAAAAAAAAACTTAAATAATACTTCATGTTGTCAGATTTCTGAGAGTTGCGCAAAACTTGAGGTAAGATATCCTCAAAGAGTAAAAACAATTGCTTATAGTGAATTCTACATGAGTCTTCTTATCACTTGTAGAAAGAAGTAGAGAAGACAGTTCCGTGGAACTGACGGAACCTATCGGCGGAGAGCAAAAGAAAAGATGAGATATCCGAAAAGAGTAAAAAAAGAAATTGACATGATTCTTCATGTGGTTGAAGCTTTACTAGATTTCAGAGATTTACGCAAAACTTGAAGTAAGATATCGTCAAAGAGTAAAAACAATTGCTTATAGTGAATTCTACATGAGTCTTCTTACCGCTTGTATAAGAAATAGGGAAAGACAGTTCCGTGGAACCTATCTGCGGAGAGCAAAAAAAGCTTGCTTCTACATGGTTTTCCATATAGACTCTGTCGAAACTATGTTGAGATTATCTATAAAAGTAAAAACATTTGCTTATAATGAATTCTACATAAGTCTTCTTACCACATGCAGAAAGAAATAGGGCAAGACAGTTTCCTGAGTGCGAAAAGATTTTTTTTGATAGTTGCTTCCACATGGGTCTTCATGTAGACTCTGTCGAAACTGTGGTGTGATACACGTAAAGAATACAAAAACAAATTTACATGATTTTTCATGTGCTTGAAGCTGTACTAGGTTTGCTTTGGCTAAGATATGTTCAATGTGTAAAATAAATTTTTTATTATATTCCAAATGAGTCTTCATGCTCGTTACTGCTGTAAAATATCTCCGAAGAGTCAATATATATTTTTTTTTTAATTTTATTTCACATGAGTCTTCTTATCGATTTTAGGAACAAACAGTAAAGAATTCTTAAAATATCTGCGAAGTGTCAATATATATAGTTTTTTTTTATTTCACATGAGTCTTATCGATTTTAGGAACAAACAGTGAAGAATTCTTAAAATATCTGCGAAGAGTCAATATATATCGATTTTTTTTTTTATATCACATGAGTCTTCTTATCGATTTTAGGAACAAACATTGAAGAATTCTTAAAAATTCTATATAGTTGATGGCCTCTTATTTTACAGCTTAAGTCGTCTAATTAGTTTAGCTCTAATTCTTCGCTTTTCAACTAAAAGCTTGTTTTTTCTTAATGCCGATTTTAATAACTGATAAATCACTTGTTAAATATCAAATATTCGCTTAGTTTTGCGTTGGAACACAAAAATTTAGTTAGTATTAACATTGGAACCTGCATATATTAAAATAGATTAAATTCCTTTTAAATATTATACAAAATAGTAACATATTTTTTAGAAGCACTAGGCGGCGAAACCCCCTGCTCGCTTGGCAAATTTATCGGCTCTTTTTTTGAGTTATCAATTTTGTTTGGCTGAAAAAAAAATTCTGCTAGAATTGCAATTGAACGTGGCATATATTTTTATCATTAAACTTTCTGTTGGAATATAGTTTCCAATTTTATGGAATATTATAAAGCAAAAGCAAGAATAATTTATTTTTCAAAGCACTAGGGGGCGGAACCTGCTGCGCTCATCTACCGACGCTGTTGCCTTTTATTTTAAATTTTGCTAATATAGTATATAAAATACTTACTTGCGCCATCTAGCGGCTACACAAACACAAATAAATGATGACGACGACGATGTTGATGTCAACAAAACTTACTTGATTTATTTATTTAGTTTTTATTTGCAAAACGTTGAATTATAGTTACTAAGATGGAACTTATGAGTAGGAACTTTAAAAACTTATGAACTAGGTAGAAGAAAGCTGGTACGATACAAACAATTTGATTATTTCTACAAAATTTAGATAAAAAGTACACGTAAAAATCAATTTGCTTTATGGTTCTGATTTCATTCATCATTAGATGAATTTTGCATCAACTTAATACGTCCTTTTCGTTGATTTGCTTTGTGGTTCTGATATTATTTAACATAAGAAGCTCAACATTCAATATTTTTGCTGCATCTTAATATATCCTTTTTGTTGTAGGGTGTAAAAAGCTCACATTTTTACAAGAGCCCAAGTGCAAATGGATAGTAGCGCAACCAACAGCTGTTGGTCCCATGAGAAATTGATGAGCTCACCAAGGAGAACGCTCACACACACACACTCACGTTGTCTCACACACAGTTACACACACTTACATACACAGACGCCCACATAATTAACACTTTGGTTGTTTGGCGAATAAATATTTAGCATGTTTTGTGCCATATACAAATACTACTTACACAGTAGTGAAGAAGTAATCGAAGAGAATGGGCATAAGTAAGTTGGCAAGTAAATATGTATGTATGTATATGTATATGCATAAAACATATAAAAGTCGAGCTGATGTGCGAACAATAAAACTTGTGAAAAGTTGTAGTATTGGGAGCAGTGGGCGTGGCACGCCACTGGTTTGGGGCCAATGAGTTGTAGTTGTTGTTATTATGGGCTTAATCAGTGCATTGTCGGTCAGGAAGTTGGGTTTTTTATGCTCTTAAAACGGGCGTGTACGGAAGAGGCAAAGTTTCGATTATATAAGTCAGGAAATTTCTTTTGGGAAAATGTAGCTTTGTACTAAGACAAAAATGTGCTTAAAGTCGATGGCAAGTTTTTAATAATATAAAACTTTGATAAGTTTTGAGTTTTGCTGCCGTTTTGCCGTCGAAGCTAAGCTACTTTGGAAATCTAAAAAGACAGACGGACTGGTTCAATCGCTACCCGAGGTTGTGATAAGCATTTTGGTTTAAAGGACTTGGGGTCTGCCACGCCTCCTCCTATCCGTTACATACTATGCACAAATCTAGTATACCCTTTGTACCTATAGGTACAGGGTATAAAAAAACAACAAAAACACATATTTTAAATATGAACTAAACAAATTTGGTCGTCGTCGTCGTCAACATTTACTTTTTGGTGTACAAAAAAATCATAGTTGCGGGGATTGGTGAGCAAAGCCAGCAGGCGGCAGGTCCCTCTATTTAAGTAAAATGTTTTATTTAACGAAAAAGTTTTTAAAATTTTTGCTGTCTAATTGAAAAAAAACTTTGATTACGGCTGCATAGAAAAAAAAACACTTTCGGCAACCTTATAAATTAGTAAACTTTTACCGAGTTGCCCGTTGTTGACTCCTTTTAATGGCTTTAAGAAACCCCTCTTTCCAAAATAATGTTATGCTAGCACAAAATCCCATAGCTAGCTACTTTTAACGCTTAAGTAGTGTATTCCAACTTCGTCAGCGCATAATGTTGCCCAGCTTTAACTTGAGCTTTGAAGTTGCAACCACAAGGCTTTAAAACTTGCAACTTTTGGGCCAAAAAACACAATCTGGCTTGATTAAAGTTTACACAAACTTTAATAGTTGTGTTTTTTTTAAATAGGCATTAAAAGTTATTTTTGGTAAAATTGTTTTTCAGTTGGCAAAAGTTCAAATAACGCTGAGCCAAAAAAATAAATTATGATAATACAATTTCTGGTTGATTAAGCCAAAACTTTGTATTTCAATGGCAGACATTTTTGGTTTACACCCAAAGTAACGCCCACATATGACAGGAAAACAAATAAAAACCAACTACAACTACAATGAAACCCAACAACCTTGAATGGAACAAAAAAAAAAATATATATTTAAAAAAATATCCCCATAAGATACTAGACTGAATGTTGGCATTTTCTTTTTCTACCATATTATATGGTTTTGGCCAAGTTTTTTCACGAGTGAATTTTCATTGAGCTTAAGTTTTCGCCTGTTTGGTTGACATCTTAAAAGCGCAAATATTTACCAGATATGTAAGATATTTTCATATGTATGGTTAGTTTAAGTTCGTTCGCTTAAACACACAACTTAAAGAAAATATTGCCAAACTTTTTTGCTTAAAAGTTTTCTTCCGGAGCTGTACAGTAACTGCTTTAGATATATGTATAGCATACAGCTTTGGAGTGGCTGTAAGTTAAACTGCTTGGCAGAGTTTTAGCCGCTGCATACTAGCTCAAGGAAAAAGGTATAGGTGCATTTATATTTAAAATTTATATTTTTGTTATAGCAGTTGGAGTAAAAAATAAAAAGCCATAAAAAAAAAATATTTTGAAATCAAATAATATTTCTTCATATAATAGGAACTAAGTATATGTATAAAAATAAAAATTTTTAAATGCGACTATTTGAGGCTATAAGAAGATAATTCTAGGCTCAAATATTTTTTAAGTACTCGCATTTTAATTCGGGCCTGAAATGGTTAATAAGCTTATCATTTTTTTGACATTAATGGTTTAATTGTCTTCCATAGTTGTTTAAGATTTCGTTGAGTTTTTGCCGCGTAGATATATTTATTTTCTACCACTCTTTGAGCAAAGCTCTTTTAACTACCAATTGACAACCCCGAAAAACTTTTAAAGTATTCCCCATAGGTCTACGATAGTTACGTCTTAATGTCCTTAGAATTATATTTACACTAAAGCTTTCGATTTCCGCATCAGACATTGTGCGATCTTTCTCGCTTTATATTTATGCTTCTTGGAATAGTTTATGATCAGTTTACAATTTGCTGTAAGAATTGAAAAATCTGGTCACACTGTCAGAATTTGCACGCGGAAAAAATCCAAAGCATGTAGAACTTGAAATTTTTCTTTTTATTATTAGCATGTTCAGTCTCTAGAAGAAGCGGGTCCTGAAGAGGTCTATGAATAAAATTTAAAAACCATTGACAAAAAAGTTTTGGTGATGGCTTTTCAGTGTTGCATAATAGCATATTTTAGCACTGATTTTTTTACGCAATTTTGTTTTGCTACATATTGTAGAATAAAAATGTTTTTAAAATCAACGTTTTGGTGGAATTGGGAGCAACGAACATGTGATTTTCAAACGAATTCGTAGAAAATATTAGTTTTTCGAATAAAATATAATAAAACGAATCCGCTTTCAATCGAATTTTTGAGGAAAAGGCGGCCGTGCTTCCGAAATTGAAAACGAATAAATTTTGAAGGTGGTTTCAAACCACATAAAAAAACCGTTTTGGTAAAATTGGGAGCACCGAACGAACATGAGGTTTCGAAACGATTTTGCGGATTCGTTTCAATCGAATTTTTTGAGAAAAAGTCGTTTGTGCTTCCGAAAATGAAAACGAATAAACTTTGTAGTTGGTTTCAAACCACACAAAAAATTCGCTTTGGTAAAAATGGAGCACCAAACGAACTTGTGGTTTCCAAACGAATTCGGATATAATATTCGGCTTCCCAAGAATATATTCGGATCCGTTTCAATCGAATCTTTTAAGGAAAAATCGGCCGTGCTTCGGAAAATGAAAACCAATCAATTTTGCAGCTGGCTTCAAACCACATAAAAAATTCGTTTTGGTGAAATTGGGAGCAGCGAACATATGGTTTCCAAACGAATTCGAATAAAATATTCGTTTTTCGAACAAAATATTCGGCTTCGTTTCAATCGAATTTCAATAATATCCAGCTAAAACTTATATATGAAATATTATTATTGTAGGATTACCTGCTAGGGTTGACATTGGTATGCAAGTTATTCATCTTTTAAAAAACCAAATAAAAAATGTTGTGCAAACTATTAAAATAATATTATTTATGTTTTTTTTTTATCGTACCACTTTCATATCTTTGATTTCGAAGTATTTATGTTTACACAGCTAAACTGTTTATGTCATATACTTTTTTATGACTGAATATTTTCAAATATTCAAAGCATCCATATTTTAGTGTTATGGTTGGTTTATATTATATTATTATTTTTATTTTTACTTCATTCACTTGTTTTTTTCGACATACTATAAAGTTCCTTATATGATGTGTAGCTGGCATAATAAAGGTCGTTTATTATGTGGCGCTACAGTAAAATATTTTTATGCCTTTGGACTGGCTTGCAATATGTAATTTATGACTAGCAATTTTCACGGAAAAATTAAAACTCTGACTGCCCGCCAACTCTCAGAGCCCACATTTCAAATTCGAGGCCCGTAAATAACCAGTTTCTATTGCTTCTTTTATATATATGTAAGTATATGTATATAGATTTTTGGTATAGATTTTTTGTTTTTTCGTTATTCCTTTATTAATTTAAAAATTTTTTATTATTTCATAATTGGCAGTTGTTGGGCAACAACAGCAAAGCCATATACCACTAACAAAGCTCAGGCTAACAACAACACTTGACTGAACTAAACTTTAACGTATGTGTTACATATGTACTACGGGTACATAACATATACATAGAGAGCGCGAGAGCAAGCTGTGTAGTTTTTGTGGCCGTGTCTGCAGCAGCACTTTCAAGTGAGTGAAAATGAGGCACAGTGGGACGCAATTGCAACTATTTGCACAAAAAAAAAAAGGTTTAAGCCCAGCTCTATTCCCATGAGAAACGTTTTCTGATATAAACTTAAATTAATTAATTTAATTTCTGATGGAGGTGGCGTAGGGACTCCAGAAATGGTGGACAAAATCAAAGTAACGATCAAAATGAATTCAAATTTGAATAGTTATACTTCGAAAAAATTAGTTTTATTTGATTATTGACAGCAACATAAAAAGACAAATTTAATTTTTGATGAGTATTACAAAGAGAAGTCCTCACTTCAGAAATGGTTGTTAAAATCGAAGAAATGATCAAAGACAATCTATAAGTGCGTCGGATTTCTTGCGACGAATTGGAAGATATATTTTTACAGAAGAAACTGAGATGAATGCCTCGACTGTAAGCCAACCAAAGAACTGTTTAGTAATAACAATAAGAATAGCTTTTGCTCAATTTCACGTTGTTTCACACAAGAGATCAGCCATTCACATAACTATATCGAAAAGAGAAAGAACTTAAGCCAAAATTGAACACAAAATGTGATCAAGTGCCTCGAATTGGGCCCATTGTACTGTTGTCGATTCGGACTAGCTAACTAGGGAAAATTAATTTTTAATAAAGTAAACAAGCTACCCTTCAGTTCGGTTCAGGCCTGAATAAGTCATGAAATCATGCCTGAATTTTCAGTACCAGCCATGAATGCACGTATTCATTTGTCACTGAATTTAACACATGCATGACCTAGGCGTTCACATAGCATACGCCGTTGACTATTTTTTTTTTCTTTGCTTATTCTTTTTTGCTTTGCCTGTCTGACAAAAGAAAGAGATAGAGAGAGAGAAATTTTATATTTGTCCTTGTTTCTCTTACAAGGAAATGAGCATTCGCTTTCTTTTCATGCCTGAATTCAGGCCTGAACGAGCGAACTGCAGGGTACCTTATCAAATTTAATATTTGAAGATAGCTTAGTATGAGTATCGTTCGAATCGAAATTTTGACATATTTTAGTTAAATATAAAAGAAATTTTTTTTTTTTTAATTTTGTTAAGTTTAAGGCTTAGAGAGAATCCTTTTACTTACATATGGAGCCTAAGATCTTCAAAATCGGATAGAAACTGTAGATGCTATGGAATCATGTAAGAAAACATTTTTTTTCGAACAAATGTGAACTTTAGGCGCATACGCAGAATGAAAAATTTCGATCGGAATGACAAAACTTCATATAAAAAAAAAAAATCCCGAATGGGATATCCCAAATGTAATTTTGTTTATAAGAAGTTTCATCATTCCGCGCGAAATTTTTCACTCTGCGTATAGTCCTTTAAGTGAAAATTTGAATTTTCGTACATGGTTCCATAGCATGTACACAGTACTTACCCGATTTTAGAGATCTTAGCCTCGAAATGTTCGTAAAAGAATTCTCTTTCAGTCAAAAGCTTAATATAATTTTAAAAAATTGTTTATCCTTATTAAAAACCAAACCGAAAATATGTAATTTTGAAAAATGTTTGGAAATTACGTTTTTTTTCGGCTTTATTTGATTGTAACTTCAATAATTTCCTTAATCTGTACATATCATATATCATATATACCTTTCGATCTAAATCTCTTTCATGTCGATACAAAATTTTGTTCACGTGATATTGACGAATAACTGAAAAAAGTGCCCAAAAACATGTTTTTGCAAAAAAATCTCGAAAACGGTTCATAAGAAGAATAAAAAAAATGTAATTTTCGTGTTTCTCGACTCAAAATTACCCTTAAAAACATTTTTATACGAAGGTTCACCCGATAACACTTAAATTTTTAAATCGAAAAATTTATGTGATTTTATATTTATAAAATCTGAGTTTTCCAATTCGACCACTGTGCGTATTGTTTTTTGGCTGGATCTGCCTGGTTAGGAAACAAAAAAGTGTTGCTAAAGCCAGCACGATTACTTTTTAGTTAGCCCTCGTATGTTGAACATATACATATATGTATATGCATGAATATAAATATCAAGCACATATACCATATATATACCTATGTATTATGAAGTACTTTGCTGTTCAATGTGGTACAAAGGAACCACTACATAGGTTTCATGGTTACATAGTGTACAACATGACGACATGACGCTGCATGAAAAGCAATCAAAACTAACTAAAAAAAAAAAATAGTGAAAATAAAAGAATAAAAATAAAGAAAAACAGGAATAACTAAATATTGGTAACAGCATGTGGTGCTATGTTTAGAGCAGATTTTTGGGGGGTGGTGGCCTAATGTGTGGGAGTGTGATGATTGTGGGCGTAGTGCCTGCCTGCCTATTTGATGTAGCGTGACTAAGTGAGAAGCCTCATGGAAGCCTCTTGGAACCCTTTGAACCCTTGATAGCACGGACTAAGGCATTGTATATGTCTGTCCTTCATAAATGACCTATATACTCGTATAATATTGTATATGTATGTCGGCTTGGTTGTCTTTTGATTAAAAAGCCAATAAAATGAAAACGACGAGTCGCATACATACATACATGTATATTTTTTTTTCACTCATATTAGATTAAATTAAATTTCCAATTTTCGATTTGGGTTGAAATTTTATTTGACCCCTTTTTTTGCTTCCTATTTCAAATAGAAAATCTAATTATTAGAAAATGCTTGTAAAATATTGAAATATTTCGTAGCTGTGAAAATAAAGTTATTTCAATTTTAAACTTTTATTTTTATGAAATAAATTGATTTTTGTTTTCTGTTTGTTTTCTTTGCAGGTAAATTTTCCAGACTGTTTTGACATTTATTATTGATGTCCATGTAAGTCAAACTTATCAAATTTAATAAAAAATATTTAGTAGCTATATATTTAATAAATTAAAAATTCCATAGCCAATCATGTGTAGATGTATTTGTGTTTATGACCTTTGATCTGACGCTGCTGTCAAGAAATTTCAAATAATAAAATCTTGAAATA
This sequence comes from Chymomyza costata, assembly GCA_018150985.1. Taxonomy (NCBI): domain Eukaryota; kingdom Metazoa; phylum Arthropoda; class Insecta; order Diptera; family Drosophilidae; genus Chymomyza; species Chymomyza costata. The sequence continues at coordinate 28,648,135 of JAECWU010000127.1, read as the reverse complement.
TGAAAACAATTTTTTTTTTGTTTTTGTCTAAGATTTTTCTCTATCTCGCATGATTTGTTGTTGGCCTTCAACCAAGCGGTCGTAGTTCAGCAAGTTTTATAAAAAAAAAAAAAAAATTACATATTTACTGCATTGATTGTATATGAGTAAAATACATAGCAGTTGTCGTAATAGGTCTCTGAGCAGCTGCATGCACTTGATTATAAAAATTATTTTACACTTTTAGAAAGATTATTTGTACATTTTTTTTTTTAATGAAAATGGGCTGGACATGTATAGATAAAGATTTTCATTTGTCTTATTAATGATGTAGAGTCTGTTCGATGAGTACTACGACGGGGAGTTACCTTTATGCGTTGGAAGCTTTAGCCTAGAAGCTTAACTTTTTCTTTTGATTGGGAATATTTATTATTATTTAGTAAATAAATATTCCAAGCTGGACGACCGTGTAGGTGGATTCGTCTACGTTGATGAACTCAACGTAAGAACAGCTTTCCGACTCCCGTATCACTGCAGTGTTTTTCAGGCAGAGGTCACTGCAATCCGGGAGGCTCTGACAACAATAAGAAACCTACGAGTACAGAATAAGACCATCTGTATATACTCGAACAGTCAGGCGGCTATTAAGTCCCTAGCTTCATTGACATCGTGCATGAAGTCAGTGAATAACTGCCGCTTGTCTCTTAAGGAGATGGCTGAGCAGTTTTTAATCCACAGGGATATCGGGGGCAACTGAATTGCGGATGAACTGGCTAGACAAGGAACTACCAGCATACTGCTTCAGGAAAAGGAGGGCCTGGGTTTACCCATGGCCGGCTGCAAACTGAGATTACGAAATTACTTCACTCTCTTTGCAAACCAAACGTGGAATCGGGCATCGAACACGTGCAGAATCTCACGGTAAACCTGCCCGACATACAGCAGTAAAAGAACTAGGGAGCTTTGCTGTCTGAACAGCGCCCAGTGCTCGACTGTCATACGTGCTATCACGGGATATTGGCTGATGGGGATCCATGCATTCAGGCTAAAATCTCCCCTCCTTGACTTCTGTAGAAGCTGTGGCGACGAGGAGGAGCTGGAGACAGTAGAACACCTTTACTGTCACTGCCCTGGCCTGCGCAGGACAAGGTTCCGCTTGCTAAAGTCACACTTCCTTGATGATTTATCTCAGCTCTCCGAACAGAGTCCAAAATGCCTCTTAAGGTTCATCCAGGCCGCCGGATAACGGACTCATCTCGTATAGGGGACCTCTTGAGTGGGGAAGAGCGGTGAATGGTCCATCGATCGATTGATGTTGGCCAAAAGAGAAGTTTCTCCAGCACTACTAAACACCCATTTGATGAGTGCAGAAGCGCTGGAGAAACATCACTGTTGGCCTACATCGATATATAGATACTTTAAACTTCGATACATCGATGCATCGATATAACATCGATGTTTTCTCCAGCCCTAATAACCAGTAACTAGTAACCAAAAAACTTTCCTAGCTTTAAAGCGCTCAACTTAGCAGGCTTTTTAAAAAATACATTAATTTCAGTGACATAGCGTTCGCTTTTTCTAGATAAGTACTCTCCTTCAGCTTTGAACGCTCTCCTACCAGACGCATTCCCACCTCTCAGTACCGCCATTAACTCACCACAAATTGCAACCTTGCGCAGCTTTTGATCATTACAACAATGTCTATGCATTGTGGTATTTGTTTTTTTAAATTTTTGTCCTTGCTGTTGGGGGTTTCTGTTGTTGGTACCGAGCGGGGAGTTAAGATTCTAGACCATGTTTGGCTGCTGTGCTGTAGTAATTGTTTATGCAAATTTCGCATCCTCCTAAGAGCTCTACCTTGATTTTTCCTGAAATATCCACTCCCTTCGTCTCCGCCTAACCATGCCTACACATTTTTTTTGCTGCGTTTTCACACTTTTTTTTATGCCCCCCCCGTTTCGACCTCTCTTCATTCACACATTGTTATTGTCAACGTTTTGAGAGCGCTTCGGCAGCATCTCCTACAGTTTCATTTGCATATAGACTTCGTTTACAATGTTGCAAGTACGTACGTTGTAAATGCAACTTACCACCTCAACCCACCGCTTGTCGACCCCTCTCTACCGCTACCGTCATTTTTAATGTGCAAAACAAATACAAATTAAAGCAAAGTAAATAAAAGTGTGGAGTACACTGGAAAAATTTCAAAGAAAATTTCAGTTGCATAGTCAACATAGCCAAAGGATGGTAGGAGATCGGCCTGGAGGCAGCACGACGCTGTAGTTGCTGCTATGGAATCTTATTTTAACTCAGTTGGAGTCGTTGTTGTTAGAGTTCCAAATTTGACTTTTGAGAGCACTACATCTTGATTAAAAACCAATGAATGGGACTTCGAAGACTTGAAATTTGTTCTTGTAAAACATCAAGCAAGTCTTGACTGCTTGTTATCTAGATCTCAGAGAGCAGATGAACTACATAGGTATACCATTGACATTGTACCCCCAAGTACCACCCGTAGAAGAATTGCGTAGCTTTCAAATCTACTCTGTTTGGCACAAACCATATTACTATGTCCTTACTCTTCACTATAAATTGCAACAATTTTTCACTTGGTTCACACAGTGAATCAAGTCTGTACCACCAAGTCTTTTGCTATCCTGATAAGCAACAGAACGTCGACAATTTTAAGAAAACTCTCAGTTTTATTGCTCTTCTTGTTGTATTTATTTTAATGTGACCAGTTCTAGCCACTGACAAAAATATTACAAATATATGTTTAAAGTGTCAAAAATTTTGAAGAGAAAACTAAATTCTTAGACAACAACAAAAAACTATTTGTTACAATTGCAGCCACAAAAAGCACAGTCTCTAAGAGAATACTTCGTAAATAAAGTATTTGCAGCGTCTTCCATAAACAGTATTTTAAAGTTCTGCTTTGAAATAATGGACTGTGTTTGCTCGTATTTATTAAGTGAATCCTTGATCTGAAGACGAAGTTCAGTGTTCTGCTCATGTAGGGTCTTACACTCGCTGCAATCCTGACCCAATGGCTCATCTTCTGCTTCAAGACTCTTCATATAACTTAGATATTGCTTTATGCAATTGGACACCTCTTGCTTTTGTTGCTCTATTTTGATAGACTTTAAGTCTTTGTTACGTATGGTTAACAGTGAGTCTTCTTCTTCTTCTTGTGAAGCTAATTTTGTAGCTAATTCTGTATTCACCTTTATGGCAGCATCCACATCCAGTCCAAAATAATTGAACGCCTTGGTCAAGCTTTGTCGATTTCGTATCGAGACATAGTACAATGCCCAAAAGCGCTTTTCGTCATCTAGAAAGCCAAAATAGGATTTTCGTAAGCTCACGTACTCCCAATCTTGTCTTAGGTGCAGTGAAGTCAGCACTTGTTCCATGCCCTTGCACACCACTATATCAACTTTTCCCCAGCTGGAGCTGAACAAGCCCAGATTTACATGGCCTAAATATTTGTAGTCAAGGAAGCATTTGGTTTCAATGACCATAACTTGTTTCCACTCTTCGGGCGAATCGGTTGCGTTGTCATTTTGCTGCTCTGGCGATTCTAAGATCAAAATAAATGGTTTTGAAAATCTGTTAAGGCTGGAAGTTTCAACTATTTTACCAACAGAGGGCTTCTTTATTTCTGGGGCGGGGGCTGCTTGCGCGGCCGCGTCCGCATTTTTTAAACATTTAGGATGTTCTAAGATTGTCAATGATAATAAAAAAAAAAAAACGCGTATATCAATTGTTTGAGCTACATTACCATCTGAGATCTCCTTACTTTCAAGGGCTTGTTGCAAATCTGTTTCCGCATTTTCCAAGCGTGGTGAATGTTGTTTTGGGATTTTTAAAATCGACATAAAATCGCTATCTAGGGCCAGGTCTTGTTTAAGATCTTCGTAGTCACTTGTGGTCTCGAAACCTTCAAAGACCTGGGATTGCTGCGATTCCATGTCCTTATTTTCTAAGTATACAGAATATTTGTCAGATGATAAAAAATTGTGAATATCAGATGAGTGAACTACATTACCATCTAAGGACTCCTCGCTATCTAGGGCCGGGGCTTGTTGGAAATCTTCGTAGTCACTTGTGGTCTGGAAACCTTCAAAGACCTTGGATTGCTGCGATTCCACGTCCTTATTTTCTAAGTATACAGAATATTTGTCTGATGATAAAAAATTGTGAATATCAGATGAGTGAACTACATTACCATCTAAGGACTCCTCGCTATCTAGGGCCGGGGCTTGTTGGAAATCTTCGTAATCACTTGTGGTCTCTGAACTTTCAAAAACCTGGGATTGCTGCGATTCCACGTCCTTATTTTCTAAGTATACAGAATATTTGTCTGGTAATCAAAAATTGTGAATATCAGATGAGTGAACTACATTACCATTTAAGGACTCCTCGCTATCTAGGGCCGGGGCGTGCTGGAAATCTTCGTAATCATTTGTGGTCTCTGAACTTTCAAAGACCTGGGATTGCTGCGATTCCACGTCCGCATTTCCTAAGTATACAGAATATTTGCCTGATAATAAAAAATTGTAAATATCAGATGAGTGAACTACATTACCATCTAAGGACTCCTCGCTATCTAGGGCCGGGGCGTGCTGGAAATCTTCGTAATCATTTGTGGTCTCTGAACTTTCAAAGACCTGGGATTGCTGCGATTCTACGTCCGCATTTCCTAAGTATACAGAATATTTGCCTGATAAAAAAAAATTGTGAATATCAGATGAGTGAACAACATTACCATCCGAGGACTCCTCGCTATCTAGGGCCAGGTCTAGTTGGAAATCTTCGTGATCATTTTTGGTCTCTAAACTTTCAAAGACCTGGGATTGCTGCGATTCCATGTCCGCTTTTTCTAAGTATACAGAATATTTTGATGGGATTTCAAAGACTGTCATAAATGATAATAAAAAATGTTCATACCAGCAGTTTCAACGTCATTACCATCTAAGGGCTCTACGATTTCTAAGCTCAAGGCTTGTTGCAAATTAGCGTCCACATTTTCCGAACATGGTGAATATTGATCAGGGATTTCTAAAATCGTAATAAAATGTTTTGAAAACCCCATTATGCTAGAATTAAGAACTACATTACCAACTGAGGACTCCTTAATTTCTAAAGCATGATGTGATGATTCCTTCTCCGCATTTTCCAATGATTTGGTAGGTTTTGGAGTTTCTGAGATCGGCATTAACGAAAATAAAAAATTAAGTATACCAGATGTTTTAAATACGTTGCCATCCAAGGACTCGTTAATTCCTTGAACCGGGGCTTGTTCCGATTCCGCATCTGCATTTTTTAAGTACACTGAATATTTGTCTGATAATAAAAAATTGTGTATATCAGATGAGTGAACTACATTACCATCTGAGGACTGCTCGCTAGCTAGGGCCGGGGCCTTTTGGAAATCTTCGTAGTCATTTGTGGTCTCTGAACTTTCAAAGACCTGGGATTGCTGCGATTCCACGTCCGCATTACCTAAGTATACAGAATATTTGTCTGATAATAAAAACTTGTGAATATCAAATGAGTGAGCTACATTACCATCTGAGGACTGCTCGCTAGCTAGGGCCGGGGCCTTTTGGAAATCTTCGTAATAGTTTGTGGTCTCTGAACTTTCAAAGACCTGGGATTGCTGCGATTCCACGTCCGCATTACCTAAGTATACAGAATATTTGTCTGATAATAAAAACTTGTGAATATCAAATGAGTGAACTACATTACCATCTAAGGACTCCTCGCTATCTAGGCCCAGGTCTAGTTGGAAATCTTCGTAATCATTTGTGGTCTCTGAACTTTCAAAGACCTGGGATTGCTGCGATTCCACGTCCGCATTTCCTAAGTATACAGAATATTTGTCTGATAATAAAAACTTGTGAATATCAAATGAGTAAACTACATTACCATCTGAAGACTCCTCGCTATATAAGGCCGGGGCTTGTTGGAAATCTTCGTAGTCATTTGTGGTCTCGAATTCTTCAAAGACCTGAGATTGCTGAGATTCCACGTCCGCATTTCCTAAGTATACGGAATATTTTGCTGGGGTTTAAAAGACTTTCATAAATGACAATAAAAAATGTTCATACCAGCAGTTTCAACGTCATTACCATCTAAGGGCTCCTCGATTTCTAAGGTCAAGGCTTGTTGCAAATCAGCGTCCACATTTTCCGAACATGGTGAATATTGATCAGGGATTTCTAAAATCGTAATAAAATGTTTTGAAAACCCGATTATGCTGGAATTAAGAACTACATTACCAACGGACGACTCTTGAATTTCTAAAGCCCCAGTTTGTGATGATTGCTCCTCCGCATTTTCCAATGAATCGGTAGGTTTTTGGGTTTCTGAGATCGGTATTAACGAAAATAAAAAATTAAGTATACCAGAAGTTTGAACTACGTTGCCATCCAAGGACTCGTTAATTTCTTGGACCGGGGCTTGTTCCCAATCTACAGTACCAGCTGAGTTCTCCTCACTTTCAAGGTTTTGGGATTGCCGCCATTCCTCGTTTACATTTTCTAAGTAGCTGTCAATCGAGTCGAAGATGGACATAATAAAATTCGGTAAACCAGAAGTTTTAACTACGTTGCCATCGGAAGGCTCATTAATGTCTGGGGCCGGCGTTTGATGCGAATCCGCGTCCGCATTTTCTAAATATTCTGTATAATTGACTGAGGTTTCTAAGATCATCATAAATGATAATGAAAAATTATGACGTTATATGAAGTTTTAACTACGTTACCATCTAAGGACTCGTTAATCTCTAAGGCCGTGGCTTGTTCTAAATCTACCGCACCATCTGAGGTCTTCGTGCTTTCAAAGACCCGATTTTGCTGTGATTTCACCTCCACGTTTTTCAAAATGTTATTAGGTTGGTCTGTAGTTGTAAGATCGTCAAAAATAAAAAATTGTGTACACAAGTAGTTTTAACTCCATTACCATCGAAGGCTTGTTGCAAATCGGCGTCCGCATCTTCCAACAATTGTGAATATCGACCTGGGGTTTCAGAGATCCTTATTAATGGTAATGAAAAATTTTGTATATCAGAAGTTTTAACTACGTTACCATTTAAGGACTTATTAACTTGTGGAGCCGGGTCTTGTTGCAAATCTACGTTAGAATCTGGGTTCTCCTCACTTTCAAAGATCCGAGCTTGCTGCTCTTCTACGTCTGCGTTTTCTATGTACTCTGAATATGTTGCCATAGAGTCAAACATCGGCATAAATGACGAGCAAATATTGTGTATACCGGAAGCTTCAACTACGTTGTCATCTAAGGGCGCGTTAGTTTTTGAGACCTGGGTTTGTTCCAAATCTGCGGTACCATCTGAGTTCCCTTTGCTTGCAAAAACTAGATTTTGCCGCGAGTCAACCTCCGCGTTTTCAAATGTTCTATAGCCTTGGTCTGAAGTTTTTAAGATTGGCAGAAATGCTTATGGAAAATTGTGTATACAAGAAGTGCCAACTACTTTACCATCAAAGGACTCCTCAAATTCTACGGCCGAAGCTTGTGGCAATTCTATATAACGATCTGCGGTCTCCATACTTTGAAAGATCGGAGTTTGCTGCAATTCCACATACGCGTTTTCGATAGTTTCAAAACGTCTATCTGGATTGTCAGAAATCTTAATGAAATATAATGTATGCCAAAAGTTTTAACTACATTACCATTCGAGGTCTGCTCAAATTCTAGGAACGGGTCTTGGTGCGATTCTGCCTCATGTGGGCCTACCAGTGATGGCTCGACTACCATTTCAAGATTTTCATGAGCGTTAGTCTCTGTTTCTATGGTACTGGGTAGATTCAGATCCTGTGTCTCCTCGTCATTTTCGCGAGGGTGACTCTCATCTAACGTCTCTGTTTCATCGGTATTGAATAGCTCCAAACTTGGCACATGATAAATCTCTGTAGCATTTAGACCTAACTTGCGCATGGAGCCCATAAATTTACGTTTATCCTCATCTGATCTAAATTTGAGACTCCAAACACGCTGCTGCTCATCAAAGAATTCCAGATAGGACTCTCTGAAGTTAACATTCTGCATTGTTGGCTTCAGCTCCAGGGTGATCATAACATTTCTTTTGTTTTTATATACAATGAGCTCCATCCTATGCCTTTTACTGATGTTATTTATAGCCATACCCACACGACCAATACGCTCGTATTCAACATAAGCTGTGACCACAACAGCCGTCACTATTTTCCATCTTCTGCTTGCGTCTATGGAGCCGCTGCTCAAGCTATCTAAGCTGCCCATTGAGCGCAGCGATGCGCGCTCTCCATATGACGACGATGGAGAGTGGTCTGAGAACAGTTGTTCACTTTCAGAGATTGATGTTGATGGTTGCGGCTGGGTTTCGTTAGTCGTGGTTGCGAGAGGGAATGAATCGATATGTTCATCATCTGCTATGGCAGAGTGCAAATTGTTACTGCGGAGGGGTTGTTCACTTTGCGCGATCGGTGCAGTTAGTTGCAGCTGGGTTTTGTTTGTCGGAGTTACGATACTTGGATCTTCTTCCTCAGATTCCAGGGGCATGTTGAATTCTTGCTCAAACAACTGGTTCAAATTATGCGGCTGATCCAAACTATGTATAGGGTGCTACTTTTAGTAAGATCTTTGATTGAGCCCATTCTTGTGTGTACTCACTTGTTTGACGTCATTTGATTAAATGGCTCGTCTTCCGTTTCCATATTTAAGACTTTTTTTTTCACAATAAAAAAAAAAAATTATTTTTAATTCTTTACTGTTGTGTCTAATATTATTTTAGTATGTGCTCGATTACAGCAGAAAATTGAATAAGTTTAAATAAAGGCCTACTCAAGTAAGTAAACTAAAATTAAATTTTTTGAACTAAATGTTCAATCCATATCGAAGTTTCTTTAAAGTGATTTATATCCTATGCTCTTTATATGCCTATAACTTTAACTGCTCTAGAAGAAGAATTCGTTTTCGCCGCCATTTGTATTCTATAGGTATTATTACCAGTTATCAGATATTGTACATATTTGAGTTCCCGATTGTTATACGAAAAATTTAGAAACAAATAGCTTTGCATGCATGCAATAAATTGAACCAGTTATAGATAAACTAGTTCTGATTAAGCCACCCAGCTAGATTGTATAATGTCATAAAATGCTAACATTATTTGGCATTAAGCATTTACAGTGCGACCATACGACAACAATGTTTGCTTTTAATGGCCAGTAAATTATGCATAATAAGCCATAACAAGTACTACATACAAGCCCATTTGTTTCCCCCGTACATAGCGTATGGAGTACATGGCTTATAATTATGGGGCCTAGGGGTAAACCAATGAAAGCGAAATTAGTCACGGCTCAAAAGCTGCCGCAGGGGGGGGAAACTGGAAATCGGTTTTTTTTTTGTCACGCTGGGCACGCATGCGCTGGTCCCCCATTTGAAAAGTCTATAAATGACGGGAGCATGTTGCACATTTTCAATGAGAAGAACCCAGACATGGGACATGGAACATGGTATTAAAAAAAAAAGAGAAGCTTTTTGTGGTTCTACGTTTTCGTTGTGTAAATGTGTGAATAATTTTGTTTTTAGGTTTTTAACTATGAAAACAGTTTAATAGTCCCAATGCAAGCAATTAAAGTCATTAGGGCAAAAAAGCAGAGAACGAGGGCGGTTAGGAAAGTTGTCAACAAAAAAAAAAAAAGTTTTTTTTTTTAAACGAAATCTGCTTTTTGAGTGATTTTTCAAGCTGCTCAAGCGAGAATTTTTTTTTTTTTTATTGATGTGCATATAATTTGAAGAAAATCTATTTTGACATCAGCAATGAATCTCGGTAATAACAAAAAAATAGCGTTTTTTCGGGTTTCCATGAGGAGACGACCCCCTAAAGTGTATTTTATATGAGCCTGTTCGAAAGTTAGATAAGGTTGGGCCTTGGTGGGTCTCGTTTTTCTACGTTTTTTTTCGACATATCTTCTGTGAGAATATTTGGTTTCGCATAAATTCGTCAGCGAAGAAATCAATTTGTTAAGAACTCCAGTGCACTACGTCTTGGCCCGAAGTGGCTTCCAAAATCCGAATATCTTTAATCTTTATTTATTATTGTCTAAGCCATTTCAGTTTTAATAGATTACTTAGTTACCCAACAGTTAACTTTTAGCCTACCCTCGTAGGCGTGCACAAGAAACAGCAATAGTACTGAAAGCAAGAGCAAGAGTTTGATAGAGCAGTAGTAGTAGTGAGTGTAGTGAGTTCCACCCAGTGTAGAGGGGCCTTAATAGTCAGTAGTCAGCCAGCATTGATCATAATCAATGTCAGCGTCATCAACACCCACTAAAAGCAACAACAACAACATCTAGAACCTTATAACAAATCAATTTTCGTGTCGTTCGTTTGCTGTCGTTGCGTGTGCGTCCCTATGGAGAGGGCCATGGTCCCCTTAGTACCAAGACCAAAGTCCCAGCACGCTCTGTATATGCCACATTGCATGCCTAATGTTGTTTGTGTTTAGTTGTTGTTGTTGTTGTTTTCGGTTGTATTTCAATAATTGTCCATTGTTGCATGTAATTTAAAAGCAAATGACTTGTAAATGCAATGCCGCGTCAACTGCCACGCCCCTGCTTGAACACCCATGTGTTAGGCCAGCGCCGCCTGTATGTAACATGTGTTTGCTGTTAATTTAAAAAATGAAGTTGCAATTAGATGGGGAGTGGGGGGCCTGAGAAAGCTGAATGTAAATGTGCCTGTTGTATAAGTTAGGAAGAGACTACTAAATAAATGACTGCCAAATGTGTCTCATCTTGACATTTGAGGCGTGTGTGACAGCAACAACAACAATCACTACAACTAAACTAATCTATGCCATCTGTATGAAATTTATCGAATCAATGCATTCGATATGTTTAAGCAAACTGTGTATACAATTGTTTGTTGTCTTATGGGAATAAGAATATGGAATGAGAAGCACTCGAAGCGTCACGAGACTTTCTTTTTTTGGGGGTATATGAAGAGCAGAGTCTACATAACGATTTTGAAGACTAGAGTCAATATAGAGTCCAAACACTTAACCACAACTGTTAAGAACTTTCTCTAACTTAATTTCAGTGCCAATTTGTTTCAAGCCAAAACACTTCAAGATACACCTCAAGTACTCAGCTACATAAACTTTTAAATTAGTCTAGCTTGCCATGCAGCTTATTGCCCAGGGATGACGTTGACAATATAATGTTTTCGCTTAACTATTTGTTTGTCCAGCTTACTTGACCATCTGGCGCAACTAACTCAAATATTTATAAGATCCGACCCAACACAACTCTCCCCCACAATGTAAGTTGGAAAGCTGCAGCATTGCTAACTGAATATTTCTGAACGGGTCTGTTCTGTTTCTACATTTCATTTCATAAATAGATGCTGTAGAAAATTTATCATTTTTAATGACGACACCTTGAGTTGTACAGCAGCGACAGCTCCATTGGCGGCAAACAAGTCCTGGTAAGGGATACGGGTACGGGCACGGGTACAAGTTCGGGTTCTAGGTCCAAGTCAACATCTTTGTCTCTGTCTTGAACATTGATGCTGCCTACCAGTTATAAAGAGCACATCATTAGAGGACAAGCAAGACACGGGCATATAATGCAAAAGGAAAACATAATTCAACCAAGCAGAAATGTTCCAAGCTACTAGTAGGGCCCATCAACATGATGCTACATAGATGTGTATGACAGTGGGTCGCAAAAGTTTTGGCACGGCGCTATTTGGATGTCAGTTTTGCAAATTAACTCAAGAATATATTGTATAAATATTCCGGGAAAACCGCGATGGAGATGCTGGGAATAGTTAAGAAGGGGCAGCAGTTTGTCGAAAATTGATGAAAATGTAGCCAAAGTGAAGACGGCTCTGGACTCTAAGAAGAGGTTAAAAATTCGTCTGAATGCTGATTAGTACATAACCTCAAAAGTAGGAAAAAACGCCGTTTTTCGGGTACATACCCTCAAATATCTCGAAATCCTGACGTGATGGGCCAAGTCTAACTCCTTGTTCGGATTCTACGCAGCAAATTACTTCGGAAATTAATCTTAGCTTTCCAACAACTAAACCACGTTGACCTGTGTTATTTTTACCGAAGATTTGACCATGCGCAGAGAGTATGCACCAAGCTGTTGCGCTGCTGGTAGGGAGGCTTCTGGCCATGCACAGGATTGCCACGTTGCTCTATTCCTACCGCATTCTGCAGCCAAACTTCTTTCTCTTTCCTCAACTCCAGTGGAACCTCAAGAGAAACCGATACAGCTTTGAAGAAGACGTCCAAGGGGCTGTGACGGTATTTCTGAAGAAGATCGCGACAAGCAAGTTTCACAAGACGTATGTGAAGTGGGAAGGGTGTTTTTTCGCGGGTTCTTAAGGGCTTCCAAGATTTTTGTACGAAAACTTTTTGCATCTTTCCTTTTGGTGTATCTCAAAACTTAAATGGATGATTACCTTAGAAAAATATTAAGAAGTAGTTACAAAAAAAGTCTTCTCTCTTGACGCAAAGTTCTTTTAAGAGTTGACTATACACCTCGTACTTTTTCATACTGATGCTCTTTAGAGTTTGCGGCCCTCCTCCCACACTTTCTCTCGATAGCTTTAGTCTTGTGGTAAACTCGTTCTATGCTGAACCCCGACTAGCTGGCGTTTTTTGGAACTTGTCGGATTAGGCAACCCCAGCAATATTTATTAATATTATTCTTATGTATGGTTTTTTGACGTAATTTCTGAACGCTGATGAGCTGGAGTTTCTGGGACCTTGGATTCGAACTAGGTAGGTAAGTAGGTAAAAGTTGTTGTCTTTCGACACAGGCCCGTTGTGATGCCACTTGAGCTAGTCCTTACTCTCCTGTTCATAGAGCCAACCTGTCGATTTGATAAACGAATTAATCTTATTTATTTTGATTCCTGCGAATTCAGTAGTTTCGGAACCCAGTGTGTTCAGTCTGCTCTTGCATAGTCCATCTCTACACAGGAGATGCTCCACTGAGGAAGAGGAAACTCTTCTTCTACCTCCTGACAGCTTCTACAGTAGTCGAAATAAGGCACTCCCAATCTTCGAACTAAGCAACCCCTAAAACATACGGTAAGAAGAATTCCCTTTGAGTGACCGTTAAGAGAGTGTAAGAGTAACGATAATGTATATTCTCTCCAAGTTTTTAACACTAAAGTAAAGATGTTCTGTTTCAAATATTTGACACAAACTATTACAGCGACAATTTTCCTATGTCTAGACTTTTTTGCATCACTGTCTTTAAGTATATATATACTATATAAATATATATGTAGTCATATCTAGCTACTACCAAACGTGGCGCTGTAATGGATGTTCTCTGTTGGTTGCTGCTTTAACTGTTACCATCAATGTTGTTGTTGTCCTTGTCGTGGGTTTCAACAGCTATTAACAATGCCAGCAAGAGATAGACACTAGCGAGAGAGAGAGAGAGCGAGAGAAAGTGAGAGTGCGAAGCTGAGTACGCCAGAGTGTGCTAACCTGGGTAAGAGTGAACCATTACCATTACATGACCACATTTTGTGCTCGGTTGCAGTGCAAACGCTGTCATAACTTATTTATTAGACTTCAAATGTCAAATTTGTAGCAAGTTAGCGAGGGGTTGGGGGTGGTGTGCGGGCTTTACCGCGAAACATTACCACCAACAGATGCCTTCGAAATTGGCTGCCATTTTGTATGTTACTTCCGGTTGCTGTCAGTCAGCCCAGTTTTAAGATTTTTTACTAGCTTCTCAGTTTTTGGTACAAAAACCATTATTGTGGTTTTTTGTTGTCACAGAAGAAAATTTGATTTTTCCTAACTTGGTTTTGTCAGTGTCAGGCATTTGATAAGAGTTTCTTAACGTTTAGAGGTGCTAACTTTATTTATAATGATATTTCATTAAATAGGTATAATGTAAGGCATTAAAATATTGCTAGAGTCTTGGTATAGGGTGTTTTTTTTTGTTATGTATATAGTACAAAATGCAGTAATGCTGTGACGTCATGTTGTCTGCGCCGTGGCTGCTCTAGTAAGTTGATCATGTATGCAGGCACTCAAAAAATAAGGCCTAGTGACTACTTAGTGAGCAACTCGAAACTGCAACACGAGCTCAGAATACGAGTCCTTATAAAGAGCATCTTCTACTTCATCAGAACAGATTAGTTAACGCTTTTATTAATGCAAATGCCATAAGAAATTTCGGATACACTTCCTGCTCAAATTTTTTCCAGTACACGCAGCTAAAGTGCCCTGACCAGTAGTTCTATATGATGTGATAAAAATGCAACCTTTATAAAACTTCAAAATTTTTTTATGGCTTACGGTCCTTTCACATCAAAGGTCTATAAAGTAGCTCAGAATTTTTTCACAGGTGAAGACCAAATGCTAAAAAAAACACACTCTATAAAAAAAACGACATTTATTGTGGCACGCGGCGGCTGTTACTTAAAAAGTTTGCAACGATAGTCATATATATATATGTATATAACTATGTATTTGTTTGCGTTGGTTGCACCACAAGCAGCTATTATATTATGTATATAAATCAGCAGGAAAAAATACAACAACAAATAAAATAAAAGGCTTTTTAGAAAGCCAAAGTTTTAAGTTCTTAGATACTCTTAGAGTAAAAAATTTTCTTGCGGATCTTTTAACAATGCGAAATTTTTCAGGAGTTCGACAGAGATTTTTTAGAGCTGTTGTCTTCAAATTATTTTTTAAGCGTTTTTTTTTTAGATTTTCAATGCTTTAAATTTAATTTTTTAAATACAATCGAATACTTACATTACGGCTGAAATTTTTTTTCAAGAAGATTTCTGACATGGTCACTTTATTCAAGGAATGCCAAGTATTTGGCTAATGTTGTCAGGGTTGGCCAATTAGCTTGGCTATATGTGTTAGTTTTCGAGAGTACGAATTCGTGTGGAATTTTTTTTTTTTTTTTCCAGGGAAAGCTAATTTTTTGTAGCATAACTTATAGCAAATTAAGGCGTTTTGAAATCACTTATTTTTTACCGATTTTCAAATGCTAATGTGCAAATTGTTTCAGGTCCAAACAAAACAAAAAAATCTTTGTAATATTACTAAGTTAAGTTATTCAATGTTGCAATACTGACATAAGAAATGGCGCACCCTGTATATTTTGTCATTATATTTTAAATTTCTTTTTCCCGAAATTCTTTATTAAAAATTAACGCCTTAAGGCCTATACGCAGTTCGAAACATTTCGCGCGGAATGACAAAACTTTATTTAAAAAAAGTCCCATATGGGATATCCCAAATGATCAGAAAACAAGTTAAAGGATGATCTTTTAAATTGATCTCTTTACTTTATAACTTTTTTCTCTAAATCCCAATTATCTACCGCGTTAACGTTAACTTAATAATTTGGTCCACCCTAACGACATAGCTTATATACGTTACGTAAGAGCATTATCTTTGATGACGCAGGGAAATTTGTGCAATGACCTGACAACAGTTAGCAACCAGTGCGCGAAACTGAACCAAGTAAAAGCAAATGTTGGAAGGAGACGCTACGGCGGGCGGTATAACATTACGTTCGTAGTAGATGAAGTCAAGTGGGTGCTGTAAACGGGTATGGGAGGACATGGGTTAGGTTGGGTTGGGATGGGTGTAGCTACTATACTTGCTACTCGGCGAGATGGGAGGTCTGATATTGTTGCTTGGGTTTGGCACATGTATTACAATGTCTGAGCATTTGAGTGACAGGCGTGCTCTTAGCGGTTTCCACAAAGTTCCTGAGTATATATATAGTATGTGTATTTATATACAACTAGTATATAGTATTTGATGTTGTTCATTGGGGCCACAAGTTTTTGTAGTATTTTTTTGTTTTGTTTTTTTTCTATTTTTTACCATTTACTGGGCTTAACGCAGTGCGTGCCTGCATGAGGTTCCATGGCCAGACCCTAACCCAAGTAAGTCCTTACCAACGTCCCTAGCTTGTGGCAGCAATCTCGGCAATCGCAATTGGAGCCCTGGGTGCTACGCGATAGTTAAAAATGCAAAACTAATTAGTTGACGAGCAGCACTGGAGTTGAGTAGATTTTTATGTTGGACCCGCCGCATGCCCCGCAGCCCATAATGATGTGCAACATAATATGCTTGTTTTTATTTTTTGTTTTAATAGCCAGACATTTTTGTGTTGTCTGATTTTTTGGGGCATATGGTTTTAAACTGTTTAGAGTTTTGATGAGTTTTTTAAGAGCAGGCTTAATTGCTAAATGTAGCCATTAGAAATAAATAGTTACTCATGCATTTGAAAATTTTGCAGCTAAGGGTCTAGCTGGATAAGGTACTGAAAACTAGGCACAGTGAAACTTCAGTTTTTAAACTTAACGCATTGCGGCTTAATCATACAAAAAACGTGTATTTCGTTTTAATTCAATTGTGACTGCTGAACATTTTTGAAGCAATTGTTTTTTTAATCAAAGTTGGCAATAGGGCTATTTAAAAAAAAATATAAATTTTTTTTTTAACCAACATATTTTCTTTAAAAAAAAATGAAATTTTCTTATTTTTTTTTAAGTATGTTCTTAAATATGTCCATCACCATTTTTTTTTAACACGTGTTTTTATACGTTGTTAATTTGGTGTGAATATGAATCAAATGGATTTGGTGCAACATTAAAAAAAAAAAAATAAAACGAAAATTTTTAAATTTTTTTGTAAAAAAATGAATAAAAAAAATTTGTTTTTTTTTGTCAAAAGATGTTAAAAATTATAATCAATTTTTGTAATATTTTATAGCGTACAAACTTCTTGTTTTTATGATGAAAAAAAAACCGGATTTATTTTGTATGTAAATATAAAAATATAAACATTGCTCAACAAAAGATTTTTTAATAATTTGCAATAAATGTTGGTATTTCAATAAAAATGCAGGAGTTTACATTTAACCTTAAAAAAATTAAAACGCATTGGTAAAATAGTTTTAAAGAAGTACGAATTTTATGCTGCTATAATAATGTTTTCAATATTCTTTGATTTTTTAGCCAACAAGTTAGTTATTTGTTGAAAATTTTTTTTCTCAATACAAAAAATAGCACGCACCAGCGAAAAAACGAATTCTTAGCATACACGAACGCATTGCTTTAACGATGACAGAGTTGCCGCGTTGCACAAAGAAAATTTCCCTTGTAACAAAAAGTCGTGTTTAATTTCAATGAATGCAAATAAAAAGGAAAATAGTTTTTGACAAAAAATTGGGTTTTCTGGTGCACGCAAAAATGAATCCGAAAAAAATTGTTTTGTTTGGGTTCTTTCGTTTTCCGAAGCACGGCCGGGTCTGGAGACAACCGCCGGTGTAAAAGGAAAGGTCATAGCTAACGAATATCCATACACAAGTGCCAAAAACCTCACCTTTTTTCAAATGCAAAAATATAAGCAACGAATGGGTCTTAGCGATGATATGATTCAGGATCGGAATGCCTGCAGAAGAATGCTGAGATCTCATACCCACTCCTCAGGGGGAGTATAAGCGAGTCCGAAAAGAGGTAAACAAGGGCTTGGGAGAAGAAGAATGGGTCATTCTATGTCAAACCAGCTAGCCTCTCCTCTCAATTCAATTTTTAAGATAAATCAACGTTTTTGGGCATACAATTTACATCTTCCCATCTACTCAGCCCTATTGTGATGCGGAGCTACAATGGCCGCCATAATTTTATCAGTATTTTTAGCCTTATACTCAGATAAACATAATTGCAACCCCTTTTATATGCTCTTCAGACACTTTTGTGGTAGCCGATTATAATTTCTTTATTAGTTTTTCAAAATGGCGCACCTAAGATGTGTTTTTAATTTTTGTGTCTAAAATTCGAGTTGGGTATGCAAATATGGGTTTTCGGGGTCGCTAATGACGAATCTGGGGTTAGAATTTCAAAATTACCAAATGGTGGACCTAAGATGGCCACCGAAAACCTAAAAAATCCTTCTAAATAAATAAGTAAATATATGTCGTATATAAAGGGTGATTTTTTAAAAGCTTTCGGATTCTATTTAAAAAAAAAAAACATAAAATTCTGAAAAATGTATGAAATCTTTATTTGAGTTGATAGAACGATCTATATAAGCTGATTTCATGTAAATGTTGACCGCGGCTGCGCCTTAAATGGTTCATACGCTGGGTCCAATTTTGGCATACTCTCTCCAACATATCGGCTGGTATTTCACGAATAAATTCTTCAATATTGGCTTCCAGTGCTTCAACCGTCGCGCGCTTGTTGCTATAGACATAAGCCTTAACATAGGCCCACAAAAAATGGTCTAAAGGCGTTAAATCGCACGATCTAGTCGGTCAATTGACCGGCCCCAAACGTGAAATAAAGTGTTCACCGAACTCGCCTCTCAATTGGGCCCTTGTTTCGCGTGCTGTGTGGCATGTGGCACCGTCTTGTTGAAACTACATGTCAGCCAAGTCCAGCTCTTCCATTTTGGAAGAGTCATTCACAGTAATGTTGCTGCCTTCGTCGTTGTTGAAAAAGTACGGTCCAATGATGCCACCGGCCCATAATTCACACCCAACAGTGAATTTTTGGGATGCATTGGCAGTTCTTGCAATGCTTCTGGCTGCTCTTCACACCAAATACGGCAATTTTGCTAATTCACGTAACCATTCAAAAAGAAATGACCTTCGTCGCTGAACACAATTTTCCGATAAAAAAGTGGAGCTTCAAGCAACTTTGCCAGCGCCCATTCACCAAAAGTTAGCCGTTGTAATAGGCCGTGTGGCTTTAATTCTTGCAACAGCTATATTTTAAAAGGTTTTGCACCCAAATGCTTACGCAAAATTTTCCACGTAGCCGAATCGATAGTTCACGATCATCAACAACACTGGCGGGTACAGCTGCGATATTTTGCTCTGTCCGCACTCTACGTATGCGTGTTCAATAATGTAAATTTTGTGCGAAACTTAGTCACAACATTCCGAATAGCCGCCTCAGAAGGTCGCCCAAAACTGACCATAAAATGGAAGCAGTGTACGATGCACTTTCTTAACCGAGCATGAATTTTGATAGTAAAATTCAATAATCTGCAAACGTTGTTCGTTTGTAAGTCAATTTTTGGTTAAATTATAGACCAAACTGAACATGTCTCACAGTAACAAAAGACTCAAAAACAGCTGAGCTGACAAAAACAGTGTTGCCAAAAAGAAAGTTGCTAAAAAATGACCTTTTATAATGCAACCGCAACATTGTAGCATAGCTTTGATACACTGTGATACCGAATTCAAGAGTGTTATCGTTATCAATTAGATGTATCGGTACTATCGTCTTATTGCGCCATTTAAAAATATCACCCAAAGAAAGTGTACAAGCAAAAATTTCGCGATTCTTGGTTACATCAAACAGATTTTAAGAAGGGAAGAGATGAAGGGAGATAAAGTCACATCTAAATACTGCTGCAATGATAGAGAAATGTTACAAAGCCTCTATTTTGAGCATGTGTGATAATGAGATTAAGAAGCAGTTCAAACAAATGTATGGGAAATTCTGTTGCGTGAACTTCTGAATTGGTTTATATTTTATCTTTTTAGGTTGCCGTATAACTTTGAAGTTTTAAAGAATATTGATACGTTTTCTTAAGAAAACATGCTGCGTTTGATATTCACAAAATGTTATGCTACCATCCAGGGCCGTAGAGAGAAAATCCGGACCCGGTGAGAAAAATATACCGACCCTCTATTAAGCTTTTTTGAATCGCGACAGTCCGACAGTAATTACATCGGGTCCCTGAGAAAACGGAGTTCGCTTTAGAAAAGTTCAACTGTAACAATTTAGTATCTATTTTTACTTAAAAGAGAGTAAATTTCTGCGCAACAGTGCATAAGAGCATAAACTAAAAAAGTTTTGAAACTGGCAACACTGGCTGTTTGTTACTTAACTTGTTGGTGCAGCAGAAAGCACTCGTGCAATCAATTGTACAACTATCGGGCTTAAGGGTTTATGGGTCACGCACTTCAGGTGTCATAAACAGCTGCATTTGGTATATTTCTAACATTTTATGTATTTTTTGCTTATGCGCTTTACTCTTACTTTTATTTTCTAGAGCATAACTTGTTTTTTTCACTTGTCTTTGCTATTTTTATATTTAAGAATGCGGTAAGAAGAGCACTTATAAAATTAGATTGTGTTTTGTTTTTGTTTCTTGTTTTGACTGCTTGATTGTCAAGTCAAGAAAGAAATAAAGCAACGAATAAAACAAAATACACAAAGCAACGTAAAGAAATCATTTTTGAAATAAGCATTAAAATCGATTGCCTAAGCCATCAAATCCAAATAAAAATCTTTCAGGCGCGCTAAATTGCCATCATATATAACGCGCGCGATTTAGCAGCCAGAGTTGCCAGCAACTTCGGCAGCACATAAAATTTTTCTGGTTAGGGAGGGCTACAAGCTAAAAACATAAAATATCAGCTAATTTTCACTCGCCCACGAATGGCTGGTACACACAGGTTCCCGACCGCCCCGCCCCCACCAGACTATGCACATTTACGTACAATTTCAATTCCCTGGGTTGTCGCTGGCATGGATCTCCCGCCCAAGTTAAAAGAGCCAGAAATCTTTGTTAAGCTTACTTCAATGCGAAGTGAATGAATGAATGGGAGTGAGTGAGAATGAATGGGAATAAGCGGGAATGGGCGGGAATGAGTGAGTGTTGTGTGGTGAGCATTGGAGCAGCGCGGGGTGCAACACTGACAAGTGTGCAATAATTTACGCCACAGCAGCGCATAAATCTGTCAAAGTTGCTTAAAAATTAAATAAAAATAAACAAAAATCAACAGCAACAACAATAACAAGAAACGACAAACGAATAGAAGAAGAAACAACGATAAAGAAGCGTTGAAGCGCATCAAACGATGCGATTTGAAAGCGGAATGAAAAGAATGCGTGAACAAAATAAACAAATAAAACCAAAGTGAATAAAACAGAAAAAAAAAGACTTAAACTGGTCAAAAGAATTTCTAGGAACACACACACACACACACACATAAAAAATGAATTCAATTTTTTATTTATTTTTTTTTATATATATATTATATTTTGACAGCGTCTTTTGCGCGCTTGCTTGCTGCTTGTTTATCTCTTTGCTTTTCTTTTATTTCGTTGTAAACAAATTAAATTATTTGTCATTAATTGTTTTGTGTTTTGTTAGACATTTTTGTTTTTCTTCTTTTCTTTTTGACTCACATTTTTATGAATGAATGGTCAAGCCGTCGTCTCTGTCTGCATGCCCGCCCAAGCGTTGCCATATCTCTTTACAAAGCAACTGACAGCGACGCCATTCATTGCCTGGCAGCTCATAAAATTCTCTAATTTGTGTTGATTTAAATAGTCGTGTGGGCTATAAAAAAAAACCAAGAAAAAATAAATAAATGAGCCTATTACAATACGACTATAATATGCTCTCTGAATGATGTTATTTTGCACTCTTCTGAAGATAAGCTTACGACGCAGCATTATTGAAGTAAATGTTAACAACTTGTTAGTCAAATACTGGCATTTTAGCTAAATATATTAAAAAGTCACACTAATAATAAACTTACGTCTTTGCGATGCACTCTTTTTTGGTGCAAAACATTTTTGAAGTTAATGTTAACAACTTTTAACTAAAATACAGGCCTTTTGACTAAATATATTAAAAAGTCACACTAATGCTAACGTTACGGCGATGCGACGCACTCTTTTTTGGTGCAAAACATTAAATGTTAACAACTTATTATGCAAATACTGGCTTTTTAGCTAAATATATTAGAAAGTCACACTAATGTTTACCTTACGTCTATGCGACGCACTCTTTTTTGGTGCAAAACTTTTTTGGAGTAAATGTTAACAACTTGTTATGTAAATACTGGCTTTTTAGCTAAATATATTAAAAAGTCACACTAATGTTTACCTTACGTCTTTGCGACGCACTCTTTGTGCAAAACATTTTTGAAGTAAATGTTTACAACTTGTTATTCAAATACTGTCTTTTTAGCTAAATATATTAAAAAGTCACACCAATGCTAACGTTACGTCGATGCGACGCACTCTTTTTTGGTGCAAAACTTTTTTGAAGTAAATGTCAACAGCTTGTTATTTAAATATTTGCTTATTAGCTAAATATATTAAAAAGTCACACAAATGTTAACGTTACGTCTCTGCGACGCACTCTTTTTTGGTGCAAAAAACATTTTTCAAGTAAATGTTAACAACTTTTAACTAAAATACTGGCCTTCTGACTAAATATAGTAAAAAGTCACACAAATGTTAACGTAACGTCGATGCGACGCACGAGTAGTTTGCTATTTAAATACTTGCTTATTAGCTAAATATATTAAAAAGTCACACAAATGTTAACGTTACGTCGCTGCGACGTACTCATAAAGGTGCACATTGGATTACTATGTCTTAGTGCCTTTGATCATTGAGCAGCTGGCAAGAACATTTTGGTATAAAGCTTGTAGCTTTTCACTTATTTCCTTCTAGCTATAATATAGCATATTTTTTTTTCACTAAGCTTATATAACCGCTTATATAGTGTATTAAAAAGAAACCACAAAAACATAGTGAAAACAGAGAGAGAGAAAACGTAGATAAGGCAACAAAATCGCCGACGCTTTTTTTCTTCACTTTTTTGAATTAGACATTTTGTAGAGTATTTCTTTTTTTTATGTACTAGTTTGTCATACTTAGTGTTGGATGTAAAACTCTTTATGGCATTTATGGTGGCGGGGGAATACTTTTTCGTCCCCCCCGTAGAATGTCACTGAACTTTATGGGCTGTTTGGCGCAAATTAGCTGAATGCTTTTAAATAGATCACCATGAGTGTATAACTCTGGGTATCTCTTAATGATTTACGATCTGCATGAAATAGTATATATGTATATGATATGTACATAACAATCGCTATGTGGGCAGCCATATTTCAATATCATAATTATAAACATGGGACAAAGGTAATTAACAGTCCCAGCTGTATAGAATAGAGGTCAACGTGGGCTGGAGTGCTTAGAGCTGCGGCATTAATGCTGAAGAAGCTTCTGTTAAATGGGTCGTATACTTAATGTAGCTAATGTGTTATGCCTGACTTATATATGTAGATTCATAGATATTTATACAAAAAAATGTCAAAATGTATGCAACCAAGTGTCACATTATTTGAAATGCTATTAAGTTGTTGTCGTAAAATGTTTTAATTATGATTATGCAGCGTGAACTCAAATCGAAAGCAACAGTGTTGAAAAGTACGTAAAACACAAAAGTGCTTCAAAGTGATTTTCTTTAAAAATTTGAGCTAAAACTAGTTTAACAAAAAATGTACGCGCTCGTTTTTGTTAGAGTCAACTGATTAATGAGCATTTTAGGCTCAATTTCGAATTAAAAAAAAACGAAATCATTTAGCGTTTTTGAAGCCTTTGTTCCTTGAAGAATTTTGCATTATTTAATTGTGCTATCAACTTTTATATTCACGTATGCTGTTTTTATTTGAGAGAAACTTTGATTTTGAAGCGATTTTGTTAAAAAAATGTGAAACGATAATGAAGTGAAACGGTTTGAAAAAATTTGACAGAAGCTACTGTAGTGATCCCTAAAATTAAATGATGATAGGATCTTTGAAGAGTACAACTCTTTTTTTGTAAAGAAACCTTGGTTATTGAATGATATTGTTAAAAAGATGTGAAACGATAATGAAGTGAAATGCTAAAAAAAGCTTTGACTGTAAGAGTGATACCTAAAATTGAATGATAAGATGATATCATCTATGAATAACACAACTCTTTTTTGTAAAGAATCCTTTGATCATGGAGAGGATTGTGTTAAAAAGATGTAAAGCGATAATCACACCAAACGCTTTAAAAAGCTTTGACGGAAGATAATATAGTAGTAACAGGTACTAAGAGTCATCATCATCATTATTTCTTATAGAGGAAAGTGGGTTGAGTTCGGAAGAATTTTTTCGTAGACCTTATTTTTTCTCAGGTACTAAGAGTGATAAGTAAAATTTAATGTTAAGATGATATCATCTTTGCATAACACTACTATTGTACTAAAAGAATTTCGTTAGGGTTGGCCAACTTTGAACTGTCGTCAAAAGTGAATCTTTATTAAATTAAGTTTCTTGTTCCATATGATTTTATTGAGTCTAACAAAATGCAATCTTGTGGATTTTCTTTCATCGCAAATTATTTGGATCGCACTTGCCACTTTCCATCGGTGGTCCACCCTAGTCATATCATTGAACCAACCTAGGCAACATCGTTTCACACTAATTTTGGCTTCTTATATATTTGAGCTTGTTCTTTTGTTGAAAATTGGGTGCAAGTAGCTTATTATCACCAAATAATTAACTTTATTGTAAGATGAAGAGATTTCGAAGAGCTGAGTTCAGCTTGGAGTGTTTATAGGTACTAGGGGGCTCCGCCACCTGCGTGCTTCGCACGCCAATCCCCGATCTTCTTTATTTAATTCAGATCATCGAGACTGTTATATACCCTATAATTTTCTTTATTTCCATAATGTTCATCCCATTGACGATGAAACATGGTACATTTCAATTTTTCGTATGAGTTTTCACCTCTTCAACGTATCGAAATGAAACTTACATTGTGCACACCGTATGAGCTGTGGCTATCAGCTAGTTTAAGTTTCACTTCGATATGTTCACGCATACGAGTACAAACGGTACCACACTGATTTTTGTTGACGTATAGATTAAAATTGAAGCATGCCTTAAACGAAAATTAATTAAAATGAAGATATAGGTAAATTGAATATGCTGGGTGGAAGTTGAAAAAAAAAAGAATTGTATTGCTTCTGAAAATCTTCGTCACCTTTTTTAAGTAAACCCCACTTGACTTGAAATATTTCGAAAAATTGTTTAAATGTAAAGTGTTTAGTACTCTGCTTTGGCAGCTTCATGCCATGCTGTTCGAAAAGAACGCCTTTAGAATATTAGCTATAGAACCATTTAATCTTTATAAGCTGGGTCTAATGCTCAACCATGACATTTATTAAGCTAAAAAAATAAACTTATTGCTAGTTTCTACTAATAAATTTGATTCTTACTGGAGTTATACTTTCAGAAATATTTATTGCAAGTTAAAATTGAACAATTAATAAATTTGGTTTGACGGTAGTTTTCCCAACATAGTCAAACTTTATTGATGGGGTATAATGTTCAAGCATGACATTTATATTTTATTACCGTCTTTGGATAGTGGGTTAAATAATCAACCATGACTTTGGCTAAGACAAAATATATATTTAATGCAATTTAGTTTTATTAAATAAGGCTCTTACTGAAGATGTTCTATTCAAGCGTAAGCAACTTTATGAAGTGGATTGTCTCCAGCGCATATTGGGAGTTTTCTGACCGAACAACATCTCAAAGTCATCTCTGGTTTAAAAAGAAGAAATTTTGTACCATCAATGCATATGGCTAGGTCACACGTTAAGGAAACCTGCTACAGATATTGCAAAGATAATTTTGGACTTTAGTCCCCAAGGCAGTCGAAGACCAGGAAAATACTTGGCAAAGATAAGTTGTATCAGAATTGAGAAAATGCGGAAAGAGTTGAAGTGAAGCAAAGCAACTAGCGTCAGATAGAGTTCCATGGAACTTGTTTGTAAGACCCCTTTTGTTCTTTTTAGGAATTTAATACATTTAATGTATTACATAGTGGGTCTTATATTCAACCAAGACATTTGTTAAGCTAAATAATATATCTATTGCAATTTCCTCCTAATAAACAAAATATTCACTGTAATGTTCCGTACCAAACGTTGCAAGCCTTATAAAGTGGTTCTACTGTACAAACAAGACATTGCTGACGTCACAAAAATGATATTTGCTGCAATTTCGTTTGGAAAAATTATGTTTTGCATTGGAATTGTGCTGTCCCAGCATTTGTACCAAAAGTAATTAGCAACAACTTGGAACCAGGCAAAAATTCCAAAAATTTTCTGCCAGCTGTGCACTTTTGTACACAACTGTACTTGACTTAACTTACATGTATTTTATTGCCGGTTTCGTTTGTTCTTTCCGTCGTTGTTGTTGTTGTCCTTGTTGTTGTTGGTGTTGAGCTTATTGTACCGTTTGGCTTATGATTAGTGCCGACAACGTGTAACGGTAGCTCGGTAAGCACCAAGTCAATATATTTGCTAGTTTGTTGTTGTTGTTGCTGCATATAGCTATGAGTGCTACGCAGCACACATTTACACACACACACACATAAATACAGAGACAGACAGACATTTTACGATGCAAACGGTAAAAACTGCAAGCGGCATTCAAGTTAAGAGCTCCTCCCGAACAGATTTCACCTAGGAATATCGAATTGGCACAAACCCACACAAACACTTAAACATTAGCATTGAAACTTGAATCAATATCTTGGAGTGTGTTGCAAAAAAAAAAAAGAATAAAAAGGGTCAGAAGCAGTAAAGAGATAACAATAAAAATGCATGGGCCAGGTGGGAGCATGGTTGGGAGGCAACAACACGAAAGTTATGGCTGCCAAGCAAGCTGCATGACAACCCTGGCCAGGCATTCACAACTAGACGACTACGAACGAAGCAAACAAAAATGGCGCAAAAAATAAAACCAAAAAAAAATAAATACAAAAAAATGCGAGCAACGTTGCAAATCGTATACTCTTGCAATAGGCATATGGAAACGGCATATCTATAATCATATTGTAACTCTTATACCAGATGATCAAAGTAAGCTTTGAACCTTAAACTTCTTTTTCTTGGCTACATACGAAAATTTGTATGCGTTGAAGCATTATTTTGGTTAAAATTAAATTTTTATTGTATTTTTTCAATAAAGGGTCATTAATCTTGAGGTTTTTTCTTTAAGTGCAAAAAAATCACAAAAATATCAAATGAAATGGAAAATCTTTATTACCAATAGAAAGAACCATTCTTGCCATTCACTTTTTAAAAATTGTCCCTTTCAAATGTTGGCCGCAACTGCGCCGTAGCTCGTCCATGCGGAGGTTTCAATTTTGGATGACGCGTTTGAGCATAATTGGATAACACGGGTAATGTTGGCCTCTAATGCTTCAATCGTTGCTTATCCACTAACACTTAAGACTTCACGTAGCCTCAAAAAAAAAGTCTAACGCTGTGATATCACACGATCTTGGTGTTCAATTCACCGGTTCGGAGCGTGAATTTAATTGTTCACCGATTTGGTTCCATAAAATGTCCTAAGCGCGCGAAAAACATTTTTTACAGAACGCGAATTGTAATTCGTAATATAATTGTACGATTTGTAAACGTTGTTCGGGTGAAAGTCTTTCCATGATGAAATGGCAATGAAAACTGAATAAAAAACACATGGCACGTACTCACGTGTGATTTATCAAAAAAACCCAATTGAAAAAAAAATCTCAAGATTGATGACCCTTTAGTAGACCATTTTTTTTAGATTTTTTAGAGTGATGAAAAATTTTTTTTTTTCAATTGAAAGTTGTATCGTTCAGGGCATTGAATAAACTACATTGTGTCAAAATTTTAGATCGATACGAAGATTTTGCTGTCAGGTAGATTAATCTCCGATCAAAAAAAGCCAAATTCGCGATTTTCGATTTTTTGGGGTGAATTCGGAAGTGTCCAAAAATTATAAAAAACGCCATGAAACTTCATCGCAAACATTTTATTGCTTTATTTTTGGTAAATAAAGCATGAATAATACATTAAAATGAATGAACGTGGAATAAAAATAATTGAGCCCGAGGCACATTTTTAACATCTTAAAGATCTTCCCAAGATCAGTGTATGCGATTGGTTACCGAGTCTGGAGACAACCGCCGGTGTAAAAGGAAAGTCCATAACTAACGAATATCCATACACAAGTGCCAAAAACCTCACCTTTTTCAAATTCAAAAACAACAGCAACGAATGGGTCTCAGCGATGACATGATTCAGGATCGGAATGCCTGCAGACGAATGCTGAGTTCGCATACCCACACCTCAGGAGGAGCATAAGCGAGTCCGAAAAGAGGTAAACAAGGGTTTGGGAAAAGTGGTTGCCTAGTGAAATGGCATGAAAAAAAGTTTTTTTTTTTTAAAAGAAGGAAATCGTCTAAAAGAGCACTACTTTTGTCGAATTTCACTACCTTCAGCATTTTCCAACAAATAAACAGGAACTTGAAACTTGGGAGTTGTTTCACTTTTTTGTAAGCTCTCGACATTTTGTCACAAAAACAGTTGAAATCCTTGCTGAAATTATATTCAAAATAATTTTTTGGCTCATTTCGACACTTACGGATTCAGCCCAAATCGAGCTTTCGGATTCACCCCAAATCGAGCTTCCGAATTCACCCCAAATCAACTTTTTCGAAACGCAGTAGCGTCATTCTGGTGGTTTGCAAAAATCAAAAAGAATCCTTTAGCATTTTTGATGTATACAGTCGGTATAATACTAAGGATATACTTACATTTGATTTTACTCCAGAAAATGTTGAAATTTTAGCGACACAAAAACTTAAAATTAAACTTTCAAAGTAGCAATTTTTTTTAGAAAATTTATACTAAACAGAAAATCAAGTGTACTTGAGTCGTAGTATTATCAAAAACTAGCGTCGGTCATGACGTTTATTCGACACTTGGTTTCATACTCAAATGTCAACTCAGAAATTCGTTAGTACGCGTTGTCGGATTCAGCTCACTTCCGAGTTCACCACACTTGCCTCCATATATCAAAAATTTATTTTTTTCTCCATGCTTCTAAGTTATCTAGATGTGTTTCAAAATTTTCGTTTCCATTTAGGCCAAATTCAAAACCATAATGCTAGAAAACGCTTTGTATCATATTTTTATACCAAGAATAAGAATAATAATAATTCCTTTTCAGGGAATGTCTATGAGATGAAAACTTTGTTTTGTCAAGCGGCTGATTCAAAGCTGTATTGGGCTGTCCTCGCTTTATTTTTTTTGAGTACCACATAGCTTGACATCTAAAGAAGAAGAGAATTACAAAATCAGCAAACGATTTGAAATAGTTTTTTGTACCTATGGTAGATAAGCCCAAAAGTTATTTCAACAATATTCAAATTTTTGCATAGTATAAGCTTTATTAGGAATTCAACATAATCTTAAAAATAGTAAAAAGCAAAAACCCACAAACTACAAAAAAGAATTTCAAAATTTCGTGCAGCAAAGTTATATGTCGTAGCTGCTGAGATGTAGATGATGTTGATGAAGATGAAGATGATGTAGATGAAGATGAAGACGCTAGGAAATAAGACAAGACGTCGAAGTAGAGCTGCTAGAGGAAGTAAAACCGCAGTATCAACCAAAAGGGAACTGAAATATGCGCATAAATTTGATATGGTTTTTATGATATTTTTTTTGTATTCTTTTATTTTCTGCTACTTTTTGTAGATACTTTTATTGTATCTGCTTTTATGTTTATCAGTTTATGTATGTATCTGTGTGTGGTAACTTGTGGTATTTTTTTTTGTGTATATGTGTGTGTGTGTAGTTTTTATTGTTTACTTTTATTGGCTTACCAAAGGCGCGCTGCTAGTACATATGTACTTGTATATATATATCTAGAAGTGTAAGAGTATGCGAGTGTATCTGTGTGTATAGCAAATGCATTTCATTAGTGTATAAGATTAAGCTTTTACATTTCATTACATTTGGCCAAGTGTCCAGTCTGAAGTACACACAGATACATATTCACTCATACATATGCATAGATAAGCAGTTAATATGTTTGTTTGTATATATTTTAATGCTGTGTAATCAACCAAATGGCTCTATTTACTGCACTCTCATTCTCTTTATTTTTAACAACTTTCTTCAGTACTCAAGCGCACTCTTTCTTTTTGCTTGCTTTCTTTTTCGTACTAGGTTTTTGTATACCCTCCAGAGAAGTATATGTATTAATAGAAGCTGTCAGCTGCAGCAGTGTTGCACAGCGTGACAAATATTTTTTAAAATATTTCATCATAAATGTCAATATTAAGTGTTAAACTATTATTTAACGCTTTTTAAGCAATATTTATTGAAAAGAATTTGTTGATTTACTCTCTTTTATTCTCTCTTTACAGGTATGTGCTTGAATTTCGGTAGCCAACAAGATCTTGTCTATATGTATGTGAATAAGGTATGTTTAGACGTATTTTTTTAAAGCTGTTTACTCTCTTTTATATGAAAAAGTTTTTTTTTTGACATCAACATCGTGCTCGTCATCATTTAATTTGCTGTCCGCTAGATGGCGCAAGCCAATTTGTGCTTGTTTGTATTCATATTAAAACAAAAAAATCATTTAAGCTTAATTAAAAGCAAAAATGTAGTTTTTTAACAAGACAACTCCTTTTGGAGGCATAAATAATTTTATTTTATACGCATGGTGTATCGTTACAAAACATGGTATACAACTTTTTTATATGGTTTGAATCCGACAAATTTGTTGCAAGTGAAATGAAATCGTTTAGACAAAACAGGTACAAAAGTGCACCTAATTTAAACTGAAATATTCTTTGATATTCTCAGATTCCATTTATGCCAATTTTAAGTTAGATAATTATTAAGAATTATTTTTTTCTAATCAACTCAAAAAATAGCACGCACAACTCAAAATGAATTTTTGGCAAAAGCTCATTTCAATTTCCCTTGCAATAAAAATAGCTTAGTCCTGCCTTTGCTAGCAAAGAGTAAGGAAAATTTGAGTAGATAGCGACAGCAAAAACGTGATATTGTGCGCACGCAAAAACGAAAACGAACAAATTTTTGCGTTTTTGTTTTTCGGAGCAGCTTTTAGCTCGAAAGGTCATATCTCTCTCTCTCTCTCTCTCTCTCAATTCCTGTTATCCCCAGTGGTACATAGGGCCTCTACAAAACGTTTCCATCGGATACGATCCTTCGCGATGACCTTGACCTCCTTAAAAGATTTCCCTGTAGACCTAAGCTCCTTCTCGAGTGTCCGCTTCCAAGTGCATCCTTTCTTTCTGCTACCTTGCGGGTTCCATTCGAGCGCTTGTTTGCATAGTTCTGAGGGATCTTTACGAAGGGTACGGCCAATCCATCTCCACTTTCTCTGCTTTATTTCTGTCGGTATGGGTAACTGCTTGCATTTCGCCCAAAGGTCTGTGTTGGTGATTGTTTTGGGCCACCAAATCCGCAACAAACGTCTTAAGCATTTATTGACAAAGAAAGAAAGATCATATGCTGACGACATTTGCCTGCTTTCTTACAACTTGTGCGACCTGAAACTTATGACTCAGGCAACGGAAAGTGAAAAAGCAAGCGGACTCAAGATCAACGAAGGCAAAACTAAAGCGCTTTGTCTCCGTGCACCTACACTCCGAATCCTTTGATCAATCAATTTGAAAATGTCGTAAAATTCTGCTACCTTGGGAGTTTGATCACCGCGGATGGCGGAAGTGAGCTTGATGTTGAATGCAGAATTAACAAAGCTAAGGCCTTCTTCGGCATTCTGGCACCACTTTGGCAAAATAAAAGCATAAGCCTCAACACCAAGCTTCGAATATTTAATGCTAACGTTAAATCTGTCCTGCTCTATGGCTGTACCACCTGGAAAGTTACGTCAGCAATAACAAAACGACTCCAAGTTTTCATCAACCGCTCTTTGCGCCGCATCATGAGAGTCTTTTGGCCTCGCATGATATCAAACTCCGAGCTGCTTAGAAACGCAAACCAGTAAGATGTGGCTACAGAAATTAGGAAGAGGAAATGGCAATGGATTGGCCATACGCTAAGGAAGAGCGATGACAGCGTTGCGATGGAATCCTTTCCAGCAAACAGGTCGCAGCATTGGTAGGCCGCGTATCACCTGACGACGCTCAACAGAGGCCGAAATGAAATCTCTCAATCTATCATGGAGTGAACTCAGAGTTCTTGCACAAAACCCGGATCGCTGGCTAAGAGGAGTAGTTGACGCCCTACGCTCCAAATAGGAGTTAAATATTTATATTTACATTCTATATTTAGTCCAATGATTTTATATTTTTTTATTACATCCAAACAATAGATTTTCTTAAGACACTCCAAATAGGCGTTTGTTTTATTGATGACCTTGTTCATGAAAATTGTTCATTTTTTTCGTTTTCCGGCCGAATGATGATTAAGTCAATAGAATTTATTTCGAAGATTTATTATAGTGTATCAATTAGAGAAATGTTAGAAGACGTTTTCAAGCATTACAATTCGTCTTTATCGTATCAAAATCCGTCAGCCTTCAAAAATCTATTCTGTTCTCTTTTGAATGACAGCAGTTTTTTGCGAAGAGTTACCAAATAAAACTTTGGCCAAAACCATGCGAAAATCCCAAAATTTTAGCAAAAATTTAAAACGAAATACAAATCGTTAAAATTGCAAACAAGCAGCAAGCTGCAACAAACAAACAAACTAAACAATGGCCAGACTTAATAGACACCAATTCCAATTGAGGTATCCAACAAATTGAAGATCCTCTCAATAACTGCCAAAGCCATGCGTTCTTCCGCTTCCTCTCTCACTCCCTCTACTCTCTACAAACAAATTGTTTGAAACTTGTTTTTGGCAATACGAGAAGCTTACAGAACTAATATGGCATGATGATGAATGCGTTTTTGTGTGTGAGTATCTGTGTGAGTTTTTGTATTTGAAAATACGTATACGCTCCATTGACAGTGGGCAACCGATATACTTGTTGGATGCGGCCAGTGTATCTATCATCAAGCTGCTTAAAAGCGCATTGAAAATAAAATTTCCCAGTTGGTATAGTTGCAATAGTTTTCCGGCTAGAGCTCTGTATGGGGGAGGGGGGGCTGAACGTTTTTGACTGCTCGTTAAGGCCTTATGTAAAAAGGATTTGTCATTTACGTACATGGCCGCTGTGAATGCTGATGTTGTTGAGCTTACATTGGCTGGCACTTTGTATTGGGAGCTTAACAGAGGCACATGGAATTTTGGCTTGTCACAAATACGCACTAATTAGATGGACAGCAACAACAGCAGTGCCAGAGTTTTCATTTGTATGCTGGTCCATGGTGTATTGATATGCCATTTAACTGCATACAATCAATCATTTAAGTGTAACAAAAAATATCAGAAAAACTTTTTTTTATTATATAAAGCTTAAGCTCGAACTTTAAATTGAAATCAAGCCGAAAATCGGAAAACTTAAACAAGCACACGGTTACACTGGCAGCCACAATGTTGTTTATTTGTTTTGATTGTTGTTGTTGGCAGCATGACAGCTGATATGGGTCAAAATGGCTACCAACTCTATATTTTGTATAGTTGCTGTTAGTTTATACTTTTTTTTTTTTGCAATTTGCGGATATATAATTTATGAGTTTTATGCGCAGTCAAGCCATTTATTTAGTTAATGTGTTTACCAGTCTTGGCTGAGGTTTGTTTTTGCTCAACAAACTGAGAACTTGACTTGGATTGTTTGATAAATTGGCAAAGTGAATGAACTCTAACGAATTTGAGTGCTTTTTGCAAGCTCGTAACTAAGCTAGAAGAGTTTCTGCTAAGGTTTGTGTTAGGGGTATTCAAATTTGATACAATGTTTGTAACAGGTTTGTATAAGTCTGTACGTCTGAACGCTCTGATCTTGGTGACTATAAGTGTTAGGGTAACCAAACTTAACATTTGAGCTACTTACGAGAGCAGCCATGCCCACATGTACGCCCCAAATAATTTTAAAGCGCTTGTTTGTTACAATCTTAGAGTTACATGCTCAGTTCAGAGGCGGTAGTTTGAAGTGCCTCAGTAGCACAATCATACCTATATATAGCTTAGTTAGTTGAGTGTTCGTCTAAAAATTCTAAGTCGAGACTTCTAGGGACCAGGTGCGGAACTAGGATTTGTTCTTGGGGGCGGGCTCTTCACTTCGAAGTGTATATACATCAGAGCTCGCAAAAGACTTTCAACCTATTTTTCCAACTTTTGGGAGCGGGTTGCGGACCCGAAACCCCACCCCCGTGGATCCGTCACTGCTAGTGACGGAAGTCTATTGAAACGCTTTGGTATTTGAAATCTTTGAGAGCAGACAAAGCAACAAGCAAAAGAAAGCAATCAAGAAGTAGTGATTATATTTTTTGAAAGTCTTCTAATTCTTAAATTGAATGCTCTAATAATAATAGGACAATCAAGAGAAAGGCTTTGGTATTGAGAATCTCTGAGAGCAGAAAATAAACAAGCTAACGACTACATTCAAAGAGCAATAATTTTGTCTCTTAAGCTTTTTTTCAGATAATAATAAATGCTAAATCTTCAACACTTTAGAAAGTCGTTAAAGTCGGGCGCGGACGACTTTGGGATACCCTGTACCACCCACCAAATTAAATCCGGTACATTACTTAAGAGCTCCAAAAGACATATAATTGCTTTTGGTTAAGATATCTTCATAAATGAACCAAAAACAGACGAACTTTGCATCAAAAACGTTTTTTTTTACCGATTAGTTAACCGATTTTGATCAAATTTGGTACAAGAAAAAAAAAAACAGAATGTCAAGTTTGATTACTTACTTACTTACTTAGGTGGCCTTCACAACCCATTACCGGGTTACAGCCGACCTTGCTTCTAGCGCGTCTTCTCCAATTTATTACACCAAGTGTAGACAGGTTCTCCTCCGCTTGGTCCTTCCATCGGAGACGCGGTCTCCCTCTTCGTCGTCCGTCGTTGACTCTCGTTTCGAACACCTTTTTCGCTGGAGCTTCTTCGTCCATACGAACAACATGTCCGAGCCAGCGCAAACGTTGTATTGTTATGCGCTGGACGACATCGATGTCGCCGTAGAGCTCATACAGTTCGTGGTTCATTCGATATTCGCTCCCAATACGGACGGGACCGAAGATTTTGCGAAGAATTTTTCTCTCGAATACTGCAAGCGCTTCTGCATCCGTCTGCGACACAACCCAAGCTTCTGCGCCGTAAAGAAGCACGGGTAAGATGAGTGTCTTGTAGAGTATAAGTTTTGTCTGTCGAGAGAGGGCTCTGCTACACATTTGCTTACTGAGCCCAAAGTAACACCTATTGGCAAGTGTGATCCTTCGCTTAATCTCCAGGCTGATATCATTTTCGATGTTGATGGCGGTGCCAAGGTATATAAATTCCTTGTCAACTTTAAAAGTATATTGGTCCGCTACAACGTGGGATCCTAGATGCCGCGTATCCTTGTGCGTAACTAGCATATACTTCGTCTTGCCCTCATTCACCGCCAAACCCACTTTTGCTAACTACTTTTCGATTGCTGCAAATGCAGCAGTGACTTCTCGCTTGCAACGTCCAACAATATCAATATCATCAGCGTATGCAAGGAGCAGGACACTTTTGTAGAAAATAGTGCCATTACGAATGTACACCAGCCGTTCGCAGCACTCCTTCCATCACAAGATTGAAGAGGTCGCACGATAGAGGATCACCTTGTCTGAAACCTCGCACGGTATTAAAAGGTTCGGAGAGGTTCCTTCCTACCTTGACGGAGCTGATAGTGCTGCTCAACGTAATCCTACAAAGGCGAATCAGCTTTGCAGGAATACCGAACTCAGACATGATGGCAAGTTTGATTACGATATCATAATTTTCGAATTATCCATCTAAAACTATTGATTTTTTTCGAGGTCCTCCAAAACACTCGTATGTAGGGTTACCAGATAGTCCGGGTGAAAAAAACGTATATTCCAAAACCAACATTCAGAAAAATCGCTCTCAAAGAAATTTTTTATGATTTTAGGAAGGTTCTCTTGGTACAGATAATAATATATACTTCAAAATTTTTCAAAATGCGCTCAACTGCAGGTTGGTTTTCGTACTCTGATCCCCTTTTGTGGGAAATATACTTAAATACTAAGTAAAAGATATGAAAATATGTGTAACAAAAGTTGATCTGTCTTATCGAGCGAAAAAAGCGAACATTTTTGCAAAAAAGCAAACAAGCGAACACGATACGGTAAAAAGCGAATATGTTCGCTTAAAAGAGGACACATGGTAACCCTACCCCTATGGGTGCTATATAATATAACCCCGATATGAAAAAAATAAAATAAACTTGCCTCCCCTGACTTAATAACGCATCTAATCTGGCTAGGGCATCTCTGAGATCAAGGCGGGGACAGACAGGCAGACGTACATGGGTATATCGACTTTTCTAGTCACCCGGATCATACTTTAGCTAGTTAGCTCACAAGATTGAAGAGGTTGCAAAAGTTTTTGGGGGTCTCTGATGTCTCCTTCTATATGTTACATACATTTTCGGCTTGCACAAACTTAATATACCACTTGTATCTATAGGTACTGTGTATAAAAACAACTCAAGTGTAACTCAAATAGTATGGCCAGGTGAGTTGGAAACAAGCTTGCTCTGTAAAATCTCAACTTTAGTTATTGTTTTGGCTTAAACTCAAAAGACTTAGCAACTTGCAATGCCCAAAAACCACATTTGCCAAATATCTCTTTGATTTCTCAGAAAAACCAACTCTCTACACAAGTTTATTACTTTATGCTTGACAGAAGCTTTTCAGCTCCCATCCGATTTGCCATACCTTATATTTCAACATTATTGCATTTGGCAAGTTATTAAATGAATATTGAAGCAATAACAGCAATCTGTCAATATCCACAGCATTTGTGACTCTTAGAAAATATCTTTTAAACAGCATTGCCAGCCGCAAGTATGCAAATAGTTTGCTGATGACGTCACAAAGTGCAGACAGATAGCTGACGTATAATAACAAGCAGTGTGCTAGAGTTGTCAACGGCAGCAAGGAAAACCGCAAACAAGCAAATTAAGTAACTAAAAGTTGTGAACGTGAACTTTTGCAGTGCTGTAAAAACTGTGTGCGCGCCAGAGTTGCCAACTGTACGTTTTGGTGAACCAAAGTTGCCACAAAACTTTTCATTTCATACTGCATATTGCTTAAGCAGGTGAAGCAGACGTTGAAATGCAATAAGGCCAAGTTGAAGTGTGGAAGGGGGATTGAGCTAAAGTTGCAGCTGTATTAGCAGTAGGCGTGGCGGCATATTATTTTAGAACTGCAACTCGAAAAAAAAAAAAGAACTTGAGAAAGGACAAAGCGCGAGCGACAGCTCTAAGTAGTGGTGGTGGGAAGGGGGAAGGTTTGGGTTGCGGCAGTAACAAAAGCCCAGTAAAAGTTTTACTTCAAGTGCTTTGTTTGATGTGCTCAACTTGTGGAATAGTGCCAGAGAATATATATATATACTATGTACTTATATATATTTAGATGGAACGTAGGGGGTAGCAAAAACTTTTACGCCCGTTGGCAATACTTTTCACTTTGTTCATATTTAACGCTTACTGTCATTGCAGTTTGTCCCCCCCCCCATACTTCATTCAAAGCCCACTCTTCTAACCAGCAAAAGACGCTGGGGGACGACAGACAACGGCAGCCGTTTGAAAGCAATAAAAAAATAATTTAGCAGCTTTTGCTAGCAAACATTTTTGTGGCTCCCCATTGTATGCCGGCCCATATGAATTATAGACTTTGATGCCCCCAAGGCGTGCACATTTGCTGCTTGGTTGGGTGAATCAGTTCACAACGCCTTGGAACGTCGCGACGTATCGACTTGGTGCCTGGCTTTCCGTTTTTGGCTCTAAAGATCTGGGTCTAGTAGCTGGCTCGGCATGGGCATAACTTTAGCTCATTTTTTGAATTATGTGCTTTTTTTTTTTTTGGCGCAAATTTTCACTACACCAAAAAAAGATTTTCCAAATTTTTTGGGTACAGTTTTTTTTTTGTATTTTTTTAATGCGGCATTTTGTGTGCATACACAAAAAAGTTTCAATGTCAATGGGCAAAGTTTCTGGTTTATTTTTTTGTTTAATATATATATATATATATATTTTTAATGTTATTTTTTTACTGCATGCAAGCGAGCCTATAAATGAGTACAGTAGGCACTCGCTTTGTGCGTTAATCTTTATCGGGAGCATAAATATAATTGAATATGTTGTTTTTAGTTCAGAGATGTGTTGGTCACTTTTGAAATTTTTTTTGCACACTTCGTGGAAAGTCTGCAGACTTGTAAATGGGATTTTTTTTTTTATATGGCTTTGTCATTACGTGCGAAATTTTTTTGCATTCTGCGTATAGGCCTTAACACATAAATCGTTTAATTTAAAAATAATGCTTGAAGGCAGTTTTTGTTGCTTGTTACTCCTTACTATTTTTGGAATCCCCAGATAAAGT
The DNA here is from genome assembly GCA_018150985.1 of Chymomyza costata. Lineage (NCBI taxonomy): Eukaryota > Metazoa > Arthropoda > Insecta > Diptera > Drosophilidae > Chymomyza > Chymomyza costata. The sequence goes on along the minus strand of JAECWU010000127.1, from coordinate 28,609,945 downwards.
CTCAGTCATTTGCATATTCATAAGGCTGTCCCAGGCTATAAGGGCAATTTTCTTTTTGCGAATGGAGTTACGCATACCCCTTATTTCTTTTCCATTTGACCCTAATGACTTAAATAATAAATATTATGGCGATCGGATAACGATAACCCGTGCCGACTTGATGTCAAACTTTGGAATGAAAAGTTAGTATGAAAGAGAGGATAGAGTTTCTAGTACTTAATACGTATTTCAGTAATTGAAACACTGTTTAGCCGTATATAATTTTTATTTAGTATTTAGCAATAAAAGAACACAAATATTTTTCCTAGTTCTTCCTTCGATGGGATATAGCGTTTACCGTCGGCTGATGACTTTTCTTTGGCTAAGTTAGCAACCATTTTTCCTTTTGTTTCCTGGTCTACGTTATCATCAAATATAAACAAGACAGATACTTCATCTATTAAATATCATAAATGCTGGCAGAACTTCCAATAAAACTGCTTTTAAGATGCTTCACCTGGTATGGTGCCTGTACCGCTAAGGTGCATTGCAGCCAAGGCTTTACGTATGATGTCACAATGAACAGGCACACGTCTAATAGAGCTACCTTGTCCTTATTGGAAATTCTGAATGGAGAGCTAAGTAAAGTTTTTTTTTTAATGAATAAATTGCTCTCGCCATTCATCGAGCTTGGTGCATGGCACCTGGAGGCCAAGTCCTAAATTTCTTCTCACTATCTCCGCCAAGAAATATTATTGAAAGCTCTATTAGCTCACGATAGTCATCTCTAACAATCTTTTTAGTTAATTCAGATCGGTAAAAGTCTAGCAGTTCGTTAATTTAGGCATGCTAGCTTTTTGTATAGCTCTGTATCCTCTCGGGAACAACATTTTTCAAGCTTTCTCGGAACTTTTTAAACAGTGGAATGTCAGGGCTGGTAATGACTTGGCTAATTTTGGCTTCAAATACGCCTTTTAATACGAACTCGTAGACGTGTTGGCGGCAAGCAAAAACGAGCATTTCTCTAATCATTTTCTGTTCGAGAAGCACACAGGCACCATTAATACGACCTGCATTGGGCGCAGTAGTATCACAAGAATCTGCTCTTTATCTTCAAGCTTCCAATCAATCAAAGCGTTCCAAACTGCCTTTGCATGTTCGCTTCCTCAAGAGTTCTCTAATTTTGGCACAGCGATGAGTTGATCTTTAAGTTCTTACGAAATAACTTTCGTTAGACGATCTTCTTTAGATTTTCGTGTATCCAAAGCTGATAAGAGTTTGCCATCCCAGTGGACAATTACAGTATCCCGTACCTCGTTTTGAAAATCAACTTTTATAGCTTCTTTCCGCTCTTTTCGCTTTTCTGTACGAATTCTTTGAATTGAGGACTTACTTATAGGATATTCGTCAGTATTATGTCCAAACGCTTCAATAGTTGCTTCAATAATAATAATACAGAATTTCGCATACTTAACTGACACCTATCTAAAGCTGCCACTAATTTCGGAGCTATGAAATTATTGCTCATAGAAGTGTTAGACTGTGTGCTCTCGGTAGAGGTGGACAAGCTTTCTTGAAAATCCATTATTTCAGATTCAAAAGACGAATTTTCTGGTAGTGGTTCATAAGAAGGTGCTGATGGAGTTAAGGATGACAGATATTTATCACGTCCCCTATTAAAAATATCCCCTTTTAGAACAACAACAAGCATATCAATACGTTGGCTCCCAAGTGCCGACATGTTTCGAAGCAAGTCGGCACGGGTTGCCGTGGTTTTAAATACGTGAAACTTTATTTAAAATAGTTTTGACATCATTAAACAAAATAATATGCGTTGGAAAAAAAATACTTTTATTTTTTTGGGACACCCTAATATTTATAAAAAATTTTGTGCACAATTTTTGTTTGTCACTGTGCAGCAAGTGTCTACTGTACTTTTATTTTTATAGCAAGTGTGGGTGTGTGTGGTGTGTGTATGTGTGCATGTATCTTCGGGACATGCGATAAATATTTTGCCTTTTATCTGCTGTTAGGTTATATCTACATAAAGTTTGCAGCTAGGCTGAGGACTTGGCTGGGTTTAAGTTATGGGTCAAAGTTTTGATGCTCTTTTTTGATAAGCAGCCAGCCGTCTTGAGAAATGCAAGAGTTTAAAACTCTTTTGACCGCATGACTGAATGACTTGACAGAATAACTGACTAACTGACTGACTGACCTGTACATTGAAGTTGGCTGCAATGAGCATGTCCAAGTCGGACTTGCCAGAGAACTTTGAGTGACGCGCACTCACTGTCTCACGTTCTGGCTAACTCTATCTCTTGCGCCTTTTTTTTTTTTGCTTACGTCATATTTTCTTGACTAGCTTTGGTGTAGACTTGGCACCCCACTGACCCCACCAAGCAAGTGTTTGGATGAGTTCAACGCACTTTACCGCAGGCCACTTAACCCTTTGATGGACATTCAGTTAGTTGCCACAAATGAGGCAACTCCTTGGGTGGCAGACCAAACGCTTGTTCATGCTGTTGTCGTTGTTGTTGCAATATTTAAACAACTTTCTGAGCAACCACAAAATCTGTTATTAGTGTCAAGTGGACTTGTGTGCAAGTTTTTCTTCGCTTCAACTCTGGCTCTTATCTCACACTCATATGCTCTCTCTCTATCTTTATCTATGGCTGTTTTTACTTTTTAAGATGAAAAACTTTTGTGCCATGTTGCAAAATATTATATTTTATATTATATTGGCAAGCATTTGGGGTTGAGACACTTCTTATGCCACTTTTGATCGAATTCAAGTAGAAAGTTCGATTTAATGGCAACTCCTTAAATTGTTAAAACTTGTTCAATAATGTCTCAGTCTGTCTGTGTGTGTGTGTGTGTGTTGAAGTGTTTCTAGGGTTGTCATTCTGGGCAAAAGTGCAGCAGACAACTGACAAGCGCCAGTGTTGTATTTGAAGATTTGCTAAACACTTAGGGTCATTTGGAGAGCTAAAAATGACATGACACCCGAAGGTGCTAGAAACTTTTCTTTTGCTCTCATACATATTAGATATTGGCTACGAAAACATTTATTTTGTTTTTTTTTTATTTTTCATTTCAGCTAAACTCAATTTGTACATAAAACTTTTGAAAAGAGTTTCAAGTTAAATGTGCAGTTAGGGAGAATTCAAGTTGATGGCTAAGTGCTGTCAATGGTCTCTTGTTATAGAACAAAAGCATATTGGCACAAAAAAAAAAAACAAGAGAATTATTTATGAGCACAAGTATAAATAACTTAAACTTAAGAAGTTCAAAAAGTGTAAGCAATTAGTAGTCAATAGCAGAGATGACAACATTTTTGGTTTCTTCATCAAAGATGATGCTTTATTATGTCTCTAGAAAAAAGAGCAGCATGAAAATGTTTGTATGCTCTGGTATTTCTAGTCTTAAATATGTCGTACGATCCTGTTCTTGCGACACCTCAGGTAGGTGGGTAGGTAGGTAAGGGCGGCAGCTGGCTTGAAAAACCAGCACACTTAGGCCTGGACCGGCCCGTTGTGACACCGCGAATCTCTCTTAAACCCTTCTCCTTCTCCTAAAGGGACTCCCATTCCGTTGCTGCAATGTAACTTGCGATCCTCCTTGGACATGTATGTGCTAGCTCCGCTAGGTCATGAAGGAAGTAATTTCTCAGGTGTTTATTCCTACGTCTACTAAGAGCCTCACAGGAACAGAAGAAGTGCTCAACTGATTCAACTTCTTCTTAGCCTTTGCAGCTTCTGCAAAAGTTATGACTTATAACATTCATTCTGGTCGCATGTGTCCCGACAAGCCAGTGTCCAGTGATCGCTCTGACAACTGCCGAGCACTGCGACCGTTTGAGTTCACAGAGCCTTATGGATCGCTTTGGATCGATTTGAGGCCGTATTTGGCGACTGATTGTACAATGGCGTGAGAGCTTAATTTTTCCCTTATTTGTAGCTTAAAAGTGGCCCTTGGCATACGAATATATTTTGGTGTCCTGGCATCCAAATGAGGCTAATAACAAACTGCTATGCCATCTCTTGAAGAGATTTACGGCAGTTGTTGACAGTCATCGAGTTGGAAGATAGTGCTCGAAGTGACTTAATGGCTGCCTGGCTTCTCGGATAATATATTTAACGCACCGGTTTCCAGGCCGGCATTGCGTAAGCAGACCAAAGCCTCTTTAATGGCAAGGATCTCTGCTTGAAAAACGCTACAGTGGTTCAGAAGTCGGAAAGACTGCCGAATATTTAATTCCTCAGAGTAGACTCCCCCCCCAACATGGTTGTTGAGCTTGGAGCCGTCCGTGAAGAAACTAAGACAGTCACTTTGACCTGGCCGAGTTCCCAACCACGATTCCCTAGTGGGGATATCGGTGGTGCATGATGTAGATGGATGCTCTAAGGGAGTGCAGTAATCTATCATTACTACATTTGTGTCTTCTTTCAGAATAGACGAGTGCCCATATCCCAAGACTGCCCACAATTTAGCGTCTTTCAGGCATCTCGATGTTATGGTGGCTTTTTCTTTTGGCATTATGAGGATGAAAGGAATATTAGTGATAGCGTTTAACGCTTCACTCGAGATTGTTTTAAGGGCGACACCTCAACCCATTAAACAAAAACTAAGCGAACGTATTAAGTATTTCAAAAATAGCTTTCTACACCAAACTTAAATCAATTTGACTGACATCTACCATAAAAAACTGTGATTTTTGAAGAATTTGAAGAAGAATTAAAAATGGCTCATGTGCATTTTCTTGTCTTTCAATTTTGATGAACCAAAAAAGTATCTCAAAAATTACCTTTCTTCGAAAATAAAAATCAATGTGAGTGACAACTTCTATACAAGACTACGAGTTTTGAAGATTTGCAAGAAGACTAAGCAATGGCTCATATATGTACATGTTTCAATTTTGTCTTCGTTCCTTGATAGGCTAATAAAGTATCTCGAAAAATTTGATTTCTTCGAAAATGAAAATTAATATTAGTGGCATCATCCATAAAAACATGCGGTTTTTGAAGAATTCGAAGAAGAATTAGAAATGGCTCATGTCCATATTCCAATTTTGTCTTTCAATTTTAATGAACCAAAAAAGTATCTCAAAAAATAGCTTTCTTCGAAACTGAAAATTAATCTTGATGAAAGCTCCCATACAAGACTACGATTTTTGAAGATTTGCAAGAAGACTAAGCAATGGCTCATTTACGTATTTCAATTTTGTTTTTGATTTTTGATAGGCCAAGAAGTATCTTGAAAAATTTGATTTCTTCGAAAAGTCTACGAATTTTGAAGACTTTTAAGAAGAATTAGATATGGCTCATCTAAATCTTCCAATTTTGATAAACCAAAAAATTAAAAAAAATTTCTTCGAAAATAAAAAACTAATGTTAGTGACAGCTCCCGAACAAGACTACGATTTTTGAAGAATTGTGAAAAGATTCAGCAGAAGATCTTCTTGAAAAATAAAATTAGATTAAAAAATTGAAAATTTTTTTTTAAATATTATTGACGACTTTTGAAGAATTGTAAAAAGATCTTCTTGGAAAAATTTTTGTTTTTTTTTTGTAAATAATTTTATTTATTTACGATTTTGAAAAAACTTAAGCTCATCTTTTTGGCTTAGAGCTTTGTTTATTTAAATTAAACAAAAAAAATCTATTCAAATATTAAATTAATTTTGTATAAATTTTGTTTGTTTTAAAATTTTTTTTTCGAGTTTTACAAAAATTTAAATCGCAAAAAATAATTTATTATTTCAGTACATTTTTTTTTTTCATTTAAATAATTTATTTTAAATGTCTTGTTAAAAAAAAAAACAAACATACTTATTAATATTGACTAAAATTTTTTTTAAAAATTCATATATTAATAAACTTATATTTTATTCTATTTACAGGTACGTAACACTTGACTGTTTAAATCTCTTGCAGGTAACTACTAAATGTTTGGTAAAAATTTAAACACTGTTTAATTCTCTTATTTATGTTTTGCTGCGGCTTATATACTTTTAAACTTTTATGCATAATGCCTACTAAGCTTTATATACTTGAACACGTTTAATCAAAGTCTAGCACAACAAAAGCCCATCAAGTGTGCTTCCAAAGAAAAAGCAGAAGGCCTCCTCCACTTGTTTGCTTCTTGGAAAATACAAAAGGGAATTAGTATAAGATACTACACTAGCTACGATGACATTGCACTTTAAAAGCATTGCTATTGAACTCTTTACAGAGCCCGCTCCGCCCTCCCTCAAGTCCAATAGATCATATTTCCAGCGGCAACCCGGTTTTTCCATTGACGACTGACTGTCAAGCGGCCCATTTAATTAATACTTAGCGTCTTGGCGACAAAGACTGTAAAAAAGACAACAACAAAACACTTGGGATACATGTACTTACAATAAAAAGTCGCTACTGAAAATGGTTGATGGGTTTCTGGCGGGGACTTGAGCTGGGGTTCAGTGGGTAGGCCAACATAAGCTGCAATAAGAAGCATTAACTTGGCGAAAAAAAAAAAGTACGATAAATATTCAAAGTATAGAAATTCAAGGTTCAAAGCGCTTGAGAGAGTGAGAGCAGCATAAGTCAAGAGCAAGCAGCGCACTGATGCAGCAAGAGGCAAAAAAAGGAAAAAAAAAATGGGAAACAGCCAAGCCGACTGTGGTATACACTGCAGTCACTTTTCTTCTATAAAGGGGTGAATGGAGCTATAAGGTTCGAGGTGTACTTTTTTCAATTGTTAACGTATTATTGTCTATTAGGCTCACAAAGGTGAATATAAGGAATTTGGTGGCTCTGGCTTCTTTATGGGTGCGGTTTACAGGGTAGACGGTATTAAACTAATAAAGGTTGATGAGATAAGAACGATAGAAAATCAAGAACGTTGGGAGATGTCTAATGAGCAAAGGAGGTTATGGTGCATTTTCTTTAAATTGTCAACGTATTATTGTCTATCAGGCTTACATGAGTCAATGTAAGGAATTTGGGGGCTCCAGCTTCTTTATTGTTGCTGTTTATAAGCCTTCCCTAAAGGAAAAGGGCTCTGAAAATAGTAAAGGATGAAAAGATAAGAATGATAGAAAAACAAGAACGTTGGTAGATGTCAGTTGAGTAAAGAAGGTTATGAGGTAAAACTTGTGCTTTATCAACATTTTTTTATCTATTGGGCTCACATGATTATGTATACCAATTATGGCGTCTCTAGCTTCTTTATAGGTGCGGCATACAGGGAAGGGGGTCTTGGTTGATGAGATAAGAACGATAGGAAATCAAGTACGTTGGGAGATAACTAAAGAGCAAAGGAGGTTATGAGGTGAAAGGTGTATTTGGTGCAAATGTCCACGTATTATTGTCTATTAGGCTCACATGAGTCGGTTTAACTTATTAAGTGGCTCTGGGATCTTTGTTGGTGTTGTTTGTAGAGAAAACGGTCTAAAATTACTACAAGATGATGAGATAAGAACGTTAGAAAACCTAACAACGTTAGATGATGCCAAATATCAACTTATCAGTTCCGACTTGGCTCACATATACCAAATTTGGTGGCCCCTTCTGGGGAAGGGGTTCTGAAATTAATACAGGTTAACGAAATAATAACGATAGTTAATCAAAGATGCTGGGAGATATCAAAGCTATTCTAGCTTTATTTTAAAGCTACACTCATCGAAGTCTCGGCTTTGCTGGCAGTGCTTTTTGGTCGAAATACGCATCGATGACATTTCCTGCAGCCATTCACAGCACTATCTGTGATCATCCGGTTTTAATCCTTGTCTCAGCAGAATTCGATACGTTAGTAGGCCTAAAGCCGGGGTGACTTCATGAAAATGCACAATTCAACGAAATTACAGAATCTAATTGGCAAGGTTTTTTTCTACTCCCCTTTGTTATTCGTCTTGGGTGCTTAGGGCCTCTACAAGTGCCATCCATCTTTGGCGCAGCTTGTTTTGCAGTATGTTTCCCATTTGATGTTGCTTTGGGACAATTCTTGGAGTGCTATACGACGCCAAGTTGATTTTAGTCGGCCTAGTTGCCTGCTTCGTTGGAGGTTCCATTCCCAAGCCATTCTGACTATGCTGTTGTGACCTTTTCTTAGTACATGGCCGATCTACATCCTTTTTTGTTTTCTATCTTAAAGCCAGAGGTCTGTATATTCAGCATATAATCCTCAGGCATTTGTTTATGAATGAATGAAGTATTTGCGTCATTCTTTGTGAGGTCAGCCATGTCTCACTGCCGTACAGCCAGTGCCGTAGAGAGAAAATCCGGGCCCGGGAGTGAAAATGTACCGGCCCCTCTATTGCACCTTTAGCTTGAAATTTTATTACAACAGTAATAACAACGGGACCCTGAGAAAAGTCCGGGCCCGGGGGGAATCCCCCCCTTCCCCCTCTCTCGACAGACTTGCTTACAGCAGTATGGATAAGTGGCATCTGGCCAATTACCGGATCGATCGAAAAAAAAAGCCATTACTGAAACCATTACAAGAGGTAGAAATAGCAAAGGCCCCAATCCGATGACAAACATTCGCATTTCGTTCAGTTGGCTTTTAAAAAATAGGACGCATCCGTCCACACATCTTTTGCTAAAATTTCGTAGCTCTAGTATTTATGGTATCTGAGATCGCGATGTTCATACAGACTAACATGGCTTAATCCTTTTGACTGTTACACAAATCTTATATACTCTTGGGTACTTTTCGTAGTCTAATCGACCGGGTGGCTTTTGAAAATAGGCCGCATCCGCACATCCATCTTTTGCTAAAATTTGGTAGCTCTCGCTTTTGCAGTACCTGAGATCGCAATATTCATATAGACGAACTTGGCTCAATCGCTATCCCAGCTAAGAACTTATAGACTATCATAACTCCTACTGACTGTTAAACAAATCTTATATACTCTTTTGTACAGTGTATATATAACATTCAATCTGCATTGAACCACAAAAGTCAAGTACTCTTTGTGATAGGAACGGGTCCGGGTCTAGGCGTTACTTCTACAAGGCCCGTTCATAGTCAAAATGGAAATACAAAACCATTTTGATGGCTTTTAGCATTTTCTGTGGTCTCAAATAACGATTTTGTTTTATATGTATTGAATGCTTGGCTCTGCCTTTGGTTGACGCTGAAGATGAGGAGGACGTTGATGACGACGACGACGACGAAGATGAAGTCGAAGAAATGATTTTGCTTTTGAATTTATGAGCGTATTTAATTAGCCCAACAAGAGCGCATCAAAAAAAAACTGCTGGCAACACTTGGCTACAATTTTGCTCTTTGGACTTGCCAGTCGTAGCCAAGCCACAATTTCCAAATCTTCTCCCTAGAACGATACTCTCGGAGTGTTGGTAACAGACTGGCGGCAGCTGTTTACTTTGATTGATTGATTGAGGCATTGCCTGAGTGGCAGCTGAAGTGTGGCACATTTGATTTGCTTGGCTAGGCTGAAAGCTAACTCCCACTACCCGCTGCCGCTGCCACTGCTTGTACTCCATAAATTCGACATTGCCCAAAGTTATTTTGGCCATGGCCATTGAAATTTTTGCTGCTGATTTATTATGCGTTAAGACAACAGATTTACTTCAATTGTTGTTCGTGTTTTATATCCGGCTAATAAGTGCCTCAAGTCATTTAATGTACAGCAGCAGCCGGAGCAGCATAGGCTACCCCAATCCCACACCCATCAAATGATTTCTTGCTGGATTATGGTAATTCCTTGAATGGGACAGTTTATGCATTGAAATTACATCAAATTATTGGCAAATATTGTTTATGCATGACGTTGACAATATTTATGTTGGGCCAGAGCGGAAATTTCGTAATTTAGCTTGTCAATTGAAAGGCATTTTCAATAAGGCCCATCAATATTTCGTATATGAATTTAAAACATGAATTCTGTTGAGAAATTTTTGTTATGTATAAATAAAGAGACAAATATAATTTAATTACGCAGTTGGGGCTGGGAAGTTGGCGGGGAAGTTGTAGCGGAGAGTGTCATTCAGTTGATGAGCTCCAGTTAAGGCATGGTACAACTATGAACAAAAGTAGAAACTTTTTTTTTTTTTTTTAAGTTGTCATCTGAAAACTTATCTGTCTAAAGATTATGTGAATGATTGTATCACATATCTGATCATAAGTTCTTTATTTATCTCGTATGGCGATTGAACCATGTGCGTCTGTATGTACAACTAGAACTCAAAGACACTAGTAGCTAGAGATGCCAAATTTTAACCAAAGTTTCCACTTAGTAAAATTTTTTACGCACAGATGAAATGTACAGAAGATATGCCAAAAAGATAAACATGAGGCTTGAAGTATGAAACGGCTGCGAAGATTCGTCTTCTGAGCTGTGAGCCAACAGTTGGCTTAGGCAATGGAATTTGGGTGAGTCTTATGGATAGCAGTAAGTAAGTAAAGACGCTTTAAAAAGTGAATTTCTACGCAATTCTACGTCTGCATCTATCGGCAGTGTCACTCATCTGGATGCCAACGTCCAAGTGTACCACACAATGCGCCTTAGAAGCAGTAGCTGCCTGGAATAGTGACCTCTTTGCAGGTAAAACTATCATTAGCCCAAAAGCAGTGACGCCTTAATAAACTCCAACAGAGTAAATGGTTTTTTTCGGAAATAACATCATTAAATGCTTCTTATGGTTGGTTAGATATAATTTCAGCAGTTAAGCATTAAATAACAAAGATTTTCAACAGATGGTGCTCATGACTCACAACTAGTTAAAGGCGCACTCAATAAAGCAGTTTTTCATAAGATAGTGCTTATAAGTCACAACTAGTTAAAGGCGCACTCAATAAAGCAGTTTTTCATAAGATAGTGCTTATAAGTCACAGCTAGTTAAACGCGCACTCAATAAAGCAGTTTTTCATAAGATAGTGCTTATAAGTCACAACTAGTTAAAGCCGCAAATGAATAAAGTTCAGCCTTTTTCAGCAATATGTACATATAATTTTCTACACATATATTTTCTATTTAAGTTTTGTAAGAAATATAATCTTCAATTTGTTTTTATGGTAATTAGATAACATATGTACAGTCGACATGATAAGTACCTACTATTTTGAAAAAAGTTTTAGTTTTTTTTTTATATATATGCACTTTTTGGCAAATGTTAAGTTGGTTGGTCAGTCAGTTGGCTAAAATTTCTTGTTTTTCAATGCATTTTCTTCACATGCTCTGCAACAATTCAAAATCAATTTTCTAATTTATACAGCACCAAGCGGCATTTATTAAACTAATCAAAATGAAAAGCTCTTTAGCAATTAAACATTTTGCTCAATTATGGGCCATACTTCTAACGCATATTACGCATACGCAATGTAAGTAACACTAAAAAGCACTTGTCTATCGATCCACATTGCTGGCATCTCTTTCGTCAAGTGTTCACTGTAATTAATTGATGAGCACAATTTGCAATTAATTAAACTTTTGCCAATTTCCAGTTGAGGCATTAGTTTTAAATGTCATTAGGACAGTTGTGGGCGTTCGCTGCCGACACAACTAATGACTGTTGCAATGTGGCATGCCACAAGCAGCGCGTGCTACATTTCAGCCTCATTTGAAGTGTGGCTCGTTCCTCTATACAACACTTTTCTTTGTGTTGCTGTGGCACAAAATTTAATTATGAAATTAAATTAATTGAAAATGTATTTCAATGAGCAAACAAAATGGCAGGCAAACATTAAATATTGATGGCCTACAAATTAAGTAATACATTGAGGCATACAGATACGCAGCAACTGAAATGTGGGCACACACATACACCAATACACACACACACACACACATACTCATACATGAATAAGTCAAACCAAAAAAGCAGGCCGTAAATAACCGTATATGCTGCAAGGAAACAAAAACAAAAAGAATTTATTGCAACCGCAGAAATTAATTTAAATAACCTCTTCTGTTGTTATTTTTGTGCTTCTCTTTCTTCTTTAGCTTCTTCTTGTGCTGCTTCTTGCTGCTGTTGATATTTTTGTTGTTGTTTTTTAATACCCTTTGCTCAAAAGGCTTAAAGAGTATATATAGAAGACATAGAAGTAGATTTCACTAAAAATTGGACATGACATCGTGAAAGGAATCTGTTAAAATCGAAAATAGACGAAAAGTTTTCAAAGTTTCTTCACTTTTTTGATATTGGGTCTACTTTGCACACTATTCTTATGACATCTAAACGCAGATGTATTCCTCTATACCCAGCCTGGGTGAAGAGTCTGGCTGAATCGATTGAGAACTTTGAGAGCTGTCGAAAATGATCAAACTGTAGCCCAGGTACTGTCAACAAAATCGACTTAAATGAAAAAATGCCTTTAAACGCTCTTAAAACTACAAAAGTTAGTGAATATATAATAGTCGGCTTATACCGAGCATTGCTGGCCCACATATTTGACTTTGAACGGCGACAAAAATGTGAAAAACGAGTAAACCGAAAAGCTGGCAAGCAACAAGAGCAGCAGGGACAGCAAGTATACGCAGTGTACCAAGCAGCCAGACCAGGCGACTATCCTCCAAAGCATTCAGCTCTTGGCGCTGCACGGCAACAAAGGCCAAGTGGCCGTTGGTTGTAGGGCAGAGTTAAGAGACCGCCCAGTCATAGATAAGGCACGGCTCAGCTCCGGAGTAGACGATACGGGCGCCCACTCAGCCCAGTGTGAAGAAAAACTTTAGCTGGAAAACCCAAAAAAGTTTATACTCGTTGGGCACAGGATGGCAGCGAAGTGTGCCAAAAGGGTTGCCATGTGTGTGTGTGTGTGTTTGTGTTGTGATGTGGGTTTTGCGGTTGCCATAAATAAAAAATGAGGAAATTTAACATAAATAAGACAATAATATGGATAACTATAAGGTAGCAGCAGTGAAGCAGCCTGGTGGTCGACAGGAAGATGCGTATATTAATTCATGAATCGCAGCAGGTTGGCAGCCCGCTGTGGGGCAGGCAACTCGACATGAATCTCAATTTGGTATGAATTGATGCGTGAATAGCTGCTAACTTGATACAACAGTTTATGGCTATAAATTTGCTTCAAGCATTTTCATTTCAATCGACTGAGCTGAAAATAAACCAAAAAAAAAAAGGAAAAAGAAAAAAAACGCTTGATGAGGGACAAATTTTGGACTTGAACTTGAAGCAAAAAAAAAAAAAAAAAATCTGGCATAAACAGCGCTGGCTGAGAGCTGTAAAAAATGACTTTTGGCATATTAAAATTGTTTGAACTCTAAAAATTTTGAAAGAAAGATTTTTAGTATATATAATGACAAGTGTGCTAAGGGAGCTAAGCCCAGCAAGATGATGCGGAAATAAATAGAAAGATCTGTCTTGGAGAAAATGGATAGTTTGGCTTTACTAAAGGAGCAGTTTTTTTAGCTTTATACAGCATCTAGTTGGCTACACAATGGGTCAGAAAAAGGCACCATTCGACAGATTTTTTATCACTTCTGCGGGTATCTCATCGATGCCAGCCGATTTATTGTTTTTTTAATTTCCCAATTGCCTCATTTACATCAACTAATGTGGGTGAGTCAAAAAGATCCATCCGCTGATTCGTCTGCTTCAATTTGGGGCGTGCCGTGACCATTCCCCAAGCCTTTATTCAGTAGTATCACGCCTTGCATACTTTTTATGCATTTATAAAAAATTTCTAGCTTTATTGTGGCTGTGTATTATAATAACTTAAAATGAAAAAAAAAAAAAATGATACTAGGGCTAGCGACTCGACCATTCGATTAATTTTTGTAGAAACTTAAAGAAGAATTTGGAACTTGGTTGACCGAAAAGACAAATGCTTGTCATCTGGAATTGTGGACAATCATTCAGTTTGTTTGTTGTCCTACGCCTTTTGGACAGATTGGCGCATTTTTTCTTATAAAAAATATGTTTTTTTAATGTTCACACTCACACACAGTTGAGATTCATAGTGAGTTTGTGATTATTGTGAAAACATACATATTTCTTAAACACATTGGCGTAACAATGGTGGAAATCGGTATAATGATAAAATGGTTCGAGATTCTTCTGCTTAAATGGCCAATGCAAGTACATTTTTTACATGGGTGGATCTCAAGTGCTGCGCCCCAACCTAATTAAAGTGTTAGGAACCCGCCGCGCACTTTACTTGGCCATCCAACGGATGTTAGGTGAGAGTCCACAGAGAACCACGGCGAAGTAGTGCGTCAGATTGAGAAGAGTAGGGTCCATGATCGTGCTGGCATTCGCCAACTTCAAATACAATCAGACACTTTGCCTTGTTTACTCTCACCCAATCTCTCTCAAGATAAACATTTTAATAATCATTGAAATCTTGTTCCCTCGTCTTTTTAAAACTTATTGATAACCGATAAGCTGATTAAGCTCTATCTATATATCTGAGAATGAAATTCGATTTTTTTGTTTTTCGACTCTGCATCCAAAATGTCAAGGGCATACTATGTAACAGGCAGAAGAAAGCGAGCTATGAGCATTGTCCATCTAAACGTCTGTATGAACACCTAGAACCACTTCCCTTTTATAATTACACAATAGAACTCATGGTCTCTAGGTGATCTCAATTATTGAGTAAACAGCTTAAGCAACCTAACCAGTCCTAACACCTAGATTTCGAAGACCACAAGAGCAAGAGACACAAAACTTTACGAACAGAAGCGTTTATTTTCACTTCAGATCAAGCTACTTGAATTATTTCCATATCTTCCTCCGTTTCCGATTTTGGCACATTATATAAGATATTGGATTATTTTTATCGTTGGCTTAAATCGTTTAAGCCATGGCCGAGCTTATTAAATTAAAACCATTTAATTTTGTTTACCAATAATTTTATGTTTATTTTATATAAGCTATATACTTATATAAAAACAATTTGCTAATGCACAAATCAAATGGCAACAATAACGAATTCAAATTGCAGCCTACAAAAAAAATAAATAAAAAAAACCTACAAATTTAATTTTCACGCAATTAAAATTGATTTTTAATTGATTATTTCTACATTTTGTTTAATTTTGTTGCTACAGCTGCTAAATTTTGGACACTATAGGGTGGACTACACACTATATAGCCATGATCATCTTTAGTAACTTTTAAAGCCAAAAAAAGAGATCTTACGATCTCTTACAAGTCATAAGTTTATTTGCCCAAATGCAATTATGATTAGCCATTATGAAACCGCCAAAAAAGCAAATTAAGGCCACATATTTAGTTAACAAAATGGATTATCTTCGGCATATCAGTCGTATACTTAATTTAATCCACTTATATTCGGGTGTATGCGCATTCCAAGCTTCACTGAATTTTAATCAATTTTCTTGATTAGAGCGCAAAAAATATTATATACTTGTGCAAACCTTATGAAAATTCCTGCAAGCTTATGCGAACATATGTTTTGCAACATGCTATACATGTGCGCTTATCTTTATATATCGGCAGGACTAAGAACAACAAGGCAATAAAATTGCAAACAAGTATGCGCATATACTACACACATGCCATGCACATATATGTATAGATGTATCTTTTTTCAGTCGTATCTGTGTGTGTGTGTGTGTGTGTTGACTGCTTTGTGAGCTGCGCAATCTTGGCATTTAATCGCATTAAATTTGCTCGTTGTTGTCGTTGCTCCTTATTAGAAATGTGACTAAAATTAAACTGAAATTAAAAATGAAGCAGCAGCAGCAGCCAGCAGCCCACGAACCACGCACTCACTTAAACACACACACACACACGCACACGCACCCTGAAACAAAATGGCGTTGAATGCTGCTTTAGCATCTGCCCCAAGGAGGCTCCATTAAAATGACATAAATCGACAGCATCGACACATCAACACATTGAAGCGCCAGCTCAGCTCAGCCCCAGCCCAGCCCAGATTTCGTGTCTCTGTAGCGTCATTCCTTTACATGCTTGTTGTGTCCTTGTTCCGATTCCGTTTCAGCGCCGCGCTTGTTGTCATCAGCTTTGTCCGCCATATTGCTAAACATGCAACAACACCGTTAACAAGCGCACGTCACAAACAACAGTAAAGCGAAAAGCGAGTAAAAAAGAGAAGAAAGCAAAAAAAAAAAAAATAAAAAATACTCGTTATTTTTATGAATATTTTATCTAATTTTTAACACTTTCGTCAAATTGACAAAGCATGATTACGCATACGCAACGTTGTCGCTCACTGATAGGACATTGCAGCTGCTTTGGAAGTTGTTTAAAAACTAGCACAAAAAGGACTTAAAGCAAGTCTTTTAACAACTCTTCACTACCGATAGGTCAAAATATGGAGTTAGTTTTAATTAATTAACTATTATTAATTTATTTTCTAGGGCGCTATGATTACTATTTTTTGTTGCTAATAGCGTTAGGAGCAAGGTACTACGACGTATACTTGAACCCGTGAGAGAGGACGATGGTACGCTAAGATTAGATACAATGAGGAGTGTGCAAGTAAGCTAGGAAGAGCAGTGATCAGCAAACTGGTCAAATTAAGACAGTTAGAATATGCTGGACGTATAATAAGAATGTTTGAAGAAAATTCTACAAAGAAAGTGTACATGGTTGAACCGTCATCCAAATGGAAAATTGGAAGACCAAATACTAAATGGATTGGAAACGTCGAAAAAAACAGCGTGTTTTACAGGAAGCCAACATTCGATACGGCTCGCAGTGTCAATGATGATGATGATAGCGTTAGGAGTATGGTAAAGCCCTAAAAATATTTTAGGATCTTAGTTAAAAATTTATTTTGTGCAGATTTTGATGGGCCAATTCTGGCCCGGATTCGGATTCTACGCAGCAAATTACTTTGGAAATGACCTTTCCAACAACTGACATTACCCCGGTATTTGTAGGCCTTTGTAATTATACTATTGCGAACACAAACATGCAAGCACTTGCGCCATCTAGCGGCCATACTAATCAAACAAATAAATGATGACGGGAAAGACGTAGAAAAAATTTGACAAAGCCCTTGCATTTGTTTTTGTTGTATGTTTATTTATTTATGGAGTACAACTAAGCAAAGTTATATTATAAAAATAGTGTAATTTTTAGTAATGAAAATAGAGCGGGGTAATAGATATAAACTAATCCGCGTCTCTAGCCCGATGGGGGAACTTTTTAAAGATATGCATCGACTCACATCAAGAACTGGAAGTTGAAAACAAGGAAGTAGGATAACAATTAAACATTATATCACAAAATATAACAAGATCAACGTTGACCCAGTGGAAGACTTATAATATAGGATTGGTCAAGGATGCTCGAAGTGGCAAGTCAAAAAACTTAATATCAGAGCTGGGCACCCTATCACAGACACGAGGCCGAAGCAAGCCAAAGTCGTCAATTTGAGCACAAGAGAGAGCAAAGTTATTACTCATTTCAACTCAACTGTGGCTTTGTACGTTTTGTGCACCGAGAGAAATAAATGATTAAAAGCATCGCAAAGTTATCACAATGATATATTTTTAAATATTTTTATTAATTCAAAAACGAATTAACTATAATATAAACAGTGGCCAAAAATTACATTCAATCTTCTGCACTTCAGTGATAAATAAAAAATAATTTAATTATTGGGACAGTCTATATAATAACCACAATTAAAAATAACAATATAAATATATTATTTCCTCTAGCTCCGGTCGGATCGTAGGGCCAGAATAAAAGTGTTGAAGTCGTTCCGATTGTTTGCGTGTTGTGATAAGCTATTCCAGTTAGTATAAGACTCTTTCAAGTCGGCATATACCATACGATGCCATGAGGTTTTTGGGCGACCGCAGTTTCAAGAACCTTGTGGGTTCCACCAAAGAACAGCTCTACATACCTCGTCCGTGTTTTTGCGTAGTGTATGTCCTAGCCAGCCAAATCATTTTCGCTTGATCGTTAGCTCTATAGGTAATTCGTTGGTCTTTTCCAGTAGATTTTGATTGAAGACGATACGAGGCCACCAGAACCTTAAAATTGTTCGTAGGCACGAATTAACAAAAGATTGTAGTTTGCGCGTAAGCACTTTTGTTAAGGACCATGATTCGCAGCCATATAAAAGCACTGTTTTCACGCTGTTGTTGAAAATACGAAGTTTGTTGCTGACAAACGCATCACGCGCTTTGTTTATGCGACTAATTATGTCTTCAGCAGTACCCAAGATAGCAAAAATCTGATTTGCAAGAAAACTCTTTTCCGTATACAGTGAATCGGATAGATTCTGAGTCTTTGTTGCTGGAGATGATTTCGGATTTGCCGACGTTAATTTTAAGAACGACCTCGCCCGCACACTCACCAATCTTATCCAAATTCCTCTGCAAATACGATTTCTTTAATGCTAGGAGCGCAATATCATCCGCATAAGCCAGCTCTTCGAGCTGTTCAAGAAAATTCCAAGGCACACCGTGTTTGCCCGTTAGCGCCTTATTCAGTACATCGTCCAAAACTATTACTAAAAATAACAAAAGTAAGATGCAAATAATTATAACGATGAATATACGGTTTTCAAATATGCAACCTGAGTGTACATATAACACAATGAGTCTGGATTAATGCGCCAACTAACGCCCCTCAGAGCCATCAGCCGAAACTGATTTTTCTTTGGTACCAATTCGAAAAGCATACTATCGGGCATGCATTTCCCCCTTGGTGAGTAGCGAGGTGTATCTATCACCTCTTCTGCTTTATGGCTAGCAGCACCCGGTTGAAGCGCAACACCACGCCGAGCCAAGCTGACTCTACCCGCGATTTGGGTATCAACCACAGCCACCAATATACTCACACAAGGGGGCCGACCTCAATTAGTACGCTTGGACGTATACTCAACCCGTGGTACCGAAATTAAGGGCTCGGTTTGCCCTCCCCTTTCAGTCCCGACAGACTCGGACTTGGGTAACCCCGCCAGTTTTGGCATGATTGCCCGGGACTGGTCACCCATCCGCCTGCGGTGGTCCAATCATTTGCCGAAAAGACTCGACAGTAGTAATTAAGGAAAGAATACAGGCCGCGAACAAAGCATACTACGCAAATCTAAAGCAATTCTGATCAAAGATTCTCTCACGCAGCCAAAAATTCAGAATATACAAAACACTTTTAAGACCAGTACTCACATATGCCCGCGAACTATGGGTCTTGAAGAACGCCGATGCAGCTCAACTGTTGTGCTTCAAGAGAAAAATATGGCGAAAAATATATGGCTCTGTCAAACTATCGGATAAGATACAATTGTTATCAGATTTGTTAAAACACAGAGAATAAGGTCGCTGGGTCATGTGCTAAGTATGTCCAGGGAAAGAAAAATAGCTCGAAAGGCCTTTGTAGTGCAACCGATGGGAGGAAGAAGAAGAGGACGTCCAAAGAAACGTTGGCTGGATGATGTAGAAGTTCAACTCAGAAAAATAGGAGTCCGACAATGGAGAGATGTCGTTGTAGAGAGGAACAAATGGAGAGAGATTGTTGCAGAAGCTATGGTCCACCAAAGACTGTAAAGCTAAGAAGATGAGAAGACTATATTCATGCCAACTTAAAGTTATATATAAACATTGACAATTATTTTTATTATTTTTTTCTGAAAAAGCAATCAAAGCTGTAACCATTTTTCATGTTGTACAGCCAAAGTTTTCCAAGTAGAAAATTATGCAGTTGTTTTTTAGTCTCGATATACTGAATGCAACCTTGCTTAAATTTTGTAATTAAAAATCAGTTTAAACTGTTGAAATTGAATATAAAGCACTTTTTTGCACTAACTTTTTCTTTGATTAAGCACAGTGTATGATGCCCCAGACGTCATCTACTCGAGCTGACTTTTGTATATATGTATGCCTATGTGTTCATATGTTTGTGAGTTTCCTTGTTAGGTTTTAAGTAAATACAGTTTACAATGTTCTACAAGTGTGACTTCTTGCTAGTTTGTTAGTTAGTTGGTTACTTAACGAAAAACCCGACATTACTATTGTTATTACCTTTACCATTACGCTGGCATACACGTTACTAACGTACATATATGTACATACGTACATACATATATAGAATGAAAGAATTCTCAGTAATTACAGGTAATATGTAGAACTTCGCATTCTTTTTTTTTTGTGTTTGTTACTCTTGCAAAGAGCACATAACTTTTGCAGCAATTTATGTATAAAAGTTTTTGTCTCAGTGCAAACTTTGTTTAACAGTTTTGTTAAGCAAAAACAAAAACGAATAAAATTTATTCAATTTTGACGAGTATACGAATGTATTCAAATATGATAATTTAATAAAAAGAGTTATAGACAGCAAAAAATGTGAAAATGGGAGCACACAAAAACGAAAATGTATAAAATTTGTTCGAATTTGTTGTACGGCTATCTTGGGTTAGGTTATGGCGGCAGTTGGGACTTATTGTCCCAACTCACGTAGGCCAAGAATTGGCCCGTTGTGATACCCGCTACGGTAGACCGTTCACAACTCTTCCCCACTCACCAGGTCTCCTATATGAGATTAGTCACAGCCATCCGGCGGCCTGAATGAATCTTAACAGGCATTTTGAACTCTGCTCCGAGAGCTGAGAAAAGCCATCAAGGAAGTGTGACTTTAGAAAACGGAATCTAGTCCTGCATAGGCCAGCGCAGTGGCAGAAAAGGTGCTCTACTGTCTCTAGCTTCTCCTTGCTCCTCATGATGAGAATCGTTAAGCCTGGTGCATGAATTCCTACGGCTATCTTTAAAAGCATGCAAAATTTATGAAGAAAACTTTTAAGCGACTTATTTTGCAAGAGATTACTAATTTAAATAAAGGGTCATCAATCTTGAGGTTTTTTTTTTTTCAACAGGGCTATTTTTTGAAAAATCACGCGTGAGTACTGTCAAGTTGCTTTGTGGTTTTTATTCAGTTTTCATTGCCATTTCATTATAGAAAGGCTTACACCCAAACAAAGTTTACAAATCGTACAATTATATTACGAATTACGATTCGCGTTCTGTAAAGAATGTTTTTCGCGCGCTTAGGCCATTTTAGGGAACCAATTCGGTAAAGTGTTAATTTCACGCTCCGGGCCGATGAATTGGCCACCGAGATCGTGTGATATCACATCGTGAAACTTTTTGCTTTGGGGCTACGTGAAGTCTAAAGTGTTTGTGGATAAGCCAGCTACGATTGAAGCATAAGAGGCAAACATTACCCTTGTTATTCGAACGCCTCACCAAAACTTGGAACCTCCGCATGGACGAGATACGGCGCAGTTGCGGCCAACATTTGAGAGGAGTGAATGGCAAGAATGGTTCTAATGAAGATTTACCGATTCATTTGAAATTTTTGTGTTTTTTTTGCATTTGAAAACAAAACCTCAAGATTGATGACCCTTTATTAAAACAGAAAATATATTTTTTAAGATTAAAAAAAAAGCACTATATTTAGGCGATAAGAAATCTTTTAAAATATTTCCACTAGCAGCTTGCTGATATTTAAAAAGCTTTTGCTGCAGTGCATTTAAACTTCGTCTCTCGCAAGAAACATTTCCAAAGATTTTATGCTCCTTGTTGCTCTGCTCTCTGCTCTCTGTTCATTTCGTTTTAATTAATATTTCTTTTGTGCTGCATACTTTTTTGCGCACACTGTAAACATCTTGCTCTCTGTGTTTTTTTCTTTGTTTGTGGCTTGCAACATGACTGCAACGTGTGTGTGTGTGTGTGTGTGTATGTGTGTGCGTGTGTGCAGCAAGCTATAAGAATTTGAAGCCATCTAAGAGGCAATGGCACAACCTGAAACCATTTTGTATAACTTCCTGCCAGCATTGGCTTTTTGCCGCCTGGTTTTAAGTTGTGCAAAGAGCGTAAAATATGAAATGGTCTGGACGGGACAGGACAGCACAGGACAGGAGTGAAGCATGCGGAGGCGTGTTTGAGGCATGACACATGCAGCATGTTGCAGGTGCCGTCCAACGGCATACAATGCCATAGTCGTCGTCGTCGTCGTCGTCGCAGTCGTCTCGGCATCGATTGTCACGTTTGCAACAAATGGTGCATGGCACGCAAAGTGCAAATGTAATTCGTGTATTTTACTTAATTTCATGTTACGTGCACAATCGGCCAAATCGCTAAAAATCGACCCAAAACGAGTCACAGTCAAGTCTTGTGGTTCTAACACACCATTACCTGGCACTCTGCTCCACCCATCTCTAGTGCTGCTCCTTTGCTCTTGCACAGATTGTAGCCAAGTACTTCAATGCAATTCAAAAAAAGCAAAAGTGTGCTTCATATTCAAACTGTGAGTATCTTTACCTGGTAGACCAGAGCTCGTTCCATTTTTGAGAAACTTGAAAAAAAAAGAAGAGATTTGTTTGTTTGTTGATTGTTTCTCATTTGTAGCCATGGCGTGCAGAGCATTCTAGATATGTATAGCTTTGGTAGTGGACTATTTGTGCCAAATATATTTATCTTTAGCCATATCTAGCGGCTGTCCATATACACAGCTGGCTCTCAAAAGCTGCATTCTTCTTCTTCTTAGATTCCATTTCCTCTAGTAGGGCATGATGTAGCTCCAGCTCGTTTTAGAGTTTCGTAGGCGGCTTAAAAATTTAACCAATTTAACAAAACCTTCTTGAAAAACTTTACCAAAAGTATGAGCCTAATAAATCAACTTTGTGCCCATTTTTCAGTATTTTCTTTCTTCTGCCTCCGTTTCTACTTCTTTTTCCGTAAGTCTGCTTTAATGTAGTCTCCCTTTTTTTTCTTTTTGTTCTGTTTTTGTTTCTAGGCAATATTTTTTGTATACTTTAAGTGCTTTCTCTATATATTATAAAATTTTTTGGTTTTAAAGTACCAGTACTTGTTCCATAATAGTTCTCAAAGTTTTCAAGCAATTTTTCTACATTGATGGTTAGTGTAAAAGTTACGCTCTCTGCCGCGCTTTAATTTTCATATATGCTTAGTCTCTTCTTACTGAACCATTTGGAGTATGCATAAAAAAGATTTAAGTGAGCTTTGGGCAGATCTGCAAAGAAGGGTTCTGCCAGATACTGGCCGAGTTTCCTAAGCAGTGCATTTTGGGCCTTATTAACTAAAGCAGTGTTGGGCAGTCTCTCAATTTTCATAACACGTGTGGATAGTGCACGATATTCTGCAGCAGCGCAGTCGGCTCACGCACGATGTAAGTGTGTAAAATCTCTCTCTCGTTTTTGCTGGATTGCGTTTCTTGCTCTCTCGTGCGCTTTTGCTTACTGCGCTGCTTAGTCACACAAAGAAATGTTTGTTTGTATGAGTTTTGCCCAACGCTGACCTAAAGTCAACGATTTGCTGCTGTAGAACATTTCAAGCTGTTTTAGAGAAAACGTCTACATATTTTTTTTGGTTATTGGGCTCACATGAGTAATGAAATTCGGTTAGTGCGCTTTTCTGGCATAGGTGCAAACTTCAAAATTCTTCAACGGTTATGAAGAATTCGCGAGTTCTAAAGCTTTTCGTTTTAACTAAAGAAATTTCCGATCCAAAAACAAAGACACCCAGCAGCAATACATGCTACATTAGTTTATTACATATTTCGAATGCATTGAAAAACCCCACTGAAGATAGCGGACTTAAATTGGTCTAACAAAACATTTAACGCTTAACAATCTGGTAACAACGAAATCTTTCAAACTTAATTTTCCACATCTACAAGTTCTTATCCTCTTCCACAAATCGGGCTGGGGCTTCTGCGCCAATTGTTTCATAAGAACTAATATTTGCTCCTGCATTGCCAACTTGGCCTGATTGCGAAGAGAAGTTGCTTCTTCTCCTGCATCAACTTCAATGATTTATCATAAGCCTGAATTTGTAAGTCACAAATTTTATAAATCAAGTCCTTGCATGGGGAAGCGCCAGGGCCTGATTCAGCTTGGGAAGACTTTGGCTCATCACATAAGTCCTGTATTTGCTCAGCTGATCTGTGTATATAGGTAGACATATATATAAATAACAAATTAGGTACTTCATGGCTGTATGCAAATTTTTGGGCACTTACTGGTCAACTTGCTGCGATATCTTCTTAAATACTCTACCACCGATATCCATGATTTACTTTTAAATTGCCTGCTTTACTTTAGAAAATATACTTATTTACTGTTTTCTCTGGAATAATATTTTTACGAAGCGTGCAGCTGAATAAGTAAAGTTTTAATGAAAGCCTACTAGATCTATAATAGTGCTCAAAATAATTTAACATTTGAAAATTCTGGAAAATTCTTGAAAATTCAAAAAAAATTTTGATGAATTTATCGGCAAAATCCTGCGCAATATACTAGATGGAAAAAACAGAGGCATTCCCTAGACGTTTACAGAGCAGCTTGAAGATTTAGAGTACGCCGATGATGTCTGTTTCCTTTCTGTTCGCAATAATGATATGCAAGGTAAACTGGACGATCTAGTCGTAGAAGCTGGTAAGCACGGTCTCGAGTTAAATTTGGAAAAAACAAAGGCATTGAAAGTGAACGCCAACAGCCATGACGACTTTTTAATACAAAATGAGCGCATCGAACTAGTGGACTCTTTCTTTCTCTATTCTTGGCAGTGTCATAGCCGCAGACGGTGGCGCAAAGGCAGACACTGAAGCCAGAGTGGCTAAAGCCACAGCTGCTTTCGCG
Source organism: Chymomyza costata (assembly GCA_018150985.1). Lineage (NCBI taxonomy): Eukaryota > Metazoa > Arthropoda > Insecta > Diptera > Drosophilidae > Chymomyza > Chymomyza costata. The sequence continues at coordinate 28,585,402 of JAECWU010000127.1, read as the reverse complement.
CAACTCCGTAAGACCTGGAATGTAAATCCAGATATTCAAATCCAATGTGCTATCCATTTTACTTTATGGGAGTGAGTCTTGGCTAACAAGAGAAGCTATTCTTAGCAAACTAAAAGCCTTTATTGGAGGAGCTCTCCGACGCATTCTGAAAATCTGGTGGCCAAACACGATCAGCAACTCTGAGCTGATGCAGCGATGCAATATGAAGCCAACCAGTCGCAAATGGGGATGGATTGGGCATACTTTACGAAAGCCACCACATGAAGTTTGTCGTCAGGCGCTTGATTGGAACCCGCAGGGCAACCGAAGAAGAGGGAGACCCAGAACAACATGGCGCCGAACTGTTTTGAAAGAAGCTGAAGAATCAGGACGTTCCTGGAGAGAAGTGAAGCAATTGGCACAAAACCGGATACGATTTAGATGTTTTAAAGAGGCACTATGCTTCTCAAGGAGTTAAAGGAATAGAAGAAGAAGAAGAATTTATCGGCCAGTTTTGGGAAAATGAACCTTAGAAACTTCACCAAAAACGAACTCGAACATTTTTTAATTTGATTTTTTCCGCGTGGAAAACTCTTGCCATCTCTCTCAACTTAAGTGTCATTGACTCTTTATAGCCAAATCTTTGCTTTGAAAAATAATCATGATTATTTTTACCCAAAGCTTATTATCAGCTTCAGGTAGCTTAGACAAAATCAAAGTAAATAAGAGTTATTTTATATAACTTACATATATGTATGTACACTAGTGCTGGAGAAAACATCGATGATCGAAGTTTAAAATCTCTATATATCGATGTTGGCCAACAGAGATGTTTCTCCAGCACTTCTGCTCTCATCACCTCCAGCACTACGGACTGGAGAAACATCTCTGTTGGCCAACATCGATATATAGAGATATTAAACTTCAATCATAGATGTTTTCTCCAGCGCTAATGTACACATAAAAGTTCTTTGTCTTATATTAATAGTTTTGTTACATAACTACATTATTTTCTACTATATAAATTTATTTAAACAAAAGCAAGACTTAAATTAATTTTGAAGGTTAATTGGTTCTTATTTGTTTGATAATTTTATTGGCAACAATTTCAAGCTTTAAATTATGACTTTAAGTTTGATAGAAAAGAAGATATCATGCAAAAATCGTACCAACATACATTGCCAAGGGTCGGTGCCACGCCTCCTACCCACAAATATGAAAACTCGGTTTTGGACTTAAAGCAGGGTACGCTAAAATCTTAATGAAAAATCTTAGCTGATTATATTCATTTCATTACCGAATTACAGCGCTTAAGTTTTCATGTCAGTATCACTTTTTTTCTATAAAAACTGCACCATATATAAGCTATGTAGTATATAACACCATATAAAAGTATATAGTTTTAGTTTTTTTTTTTTGTTTAGCAAGTCGCTGGCGCAAGAGTTTTAATTAGGTTTGAAAAAGCGTAAAATGCTAGAAAGAAAAGTTTCACAAGTTTTTTAGTTTTTTTTTTTTTTGTATTTATATATCTAGAGTTTGAGTATGTATGTATACGCTTATGTATTCTACTTAGGCAACTAATGTTGTCGTTGTTTTCTGCCATAGCGTTGCATTAAAAATTGCATTTTTATATGCGGAACGAAGGATTTTAGCCATTTGTTTGTTAAAGTTTTTGTTAAGGCGGTCCAAACTACTATCTAAAATATTTTTGTTGGGGTTTTTTAATACACTGCATTGAAGGCATTAAGGTGTACTATTGATTTGTGCAGTGTATGTGTCTTGGGTTTCGTAAACTCTAATATATGTATATTATAATCAGTCAGGCTAGCAATTGAGTTGTTTGCAAGTTTTTCAATTAATATCGGAAGGTTTTTGAAAGTATTTTTGGTAGCAAAAATTTGAAATAAATCTTCATTTTATGATAGCAAATAAGCATTGGGAAGCAGATTTATCTAAACTTGAGCTTCACTTGCGATTTCTGGCTGAAACAAGCTAGAGACATCATTTAGGCTCATGTGAGCCTTATAAACAACAAAACGTTGACATTTTTAGAAAGCAACAATGCCAGCAAAATAATTAATATGTTGTTGTGTAGTGTATTCCAATGTCGTACCACGTTCCAGCTGATTCCAATGCAATGTTCTTCTGATGTTGACGGTCTTAAAAACTCAATTTTTGTGTTTCAGCTTATGTTGCTCTGTGGAAGTTTTGGAATTGGGGTGCTATGTAGTATATAAGCTCAGTTTTACTTTTACTAGTTGTGAATAAAAGTTTTCTTGTGGAAAAATAAGTCGAATGGAAAAAATTTTTAGTTTTAGTTTTGTTTGACTTTTGGCTTAAAAGTGCAATTAGCAGGAAACTTTTAGGTAAAAGCCAAACACTCTTTTAGCCAGTTGTTGCATAAGCATAAAAAGTCATAGAGTGATACATATATATCGATATACCGACAGACGAATGGACCAGAAGACTGCAAATGAAGTGTGTCCTAGGCAGAGTTTTTAACAATTGAAATGAGTTTTCAATCATTTTCAATCTTTTGATATTGTTGATGAAATTGCATATAAAGTAATTTAAATGTCTTATTTTCATTTGCTTAATACAGCTGTAAATTGTTTAGAAACAGTTTGGAAATGAAACGCGATCTTTGAATTTATATTAGACAGTAATGCTCTGTTATCTTTTGCACAGCTGATGCTTGGCTTGGAACCGTTTGAAAAACGAAACACGCTTACTACGAAGTGGAATGAAATATTTATTCTAAACTTTCTTATGCGCAGCTTAAGCTTGACCAGGAACAGTTTGGAATGGAAACACGCAAAGTCTTAGTACAAGGGCTGCTAAGCAGCTTCAGAAAACCTTCATAAAACCGATGCTCTTAAAGCTTAATAACTGACTAACAATATTCGCTTTAAACAAGTTTCACTGTATTTAATTTACTTAACTTGTTTTTTCGCTTGCAATTTATTGAATTGTTAAAATTTTTGCATGAAAAGCATAAAAGCTTTTCAACAGAGTTTACCTATTTTCATATTGCTTGTTGTTTTTGTTATTGTCATGTCATCTCAGTGAAGTCAATTTTAAAATTTTGTTGTTGTTGTTGTTGTTTACTTTGTCAATTTCATGCATGATAATCAGTATAAATAAAGAGAAAACAAAAAAAAACAAACATGAAATTGAAAATGGAAAATGGCAAAAAGTTGACATCAATTTTGTGGCCATTTAATGAATGAAAATTAAGTCATTAGGGTTATATAAGCCCCCTGTTGGCTCTCCTCGGCTCTAGAAACAAAGTCAGTGCAGATGTTGACCATTTTGACAGGCGTCAAACGCAGATAAGCACGCACACACACACACAGATACACACACAACAGCTGCATAAAAACAAAAACAATAACATTGCTAGACAAATTGATTTTGACGCAGTTTTTATACCCTGTACGCAGCAAAACAAAAGTATGACAGCTTTGTGAATGATTTGAAACTACTATCGGATTGTGGCTCTACGTTACGTGTGTACCTATACTTACAAAAAAGTTCCTTGCAAAAACTATTTTCTTGTAAGAAACTAAGTTGTTACATCTTAAACTTAAAAAAAAATTGGTTTTCTCATAAGACTGCTGTGGGTGGTACAGGGATTGATGATGATCATTCATGAATGGAAACTGCTTAGTTTCTGAACTAGCTAGACCAATGGCTACTATTTTAAGGGTATTCCACAATCGGCCAACGCTATGAAACTTTTTGCATTTTTATTATTGACTTTGTCTTTGTTTTTGTTGTTATTGTTGTTTTTATGGCAACACATTTAAGCCTGTCCGTGTTAACCACTGCAGGGAATCGGCCATTTTGCCAATTACAAGTAACGCAAAGAGAGTGAGAGAAAGTGAAGCGATTGTTGATGTCATGTCAAGAGATGCCGACAACAAATATGAAGAGAGCCTGATAACAGCTGACTTGTTCAACACAATTTCCAGTTGATTGTTGTTGTCAAAGAGACAAAGAGACAAATAGACAAACAGACGGACAGACAGACGACTGAGAGAGAGAGAGAGAAGAGCGTGAGAGGTAAAGTGAGACAACTTGTCATGCTTGTCATCCAATATTTGACAGAACAAAAGCTGAATAATGTGACCATCATCTATAATGAAAATGATATGCAATTGAATGGTAACATTAATGGCACTGTGATAAATCTGTTTCTGGCCCAAGTGAATTGGAAAATAAATCGCCTGGGGCTGCCCGTTTCTTGTAGCCTAATGGGTTTGCGTATTAATTAGCAAAGTTCTTTTGCTTATAAAAAAATAATAACTTGTTCAAGCTTTGCGAGAAATTATAAAGATAGGCATTATATAACAAAAGTTTTAGTTACATTTTTTTTATTTATTTATTTATTTATAAATAATTATTTTATGAAGAGGCAGGGAAATTTTGAAAATTTTAAGATTTAAAGAATCTAACTGCATAAGGTACTGGAAACTGCCCCACTGCCTAACACTAAGGATGCAGTTTGATGCATAAAGCAAACAAAAATTTGTTTGCAAAATTTCAGTTTTTAAACTTAACGCGTTAAGGCTCACTCAAAAAAAACGTGTTTTTCGTTTTTATTTAATTATGACTCAAGTACTGAATATTTTTGTACCAACATTTTTCTTGTAAACTTATTTGGCAAAAGAGCTCTTTAAAAAAATATTTTAGTATTTTTTTTACCAACATAAATTTTTTTTTCTTAAAGAACCATACGCAGCAAGCAAAATTTACGTATGTAATGAAAAAACTTCATTTAAAAAAATATTGTGCAAATTTGTGACTATTTTTTTTTTATATGAATTTTTTCATTACATTCGTAAATTTTGCATGCTGCGTATGGGCCAAAAAAATATGAATTTTTCTTAGTTAAGTTAATTTTTGTTAATTTTTTTTTTTTTAAATGTGTGAAAAAAATAATAATTTGATGTAAAAAATTTTAATATATTTTTAAGTATTTAATAAAATAAATACTGCTTGTTTGTATAATGAAAACATCTTTATTATTATTATTATATACAGCAAGATTAAAAATAAATTTGTAATAAGGGATAGGGGTAAAGCGCTAGCTACTAAGGCCTTTGCTATTGTAATGAAAAAAAAATTGATATATTTTGTAGGTAAATATAAAAATAGCACTGAGAACTTACGCATTTATTAGTTTTTAAATATTTAAAATAATAGAAAAATACAAGTTTTTATAATTCTAGGCGCTATAATAAAAATCCGCTGCACTGAATTATTATTCTACTTTACTATATATAAATAATCGGCAATGTTTCGGAAAACGAAAAAGCCAAAACGAACATTTTTTTTCGTTTTCGGTTTTGCGTGCTCTGGAAAACGAATTTTTTTTCTCGATAACTTCCCTATTTATTTATTTTTGCGATAAATTCCTCTGTTGTGTTGGCGCAAAATTCTTTTTGTTTGAAACAAAACAGCTGACAGGATTGTCACAGCTCTGTAGCTTTTTATTATTACATTTTGTTTACATGACATTTTCATTAAAATAATATATATATATATATATGTTTTCCTTTATCTCCTATTGTAGCATAGGGCGTCTTCAATTGCCATCTTCCACCGAACTCGATTTTGGGCTAGCTTTCTTAATTAGTTCCAGCCTAACACCAGAAATTTCAGTTCAGCTTTCGTAGATCAAGACCAGGTGGTACCTGGTCTTCCAACTCTGCGCCCTGCTTGCTGAAAGGGATTCCAGCGCATTGCTTGCTTTGCTATGTTGCTGTCGTTTTAAAATAATGCTAGTTCTTGATTATTCTCTTTTAAATAAAATTACACAAAAGTATTGCTTAAGCAACAATATGAATAATGAACTTAAACACGAAATTTTCTTTGTGTAACGCGGGAACCCTATCGCACTTATCGTCATGTGTTCGTGTATGAAAATTCACACATAAAAAAAATTCGTTTTGGCTGTGCATGCTATTTTTTGGGTTAAGTCAAAAAAAAAAACTAAAAATAATTGTCAATAAATATCTAACTTGAAGTTGGCATAAATATAATCTAAGTATATCAAAGAATATTTTAAAAATTATTTCAGTATTAAATTTGCACTTTTTTTAACTTATTTTGGCAATTCGTTTTAATTCCTTTTGCTAAAAAAAAAAATCGGTTACAAACCACATGAAAAATTCATTTTGGTGAAATTGGAAGCACCAAACATTCGTTTTTAAAACGAAACCGAACAAAAGTGTTCGGATTCGTTTTCCGGAGCAAGGCGAATAAAATTTTGCATTTAAAAGCATTTCAGCATAGTTTTATACGTATAAAACTCGAAAAAACTTAAATGTTTCGTTATATTAAAAAAATTTTGAAGACATGTAGCCGAATTCGGTCAAGTTTCTCGAATTTTGTGCTAGTTACAAAAAAACAACAATCAGCTATATTTTTTCATTTACAATTCTTGAAAGCACTTTGGTAACTTGCAAGCAACAAAGTCACTTGAACACAAGGTCAGCGCTAAATATGGCCGCTTCCCTGCTTCTAGTCCAAGTTTTCAGCCACAACACACTTCCGCGTTCCGGAAGCTATGTCACTCGCTGCCAAGCTAAGCCATAGCCCTAATGGGCCTACATCCTGAAACTGAGTGTAAACTGTGCCAAGTATCTTAAACCCAGTGCCCGAGCTTGGTCAGACTTCTTCGCTTAAAATACTTCCGTCGAGCTTTTCCGCGCTCAAAATTTCATGTTCTCAGCTCCCATCCACCCCAGAAAGTTGTGCATATTTAGAACTATTAAGATGTTCATATACAGACACTTCATTAATTGTATTATCTTTTATCATTTAGTATTTACTCTTAATAGTTTTCACTTAGCTTGGGTTTTATTTAAAAACCACAGTTTGTAGAGTGCTGCATACAGGGACGGATTAAAGCATGCGCAGGCCCAAGGGGCGCATGAAATGTTTGGCATTATTGCGTCAAAGTCTTTATTTAATGCGTTTTTTTGTGAAGTGTTTTTGTACATATATTTCTATGGCTACCAGTACAGTACAGGCGGATCCACGGGGGGTTTTCGTGTCCGGACCCCCCAAAAGTTGCAAAAATGGGTTGACATTCTTTATTTATTTATATATACGCTTCAAAATCAAGAACAACCCATAAGACCAAAGCCTGAATCCGCAGCTGCTACAATATATGCGTAGAAGACTACAGATACTTCAGTAATCTTTTCAAGTACGTCTTGTTAATGATAATGCGGTTTTCACGATTTTCATGATTTTTTACTTTGCAAATATTGCAATAATGACATCCAAAACGAGTTCTCATTTACCTCTCTACACATCGAAGAAAGATGAGCAAGTCGCTTTTCTTTCATATTAGTACCAATTAGATTGGTAGAAGTACTGAAAAGGGAAACTACGGAAATGTGTAAAACTCCAGATGAAAGGTTTTTTTTTACATATTTTACAACACTACAAAAATTTATGATTTATGAAGAAATTTTCGTTACTTGCATGGAGAAACTTTTTTGAGACTACAACATTTTTAAACTCATTTTCATAAAAATCTGTTATGAGCATAGGTTAGGTTAGGTTAGGGCGGCAGTCGGGATCTAACGTCCCAACTCACTAAGGCCAGAGAATTGGCCCGTTGTGATACCGCTGGGTGGGCCTTACACCACCCTTTCCCCACTCAGGAGGTTCACTATGTGTTCTAAAAATCACGTCCATCCGGCGGCTTTAATAAACCTCGAGAGGCTTCTTGGACTCTTTTCTGAGAGCTGGGATAGGTCATTAAAGAAGTACGATTTTAGGAATCGGAGCCTTGTCTTGCAGAGCCCAGCGCAGTGACAGAATAAGTGCTCCACCGTCTCCAGCTCCTCCTCATCTCCACAACTTCTACAGAAGTCATTGTAAGCTGCGTTGAGCCTTGATGCATGGGTACCCACCAGCCAGTGTCCGGTAATTTCCCGGATTACTGTCGAGCACTAAGCTCTATTTAGATCGTAAAGTTGCTTTGTGCTCTTTTTGCAGTATACCGGCCAGGTCTGCCGTGAGATTTCACACGTGTTCGATATCCGATTCGACGCTTGATTAGCAGCTGGAGCAAAGTGGTTCTTAAAACTCAATTTACGGCTGGCCATAGATATACCCAGACGCTCCTTGTCCAGAAGGAGGATGCTGGTCAGTTCATCTGCAATGCAATTGCCCTCAATATCCCTGTGTTCAGGGACCCAGATGAGGTGGATCGAAAACTGTTCTGCCATCTCCTCCAGAGATGAGCAACAGTTGTTCACTGACTTCATGCATGTTGTCATGGAGGCGAGAGATGTAATAGGCGTCTGGCTATCTAAATAAATACAGATATTGTTGCTACCAATTGGTAAGTTTTTAGTTATCGAGACGGTTTCCTGAATTGCCTGGAAGACACTGCGGTGATCTGGAAGCCTAAAAGATATTCTTGCGTTGTGTTCTTCAATATAGACGTCTCCGCCAACGCGGTTATCTAGCTTGGAACCGTGCGTGAAGATTTTTGTTGTGTCACTTGGGCCCGGTATGCCAACATTTCATTCTTCCCTGGTTAGAAAACGGGTCTCGAATGTAGTTATAAAGTGTTCCTGTGGGATGCAGTAGTCTGTACCCTCAAGAATTAGAGGATCTTCCTTTAGAATACTGGAGTGACCGAAGTCTAGGTCATTTTAGCATACAAAACTTTTAAATTAATTTTTGGCTCATGTGAAAAAAGTCCGATGTATCTAAAAATCTATTTTTTTTTTCATACTAGAACGAAATACATTTTCATGATGTGAATCGATAATTTGCGCCTAAAATTTTTGAAAGAATTGTTTAAAAAAAAAACAGAAATGTGTAAAACTCTAGATTCACGTAATTTCCCAACAAAACTTTCTCATGACAAAACTTTTTTAAATATTCAAAATTTTCAAATTGCTTTTCTAGTCTTGTAAGGCGCCCGGGCCATGGCCCGGCTTGCTTAAATCCGGCCCTGTGTCTACTTATTGCTTGCTTGTTGTAGCAGCAATTGTCATTGTTGTAGCCAACTCAGGTATTATTTGGTTGGACTCCGTGTCTAACTAGACATCAAGATGTAATTAAGCCATGCAAAGAAACTGGAGGGGGTGCTTAATGAAAATCATTAAACACGAGTTAAAAAGGCAAACAACAAATATATAAACACGGCAAAGGAATCCAAATTTGCCAGTGTTGTGCAGTGTCGCCTTTAATTGTATTTTAAACACATTTTAAGCACGTTTAAATGTGCACACACATACACACACAGTTTAACTTGGTCATAAAAAAATCAAAATAAATGTTGAAATAAAATAAATGCCAAGCATACAAAACGTAAAGTTAGATGTCAGCAGAGATGAGGTGAGAAAGAGCTTTGGAGTGAGCAACTCTCTTGCAACTCTTTTGAGCTTCAAAAATTGGAGCGTCTATGCGAAATGAGCACAAGTACCAAAACACACACACACACGCACACCAAGTATTTGCGATTAAGCGTAACAAATGCGTAGAGTGTAAGGGGGAGCAGCTGCTTGCGCGCTTTGCAACACTTTTTATTTTCATACTGCTAGGCACACTTATTTAATTTGACATGGCGCTGGAAACAAATCTTCAACAGCCCACAAAAACCCCCCCAGCAGCCCAACACCCAGTTACAAGTTGCCAGCAAACATATTTGCAGCACGCACCCCTCAACATCGCAGCCTAATTGTCCTCTATGCAAGTTAAGTTGATGGGCTTGCGGAGCAGTGGGGTGTAGCTGGGGTTGCTCCACTGTTCTTCTAATGTTCTGCACTCTCGGAACAGTGGCTTGGCGTCTGTTTTGCTGTCTCAGCGTAAAATTATGCTGCTCTAATTAGAATGAAACGATTTTCATTTCATTTTCCATTTTCATTTTCATTTTTGTTGGCCAAAATGAATAATTTACGCGACGCGCTTGCTTTGCATTTCCTTTGCCAGTCGGTTATATTTTTTTTTTTGCCTTTTTCTTTTAGAAATACCCTAACAGAAAAGTATCTACAGCTTTTAGAAAAAGCTGGAAATATTTTTAGCTGAATTATTTGATGCCTTTTTGCATCAAGTGTCGAATTCTACAAAATACTCTTACTATCAATCCAATTAGAGATATAACTTTTTAAAGCCAAGCCACTTTGCTAAGCGCAAACGAAACTGCTTTCTTCTTTGAATTCTTCAGCAACCAATTGGTAACTTCTTTTATTTTAAAATTTGAAAATATTATATTTCCATGCTACCCAACAACAAACGTTTTTGACATAATACTAAAAATAAGCTAAATCGTAATGAAATCTTGACCGAAATTGCTTTCTTCTCAGATTTCCTTGCAAGCATCAATTCCTTTTTCTTGGAGTAAAGGTTATTGTAACCAAAAACAATCGAACAGACAACAATCGTTGTCTTCTCAGATTTCCTTTAAACAAGTAATTCTTTTTTCTGGTAGTAAAGCTTCTTTGCTTTCTTCTCAGATTATTTTAAAAGAATCAATTCTTATTTCTTAAAGCGAAGCTTCTGTTTAAAGCTAATTGTAACAAATCCAACAAATCGAAAACGCTTTCTTCTCAGCTTTCCTTAAAAGTGTCAATTCTTTTTTCTTAGAGCAAAGCTTCTATTTGAAGCTTATTGTATAAAAAAAACTCAAACAGACCTTAAAGAAAACTTTTCAGATTTCTTTTAAACAAGTTATTCTATTTTCTGGTATTAAAGCTTCTGCGCTTTCTTCCCACATTTCCTTAAAAAAACCAATTCTTAACTTTTGAAGTGAAGCTTTTGTTTGTAGTTAATTGTAACAAATCGAACAGATCAATAAAGCTTTCTTCTTAGATATTCTTAAAAGAATCAATTCTTTTTTCTTGGAGTTAAGCTTCTGTTTGAAGGTTATTGTTTAAAAAAAATATCGTTATCGTTTTCTTCTCAGATTTGCTTCTATATTTTCATCTAAGATTTCCTTAAAAGAACGTGGAGCAACCGAAACCAATTCTTCTTGTAGTAAAGCTTTTGCTTCAACGTAATTGTCGGGGTGATCAGGTTAACAAAAATAGTTCGTTAGCAGTTAAGAACAGGTTAGGTATAGCTCAATTTTATATTTGTTCGATTTTTTGGGATTACAATATAATTGGGAAAGTTCAGAAATGCTAAGAACGAAAGTCTGGCATATAGTTTCAAGACTTAGGAACATAAGCATAATCCCTTAGTGTTCAACATATTCAAATAATTGGGAGTGTGATTAAAATCTCCAGAAGAATTTGTCTTAATTTTCATTATCAATGCAAGCCAACAGTTAAGAAGAAATTTTTGCTCTCTATTTAAAAGGAGATACCTATTACCTTTCTAAAATTAAGTTTCTAGATCCTAAGCCCGCCGTAGTGGGATGTAGTTCTTCTAGTTGGAGCGTCCCAAACACTTGGCTTATGTTTTGAGTGCTTCTTTAAATTATCAGTAAAGCTAGTATTGTTAGAAACAGTGATGTACTCAGATGTCAGTACAGTCTACAAGGTCCAGTAACGCAAACAGCGAGTCAGTCATTATCGATTATTGAATAAGAAGGTTAGACGCTATGTACCATAAGTTTTGGGGTCGCTGAATCTGAATCCGCGACTGAAAACAATTTTTCTGATATAACCTCAAAAATAAGATGTCTCGGAGGCTATTTTAGAATACTGACGTGATGGGGTTTTTTGAGCTCTGATTCCATAGTCAAGATGACTTAAGATGATAGCAGTGATAAAGAATAAAGAAAGTTCCTTTTTAGTTCGAGCATAAGAAACAGGGAAAGGATCATCTGAAACAAAAGTTGGATCTACAAAATTGTTATACTAAGGTGTCGAAAATAGGACTTATTTTAGAAGATAAGAGAAATGAAACATTACAAAGAAGTTCGGCGGAATTGTTAAGATAACCAAAGCAAGGAATAGCAAGTTTTGTCAAGGAATGGCAATTTTTAGAATAGGTGGGTAGTTGAATTTTGATCCCAATTTACACAGCAAAAAACTTCTATACTGAAGCTATCCGGCTCTGATAAGGACGACCTGAAACGTATTATAAAATAGAGAGAACGAGAGTAATATAAAAAAGTATTGTCTCTTTTAATTCTTACGACTTGAGCTTAATAAACTCGAGCAATCCGAATGCTTAAGATTTCTCTGCGCCCCAGTGTTGGATAGTGTATTAAAATTTAGTCACTCTGTTGTAAGCCAACTGCTTCTTTGCTGTTGTTGCGCCTAATGCTGAGCTATGCGCAAAATTTTTATAGAAATTATGACGGCGTCAGTGCCGACGCCAACGCCAACGTCGACGTACACGCTAACGCCTAAAAAACTGCCACAAAGATATTCATTTTAATTTTAATGTAATCACAAGTGTAGCCGCCTTTCAGGCTGACGATAACCAGGCAAACAACCCAGTCCACCCGTCCGTCCGTCCAGCCCAACAGGCTCCGTCAGCCATCCATTTAACCAACCATTCATGCATACAGCTGTATCTATATATCTGTATGTATGTATGTGTGTGTGTGTATCTGTGTGTCTATCTGCATCTTGATTTAATTGCGCGGCTCGCAATCAACGCAACGCAGCCCAAATGTTTGACGCAGCGCAAAAATGTTACTGCCAACATATTGCTGCCAACAGCTCAGAGCGAGAGCGAGAGAGAAAGGCACAAAAACAAAAAAGAGATAGACAGCTAAAGAGTGCGATAGATAGATGTAGATGATGGCATCAGCCACATTAAGACATTAAGCGCATTTAATTTTAAGTGCCAAAATAAATGAAAATCTCGTTTTACTATTTGTCTCACTGCCAGTCGCGGCCATTTTGGACCAACTGCCATGCCTACAATACAAACGCCCAGTAGCCGCAACAACAGCGGCAGCGAGAGAGAGAGGGAGCGAAGAGAGAGTGGCAGCGTGTGGCAAGTGACCTGCATAATACGTTCTGGGCATTATGTTCGGGTCTGCGCCCTTTTGGTTGACCAACTGACTGAGCTCTGGCTCTGCGTTTAAGTCAATTGGTTGTCTGTGTGTTTATCAATGTGTGTGTGTTGGAAATTTTAATAAGTGGCAGCCATTTTGTTTCATGTTGTTGTTGTCGTTGCAGCTTTAATGCCATTTTTGCAGCTCATTTAAAATAATTGTTGCCTATCTGCAAGGCGCAGTACATCAGCAGAGACGGCAGCGCTTGATGTTGGCTCTCTTTTGATCAGGCTCTCTTATAATGATCGCTAGCTCGTCTGCTTTTTGCGGTCCTAGTCTGTGCGCGCTCTTAAATTACGAAGCCGCGCTTTGGCTTAGCGTAAGCCGCTCTCTTAACAAAAGGCTCTGTTGAAAATGTTTGTAAGCTTAGCAGATTTTTTGCTGCTCTTGGCTGTTAGAGATGGTACAACTATTTGAAAGTCACGCACTGCACAATTTTGTCACAAAACGTGACGCCTCTTTTTCGTGATTGCAAAGCGTATTTTGTTTTGCCAAAATTTAATCATTTTTTAATTGAATTTAATTTATTAATATATGCGCAGCTTTTGTTCTGTCAAACTTTCTTATTTCAAAATAATTTCAACAAAAAAAAAAAGCTAATATCTAATTAGCTAACATTAAGATGCAACCATTTTTTTTATTATATTTTAATTTTTTTTATATTGATTCATTTTTAGTTTGAATTGAACTGTTTTTTTTTTTCAATTTTCTTTTGAAGACTCATACGCAGCATGCGAAAATTCCGCACGAAATGTCAAAGCTTCGTTTAAAAAAAAAAAAAATTCCCCTTTTTTGGGATATTTTTGGGAATTTTTGCATGCTGCGTATGGGCCTTAAGCTTAGACCTGCTTTTCATCTTGCCCGTCCTTGGGGTACTAAGTGCCCCGTAGTAGAATTTTGTATGGAAAAAATAAATTCCTCTGGGGCACTCATTGCTCCACGGACAGGTCTAGAGTTAAATTCTCTAAATTTTTCAAATAAAAATTATTACAGCTCAGCTTTAAGTTCTGCACAAAAAGAATCGAAAAACAAACATTTTGATTTTTTTTAAATTTAAATAAAAAAACTTTTTTTTAAACTTCAAAAATATTTTTTCAATTTTCGAAAGTAGTTTTGAATAAATACAATAAAACTCTAGCCTAAGCGATTTTGGCACTTTTGTATTGTGTTTTTGTTAGGTGGTCTAAAGTTCTCTACTATATAAAGGTTGAGGTTTTTTTTTTTTTTAAGTGCAAAAAAACAAAAATTTCAAATGAATCTGAAAATCTTTATTATCAATAAAAAGAACCATTCTTACAATTCACTTTTTGAAGATAGTCCCTTTCAAATGTTGGCCGCAACTGCGCCGTAGCTCGTCCATGCGGAGTTTCCAATTTTCGATGACGCGTTCGAATAACACGGGTAATGTTGGCCTCTAATGCTTCAATCGTAGCTGACTTATCCACAAACACTTTAGACTTCACGTAGCCCCAAAGGAAAAAGTCGAACGTTGTGATATCACACGATCTTGGTATCCAATTTACCGGTCCGGAGCGTGAAATTAATTGTTCACCGAATTGGTTCCATAAAGGTTCCTAAGCGCGCGAAAACATTCTTTATTATTTGTAATGGGTGTAATATGTACTGCGACCCAAGTGGATCTATTATACCCCCTTCACGGCTTAGAGCTCTCTCTAATGTCCAATTACCTGCATGTACTCCAGTAGTTTGTTTGGTGACAATGCTCTCTGGTGAGATAACGTACATGCCTAGAAGCTTTCTTCTTTTGTTGACGATTGCTATGCATTCACATAGTAGATGCACTGAGATCTCTTCCTCCATACTACAGAAGCGACAAAGTCCACTATCCACTATGCCAATTTTATTTGAGTGGCTGCGTAGCCTACAGTGTCCCGTCAAGAGGCCGGTCAGGATAATCACGGTATTTCTCTCGTGGGTTATCAAGAGTTTGAACCTCTTACGGTTGTAGTTTGAGAGGAGGGTTTTGACTGCTTAAGTCATCGTATCTGTGCAGCAGCCGTTTGTTTTTCTTCTCCATTCTCAGTAGGTCCCTTACCACGTGGTTGCCAATCCCACAGTATGGTTCAGGTCCGATTAGCGGTGTTGCTGCACCCGTCCTTGCTTGTCTGCTAGCTCATTTCCAGGGATATTGTTGTGTCCTGGATCCCATCTGATTGTGAGTTGTTTCAGGCACCTAATTTGTCAAGTGCAGTTCTCACTTCTTTGACCAGCCTTGATGTGATCTTGGCCTTGCTAATTGCTTTTATCGCTGCTTGACTATCAGACAGGATGGAGATTTCTTTGTCGTGGTAGTACTTTACAGAAGGCGAATTTTCGTAATACAATTATACGATTTGTAAACATTGTTCGGGTGTAAGTCTTTTCATGATGAAATGGCAATGAAAACTGAATAAAAAACACATGGTAACTTGATAGTACACAGGCGTGATTTATCAAAAAATAACCCTATTGAAAAAAAACCTCAAGATTGATGACCCTTTACATGGTAGAGAACTATAGACCACCTAACAAAAACACAATAAAAAAGCGCCAAAATCGCTTAGGCTAGAGTTTTATTGTATTTATTTAAAAATACTTTCGAGAATTGAACTTATTGTGCTCCCAAAAAATGGATTGCTAAAATTTCAAGTTCTCTAGCGCTTATAGTCTGCCGCATTATTTTGCTCATACGAAGCAATAGACATAATTATATCGACTCTCATGTTTAGACTGATCAACAGTAGGTTTATATTTTTTGTAAAGTCTCAAAAATAAAAAAAAGACTAAACTTACGCAAGTTTATTGAGGCATTATGTATGGAAAAACTTTCCTATGCAGATTCTCAAAGATCTAACTCAATGTAAAATAACAGCTGTTGTAACTTTAATGTTACGAGTCTGTTACGTCTTACAGAGCCTGCTATGAGGTAATGTTAAGAAAACCAAAAAATGCATTATTTGCTGCTTATTCATATATATACATCATTATATATACAATTATGTACTATGTGCTTTTTTTTCTGCTTTGCTTTTTCTAGCTGACTGACTTGCTTGAAAATTTGCTGCCAATTGTGTGTAGATATATATGTATCTACGTATCTTTAAGATGCAACAGCTGTGCTACGATTTGCATTAATTAAAAGCATATGCAAAAAGGGCAACCGCAGCAACAACAACAACATCATGCTATATAAATGTTATGGAAGCAACTGAAAATATGCAATAAATTATTACAAGTTGAATGCCCAAGCAAAGTTCAATTGAATGCAATTAGTTTCAATAAACGAATTTCTCTCTTTGCGCTCATTTAGTTATTTAAATTTGTTGGTGTTGCTGCATAGGAGAGTGTGTGTGTGTCTGTGTGTAGTCGTTGATGTATTTCTTTGTCTTACTGTTTCACGCTCTTTGCTGCTCCAACACAGTTTGACAGACTTCTCTCTCAGTGTTCTTAACATTATGCGTTAACTTCCTCTTTCATTTTATCATAAATAAATTGATTTTACTTTTGTAACAGCTTTACAAACTACTATCAAATGAATGCTGACATCCAAAGCTCAACAACAACAACAACAAACAACTTTTGCAGCAGATTTCATTTTTCAGGTCAAAGGTTTTAAATGTTCATTAATTTTAACAACAAGCAGGAAAGAATGAAATAAAGAAGAGTTAAGCGCAACAACGTCAGAGTTGCATTCACAAACAGCAATCGAAATCGGAATCGCACGAGAATGAGAGGCATCAATAATTTCCAGCTCTGACATTTGCTGAGTTTTCCTAGCAAACTATTAAGATTGATTTTTCTTCTTGTATCTTAGTTTTCTTTGTATGTAAATGCATGCAAGTCTTTTGTGCTGAAAAAGGAGCAGTCAGCTGAGTCTTAGACAACAGATGCTTGTGAGCTCGTAACATTTTTTAACGAATTTTTGCATACTTGGTTGTTCTTAAGGCCCATTAAACGTTGCGGTTTCAGGAAAGATTTTCGTAAGTGATTTTCGATAAAAAAAAGTGAAATTAATTCATATTTGAATTTTGATCCAATTCGATTAAATTTAAATATTTGTTAATTTTACTTTTTAACGAAATGCCTAATGCACCCGGTAAACGTCGCGGTTTCAGGCAAGATTTTTTCATAAGCGTTTATCGATAAAAAACAAGTAAAATTAATGAATTTTTTAAGTTGATCCAATTCGATTAAATTTAATGCGATTTTATTTAAAAAAAGTGATATTAATTTATATTTCAATTAAGTCCAATTCGATTAAATTTAAATATGATGTAATTTCACTTTTTATACCCTGTACTTATAGTTACAAAGGGTATACTAGATTTTTGCAATCTATGTAACGGACAGAAGTAGGCGTGGCAGACCCCAAGACCTTTATACCAAAATGCTTATCATAACCTCGGATAACGATTGAGCCATGTCCGTCCGTCTGTTCATACAGATGTTCATACATCCAGAACTCGGAGACTTTAAGAGCTAGAGATACGAAACCTTATCACCTAATGCGCATATTTTCTGAGAAGATGAAGTTTGTTGAATCATGTCAATATCTTTCCCCGTTCCCCCGCAGTAGATTTTTAGACACACCCTTAAATATTTTCATCTGAAATTTAACAGAGCGATGCGTTGTGGTTACATGCATCTAAAAAATGAACAAATCGTACAAATACAACAAAAGTTATAGTCAAAAATGTACAAATTTCACCCTTGCCCATAAGCTACATCAATATTTGAGTCTACGTAATTATGGTAACAAGCGACCTAGAATCACCAATTTTGGTAAGCTGCTTCATGTGGCTCTAATGAACAAAACCACATTCATGTTTAATCGCTGCGAATCGCCCACCCCCTCAATCGAGTTACCAAGTTTTCTCTCACACCCCTCAACATATTAACTTAAAACTTATGCCATATACTTTTAAAAGCTTTTTTTTATCAAAATCAGTACAAATTTACGGAACTTATAGGTATAAATATTGTTTTGCACCAAAATTCCAATTGGAAAGAAAAAAGGTACAGGGTATTACACTGTCGGGCACCGCCTCGACTGTATCACATTTCTTATCGAAAATCGCTTATGAAAAAATCTCAAAGCTCAAATTTAATGCTTAAGCTTATTTGTGGCACAAATGATTTCTTTCACAAAAAAAAAAAACCAACTTGTGAAATTCGCTTGATGAATATTAATCTAATTAGAAAAAATTTAAAGAAAATTTGAAAGAAATCATTTGTACCACAAATAAAGTGAAATTAATTCATATTTCAATTTGATCCGATTCGATTTAATTTAATATATAATATAATTAATTTCACTTTTTTTTATCGAAAATCATTTATGAAAAAATCTCAAAGCTCAAATTTATTGCTTAAGCTTATTTTTGGCACAATTAATTTCTTAGAAAAAATTTAAAGCAAATTTGGAAGAAATCATTTGTGCCACAAATAAAGTGAAATTAGTTCATATTTAAATTTGATCAAATTCGATTTAATTTAAATATGATTTAATTTCACTTTTTTTTATCGAAAATCGGTTATGAAAAAATCTTGAAGCTTAAATTTCATGCTTTAGCTTATTTTTGGCAAAAATGATTTCACTTTTTTTTTATCGAAAATCGCTTATAAACAAATTTCAAAGCTCAAATTTAATGCTTACGCTTATTTTTGGCACAAATAGTTTCTTCCAAATTTACTCTTAATTTTTTTTAATTAGATTAATATTAATCAAGTGAAATTCACAATATGGCTGAAGAAATCATTTGTGCCAGAAATAAGCTTAAGCTTTTAATTTGAGCTTTTAGATTTTTTCATAAGCGATTTTCGTTACAAAAAAAGTGAAATTAATTCATTTTAAAAATTTATAAAATTCGATATAATTTAAATGTGAATTATTTTCACTTAAATTTTTTTCGAAAACCGCGTTTGCAAACATCTCAAAGCTCAAATTTAATGCTTATTTTTGGCACAAATGATTTCTTCAAAATAAAAAAAATCAGCCAAATTGTGGAATTCACTTGATTAATATAAATCTAATTAGAAAAAATTCCAACCAAATTTCAAAAATATTTAAAACATTGCAAAAAGTGCTTGGAATGTGAAGAACAAATCAAAAAAGTATTCAAGCAAATCGAAAGCTTCGTTTTGGAGCTATGGAACTAGCAACATCTTACGCAAGTTTGTTTTATATATATAAGGAAAATTTTTTTTTGGATAAGATATCTAAAAATGAAATATGTTTAAAGCCAATAGTTGGTGGGTAATAGTGTTGTGGTCTTCGGAATAGTGGTAGCGTACTCTCTTTACAAACCGAAGGTCGGTGGCTAGCTCAAAGACGCTATTTGCCCAAGAAAATCTCTATTAATTGAAGACATCGCCGTTCGGATTCGGCTATAAACTGTAGGTCCCTGTTCTCTTCGAACAGTTATTAATAGAGATCCCCATGCGACGCCCAGGGGCGACTGAAAAAAATTGTCAGTCAGGCAATTATTAATAGTGTTCCAGTTCAAAACGGAAAATATCGATAACTATGTAGCTATAAGTAAAATAACGCAAAATCTTTAGACTCTATATAACTTGAAAGTTTGTCTACTTAAAAAATAATCATTTCACTAAAATTTGGTGAAAATCAATTAGTCAATTACTAAAAGCAATTTATCAACGCCAGTAGAAACGTTTTTATATGTACATATATTTTTTAAAGTTTTGAAATCGGCTTGATTTTTTGTTTGTATTAAGTTAATTTCACTAAATTTTAGTGATTGTGAGTAGCTAGTTATTCTAAAAATATTTTTTAATATAATCATAAGACCATAAGCTTTACTTTTACTGCTTATAAGCCATATTTGAAAAATTCTATAAATTTATCTTATTTTTTTTTCTTTTCAGGTAAGTCACTACTTAATCGAATTTCGGAAGCAACTAATTTTGTAAGTATTTGTCTATGGCTTAAATACGCCGGATTTTTAGCTGAACTATAGTTCTATGTAAAATATCTGAAAAAAATATATTAAAGTTGACCATAACTTAACGTTCTGGTTTTAAAAACAAATTTTTTATATACATACGTGTGAGTATCTTAAACTCAGTTACTCTTTATGAATGTTCATGTTCCTGCTTCAAAGTAAAAAAAAAAGAACCCATTAGCAGCGTTATAAAATAATTTCCTGTGTAAAGAAACTTTAGTTTCGAGCCATAAATTACAAAAAAAACTTTAATCCACACTTGATTAAGTCGGTACCATAATATTTTTTCTTTGCTCTCTCTTGCAATTTTTATTGCTTCACTTGCCCCGACTTGAGCACATAACCTCACTAACCATATATGACGTGACGTGACGTGACGTGCTTAAACGAACACCAATCCTGTCAGGAAACAGATTTATGGCATTTACATAATTTTGTTATTATTATTATTATTATTTTTTTTGCTTCTATATATTCCACTTTTTGCACTTCCCTTTTGTTTTCTGTCACTCTCTATTGGTTTTTAGCGACAACTACGCATATTTATGATGACATTTTTTTTTTTTTGTTCTTATACCCTGTAAACAAAGGATTAATGCATTTAAGTTCTTGTAACAAAAATAACAAATGTTGAGGATGACGAAAAAAAATGCTTTTAGCCAAGTTCAGCTGTATTTATTGTACCAGAGCTCTCTAGGAGCTTTAGATTAGTTCAAAAATGGCGGCTTATGAACAAATGCTGTACTTTATTTTTTTTCCCTCTTAGTACTTTTTGCTTGACTTCCAAGATTAGGAATTAAAATTATTTTTACGTTTCTTAAAATTCGTTAAGAATTCAAATTAGTGTGACCAGATAAGAACAATAGCAAGTAACTTAACTAAAAATAACAACTGTGGGAGATATCAAATTGATGCTGTGATTCTCGACATTCTGTAGGAAGTATTCCCCCCCGCATGGGTTCCTCACAAAGAGTTGGGGCACTGCGACCAGAAGATCTTTTGTACCGTACCCATAGGTTAGGTTAGGTTGTAGTGGTTGCCTGTCCTGAAACAGCCCAGACGCACTTAGGCACAAGGAGGCCCTTTGTGATGCCACAGGTAACGCTGGCCGAGAGCTGACCAGAGATTCCTGCGTATATAGGTATCAGTGGTCAGCATATGGTCAGCTCTGAAAAGACAGGCACGACTATCCAATTGCATTATTGCTGAACCAACCTGAAAGTTCAATGAATTTCTAACAATTTCTCTGGGACAGAGGTTGGAATGGTCTGTAAGGCTGGTCAGAAATGGGGACCCAAGAGTCCTAAGTCTTCTTCTGGATAGGGAGGGGCATTGACACATAAAGTGGAAAACGGTTTCCTACTCCTCTTCAGATACACAGCCGCGGCAGAGATCGTTGAAAGAGGCCCACATTCTTTCGGCATGTCTACCCATAAGACAATGTCTCTTAAGAATAGACACATTGGTCGGTAGGGGTTTGCGATTCAGTTTGAGCAGCTTGTTGCCGACAAAATTTGGCCAGGTAAGTCTTGAAACGCGACAAGAATCCTCATTGGCCCAGGCATTGCGGGCGATAGCCAGATATTTTTGTTTAATGGCCAGTTTGACTGTGGCCAGGCGGGTACCGATGTCTATACAGTTGTAGAAGACGGAAAGAAGGGTGCCCTGTTTGGTCAGTTCGTCCGCCACACAGTTTCCCGGTATGTCCCTATGTTCGGGTACCCAAACGAGCTGTAGCCTAGAGAGCAGGAATAACTGGTTTAGGACGAGTAGGCAAGCATGCACAAGCTTAGAGTTGGCGTTGAAACCAGTGAGGGATTTTACTGCAGCTTGACTATCCGAGAAGATGGTAATGTCTACCGTACCCATAAATTAATGCAAAAGACTTTCCGCATGAATATCAGTAGGTCTTTTGTTGGCATTGACCTAAGATGAAATGCACTGATCCGTTCCTTTCCCATGTGACAGGCTCTGTCCCACAACAGTGCTGGGTAGTCACAGCGAATATATGTGGTGGTTTCATCGTCTTCAGTCTACACTCTGAAGAATCCGATAGGCCCATTTTCTGTAGATGTTATTTTACAGCGTGTTGCCCAGAAAGTAATGTGGGATCTAAGACATCATTTAAATAGCCGCCTTGGCTGGCAATACGAGTAAATAATTTTTCATTCGAAATTCCGAGTCCTTGAGCAACCTTTTCAGCGCGCAATGGGCTCCTTGACGGCGTTGTCTATGGCCGTGCAGCTTCAATTGTGACGTCAGCAAATCTAACCTGGTTGAGTCTCAAGCGTTAACCAATTTAGCGTATCCTCAACGTATCCATTTGTTTGGGTCATCTTCGAGGCTCACCTATTACTTCTTAGCTACGCCCCAATCTCTGTCTTCCTTGGTGTCTTAAGTTCCAAGAGATGCTCATGTTTTCATTGGTGACTCTGATGACAATTGAAATAACTTTCATTGCTCTCTGGTCATCTTATACATAATTAAAACCGCTTAAAATCTTTTGGAGATTCGAGCAAAGATGACCAAAGAAACCGCTCTGAAGACTCTTGTGGTCTTAAAATTCTTGGGGGTTAAGACGGATACAGGTAGTGGCAGATCCACGGGGGTAATTTCAGGTCCGGAGTCCCCCCAAAAGTTGGAAAAATGGGTTGAAAGTGTTTCGCGAGCTCTAAAGTATATACACACTACACCCCCCAAAACCAAATCCTGGATACGCAGCTGGATACAAGGTATACTCTAGTCCGAAAGTTATAAGTATGATTCCTTTAACACTTTGGGGAGTGTCTTTCGTATGAGTACTTTAGAGCATTAAAAAGAATACAGGGTATACTTTAGTCCAAATGTCCTGAGTATAATCAGCTCACTTGTTTTTTTTTCTGCTCTTTTTTATTGCTCGTGTTGTGGTTATGGAATTTTATGCATATTAAATGAAAATGTCAGCAAGTTGAGCAAACAATAAATATGACTTTACGCCGTAGCTGCTGCTTCTTCTTCTTCTTCAACGTCTACGTCTACGGCGTCTTCTACGTCGCTGCTTTCTCTCTGCTTGCTTGTTTTTCGTTGTTTTTACACACACACTTATACACATTGCACATAAAAAGAACTGTTAGCTAGACCCAGGGAATGGCCTTCAATTGAGCCACCGCCCCCCACCAGGTCCAGCCCTCTCGCTTTAGTGCCTTTTGTGTTAATAAACAAATAATCTACTTAAGTCGAGCAATAGAAAAAAGAGAAAGCAAACAAAAAAAAAAAAAGAGCTGGCCAATGTGCAAAGAAGTCATAAAAAAGCATTACTAAACATGTGTGCGTGTGTACTATGTGAAAAGCTATGAAAAACAACAATAACAAAACAACAAAAAATTGAAAAAGAAATTCTTTCCAGTCAATTTATTTGCACGCAACGCACACAAATGCAATAACATTAACAAGCAAAGAGAATGAAAGAGCAAACAAAGAGCACACTTACTCACACACATAAATGACATGATAAGAGAATTGCTTTAGCAGCTTTTTTTTTGTTTGCGTCTCTTGGCACCTTTTAATGCAGCAACTAGTTACTCTTGTTGTTGTTGTTGTTGTTAGTGCCTTCTTTTAATGTGCCCTAAAACAGTCTCAGCAAAAATTAAGCGCATAGCCTTTTAAAGATAAACAAATCATTTTAAATATTCATAAGGTAGATCAATTTGAAAAAAAAAAAATTAAACAAAAAAGATATTTATACTGCCTGAAGTTTAAAAAATTAGCGAGTATTTTGGATAATTGGCTTTTTGAAGCAATATTTTTGGGTCTGGCTAAGTTTTAAGGTTCTAAAATTGTTTTCAAAATATTTTACTATTAAAGGCCTATACGCAGTTCGAAAAATTTCACGCGGAATGACAAAACTTCATATAAAAATAAAATTCCAAATGAGATATTCCAAATGGGACTTTTTTTTTATATGAAGTTTTGTCATTCCGCGCGAAATTGTTCGAACTGCGTATACCCCTTAAAGGCCAATACGCAGCATGTAAAAATTTCGCACGGAATGACAAAACTTCATATAAAAATAGTCCCAAATAGTGGGACTTATTTCAGAGCCAAATTTTAGCAGCTTCACTGGTATGTTGCCTGGACCTGCAGCTTTGCCACTCTTCAGTTTTGTTATGTTCTATTTGTTCTATTTCGGCAGGAGATGGTGGATCTGTGGAGACACTTCTGCATTGGTTACGCCTACGCTCATAAGACACGCTCGCGGGATTTTCCTGTGGCACACCGTTGCTAACGAAGAATTCCTTCCAGGGTGAGAGTTGCTCCTCATCCGAGATGAGGTTGCGGCCATTTTGACTTTCTCAGGAAGTTGACAAACGGCAAGCTAACTATCTTCTTCTTTGTTCCATTAACTCCTAGTGGAGCATAGGGCCTCAGCAAAATATAACTCATCAATGCTCACTGACAAAAATTTCAAGATGCTATAGATGCTGCCTTTAGTTGCTTGTACAAATAATGACTATCAAAAAGGTTTTGTTTTAACACCGTAAGAATGGGACGCCAGCAATAATCACTGACTAAAATTTTAGGCTTCTATGGAACCCACTTCGCGCCCACTAAAATATTGCACATACGTAGTATTTTCCATATTTATTTTTACAATTTTTATTAATTTTTGATCAAAAACTGCGTGTGAAATGGAATAAAGTGGATTTGAGAAAATGTTGATTTTACAATTAGAGCATTGTGCGCGGAGAAATCAAGTTTTGGATGGTCTATATCTACCCATTGCGCCCAATGGTCGTTTGTTGTCATGCCTGACTGCTATTAAAAAATATACTGGCAGTATTTTTTTCGCTTTTAGATGTAAGATTTCACAAAATGCTGGTAATGCTGGTAATGCTGGCTTTAAAGAACACTTTTAGGATCAAAATTTATTTTAAACTGCTTTAGACGAACTCTTTTTCGTGAGGAAACTGCTTTGATGCAGCAAAGCAGTTCAGTAAAAAAATTCAGTTAAATATTAAGCATGCAATAAAAAGTGTGCGTATACTCTTTGGTCTGAGTGTATGCATAAGAAAGCCATTAATACGATCTCTCACGGCCTTCTGTGTGTAGGTGTATGTGTGTGGCTGCAGGCAAGCGCGCGCTCTTTAAAGCTAAGCTTTATGATCGCTGCTTAATGCAAGCTTTACTCTCATTGTTTTTGCTGTCACTTTCGCACGCTTGCTTTCAATTAGCTAACACTGTCACTCTCACTCCCACTCCCACACTTTTAATTATGCATGCAGTGCGCGTGTTTCATTCCACTTTGTTGCATTGAATGCGTTTCAATTTTCGCTGTTGCACTTTTTGATTCTTTTTATTTAACGTTTCACTTTTTGATTTATACGCCAGATTTTGAGTATATAATCATGTATATGTGTATGTTTATGTACTAGTTTGTAAATATGTATTTGTATGTGCGTAAGCGATAAGCGGCTTTGACTTTTATCAGTCGATTTAAATAAAATCAAAGCGTGAGAAGCGTTTTAAATGGCACACTGCCCTAGCCTGCATTTATTGCGCTCTGCATGCCCTCCACTTGCCCCTCTGTTGCTCTAGTTTGTTTCAGCCCTCTCTATCTGTGCTGCTTACACGCACATGCATCTTTGTAGCTACGAGGTGTGCTCGAAAAATAGCTGGAATTTTGTCATTTCTTTATGCTTCACAAATGTTTCTGCACAAATTCAGTTGCTAACTTGGAATCGGAATTGAAAAATAAAAAAAAAGACAAGTTTTGGCGTCGTCACGATACTTTTTTTTAGTAAATACATACTTTTAAGATAAATCCAAAATTTTAACGAGTTAAAACTATTTGCGTGAAATTTTTGAACAAAAACTACTTTTGCAACGTTTTCAACTTATTTTGTCCGAAGAACTTAAATTGTTAATGGGTTTTTTTTCGCCAAATCTTTTGAATTCTTTTGAAAAGTTCGGGCCCAGTAGAAAACATTCCGATACCCTAAGCGCAATTCTTTTTTTGATTTTTTAACTTGTGCGATATTTCAATAAGTCTGTACCTTCATATGTTTTCATATAATTTTTACTTTTTGTAAAATTTGGTAGCAGCTGTTTATAAATAAATAAATACTTTTTGTACTTAATTATTTTGTAATATTTTTTTTTTCTTTTATGTTTAAAACAAAATAAACTAACTTTCGAACAAATACAATACGAGCAGTTAAACAAAAGCCCATTACTTTTTGAGCACACCTCGTAAACCGTCGGCAAATATTTATAGCAGCAGCTACGTTTAAAAGGCTTTGATTTATGACATCACAATATTCAGTGCAATGCCCAAAAACGGGTTTAACCATAGGCTCACCTATACATACAAATATGCCTAGTACATAGTTATATACATATAATATATATTACATGGCATTTCATTGTGGATTACATAATAAGAGATTTGATAAGCTTACAATGTAGTTTATCATATAATGAGAATTACTTAATACTCTTATGTTAGTCAAATGAATTCTTCAGTTTTATTGTCTCTTAATAAATTCATCAAATTTCATTTGTATGTAGTATGTACATTGTTATATATATATGTGTGTATATATTGTCAAAGGAAAAAGACTTTAATTAAATATTCTTGTATCATATATCAAACGTTAAATAACGACGACATTTGGCTTTTAAAATTCAAATTATGCAAGTGTCCAGACTATAATTTGTGGAATACGATAACAGGCTCATTAACCAAAAATTCCTTTACAAAAGATGTCAAAGATTTTGTGTTTTTACATATAGCAAAATTTAATTGTAGTTTTAAATAAGACAAAGAACTAATTCAATTCAATTCAATTTATTGCATTTTCATATTTTTTTATAAGGCTTATGCTAGTAATATGCAGACTACTTAAGAGATCAAGACTCCAGTCTTTTTCTACCTTGTTATAAAAATGGAAATTATTATTGTTCTAAAACTATGTGCTAATTATTACATTTTAGGGAAAAATTTAGAAACGAGAAAAAAAACCCATACTTTTTAGAATAAAAACTTAAAACTAAAAGAAAAAAGAACTAAAAACTAAAAGCTAAAACTACTTATATTTATGTTAACATAACAATTGGTTAATGTGATTATAGTTTGAGTATCTACATCTATCATAAAAGTTAAGGGTCAGTCGTGCTAGTCTATCTGAAATCATTTCGACATTTGCTTTATAGTGCAGATCTGGGGTGTGATGGTGCCATGGAAGCTTGAAAATCATTTTTAATAATTTGTTTTGGATGATTTGGAGCTTTTTAATATGGCACTTAGCCACATCGGACCACACTGGGGCTCCATAAAATATTACTGCTTGGAATATCGATCTGAACAAGTATAATTTATTTTCAATGGACAACCGTGAGTTCCTGTTAATGAATGGATATAGGGTCCTAGTCAGTGTGTTGATCTTATCAATAGTGTACCCTACATGATCTTTAAAGATTAGTTTTGAGTCTAAGACAACTCCTAGGTAGCGAACCTTTTTTTCCCAGGGGATATCGGTACCATCCAGCTCTATATGACTGTTTGGCAGGTATCTGATTAATCTTTTTTTGGAGAAATATATGGCTTGGGTTTTATCGACGTTGATCACAATTTTCCACCTTGTGAAGTAACATTGGAGAGTGTCAAAAGCGCACCGTAGGTTGCGAGTGATTTCAGCTGGATGTAGCCCTGCAGTGAATATTGCTGTGTCGTCAGCGAATATAGAGGCAGTGCAGCCGTTTAGGTTTGGAAAGTCGCATGTGTAAATATTATACAGAAGCGGAGAGAGGCAGGAGCCCTGAGGGCATCCTGCAGGGATTTCATTAGCAGCAGAATGGGCAAGTCCAATGTAAACCGTGAATGAACGCTTGCTCAGGAAGCTTTGTATTATTTTTATCAGTTCTATGGGAAAGTTCAAAGATGACATCTTGAAGATTAGTCCGTTGTGCCATACAGAGTCAAAGGCTGCTTTAATGTCTAACAGAACCATCCCAGTGGATTCCTTTCTAATAAAGTTTTCTTTCACGTTCTTCTTAATTCGGATTAGAGGATGGATTGTATTATGTTCCTTACGGAAACCGAACTGCTCGTTTGGAAGGAGATCGGCATTTTCAACAAAGGCTGTGAGCTTTTCTTTTATAATCTTTTCAAGAATTTTGCTGACAGCAGACAAAAGGGAAATAGGCCGGTATGAGGAAGGAGAATGAGGAGGCTTGTTAGATTTTATGATTGGGACAATTTTAGATGTTTTCCATGCACGTGGAAAATAACCAAGTTGGAGGCTTGCATTTAGAATAACGGTCAAGAAACGGACTCCACTGCGAGGTAGGGCTTTTAAGCATAGATTGTCAATGTTGTCTAGGCCGGGTGCTTTCTTGTTTTTAAGACACTTAATAGTGTCCGCAACTTCTCTACAGTTAATTAGGTTGTTATCATTAGGACTAAGTTCCGTAATATTAAGTAAATTGACACAGTTTTGAACATCAAATTCAGTGTCAGGAAAACTAGAATAGTTCGCACTACTGTGGTTTGTCATGAATGTCTGGGCAAGTAACTCACATTTTTGTTCAGCAGTGGAAGAATGATCTTGACCAACAACAAGAGTTGGGATGCAAGTAGGCTTTTTCCTTATTATTTTGGCAACTTTCCAAAAAGGTGAGGAGCCTTTATCCAAAGTGGACAAGAACGTATTCCACGACTTATTGCGGTGAGTTTTGATTTCTGTTTTAATGCAGTGGTTTAACCATCTGACAGCTGCAAGTTGACATAAATCTCTTGATCTTTGCCAAAGACGACGGCGGCTATTTCTGAGTAGTATTAATGATTTGATATGAGGCGGAAGAGGCTTCGCGACAAACTGGCTATTTACTTTAGGAATACTTATATTTTTGGCCTCTTGGATAACTGTCGTGAATTTGTCAATCATAGAATCAATCTGTTCTGTTTGAGTAACAGACCTTAGGAGAGTTGGTTGTAAGTTTCGTTTAACGTAGCCCGCGAAAAGAGTCCAATTGGCTCTTTTATAGTCAAATCGTAGTGATTTAACTAAAACTGGTCGATTATAGAAAACAATTTGTACAGGAAGATGATCCGAGCTCAACTGGTTTAACACAGTGGCATGGGATATGAGCGGCGCACAGTTAGAGAGGAAAATATCTAATGTCGAGCCTTGACATCTTGCACTGGCCGGGACTAAAGTGTGGCAATCTGGGTAGGACATACTAATATTGAATGACGTTAATTTTTCGTGCAAAATGTTTCCCCAACAATTCGCGCGGTGGCAACCCCAATCCCGGTGTCTACTATTAAAATCCCCACCTAAGATGTAGATTTCGTTAATATTCGTAAGCTTCCGAATATCATCAGCAAATTGTTGTTTTTTAATAATGTTAGCAAGGCCACCAGGAAAGTAACAAGAGTAAATATTAGTAGGCCTACCGAAGTGAAAGGTTTGGATGCCGATTACTTCGATGATACTAGTTTGCGGGAGTGGTAACAATATATGGCGAATTGATTTTTTTATAAGAATGGCTACACCTCCACCCCTAGAATTAGGCCGGTCGAACCGATAGCATCGATAATTAGGATGTTTAATTGATAATGAACTATTTAGCCAAGTTTCGGTGAGTAAGCAAATGTCGATGAGTTCCTCAGATAAGAGATCGAATAACTCTTCTTTTTTGTTGTTGATGCCTCTGGCATTCCAAGTAATTATTTTTAGAAAAAGGGACATTAATATAAAAATTTAAAAGCTAATGAGGTAATGACCCCGAACTGATCTGCTTTAGTTTTGCAGTTTCTGAGATTATTAATTAAATCAAACGTAAGATTTTGTATTTCATCTAAAGAGAAAAGTTCATCGCTTTTAGCCTCAGGGCAAGATGGGATTTTCCAAGCGGCCTGTGGTGTCGGCGCTTTGTAGTTAGGAAGCCTCGGGAACGCATCCAAATCGAAAAGTGGTGGCGCTCTTGGTTGGGGTTTGATTGGTAAAGAGCGTCTAGGATTAGCACGTTCTCTGATCTTGACGTAGTTTTGACGACTAGGGCAATCAGGCGAGAATGACTTGTGAGGTCCATTGCAATTGGCACATTTAAATACCGTCTCATTGCAAATTTCAGTTTTATGGTTTCCTGCACACTTGGCACAGTATGTTTTGACTGCACAACGACTGGAACCATGGCCGAACATTTGGCAGTTATAGCATTGTGTAACTTTGTTGGATTTTTGTTTTTGGTAGTCCCATTTGACCTTAACAAAATCAATAACAGAGTAGTTCTTTTTAAGACTGCTTAGTGAAATGGATTTGTGTTCGAAGTAGACCACATAAAGTATAAAATTGGTGTTGTTCTGTCGCTTATGCTCGACCAATTTGACATCTATGCATTTTAGACCCAATAAGACGAGCTTGGATTTAATTAGGCTGGGGTCCATTTTGTCGAGTCCAATTAGGAGAGCTTTATATGGCTTCTCATTTTTCGAAGCGTACGAGAAAAATTGATACCGAGTCTTTAGGTGATCGCATGCTTTGTCGTAGTCGGCTTTGTTGGCACAGTTAAGT
The DNA here is from genome assembly GCA_018150985.1 of Chymomyza costata. NCBI lineage: Eukaryota > Metazoa > Arthropoda > Insecta > Diptera > Drosophilidae > Chymomyza > Chymomyza costata. Next base: position 28,554,911 of record JAECWU010000127.1, on the reverse strand, counting down.
TTAAGACCAATTGAAATTTTCGTGATTGAATATTGAGTAATGTTTAGGACTTTGCACACATCATGTAAATTTTGTTGAGAGCATTTTAAAACGGTAATTGGTGGTACTTGAATTTTAGCTATTGAGTTTGCGAGGATTTGCTCAGTATCACTGTCACTATTTTTGTCATCATTGTTGTCGATAGTCTGAAGCGGAGAGAAATAGTTTTGACGGTCGTTAGGGCGTTGACCGCTGTTTGGATTGTCAGTTTTTTTCCTTTTAGCCTGCGACATCGCCGCGCTTGCACTGAGCCGATACAACACGTGTTAAAATTTTTGACAAAGAACTAATATGTGTACATATATGCAAGTAATATAAAATAACTCTTATTTACTTTGATGTTGTCTATTTAATCATGTCCATCATGTCCTTAAGAAAATTCAAGCTTTTGAACTTAACAAAATGTTACTTAACAAGTAATCAAAATATTTAAAAAATGTCAAGCTTTTCGAATCGGCACAATACGACTTTAATATACACTTTAAGCTACTTGAAGCTGGTAATAAGCTTTGCTTTTTTTTTTTCCCCCTTATGGGTTCCTCACAAAGAGGTGTGGCACTGCGACAAGAAGATCTTTTGTACCATACCCATAAATTAAAGCAAAAGACTTTCCGCTTTCCGCATGAATAGCAGTAGGTCTTTTGTTGGTATTGACCTTAGATGGAAGGGACTAATTCGTTGCTTCCTTAAGTGACAGGCTCTGTCCCATACCAGCGCTGGGCAGTCACATAGAATATGTCTGGTGGTTTCATCGTCCTCGAGACAGAGTCTGCACTCTGAAGAGTCCGATAGGCCAATTTTCTGTAGATGGTATCTAACAGTGTGGTGGCCAGATAGGTAAGCTACCAGGAGTTTTAAGTCTTCTCTGCCAAGACCTTTTGTCTTGATCATATCCAGGGGTTTGATAAGCGCTTTTGCTTGACGCAGCCCCGGTAAGGAGAACCAGTATCTCCTATGTTCTCCTGCAGCCCGTTTGTTTACCATAGTTTTGATTGTGGACCAACCAATACCACAGAAGGGCGCAGGGGCAGTGGTCAGGGTGGAGGCACCCTGTCGTGCTAGATCGTCAGCGATCGTGTTACCATCTACTCCTGAGTGTCCAGGTACTCAACATAGCACGACTTTGTTCCGGGAGGACAGGGTTTGGAGGTAATTATGGCAATCTTTGACCATCCTGGAGGAGATGCTCCATGGTGATAGTGCCCTAATAGCAGCATGGCTATCTGAGTAGATACAGATGTTTGCTCCCCTAGTTCCCTTACTAAGGATACTATGAGCTTTGCTTAAAAATAATCATTATTATTTTTCAAACCAAAGATTTGGTTATAAACAGTCAATGACACTTAAGTTGAGAGAGATGGCAAGAGTCTTCCAAGCGGAAAAAATCAAATTAAAAAATGTTCGAGTTCGTTTTTGGTGAAGCTTCTAAGATACGTTTTCCCGAAAATGTCCGATAAATTCTTATTCTTCTTCTATTCCTTTAACTCCTTGAAGAGCATAGTGCCTCTGTAAAACATCTAAATCGTATCCGATTTTGTGCCAATTGCTTCACTTCCCTCCAGGAACGTCCTGATTCTTCAGCTTCTTTCAAAACAGTTCGTTCGCCATGTTGTTCTGGGTCTCCCTCTTCTTCGGTTGCCCTGCGGGTTCCAATCAAGCGCCTGACGACAAATTTCATGTGGTGGCTTTCGCAAAGTATGCACAATCCATCCCCATTTGCGACAAGTCGGCTTCATATTGCATCACTGCATCAGCTCAGAGTTGCTGATCGTGTTTGGCCACCAGATTTTCAGAATGCGTCGGAGAGCTCCTCCAACAAAGGCTTTTAGTTTGCTAAGAATAGCTTCTGTTGTTAGCCAAGACTCACTTCCATACAGCAAAATGGAGAGATATCACATTGGATTTGTATATCTGGATTTTCGTTCCAGATCTTACGGAGTTGCGCGGAAGCAGCTGTGGCTTTAGCCACTCTGGCTTCAATGTCTGCCCTTGCGCCACCGTCTGCGGCTATGACACTGCCAAGGTAGGAGAAAGTGTCCACTAGTTCGATGCGCTCATTACGTATTAAAAAGTCGTCATGGCTGTTGGCGTTCACTTTCAATACCTATGTTTTTTCCACATTTACCTTCGAGACCGTGCTTACCAGCTTCTACGACTAGATCGTCCAGTTTACCTTGCCTATCGTTTTGTCGATTAGAAAGAAAACAGACGTCATCGGCGTACTCTAAATCTTCAAGCTACTCTGTAAACGTCCAGGGAATGCCTCTGTTTTTTCCATATAGTATATTGCGCAGGATTTCGCCGATAAATTAATCATAAAAATATTTGAATTTTCAAGAATTTACAAATGTTATTTTGAGCTCTATATAGATCTAGTAGGCTTTCATTAAAATGTGACTTATTCAGCTGCACGCTTCGTAAAAATATTATTCCAGAGAAAACAGTAAATAAATATATTTTCTAAAGTAAAGCAGACCATTTAAAAGTAAACCATGGATATCGGTGGTAAAGCATTTAAGAAGCTATCGCAGCAAGTTGACCAGTAAGTGCCCACAAATTTGCATACAGCCATGAAGTACCTAATTTGTTGCTTATATATATATATATACCTATATACACAGATCAGCTGAGCAAATACAGGACTTATGTGATGAGCCAAAGTCTTCCCAAGCTGAATCAGGCCCTGGCGCTTCCCCATGCAAGGACTTGATTTATAAAATTTGTGACTTACAAATTCAGGCTTATGATAAATCATTGAAGTTGATGCAGGAGAAGAAGCAACTTCTCTTCGCAATCAGGCCAAGTTGGCAATGCAGGAGCAAATATTAGTTCTTATGAAACAATTGGCGCAGAAGCCCCAGCCCGATTTGGAAGAGGATAAGAACTTGTAGATGTGGAAAATTAAGTTTGAAAGATTTCGTTGTTACCAGATTGTTAAGCGTTAAATGTTTTGTCAGACCAATTTAAGCCCGCTATCTTCAGTGGGGTTTTTCAAGGCATTCGAAATATGTAATAAACTAATGGAGCATGTATTACTGGGTGTCTTTGTTTTTGGATTGGGAATTTCTTTAGTTGAAACGAGAAGCTTTAGAACTCGCGAATTCTTAATAACCGACTTCGTGCTTCCGTTGAAGAATTTTGAAGTTTGCACCTTTGCCAGAAAAGCGCACTAATCGAATTTCACAATTACTCATGTAATGAACTAGCTCGAAATGTTCTACAGCAACAAATCGTTGCCTTTCGGTCAGTGTTGGGCAAAACTCATACAAACAAACATTTCTTTGTGTGAGTAAGCAGCGCATTGAGCAAAAGCGCACAAGAGAGCAAGAAACGCAATCAAGCTCAAATGAGAGAGAGAGATTTCACACACTTGGATCGTGCGTGAGCCGACTGCGCTGCTGCAGAATTTTGTGGCCTGTCCACACGTGTTATGAAAATTGAGAGACTGCCCAACACTGCTTTAGTTAATAAGGCCCAAAATGCACTGCTTAGGAAACTCGGCCAGTATCTGGCAGAACCCTTCTTTGCAGATCTGCCCAAAGCGTACTTGAATCTTTTTTATGTAGTATACTCCAAATGGTTCAGTAAGAAGAGATTAAGCAAATATGAAAATTAAAGCGCGGCAGAGAGCTTAACTTTTACACTAGCCATCAATGAAGAAAAATTGCTTAAACACTTTGAGAACTTTTATGGAACAAGTACTGGTACTTTGAAACCAAAAAAAAAGTAATATGTAGAGAGAGCACTTAAAGTATACAACAAAAATTTCCTAGAAACATAAACAGAGCAAAAAGAAAAAAAAAAGGAAGACTGAATTAAAGCAGACTTACGAAAAAGAAGTAGAAACAGAGGCAGAAGAAAGAAAATACTGACAAATGTCCACAAAGTTGATTTATTTGCGTTTACATTTATTTATGATATGCAACATTTTTTAAAATGCAATTTCTATGTACACAACGAACGAGAAAGATGTAGACGACTCTGCCGCAGACACAGACGTTGCATGTCGCTTTCAAGAGGTCTTCCTTCGGCGCAGATGACGTCGACGACGACGACGATGACGACACACATTCACATTATGCACAGAGGCAAGTCGGAACTCTTTCGATTGTCAAAGTCTACACTTCTTGCACTTTATGATGTTGCCGTCTGTTGCAAGATGCTTTCTCGTGGTTCTTGTTGCTGTTGTTGTATTTTCTGTTCTTGGCCGTTATGGCCAAGTGTTGGCATAACTCTTTTCATGGCTTTCTTCTACGTTTATAGAGCGCGCGCTTGCCCCTTATGCTATGTATATATGTATATGTACATATATATGTATATGTCTTGTGTATTTTGGCCTGCATTTTTAACAATTGCAACTTGACGTTGTCGTTTCGAAGCACTCTGCAAATATTGTGCAGCATGTTGCAAGTTGCAGCTTGCAAGTGAAATGAGTTGAAAATCATGTTGAACTTTTCATTTTTTTCTTTCTTGTCTTTGTTGTAATTTGTTGTTGTTGTTGTTCGTCTTTCGGCTGTGTTGACTTATTATACTATAAAAGTCATCAACGTAGCAAGAGTGTTGCAAAGCGTAAAAAACTTGTTGACAAAATTGCATCATAAAAGTCAATATTAAGTGTTAAACTATTATTTAACGTTTTTTAAGTAATATTTAATTTGTTACAATAAACAAAAAATGTTGTTTTAATTTGTTTTATCAACTCTTTATTGGTATGTCATTCAATTTTTTATTAAGCTACTTTCGAACGTTTAATTTTTGATGCTTTGTGACGTCATCGCCATCGTCGTTCCGTCATCATCCATTTGGCTGCTTGATAATTTTAATACTTGCATTCTTTAACCATTTTTTTTTCCTATGAGGAGCATAAAGCCACAACAAATTGTTTCCATCTCCGTTTGTCTGACGCTTGTCCTTTGACTTCTTTCCGATTCATTCGTGCAGGTTCGATGTGTTTGATGAGCTGTCTTTTCCAGGTTTGCGCCGTAGAGCGTAGAACGCTCTTTTACGAGATTCTTGTGGGTTTCAGTCGTTTTGCTTTTCTGGTGATGTCGCATAGAGATCTACTCAGAATCCAATTCCATTTGCATAAGGATATTTCTTTATCAATAGGCGTTTAGCTGCTTAAGGTCCATAACCGTTCCTTGGTAATTACCTCCGAGCACCTTATTCTGTGCAGACCGCGGAGACATAGGTTGCCAAAACTTGGTGGAGGTTTACGAGTTTGGGAGACGCGTACCACGTTTCGCAAACGTTAAGCAAAATAGATTTGATATTCAACTTGAAGATTCTAATTTTTGTTCGGCGGTATAGTACTACCGAGTTCCAGATATTTTTTAAAGCACCGAATACCTTAGCATGATTAAACATATATGTATAAAATTTATATTCCGTACAAAAATGCTTTAACCTAAATTTTAATGTTTATGATAAACACATATAATCCAAAAATTAGAAGATCACGTCCCTTTATGCACGTTTTTCTAGAGAAGAGAGCGCAGTTACAAATTTGTATGGTTAGTTAGTGTGCTGCGTGACTCCTTTTCTAGCAAAGATCCTCAACAAAATTTATCCAGCAATTTCTATTGTACGCCTACAACATTCTCCGGAAGCTCTAATCTCGTCGTTTATGGTTCGTCGCCATGATGCTCTAGGGCGCAAGCTTCTTCTGGCTCCTTGCGAGTTCCAGTCTAGGGCTTGTCTTGGTATTTCCTTCGTATGTTTGCGAAGCGTATGCCCCATCTATTTGCACTTTCGCCGTTGGTCCTTCCTACCATATTCTATGCAGCTCACTGTTTGCGATGGTTCATGGCCATAATATACCCAAGATTCTTCTGAGACAGCGGTTGTTAAAAACTTGAAGCTTACCTGCGAGACCTTCAGTCATCAGCCTGGTTTTGTAGCCGTAGACTAAGACCGACTTTACGTTGGATCTAAAGATTCTCAGCTTGGTGTCAGTGTATAAGGCTTTTGATTACCATATAATTGTCCATAAACAGCTTTTGCCGTAATCATGCGGTAGCTCAATTGCTCCATCGCGCCCGCATCGGGTGTTCTTACGCTCCCCAGATAACAAAAGACGTCAACATGTTCGAAGTTTGTTAACCTGAACGCAGGCACAGACATACTTTTTGTTTTACTTGGTTCAATTTTGTATGGTAGCTATAAGAAATTGTGCACCAATTGTGATCAAATTCTTGCCAGTTGCATTTTGTTTTGGTCTAAACGTTTGTGTAAAGTTTGATCAAAATAGTTGCACTATTTCATATAGCTGTCATACAAAATTGAACCAGTCACCTTGTAAAATTCATTGCATTTATAAAGTGTGAACATAGCATACAATTAGCTACTGACGCTCGCTGCAGGCTCAAAGCACATTTAAAGCTCAGCTTTGAAAGGGCTCAACCAAAGCTTTGAGTCCAATCCAGAGAAAGCGATTTTCTCTTTTGTTTGTTGTTGCTTGTGCTTGTCGAGGTGTGAGTGAGTCTATTGTTTAGTATGGAAAATGAAATTTAATGGCATCATAATCTGCGCTTTTGCTCTTTCATTTTGGTTTAGATAATTTTGAAAATAGATTATTCCATTTGCTCTCTATTGTTGTTGTCGTTGTCGCCATCCTCAGCCGTGCAAAAGCAAAAGTTTGTTTTTAGCTCTGTTTACTGCTTGCACTCTCTGTCTCTCTTCGAAGTGCAACTACGCTTAAGCTCTCTCTCTTACTATCAACATGGCTTGCTTTTGGAGCACGCTAAAGCGCAGTCTGCCAAGTTTTAAATACTATATGTATACATATATGTAGATATGTATATAATAGCAATATACTATATTATATAAGCCGTATACTTTGGTAAGCATTGACATGCTCAAACAATGTGTGTGCAATGCAATTTTTTGGCAAAATGCCATTATAATTATATACATACCAGCTATGTACAAACGTATGTACATATAAAGCACGATTTGAGTCTGTGGCAATGTTTCATGTTACCCGCTGACAACAACAACAACAACAATAGCTGCAAACAACGTGCAACAACAATGCCGCATGAAGCTAAATTGTTGTTTGCAGTTTGCATGCCAGAGCAAATAAATCAAATTGGTTTTTAAATGGAATGGAGCTGGATGAGTACTACAACAAAGCCATTGGGGATGACTAAAGCTGCGGAGTGCGGGAGGCGGCGCAGCGCACACAGTTTGGGGGCACTGCAAATGAACTGAGCCACAAAAATTTCGTTTCGTTATGCCCAAAAAGTTGCAACAATCAAAAATTGCTGCCACATGTGCTGCCACTTTAGTCAGTCTGCGGCTATTAAAATTTTATGCAAAACAACAACAAAAATGTTGAAAAGAAAAAACAAAGATAAATAAATATAATGGAAAGAATGAAGCCCCCCCGCTTAAAAACATTTAAACAAGCATAAAAAACGCTGCACGCAGTGCTAAAGCGTAAGAGCAGAAGAGCAAGCCAATAAAAAACAAAGAGAAAGCTATTTCAAGAGAGTAAGCCGAACTTTGAATGCTCTTGGTTTAGATCAATGCATATAGATCAGAGCTGGGCAGCCCATAGCCCAAACGCGCACTTTTTGTTCAGGCACTTACGGCAGACCGCTCGCTTTTTGCTCAGCTCTGATATAGATCATAGAAATGCCGTCTTTACCTAACTTAATGAATAAGAAGTAATAATGCTCACTATTACGTAGAATCAAGAGAGCATGCGGGTAGAAAGAGCGCAGCAAAGGAGTTACATATGCTGTTTGAGGAATCGGGCGCAAATAAACAATATCGATACTACTATCTAAGAGCGCCTAGAAGAAGCAGTTAGAAGCCTATGAAGGAATATCAGTTAGCTGAAAATAAAAAGTTTCGGACGCCTGTATCGGGATGAACGAGTCAGATGATCACCCAGTGGAAGCACATTTTATCTCAGCTTAAAACTTTTTGAACTGACTGTACAAGAAAATGGAATATGGCGACAAAGATAAAACCATGAGTTATATAGTCTATACGGTCACCCCGACATAATAACATTCATTAAAACAAACCGATTACGATGGTCTGGCCATCTTATTAGAGCAAACAATAGTTATCCTCCAAAACGACCAATGCATGGACAGTGTGTATGTAACCGAAGGAGAGGTCGACTGAAGCTGAGATGGTTGGATGGGGTCGATCAAGATGCAGAGGACTTAGGACTGAGATGTTGGATACCTCGGGCTTGTGGTCGCGACGAATGGAGGCGAAAACTACAACAGACAAAAACCCGACCAGGGTTATCTCGCCAATGATGAAAACTTTTTGAACTGACTGTACTTAGAACAATTTTTTTTTTTTTGCATAACAAAAATTATCGATTCATTCTGATAGACAAATATTACATTTTGTAATGAAAAAAGGCTAAACAAAAACCAAGTAGCTTTACTAAACTTCAAACTCGTGCCAAACTTATACGTAATAAAAAAAACATCAACGTACTTTCAATATATTGAAAACATACGAAGTAAAAAATATACTATTCCGGCCAAAGGAGTCTGGAAACAGTGAATTTATATTTTACTAACAATTGGAACCAGACTATTTATTTTGCACTATTAATCGGTTTTATCCGCTAGTTGGTGATTTCGTAAGGGAAATCCTTTCGCTAAACCTTTCGCTAGTTGCACCCTAAGCACTTGGGAACCAGTATATTGAATTTAACTTAACAATCGGAAGCCGCGAATCGGTCTTGGTGATTTCTTAAAGGAAATTCGTTCGCAGTACTGGACGTTTGGTAAGTTTCAACTTTTCTCTCCATGAACAAATTGGTATAAGCTGCTTCTTAGGCATATGCCCGTTGTTAGAGTAACTTAGAAAAAAATAAAGTTAATGACCTTTTTGGCTGCCTTTTGCTGCGTCAGCTGGCTCACTTACTTACACTACCTACCGACTATCGAAAAGCTCTCGCTCTCACTCTCTCCCTGCACTGTACCCTTCCTGCGTATTTTCGCAAGTGGAATGTATATATATATGTATATTTATCCATCCGTTCCGTCTGTCTATATGTCTGTGCGCTGCTCGTTTGTTACTTTAAAATGTATCTGTTTTCGTTTTTATGTAAAATATATATCTGCCACTTGGAAGTGCATTTTTTATTGTCGCTCATGCGAGTGTCTGCCGCTTCTCATACTTGTTGTTGTTGTCCCCGGCGGACTTTGGTCTTGCCCGGCGGCATGTCTTTTGACAGACATTAGTATTATTTTGCTGCTACTATTTCTTGACACTTTGGCAACTTGCACTTTCTATGTATCTGTCTGTACGTCTGTCTATCTGTCTATTTGTCTCAGTTTCTAGCTGTCTCCCCTTCCTGGACAAGGGCACGCTTCATTTGGCGTCTGCCATGTCTATGGCCTGCCAGAAAGTTATCCTATGCTCTGACAGCTCCCAAGCATACCAGGCATAGCTGCTCACACCAAACAAATACACGACATACGCGTCTACATGGACATGACATACTTGTGCATTGTATTTGCAAAGGCATGAAATGAATTTGGACGGGAACTCTAGAAATCCAAATACCAAATACATATCCAACAATCACACATAATGTCTTAAAGCGTACATACTATATACAAGTTATATGTGTCGTCGCTTGCGCTTTGCATATTGTCTAATGAACAGTGTTGTCATGTATGATTAAGGTCGGTTGCAAGCTTCAATTGCAACGAATTCATCCAGTTTTGGAAGGCTACAAGTTACCACTTCGACTATTGTTTTTTTATGCTAGTTTCGTTTTGTTGAAGTTCACGACAATCGAGTGCTTAAGCAATTTTGATCTTTGTTTTTTCTTAGACTAACTATCTAACTCCATAGTGCCTAGTTCAGCTTTACTTGATTCCAAGTGCCGCGAAGTAGTAATATCTCAGCCTTAACTTTGTTGTCTGCTAAAAAATACCCCCGAAAATAATCTCAAAAAGTGAGCACTGGTTCGAATTTTTATGATAGCTATATGAAATAGTGTTCCGATTATGATCAAACATCGCAAATTTGTTTTTTGGTTTAGACTTAACATTTGTGCAAAGTTTGATCAAAATTGGTAAACTATTTCGTATAGCTACCATACAAAATTGAACCAATTTTTTGCGTGAGCAAACTTGCGCACTGCTTTGCTTCACTTCGTAAAATGCATTGCATTATGAAAAAAAATTGTGTATAGCAATGGTATAGACTACAGCATTTTCTTAAGCATGTTCTCTGAATTGCAGCTTAAGTTGAACCAGCTCAAAAAGTGAGCACTGGTTCAACTTTGTATGATAGCTATATGAAATAGTGTTGCGACTATGATCAAACTTTGCAAATTTGTTTTTTGGTTTAGACTTAACATTTGTGCAAAGTTTGATCAAAATTGGTAAACTATTTCGTATAGCTGCCATAGAAAATTGAACCAATTTTTTTGCGTGAGCAAACTCGCGCTGCTTTGCTTCACCTTGCGAAATTCATTGCATCATGAAAACAATTGTGTACAGCAATGGTATAGACTAGAGCATTCTCTTAAGCTGATTTACTTTTTTTTGCGTTTTCAAAAATTTCACTTAAATAGAAACCAACCACATAAAGCAACTACTCAACAAAATGAACCAACTTTTTTAAATGTTATCAATTTATATAGATGCGTAATTTTTTTTTTTTGTTTGCCCCGCTTCAGGCGTACAATCGTTTTTAGCCAAACTACCAAAAGCTAGCTGCCCAAAGCGATAAAATGGGTTTTTTTTTTTTATTTATCGATCACTTACTCAATTCAATGAGCACATCATTTAGGCGTGGGCATCGATTTTCTGCGGCACTCATTACTCAGAACCAAGAAACAATTTAACTAAAGTGCCACATTAGTTAGATGTACCCACTATACATGGCACTATGAGCATAGCATGGGTTTTATGCGATAAAGTAGTTTTCAACGCCATCTAAACACAATTTCAAGCTAAATTCTGTGGAAATTTAGCCGCTGCTCTACCAGACGTAAAGTTTAATTATCCACAAAAACGCAGAAGCGATAAAAATTATACTTGCCACAAGTTGATTTACATTTATTTGGTAACATTTATTAATTTAATCGTTATGCGGCATAGCAGCACTTGAAGTGAAGCCAAAAAACCAAACTTCGAAACTTCTTTGCCAGCTCTGGTCACACCTGGCACGCAAACGCTGACTTTGTGTGTAAGAGGAGGGTGCATTGGTGGCTGTTGCCGCCTGATTAAATCCGTAGCATTAACTTGGCCATTATATTATAGTATAAAATGTTGCAGCATTTTGCTGCATACTTTAAGGCTTTGCTATATTTTTTTTTTTGCCATAATCATAGATAGAAATCGCTTGACAGCGGGGTGTGGCAGTCTGGGCGTAACCTTATGACATTTTGCCGCAAATTGCATAGTTTTTATTTAATAGATTTTTTTACACATATTGTTGCATAATTGTAGGCGCCTAGCGCCATGTACATATTAAGTAACTTAAAACTTAACTAGCCACATATTTCACTTGCTCTCTCTCTTAAATTATAAATAATTATAATACTAACTTGCGGCTTGTTTTTATTGTTTGTGTGCGCCTTAAGCCAAAGTGGCAGCTTGGCATGCAATCGTAAACAAAATGGCGCACGCTCTCACACACACAAACATGGCCGTCTTAAGTTTTCAATGGCAACAATCCGTTAGGATTTAACGGTTTAAGCTACGCTCTTGCTTGCTCTCTTCCACACACACACACACACACACACACACTTGCTTGCTTTCGGAGAGATAAACCGCGCGTAAAGCTCTGCGGATTTTTTTTACGCCCAAGTGCCCAAGCATAAACAGCTGTCTCTATGTGCTTGCTGCTACATGTATATACTATTATGTAGCTACTATATAAAGAGCATGTATAAATTTATGTGCAAGTGCAATACATATAAGTGTGACCGATTTTTCTTTTGGTGCAATTTAATGCTGCTGCCACTTTGGGCCCTTTAAAAATGCATTAAAGTGCTAGAAAAATAGACAAATTGGTGGCTGGATTTTGTCTATTGTGAATGATTTTGTTTGGTGAGCATAATAAATCCGTAAAAGAATTTTGTACTTTCTTAAAGTAGAAAGAATTTCGTAAATTTTTATTTTGTTGTCTGTAGCTGATTCTAAAAAAACCCAGTAGCCTTACTAAACTTTAAACCTGTGTCAAACTTATACGTACAGAAAACAGTACAAACGTACTTTCAATATTTTGCAAACATAGGAAGTAAACATATTTAATTCCGGCCAAAAGAGTCTGTGAATTTATTTTTTACTAACAATTGGAACCAGCCTATTTATTTTGCACTATTAATCGGTTTTATTTGCTAGTTGGTGATTTCGTAAGGGAAATCCAAGTTTGGAACCAGTCCATTGAATTTAACTTAACAACCCGAAGCAGCCAATCGGTCTTGGTGATTTGTTAAAGGAAGTTCGTTCTCAGTACTGGAATTTTGGTAAGTTTCATCTTTTCTCTTCATAAACAAATTGGTATGAGCTGCTTTTTAGGCATATGCCCGTTGTTAGAGTATCTTAGAAAAAAATAAAGCTAAAGACCTTTTTGGGTGCCTTTAGCTGCGTCAGCTGGCTCACTTACTTTACACTACCTTCCGACTATCGAAAAGCTCTCTCTCTCACTGATTCCAAAAAAAGTGTGACCACATGTAGCTAAAAAGAAATTAAAAGCAGGACTTCTTTAAATTTTTTACTTTTTACTGACGGCTCATAACTTCTTTAAGTAAAAAGAATTTTATAATTTTTATATTGTTGTATGTAGCCGATTCTAAAAAAACCCAGTAGCTTTACTTAAACTTCAAACCCGTGTCAAACTTATACGTACGGAAAACAGTATAAACGTACTTTAAATATTTTGAAAACATAGGAAGTAAAACATATTTAATTCCGGCCAAAGGAGTCTGGAAACAGTCAATTTATTTGCTTACTATTAATCGGAACCAGCCTATTTATTTTGCACTATTAATCGGTTTTATTTGCTAGTTGGTGATTTCGTAAGGGAAATCCGTACGTCGACGCAAATAGTGGCTGTCTAACAAGTTTGGAACCTGTCCATTTCATTGAACTTAACAATTCGAAGCAGCCAATCGGTCTACGTGATTTCTTAAAATTCGTTCTCAGGACTGGACGTTTGGTAAGTTCCAGCTTTTCTCTCCATGAACTAATAGGTATAAGCTGCTTCTTAGGCATATGCCCGTTGTTAGAGTATTTTAGACAAAAATAAAGCTAAAGACCTTTTTGGGTGCCTTTAGCTGCGTCAGCTGGCTCACTTAGTAGTGTAACTACCTCACGACTATCAAAAAGCTCTCTCTCTCACTGAAAGTGTGTCCACATCTAGTAAAAAAGAAATTAAAAGCAAAATTTCTTTATATTATTACGTTTCACTGAAGGCTCATATCTTCATAAAGTAAAAAGAATTTTGTAATTTTTATATTGCTGAGTATAGCTGATTCCAAAAAAGTTTGGCCACATCTAGCTAAAAAGAAATTAAAAGCAGGACTTTTTTATTTTTTACTTTTTACTGAAGCCTCAACACTTCTCAAAGTAAAAAGAATTTTGTAATTTTTATTTTGTTGTCTGTAGCTGATTCTAAAAAAACCAAGTAGCTTTACTTAAACTTCAAACCCGTGTCAAACTTATACGTACAGAAAACAGTATCAACGTACTTTCAATATTTTGAAAACATAGGAAGTAAACATATTTAATTCCGGCCAAAAGACTCTGTGAATTTATTTTTTACTAACAATTGGAACCAGCCTATTTATTTTGCACTATTAATCGGTTTTATTTCCTAGTTGGTGATTTCGTAAGGGAAATCCGTTCGTTGAACCAAAAAGTCCTAGCCTAAACACTTTGGAACCAGTCAACATTCCGAAGCAGCCAATCAATTGGTTTTATCTGCTAGCTGGTAATTTCTTAAGTGAGATCTTTTCGTAAAAGGAAATAGTTCCAGCCTAAGCACTTTGGAACCAGTATATTGAATTTAACTTAACAATCGGAAGCCGCGAATCGGTCTTGGTGATTTCTTAAAGGAAATTCGTTCTCAGTACTGGACGTTTGGTAAGTTTCAGCTTTTCTCTTCATGAACAAATTGGTATAAGCTGCTTCTTAGGCATATGCCCGTTGTTAGAGTAACTTAGAAAAAAATAAAGCTAATGACCTTTTTGGCTGCCTTTTGCTGCGTCAGCTGGCTCACTTACTTACACTACCTCACGACTATCGAAAAGCTCTCTCTCTCACTCGATGTCTCTTTCTGCACTGTACTCTGCCTGAGTATTTTCGCAAGTGGAATGTATATATATGTACTATATCTATCCATCTGTTACGTTTTTCTATATGCCTGTGCGCTGCTCGTTGGTGAGTGTAGCTGATTCCAAAAAAGTGTGTCCACATCTTGTAAAAAAGATTTTAAAAGCAGGACTTTTTTATTTTTTAACTTTTTACTGAAGTAAAAAAGAAATTATGTGGATATAAGCCGCAAAAGCTTTGAGTAAGAAACAAGCAGAATTATAGGTTTTCACTGCGCTTAGTTCTTTTAATCTTTGAGCAGCAGTTCAAAAGCACTAATGAACAGATGAACGTGGCGAAATCTATCTTTTTTGTTGTTTTGAGCATTTCGGCATAAACTTTGTGTAGGTTCTGACTCTCTTTTTGCCTTATCCTTCAAGATAAAAAAGTGTACAATAAAAGATACATAATAAAAAGGCAAAAAATGTTACAAATTTTATGAGCGCAATTTTATTGTTGGCATTATTCTGTTCCACTTTTGCCAATTGCAACGAAGTTGCACATCAAAGTCATTAAACATTTAAGCACTTTAAAAGCTTAAGACTAGAAGTAAAAGTGGCTCTGCTGCAGTCTTTGTTTAGTATTTTAAATTGCACTCGAAAATTTCAAGATTTCAGCAAGATTCAAAATCTTATTTGGTGGCTGTAGTGTTCATAAACATCAACGGTAGCTGCTTCTAGCGATGGGCTTCTGCTCACCTTTAGATCAGTTTGACTTTGTGAAAGTTAAAAGTACTCTCACCTCTCACTTCTAGAGGATTCGCAAAGTGGAATGAAGGAGCGTCTTGTTGACTTTTAGCAAGACTGCGGGATTCTACTTTTAAATTGCCTAATAAAACCAAAGAAGCATCTTGTGACAAAATATATACTTGGTCTGCCTCTTATTAACAAACAGTCCCACAATTGTCGATTTAATTTCAAAAGCTCGTAGGCCCCAGTACTACCTCTTTGAAAGAATACCAAAATCAAGCAATATGATTTTCAACTGGTTCAATTTTTGTATGGCAGCCATATAAAATATTGTACCAATTCTGATCAAACTTCACGCAAATGTTTAAACCAAAACCAAATACAACTGGCATAAATACACTCAAAATTGGGGCACTATTTCGTATAGCTGCCATACAAATGTTGAACCTGCGCTCTCTTTTGCAGAGACCACGCATAACACAATTGCGCATAGCATGAACTTCTTATCAATGCATCATGATTGCATATCCTATTTTCCAGCATTTCCAGTGCTTTAAGCTTTGATAATACAATTTAAAAAGCCTATTATTATCTTCTTGATAACTAAGTCCATATAATAAATGATCTAAAGCAAAGCTTGCTAAAGTTATCTAGTGTTGGCTTTTGCAGTAATATAAACTCTGTTATCAACACTTGTAACTTGTTGGAGATTCTCTAAAGTAGTCAATCAGGTGATACTCCGGCATGTCTGTGTCTATATAAATGTTGATTTGCTCAGTCCAGAAAGCACTCATTTTACGACATGAAGGTGCTCATAGTATTAGCTTTGGCTCTGGTCTGCGTTTCGACAAAAAGGTCGCCCAAGACCATAGAAGTGCCTACGCGTGGCTTTCCGGTACTGCCACATCTTGGCTTTACCAATGGCTGATGGTCAATTTCCATATCAGGTGGGACTTGGCTTTTATAATGGCACTCAATAAGCTTGGTGCGGTGGTTCGCTCATTGCCGTTAACTGGATCTTGACAGCAGGTCACTGCCTCAAAGGGTAAGTCAGTTAGCTCAGCTCAAAGCTGCTAACTTTCCAACACTGGAATTGCAGCGCTGGTTGGTCTGTGACTGTCTACTATGGTGGCCTCGAGCGTTTTAAACCCAGAATGTACGTCACTGTGCCAGAGCAAAATTGTTATCTGCATCCTGGTTTTAACTTGGAAATACCACTCAATGATATAGGTTTGATACAGGTTCCAACCGTCACATATACCAAATACATCAACAAAGTGTCATTGCCTGACATAGCTACCAGCTACCCCAGCTACTATAGTCAGCAAGCTATTGCTTCCGGTTGGGGTTTGACTCATGATAAAGGTGACTTTGCCAACAGTTTGCAGTTCAGCAACTTTACCATCATACCACTCGCAACTTGTATAAAACCTTTTGGAAAAAAAGTCAGCGCCAAGTCCATTTGTGTGGACACTCCGCACGGAACAGCCACTTGCAATGGTGACTCTGGTGGCCCATTAGTGCTCCTTGGCGCCGATAGACTCATTGGAGTTTCCTCTTTTGGTTCGTCAAAGGGTTGCGAGTCGGGTGAGCCAGCTGTTTACACGTGTCACCACCTATTTGGAGTGGATCAAGAGCGTTTCTGGTATTTACTATTTGTAACTCACAGGGCGCAGAACACTAAAGATCTTTAATGTCAGGATAATATTGAATAGGAAGTCATAATGGGTGTAGGGAAAGTAGTAATCGGGACCCATCGATAACCGCGAAAGAGCACTAGCTTGTCACCTGCAACACCTCAATGTTGACGCTCTTCCAAACGTTTCTTCCGCGTGGTAACTCTTAAGCACTCTTTGTTCTATTGCTCAGCTATTCAAGAGGGTCTTCGGAGCCTTCTTATTAGAAGCATCGTTCTTCCACTTAGTTTGTTTAATTAAGGTTAGTGAGGCTGCTCGGCACAAGACAGAGATCATCTGTAGATCTTATTGTGATGCCTGCCTAATGGGGAAGTATAGTGTAAGAAATGTAAGGGGAAGGGGGATGGAGTTGATGTGTGTGGAGTAGCTAAATTAGCCAATGAGCTAACTCAGTTTCGCCCAATCTTGCTGCTTGCTGAACCATTTTGAGGATTCAATAAAAAGAGACAGTTTCGTTATGGGCAGATTTGCCAGATCTTTAAAGAAGTGTTTTCCCAGATACAGCGTGCAGTCCAAATACAGGTGTTGAATGCTTTCTATCTGCTGCTCATACCCGCAGCTGCGACAAAAGTCGTTATGAGGAACATCTCTCAGCCGATAGGCCTCCTGTCTTTATCATAGTCCGTCCTGCTCTTGTGGAATCGTAGGAGTTCGGAAGATCGTTTTGGATTGTATCTAGGCCAGAGTGCTCGGTAGAGATGGCAACCGGTCACAGTGCTTGTTGTACTGTCTCGGTTCGAACTGTCCTGAAGAGGTCATTATATGTGCATAACTGCGAGAGACCTGAAAAACGCTTCATCAATTGGGAAGACGGATTGAAAGCCGCATCGTGAGCTCCTTCGAGAAGACGCTCGCTCCTGTGCCTTCATGCATCTTCGAACCATCTGTTTACATCGTAAGCTCGTTCTCCCCGCTGGGAATTTCTTGCTTTAAATCTTTTCTCTTCAACTTTGCTTATTTTTGCAAATTTCAGCCTTACCTAGCGCACTCGTCCACCCACTCGTTAACAGGTATGTCAGAGTGACCTGAAATACGCTACATCAATTAGGGAGAAGGGTTGAAAGCCGCGTGGCGAGCTCTGAGTAAACGCTCGCCCCTAAGACTTCATGCGCCTTTGAACCATCTGCTTAGATGTTAGCTCGTTCTCGCTGCTGGGAATTTCTTGCTTTCAATCTTCTAACCTCAACTTAGTTTATATTTGCTAATTTGATCCTTCCCTATTCTCGGACGCCCATTCATTACCAGGTATGCTAGTGTGAATATGGAAAGCCGCGCCGCGAGCTTCTCCGAGAGTACACTCGCTCCTGTGCCTTCATACATCTTCGAACCATCTGTTTACATCGTAAGCTCGTTCTCCTCGCTGAGAATGTCATGCTTTTAATCTTCCTTATAGTTTATCCACTTTTGTGCCTGCCCTCGTAGGTTTATTCAATTTCCTTTCGTGCCATAGCGAAAATCTATCAATTAGAAAAATAATCAACTATTTTCCTGGCAAAAAGTTTGCATAAACAAAATTTAATCCATTCAGCGGGAAAACCCAAAAAATCCCATTTTGAGCCGCTTAAATAAAATATTGCAAGCCAACATATTGATTGGCTAACTCTTTACATTGAGGGGGAGTGTCTAAAACAAAAACTCAATTAAAGCGTTTAACCCCTTTAATGGCGTCATAATTGATAACACTTAATATTAATAAATAATTTGCTGCTACGTACTTGCGATACACAGACAGAACTCACCTGTCAAGTGTCCATCCAGCTGTCCATGTTATGGCCCAACCAATTTATGCCAAGCCTCTGTCAGGGCATTGTAGCTTAGTTGAGAAAACCCCATGTTTTGTCTCATCAATTGTGAAGCAGTAATATGACCAAGCTGGAAAATATGACACCCCCCTGACATGACAGGCATTCAGTCCGTACGTTTGGTAGCAAGCTGATTTCCGTTGAAAGAGCCCATCAAGTGTTTTAATTAGCCAACCAAGGCTGTCGCTTATTATTGTTTTATTTATACGCTCATAGGCATTATGCAATGCGCAAACGGCTGCAGGCCAATTGGCAACCCTAGCACAAAGAGAGCGTACAGTGTTGCCATACCATACCACAGCCGCAACATTGTTAAACTGCTTGCTCTGGCCTTCGAACGTTTAGGGTTATGGTAATGCTTATGCATACGCCTACAAAAACATTGCACTCTTAACCCCTTGGAGTTGAGCATGCAGGTGGCACGCTTGCCCAGACACACACACACATACACACCACCACCAGCGCCACCTCACACATGTCAATCTTTGGCTAATTTTATATGCACACACGCCGCCACATGGTGGCAAGGTGTTGCCAACAGCAGCTTCGGCTTCAATGCTCTGCCAGCTGCTGCCAGGGGCTGCACATTTGTGGCCGGCCAGTGTTGCAATTGCAGTTATTGCAAAAATTATGAACTTCCAAATGTATTGCACACTGCATCTAGTTCTATTGTCTACAGTATGTACTACTAGTATATACCTATGTATTATTTTTGTTTTTGTTTGGAAATTGGCTAAATTCGAATTTTAATAGCCAAACAATTGCGCTCTTCTCGGTTTGGAGATAAATAAATTTAAATGTTGGCAAATTAAAGTCATTCATATGGAAGAGTGAAAAATTGCGTTTGGCTTAAATGGCAGCGATTTATTTTGTTTGTTCAGTATTTAATGCTACTATTTAAGCACATTATAAACAAGTTTAAATGACAATAAATTGGATTGGCGCACTATGTGCTCAAAAGTGCAAATTAAGCAACACTTTTTTTTTATTTAGTAGCTAATTAAGTCTACTGTTATTTTGCAATATGGATTTTATGTATTTCAGTTTTTTGGTTCGTTTAAAGCCCTATAGCTATCTATTAAAGGCTCAGAGTGAAGTCCAGAACACTCTTTGGCTAGCTAGGTAGGAAAGACAACCGTAGATCCTATGGCCATTCTAAACTAAGCTTAGCTGGGCTATGTTAGCCTCAAAAAACTTGATTTCGATGCGTTGTAGATCTTTGTATGAAGAACTGGTTTTGAGTCCAATTTGCATACCTTAAAATCTTTGAATTTAGAAATTCGGAACCTCCGAGAAAAGATTTGAACTTAATTATTATTTTTTGGAAGATAAATAAAAATAAATTTAAACTTTTAAGATTTGGTTAAAAAAAAAAATGGTACTCTAGCAAAGTATTTTTTCGGTAAAACTTCAAAACGCTTCAAACTAAATCAAATTTTTTGTAAAAAAAATGGTTCCAAAACGCAGCAAAACGTTTGGCCGCAAACACGCTGTACGCAGCGACAAAAACAAAACAGTGTTGTACTATATATTTTTGGAAAAATATAAACGGCTGCTTTGTTGCAAAGCTGTACGCAGTAATAAGAACAAAACAGTGTTGCTCTATATATTTTTGGAAAAATATAAACGGCTGGTTTGTTGCAAAGCTGTACGCAGTGATAAGAACATAACAGTGTTGTAGTATATATTTTTGGAAAAATATAAACGGCTGCTTTGTTGCAAAGCTGTACGCAGTGATAAAAACAAAACAGTGTTGCCCTATATATTTTTGGAAAAATATAAACGGCTGTCTTGTTGCAAAGCTAATATGTAGCAAAAAGCTTAGCCGTATTTTTATTTTATTGTTAGACTTTAAGAAGAAAATGCTGTGCCTCGTACCTTGGTCTAGAATCGAAAATTCGTAAATGTTAATAAATAAAAAAAAATTAATAAAGTAATTTAAATGTTTCAGGCTCGAATTGAGAAGCTTTTTTTTAGCTTTCAAACTAAAGAAAACATTTTAAGAGAGCTCGCAACGTAGGCCTTCGGCTAATTAGTTATATTATTTAATTTTTTTTTAAAAGCTTTTTTGTTTCTATCATTGAAAAACAGCGCTAAAAATATTATACACTGCTTATCTTTAATAAATACATAAAATTTTAGGCATTCATGCATGAAGTTATATTTGATTTTATTATTATAAATAACTTACTTTTCAACTAAATGCATATAAAGCAGAGCAACCATAAAATACCACAAAGTTGTTGGAAAATACTTAACTGCTTGATGCAGTGTTGCCATAGCAATGCAAATATTTGGCAAAACTAGTCTGCTGCAAAAAGCGTAGTACAACATTCTGCCAGTAATTAATATGTTATTATTAACTAACATTATTAAAAACTTTTCAATTCTAAACATAAAGCAAAGCAACATACAAAACATAGCATAAAATTGTTGCAAAATACCAAACTGCTTAATGTAGTGTTGCCAAAGCAATGCAATTAGTTTGCAGCAAACAATTTCTAGTTTTTTTCTTGCATGCTTGATTTAACAAACATTCCATCGTTAGCAAATTCTAGCTGGCATGGCATTCCAAAGCATTTTTCTAAAAAAATCCTAATGGAGATGTCTGGCAGCACTGCACCACGGTGCAGCTGCAGTCAAAGCTTTGCCATCTCTAAGCACGTCATAACGCCTTGGCATGCCTAAACATTGCCCTCTAACTCCCAGGAGCCCATTATAAATCCTTTTGTGTGTGTGTGTGTAGTTATGAGTGTGAGCTATGCCTGGCATAGTGCCTACAACTCCTTAGGCCAACTCCAAAATGCAATGCAAATACCGTGAAAGAAAGTGTGAGAGCACAACGCCCCATGGCCATAAATTTAGACTCAACCCAATCGCAAAGCAACTATGTAAGCGTGCAACGGCTGCAGAGAGAGCATGATGGTTGCCGCCCACGTCTATGCCCTCATCAACTTGCAACATGCCCGCCAAACCTCCCCCCGCACACGCTTTAAATTACAGCCGACTGCAAGCCAAAGAAAATGGCCGTTGGGCATAAAACAAACAGCCAAATGAAATGCAACACACAGAGAGGGACGAATGGACAGACGGCCGCTGAGTTGACTAGTACAGTGTGTGATTTAATCAACACCGCTGCAGTCAGCGTCTGCGTCGACGTTGCATTATGCGCGTTCAGCAGAACTTTGCTTCAAGCAGTTGCTTTGTGCGGCAGCAAGTCAATGCAAAACTTTGCGGGTTTGGCAACGCTAAACAGCAAATAGAGAGAAACAAAAGAGAGAGCGTAAAAAGTTGCGCTAGGTTAGAACATGATTCATTTGGAAATGACTCTATAGTGCGTGTTACCCAAAAACATAATACAATTCATTAAGGGTGTTCACGCCTGAGGTGTTGCAAAGTTGCGCAAAAACTCAACGGGCTAAAGCATGAATCCCTTTCGCTTGGTTTATGATTTGAGTTGCGGAGTATTTGCTTCTGCTTTTTAAATTTTTAAAAATTTTAAATTTGGCGCAATGGCAATGCCTTTTAGAAGCTGATTCAAGCTATTATATATGCATAAGTAAACAAAACTTTAACTTTTAATTGCTTCACTTTATTTACTTTTTTTTTGGCGCTCCGTATCAATGGTATACTTGTAACTCGTTGCTTTTTACAACACAAACTGCCTTTAAAATATTCCAAATGTTGCATTTTTGAAAACAAGAGCTTAAAATTGGGATAGAAGCTTGGTTGAAGAAAAGTCGAGTTGGAAATCAACCCTATGAGAGGTATAAATTTTCAAATCCTCAGCTGAAAAGCAAGCATAAATATGCTTAATGAAAATTCTTTACAAAAATATTTGGCTGACATATAACGTACATCATGCATATTAATTTTTAATCTCCCAAAAAGTGTTAAATACTTAAAAGCGCAGCTCGGAATCTTCTACAAGCCCATTACACAGCCACAAAAAAAAATAAAAAATTTTGCAATTTGGCAGTTTTTCTGTGGGACCACTAAACAAGCATCCAAGAGCAGAAAAACTGCAGAACTGGAGGTTGCTGAATGCGCATCTAAGATCGTTACAAAATGATCTTTCCAGTCAACTAGCCTTAACTTTAGGTATTAATTTTAAATAATTTGCTAAGCCTAGACTGAAAATTTGTACAACCACGAAATGCCAGCTAGAGACAAATTAATATAAATTTGATGACGTAAGAAAGCAATTTTATTGCAACCTTTCATGCTTATTTAAAGCGTAATGGCAACACTGGTAAATTTATAAACTAAAGTATGTGCTCTTTTTAATGTTTATCAATTAAATATGCCAAATCTGTAGCCATACAGCAGAATTTGCCATAACTCATGCTGCACTGCATTCAACACTGCTCTGCTTCAAGCAGTGTACTGCTGCATGCCTGACTGCACTGCACTTTGCTTGAAGCTGGTGACTTTAAACTTTAATTGCATGCAAATTTCAAGTGGCTGCTGGCTCCATACACCCCAGGCAAGTGTCCACACACTCAGACACACACGCACACACACACACAATTACTAAAATCATGTTCATGTTGGTGTGAGAGTGTGCATACACACAAATCAGATTTATGTTCAGGCTCAGTGCGCTGTCAGAAAAAGCATTTACCAAGCTGCTGTAATATTTTTTGTTTTTTTTTTTTTTTTCAATATGCAAACACTGAAACATTCGTACAGGCTTTTGTGGTGGCTCTCAAACTGTACAGTTTGAGTAGTCTGAAACAACAGCAGCAGCAGATGGTAAGATAAAGCACAGCCAAAAAATTGCAGTGTATAATTGAAAGAGTTAAGCTGAGAAATGATAAAGTTTGGATACACTGGCAAAAAAGCTTTAAAGCAACTTTTAGTAGAATTCTTTGAAGTAAGCTTCTTTAACGTGTGTTTCCTATGAAGCAGCTTTTATTTTATATTTTTTAATAAATTTTTGCTTATTTACTAAAATTTTCATTTTCTTCAAGCAGATATAATTATTAAAAGAATTATCTTGTTGAAGGCTTTTAGTAAAAGGTGTATCAATAACTCTGACATCTGCATATTAAAGAAATAAAAAGTTTGCCTTATCAGCATATTACGCAAAAACATATAAGAAAAGGCTAAACATGGATTTTGGCGCAAGTATACATAATGCCGTGGCATTCAGCAAGTGAGTGTATAAAAAATTAATTTTAATTAAAAACTTAACCATACATAAAATATATACAGCAATATGCCTGTGGGTATTTTGAAGACCTCAGTCTATAAAGATGAGGACAAACTCTTTAGTTTTAAAACGGATTGCTTGATAGACGGCAAACCTATTGGCTGCAACGTCGTCACTATTTATTCCAAAAAATTTGGCGAAGCCGAGCTTTTTATAAATAAAAAACATAAAGTACTTAAATCAGTGCATTTACAAGATATAAAGTGCAATATTTTACTTACTGAGAGCTGCTTTAAATTCTACGATGCACAAAAACGTCCGTGTAAAATTTGCCTGGACAATTCTTTGAAACTGCGAGATTTTGCCAATGCCTTATGTAAGGCAGGTATATTTGTTGAGCATTTGCAAAAGCTGAGAAGAAAAGCGGCACAAAGTGTGAAAGCAAAAGCAGGTAATATTTTAATAATTACATATATACTATGTATATAGACCATTTATCGAAAACCTTACCTACATATTTGTCAGCAACTGAAACCAATGTTAAAGTTCCAAACGCTGAATCGAATGTGACTGAAACAAAGACTATGATAAAACGCAGCAGAAAAGTGACAATTGTGTTGCCAGAAACTGTGACGTCAGACTCACAAAGTGAGAAAATAAACGCAGGTAATATTTTTACAACTACTATATGTATATAGAACATTTAACGAAAACCTACTTTTAAACGAAAAACAGATTTGTCCGCAATGGAAACCAACACTAAATCGAATGTTTCTGAAGCAAACATAATTGTGTTGCCAGAAACTGTGACCGCAGACCATGATATGTTACAAACTGTGACGTCACAGACTGTGATGACACAAACACCAATACAGGTTAGCCATGATTGTGGTACCTGCACTAAAGAAGACGCGTTGCCAACTGCTGCAAAAGGGATTCCATCTGTAGACTCTGATAACAATACGATGGAATCAATTCATGAAAAAATTCAAAGCTTAGCAAAGTTAACGCAGCTGCCACACTTGTGCATCCCAGATTTGCCTAGCCCCGAAACTACAGACAGCTTGGACGAGGAAATTTGGACAAAACTTTTAAAAATTGTTACACATTGCTTTCTTTGCCGAGAATACTTTGGACGTGTAAATGTAGTCTTATCCAGCTCCGATTTGGGTGCGGCCGATATGTTGCTGGACAAAGGTGGAAAATTTCTGCTAAGATTGTTGCTCGGAACACAAAACGTTACATTAAACGAAGCTTTTATAAAATTCCGTGATGAAGAGCAACGTTCGTGGCGTCTATATTTTCAATCCCACAATGACCAACAGCGATTTCTGGAGACGTTGCGCAAATTGGGACAATATGTTAATTATGGCTTAGAGCCAAGCAATCTAACTAAAACTATGACGTCAGAGTTGTCGCCAAGCAGCGACCCCAATGAATTGCTAACAAAGCACGAAGATCGCCTTGCTATGGCTAATCAAATGCAGCAGATAATGCAAACCATGGGAATTATTTATGAGAAGGAATCAAAAGCAGACACATTCGATGAAGAGCAGCTGGAATTGGATAAACAATTTATAGACATAGTTATGGGCACCCAAATATTGCTTAGCGGTCATGAGTCTATGGAAGAGGTTTTGCGCAAATATCGACGCCCTAGCGCGTGTTTGCATTGTAAGACATTGTTACGTCACAACAATGAATTAAAAGATTTTTTATATGGCATAAATCAAGGACTCGACAAAGCTGCAGTTACTGTACAACTTCAAAATGAACGCATCATGGGTCGGTACTATGGCATAAAGCAGCTGTCAGAGCAAAAACGTAAGATGTCTCATGAAGATAATTCGAAATAGTGCAAATAGTTTATTTCTTTCTTGTTTTGAATTTATTTTCTATCAAAATTTTTGTTTGCCATATTTGTGCACTTGGTTTCAGCGTAAACTATACTTTGCACTATGGCTAATAATGTAAAAAAAAAGTAAAAAAAAACACTATTAAACTAACAAAAAAAGAAAATTATTTTGTTTTTTTCGAAGCTGAGAGCTATATTATTTCCAAAGGTATGTAACATCAAAGGTGACGCTTGAGACAATGAATATAATCTCAAATTACGTGCATCTGAACGTCTATATCGTGAAGTTTATACGAGTAGTAATAATCAAACTTGACATTTGAAAGCCTTATACGTGCAGTTAGGTTAAGCTTAGTTTCTTTAAACTACACGCTCTCTTCTGAATGAGTAAAATAGTCGCTTAACAAAGCACCTTGCCGTGAGAGCTATACTAATTGCAAAGGTATGTTACAGCGAAGGTGACGCTTCAGACTACGAAATCTATCTCCAATATGGTCTTGTTCGTGCGTTACGTCTGAACGTCTATATCGTGAAGATTATAAGAGCAGGCATAATCAAACTTGACAGTTTAAGTTTAGCTTCTTTAAACTACACGCTCTCTTCTAAATGAGTAAAATAGTCACTTACCTAAGCACCTAAGCTTGAGAGCTATACTAGTTGCAAAGGTATATGACAGCGAAGGTAACGCTTGAGACAACGCAAGTAATCTCAAATATGGTCTTGTTCGTGCGTGCAACTGAAAGCCTAGATCGTGAAAATTAAAAGAGCAGGAAAAAACCAAACTCGAGACTAGAAAGCCTAATATGTGCAGACAGGTTAAGCTTAGTTTCTTTAAACTACACGCTCTCTTCTAAATGAGTAAAATAGCCACTTAGCTAAGCACCTTAGCGTGAGAGCTATACTAGTTGCAAAGGTATGTAACAGCGAAGGTGACGCTTCAGACTACGCAAGTTATCTCCAATATGGTCTTGTTCGTGCGTACGTCTGAACATCTATATCGTGAGGATTAAAAGAGCAAGCATAAGCAAACTTGAGATTAAAAAGCTTTATATATGCTATATTATTTCCCGAGATGAGAAGTTCTAAGCTGTTTGTCAATAGCTGGCTTTAGCAGTAAGGGCTAGTCGATTTTGACATATCCAAAACGTCATGAACTAACGTCATGAACTAACATCATGACCTTACACATGGTCTTGTTAGCCAAACATTATCTCAAACGCTGACTAATTGGCCAGAACACAGCAAAAGCCAGTGCAGTGTTTTCTTTAACAGCGTTCGGATTTCCTAAAGGGATATCTCTGAAACCAGTTATTACTTTTGACAAATTTTAATTTCAATTTATTCAGTAAGTACTAACAATTCATCATGGTATGATTTACACCAAGGCAACATCCTCAAATCTTCGAGATTTACAATCAAAATCAGTGTTCTGTTGTAAAAACTTACAGAGCTCTTCCTACAATTTATCGACCGAATCGTCCATAAGAACGTGCTATTCGTCGTTTTCTTGATCAAGTACGAAGTCATTTGACATTCTAATGTCTAACCACTAATCAGAATAAGAACAGCATGGTTCGAAGAAAATATCGCTGTTGTAGAGGCCAGTGTAGAGGAAAATCCAAATTTATCGATTCGCAACGTGATACCGTCGATGGTGATCGATACAGAGCGATGATCAATGAATACGTGGCATACGGCGAGCGCAACCATTGATTTACTGAAAACTCAATTCGGTGAGAAGGCTATTTCACGAAATGCGCCCACCAACTGGCCGCCGCGATCGCGTGTGATTTGACCCCATTAGATTATTTTCTTTGGGGACACGTCAAGTTGTTGGTTTCTGCAGACAAGCCAGCAACAATTGACGACTTGGAAATCAACATTAAACGTTTCATTACTGAAATACGGCCCCAAATGCTCGTTAGTGTGGTCAAAAATTGGACCCACAGGATGCGCTCTGTAACTCGTAGTCGTGGTGTTCACATGCCAGAGATCTTTTTTAAATATTAAATGATACGAAATTATCTATCTAATAAAACTATATTTGGGCTCGTTACATTAATTTTTCTATGTTTTATTTAAGTTTGAAATACGGACGCGCTTAAAAAAACACCCTTTATTTTAATATTAAAAAAAAATGAAATTTTTTTTAAACCCTAAGGTAGAGCATTTACGGGCCTTAAAGGCCAATACGCAGCATGCAAAAATTTCGCACGGAATGACAAAACTTCATATAAAAAAAAATATCCCACTATTTGGGATTTTTTTTTATATGAAGTTTATATACGCAATATGCAAAAATTTCGCACGGAATGACAAATCTTCATATACCGCTTAGAATTTATTTTTGCATTATATACTTTTGGTTATGTGAAAATGTCTAATTTTGTGCCATACAATCGTCATTTGCGAGAAGTATCGATTTTTTTCCTCCGTTTTAAGAAAACGGCAGCTCAAGCGCATCGAGAGCTCCAAAAAGTGTACGAAGATGCTGCTCCAAGCAAAACAACGGTGACTTCGATGTTGATGACCGTCCACAAAAAGGAAGGGCCAAAAACTTCGAAGACGCTGTATTGGAGGCATTGCTCGATGAGTATTCGTGCCAAACGCAAGAAGTGCTTGCTTCAGCCAAAGGAGTTACCCGCCAAGCCATTATCAAGGGATTGCATACGTTGGGAATGATGCAAAAGTTCCCAAGTTCCTTGTTGGGTTCTTTATGAATTGAATCCAAGAGATCGTTTTCAACTGCTCCAGCGGCAAAGAAGCAAGGGTTTTTTTCATCGCATTGTGACGGGTGATGAAAAATGGATTCATTACAGCAACTCAAAGCTGAAAAAATCTTAGGGACTACTCGGTCATGCTTCTACGTCTTCGGCTCGGCCGGAATATTCACGTTGCGAAGGCTATGCTGTGTCAGTGGCTTATCCACTGGGGGTTTTCGGGTCCGCACCCCCCCTAAAGATGCCTCCGCCGTATTCTTAAGGTGTGGTGGCCAAATGTCATCAGTAATGATGATCTTTATACAAAATGTAACTTACAGCCAATGGCCAATACGATTAAACTAAGAAAATGGCGGTGGCTAGGCCACACCTTGCGTAAAGAAGCTACAGAAGTTTGTCGACAAGCCCTTGTTTGGAATCCCCCCCAAGACCAAGTCCTACATCCGCACCTGTGCTGTATTTTTGGTGGGACAAGGTCGGTATTATTTATAATGAGTTGTCGAAACCATGACTGGGGAACGGTATCGAACTCAATTGATGCGTTGAGCCGAGCACTGCGCGAGAAATTGTCATAATACGAGCAGAGGCACGAAAAAGCGATTCTACTTCTAGCCTGTTAAAACCTACTTGGGAAATCCTACCCCACTCGCCATATTCTCCAGATATTGTGCCGTCCGATTATAACTTGTGCCGTTCAATGGCACATGGTCTGGCTGATCCTGCTCAAATGAAGACATCACAAAATGGCTTGAAAAGAGACGAGCACTTCTACCGTAAAGGTATTTGAGCTTTGCCAGAAAGATGGAAAAAAGTTGTAGCTAGCGATGGGTAATACTTTGAATTTCAAGGGCTAACTAGCTTTAGTAGGCTTTCCTATAAACTTAACTCATTTAATATATAGCCCTGCTTACATTAAAATAAAACATATTAGGAAAAACAGTTTACATTGAAATCTCTTAAACTCTTCAATAAAGTTCGCTGTTTACAATGTATAGCTATAGTGGAAGTTCGGATGAGCCTCGCAGCCAGCTGTTTGACGACAAATCCGCAAAACGCTCGATGGAATCTTGGACAGAAACCAAAAGCCATGAGGCTTGCACACTAGAGCCTCAACAACCTATGCAAAACCCTGGTCAATTTCTTGGACAAGCTCCGCTCGAAGAAAGTAAGCAACTATTCAAACGTAACAATTTTGCGCCATTCACTCTTGATTTATCTACGGCAGCATCCAATAGCGAGCCACAATCTGAGGCACATACTGAGCATGCATCGATGAGCTCCATGACAAACCTACAGAGTTTAAGCAGCTCGGTAAACCTAGGCACACAATGGAACATAATCCTAGCCGTTGCGGCCATTTGTTATCTTGACAACGAGCGTATTGGTCGTGTCGGAATGGGTTTAAATAACATTGATTACACAGGAGAACTTGTGATATACAAAAACAAACGTAAGGTGTTGATCATACTGCCGCTAGAACCGACAATGCAAAACATAAGGCTGCGCCAGCTCCAACTGCAATTCTATGATGAAAATGAACGTTTTTGGAGTCTAAACTTTTTAAGCGATTCGGATCAACGTAATTTTGTTGACTCCATGCGCTATCTCTGTTTGGAGCTAGCAAGTAGGACTGAAACAAACCCGGCAGCTGAGACTAATCTGGTTAACTCTTCTCGAAATGTTGAGAAAAGAACAAAGTCATTATTGCTAGAGCTACAGCAGCTGGAGCCGGAGCTGGAACTGGACCTAAGCAGTATCACTGGACTAGCGTCGCCAGTTGGAACTAATTTGGTTGCACTTGATGGAAATGTTGCAGCGGTTGTAGGGCCACATGAGACCGAATCGCAGCAAAGTACAAAGTCAGCATTGCTAGAGCTACAGCAGCTGGAGCCGGAGCTGGAACTGGACCTAAGCAGTATCACTGGACTAGCGTCGCCTGTTCGAACTAATTTGGTTGCACTTGATGGAAATGTTGCAGCGGTTGTAGGGCCACATGAGACCGAATCGCAGCAAGTCCCAGCTCCAATTGGTAATGTAGTTAAAACACAATTTTTTATTAGCATTTTTGATGATCTTTGAAACACGCAGGAGAAGCGGCATTTTTTGAGTCAACCGTAGACTGGCCACCAATAATATCTGTTGGGGCACGATGCTGTCGGCACATGGTTGATATGGGCCATGTAGAGGTTCGCCTGTGCCGTTCAAGCGCAAATATTCTGCTGGTCTTATGTAATGACAATAAAGACATATTGTTTGCAGTGCCGCTGAGACGCCAATTAAAGAATATTAGCTTAGCAAAAGACTACATTGTTCTTGATGATAACAATAAGTGCTTTTGGACACTTTATGTGGATTCGGCACAGCAGCAAGAGGACTTGTTCCAGGCTATGGCAAGCTTAGGTCTCGACGTGGAGTCGGCTGTCAAGTTGAGTACGGCTATGCAAATATTATTCGAATCTCAAACGGAACAGCAAACTAGACTACAAGCCCAAACAGTAGAAAGTGAGACTTTTGTGGCACAAAAGACGGAAGTAGCTACAAATCAAGAGCAGCGGAATTTTCAAACTTTAACGAAGAATCTTGAACTGCACGTGGCCAAAGATGACTGTCACAATTGCAGTCAGTGTAAAATGTTTATTGATAAAAAAGCGGAGTTTTTGCTTAAACTAAAAGATTTGGTTGCACAATACGAGCAATCGTTAATATGACGTTATTAACCTTAAAAACTTCAGTTAATAACTTGTAGAAGTGCACCTCATACTTTTAAAGAGTTACCTGGAGTTTACTTTTATGAACTAACCAAGTTCTGCTACATTTTTTTAAGTTTTGTGGCAGTAAAAATTTTTAAAAGTGATCACAGCAAAAAAAAAAAATTTCCCAACATAGCATGAGCTAAAAAAGCGAAGCGTGTGACGTCACAAGATCACATTATGTTTTGTTGCACAATGCTGGTGTTACTTTTAAGAACTAAGCAAGTGCTGTTATATTTTTTAAAGTTTTGTGACGGCAACAATATAAAAAAAAAAAAATTATTACAGTAAAAAAAAATTTTCCAACACATACCAAAAAAAAAATGTTGTTTAACACTTTCGCTTTTCGTCAAAAAAGAGTTAAAGATATTGACCAAGTTGTTGGTTGCTTGGTCAACAACTCAAACAAACATAGCATATGTATTAAAGATGGACAAACAAATGTGAACATAGCATGAGCTGAAAAAGCGAAGAGTGTGACGTCACAAGATCACATTATGTTCAGTTGCACAATGCTGCTGTTACTTTTAAGCTTATTGTTATTTTGACTGAACCCTTTGAAGTTAATACTAAGCTACGAAATTTCGTTTAAGCCTTTCCGGAATCTTACTGACTGTAAAGCTCTGTCAAGTCAAATTTAGAGCTCCAACCAATGTATCTCATCTTAGAGTATGGACAAATGAAATAGTGTGAACAAAAAATTTACAAAAAATAATGAAAACCATATCCCAAAACCTTTTTGTAATGCAAATTTCATATGTATAAGATTCCGTAGCATCTCCGACTGTTGGGTTAACCTAAGAGAGGGCCGACTTTGCAATTTGAAATTTGTCAAAATTTTTGCCAGTGTATATACACACTACACTTTTATTTACTTTGCTTTAATTTGTATTTGTTTTACACATTAAAAATGACTATGTGAGGATGAGCTAGTGTGTTGCATTTTATGTACTTGCAACATGCTAAACGAAGTCTATATGCAAATGAAACTGGAGGAGATGCCGCCAAAGCGCTCTACAAAGTTGACAATGAAAATGTGTGGATGGAGAGTGGTCGAAACGGAGGGCTGCTAAGTGTAGAAGGTGCAAATACAAAGGCAGCTAAATAAACTAAGAGAGGGCATAAAAAAAAGGTGTGAAAATGCAGTACAAAAAAATGTAGGCATGGTTAGATGATGAAGAAGGTTGGGGTTTTTGCAGGGAATGTCGAGGTAGGATGCAACTAGGTGGGCAAAGGATGCAAAATTTGCATAAGCAATTACGACAGCATAGCCAGCCAAACATTGTCGCCATTTGTCTGGAAACTAAACTCCCCGCTTGAAAGCAGCAGCAGAGCGCTCCTACAGTAAGGACAAAAAAATAAATGCAACAATGCATTGACATTGTTGCATTTAGACGCGAAATGTTCAAGGTTATAAGGGTTAGGGGGGTTTTCACAGACAAAGCAAGTTCTACTTTAAACAAAATTTACATAAGTTGTATATAAAGTCAGGTAAGTTGTTTTGGTTGTCTGAAGCTTCTGAACTTAGTAAAGGGTGCGCCATCTGTTGGTTGGTTTGTTAATTGCATTTTATACGTATATTTCCCAATAAAATTGGGCAAATGTATATACCAAAAACAAGTTTGAAACTACTCATTTATGTATGAAAAATAATATCGCCCAAATGGCCACTGTGGCTGTCTCTACAGGCCCTTATGCGAACAACGGAATTTTCGATGAATTTTTTAAACAATGCATGACTAAAATTGAGTAATTTTGAACTTGACATATTTGGCAGTGCATCGACTTTGGTAATATATTTGAAGGTTATTCGGAGCACCCCGAAGTATATATAAGAAATATATTCTCTAATATACAAAATGCTCGTGTCACGATGTTTGTGATGGCACTTCTCCGATACTGCTTTACCGATTTTGTATATTTAGCATATTTGGTAGGTATGAGCATAGGTCGTTAAGTATTTTTCAACCTCCTATCCGCACCCAAAATTTTTTAATCGCGATTTAAGTATTTTTGGTATGAAAAAAAAAATCAGTGTGGTACCGATTGTATTCATATGCGTGAAGGTATCGAGGTGAAACTTACACTATATCATAGCCACACCTCTTACTGTGTGCACAATGAAGGTTTCACCTCTCTTTGTTGAAATCATGCAGTTGAAAACTTATACGAAACATTAATATGTACCTATCATAGAAGGAGAGAATAGCAACGGCAGCAATAGTTACCCTTGAACAACAATTCACTTGACATTATTTCAATTTTGTTCTTCACATTTGTTGTAATATTTGAGAGCATTAATTCTTTGTTGCAACAGTTGCGAAACAGAGCAACATGCAGTTCGCTGCTGTTCCAGAGTATTGTAAAGTCGGGCAGGACCGACTGTAGCATGGCAACATGGGATGAACATTATAGAAATAAAGAATTCTATAGGGTATACAGTAGTCTGAATGAACTGAATAAAATAAAAAAGACCGTCGGTAGGCGTGCGAAGCCTCCTTGTGTATATATATATATTTACTTAGTTCAAACAATTATTCAATGGATTTGCTCAAAAACTAAATATACTTACTCATATACATACTATGTATACATATTTTTAATTAAAATGCATTTCAAATTGTACACATACTTTTTGGTACTAACCAAAACTAAGTGTTTTCTTAACTGCATGCCACATCTAATGGAAACGCACACATACTACATATGCATGTGCATCCTTAAATGCTGCAACCCTTGTTTCAAGCACTTTTTGAAATGCATTAAAAACCGCACAACAACGCACAGCAGAGTGTGATTTCAAATAGGCCAAAGAGGGTGTGTTCAAAACGAAATCAACCTATGGCTAAAATGATTCCGGTTTCCCTTGTTGCTGTTGTTTTTGTGTTGTTGTTGTTCTTGCAGCTGCAACAGTATGAATGCAACATTAAACGCAATCACATACGTTGCTGCAGTTGCAGTTTAGTGGCAGCTGCTGCTGCAGCAGCCTTTGAGCAATGTGAGTGCAAATGGCAGCTGCAAATGGCCTATTGCCCGTTGTTGCATGCAACAAAATCAAACAAACACACACACGCACGCACTCACTCACTCGGGGGCACACAAAACACTTTCACATTCCGTCAAAAAAGAGTGAAAGATATTGACCAAGCAAGCAACCGTTTTGCAAGTTGCTGGTTGCTTTGTCGACAACTCACACAAACATAGCATATGTATTAGAGATGGACCAAAAAAAATAATGTGAACATAGCATGAGCTAAAAAAGCGAAGCCTGTGACGTCACATGATGACATTGTATTCATGACTAAATTTTGTGAGCGCAAGCAGCGAGAGATAGAGAGAGCGAGCGCAGCAAACCACCCTCTTGGCTGGCACACATACACACACGTTCACGCCTATATGTGCTAAATAAAAGAAACCTTTCTCGCATTCAGCCTATAATAAATTGGCAAGTAGCAAAGAGCGATCGTTGGCAGCCTTATGCTACCTAGACCCCTGTGTCTAGCCGAATTATTTTTGCTGTGTGCTCTCAGTTTGCCAAGCCTGCACGTTGAGTGTGTGGCTGCCGTAGTTAGTAACCAAATCGCTGCTAGAGCCTTCGGTTTCAGCTTGGTATTACGTTTCTATCTCAAAAGATATCCGCTTTGGGGATGATGTTCTTGAAAAGATGTAAGTTGGACTATTAAAACGAGCGCTTTGCGCTTTAAGCCCAAATAGGTTGCATCTTAAAGCAATTTGTTTGGTGGTTAGCGCATCATGCCACTTTAAGCTAAACCGGAAAACAGTGCGAAGTCTTTGTGCAATCCTAGAAATACATAAGGTATGTAATTATATACTAAGGCATCAAATAAATTAGAACGCATTGAATGCAGCAAGGTAGAAATGCATAAATACCCAAAAACTTACACTCGAAAAAGTTTTGCATTTCTGCACGACCCAGACCCTGCCCAAAACTTAGTTGTGTAAAGCAACAATAACTACCAGTGTGTACATATTTTTTATGCTGGCATTATTTAGTGCTTTAAGTGTGTTGCGAAAACTCAACAGCTGCGTGTTATGGAAAACCAAATCGCAAAAAATATTTTAAGCTTGATTAAAAAATGTAGTCGTAATATCTTTGCAGTGAACGATGAGCAAATATATATTATACTCACAAATATACACAATTTTAGATTTTATGCTTTTGGATGGCATTATTCTTACAAAAAGAAAGCATGCCATAAGATACTTTGTAAACAGCTGATTATTGCTGCCCATGTTGTAAGTCTGTGGCACTTTTGAATTTTTGCATCGTTGTTAGAGCTGCTTACGTCGTGAGTTGAGCACTTGTGCACTTCTGCACTTTTGCACAACAAAGTGAATACCCATTATTTTTGTTTTAAGAAAATGTGATTTAATGAAATGTAAAATACATAAATATCCTGAAATGTGATCGGTGTCTAATGTCTAAACCGGGTGTAACAAGAACCGACCTGGACGTGGAAGGCCGAGAAAATCATCCAAAACAGATAAGATCTTCAAGACACACCGATCCAAATCCACCTCCGCAGTAAATTAGAAATCTGCGACGAATTGCTTTGAAGATGGTATGGTCAAACGGATATTGTAGGAAAAAAGAATAGTCGTGCGGATTATTGCAAAGATTGTTGTCAAACATATGAGCGGCTCAAATCCAAATGTATCGCCGCAAATATCAAACACGCTGGTGGCTCTGTATTGGTTTTGGGTTGCTTTTGCTTAATGGAGTTTTCCCACTCAAGAAAATTGATGGAAAGCTCACGAAAGATTCATAGCATAGAATTCTTCAACAATCTGGTGCATCTGGAAATGATTTGGTTGGTCAAGGGCTTATTTCTCTAAAAGATAATGGAATTGATGTGCCCAAGATCATGGATTCGCCGCCACAATCCCTTGACTTCAATCCTATGGAGCTTCTATGAGATGAGCTCGACTGCCGTGAAAGAGATCTGCAACCATTTAGCCATCCTCATATACATATGTTAATGTCTCAGAGATACGTGGTAAGACATATTAGTGGAAACCAGGTGCGGCTCTAGGATTTCGTCTTGGGGGGGTTCTTCACTTCGAAGTGAATATATATCGGAACTCGCAAAAGACTTTCAACCCATTTTTCCAACTTTTGGGTGGGGGTCCGGACCCGAAAACCACCCCCGTGGATCTGCCACTGGTGGAAACACTTCACAAACTCGTTCAAAGAATTTTAAAAATATGTGCCGCAGTGATCAAGGCTAAAAATGCCCATTTTCAAGAAAATTGCCTTAGTTCATATTATTGCTGTACATTTAATTATTATTCAATTAGTTTGTTGATAACTAATGATGACAAATTAAAAAAAAACCTAACCAATTTGGCGAATACCAGAAAAACAAAAAAAAAATATATATCATTTACCTTAAGCGCGTGACTTGCACACAACAGCGCCTCACGCTGCCATCTCTAACACTCAGTCATGCACAGGGTTGCCCTGCTTTTTGCTAATTCTATGGCATTCACAATACACCACGAAGAGCCCGCGCCAAACGGCTCGACCAAACGACCGAGCAGCCTAATCAGCCTGTCCCGCACCAACAATTGTCCATCACTTTGGCCTAGCCTCCATGGCCCCTTTAGTCCATTCTTCCGTGCATCCAACCAGCTATCCATCCATCAGTCCATCAATTTATGCGTGCACGTTGCTTCGTTCCCGGGTTGTTGTTCATGGAGGCGCATTAAAGCGCATTATGTCCGTTCAGTGGATCGTTCCACGAAACTTGGCCCTTAAATTGGTTACGCTTGTCAATCAATGCACGTTAAGGAAGACCCTCGAATACAGTTTTGCATGCATTGTACTATACGAGGGCTGACTGCAAATTAGCCGAGCTGTCAAAGGCAATTAGTGGGTCAATTTTTGCGTAATTGCTTGCAGCTCATAAGTGACGTGTTAACGTAACGCAATAAAATGCTTTGGGGCTTAAAAGCGATTGGTTTTTTGTTGTTGTTGTAAGTTTGAATGGGGTGCAGGGGGGGTATAAAGTAAAAACGAAAATCAGAATTAACAATATGGATGTTTTTAAAATAAAATGTAAAACTTCATTGACTACGACTTTTGATAATATTATTTGGTATATCTACTTAGAAAATTTTCAAAATAAAATATATTTTTTATAGGTATTTCTCTGGCAAATAAATCTTTTTTTTTTTTAATTTAAAATTTATCTAAATAAAAAGCTCTTTAAATTTTTAGCTTTTACAGCTTTCATTTTACAACAACAACAACAAAAATATGCCTTAATTTTAGAAAACTATTTTTTTCAATCAATTTATTTTTTTAATTTGACATAACCCATACCAAAAATTTTATATTTTTTAATAAAAAAAATTATTAAACTCCAAAATGCAGCTCCATTGCATTGTATTCCAATTAAGGAAATTTTTAAAAAAATTTCGTGATGTTGTCTAAACTTGAATCAACTTATCTTACTTAATTAAAAAAAGAAATCTAAATTAACTAATTTAATCTTTTTTTTTATTTTCAGGTAAGCACAAAATAAAGCTATATACTTCAAAAAGAATTCAAATCAATTTTGTAAGTATCGTTATTAGTAAACTAAAGACTATAAGCATTTTGAAAACCAATTATTTGAAGGGGATAATACTTTTTGTTAAACTTGGCAATCACTTTTTAATTTTAAAATAAAAAAAAATTGTTAAAAAATGTTTAAAAAACATTAAAAAATTTCGTTTTTGAAATTCAATATTTTGTCTTTCGTGAGAAAAAAAAATTTGCGTCGATATTCCTCTAGGAGATATGGCTTGTCAAAGAAAAGTCTAAAATTAAAAAAATTAAATTTTCAGTTATCGATAACACGATAAGTAATCGGAATTTTTCAATAAAATATGACGTGGTTACTATTCTCTAGCTCTATCACATATGCAAAAATTATCAAGGTCGAAGAGGTCGAGGAAAAAAGTAGCCCGCTTTACTTATTTCGGCAAATTTAAAAATATAATTTTTGTTTAATAACTTAAAAAATTTGAAATTATAAAATAATAAAGTATGTACACAGTTTTATAAATAAGCCAATTTAGCCATTTATATTCATATAAAAAATGGAGTTGCGAAATTTCTTCTTCAAGTAAACTCAGACAAACAAACAAACAAAACAGTGTTGTTCAATCATTTTACTAGCGCCTGGCCTAAGATGGCGTCACTAGATGGCGCCAGCAGTAACAACAGCTGCACACACTGATCATTACGGCAGTAATTAATTGGCTGTTCTTGCAGGGTTGTGAATTTTGGATTAAATTAAAATAAAAAAGCTAAATATAATAAAAGAAAAACAAAATCTAGAAACAATATATTAAAAATTAAATCCACTTTTTTGTTGAAATAAATAATTTAAAAATTCTTAAACTAGCAGCTCAAAAAAAATTGTGTGCTTCTTTATTGCTCTAAAATATTATTTATAAACAAAATGAGATTTAAATTAAGACTTAAAAATATATAATATATATTTTTTATTTTATTTTTAAAGGTGGTGTTATAATTTTGGTTATCAAATAAAACATTGTTTTAACTTATATGTTCTAAATGTGAACTGCAAATACATACTTAACAAATTGAACAGTTTATTGAACAAAAGTACTTTAAAAAATATTTATTTCTTTTTATATTCGATATATTTAATATTTTCACTTAATAAAAAACGCAATTTAAGCCAAAGGGAAAACAATTCGTCAATGAATATTTAATTATAATAAAATATTGAGTTGTTATGACTAAAGTAGCCAATATTATTTTGAAATTCACTTAGCTAATTACATTTAAATTTATAATTACTTGCGATTTTTATTACTTCAGCGTTAAATTAAAAATTCAATGAAACTTTTCATTACAAAAATCTATTAAGTAGCTAAGCACTGTATGCGTCATTTTGTATTAATTTATGTAAGTAATTAAGGAATTATGTGCATTAAATGTATTTCAACTAAGTCCGTTTTGCATGCAACAATATGTAATCGATTTTTTTGTAATATCAGCATGTTTCTTGGTAATTGTTAATCCTGGTTTAAATCAATTTAAACAAACAGTGGTCTTTTATACTTATTTATTATTGTTCGAGTTAATTTGGCATGCTGCTGTCTGTCCACGGCAATCTGAGAGCCATTGATTGCAAATTGTAAAAATCCCGTATCTCAAACCAAAAAAAAACGCAAAAAATTTGGAACCAACATCAGGTACAACAAATTGCTCGGTTACAGTAAAAACAAACCGACTATTAGTTACAGTGCGTGGGCTGCAAATGTATGGAGTTGCCAACACCAAATTTTTCATTTCCGAAATTTCCAACTTTTTATTTTTCGCAGTGAATTTGCGAGCATAAAATGGCATTGATACAGTTTATTTTTAGTTTTAATTTTTATAAAAAAATTTAATTTAAAAAAACAATTACATTTTTATTTATAAATCTTAATTAAACAAAACTTGAATTTTTATAAACTAAAAAAAAAATTAAAAAAAAAAAATTTAATTTTTTAAATAAAAAAAAAAATAATAAATAATTGAAAAAAATAAAATAAAAAAAATGTTTAGATAAAATATTTTTCTAAATAAATATTATAAAATATACAATAATTTATAAAACAAATTTAAAATTTTGTATTATTTACTTTAAAAAAAATTGTTTTATTATTTGTTTAAAAACTAAAAATATTTTTTTTTATTGAATAGAAATTATTACAATTTAAAAACTAAATTTTTTTTAACATTTACATTAATATTTATAAATATTAATTTTTATGAACTTAAAAAATAATATAATTATTTTATTTTTTAAAAATAATAATAATAATAAAAATAATTTAAATTTTTTAAATAATTTTCAAGTAAAAAATAATTTAATTTTTAAAATAAAAATATAAATAATAAATAAATTAAAAAAAAAATAAAAA
The DNA here is from genome assembly GCA_018150985.1 of Chymomyza costata. Lineage (NCBI taxonomy): Eukaryota > Metazoa > Arthropoda > Insecta > Diptera > Drosophilidae > Chymomyza > Chymomyza costata. The sequence continues at coordinate 28,514,940 of JAECWU010000127.1, read as the reverse complement.
AATTTTAAATACAAAATTTTTAAATAAATAATATAAAATATAAAAAAATGTATAAATTAAAATTAAAATTTTTATTATTTACTTTAAAAATAATTGTTTTATTATTTATTTCAAAACTTAAAATTTTTTTTTTTTTAATAAGAACTAATGCTTTTTAAAAACTAATTTTTTTTGAACATTTACATTTTTGTTTATAAATTTTAATTAAACAAAACTTTCATTTTTATAAACTAAAAAAAATAAAATAAATTTTTAATAATTAATAATTTTTTAAAATAGTAATAATTATAAAAATAATTTTATTTTTTTGAATAATTATTAATTAAATAAAAAATTTTAAATGACAAATAATTTAATTTTTTAAATTAAAAAAAAAGAAATAATTGAAAAAAAAATACAAAAAAATTTTGGATAAATAATATAAAATAATTTATAAATTAAATTTAAAATTTTTTATTATTTATTTAAAAAAAATGGTTTTATTATTTATTTAAAACCTTAAAATATTTTTTTATTTAATAAAAATTATTGCAATTTAAAAACTTAAATTTGTTTTTTTAAGCATTGACATTTTTATTTATAAATTTTAATTAGACAAAACTTAAATTTTTATGAACAAAAAAAAATAAAATAATTTTTAAATAAAAATTAATTTAATTTTTTTAAATATTTATAATAATAAAAATAATTTCATTTTTTGAAATAATTTTTAAATAAAAAATTTTGTAATTTTTTTAAATAAAATAATAAATAAATTAAAAAAAATTATTTATTAAAATATTTTTTAAATAAATAATATAATATATAACATAATTTTTAAATTAAAAGTAATTTTTTTTTAATTGAACTATAAAATTGTAATTTTTTAAATAAAAAAATTTTTTTGATTTAAAATTTTTTTAAATTTAAAAAAAAAAATTAAAAAAAAAAGTTTCAGTAGTTTTTATTACAAATAATTAAAATTATTTAAAAAATTAACAATTTTTTTTTTTATTTTTCAATTAAAAACAATTTTTTTTTTCATTTTTTATATTTCATTGAAAAATTTTGCGTATATACATATTTGTTCGTTTAAGAGATATGGCTTGTCAAAAAAAATTCTAAATATAGCAAAATTCTATATTCAGTTAATAATCACTCAATAAATAATCGCGATTGGATTGTTGAAAATTTTAAAATAATTTAAAGTTACAGAAAATATTTTGCGTTCCCTCTACGTTTATTTAGTTTGTATTAGTTTCTTTGTTTATTAGGCTCACATAAGTGAGCTATGCAGACTAAATCGAAGTTTTTGTCATACTGAGCATCTCTATTTTCAACTAGATGTAGCATATAAACATTTTTCATAATATACCTCTTAACCTTTAGCTATAGTGTATAACAATAAAAAAATTCCAAGTAATTGTTGTTGTTTTTTTTGTTACAGAGTAAATTAATTGAAAAATTCTCAATAAACGTAATTTTTCAATGAAACTTAACACCATTTCATGATATTACTTTTGTTGCATACTACCTACACATCATCTGGCCAGTGGCGTATGCACGGGGGTGGGTTTTGTGTCCAGACCCGCCAAAACGAAAAAATGGTTTGACAGTCTCTTGCGAGCTCTGATATATATAAACACTTCGAAGTGAAGCACCCCCTTAATCCGCACCTGCATCTAGCCAACTCGCTTGCACACTACTTGCCTCTCACTTGCACTGTCATAGTCTAACGCCGGCACTGTATCAGTTTGGCTGCAGGTCTTCATTGTTGGCAGAAAAAGTGCAAACTGAGTTTTTATATAATAGGTTTATGTGTACACATACTATAATGTATATAAATGCACTTATATATATGTGTATATGGCACATACAGTCAGAACAAAAATTATTTGAACACCTTTTTACGCTAACAGCTTGGCTTCATTAAAAAAAACGTATTCCCTAAAAGTACAGTCGGACTCAAAATTATGCGGATACCATTTTAATTTTTCTGAGAACTTGGCATAAAATTTAGATCTTTAGATGCTGCGATCCTAAAAATATGTAGAAAATTTCGTCGTTTAGAAAATTTTGTCAGAACTCTGACGTTTTTTTTTTGCTATTTCGAGCTTAAAGCTCGGATACAGTGAGCTCAAAAACTTTCTGCTGTCGTGGTCTGACATCTTAACTCGAAAATCGTTAAATCAATGCAAGACTCAGCATACCAAGAATAGTTTCACAAACTTTAAATCAGAGTTAGAATTCGCGAAACATTTTTAATAAAAATATTTTAAACACAAATCAATTAGGTTAATAAAGTCCGAAGAGAATGTAAGGCCTGCAAACAGTTCGTTTTAGAGGTATACCTGCTTGATTGATTTTACTGAAGTGTTCTTTAAAATTGCTTTTAGAACAAATTTCCATAAGTATTCGTTATTTTATTATTAGGATCGAAATATTAAAGTGATTCCAATTCATGCTGTTATATCTCGATAGGTTAACTAAGTCAGTCAGCCATGCTCTGGAAAACGAAAAGCAAAAACGAACAAATTTTATTCGTTTTCGTTTTTGCGTGCGCTCAATTCAGCGCGTAATTTACGCGCACTGCTGAACCTATTTAATGTATAATACAATGCGTCTGCATAATTTTTGCACTGACTGTCTCTAGAGTAGCGCCATATTAATCTCTATATTGGCAGCTGCAAAAACAGTTTTTCGAGCAAAAAAAGCTTAAGAAAAAGCGTCGCAAGTAAGATGAAAAACAGGCAGGAAAAACTGTCGCTGGCAGCCAAAAACTTTGCTACTTGCTTTTCATTTTCTTTCCACGCAAATGTCGTCGTCGCTGCCAGCGTCAAAGTCAGCGTCCAGCCATGGACCTTACCTCTGCCCTTGTCTGCGATGTGTCACGGCAGGCATGCCCATTGGGCACGACGTAGTCGTTATTTTCAAATTTTATTCACTGCCCTGCGTGAAAAAAAAAAAAACTGCGCATAAGTTTTTTTGACATTTTTTTTTTTTTTTTTGTTTGCGCTGAGATTTTATTGCCAGTTTGATATATTCCAACAAATTTTCTTTTTACTTTTCACAAATTGCTTGTTTTTTTTTTTGCTTTATTTGTTCATTTTTTAATTGCACCAAACTTTGCTGTCAACACAGAAAAACTGTTGAAAAAGAAGTTTGAAATTTTTTGCGCTCTCTCTCTGCCTCTTTTTCTTTTTTTTATGTCTTTATATTCTTTAATTTTCATTTCTTTGGCTATTTTTCCATCTGAACGCTTCAAAAGTTGCGCTACTCAATCATTTGGCAGCATTTTCATCAGAATTTGCGCACTTTCTATGAATTTTCCAAATTGAATGTCAGTCAGTTGACCAAATATGCTTGGACTCGTTTTAACTGCTATCTGGCAACGCTGCTCATCTCTCTATTTCTCTTCACTGCTTTTCCCGCCGCCTGTTGCTGCTTGGCACATCCTTTGCACTTTGGCTGCACTTTGTGTTACTTACTTACTTGGCCCCAGGACAATCGGCCAGCAGTCCCACGTTCCCTCTACTCATCTCTTTTTTCATTTCCAGCAACGACTTTGAGACTTCTCTCAAGATCTCTCTGTCTTTCTCACTCTGGCTCTGCTGACTTTTATAGTGTGAGTAGTACTTAAATAATTTTATTTGTTGCCCCAAGTTTTTACTCATAGTTACCCAGCTTCCGGTTTTGCTATTTTCCCTAGCATTTTGCTTCAGTTTATATATTTGCATTTTCCTTTTGATGTCACTGCCAATTGCCTCCAACTGTCCAACTTCAAGTTTTTGTACCTTTTGCTATGAGTACTTGAGCTTGTTGGGACAGTTTGTCAGATAAGATTTAAGAGAAAGAATTCATTAATTTTATAACACAAAAAATATAAAGTAAATTTGGTCTCAACTGTAACGAGCTCCGGGTTTGTCCGGAACAACGGCTGGGATAGCTCAGGGTAAATGTCACAACAAAATTTATATTTGCTGAGACTTTCTATACTTTGCCCTTTTTCGGCAATACTTTCAATACGCTCTTAAATCCTGGTAGCAAAACTTTGCGTGGCTCGTTCACGATCGCACCCGATGCGCTTCTAATTAAATAAATCCTTATATCCGTCCTTTTGCGACAATTCTATATGTTGTTACTCGAAAACGCCTTTAAATCTGCGGCACTGATCTTAATACTTTTCTCACTAGAAGACTCTCTCAGACTGTCCACTTCACAAACTCACAAAGACTGTCTCGATTTGGTTGTCGATTCGCCTTAAATTGGCCTCGATCGGCGCCAAATCCTTAAATTCCCGCCTAAACGTATACTAATAAATCCTATACGGCACTCTGCTTATCTATCTATCTATCCTAATAGAAAAGAAAGAGTCCACCGTACCTAACACTATCACTATCCCTTATTCTTCACACTTACACCTATGCACTACTACCATTAACCTACGCACTAATACAAAACAATAATTAGCGCGCCCAGCTTAAAGGCCGTTATATTTTAACTAGTGTTGGTGAGAGTAGGCGCGCTTTCACCGCTACTCTCAACAAGCAGTGCAAGCAGTTAAGCTATTGCCCTATTGGCAAATTCGGAACAATGTTGTGAGGCGGCAAATTGCCTCCCCACACGACTAAAAATTAAGCTTGGAACTGCAGATAACTTTCAACTTAAAGTCCAACTCTATCAATTAAGCTAATCTGATGTATGTCACGCCCATATGCTCACGCATACGTACACAGCATATCTGATTTCGTTACGTGATGATTGTTCGATAATTTCACTCTAAGGAGCTGCGTTATGGAACTTCTATTCAAAAATGACGATATTTGACGACATCTCTGTTGGCCAACATCGATGTATAGAGATTTTAAACTTCGATCATCGATGTTTTCTCCAGCACTAATGCTCATTTCATACGTACACAGCATATCTGATTTCGTTACGTGATGATTGTTCAATAATTTCACTCTAAGGAGCTGCGTTATGGAACTCCTATTCAAAAATGACGATATTTGACGACATCTCTGTTGGCCAACATCGATATATAGAGATTTTAAACTTCGATCATCGATGTTTTCTCCAGCACTAATGCTCATTTCATACGTACACACCATATCTGATTTCGTTACGTGATGATTGTTCTATAATTTCAGTCTAAGGAACTGCGTTAAGGAACTCCTATTGAAAAATTACGATATTTGACGACATCTCTGTTGGCCAACATCGATATATAGAGATTTTAAACTTCGATCATCGATGTTTTCTCCAGCACTAATGCTCATTTCATACGTACACAGCATAACTGATTTCGTTACGTGATGATTGTTCAATAATTTCACTCTAAGGAGCTGCGTTATGGAACTCCTATTCAAAAATGACGATATTTGACGACATCTCTGTTGGCCAACATCGATATATAGAGATTTTAAACTTCGATCATCGATGTTTTCTCCAGCACTAATGCTCATTTCATACGTACACACCATATCTGATTTCGTTACGTGATGATTGTTCTATAATTTCAGTCTAAGGAACTGCGTTAAGGAACTCCTATTCAAAAATTACGATATTTGACGACATCTCTGTTGGCCAACATCGATATATAGAGATTTTAAACTTCGATCATCGATGTTTTCTCCAGCACTAATGCTCATTTCATACGTACACAGCATAACTGATTTCGTTACGTGATGATTGTTCTATAATTTCACTCTAAGGAACTGCGTTAAGGAACTCCTATTCAAAAATCACGATATTTGGGCAACTAGAAGTTACTTTTGTTTTGCTTAGAGCACGTTATGCTTTAAAGAGTTCCAAGTTCTAAAGCAGCTCTTCACAAACTAAATTTATAGTGTATTTTTATGTGATTGCAGCAATAAGGCTTTTATTTGAACAAACGTTTTCCTACATTTTCCACTTGCCATTTTCCATTTGGCATTTATTTTATAGCCAGATTGCCATTGCCAACGGTGCTGACAACGTATTTCTGACATTAATTAATTTTATTGCAAAATATTTTGGCAAATCATTAAATAACACCTAGACACAGTGCTCTGAGGCATAAAGAAAATGCTTTGGCCATTTGTTGAACCAATTAGTAGACAATTTTACTAGTGCTCAGTAATGGTAAGACAAATTGTTTGAAATATATGTATATATCTAGTTGGCAGTGAGTTACAAAGAGCATTTGGTTTGCTTAAAGCTTAACAAATGTTTGATGCTCTTTGGTCGATTTCTGCTTGGCAACTATCTTGGTAACAAAACTTTGTTGGCATTCGTGGTTAGGACTCATTAAAGTTTCGTCTTTAGTCATATGCATGCCACAGTCTAGTCGTGCCATATCTTTGTACATATATATAGAGTAAATACAACCCTATCACATAAACACACACAGCTACATAGTAAAAAAGTGGGCATAGCTATAAAATGTTTTATGGGGCACCAAATTATTGTAAAAGCAAAAGTTGGCAAGGTCAAAACCTAAATTACGCTCATTTTCAGATTCATTTGATTGGCACGCTCTGTTGCCTGCCTGCTCAGGAAGCAACAACAACAACAACAGCAACAACAGCTACAACTTCTTATTGTTGTAGCAAGCATTGTTGTAGTTTTGTTGTTGGGAGCGTGGCATGCATTTAAAATATGTTCATTACAAAAATGTTTGCCTTTTGGGCCCATACCCGCACTCACAAAACTACGCGCCTGTACCCATACACACACACACTGCATCTAATCAGAGCTGGCGAAGCATGGCCGCCGCCATATACTTTGACCTTTTTTTCTCTCAGCTCTCAGCTGAGCTAAAAACAAGCAAGGCAGCAAATTTTTGGCATTTTATTACTTAATTTATTTGCAGTCACAGCAACACTCTCCCCAAACACACACACACACACAAGCAGCACGCTCTCCCGCACACACACACACACACGCATGCATAGGCATAGCTTGAAAAACTATTTCCGGCCTTAAAATGTCTCCCACGCTTTAGTGCCTTGCGCTCTCTTCACTCTCTTTCATTTATGCTCGTCCCTTAGATTTTGCTCAATTTAATCGCTTTTTGTAGTTTTACATATTTATTTCTCTTTGCGTCTCGTCTCAGTGGCGCGCGCCTACAGGGGGTTATGCAAAATATTTGTTAACACGTTCCTACTAAGTTATTTGCTTCGATTTAAATACTTTTAGCTGTTAACGCATGGAAATAAATCAGAGTGTCAGTATTTTGAAAATGTTCTAAAAAATAGTCTTAACGCTAGTCAGTCAGAGATCACATCATGTGTGAAATTTAGAGCCTACTTTTAGGCAACTTTTTTACTGCATACGCCACTGTTGCGTGTGAATACATATATGTAAGTTGCATTTTTTGTTATACAACATATGTAGAGATTTTTCGTTAGTTGATTGAAATTGAAATTGGAAAATTTTTCGAGTTCTTTTTTTTTTTTTGGTACTGTCAAGAGCATGTACATTAACTATTGAAGTAAGTTTGTAGTGCATTGCCTTAGGCCATGACCACAAGAAGCCATTTATGAGCTCTTGTTCGTGAACAAAGGAATTTTTATCTTGAAAAAAACATTTATTTTGGATAGAAAAATATAAAAAATCTATTTTTTTCATATCCTGTACCCATAGGTACAAAGGACGGCAGGAGGCGTGGCAGACCCCAAGTCCTTTATACCAAAATGCTTAACATAACCTCGGGTAGCGATTGAGCCATGTCCGTCTGTATAAACACCTAGATCTCGGAGACTATAAGAGCTAGAGATACGAAACTTTACCAGCTGATGCGCATATTTCCTCAGAAGATCAAGTTTGTTGAATCATGTCCATATCTTTCCCCGTAGCAGAGTTTTGCGGTTTTTAGCTACACCGCTTAATATTTTAATCTGAATCTTAACAGAGCGATGCGTTGTGGACACATGTATCAGTGTGTCAAAACAAAATCGGACAAATACAACAAAAGTTATAGCCTAAAATGTACAAATTTCAACAACCCTTGCCTATAAACTGCGTCAATATTTGACTCTACGTAATTATAGTAACAAATGACCTAGAATCACCAATTTTGGTAAGCTGATTCATGTGGCTCTACTGAACAAATCCACATCCAAATTTTATCAATGCACCCCCGCAATTGATTTACCGTGTTTTCTTTCACACCCCGCAACATTTTCCCTTGAAATTTACCCCATATAGTACTGTAAATAACTACTTTGACGTAAATTTCGATTTTCATCAAAATCGGCAAAAAATTTGCGGAACTTATAGATATAAAAAACGTTTTGCACCAAAGCGTTTTGGAAAGTTCTTCGAAGGAATATGCCGGAATAAAACTTTTTTCGAGAAAAAAGGTACAGGGTATTACATTGTGCGGCACAGCCTCGACTGTATTATATTTTTTAAACTGAATTCGTCAATTTCTTTATAAACAGAATCAGTATTTGAGCGAAAAACTTTTTGTTTTTTGATTGCAGATAAAGCAAAGAAAAATTCAATAAAACTTCTTTAAACTCTTTAACACTTCACTAAACAACTCGAGAAAAAAAATTCTTGAATATCAGGCTATAGAAGCGCTTAAGTTTTGCCCTTTTTTTTAGCATATTTATTTTGATTTTTAGCTTATTTTAGCAACTTTTTTTTTTGCAAATCTAGCTTCCAATTTTTGGCATCACTGAAACTAACTATTTTAGTAGTTTCAGTTTCGTTCCAAGCTAAACAAAATCATAATTTGCATCTCAGTCTGTGCACTGCTTGAACCTTCATCATTGTACACTTGAATTTGTGCACTGCTTGCTCTACACTGCTTCTTGAACCTTCATCATTGTTTAATCGTATTGCGTTACAGTTTTTTTACTGCTTTCAATATGGCGCTAACAATTTCACTTCAAAAAGAGAGTTCCCGAACGTTCCACTTCCATACCGTTTCGTTTTGTTTTTTCACTCCTTTTAAACTAGCTACTTTAGTACATAGTTTCAGTTTCATTCCATTATGTACGTTTCACAACTACCAGCTCCCAAGCGTTCCACTTGAATTCCATTTCAGTTGTTTCTGCTGGCTTTATTCTGTTTAAACTAAGCTTTCCAACTTATTCTTCACTCTGATAGAAACGATTCGAACAATTAAAAGTATCTCCAGCTTTATCTAACCATTTGTTACAAATTATGTTTCACCTGTCTGGCATACAAACCGTTTTACTTCTCGGCTTGTTTTGTTGTCGATTTTGATTTCCTTATCAGTTCATCTTATACAGCGCCGCCCGGAACACCCACCAGCATTGTCGAAATTGGAGCGAATATATTATTGTGTGTTTTTGTTTTTTTTTTTTTTGATAAAGTTCATGAAAAATTGTTTGGTGATAAATGCATAATTTATAGGCGTTTTGTGGTACGTTCCATGTGCCCCTCCCCCCCCGTAGTTGGTTGGTTGTTTATTTGTGTGGGTGTGTTTGACTGTATTGGCTGCATTATAAATACATTAAGCACGCTCTCTGCATGTATCTAGTATGTTTATGCGTGTGCGTGTGTATCTATGTGTGTGCGTGTTTGACCATCGGATATCGAGATGTTGTAATTGACCATTTTTGTGTGGTCGCTTGTCAGATACTATTTTGGCCTGGAGGGTTTACCTAATTTGCTTGCTGCACACGTGCCGGCTCATTGTTAAAGCGATTTTCATCTATGTAATATATACTAGACTCGTAGTAACTCACACACGCACACATACACACAGCAACTAATGCAACAATTTACTTTTCATATGGGATACATATTATATCAGCTGTATATATATATATATATATATATATATATGTATATATTATCGTTTATGTTTTTATAAGATTGACTTGAGGTTCAAGAAGTTACATTATATTTATGCCCTTTTACCTTTTACGTTTTTGTATTATCCAATAAATATTGCCCTCAATATGATTATCTCTTTGTATTTGAAATTTATTTTTGTATTTTATTTTTTGTTGTTTAAGCATATAAGTTAGATCTATATATATATAGGCAACCGCTGCTTAGCCAAAGTCCAATAACTTTAGTTCGAATTACACTTTGAAAAACTAGCTTGGCTCTCGCATAACAAATAAAAATAATAATAAAACAAATTGCTTCTACTGAATTTTGTGCAATTGTAAATAAATCAAACCATAGTCGCAAGTGTCAGCTTTTTTTTAGTATACAAAATTGTTCTTCTTTAGAATTGAGAAGCAACAGATTTTGGATGTGCCAAAAAAAAAAGAAAAAGTTACTTTGGCATAATTTTTATAGCTTTTAGAAATTTGGAAAAATTATTTTCTGCTTTGGGGTCAGACTGACACTGAATTTTTGTACCTTGCATAGCTTCGATTTTGAAAACCAATCTTTTTTTTTTTTAATGGTAAATATTTTATCTCAAAATAAATGTGAAATGTATGGGGCTGTACTCATACTACCCGTTCATGGGGGGTTTTGAAAATACCACGCTTGGTCACTGGACCAGGCGGGGGGGTCTAGGTCACATAGTCAATATACTTTAGGAAAATGTGGTCCCTTTTTTTGGTAAAAAGTTCCAAAATTGGGTCACGTTGTTTGGGTACAACGCCATAAATAGATATTATAGAAATTTGAAGCATTCATTTTAGGGTTTAGGGTTAGAACATTATATCTGATGTTACCATTAAAATAACTAGTTTTTTTGTATTTTTGAGATTGTGTCCGAACACTGATATGTTGGGGAATTTTGTATCTTGTAATGCGGTTCAGCGATCTGAGTTACGAATCAATTCGAAAAATGTTTTGCAGCTATATGTTAATACGTCAACAAAAGTGTGGTACCGATTGTGTTCGTATGCCTGATCGTATCGAGGTGAAACTTACACTAGATGATAGCCACAGCTCATACGGGTTGCACAATGTAAGTTCTCGATACATTGAAATCATGCAGTTGAAAACTCATATGAAACAATAAATTCTATCATGAAAGGCGAAGTAACAGCAACGGCATCCATGTATTAGGTAAATTAGAGCGGCAGTTGGGAGTTAGCTTCCCAACTCACTTAGGCCAAGAATAGGCCCGTTGTGATACCGATAATGGGAGTAAATGATAAGGATATAGAATAGACAGGAAAAATTAGGGGAATAGGAAGAGTAGAAAGTGCAGGACCATGCTTTACGTGAGACTCGAAACCACAACCTCTGGGATGATAGTCTAATGCACTGCCGCTAGGCTATCGAGGACGCCATCCATGTATTAAGAATATAAAGAAATGTACAGGGAATATAATGGTCTGTATAAACTAAATTTAATAAAGAAGAGCGTACAGGGGTTGGCGGAGTCCTCTAGTATTTGTAAATCCCTTAACTTAAAATAAATGCAAAATTTTCTCTTTATCAAACAAGCATGTTTTCTAATATTTTTTTTTAAGATATACAGAGTTTTTAAGGACTGCTTTTGAGCTACTAATTTTGTTGATTTTTCATTTTGCAATGCGTATTTCGAAAGTTCTAAAGCTATGACATCTTAAGAAATGTGCTCAAAGCTTCATTCCGACTTAATATGTATTTCTTTTTAAATTAAAAATTTGTCCATTAAAGCAGCTAATAAAAAGTTATTACTAGCTTTTGTGATCTTCGAGATCTTTGATATTTTAAGCAATGCATAAAATATTTAAAAAATCAGAGTCGACAAAAGAATTGTTTTCTCCGAAAAACTAATCCAAAGAAACGTTAAAGACCTGCGCAAATAACTTTGAGATTTCCTGTACTTCATAACAATCAAATCCGGTATATTGCTTAAGAACTCTAAATGATTCGCCAAGGTGGATACGATATTTTCATTAGGTTAGGTTAGGTTGAATAGGCTGCTCAACCAAAACGATATTTTCATTAACTAATAAAAAACAGTCAAATTTTGCCCCAAAAACGTTTTTTTGACCAATCGGTCCTATGGGGTTATTTGATGTATTCAACCGTTTTTGATCAAATATAGTCTAAGTGCTTCGGCACTCCAAAAAAATTCCGAATGCCAAACTTGCTAATAATGTCTTCATAAATGGGGTATTCCGATATCTCCTTCTATATATTATGTTTTCGGCTTGCACAAACTTAATATACCCTTTGTGCCATAAGTTATAGGGTACAAACAAATTGTTTTTCACTTCTTTCTTGGAAAAATTTTACTCAAAACAAATATAATACCAGGCGTAGGTCATGATCTTTGCCTAGATCTAGGTGAATCATAGGTTATTGAGAACTTTCCGATATTTTCTGAGCTTTACAAAAATGTTATATACCTTTATATAAAAAACGCGTTTCTCTCTTCCAGAATCCTTTGCTCTTACAAAAATTGTATTCAACCAGGCGTAGGCCATGATCTTTGCCTAGATCTAGGTGAATCATAGGTATTAGAAACTGTTTGATATTTTTTGAGCTCTACAAAAATGTTAAAGGTATAGGGTAAAAATCATGTCTCTCTTTCAAAATGCTTGGCTCTTAGAAAAATTTTGTTCAATGATTATAATACCAGGCGTAGGCCATGATCTTTCTCTAGACGTCACCTCAGACTATAGGTATAAGAAACTATCGGATATTTTTTGAGCTCTACAAAAATGTTAGCGACCCCTGTTTTTCAGCTGTAGGCCTGCAAAATTTTGAGTTTTTGCATGAGTTTGCGACTGTACTTTTTTATATCGATCCAGAAGGTCTTAAATTTTTTTTTAAAATATATTTTTTCTATTAATTGCTTATAGGCACATAATAAATAATAATAATTATGTAATGGCATTACCATAAGTTAAAACAAACGAAGATATCCCCGCCAACTCCAACCGAGAATCAGTCACTATCCGTATAGTGCAGCTGCTCACGACGCCATTGCTCCAAAATATGCTTCTTCTTGCCATTCCAATGACTTGGAGTTGTGCTCCTCGTTGTCGTTGCGCTTGTTATTGTGGAAGATGTTCTCTCGGAATGGTAGACTTTATGACTGGACCCCATCTGTGGCTTAACGTTTAGCGACTGCTGCTGCAGCATCTTTTCCAGCATCGAAACATTGGCATTATTCTCGCTATCAGCTGTTTGAGGCTGTGCAGTCAGCTGCTCTTCGGAATTCTGCTCTAACTGCTCGCTGCGACGGTGATGCCGATGATGATGACGTTGATGATGGCGATGCGTATCCTCGTCATGTTTGGCATGCTTCTTGGATTTCTTGGACTTTTTATGCTTTGATTTGTTTTCACGTTTGCTTTGCTGCTGCGCCAAGGGCGTGGCATCATCTAGATCTGGCATGCTGGGCAACGGCATATTCGCGACCAAAGAATATGTCGCATGCGTCGTCACATCTGGCTGGAACTCTTTCATATGCCTGCGTCGTTTGGCATCTTGTGATGCAAACAGCTCTGCCGGCTCGCTGGCATAACGTTTGGTCAACTTGCTACAGCTGGGGCCATCCATTTTGTTGAGGCAATACTTTACTCGGGCACTTAGAACTAACTGTCAAGCACGAGCTTATGACTGAGAATGAGCTGCGCTCAAAATGGGGACATTGTTGGCCCACAACTCCAGCTTAGAGGAGCATACTCATTGGCGCTCTCGTTTTTGGCATTTGATAGGCTTGCTCAGCATTTTCGTAGAGTTTCTCTTTTTTTTTCTTTTTTTTTCTATGAATCAACCATGCGAAATCCTATGCCAAGTCGTAGTCTCACTATCGTTATCGATTCCAGAGCAAAACATTTGTTATAGTTGTGTTTGCAGTTGTTTACATTTAACTCGTTTGAGTTTACACTTGAGTTTATTGGATTTGATCGTTCCAATGAAATGATTCCAGTTTTTATGTTAGTAGCACTGCAGTGCTTGGTATAGTTGGAGGCAGCACTATACTGCCAGCATAAAAAGTTTTAATAGATTTATGAGTAAACACTTAAGTTAGTTAACTTAACTTAACCCCAGTTGAGAGCAGCTGCAATGGGCAGCACGTGCTGAAGTCAAGCCTGGCGCACTTTATTTAAAACTCTATACTGGTAATGAACTACATTTTTTTTTATATTAATACACAAACACTTAATCTCATACTATTTCTTAGATATACATTTTGAACAAACTCATTCTAAGATTGTGACAGCTTGGAAGGCTTTTATATAAGCTAACGGGGAGCATCGTTATGAAAATTCAAAACAGTTCGTATATTGTACCTATAAGCTGAGTGGGTGCTTTAGTGAAAACTTTAATTTCAAAGCAGTTTTTTTTTTTGCGTATACGGGGCTCCGCCTCCTGCTCTCTTTGCTGGCCAGCTCACAGCTGTATCGGCTGTCGTTATTGCAAGAAAATATTCGGATTCGTTTCCCAAAGCACTTACACGTTTATCATTTTTCGCAAAATTATTTCTTAAAAAATGGCGTACGTTAAAGTCGTACGCGGACGACTTTGGGATACCCTATACCACCGCCTGTAATACAATCCGGTATATTGCTTAAGAATACCAATAGACATTTGATTGCCAAATTAGGTTACGATACCTTCATAATCATCCAAAAACAGACGAATTTTTAACCAAAAATGTTTTTTTGACCGATCTGCCCAATGGGAGCTATATGATATAGTCAACCGCTTTTGATCAAATTTGGTACAGTACTTGGGAACTCTAAAAAACTTACGAGTGCCAAAATTGGTTATGATATCTTCATAAACAAACGAATTATCCATCTAAAACTTTTGGTTTTTTTCGAGGTCCTCTGAAACACCACTATGGGAGCTATATAGTATAACCCCGATTTCGAAAAAGTAAAATAAACTTGTCTCTCCGGACATAATTATGCATCTAATCTGAAAGTTTGGTTGCTCTAGCTCTTACCATCTCTGAGATCTAGGCGTTCATACAGACAGACGGACAGACGGACATGAGTATATCGACTTCTCTAGTCGCCCTGATCATACTTTTGATAACTTTGGGGGTTCTCCGACGTCTCCTTCTGTATGTTACATACATTTTCGGTTTGCACAAACACAATATACCCTGTGTACCATACGGTACAGGGTATAAAAATATACGGATTCGCTTTCACAATCGATTATCATTTTTTCGCTAAATTATTTATAAAAAAACTATTTCAGTTTATTAGGTGCACTCTCGAAACTATTTTGCCAGTTCGATTCCGTTTCGCTTACAACGAAGTTGTCGTATTTAAACCGCAAAAACGTTTTGGTGAAATTGGGAGCACTAAACATATGGTTTCGAAACCAAGCCGATTAAAATATAGTAAATTATATTCGGATTCGTTTTCCAGCCGTTTATAATTTTTTCGCCAAATTATTTTTTTTAAATTGTTTCAGTTCAAATTATGTGCACTCTTGAAACTATTTTGTCAATTCGTTTCAGTTTCGCTTGCAACGAAGAAGTCGGATTGAAACCACATGAAAAATTCGTTTTGGTGAAATTGGGAGCACCAAATATGTGGTTTCAAAACGAACCGAAGTCGAACAAAAAAATTTTTTCTCACTTCTGTCTTCTTCTCTTCCAGCATACTTTGCCCTTGGGATAAATTTTACTCAACAAATATAATACCAGGCGTAGGCCATGATTTGACTAGCAACAAAGTAGTCGGATTCAAATCACACGAAAAATTCGTTTTGGTGAATTTGCGAGCACCAAACATGTGGTTTCAGCACCAATTCGAATAAAATAAAAAATATTCGGACTCGTTTTACGAAGCACAGCCGTTTATCATTTTTTTGCAAAATTTTTTTCTTTTAAATTACTTGCGAATTGAAAATTTTTTGTTTTTTGAAAAAAATAAAATGAGTTTTAAAAAATTATATTAAAAATCAATAGTATCCGTTAAATTTCTTAAAGCTTAGAAATAATTGCTATATTTCTTAAAGAACTACATTAATTAAATTATGCTTAGCAAAATAGTCGTTTAGCTGAAAATTTTAGAAAACAAGCATGCTTATAGTATGCAAAAAGAAAAATGTTTTCAAAATATGTTTTCGTATATAATCAACAAACCCAATAAAATGCAGCTAACTTTATACCCTTCAAAGTACGCACAGATTTTAATCTTACCAAATCACTAATAAACAACTTGTTTAGTAAATTTCACGCCCAAAACTATTCCAACTTAGTAAAATTCCGCCTAACGACTGTTTTTCAAAAGTTGCAGCTGAATTTGCGTACAAGTTAAATGAAATGATGTTTAATCTTTGACCTTTGGCCCAAAAGTAGTCTATATTATATTTTGTGCTCTAGACTGTACTTGATGTGGTCGAAAAAGTTAATACAAATTTGTATATGCCAGACAAAAGACTTGGCTGGTCATAAGGCCTAAAGTTTTTCAGTCAAAGTTTCTACACATTGCCAAGTTCATTGAACTAGCGCCACACTGCCCCGCCCCACAATACTCTAAGCGTGAAGGACACAGCTCCCGCCTACCCCGCGAACCACAATAACTCATCTCATGCACGGTATCTGTCTGTTTTGTGGAACTATTTGTGGTACAATGTCCAAACCAAAAATTCAATATGTCTGCAGCACTCAGCTGCAGGGCTTTTATATATTGTATATGTCTGTCTGTATATCTGTGTGTGTGTGTGTGTGAGTATCTATGTGTATGCGAGTGTTGTTTATTGAATTCTTGTTGAAGCTAGCGGCATTCTTTGCTCTTTTTTTATTTACAAGAGCAGCAAAGCAAAAACATAAAAAGAAATACATATACAAATAAAGTAGCTTCTATATAAAGATGATAAATGCATTGCCAAAATGAAAAGTATGTACATAGTATGTTTAAGCAAACTTTTTACTTAAAAGCGTCTACATACAAGTATGTACATATATATGTGTATGTATATGCATAAGCGTGCTTATGTACATCAGTATAAGTACCTGCTGTAGCTTAACTGCGGCTTAAGAGATAAAGCGACACACACACACACACGCACACACACACACACCTATACCTTCACACGCTGTTTGCAAAAGTTAAGCTGCAAAATGCAAGCGGATTGAGTGACTTGAGCGTGTGTGTGTGTGTGTGTGTGTGAGCATAAAGCAAACATAGAGAGCGGGAGAGAGAGAGGCGCTGAAATCACTCTTGGCCGTAATATAATTATAAGCCTGAGTGAACAATGAAGCCGCCAAGACAAGAGCAACAAAAAACAACAATAAAGTGTTAGCACTTATCCAGTCAATGCCAAAGACAAAACACAAAAAGCAAGAGAGAGCAAAAACAGCAACAAAAAAAAAAAGAAAATAAAAGCGCAAAAAAAAAAAACTTTAAAACCGGTGTGAAAATTGTTCAAAAGAAAATCTAATGGAATAAAGCGCCCAATGTCGCTCAGCAATTATTAAATTCCCTCAAGACGCTTAAAATTCCCAAATCTAGTTACATAGTAGAAGAGCCAACACTCTAGCTGTAATCTCATCATATATTGGTATTTATCTATATACATATTAATAGTTTGCTTTAGTTACAGCGATTTTTGTTGTTGCTTGGGATAACTTTTCGTAGCGTCTTGAACCCAGCGCTAGCACACGGGCGCCATCTACCATAGTGAAAGTAAGCAACATGACGGTTCATGGGAAATAAAAAAGAAGATAATGATGACAAAAAAATGGTTTCCAAGTGCTACGAACAGATTTCGTTTGTAGCGGACACTTTCCAAAGCCAGAGCTTGTTGACACCCATCACTAGCACGTAGGCGCCATCTACGATAGTGAAAGTACGCAACATGACGGTTCATGGGATATTAAGAAGAACAGAATTTCCAAGCTCTACAAACCGATTTCGTCTGTAGAGCGCGCTTTTCATGCTCGGAGTTCACAGTGGTTCATTCGTCTAACTTATAAAAATCTGAAAGGTTTTTAGATTAGTTTATTGCAAAATGGCTGTA
Organism: Chymomyza costata; assembly: GCA_018150985.1. Lineage (NCBI taxonomy): Eukaryota > Metazoa > Arthropoda > Insecta > Diptera > Drosophilidae > Chymomyza > Chymomyza costata. The sequence goes on along the minus strand of JAECWU010000127.1, from coordinate 28,497,099 downwards.
TAATTTCCGTGCGCTACGAACAGATCTTGGCTTTAGAGTTCGCTTTCCATAGCCAGAGCTTGTAGACCCCTAACCTTAGCACACAGGCGCCATCTACAATAGTGAAATTAGGGAATATTGCGGTTCATGGGAAATAAAGGAAATGATAATTGTGTGGAAGTCTGAAAGTCTTTTAATGACAAAACAAAATTTTAGGCGCTACAAACAGATTTCGTTTATAGAGATCACGCTTTCCATAGACAGAGCTTGTTGACCCCCAACCCTAGCACACAGGCGCCATCTACAATAGTGAAATTAAGGAGCATGGCTGTTCATGGGAAGTAAAGAAGAAGATCCCATTATCTGTATCTGTATGCCTGAAAGTCTTTAAATGACAAAAAACTGATTTCTAAGCACTACGAACAGATTTCGTCTGTAGAGCACGCTTTTCATATTTCGAGCTCGCAGAAGTTCATTTGTGTGACATATAAAAAACTGAAAGGTCTTCAGATTAGTTTCTTGCAAAATGATTTTATAATTTCCAGGCGCTACGGTTAGTTTTAATCTGTAGCCATCACTAGCACACAAGCGCCATCTACGATAGTGAAAGAAAGGAATATGACGGTTTATGAAAAATAAAGGAGACGATAATGTTGTTTAAAGGCGTCTACTACTTTTATCTTTAAAAAAGTCGGCAACTTTGGTAAGACCCCCTCTCTTTAGACCCAAAATTATTACAATCAAGTCTTACTGACTTTTCTCTTTTAATGATAAAGAACATTCCGGTTGATGGGAAATAAAGAAGAAGTTAATGTTGTTGGAAGTCTGTAAATGATCAAAAGTGCAATTACAATCCATCGACTGCATGCTTTCCGTATGCAGATATCACAGTGGTTCGCTCGTCAGATGGTCTGAAAAATCTGATGATCTTCAAATTGAGTACTTGTTAAATGAGTTCAGTTATACACAAGTAACTGGACGAACAGATTTTGGCTGTACTTCCCATACACAGAGCTCACAACAGCTGAAGTTCTTTAGATTAGTTTCTTGCAAAACTGAGAAGAAATGACATCAACTGTATGATCTGTAAGCACATATCCAGAATTCACAGCTGTTTACTCTTCGGATATCTAAATATGTAGAGATATTTAGACTGAAGTCTAACATAATAAGCTTAGTTAGACGCCATCGATTGGAGAAGCCCGCTTTCTATATACAGATATCAAAGTTATTCCCTTGTCTCTGACTTATAAGAATTTGAGGCTCTTTAGATTGGTTTCTTGCAAACTGAAAAGAAATCATATCAATTGAATGATTTGTAAACGCATATTCAGATCTCACTGCTGTTTGATCTACGGATGTCTCAATATTTAGAGATATTTAGACTGCGTTCTAACACAATAAGCTTAGTTAGACGCCATCGATTGGAGAAGACCGTTTTATAAACAGATATCAAAGTTATTCCCTTGTCTTAAAAGAATCTGAGGCTCTTTAGATTGGTTTCTTGCAAACTGCGAAGAAACGACATCAATTAAATGATTTGTAAACGCATATCCAGATCTCACAGCTGTTTACTCTATGGATGCTTTCCATATCTAGTTATCACAGTATTGCTCTCGTCTGACCTAAAAGAATCTGTTTATTTTGGTTTCTTGCAAGCTGAGAAGACACGACAGCAACTAAATGATTTCGCACAGTTTTAGTCTTGTGCAGATCTCAAACCTTTTTTATCCTCGGATGAGTTGTTTAGATTGCGATTTAACTGAATAAGGTTAGCTCAGATTCTACTCGCTGGGAAGCCAAGTCTTCGTTTTTCAGTTACACCGCCACACATTTCCATAGCTGCTTTGGTAACCAAGAACCTTGTGTAGACTTACTCTATTCTTTTATTCCTTTAGCTCCTTGAGTAGCATTGGGCCTCGGTAAAGCATCTAAATCGTATCCGATTTTTTGTCCATTGCTTCACTTCGCTCCAGGAACGTTCTGATTCTTCAGCTTCTTGCAAAAACAGTTCGGCGCCATATTGTTCTGGGTCACCCTCTTCTTCGGTTACCCTGCGGATTCAAAACAAAGGATGTGGATCTATTAGAACATCTTTTGAAGCTCTTAAGTATCGTGGTTGCGCAAGAATTCTTCAGAGTCAGCAAAGCAATCTCTACTAGAGATTAGAACTTTTATACACAATTTGCTCTCATTTCCTAAAGCTACCATAAAAAAATTGAGCCAGTTTGCTGCGCAGCCAAAAGTTTTGGGGAACTTCTTTTTTTTTTAAAGATTGGAACCAAATTTTTTTCAGCTGTATTTTATTTTAGTGTGCACATTTGTGTAAAGTTTCATCAAAATTGGCACACTATTTCATATAGCTACCATACAAAAGTTGAACCAGTTTGCACTTCTTTGCAGCACCTTGTAAAATTCAATCACGCTGCGGATGTGTGCTTCACATTTTCTGCAGATTTGACTCAGAGACTAGTTCACCTTAATATCGAAGCCCTTACAGTCCCCTACAAAATTCCTTCGCTATTAAGTATTTACTCTCCCTATACAAAAAAGACAATCAAATAAAACGCCAATAAGACCATTGAGCAAAGCAAACATTGTTTGAGCAGCAACAACGCGATATAAGGAGAAAATGAAATTCGACAGGAAGTGGCCCAAGTAGCAATGTGTACATTGAAAACCTGGGTAAAAAAAAAAACCGAAATAAAAAACCAAAAACAACAAACCAAGAGCAGGCTGGCACATCCTGTGCCCATGGTCATGGCTATGAAGCGCTTAAGTTCAGACGTGTCAGTCAACAAGATACACTAAGTTTGGCTTACCACCAAAAAACAAGCCAAAAGGCCAAGTCCTTTGGCGCTACGGTCTTAGACCCTTGGCGCAGCAGCTGCTGTCATCAGACGCCATCTATCTATATATAGTATATGTATGTATGTACTATATATAGTAGGTGTATGTACTTTTTCGTGGTAGCTAGACAGACAGGTTGATGGCTTAGCTGGGCCCCATTCATTAAAAGGCCTTGAAGTGTAGGTGACGCGTGTTGAGCTGCACTGGGCCGAGTACTGGCTCTACGGGCTTAGATATGTAGGCCTAGAAGTAAACGCTTTTGATGTCTTGGTTGTGGTCGTGCTCCATGGTCCATGGTCTTGGCCCTGACAGTTTCGGCGGCTTGCAAAATGACAGTTTTCGAATTGGATTATATTGTTGGCATTTACGTTGATGCCAGGCGCTGGGAGACTTGACCTGAAAAAGCCAACAAAAATGTTTCAAACTACTACAACAATACATGGTCGCTGCTCTCTTACTTTCAATTTGTGCTACTAGCTGCAAACACTCTCTCTTTTATGCTCACTCTTGCTCTCTCCATTCATTGAGCTAAGCATATTTTGTGTGGGAGTTGTTTCAAAGCCATTTTTTTTAAATTTTTTTTTTTTTGTTTGCATGCCATGCAACTTATGAACAAAAATTTATTACTGCCACTTCAAAGAGAATTAAGCACAACAAGAAAAAAAAGAATGCTGCAGAGAGTAAAGTTCCCCAAGGCAAAGAGAAGAAGTTAGCATAGAGAGCAGACAAAGAAGTTTCGAATTGGGTATACACTGAAACGCATTAAGAGAAGTGAGAGATTTATGAAGCGCGGTTTGGATTTTGGTGGGATGGACTGTTAGAGATAAATTGTTAGCAAAAGTTTCTGGGATTACTTTATATTTTATAAGACATTGTTATCAATCATAGATAAATTGTTTAAAAAAAAAGGTTTGGCATTATTAATTAATTCAAATTTGTAAATAATGCAAATTGTGTCGAAAAAGGCAACATTTTTACTACAAATGCCCTTTTTTTTTAAATAAAATTTTATGCTTACAGTGCATACAAGCGGTAAACAATATTTTTGTCTGGCAATGCCATTGGCATCAACTCTTGAACAGATTAAAGCCAAACATTCATAAAAATTGGCAGCACTGCTTGAAGTTACTCTTGGAATAAAAAAAGAAGAAAACTGGAGTGTAATAAAAAATGCCAAGAAGTGTACATAAATAAGTTGATAGCCGCAACTAAAACTTGTGCGCTGCAAACATTAAGCACTTGAGTTTGGGCATCATTTTGGTAGTACACATAAAAAATTGATTGATTTATGTATTTTTCGTTCTCTTGCGCTACCAAAGGGACTAAGTTACTACAACTTTGGTATATACAAGCTCGTGTTTAGGCCCATACTCAAGACTGTTTATATTTGTACACTGAAAAGGCGAAAACATGTACTAGCATATAAAGTATATGGGCACAAATTAGTGAAACGGGCCAATGATTCAATGGATTGCTTTGATTTGGTTGATAGTTGATAACTAAGTATGAAATGAATTAAGCATTTGAATTATTTTGTTTTTACTTTTATTAAAAAAAAAGAAGCTAGTAAAATTTTTAGCGCCAAGATTTTTTCTCGCTGGTACGCAGTTTTGTAAACAGCATACAGTGCTGCCCATTTTTTGGGTAATTTACACTAGATGGCGCCAGCAATAACAGCAGCTATAAATATAAATTTGAAGGGCAGCAAGTTATTTTGATGGCAAAATTCACATCAAATTTGAATACGATATGAATGGCTTAACTGCCAAATCGATTTACTTCACTTTTGAATATTACGAAATTTAAAAATCAAAGTACTTGGCGATCATCCATAAAGTACGTGACGCTGATTTTCGTCAAAATAGACCGCCTCTTCCCCTTGTGACACAGTGACGGAATATTTTTAAAGATTTTCCATATTATCGTGACGCTTCGCCAGACCAACCCCACCCCCTGGAGCGTCACGTAGTTTATAGATGATCGCCAAGTACTTTGACTTTTAAATTTCGCAAAATTCAAAAAGTGAAGTAAATCTAATAATCTCCAAAAATAAAAATTTACACCACTAAAAGAGAAAATGACAAATAAAAGACAAAAGACACGAATAATAATAAATATATTTCTCATTTTTCTCAACTGTTTGTTTTATGGAGTTAATCGATTTGGCTTGTGAACCGTTCATATACATCTAAAAATGTTGGCTTTTTTCGAGATGCTCTAAATACACCTATGGGATATTAAATATATATATATATATATGTGGAAATATCGCCTATATAAATAATATAAAATAAATTTGTGTTCCGTGCGAAAGTTTGGTTGCTCTAGGTCCTATCATCTCTGAGATCTAGGCGTTCATACAGACGCACATTGAATATCTCCTTCTCTAGTCAGTCTAGTCATACTTTAGGTAACTGGGGGTCTCCGACGATATATTTTCGGCTTTCAACAACTTTTCATACCTTTGGTATAGCTTTTAAAAATTTTGTCTTGAATCGGTAACTCTTCATCACTAAGATAAGGAGCTTTTAAATCTTGAAGAATACTTAGATTCTTCAAGCCTAATGTATCTTAAGTCCTACAGGCTGTTACCTTGGAGAATTTTAATGCCGAAAGGTGTCTTGCGTTTAGAAAATTTCACTACGACATGCGATAAGTCGAGTTAATTATTCTGTTATCGATAACCATGCAAAAAATCGGAACTAGACAATTTCGGAGAATTTTTAGAGTCTTTAGATACGAAATCTTAAGTCTTACAGATTGGTATCTTTGCAAAATTTTAATGCTGAAAGGTATCTTGCGTTTAAGAAATTTCATTATGATATACATGAAGTTGAATTTAATATTCAGTTATCGATAACTATATAGGTAAATAGTCGAAGCTATGGAATTTTGGAGCATTTTTTGATTCTTTAGATATAATGTATCTTAAATCTTACAGATTGTTATCTTTGCAGAATTTTAATGCTGGAAGGTATCTTCCGTTTACGAAATTTCACTACGATATAAAAAAAGTCTAGTTAAATATTAAGTTATTGATAACCATGCAAATAATCGAGACTAGACAATTTTGGAGTCCCGATAAAATGTATCTTAAATCTTAAAGAGTGCTATCTTTGAGGAATATAATGTTAAAAGTACATTGTCCTTACGAATTTTTGCTATACGAAAAAGTCTGACTAAATTTTCAGTTATCGATAACTATATAAATAATCGTAACTATGCAATTTTTCAGAATTTTTAGAGTCCTTAGATATAATGTAGCTTAAATCTTTCACAATTCTTACCCGATTTTAAAGATCTTAGACTCGAAATTTTCGTAAGAGAATTCTCTTTGAGTTTAAAGCTTAACATAATTTTTAAAAATTTTTTTTTGTTAATAAAAAGAATACCGAAAATGTGTAATTTGGTAAAATTGTCAAAAATTATATCACTGTAAAGAGCAAATCAATACCTTTCGATCTAATCATCTTTCATGTCAATACAAAATTTTGTTCACGAGATATTGAAAAATAACTGAAATAAGTGCCCAAAAACATGTTTTTCGAAAATATCTCGAAAACGGTGCTTAAGAAAAAATAAAAGGTTGCCATTTTCGTGTTTCTCGACCCCAAATTACCCTAAAAAACACTTTTTTACGAAGGTTCACTCGATGACCCTTAAATTTGTAAACTAGTGTTATCGATAGTTTAAACTAGGCAAGTTTTGAGAATTTTTAGAGTCTTTAGATATTATGTATCTTAAATCTTACTGATTGTTATATTTGCAGAATTTCAATGCTGGAAGGTATCTTGCGTTTACGAAACTTCACTATGATTTACGTTAGGTCTATTAAAATATTCTGTTATCGATAACTATATAAATTGTCGAAACTAAGTCGTTTTTGAGAATTTTTAGAGTCTTAAGATATTTGGAAAATTTTAATATTGTTATATTGACCATGATGTGCGAAATGTTAAGCTACATTATCAGTTATCGATTAGTTATCGATAAATAATATATAAAAAGGGCAAAATAAAATGTGCATGCTGTATACTGGCCCAGACCCCTATTGAATATCCGAAAATCAGCAAAATTAAAGTGATCGATTTTAAGAGTGAAGCACTTTACTTATTTTCACCCAACTATATAGCATATATTTACCCTGTTTCTATTTGTGTATATATGTATTTGTATTTGTAGAGACAACAAATATCAAATTGAATATTCAAACAAAGCCAATTTCAAATCCCCAACCTATCATGTCAATCCTTTATTGAATTTAACCCGAAGCTGGCGCTGATGCTGACGCTGACGCTGACAGCGACGCCAACAAGTGAAGCTATTTTTGTGGCTTTTGTTATTGTTTATGTCTCTCTCTCTGCCTCTGCGTCTCTCCCTCTGCGTGTGTCAGTCGTTTTGAAATTTCGTTTCGATCTCTGACTAAACAAATCCAAGTTTTTGCATATTTATGATAAACAGCAGCTGTCTCACTTGCACAGACACTAGCTCTATTTCACTCTAGCTGCCTTTGATGCGCTTTGTTGCAAATAACAATAGTTTTGGTTTGGAAGTTGTGCGGCATCTCTCTCTAAAATGCAACGAAATAAACAAATCGAAAATGTTTGTTTCAACATATATACCATATACCATTTACTAGCTATGTAAAACGTGAGCAGGAGTAAAATAACAACAATTCCAAAATGGTAGCATAAATTTTAGCTAGAATCTAAAGATATGCCAATCAGTGTGGACAACTGTTGAATGGAATAACGAGTGAGGCGAATTGATATTTATCGATTAATTGAAATATTTCGGATACACTTGTAAAGTTGCTCATAAATTAAACAGTGCATTTAAATGGAATGTCAGAGCAGCGCATATATAATAAACGAGAATAGACAAAGATATTCATTTGACATGCAAATATTTCATTAGATGTTGAAGCTATCAAATAAAGTTCATAATATTGAGTTGCGTCTGTGGAATTACAATTTCAGCACACATATATAAATATACAAATATTTAAGAATAAATAATTCGAAATATGTAGTTTTGTGTTTAGCTAAGAAGGAATTAGTAAAATGAAGCCTCTTGATACTATTGGGTAAACAAAATAAATCGACTCAAGTTACCTAAGCTAAATTGTGTAGTAGATTAAATTAATATTTAAGATATTTGCTTTGTAGTTTGTACATATTTTCAAAATTGTTAACAGCATTAAATGAAAATTATTTTGTTCTGTTTGTTCTACACTCACTTTCATCAAAATTGAGTGAATTGAATTCACGAAAACAAATTTAAAATCAATTTAAGCTAAATACACTTTTTAAGTGATTTCTTTTGAACGAATTTTGAAATATTTCTGAAAATAAAGCTAAAAAAAAAAATTGACCTAAAGCTCTACAACTTATAAAAACATAAAAAATAATCATTTTAAATAAATAATAAAATAAAATCATAGTCAACAAAAAAAAAAAAAATTATTATATAATTTTAATTAAATTTAAAAACAAAAATTCGAAATATTTATTCTTACAGAAAAAACACATTAATAAATATTTTTTTTTATTTAATGTGCTTATGTAAGTTCTGTAAGCTGCTGTAATAATGACACTCCTTCCTACTATTCAAAAATTTAAAAATTAGGTGAATTCAAGTTATGTAAGCAAGTTGAAAGTCAAGTGAATTCAATTCACCAAAAAAAAAATCGTATTTATGCAAAAAGTAGCAGAAAAAAAAGCTAAAATTGGAACGTTAAATGTCAAGTGAACTCAATTCGCATAAAAAACACTCAAGTAACAGAAAAAATAGCTAAAATTGGAACGTTTAATGTCAAGTGAATTCAATTCACCAAAACAAAACGTTTTTATACAGAAAGTACCAGAAAAAAAAGCTAAAATTGGAACGTTAAATGTCAAGTGAAATCAAATCACCAAAAAAAAGCTCGGTTTCATACAAAAAGTACCAGAATAAAAAGCTGATATTGGAACGTTAAATGTCACGTGAATTCAATTCACCAAAAAAAAACTTTTTATACAGAAAGCACCAGAAAAATAAGCTAAAATTAGAACGTTAAATGGCTAGTGAATTCAATTCACCAAAAAAACACGTTTTTATACAGAAAATAGCAGAAAAAAAGCTATAATTGGAACGTTAAATGTCAAGTGAACTCAATTCACCAAAAAAAAAACACGTTTTTATACAGAAAGTACTAGAAAAAAAGCTACAATTGGAACATTAAAGATTTCCTATATACTTCTTTTTTATTCGAATTTTGATAGCTTAAAACGCTAAAAATAGTTTCTTGACGTGTCGCTTATATACTTCAAATATTTGATTTATTATATTAAAAAAAAGTTGGCGCTTTTGGGGCTGTGTGAAGTCGTTAAATGCGGCAAAAAGTAAAGGCAGATGGAATCTTTCTTGTCATCATTTATTTTTCTGTTCCGCTAGATGGCGCAAGCAAAGATTTGCATACTTGTTCTCGCAATATTATATTATTAATTTAAACACAAATTTAAATTGAAATAAACAAATGCATTCATTTTATATTGTTTTTATTTCAAAATCGTTCTTGAAATCATTTATTTTTCTGTTAAGTACAGCCGCTAGATGGCGCAAGCTAAGTTTTTGCATACTTCTCTTCGCAATAATATAAAATTAATTTAAACATAAACTATATTTAATTTAAAAAGAGGCATTCATTTTTTTTTTTTTTTTGTCATTGTTCTCATCATCATTTATTTTTTGTTTAGTACAGCCGCTAGATGGCACAAACAAAGTTTTTGCATGCTTCTCTTTGCAATAACATACAAGAAATTTAAACATAATTACAACAAATAAAAAAAAAACTTTTTGCAATAGCTTTTAATTATATGCTATTGTATCTGAGTAAATGTTATCTTTTATTTCCATCAATTGTTAACACTTTTAGCAATTAGCTTTGTTATTAATTGCTATCAACCAATTAGACTCTAAATTGTTTGTATTTTCGATTGTTTAAATCTCAACAATGCAATTGTATTCCAATGTACAGTCGCCGCAAAAATTTCTCATATACACTTTATATGTGTGTGTGTACTTTGCTAAAGGTATATATATTTATTTTTTTATGTCCATATAAGTGCAAACATCTGTTGTTGTTGTTGTTGTGTCAACTAGCCCGCAGGCTAACCAGAACAGCTGCCATTAGCTCTATAAATAAAACTAAGCATATCTCACGCATATATGGTATATATCTATATATACATATATGTATATAGTAGTAAGTCTTTGTGTATGTGTGTGAAAACCCTTAGTTTGTACATTAGCTTTATATAAGTGTGTATCTGTGTCGCATTGTATCAGACGGCATTTGCACATTCATGGCATCGTTATTACTATATATATGCATGTGTGTGTTTGTGTGTGTGTGTATCTATGTTTTAGAGCGCTGCTTGCTGTAGTTGTTGTAGTTTTAATGTCTAGAAAGAAATCGCTGATATAGCGCAAATAAATGGCACGTCATGGCATAAACACACAGATACAAACACACATACGCAGCCATAAATATATGTAAATACAGTGAGTGCAGATAAATATTCCAACACCTTTAAAGGGACTTGAATTCAGAGACGATCATACAAAATAGAACTTCCGCCGTAGCAGAAGCTAACCTAAGACAGAACCAGCATGGTTTCCGCAAGAACAGATCGTGCGAGGATTTGATAAATACTGTCCGGATTATCTGCGAGCAGTGCAATGAGTTTAGAGTATCAATATATGCGGCTTTCCTAGATTTTAAAAAAGCCTTTGATAGTTTGAAAAGACCGTATATTTGGGCAGCATACTCCGGAAGGGGAATGCCAGAAAAGATTATAACTCTTTTAAAGGGAGTCTATCAAAATGTAAAGTGTCGCGTGATCCACAAAAAACCAACTCTCACAGCCTTTTGACATCAAAACAGGCGTACTGTCGCCATTGATCTTTATTCTTGCGCTAGATGATATTCTTAGCAGAGCATTAAGTGAGACCAGAGGCATCCAATGGGGCTTATTTGACTATCTGCAGGACTTAGAGTTCGACGATGATGTTCTCCTTTCGAGTCACAGGCCAGGTGAACTACAGCAAATGATATCAGCCATTAGCGAACGAGCAGAAGCCGCTGGATTAAAGATAAGCACTGAGAAAACAAAAAGCATGACGAGCGGTTATAGCGCAGTCCAAAATTTAATGCAATATGTAAATGGTGGGGAAGTAATCGAATGCGTAAACTCTTTTACCTACCTGGGAAGCGTTGTAACGAACAAGACTGGGGCTGATGAAGATGTTCACGCTCGCTCGCATCAATAAAGCGAGGTATGTCTTTGCCAAATTAAGCAACATATTGGGATCCTGTGAGCTCACTAGGCAGACCAAACTGTGAATCTTCAATACAAATGTAAAATCTGTCTTGTACTATGACTGTGAAACATGGAAGCACTCAAGAAACATAGAGAAAAAGATGCAAGTTTTTATTAACAAATGTCTACGCAGAATTCTTAAAATATGGTGGCCAAATAGAATATCGAATGAACTAAATCAGACTCATCAAAAAGCAGCACAGACCGAAATAAAAACGAGGAAGTGTATGCGGATAGGCCACACACTCAGACAGACTAGAAGTTATATCGCCAGATATGGAATCCGCAAGGCAGTAGAAGAAAACGTGGCGAAGAACTGTCGAGAGTGAACTAGCTTAAGCACGATATACGTGGAATGACATCTGCACAGCAGCACCCAACAGAGTCAGATTTAAGAGAATCGTCGAGGCCATATGCCCCACTGGGGGAAGAGGACAATAGCAGTAGTAAACAAGATATGCGCTAATTTTGGCGTTAAGTAACAAAGCCTTAAAGGTGTGCGAATATTTAGTGTTGCCACTGTATCAATTTTGTGTAGCATATACCTGACAGCAAAGCATTAACCCCATGCATTACTTTGGGGGTTGGGTGCGTGACAGCGAAAAGCCATTACCAACTGCGTTGCATTTTGCGTGCGTTTCGATTTCAATGGCATTCGAATTGGATGGAACTCGAACATCGACATCGACTTTGACTTGGATGACGACAGAAACGTCGCAGTTGCCTTCGATTGTGGTTAGGTTTTGGATATGGCTGCCTTGTCTTGCTTGTTGTACAATTTCCTGGTACCCTATAAATAGCTATAAGTTGTTATGGCTTAGTTGTAGGATTTGTAACAAACGAATGAACCTCAAAAGTAGGAAAAGACGCCGTTTTTCGTGTACATAACCTCAAATATCTCAAGATTCTGGCCCCGGATTCAGATTCTACGCAGCAAATTACTTCGAACATGACCCATACCTTTCCAACAACTAAACCATGTTGGCCTGTGTAATATATCTCGGCTTGAATGCAATTAACTAGTTGAACAATTTTTGGAGAACGAATCAATTTTAGCTCTTCTATGAATATTCTTCTAGAGAACCTCAAGTAGATGCGACCCAAATTCACTTTTGAAAAGAAAAAAATAACTTAGCTGGTTTTGCCGTAAAGACATAGCTGAACATTACAAAAAAGTTGAAACTTGCTTTTTCAATTAAAACTTTTATTATTATTATGATCAGGCACATGTTACCATCTCTATCTTCATCTAAGAGTATTAAAACTTCAGTTAATAGAAAAATGTGTTAATATTTTCTTGCCCTTTTACTTGAAGGTAGCTGTTTGGTTTTGTTGTTACCATTGTTGGCTTATCTGTTGTCTGTGTTCTACATGAAGGTTTTTATCGTCTCCTGCTTGACTGCGTTTGTCGGTTGGTTTTAGCCATGTTTGTTTTTTGTCTTTCAGAGTTGCATTTCATTTCATTTATTTAGACAAAACGTTATGCCTGACTGGCTGGTTGGCTGGTTGGCTGGCTGGCTGGCTGGCTGAGCTCTTTGTTTGTTTGGTTTCTACAATTCAAAAATTGTTTTTTTTTTTTCTTTTTGTATTTGTTGTTGTTTTAGAAATTTATCGATAATTTGTCAACATAAATTATATATGTAAGATACACATTGGATATTGGTTGTGGCCATGGAAAAGTGGGTAAAACACAAAACTCTTTGTGGGCTATACATTACAATTTGGATTTGTTTATGCCATGCACATGTGCAATACACACATTGCGTATACGTAACTTGTTTGAGTACGTGTGGTATAATGCATGTTGGTACCTGGCACGGTTCTAAATTGATATCGATAACTGGCATGCACTTTGTGGTGCTTTTTATGACAGCTACAATATTGTATATATAAAATAGATGGCATACCGATTATTCTTTTGGTGGAGATAAATTGTTTTAGAAACGCAAAAAAATAGTTTACAATGCGCATCTAAGTGCATGCATTTGTTAAGGTTTTGTTTTGGCCAAGACAGAGAGTATTGTTGGGCGGGTACGAAACATAAAAGTCTTGTGGTTACGCTTTGAGTTTACTTTAAAAGTTTGGCTTGTCATTGGGTTCAGTTAGAAAAATGTCATCAAAAATAATTATCTACTATTAATATAAATAGTTTTTTTTTAGAAATCATTTTGAAACTATTTCGCCAGTTCGATTTGATTTTTTTTTTAATTTTTAAAATATACAACAAGTTCACGCCTGCATTAAAAATATACCACTAATCCTTACCTTCGTCATTTTGACGAACACCACTAAAAACTATTATTATGATAAAAAAATTTTTAGAATGAGAATGCATAAACAATGGAGAAAATGGCACAACAACATTTTACTTGTTTTTTAAATACTTTTCCGTTTGTGTGATTTTTGAGGTATTCACAATATTTGAGTAAAAAGCCAAAAGCTCTCTATAGTTTTCTTTATGCTTTAGAATGCCTGCCTACTTAAAATAACCTACGGATTTCGAGTTAATCGCCAGCTATCGATGCCTATCGAGTTGCCCCAAAAAAAAAAACAAATCACTCATACGCTCATTTTCAGCAGGCAATCTCTTCATATCAAATCAATATAATCCTCCATTGCATATTATTTGCATATTCCAAGTTTCCCCCAACTTACGCACAGTCGAGCAAATAATGTGCAAAGCGTAAAATCGATTATAAACTTTGCCAAATTTTACAACAAAAAAAAAAAAAAAAAGTATATCATTTTTTTTTTTTCGTTTTTAAATCACTTGAAGTGCTAAACTCTGACAAAAACCAAACAACTAGCGTAAAAAAAAGAATAAAATAAATAAACCATTTCTGATAATAAAAATCAGCATAAAAAGTAAAATGCAAAGACAAAAGCAATCCAGGAAAAAAAAAAAAAGAAAATCAGCAGAAAAGTTTTACCAATACACTGACAGGATAGCTCACACACTTACAGCTGGAACAAATGGAATTCCCTAAACAGTATTTTTTTCTTTTTTTTTTTTTTTGTGGATGATATATAAATCTAAATGAGCTTAGTGTGTGTAACGGGCGCAAAAAACAAGATTTATTGTTTGATTGTGCAATGGCGGCGCCAGCAGCCAGGAGCAACAACAACAACAACACTTAGCTGGCATGGAAGAAAACTCTTCTTATCCCTAAAACAAAAATACGCCAAAAAAAAAAATGAGAAAAAACAGGCGCCAAATGCCTGTCGATTTTATGAATTTTATTTCAGCTTTGAAACCATATAACATTAAAATGCTAAAAAAAAAAGGTATAAAAAATGTGGTACAGTCGTCGTGCTGCATGACTTTGGCATGCACTGTAGTCCGTTTAGTTGCTAGATATGCTGTAAGAGCAACTAAAGGGTGTTTTTTTAGAGTTTCACAACTTGCTTGCTGCTTTATCTGCTTTTTGTTGAGCTTCGTTTGACTCTTCATTATGGATAGGCTAACACCAGAGCAACGCTTGCAAATTGTTGAAATTTTGTATTAAAATAATGGGACGAAAGTCAAATTTACTCAAAATTCCAAATTTTGTTCTCCGATGAAGCCCATTTATGGTCGAATGGGTACGCAAATAAGCTGAATTATCGCATTTGGAGTAAGGATAATTTACAAGCTTTTGTCGAAACACCATAACATCCAAAGAAAATTACTGTCACTTGTCTACATCGATAAACCAGAGACCATTGAACACGTGGAAATCAACATTCGAAGAGTTATTGGCGAAATACGTAAAGTTTGTGAAAATTGGTGTTCCAGATTGCGCCTTGTACGCGCCAGCCATGGCGGCCATATGGCCTCAATCATATTTAAACATTAATGTCATAAATGAATTCTATCCAATAAAGCCCGCTTAATTGATATTAAAAATGTATTTCTTTGTTGTATTATAATTTAAACTTGTGTAACTCTCAAAAAAAAACACCCTTTACCTAGGATCGCTTTAAACTCTAAACTGCTTCAACTGCAATCTAACAAGCAGTTCGCAAGTAGAAACTGTGCCTTATTTCACACTAAACTGCTTTAACTGCAATCTAACAAGCAGTTTAAAACTAGAAACTGCATTTTTAGTGCACAGAATTAATAAACATTGCTTACGTAATTATAAATCGATTATTTGTAGATACTTTTAAGTCAAAAAGGCTTTTTAAATTAATTTTGTCAAATTTTTCATTCAAGCCATGTCGAAAAATTTGGGTTCAATGGCCCATAAAAGAGTTTGGGAGTGGAAAGTTTTAGCTAGAAAAGATCAACATTGTTTTGCTTAAGCAGTTTACATGAGGCCTAGAGGCTCTTAAACATATTAACTTGAATTTTAAAGGAGGTAATAAAGAGAAGGATTGTAGGGTATGGAAATGAGAAATTTTATCTAGAAGAAATCAACATCGTTTGTAATCATGTTTACTAGAATTTTAAAGCAGCTAATAAACGAAGAGTGAAAGTGGGATTTGAAGGATATAGGTATGACGCGTTTTATCTAGAAAAGATCAACATTGTTTTGCTTAATAAGTTAACATAAGGCTAAGTAAAAAACCAGGAGACTCATAATCATATTGACTAGAATTTTGAAGCCGCTATAAAGAAAAGGATTGAAGGGGATGCAAATGGAATGTGTTAGCTAGAAAAGGTCAACATCGTTTTGCTTTATAAGCTTACAAGAGTCTTAGTACCAAAATCTGGAGACTCTTAATCATATTTACTAGAATTTTAAAGCGGCTTATAAACTAATGGTGGAAGTGGGTTTAATGTACGAATTTTGAATTTTAAAGAGATCTAAAAATGTGTGCTAAAATCTCCGCAGTGAATTGTCTTTGCACTATCTACACTAATTGCTTGGGTAGATTCAAAAACCACTTAAGATCTTAAAAAGCACTGTCTAAAAAAACACCCAAAAGGGATACATCCGAAATCAAGCTTCTTAGGTACCCTTAAGTCCATCTTTGTCTCAAATAGTTTTGTAAACCACTCAAAAGCTACATCTTCTTCTTCTTCTTCAATGGCGCTTCAGCTAAAGTTCAACCTTGGCCTTAATCACAACATTTCTCCATTCCTCACATTTTCTGGCGTCGTTTTCCTAATCGTGGACCCCAGGTGCGGATTTAGTATTTGCTCTTGGGGGGTTCTTCACTTCGAAGTGTATATATAAGCATCATAGCTCGCAATAGACTTTCAACCCAATTTTCAAACTTTGGGGGGTCTAGACCCGAAAATCCCCCGTGGAGCCGCCACTCGTTGTCCCCTAGAATTCTTATGTCTGCTTTCACCGCGTCTACCCAGCGAGCTCGTGGACGACCTATAGATATTCTTCCATCGGGATTCCATCTGGATTCCATCGAGATTCCATCTGGATTCAATCGGGATTCCATCGGGATTTCATCGGGATTCCATCGGGATTCCATCTGGATTCCATCGGGACTCCATCTGGATTCCATCGGCATTCCATCTGATCTCCATCGGGATTCCTTCGGGATCTGCGTTCAATTAATTGTGGCGGTTGTCTCGCAATATGACCAGTCCATTGAATTCTTTGGGCTTTCATTTGGGCCTCTAATCCTGAATTTTGCAACATTACTATCCACATCTGTACTTGGTAAAAAAAAAAATCCCCAAAATACATCCAATAGATCAAGTTTCTGGCGAACTCTAAGTTTGTCCTGGTCCAGGAAGCTTCAAGTGCTTATGCTGAAGTAACATAGTCCCATAGTAGGTTACGGACATAGAAAGACCATTACAGGACGTTGTATTGCAAATCAGGGAGACGGCCAGAGCTCTGGCGGAAAGAGAGTGGGACACGGTGTCCGTTTGTCGCATCTCTAGAGCACTCTGGCCTAGGTATAACCCAAAGCGCACATCTGAACTCCTGCGTTTTCATAAAAACAGGACCAAGATGGTGGAAGGAGTTGTAACGGGGCACTGCACCATTGGCCATATGGCTGAGAGGCTGCATGTTCCCCATCACGACTTCTGTCGTAGCTGCGGAAACGAGGAGGAGGAGGATCTGGGTAGTTTGGCTTATGTGCCCATTGCGGATCTGGCTGCGTTTGTCGAATCCTCAAAATGGTGTTGTAATAGAAGAGTCGTAGGTGATTAGGGATGTCCTACAGATTTTGATCCTCCTCCTTTATCTACGACCAAATAATTTAACAGCATCGCTAAAATAAACGAACTACAATAGATAGAATTGATTAAAAACTTCTCCCCGGATTGGGCGCATCATTTGATAAAGTTTGATACCCCCAGCTCTTGGGATCTTGGAGTCGCAGAGATGATCCAAATCTTCATACGAGCATAGTTTAAATGCTGATTTGTTTTTATATTATGCAAAAAAAATGTCTGAGCTGCCACGCCCACTGCTGCCTGTTGCACATCTCTATAATGCTCTTAGCCACATGTTTATAGAGTATTAAAATAAAAAATTTCAAGCAAAAAAATGTTAAGTACGCTGCTCGTTGTACTGTAACAAATTTGCACGAATTGATTTTTTTTTTTTATGATTATAAAGCCAGCATAAATTTTCGCCCACTGTGCTTCACATTTGTCTTCCGCCCACTTTTATTACAATTTTTCAATTCTGAAGGGAGTTAAAAAAAAAAAACAAAGAAATTAAAATGAAATGCATAAAATAAATAAAAAAGAAATTCAACAATGCACATGAAGCGCTTTCCATTATTACATATATACAATAACATACATATATACATACTACTTGTATATGCCAGCTCACTTGCACTAACGTTTACTAACTAACGCTCTTTCTCTCTTTATGCTTGCAGCTTAACATGTTGTTGTTGCTGGACGTCGGGTAAGTTGCGTTCCCTTAATATTCTTCAACTTCTCTCAATTTTCTCACTTATTATTGTTGCTGTTTTCACTGACCAAGCTGAGAGGGGGGGGTTGGCGGTTGTTGTTAACCCATTGTTTGCTCATTAGCTGTTTGGAGCTGGAAGCTGTTGTTGCTGCTCTGCTGCTGCTCCACTTTTTCATTTGAATGAGCTGCGTCGCAGTCGCAGTTGCAGTCGACGTCGATGTCAACGTCGCCGTGCAGATCTCGCTAATCGAGCATTTAGCATTTAACATTAACTTGGCTTTTATGTGCCACATGCCACATGCTACATGCGTGCTCGGTCGCCATTGTGTATTGTGGCTATTGTTGTTATTGCTTTGGTTAGTTTTGTTGCAGCCACACCCAAGTGTTAAAGTTGCCATTGGGGGCATGTTAATTGAACCATAGACAATAGACAATTTTGCATAGAGCGCGTAAATATAATACTTACTTGCTTGCAAAAAGTCCATGTATCTTAATAACTGAAACTATAAAAGTTGCAATATCTATTAAAAAAGTACAGCTGCGCTCAAAATAATAGCACAAAAAACTTTAACTGCATACTATTGTAAGTTATTGTGAATCAAAATCTATCGAATAGGTTTTCAAAGTTTAATATAAAAGTTAGTGAGTTTCCACAGAAGAAGTTTATTTATTTATGCAACTAAGTTTTGGGTATACTTGACAACATCAGTAGGTCATAAATAAACTGCTTCAAACAAAAGCGTGTTCACTTTGTTGGGCAGAAATGCAAAAGTGCCCAGCTAACGCTGTGAGCAGCAACAATCAGCTGTTTACAAGTGTCACATTTATTGAAAAGCTCTAAGCTGGGGTAAATCCGACCTAGTAATGGTTTTTGGCTATAAAATGCTTGTTTGACTTCCGATCAACTCGTACGATATACCAAATGAAAGCTAACGCTTTGCCGCAAATTTCTAGAACTACCGATTTCTTTAGAAATCCATTTTTGAGAAATGAAAATTTATAAAATCAGCCAATTTTTGTCGTTTTTAATAATGGTGGGGTAACTCCGACCGCCTGTTCTTTTTGCCTGATTTAGCACAATTATTTATAATATATGTTCTAAGTTCAATAGTTTTTCGATTATAAATCAAAAGACCATGTTATTTTCTTACTTACAAAAATATATGGACACTGATAGATATTGGCAACGCTTTTTTGAGCAAAAGTGTTTGTTTGGGATGAGCACAAATGCAGAATTGTTTTGAGTGTTATTTGCTGCTTAGCACTTCTGCATTTCCGTTCAAACATAAATATAGATTGGGTATAATCCTCAGTTTCAAAGCAAATACGCCTAAAATAGTACCAAAATTTTCTAAATTGCTATTTTAAATTAAAAAAATTTTTAATAATCAACTAAAAATCCAAAATAATTAAAAATAAAACTAAAATTTTTATTGATTTAAAACAAAAAAAAAAAAAAATTGCCAAAATCATCATTGGCGAGACAACCCTGATTGGGTCTTTGGCTGTTGTAGTTTTCGCCTCCATTCGTCGCGATCTCGGGCTTGTGTTCTCCAACATCTCAGTCCTAAATCCTCTGTATCTTGATTGATCCCATCCCACCATCTTAACTTTGGTCGACCTCTTCTTCGGTTACCCACACACTGTCCAAGCATTATTTTTTTAGAAGGATAGCTATTGTTTGCTCTAATGAGGTGACCAGCCCATCGTAATCGGTTTTTTTAAGGATTGTTATTATGTCGGGGTGACCGTATAGACTATATAAACTCATGGTTAGATCGTTGTCGCCATATTCCGTTTTCTTGTTTTTCTCCAAAGACTTTTCGCAGGATCTTACGTTCAAATATTTGAAGTTTGTTTTCATTTGCCATGCTTAACACCCATGTTTTGCTTGCGTAGGTAAGAACTGGTACAATTAGAGTGCGTAGGAGCGTTTTCGTCCCTCTGTCTAAGAGATTACTTTTATATTTTAATCCATTAAATTCCAAGAACATACATATATCAGTTTCAGTAATCAGGTTGAAATTCAGATAAGCGGGTGATTGTCCCAAACAACCTAGACTGGTACTGGGGCTGCCAGCTAGGCCACTAGACTAGCTCCCAGAATCAAAGAGTCTGGGAACGGCGGACTTCTTAGTAGAGAAGTATATACATATACATATTGATTTCTCGCTTACATCCCGGTGGCAAAGGACCAACCGGATAAGTCGCCGATTGTTGTGGGCTGCAGTTAGATTCTCCTTGACCTTGCCAGCCCTGCCGGCAGCTATGCCGGCTTCGCTCTCGGGATCATAGCATCTACTGAGCCCCCACACCACGACAAGGTCGCAGCCCCTCGAGGGGAGACGAGATTACTAATATATCGGAAACTTATAAAATAGCAACAAAAGCTTAAACGTTCTTTAATTAAGTTTAAAACTAATTTTAAACAATTTCTCGGATTAGTTTAAACTTAAAGCAATGTTTTCTGAAATTATTAAATTATTCCTTGAAATTATTTAAATTAACTTATATTGCTATTTTAAATTGAAAATTTTTAATAAGCAAAACAAAATTTTCTTAAAAACAATCCAAATTTTTATTTTTAGTGTTTCAATATTTTAAGCCTTAAAAAACCAAAAATTCCTAAAATACTATCAGATATTCCTAAACTGCGATTTTTGTTGGCAAATTTTTAGTTACCAAAAAAATCAAAAATTTTCTTAAAAAAATTATTCGAGAGTATTTTGATAGTGTTCCTATATATTAAGGCTAGAAAAAAAAATTCCCAAAGTAGTACCAGAAATTCTTCAATTGCGATTTTAAAGTTAAAATTTTAATAAGCAAAACAAAATTTTCTTAAAACAAAAATTCGAATTTTTATTTTTAGGAACACTATATTTTAGTTAAAAAAAAAAATAAAGTTCCTAAAATATTATCAGACACTCTTAAATTGCTTTTTTAGATAAAGATTAAGAAATAAAAAAATTTTCTTTAAAAAATAATTCAGTGTTCTTAAATTTTAAACCTAGAAAAAACAAAAATTCATAAAACAATACCAGAAATTCTTGTTTAAATGAAAAATTTTTAAAAACAAAATTTTCTTAAAAAATCTAAAATTTTTACTCTTTTTGAATTTAAAAAAAAATTCCTAAAATAGTACATACCAGAAATTCCCAAAATGGTAACCGAAATTCTTAAATTGCCATTTAAAATTACAAATTTTTAATAACCAAAAAAATCAAAAATTTTCTTAAAAAAAACTAAAATTTTCATTTTTCCTAAATTTTGAAACTAGAAAAAAAAATTTCTAAAATAATAATAACAAAATTTCGTATTTAAATCTAAAACTTTTGTCAAAAAATTTCTTAAAAAATCAAATTTTTATTTTTTGTTTCAAAAAATTTCAAAACTAGAAAAAAATAAAAAATACTTAAAAAAATACCTGAAATTCTTAAATGCGATTTTAAATTCTATATTTTATTAATAATATTTAATATTTTTATTTACAACAACCAAAAAAATCCAATTTATGTTTTTGTTGTTCCTAAATGTTAAAATTAGCACAAAAAAAAACATGAAATTTCCAAAAAAGTATCTGAAACTTTTAAAATTATATAAAAAGTA
Source organism: Chymomyza costata (assembly GCA_018150985.1). NCBI lineage: Eukaryota > Metazoa > Arthropoda > Insecta > Diptera > Drosophilidae > Chymomyza > Chymomyza costata. The sequence goes on along the minus strand of JAECWU010000127.1, from coordinate 28,475,477 downwards.
TAATTAAACGTTCTTTAATTTAAAAAAATTTTTAAATTTCCAAATGTTTGGCGGCTTAGCTTAAGCTTAAATATTCGTTTGCTTGAAATTATTAAAATTCACGCTTTGCTTAGACTTTTGTAATTATTATTATAACAGTGTCCAACATTTATCGTTTCTAAATCGATTACGAATTTCCCAAAGCGCATCGCTTAAATACTCGTTCATATGGCTGCCTTTGTTTAGTTTGGTTTGTTGGTTTTCAAAGCAGAGCTTATAAGATTACAAATCAACAACAAAGAAGGCTATCATCTAAAAAGCCAAAAAGCTGAAATCAAAGGAAATTCTATTCTATAAACGAGTACTATATACAACAATTTAAAGCTACAGTACAAAGTGCAGTAAAATGAAAATCAATAGGGAACATTTTCCAACACTTAGTTTTTCGCACATACTATAATGTAAGTACTATGTATAAAATTTAAAACACTTTTATGCTGCGTATCTGACATAAATGCAAGTGTTGAAAAAGTGCATTAAAAATTGCCCATGTTTGCTATATATAGTAGTGTACATAAATAGTACATACATATATAGAGCAGAAAGATGCTTCTAGAGTGGTAGCATGAAAAATAATTAGCACGTCAGTTCCGTAGCTCATAAAATCCAAACCAAGCACAAACTTAAAGACTTCCTTTTCATAGCAAATGCAGAGACACACGCAGGCACAACCTTGTACAGTTTAGCCAGAGCTAGAAATATTTTTATTTTATTTTATTTTTAACAAAGTCAAGCGAAATTCCGTTGAAATTCAGTCTATTTTTTGTTTTTTTGAACAAGAAAAAATTTTTGTAATTTAATGTGAAAAATGTGTAAGAAATCAAAACATGCCACAAAAGGAAGCAGCAAGAGCAGCAGCAGCAACAACAACAGCAGCCAAATGGAGCAACTTAGCTAGCAACTAAAACAACAACAACAACAATTTGCAACAAAAACAACACAAACTCACGAGCAACTAATGCACTAGCAACAACAACAAAAAATGCCTTAAAAAATAAACGTAAAACGAAAAAGCACAAACACATAAGTACACACTGGCTACAGTTCAGCTGAAAAGTATGCAACAGTTTTGCTTTAGTTCGTGTGTTACTTAATTTCGACTTGAATTTAATAAAAGATTTAACAAAAAACTAGAAGTTTATGTTGAAGTTGTAAGATTTAAGACATAACAGAAGCTTGAAGAATGTACTACACCGTAGGTAATGCCAAGTTTTATGACGAATAGGCGTCATTTGTGGAAACTTTTGGAAGTCGTCGCAGACCCCCAAAGTTACCTAAAATATGATCAGGCTGACTAAAGAAATCGTTATACTCGAACACGTCTTTCCGTCTGTCTGTACGCCCAGATCTTAGAGAAAGTTAGAGCTAGAGCAACCAAACTTTCAGATTCGATTCCTTATTATACTACGATAGACAAGTTTATTTTTTTTTTTCGATATATCGGGGTTATATTATTTAGCTCCCATAGGTTGTTTCTTCAGCACTGTACCAAATTTTTTTCAAAATCGGTTGAATTTATCATATAGCTCCCTTAGGAACGATCGGTCAAAAAAACGTTTTTGCTGATACGCAGATATCGTAACCAAATTTGGTATTTGATAATTTTTTAGAGTTTCCCACTATACCAAATTTGATCAAAATCGGTTGACTACATCTTTGTAAAGCTCCCATATGAACGTTCGGTCAAAAAAACGTTTTTGGGGCAATATTCGTCGGTTTTTTGTTTATTTATGAAGGTTAGTTTAGGGCGGCTGCTGGCTTGAAACCAGCACACTTAGGCCTGGGCTGGCCCGTTGTGACACCGCACGAATTTCTATGCTTTCCATTGCATTTTTACCCTTCTCCTACTTGGTATGCTTAGAAGGGGTCCCATCCTGTTGCAGCAATGTAGCTTGCAATCTTTCTCGGACAAATGAACTCCAGCCCTGCTAGGTTCTAAAGGAAATAGTAACCCAGGTGCTTTTTCCTGAGTCTGCTAAGAGCTTCGCAGTAGCAGAAGAAGTGCTCTTCTGTTTCTATCTCTTCCTGGTCTCTGCAGCTTCTGCAAAAGTCATTTGTAGGAGCATTAAGTCTAGCAGCGTGTGCTCCAACGAGCCAGTGCCCAGTAATCGCTCTAACGACTGCCGAACACTGTGAACGGTTAAGACTGCAAGGTTTTCTGGAACGTTTTACGTCAATAGTTGGCCATATTTGGCGGGTGATCCTACAGTGAGCTGTGTTGTTCCACATACTTTGAGCAAGAAGGCTATACTTTTCCCTGGTATGTAGCTTAAAAGTAGCCATCGGCATACGTATATCCTCCTTATCAGGAAGGAGGGTAGTGGTCGTGCCATTTCTGGCCAGTTCGTCTGCTATTTCATTGCCTTTAATATCTTGGTGCCCCGGCACCCAGATAAGGCTAATAACAAACTGCTGTGCCATCTCTTGAAGAGATTTGCGGCAGTTGTTGACTGTCGTCGCATTTGAGGATAACGAACGAAGTGACTTAATAGCTTAGCTGCCTGACTATCTGAGTAAATGTTTATTATCGCTATTAATCGTTGATAGCAAGGACTTCTGCCTGGAAAACACTACAGTGATCCGGGAGCCGGAAGGACTGCCTGATATTACGTTTTTCCGAGAAAACCCCTCCCCCAACTTGATTGTTGAGTTTGGAGCCGTCCGTGAAGAAACTAATGGAGTCTTTTTGACCCGGCTGATTTCCTATCCACGATCCATTTATTTATGAAAATGTCGTAACCAAATTTGGCAAAGAAATATCTTTTGGAGTTCTTAAACAAAATACCGGATTTTATTGCAATGTTGTGGTACAGCGTATCCCAAAATCATCTGCGCTCGAGTTTAACGTACGTCATATTTTTTATTATTTAAAAAAAAATGTCTTCTCAATAGCTACCTATATTCCTCATAAATGGGCTAAACTTTGTTTCACATTATATATATATATATATTTATTCCTTTTACTCCATAGTGAAGCATAGGGCTGCAACAAAATTCTTAAATCTACTTTTATTCGATGACATCCTTTTAATTTCACTCCAGTTCGTTTCACTCGCTTCAATTTCTTTTTCTAACTGTCTTCTCCATGTGTGCGCTGGACGCCCCCTTCTGCGTGATCCTTGAGGGTTCCATTCGATGGTTTGCCTTGTGATGTCTTGCGGGGCTTTTCTTAGCGTATGACCTAACCAGTTCCATTTTCTCTTAGTTATATTTATCTTAATGGGACTTTATTTTGCTAATGCCCATAGCCTCTCATTTGATATGGTTTCTGGCCATCGTATTTTTAGTATGCGTCTAAGGCAGCGATTCACAAAGGCTTGAATTCGCTGCAGAGATTGCGAAGCTGCATTCCAGGTTTCGTACCCGTATAGTAAGATACATACGAAGTTAGAGTTAAAGATTCTTGTTTTGGTGCCGCGTGGCAGAGATGAGGTGTTCCAAAAGTTTGCTGCGATTTCTTGATCCTATTTTCGATGTCTTCGGCACAGCCGCCATAGGTCGTGATGATAGATCCTAGGTAGCAAAAATGTTCGACATCCCCTATTGGTGTTGAGTCTAGAAGGAATGGACGAGTGTTGACTGTGTTTATGCGCATGGCCTTGGTTTAAGAGACATTGATTTTAAGTCCCACTTTAGATGCCAGCGTCGATATAGATTCAAGTTTTCGTGCCATGTCATTAAGCAACAATATTTTTCAATACATATATTGTTTCAAACGACTCCAAGTTTTCATCAATTGCTCATTGCGCTGCATCATGAGAGTCTTTTGGCCTCGCATGATATCAAACTCCGAGCTGCTTAGAAAGGCAAACCAGTTAGATGTGGCTACAGAAATAAGGAAGAGGAAATGGCAATGGATTGGCCACACGCAAAGGAAGAGCGATGACAGCGTTGCGATGGAACCCTTTCCAGCAAACAGGTCGCAGCATTGGTAGGCCGCGTATCACCTGGCAACGCTCAACAGAGGCCGAAATGAAATCTCTATATATCAATGTTGGCCAACAGAGATGTTTCTCCAGCACTACTAAATACACATTTGATGAGTGCAGAAGTGTTGGAGAAACATCTCTGTTGGCCAACATCGATATATAGAGATTTTAAACTTTTCTCCAGCACTAGCTTGTAGGGTCTTAGACATATTATAAAAATATATCTTAAGCCAAACCGCATTAAAGAAAAATACCATATCTAAAGGAACAGAGAGTTTTTTAGCGATTTGGTTGGGATATCCCAAATGGATTTTTTTTTTTTACGAAGTTTAGTCATTCCGTGCGAAATTTTTCGAACTGCGTAGACCCCTTTAAAGTGAAAAAGGCAGAGAGCATGTCAAATCATAAAAATTCGCCATCAAGCGACAATTTAAAGTTTCTTAAAACTCAAAAAATATATATTTTTGTAACTAACTATGTGCATCTCTTTCAAAGCTTTAAATTAAAATTTGATTTAAAATTGAAATTTGCTTATCTTATCTACAAGCTGTTTTAATTAGCGAGTGTTTACTGTATAAGATTAGGAGTTGAGCATATTTTTGACATCTGTGCGCAAAATTGCGCCCACCAAAATGTGCCGCTAATGAGTGCAACACACACACACACATGTTTACACACGCACACACACTTGCAGACAAATGCAAATTGAGCATTGTACGGTTAGTTCCTAAGCATATGCGTTTGCCAACGGTAACGTCTCTCTTGACTCCTCTCGACCTTTCTTAACCCGAACTCTTCGCTCTAGTTTGCTTATGTGCTGTACTTTAAGGCACTTTGTATGCTAATTTTCACTTGATTTGCATACTTTTTGCATGCACTGTATATGCTAGCAAAAAAAAAAAAAAAAAAAATTATTAGCCCCAACTGCAACTGCGATTGCATGTGTGTACATACAGAAATAGTGCATTTGTGTGTACATAATAGAGAAAGAGAGCAAAACTATGCCAACTCTCCAGATATTCACTATGCCCTGCGTCATCGTCATCGTCAGCGTCATCATCATCATCATCATCATCATCATCACCATCCTCAGCATAAATAACATATTTGTTGTTGACGCTTTATAAAAAGTGGCTCCTACTATAGACCAGAAGAAAGCAAAACTAATAAAGTCAAATCAAAACAAATCAAATCAAATCAAGTTAAGTAATAAAAAATAAAAACAAAAAAAAAAACAAATAATTGAATTCTTGCTGGAACTCTTTGCTGTCTGTTAATATTGACTTAAGCGATGCTTAATAAATGAAATGTTATTTATTAACACAAATAATAAACAAATAATGGTATATAGTATACTAGTGGATGCCGCAATAAAAATGTATGTAAACCACATTCCCTCTAGTCTCAATATGGCGGTGTTCGTCTGTATGAATACCTAGATCTGGTACACTCTAAGTGTAAATAAAGATAAAGTAAAGATAAATGGTATTTATAGATAGTTTATGGTGGTGCAGTTGTTGATATCTGGCTGGTTTTTTCCGTAGAAGAATTTTGAGGGCTGCAACTATCCCATAAAAGTTTTCATAGCTCAGGTCTACTTCTTAGGTTGCTAACAAAAAAAAAAGACTCAATAAAAAGTGATTACCCAGCCGTGCTCTGAAAAAAACTACGAAAAATCCAAAACCGAACAATTTTTTTCGGATTCGTTTTTGCTTACTGCGGAAAACGAATTTTTTTTTTTGTCGATTCTTGCCTTTTTATTTTCGATAGATTCTTAAAATTCCCTAATTTTTTCGATAAACTCTTCTATTGTGCTGCCGCGAAATTATTTTAGTTTGATACAAAACAGCTGATAGGGTTGCCGCAGCTCTGCACGTATTTATTACTACGGCGTATTTTTTTAGTGGTTCACAACTTTGAATTGGCAACTCTGCTTTATCTGAAAATCCATTTAACAGCTGATAGTTGCTTTTTGTTGTCTTTGTGTAACGCGGCAACCCTGTCGCACTTATCGTCATGTGTTCGTGTATAATTTGCACGAACACAAAAAAAAATAAGCTTTGGATGTGCATACTGGGTTGAGTCAAAAAAAAAAATAACAAAAAATAATGGCCAATAAATATATAGCTTAAAGTTGGCATAAATATACATCAAGAAAATAAAAAAATATTTAAAAAATTATTTCAATATATAATGCGTACTTCTTTAAACCTATTATGCCGTTTCATTTTAATTGCACTTGCAACAAAACATGCGGTTTCAAACCACATGAAAAACTCGTTTTGCTGAAATTGGAAGCACCAAACACTCGGTTTCAAAACGCATCCGAATAAAATCTATGACGAATAAATTTCGTTCGTTTTCTCAATTCCACATTTTTTGTTGTCGATATCTTCCCAACTTTCGCAAACTCATTGTTAGCAAAGCTTTGAAACTTTTGATTACTACTTCATTCGTTTTGATTTCTCTTGCAATAAGATAGTCGAATTCAAACCACATAAAAAATTCGCTTTTGCTGCATTTGGGAGCACCGAACATTCGGTTTTAAAACGAATCCGAATAAAATGTTCGAATTCATTTTCCGAAGCACGGCCGACGAATAAATTTTGTTCGTTTTCTCAATTTCACATTTTTTGTTGTCGATATCTTCTCAACTTTCGCTCACTCTTTGTTAGCAAAGCTCTGAAACTTTTGATTACTACTAAATTCGTTTTGATTTCTCTTGCAATAAGATAGTCGAATTCAAACCACAAAAAAATCGTTTTTCTGCATTTGGGAGCACCGAACATTCAAAACGATTCCGAATAAAATATACTTGATTCGCTTTCCGAAGCACAGCCGTTTATGCTTTTTCGTTACAAAGTTTAAGTATATCTTAACTTATTTTTGAGAAGTAAGTGCAGGGTATCACTCGTCCGTGGAAAAGACTCAGAGTAGTGTTATTTGCTTTATATATTCTGCAGTTGGTGTCTCTATTCCAAGCGCTTCCATATTTGACAAGAAATGTTGTCAAATTTAAATATTTTTGATCAAATTTAAAAATCTTAATACTGAATATGTGCTTATCTTCTACTTCTTCAATAGCGTTACAACCCAAGGTGGGGCTTAGCTTTCTGCACTATCTCCTTCCATTGGTCTGTATCCAGTGCCAGTCTTCTCCAGTTGACCACTTTCTTTCTTTGAATATCGTCTCTTATGCTATCTATTAGACGTGGTCTCCTGGCAATAGGCGCATAGTTCACTATGATTCTTAAACGTTGTGATTTAATGAACTTTACAATGTCTTCGCCATTTGATAGCTGGAGTAATTCTGCAATGGTTCTTATTTGGTATACACCATCTTCATTTTATTTTAGGGCCAAAGATTTTCCGAAGTATTTTTTTTTTCAAAAAACTGAGAGTTTCCATCTAATACGCTCATTGCCCATATTACTGAGCCGTAAGTGCTATATGCTAATAAACACATAACATAATATAGGCTGGCATTATTAAAGTGACGTGGAGTGTAGCGTTGTGTGTGCGGGATAGTGTAATGTGAGAGCGTGTAATGAGAGCTTATTAGTAGCTTAATGCGCTGATTGCGCATTTGACTTGACAATAAGCTGGCTGCTAAGTTACGAACAATGCCTAATCATTGTTCGCCGCCATCAATCAAAATGTATAACATATAGTATCTATGCTTATATACAAGGGTCTTGATGTTGGAGTTGTTGTTGGTTTGTTGCAGGTATGTATTGCACTGCGTTGCCAATTGTTGGCAGTAATACCTCGCCTCGCTGCGCTCCGTACTTGTTGTTTTCATTTGTTGCCATTGTTATACTCTGTAATCATCAGCAGGTTAAGGAACTTGTGCAAGGCATGTAAAAGGCAGTAGGCGGCATGGCTGAACATAGGCGAAGTTGAGAACTTTACGATGAGATGTCTCACCAATAAAGTGCAAAAATTAGTAACTGTGTCGCTGCCCTAGACACAAACTAAGTTATAGAGTCATGTGAGCCTAATAATTGTAGCTAAACTTCATGTGAGTCTAATAAACCAAAAAATGTAGCTTTTTACATCAAACTTGTTGCAGCAACTGTTTTGCAGTGTATCCGCGTGTCGGCCTCTTTGCGTCTGTTTCAAAACTCTTGTTGTTGTTGCACAAATACAAACTGACCATGTGACTGACACATTTGTAACAATGACAATTACGCTTTCAACGCGTTGACGCAACAAGCAGCTTTGTTTGAATGTTTGACGCATGCAAACCCATGAACAACAACGTGCAACAATGTCCATTGGCCAAAGGCAAACCGATGAGCAACAGGGATCAGTTTCAACGCTGTTGCCTTAATTGCGTTCCAGTGGCTGTCAAACTGGCTGCACTTGAGAAAGCGGCAACAAAACTTGGGCACTTGGCCTATTGAATTTATGCTAAAGTTTGCCAGCTGAGATTTACGAGCTAGCTTTGTGATATTTTACAGCTGCTGTGCTTTGATGCAAAAAGTTAATACACTTACTAGCAGTATATAGAAGCACTTGGTCAGTTGGTTGGCAAAGAAGTTATAGAGCAGCCTAACCCAGCGCTTAGTCGCTTGAGTTAAGCTTAATCGCATTATGGCAATAATTTGGGCTGCAATGGTAATCATACAATAATTAATTTATAAAGCAGATTAAATGAGTTAAAACTAAATTGATTTATGCGACTTTGCTGCAAAGGCTTAAATGTCTGCTGAACAACGAAAAACCATGATGCTGCGCAAAAACTGGTTCAACTTTGTATGGCAGCTATACGAAATAGTGCAAGGATTTTGATCTAACTTTACACAAATTTTAAGTCTATAACAAAATACGAATGTGTTAAGTTTGATCAAAATTGGTGCACTATTTGCTATAGCTACCATAGAAAGTTGAACCTGCGCGCAATTTTTCAAAGTGACACAAATAACGAAGCTGCGTGTTGCGTAAGCTTTTAATTGTTGAAGCATGTCGGAAAACTGTTTGCTTTTCGCGTAGCACAACCTGCTGCTGTAGTTTTCCTAGAAATTCTGCAAGTGTTCTAAATTTTGGTTTAGAAAATGGCAGATCGACCAGCTTAGAAAGACTAAGTGAAATTTACTTTGCAAAGAAAGGGTATCAAATATTTTTATGTACAGCATTTATGTACTTTTGCACACTTTTTCTTTTGTGACAAATTTAAAAGCTTGTTGCAAGCAGCGAAGGGATTCGCGTCAGGCCAAAAACAAGCAACAAGCCAGAGCGGAAAGTAAAAGAGTCAAAAAGAAAGAAACTAATGGAAATAAAAGAAAAAAACTGCAACTAAAGCAAAAACAACAACAACTACAATAACCAAACTCGTATATTTCCTTCTTGTCAAGCATCCTACAGAGTGTCAAAGGAGTACAGTATAACAACAACAACTAAGTGCAGCAACAACAACTTGCAGAACAACAAACTGCAGTCACTTTGTTTGCTTTGGCCATTACTCTTGTTCTTCTTCGGGTTGTTGTTGTTGTTCTTTTACTTTTTTTCTTTTTTTTTTTTTGCTTTGTATTCGCCAGTCCCTGCTATTTGGCAAATGAACTTTTCCAACTGGATTTATATTTTTTCCCCTCTGACTTTTTATTTTTTTTATTTTGAAGCTCTTCTCTAACTAGCTAACTGCCGAACAGCCAAGTAGCAGCCTAGTCTAACTGTAGTAGACATACCTAAAAACTATACTTGAAGCCACCAATATACAGGAAGTACAGTGAAGCTCGAAAGAGAGCAATGCTTTAGTATCAAAAAACTTCAAAGTTGACAAACTGTAACGTTTCTCTTGGCATGTTACTCATAAAAAACTTAAATGTTCTTTCTTCTAAGAGATGAAATTAGCAAATTATCTTAAAGTTACTTTAGTTGGACTGTCTATAATGTAATTCCCTGACTTGTCTATTTTGTCAGTCTCCAGCACTTCTGCACTCATCAAATGGGTGTTTAGTAGTGCTGGAGAAACATCTCTGTTGGCCAACAGCAATATATAGAGATTTTAAACTTCGATCATCGATGTTTTCTCCAGCACTAGTTTCTGGTATTTCTGACCCTGTTTTTTTCTGTAGCACGCTGTCCATTAATTTAATTTAAAGTTGAGCGTCTCCATGTTGTCTTTGGGCGACTTCTTCGTCTGCATCCTTGAGGGTTGTACTGTATTTCCATATTAGCAATATCATCTTGAGGTTTACACAGAGTGTGACCAATCCATCCGAATTTGAGTCTTCGAATTTCAGTGTCGTTATCTGCTCAGTTACGAACCACGTTTCGCAGCCACATAATAGTACCGATAGTACGCAAGATTTGAAGATGGAAATTTTAGTTTTGGTGCTGTAGCAACAGGAGACACCCTTGTCTCACGCCAGATGTGGCAGAAAAGGCCTCCGACGTCTTCCCATTATGTATTACCGAACTTTTAAAACTCACGTTAGTTTTCCGGTTAAGTAGGCAGCTCAGTTAACTGAGATCACCCAGAGACCATGAGGTCCATTGTGTTGCCTAATTTGAGGGAAGGAAGAAAGGAGTTGGAGAAGGGTGGGGAAGGGAAGGGAGGAGGATTAGAACTGTAGGATATCCCCAATCATCTAAGACTCTCCTATTACAAAACCATTTTGAGGATTCGACAAACGCAGCCAGATCCGCAATGGGCACATAAGCCAAACTACCCAGATCCTCAAAGAACGGTTTGCCCAGAAACTGAGTTCGTCTTCTTGGAAGCGCCGGGCAGTCGCACAGCAGGTGTTGAATGCTTTCTGTCTCCTCCCCGTCTCCGCAGCTTCGGCAGAAGTCGTGATGGGGAACATGCAGCCTCTCAGCCATATGGCCAATGGTGCAGTGCCCCGTTACAACTCCTACCACCATCTTGGTCCTGTTTTTATGAAAACGCAGGAGTTCAGATGTGCGCTTTGGGTTATACCTAGGCCAGAGTGCTCGAGAGATGCGACAACCGGACACCGTGTCCCATTCTCTTTCCTCCAGAGCTCTGGCCGTCTCCCTGATTTGCAATACAACGTCCTGTAATGGTCTTTCTATGTCCGTAACCGCAAGGTTAGCTGCCAGCGCTGATCCGTTCCTGGCGCACTCATCAGCCTTCTCGTTACCAGGGACGCCTGAGTATCCCGGTACCCAGCAGAGGTTGATTGAGTGGTGTTGGATACGGTTGAGCGCAAGCGCCGTCTTACGAATCAGTTTGCTCTTTATGGTATGCGATGACAGAGCCTTGATTGCAGCCAGACTATCGACCAGAATTACAACGTTCCTTGGACTTTCGCCCATGGTATCAATAAGTCTAGCCGCTTACCAGATTGCATAAATGTCGGCTTGAAAAACGCTACACCAGAGATTATTTTATTTGGTACCCCAACATTTGCCATACAAACATAACCTTTTAAAAATAGGCATTTCGGGGATCTTTCTCATGAAACCTTTCATATTGGGATTTTTCTGATCTCGGACTCGGTTTCAGCAATCTAAAAACCTATAAAATGGCTGACACGCGATTTAAAAAAAAAAAATTTGAGGTTAGGATTGAACCCAGATTTTTTCGCACTGCCTCCCTCCTCCTTCGTTTTTGCTAGACAAAATAATATTTTTAAGACTTTAAGAAAGCGAACTAAAATTTTTCGAAAAACCATCTTTTAAAGCTTTAACTTTTTGATTCTATATGCCATGCGTGTCATGCTAGGTTTTACTGTACTGTAACATGCTGTTTCCTCTGTGTAAGATTGTTTATGTGAGTTTGTTTCGTAGTCGTAGAAGCAGAAGTTTCTGTAGTGGCACATTTGTTATAGAACCACGCACATTGGTTGTAAAAGTTTTCTTCAGTTTTCTCCACGTTTTTGGCACTTGTTACTGGGACTACGCTTCAAGCCTGCAAACATTTTCAAATTTTCGCCATTTTTAGTACTTGGTTTTTTTTTTTTTTTTGGGATTTTTGGTTCGCATGTTTTTGTTGTTATTGTTGTTGTTGTTTCCGGGTATGCTCATTTGTTAAGTTTTACAAAGGTTTAAAGTTATGACAGCTATAGAAGCTAAGTAACTGCAGTAGTTGAGCGGTTGGTTTTTAGTTTTGAGGATAAATGCCCAGATAATTGGATATCAGTTTGATATGTGGCAACGTAAACTCTTAATTCACATGTGGCTTGTACGCTTGGTAGAGGGTTACGTCTTTATTTTTCATCGATTTTTCTTGGTTTAAGTTTTTAGACTTAAGTTTTTGGACTCTGTACACATTGGTTCAAGTATTTTCTACAACTTTGTAGAGTTGCTTAGAGTTTGATAGATTGATTGAGTACAGTAAATAAAGTATCTACTAAATTTGCTTTCAGAGGCCAGATTTACTTTTTAATTTTATCTAAGATAGTTTTATATTTTTATATAGCTATATAGTCATCAAAATCCCAAATGGTGGGATATTTTTTCTTTTTTATATAAAGTTTTGGCGTTTCGTGCGAAATTTTTGCATGCTGCGTATGGGCCGCAAAAGACAACACTTATTTGTTTTGTTAACTGCATCCACTTGTCAAAAACTTTTAATCGGAATTTCTCGTGACTATATTTTTTACAAGAAGTTTCATTCCGTTTGTAAATTTTGCATGCTGCGTATGGCCCTTAATGTTGAATTGGTACTAATCTATAAGTTCAACATTAAAATTACACAAGAACATAATTTTGGATATTGCATATTCTTTGCATACTTTTTATCTATACTTACACGTGTTTGAATATAAAGCTAAAAAATATAAGTGAGACACTACTATCATAAAAAATTACAATTGTTTTCAAGGCCAGTTTAAATATAGAAAAGTTTCGGAATTCATTCCAAGCAAGAGTTTAGACTTTTGAAAGCTCAGAAAATCTGTTGACATCTGCCATTTACCATAAGTACATACATAAGCATTATGTGATACATCTATGTACTGCATGAATTTGCAAAATCAAAATTCTAACAAACGACAGCATCTTGTTTGTTTATAACCAAAATGGGCAATTCTTTGTGAAAATTTTATTCCATATTTTCTTTCAATTTAAAAAAAAAACCCTAGGTTAAGTTGAAACTTGGGATTTCTTTTTTTCTGAGAGCTATCATAGCCATTTCATTCTTAAAAATGTAACCAAATTTTCAAATTATATTATTATTATGAGTAAGTATATCTATAGAGCTAAAATGTCACTTTTTGAGTTACCTTAGTCCAGTTGCGGATCTAGGACTGGAACTTGGGGGGGTGTTCTTCACTTCAAAGTTTATGTAAATCAGAGCTCATAAAAGCCTTCTTACAAATTTTTCCAAATTTTGGTGGTCTGGACCCGAAAGCCCCCGGAATTTTGTTTCAAAATAAAAAAAACTTTTTAATAAAAAAATATAAATTTTAACATAGTATTTGCAATATATCAAAATGCAATACACCAAAGGGTTTGGTTAGTGAAAGAATTACCCAAATGCAAAAGGCTACAAAATTGATTTTAACACCAAAAACAAACAAACACATACATGTTTATATATATATGCAACAACATTTTACCATTGCTCTGTGTATTGCATATAATTATTTGGGAAAACATTTTTTTAATAATTCAAATTTCATTGTCCTTGTTCACGTTTTATCTTTTGTGTTTCGTGCATCCAAGTACTCAAAATGTATGCCCATAAACATAAAAACAAATACCTACAAATATGTAAACGATGTGTATACAAATGCGAGGGCAGCTAGAAGAGTAGTCGGCCAGCTGAGAAGATGCAAAAAAAATATATATATTTTACTATTTTCTTTCATGACACAGACCAACATGGTTTGGTTGTTGGAAAGCTAAGGGTCATTTCCGAAGTAATTTGCCCCGTAGAATCTGAATCCGGGGCCAGAATTGGCCCATGAGCCTCAGTTAACCCTCTCCATGCCCTTGCTGGCCCACCTTTATCGTCTTGGGCAGTCCATTTTATCAACTGCTCCTTGAGCTCAGAATGGCTGTGATAGTTCCAAATATCATTTGCTCTTAACAGGCGTCGTTAAAGTTACTCTCTATCGCGATTAAACATCGCTAAAGCCTCCTTCAAAATAAATATACAGTTTTCACAAGTAAAAAACAATTTTGGACCAAATTTAAATTTTAAAAAATTTTTAGAGAAAAGTACGACGTCTTGAAGGTTTCTTATACAGAAAGTAGCAAAAATATCAACAAGACAATGTTATCTAGTCGTATATAATTTGTTACATTTACGGATTTTTAATATTATAATTTTTAAATAAACAAATAATCCAACAATGCCACGAGATGTCTATAATACCCTAAAAGCTTAATTTTTACCTTTCTCAGACACTTTACTAACTTTTGTATACAAAGACTTTTGACGTTATTTCGTCTCCGTCATCATTTAATTTGCTGTTTAGTACAGCCGCTAGATGGCGCGAGCAAGTGGATGCATGTTTTTTTTTTTTTTTCCTAGCATACTTAAAGAAAACTTATAGCAATTGTATGTTTATTGTAAGTAAGAATTTAAAGCCTTAAAGCTTAGTTAGAAAAGTGTCATACAATCTCTATATGATTTTTTTACTTTTTTCTAAAGGAATATCTTGCCAAACGCTTCAGTCAAATGTTTTTATAATGCATTTGTAACTACCAAATATATCTCTGTCACTTTAAGGTACTGAATTTGCTTTAAAATTCGATCTACAATTATAGTTTCACATTTGTTAAATAATTTTGTGTTGAGGAAAGCGTGCAGGAGTCGAAGACCACTATGTAAAAAAAAAAAATATTTTTTCGACCAAATTCCGCAAAATGTATAAACGATATAACCGACAACTTTTCAACCTACCATCGTTAGCATATGTAGCACACAGCAGCTGAGCTGTCATATTTGATACTACTGCACACGATGATATGCAGAAAACAGTTGTGAAGGCTTTTTGAGGAGCGGGGTTCTTGGGGTTCTTTTTTGTTCTACATGTTAACTTGCGCCAACAACAGCAAGAGGCAAGAGTTTTAATCGAAAAATCCTATAAAATAAATTAAAATCAAAAGTAAGGCAGCAAAAAAAAAAAAAAATTATACATAATAATGGAAAACTTTTGCGCAGCAGCGCTACGGCGATTGAAAAATAAAAGTAATAATAATAATAATAATAGACAATGCCCAACAACAACAACAATGACAAGAACGCCAGCCGCAACTGACGCAATCAAACTTTGTTGGAAAATAAATTAAAACTGGAAAAGGCATCAAAGCAGCAGACGACAGCAACAACAACAACAACGACAACTACAACAATGACAACAATGTCGACCAAAACCAAGTGATAGAGACCCAAAGTGGCAAAAGATACGTCCGTCCTGTACTAAGTCCGTAAGTCCTTTGAGTCCGTGCTGCCGCTGCTGGCTACTACACTCTATGCCGGATGTGCTAGGACTCTTAGTTTGCTACGTCTTTCCACGCAAGTCTTTTGCCTTCTAGCCCAGAATGTTTACTTGTAGCTTACGCTGCGTATGAGCAATGCAACTGGCAGGCGTTTGAAAGCAGCCCAAAGCCAAGCTGCAGCTGCAGCTGCCACATTGCTGCCAACTCAGTTTTGGTCAATCCTGTGGCATGCCAACATCCTGCTGTCGTCCTTCCGCCGCTTGGGCTCTGCTGCTTGTCATCATCTGTAAGTAATATAAGCTATTAAATAAAAGTATTTTGATGAAACGCTTATAACAGCTGGTAATTACTTGGCTCTAAGCCAGCCAGCCTGCCAGCTAGCCAACCAGCCAGCCAGCCATTCCGCCAGAGATCCACAAGAATTTACAACAAATATTGAGAGCAACAACGTCATAACTTACAAAGTGCAAATTTTTTTACATTTTAAATCGAGCATCTCCTACAAAGCGTCCTTACAGACCAGGCTGTTGGTCATGAGCGCAACTTTTATGATTTCTAGAATATTTTTATAGAAGACTTTAAGCCAATATATTGTAGCTAAGAGTTTCAGAACAAAAAGCTTCGTTTGAAAAGTGTTGAGAAAATAAAAATTAAATATTTAATTAATATTTTTATATATTTGATTTTGATTGAAAATATGGCAACATAATCTTAAAATAATTTTAAAATTCTTGAATTAAGAAAAAAAATTTGATCAAAAATTCTAAAATTGAGACCAAAAATTTTCAAAATAGTTTTGGTCTTGAGTTAAAACAAAATGCATATATTTTTATGAATAGCAATTTTTAAATTTTTGATCGCCAATCCAGCCTGATTAGCTGGAGATTGAAGATATATATATAGTCTTTACTTAAGATTTTTAGCTTAATAAAATCTTAATTTCGCAATAAAAACAAATATTATGAAGATACGAACAAATATTCTCGAAACTTGACCAAACATTCTGAAACTAAGATTTAAAACTATCTTATCTTCATACGTTTGTAGATTTTTTCAAACTTTGCTTAGTTTTGACCAACAGTTTGATCTGGCGCTATAAATCGGTCGAAAGATATTTCAGATACACCAACAAACGCTTAGTTTTTATGGATCGGTTTTTATATATTAACTTAAATAAGTGAAATGGCTCACTTTTTGGGTCCACCCCTTTGATTTAAGTGATTATTGCATGTTTGAAAATGTGTAGGGAATTTTAAGCACTACAACATTCTAAAAAATTTTAAATACCGGGTATTAGGCGCATAAAATGACCTTGAACGCATTTTTTAGAAAGTGGGAAATCACTTTGAATTTTTAAAATTAAAAAAAAAAAATGTATAATTTAAAAAAAAAAATAAATAAATATTAATTTAAAAATAATATTAATTTTTCTTTTAAAATACATATAAATTTTTATTAAAAAAAATGTTTTTTCCTTAAAAAATTATAAATTTTTATCAAAAAAATATAAATTTTTATTAACAAATATAAAAATATTTATTTAAATGAAATATACATTTTTATTTAAAAAACTGATATTTTTATTAAAAAAATATCAAAATATTTATTAAAAAAATTTATCAAAATTTTTATTAAAAAAAAATATTTTTTTTAATAAAATAGAGATCTTAAATAAAAAAAGAACAAAATTTGTATAAAAAAAATTTAAGCTTGAACAAAAAAAAAAGAATAATTTTTATTTAAGAAAAATTTAAATTCAAAAAATAGGATCAATTTAAAAAAACATCGATTTGAAAAAAATTTACATATTTCGAAATTCAAAATAATCTTTCATTTAAAAAAAAAATTGAAAAATTTATTTATGTCTAACTTTAAAAAAAAGTTGAATTTATAAAAAGAAATCGAAATTTGTTTTAAAAAAATCGGAATTTTTTTCGAATTCAAAATTTTAACTCTTATTGGAAAAAAAAAAGAAAAAAAACAATATTCAGCCATCGATAATTCGATAAATAAAATAAATTTTGCAATAAAGCCTACACATATAGTATATATTTAATATTGATTATTATATATAAAGGGTGTTTTTTTAAGTGCGTCCGGATTTCAAACGTAAATAAAACATAGAAAAATTTATGTAATGAGCCCAAATATGGTTTTATTAGATAGATAATTTCGTATCATTTAATATTTGAAAAAGATCTCTGGCATGTGACCACCACGACTACGAGTTACAAAGCGCATCCTGTGAGTCCATTTTTGCCCACACTAACGAGCATTTGGGGCCGTATTTCAGTTATGAAACGCTTAATGTTGTTTTCCAAGTCGTCAATTGTTGCTGGCTTGTCTGCAGAAACCAACAACTTGACGTGTCCCTAAACGAAAATAATCTAAAGGGGTCAAATCACACGACCGCGGCGGCCAGTTGTTGGGCGCATTTCTTGAAATAACTTTCTCAACGAATTGAGTTTTCTGTAAATCAATGGTTGCGGCACGTAGCGCCATCCAGTTGAAACCAGAACTCTTCGACATCGATGTCACGTAAATTTGAAAACAAATATTCATTGATCATCGCTCTGTATCGATCACCATTGACGGTAACACGTTGCGAATCGATAAATTTGGATTTTCCTCTACACTGGCCTCTACTACAGCGATATTTTCTGCGGACCGTGCTGTTCTCATACTGATTGTTGGTCAGACATCGTGGAATGTCAAATGAGTTCGTACATGATCAAGAACACAACGAATAGCATGTTCTTATGGACGATTATTCGGTCGATAAATTGTACGAAGAGCTCTGTAAGTTTTTACAACAGAACACAGATTTTGATTGTATATCTCGAAGATTTGAAGACGTTGTTGTGGTGTAAATCTTACCATGATAAATTGTTAGTCCTTACTGAACAACATTAAATTAAAATTTGACAAAAGTAACAACTGGTTTCAGAGATATCCCTTTCGGAAATCCGGACGCTGTTTAAGAAACACCCTTTAGTTGTTGGTTATGGCCTTTGGTAATTAAAAATAAAGTTTTTATTTTTTCACATCGTTTTAAGATACACAACAAAAAAAAATATTGAGAAAAAAATTAACGCAGAAATTCCCAGCATACCGATTCCTTGAACCAGTGAAGCAAACCAAAACCAATTTTTTGCAGAATTTCTTGCCTCTTTCTGCATACCTGCTCGAATTCTCTGAACAACTCTGCAAATAATTGCCTGCTTTAAGGCGGCGTCTGCTGCAACTGACAACACAGCGATTAATAAACGGAAACTTCCAACCAATCCAATAGAATCTCTCAGGATTTGCATGTCCACACACAGCTTGCATTTGAATTTGTGGCCAGGACTCTACAAACTGTAGCCAAAGATGAATTCAAACTTGCAGTTGGCTGGTAAAGTAGCTGGGGAGTTGTGACCAACATTTGGCCAGAGCATAGTTAGTTGTAACTCCAGAGCTGCCACAATGCGGTGCACAGCTTGATCAAAGCAGCGCAATTTGGTTGCGACGGCAACAGGACTTAAATCATGCTCCAGTGCTCCTGTGGAGCGTTTATTTGGGGGTTAGCTTTAGTGCTACGCGGATCTAACTGACGCCGTCGTCAAATTGCAGTAGTAATAAAAAAAAAGTAGTGCCAGTGTTGCAAAGCAAGCAAAAAAGTAACCAAAGACGTTGACAAGCAAAAGGGGAACTAAAATTGTCTAGCCGTGTAAAGGGAAAAGGGGGAAAAGCAGGGGTGGTAGCTACAAAAGGCATGCGAGGAAATGGCATGGAAGGAGCTGGCAGCAGGGGGCAATGGCTTTTTTTCGCTGTGTGTGTGTGCGTGTGTGTGTGTGTGTACTAACAGCAAAATACACTTTATAGTTGTTAAGTCTAACTGTTGTGCCCCCGCCGCCTCCTGGCCAACCTACTTGGTAACTCCCGGGCCAGACTTTTGCGTTTCCTACATTTTTCTCCCTTTTTTTTTTTGTCCTTTTTTTGTGCGCGCTCAAATCTCGAGACAATAATTTTTATGGCATAAAATTTTAGTTTTCCCTTTTATAGTATAGTAATATTCTTTGTTTTTTTCCTGCTTTGCTTCTTTCTTTATATTTTCAACATCGTCATCGTCATCGTCCTCGTCATTGTCGTTGCCATGTAAAACAAAAGTAAATTGCCATTTTTCTAAGCACTTCATTTTTACTACAAAATGTTTACGGCCATAGTGCCTTGTTGGAAACTAAATAGAGCTACTACTACGCCTTAAAGTGGGCAGGGGGCAGAAGCAGAGCTTGTTAGTGACTTGGCAAAAAGCCTATTTATATATATAAAGTTGGTACTTGTAGCTATAAATAGATGTATATGTTTATTACAATGCGGCTGGCTAGACAGAGGACATTATTTTAGGAGTAGTAAAAATTTTGGTATGAGAAATACTAAGCTGACTATAACTACAACAACAGCAACTAGCACAAGTCCAGCTGGGTATACGAAAATTAAGTTCAATCATATCATTGAGTTTAAAATATTGTTGCGCTGAAAAACTCAATCATAAAGGCCCAAACGCGAAATGACAAAACTTCATATAAAAAAAATATCCCAAATGGGATATCCCAAAGGTAATACAGGAGCTTGAAACGCTGGCTGCTGCAACCTTAGGCTTCTTGGGCTTAAAATAAAAATACAATATATTTTAACGCCTTTGCTCAAAAACGTAAAAATCCAGAAATCGACAAATATTTATCAATTTAATTGCACTAATGTGCATCTTATGCTAAAATTTTAGTGTGACCAGCTCAACTGGTCTTCGAGTTCTCAGCGTTCATATCGACGAACAAGTGCTGTAGCGACTGTACTTTTCGTCTTGCCCAAAAATCCATCTGCCTAAAATTTAATTTATTTTATAACTTAAAAACTTTTACACATTTTTAGTTATTTTTTAAAAAGTGCTAAAATTAGCACTTAAAAGAATTTTCTTGTAACTTTCCATATTGCCCAAACTTACTACTTGGAGTCTGCCCAGAATGTCTAAAAGAACTTCCAGAATGCTATCTAAAAGAAATCCTAGTCAGTGCTTTATCTCTCTCATGAACTTTTTCCAGTAGGATTGACGTTGGCGCGACCCTACGCCAAACTAGTTCATATGAACCCTCTGTGTAACTCCTTTTAAATACTTCTATAGTACATATATGCACAATGCTTTTGACTGCTGAAAAACACCATAAGTAAACAAGAAAAAAACAATTAAAACTTGTAGTTAAGTACATAATAATAGCAGTAACTGTGCACACTTTATATACTAAATGCTTTTTATGCCAACTCTATTTAGCGTGACTAAAACAAAAGCCACTAAGAGCTTTCAGTTCCCCTAGCAAGTCCCTAAGCCGCTCATAGCACCCAACCCAACTGCTGCCACGCCCATTGACTGCCTTAACTAAGTAGCAGATAGTTAGCAGTTAGTAGCAAATAAGTTTTGCGGGCGCTTAAGAGAGTATAAAAATAAAAATAAAAAAATATATAAATGGAAATAAAAATAAAAAACATTTGCAACGAGGCGTTAAATGATGCTTTAATTTCATGCAAAAAACACTTAAGCCAACGCCTGGACAGGCAGTCAGCCAGCCAGCTAGCCAGCCAAGCAGCTGCCACGCCCACTCAATTGTACGCCCCGCCAACCCTCAAAGTGCTACCAACGCTTTGGACCAAGTCAACAACTTGGCAGACAATTTCAATTGAACTGTTTATTGGCAGTACAGTACAGCTGCATAAAAAGCCAACAACTACGAGGGTTGCTTGTAAAATTGTCCACAAAATAGTAAATTATATTATAGCAAATTTTTTGAAAATATTTATATGTCACGAATTTTGACGGCTCTCTAGTCCTTGTAGGACTTATAGGAACTTGTATTTTTGACAAGAGTATTCAAAAAATTTCAAAATTATACAACATTTTTTATCGCAAATATCAGCATTAAACCCTTTTCGTAAATTTTTAAACTTACGCACATATAAAATATTTCGTTATTTTTTGTGGAAATATTTTTAAAATGTATTTTGTATATCTACGTTGCAGTTGAATGTAATAAGAAAAGAACGTTTATCGTTTATGAAAGCTTAAAATATTTCCAAAATGGGTCTTGTCAATTTAAAGAAAGAAGCAAAAGTGCGCATGGCGTTACGTTACGAAGTGTAGCATTGAATTTTGACTTGAATAACAAAATCGCAAATGTTAACGCATTGAGCAAGTCTTTTTATCAACAAATAATATTATTAAATTTTTTGCATTTTTTTGTAATGGCGTTACGTTACAAAAAGTAGAATTATTTTTTGACTTGAGTTAGAAAATCGCAAATGTATGGGCAAGTTTTTTTTCGTAAAAAATTGTGTAAATTAATTTTGAAACTTTTTAAATCGAAAAACGCTTGCTTTGTTTTAATTCGGCTTACTATTTGGCGTTACGTTACTTGGCGTAACATTTCTCAAATTTCAATTAAAAAAGTTTAAGAGAGTGTTCTCTTGCCGTACAGGGCAAGTTAAAAACCAAAGAGAACAATACAATTACACAGGCCTACAAATACCGGCGTCATGTCAGTTGTTGGAAAGCTAAGGGTCATTTCCGAAGTAATAGATAGTAGAATCTGGAATCCAGAATTGGTCCATCACGTCAGGATCTTGAGATATTTGAGGTTATGAACCCGAAAAACGGCGTTTTTTCAAAATCCTGACGTTATGGGCCAATTCTGGCCCCGGATTCGGATTCTTGGCAGCAAATTACTTTAAAATTACCCATAGCTTTTCAACAACTAAACCATGTTGGTCTGTGTAATTGATGAATACTAAAACTATAGCAACTTGATCAAACAAATAAGTTTTTTAAACCATTAGTTTTGGCTTCAATATTAAAACTTAACCATAATATTTCACTAAATAAAGAAATAATAATAATAGAATTTAATAAATGAACACAAAATGCAATTCAATTTTTTTTTTTTAATATAATTTAATTTATAACAGAGTTTTAACATTAAAGTGTGTCTTGAAAAAAAAATTAATTTTTAAAAATTTTTAAAAATATTGTCTGAAAAATTATGAAATCTGACCAAATTATAAACGTTTAATTTTGAAGCCAGATTTCTGGCTAGCTCTAAGAAAAACTTGAAACTCTTTATTTTAATAACTTTTACATATTTTTATTGAATAATTCAAATTATAACATATGCTTAATTATTCGGTCATGTTGGACCACTTGGAAAGTTCTTAGAATTTAAATGCAGGAATATTATTTTTTTCGAGAAAAAGCGTACAGTGTATTACACTTTCGGGAACCGTCTCGACTGTATCACATTTTTTTTTTTTTGATGAATGGGCTCGATAAACTTTTTATGACATTTATCGATACCAAGTTCTAATAAGAATGTAGAAGATGTTTTTGTTTAAGAAAAAAAGTGAAAAATTTTAACTAAGTAGAAAAAGAATTCGTTTCTTTTTGAAAAACTCCTGTTTTGTCAGACAGTCCAGTAAAACTAAAATTATTGATAAAACATTTTTCACTAGTGAGGTACATAATAATTCGGAGTAAGACTTAAACTAGGATATATTAAAGCATTCCTGTTCTAATAATATTTTACGAAAATCGTTAAAAATATTTTGCGAAAATCGTAAAAAATATTTTACGAAAATGATAAAAAATTATTTTGCGAAAATGTTCATTTAGTTCATTTAGTTTTTTTTTTCTTTTTATTGTATTTTTATTTGCAATCTGTCTGAGAACAATCAGCAACTTTTATAAGTAACACAAAATTGGCAGGATTGAAAGTGCTCCAGTGAGTCCAATCAATAGTTCATTTAGTTACGTTAAATAAAAATAATAAAAGAATTCGAATGCAAAATAATTTTTATAATATAATATATAAGACAAATAAAAACAAAAAAATCAGTCACTGTTCCACTGTCACTCGAACCTACACTGCCTGGAACTATTAAAGCCAACTCTCGTGCAACTTCAAAAGCTTTACCAACTCAAAAGAACTGTAACACTTTTGGGTTTCTCAGTTTTCGTTGTTGTTGTTGTTGTTGCTCTTGTTGCCTTTTGCAAATTAATGGCAAAATTTCTTGTGAAATATTTTTCAATCTAAAAATTGCAATTTAAGCGTTTGGCAACACTGGTAAGCGAAAGAGAGAGAGAGAGAGAGTACTACAAAGTAGCTTTTGTGGCTTGCCAAACCCTTTTAAGCTGTTACCTATCTTCTTCTTTTGCTTCATTTTATTCGTCTTTTTCTGACCAACTTCTACTACCTTTTAATGAAAATGAAGTAGCGCAGTTTTGTCTTGCTCTCCTTTTTAGTTAGTACCTACATATATATACATATACATAATTGAGTTTTGGTTAGCGTGTTGGCTAAGTAATGTGAAAATTAATGGTTACCAAGATTGGCAAAAGCTTGACCCAGTAATTTGTATACACTTATAAAAGGTATATACAGCGTATGAAAGCCACAAACTGCAAGTAGTACATAGTAGTGCTATATACTGAAATAATGTTTGTGTTAGAGCTGCATTGTGATCTTAAGGATATATTGTGTTCTCTGCGGAACCAGTTTTATTTACAAAACAAACTTGATTATTTAGTGGGACTGTAATCCGTTCTCTGAATAGAAGAAACTTTTGTCAAGCCCAATTCTCCAAATTCTGCAATGTTCCATAATTAATCCATCCAGCATTCTCAGAGCATTCTTGATCAATTAAGAGAGAAACTCTTTAAGTTATAGAAACTGAGATGTTGCCTGCCTATCTGCCTGCTTTTCTCTTGCAAGTTTTAGGCTCGTGGTCTCTGGCTAATTGGAAAGATAGAGCGAGTTATAGAGAAGAGTGGAACGCTGTTATACGACAGGCTTAGGTCCTACACGGACTGTCAACGCCCTGGAAGAAGAAGAATTCTCTGGCCGTCTAGCGTTTTGCGCTGCATGATCTCTCTCTAGCTTGTCAGTTAATTCGTTCTCACGGATAATTTAAGAGATTGTAAGACAAAATTCTACTTTGGCTCGTGTCTTCAAAACCAATTTAGACCTTTTTTTTCAAACCAGCTAACGTGTTTGTCGCGGTGTTTGATTCTTTTAATTTACTGAGACATATTTTTTTTGTTGCTTAGATAAATTCTAAATCCAAACTTCTTTTAAACCAAACTGAAGACTCATAGATAATATATTCAATTATTTTTTTATTGTCTTTTTGCAGATATTTTAACCGAAGCTCATAAATATTGGCGTCATATTTAAAAGGCATACAAGGCTTTATGGGTAAGCATATAAAAGATTTTTATATATTTTTTATTTATTCTGGAAGTATATATGTTTTTTCGGCATTATATAATACAAGTTGTGCTTCAATTTTTAACGGAATGGAATATTTTCAAACTAATTGTAAAAAAGCAAAAAATAATCATTGAAACTTTCTTTGATTGTTCTTGAAGATTTCTACAACTTTCAAAATCACTTCTTCCGCTCAGATGTGAATGTCTCTAAAATTAAATCTTTGAAGACTGTAGCAGTCATCTTTTGTAGGCAAAATACATAGCCAACTCTCGCATTGCTATGTAGTTTGTGAATATCTTAGTAAATAATGTGCATATTGTTAGCCATGTGGAAAGTTATGTCAAGTGTCAGCTCTAACAAATGTGGTATGCAGGTCAAACAAGGGGCACGAGGGTGCGTAGACTCTTTCAACTGAAGTTATAAGGAGGCTTGATGCTAAACTGTAGAATTGTTTTAAAAAAAATATAATATCTTAAAGATAACGCATTTAGATATTCGTTCTTGTTTATTTATTACTAAAATGAATTAATAATTTTTGCTACAAAAATATTTATTAACTAAAAAATATTAAATTTTGGCTATGAATGCAACCAGAAGAAACGTGCGGTATAGGCAATATATGCAACATGGGCAGAAAATGGTTGCAAATTACGAGTATTTGGAGCATCCCTAATGTCAAAATCGATAAAAAAGTGAAAAATTTTGGTAAGAATTGATTTTGAACTATTGCCGAGTTTTAGGAACTGAGATGACGCTGATAAAGAGTTTGGGAATCGAATTGGAACAATTGGCGAGTAAGGAATTCAGATGAAGCTAATAAATGGTTTAAGAATTGATTTGGAACGTTTGCCGAGCTAGAATCTGAGATGATACTCATAAATAGTTTAAGAATTAATTTGGAACGATTGCCGCGTTAGGAACTGAGATGACGCTGATAAAGAGTTTGGGAATTGATTTGGAACAATTGGCGAGTTAGGAACTGAGATGACGCTGATAAGGAGTTTAAGAATTGATTTGGAACAATTGGCGAGTTAGGAACTCAGATGAAGCTAATAAATATTTTCAGAATTGATTTGGAACGTTTGCCGAGTTAGGATCTGAGATGACGCTGATAAAGAGCTTGGAAATCGATTTGGAACGATTGCCGCGT
The DNA here is from genome assembly GCA_018150985.1 of Chymomyza costata. Classification (NCBI taxonomy): domain Eukaryota; kingdom Metazoa; phylum Arthropoda; class Insecta; order Diptera; family Drosophilidae; genus Chymomyza; species Chymomyza costata. The sequence continues at coordinate 28,449,708 of JAECWU010000127.1, read as the reverse complement.
TCGGAACTGAGATGATGCTGATAAAGAGTTAAAGAATTGATTTGGAACAATTGGCGAGATAGGAACTAAGATGATGCAGATAAAGAGTTTATGAAATGATTTGAAACGATTGCTGAGTTAGGATCTGAGATGACGCTTATAAATAGTTTAAGAATTGATTTGAAACGATTGCTGAGTAACGATCTGAGATGATGCTGGTCAATGGTTTTAGAATTAATTTGGTACGATTGCTGAGTCAGGATCTGAGATGACGCTTAAAATAGTTTAAGAATAGATTTGGAACAATTGGCGAGCTAGGAACTGAGATGACGCTGATAAAGAGTTTAGGAATTGATTTAAAACGATTGCAGAGTCAGGAAATGAGATGACGCTGATAAAGGGCTTAAGAATTGATTTGGTACGTTTGCCGAGTTAGGAACTGAGATGACGCTGAGAAATAGTTTAAGTATGGGTGTTGAACGTTTGCCGAGTAAGGAACTGAGATGATGCAAATAAAGAGTTAAGAATTGATTTAGAAAAGATTGTTGAATTAGGATCTGAGATGACTCTGATAAAGAGTTTAAGCATTAACTTGGAACGTTTACAGAGTTAGGAACTGAGATGACGCTGATGAAGAATTTTAGAATTGATTTGAAAGGATTGCGGAGTAACGAACTGAGATGACGCTGATAAATAGTTGAAGAATTGATTTGGATCCATTTGCAAGCTATGATCAGAGATGACGCTGAAAAAGAATTTAAGAATTGATTTGGAAGGATTGCCGAGTAAGGATCTGAGATGACACTGATAAATAGTTTAAGAAATGATTTGGAACGTTTGCCGAGTTAGGAACTGAGATGACGCTGGTAAATAGTTTTAGAATTAATTTGGAACAATTGGTGAGTTAGGATCAGAGATGACGCTGATAAATAGTTTAAGAATTGATTTGCAACGTTTGCCGTTTGTCGCTTTGCTCTGTAAACAAATATTTGCATTTTACGACGATTTATCTTTTACAGAAAGTAAAATTCCTATTTCAAGAGGTTTTTCTTTTTTGCAGAGAATGAGAATGACATTTGGGAACATTTAGAAGACAAAAATGCTTAAATTGAGTAAGTTTCAAAAGATTTAGGGCAGAAGTGTTCTCAAAGAGTATCTCGTACTCATTGTAAGCACGCTGAGTCTTAATACTGAGTTTCCAAATATTTATTTTTTATTTAAGGAAATCTTTTTACGTTAGTTCTTATGAATTCCTAAGTGCAACAATTTTGTTTTAAGCAAATTGCGACTTAAATTAAAAACAGCTCTTTTTACTGAGTGTCCTGAAACTTTTATTTTATTATTTATATATTTTATTTTTATTGCTCAAAACCAAAAAATTTGAAATAAATTTTGCAACTACAAATCGAACTTAAATGCTTTTTTCTAGATTCTGTGTAAACGTTTTCCTTAAAGCGTATGTCTATAGTGTATAGAAACTTTGTTGCCTTTTATTTGATTTATTTTCGCTCTTATTTTTTAGAATCACATTAAGTGCAATGGGTTTTTGTTGTTGTTTTTGCAGCTGTCGCTTTTACATAGCGTGTGCCTTGCCCGTTCATACATATTTAATTTAATTAATTAAAGTTTAGCTTCAGCTCAAAAGTAGGCAACAATTTTTTTGCACATATGCAAAACAGTATTGTAAAAGTCGCAATTGAAAAGTCAGCGCTCTTAACACTTGAAGCATATGCGTAATATTTCTTTTATTATTATTTTTGTTATTAAATTGAAGTACTTGTATTTTTTCAGCTGACTTTAATAAATATAGCGCTGAGCAGCAAGGGGCTAGCCGCCGCATGAGTGTCATTAAGCGTATGCATGTAATCGAGTAATCGAGTAATCAATAATAAAAAAAATATATATATATACGAGTAGCAGCTATAAATGCCGCAGAAAGTGAAATATGCCTATATGTCATAGACACATCTGCATATATACGGCATATACTATATGTACATACGAGTATATGGTAAATTTGATGACACAAACATATGTATCGAATATATAAGTAGGCAGCGATTACGATCGAATCATGCAAATTGCGCTCGTAATGGGCCAATTCGAAGCACTCGTAAAACAAATGCAAACACACAAACACACAAATAATTGTGCATATACACATATGTATATGTATATGGTATATGTGAGTTAATATGCTATTTGTAGCATATATAATGATATGTTTGCATGTGGGTGTAAATAATTTCTGCATATGCATGGCTTCTAGGCGATTAACGAACCTTCTTTTTTTTTTTTATATGTCGACGTCATTAAATTTTTACACTCCGCAGCGAGAAAGTATGAAAAGAAATTTAATCAAATATGTAAGTAGAGCACAGCGGACGGACTTGCAGATGCTCTAACTTTTATTTTAATCTTAAACGAATGTTTGCAGCAAATTTTAGTTTGAACAATATATAAGTTTTGCTAAAATTTTACTTAAGCAATAGTTTACAAATTTAAAAAAAAATTTTCATGGAATGGATTTCGAGATATTTCGAAAAAACCACATTTCGAAACTAAAAAAAAGGGTGTCTACTTAAAAGCAAATATCTCTGGTTGTCCAAAGTGTAGATAATTGTATTAACAATCGATTATACTTGGAACATATTTTTGTCAAATTTACGGTTTGGACGTTATTAATCCATTCATATGAAATTTTTCGTAATTTTTAGCAAATTTTTAAAAAAATGCTATTTCGAACGTAAATTTAAAAATTTAAAAAAATTTTTTCATACATTTTTTTTTGTGGCTCGTAAAGTTTGATCGATTACGAAAAAATGAATGACTAAGATATTCAAAATTTGTTCATATATAAAGTCAAATTTTAAATATCTATATCTAGTATCCAGAATAATAAAATTTACGCAAATAAGTTCTCCCGGTTATTTCGATGAAAATCTAACTTTATTGTAAAAAAAATGGTTACCAATGACTCATTCAAAGTATTGCCCATCGCTAGCTACAACTTTTTCCCATCTTTTTGGCAGAGCTCGAATACCTTGACGGTAGAAGGGTTCGTCTTTTGAGGCTATCCACGAATCAAGCCATTTTGCGATATCTTCATATTAGTGGAACTGCTGATCAGCCAGACCATGTGCCATCGAGCGGAACCAGTAATAATCAGAAGGCGCAATATCTAAGGAATATAGCGGGTGAGGTAGCACTTCCCATTTGAGCGTTCCCAAGTAGGTTTTAACAGGATTGGCAATGTGAGGCCGAGCGTTGTCATGCAGTAAAATCACTTTTTCGTGCCTCTGCTCGTATTGTGGCCGTTTTTCTCGCAGTGCTCGGCTCAATCGCATCAATTGAGTTCGATACCGTTCCCCAGTGATGGTTTCGCCTTGTTTCAACAGCTCATTATAAACAACACCGACCTGGTCCCACCAAATGCACAGCATAACCTTCGCAGCGTGAATATTCGGCCGAGCCAGTGACGTGGAAGCATGACCGGGTTGTCCCCAAGATTTTTTCCTCTTTGGGTTGCTGTAATGAATCCATTTTTCATCACCCGTCACGATGCGATGAAGAAAACTCTTCCTTCTTTGTCGCTGGAGCAGTTGTTCACAGGTGAAAAAACGACGCTCAACGTCCCTTGGTTTCAAATCATAAGGAACCCAAGTTCCTTGCTTTTGAATCATTCCCAACGCATGCAATCGCTTGGAAATGGCTTGGCGGGTAACTCCTCACGGTCGTCAACATCGAAATCACCGTCTTTAAAGCGACGGAACCAATCACGGCACGTTGTTTCGTTTAGAGCAGCATCCCCGTACACTTTTTGGAGCTCTCGATGGGCTTCAGCTGCCGTTTTCTTCGAACGGAACAAGAAAATCAACACTTCCCGCTAATGACGATTTTTTGGCACAAAACTAGACATTTTCACACAACCACAAGTAAATAATGCCAAAAAAAGAAATTCACTAATGTGCCATAGCAGTTTGCTAACCATATGCCTAAGCTTCGTTTATGAAGTTTTGGGTATGTCAAAATCGACCAGAACTATCTGCTAAAGCCATCTATTGACAAACAGCGAGAGTTGCGCACCGTATATTATCTGGAAAAAGCCGAAACTATAGCAATAGATCGGATGAAAACTTCAATGGATTTAGGAAAAATTGAAGCACACTTAGACCACCCTACTATGAAATATAACAATATATTGATGTATTAGCAAACAAGCCAGCAAATTTGGTATGTAGACTCATGTGAGCCTAATCAACGACAAAAATATTGACATTTCCACTACATGTTGGCCTATCTTCCTAACCACCTTAAGTCCCTTCCCTAGAATGCGTTAAGCTACGTGTAGGTTTTTTTTTTTTTTAATTATGAGTTAAAAATTGCTTCAGAGCTGGAAGCATCCATCGGATGAAGAAACTAAAAGTTTTCCCCGCATATTCCTAAACTCGAGCCTATACCATGCTTGGATTCAGCCTAAAGGTACATTCAAAATTTTAATTTCTACTGTCATTATGCGCTCAGAACTGACGTACATAACATTATAACATACATAACAAATCAAAGCCCATCATAAACAACTTATTATTGGAATTATTAAAAATATAGTACGCAATATAAAGGTCAGTTGACCGACCACACACATTATTATTAGTTAATCAAATTGATTTGTCTGCAACCATTTACCATATGTAATGAACAATTATGGGAAGCGAAAAAAAAGGGTCTGAGTAATACCATTTACCTCATATGTACATAAATGGCCGCCCACGTATAGTCATATAACGAGGTAAACAGAATTTTTAGTTGCATGATTGTCTTCTTGTTATTGGAACAGTGGCAAACATAAAACTTGCCACACGCAAGAGGCATTAATAAATGGTTTGTTGCAAGCATGAGAAGGTCAGCCTTGCTTGGCATTTTGTGTAAATGCATAAATAAAGCACTCACATACAGACACACATACGTGTACACATATATATATAAGGTACTGCTTTATTTATTATGCAAAAGTTTTGTGGGCGTGGCAGTGGCATGTGGAAATTATGTTGTCCATTTTCAATATTATTTGATTGATGAACTTTTGGCGTACGTGTAAATTTATGCTGATTGCTAGGCTCAAATTCCATACCAAAGCACTTTAACAAAAATTCCACTCCCAACCGACCACAAACAAATACTCACACACATAGTACACTTATGTACTCATACCTATACCGTAGCTACCAAAGACACACACAAACGCTTCATCACTTTGTTGAGTTTTTATATTAAGCACATGTCATAACATGAATGTCCCAGACCCATCAGAGGCCATCATATATATGTGAATGCACGCAGTGCTCTCAACATAATGCTTTGTGGCTGGCGCACATGTCGTATGCACAATATTAAGCATACGTTCGTAATAATAACGTTCTTCTTAGTGCCCCTACCCTTTGGCAGAGCATAGTGGCCAAACAAATTAAATTCTACAATATAAAGAAATGTTTGTATTTCAACGAGGGCAGCTTGAGAAGTTGTACAAAATTGTAGTTGAATTTTTATTTGAAAGCAGAGCAGCTGCGCCAATTTATTTCATGAGCTCATCATGCATTATTTTTTTTTGCATATATCGTGCAAATTGCCTTAATTAATTTGAGAGTTATAGAATTTCGGCGTAATTGCGAAAGCGCGAATTTTGTGCATATATTTTTTTTGCGTAAATAATCGCTCTGAAATCAGAAAAAAAAAAACATGAGTTCAAGAAAATCCTTTGTGATGATAACAGCGCAGCTGACGTCGTATGTTTTGATTGTCCAAAGGTTATTATTATGATTATGGATAAAATCTATCAAATTGGATGGCTATAATGGAGGCGTGAAACATATGTGGTTAGAGGCATCGCAATGGGTAGAGTTTTTCGCGCAATGGATTGGGTTTTTTTCAACACTGCACTGTGAGCCCCGATTTTCATATTTTGGCCAAAACCCTGTCATTTCCAAAATAATTTTTTAAGATTGATGAAATTTTACACACGTGTTTCTGAAGGTTTGAACTATTTTTCTGGGAAGTTTGAGCCTCCTCAGATTTTTTTGAAATATAGATAATCCCAAACAAAATTGGAAAAAATTTTTAAAAAACCAAACAGTTTTTTTAACTTAATTTAAAAAAAAAAGGGTTAATTGGAATTGGACCATATTTCACACAGAGATAGATATGAGCTCCTTAAACATTAAAAAAATAGCCTTTGCCCAAAATATTGAATGGTTTTGGAGTTGTAGCCCCAATTAGTTTCAGCTTTCCAAGCAAATTATAGAAAGACGACATAACCAATCCATCTGGTTTTTAACTTTCGTCTTTTTTTTTTGCACGCTTTTTTAATTTCCGAAAAAAAATTTTCAAAAATCCATATTTAATTTTTACTTTTTTCCGTCACAGTTAATCATTTTTACATTTTTTAACTTGCATCTTTGAAAGTATGCTATAAAATTTGCTAATTGTATTTTTTTTGTAAATTTTAGTACAACTTTTGAAAAAATGTTTTTTAAAGCATACTTTAAGGCAGCTAAGAAATTCAAAAAATAGTAAAATTTTCTAGGGGTCAATTTTTAAAGTTCAACTTTTAGATACAAAATTCAATTTCCCAAAATCGTGAGGAATTACATTTTGTTTTAAAACATATGAAGAAATTTATAAAAAATGTTTAGTTCAAATAACGAGTGGTAGTCGGAGAGGTACCCTTAAAGCAAAGCAGCCAAATGATACACAAAACCAACAAAATCTTTATAACTACTCGTATATATAGGGTTTTCCAACAAGAGGTATTATTTTGAATCACCTGGTATTTCGGTTGCTGTCACTTTTGAAGCTTTTATTCTTTGGCGTAGAAACTACGCCATTACTAACAATGGAACGATACACGCTTCAACAACGCATTGAAATTATTAAAATTCACTACAAAAATGGTGAAAATCTTGCAGTCACAGTTGGGTCGTCGTGAAGCACCTTGTCGGACCGCAATACAGAAATTGGTGGAAAAATTCGAGCTGTTGGGACAAGTTAGTGATGTGAAGAATAACACCCGTGCGCGTCGCTCAAGAACAACTGAGAATATTGCTGCTGTAGCCCAAAGTGTTGAAGAAAACCCAGGTTTGTTCATTCCTCGTCGTTCTTTGGAATTGGGCAGTCCACAAACGTCATTACACCGTATTTTGCATAAAGACTTGGGTCTTAAGGCTTATAAAAATCAGTTAACACAAGAACTCAAGCCGGCCGATCATCAACAACGTCGTGTCTTTGCTGATTGGGTCCTTGAAATGCATGAAAATGATCCGGAATTCCATCGGAAAATCATCTTGACTGATGAGGCCCATTTCCACCTCGGTGGCTACGTCAACAAGCTAAATTGTCGCTTCTGGGGCTCGGAAAACCCAAGAATTATTGTTGAGAAGCCTCTCCATCCGCAACGTGTGACTGATTGGTGCGGTTTATGGTCCGGCGGGGTCATTGGACCTTACTTTTTCGAAAATGAGGTTGGAAAATTTCATGAAAAGGATATGGTCCTGTAAGCGTGGTCGTGGTGGCCATTTGGCTGATGTTGTTTTTCATTATTAACGGCATACCTTCCTCTTTATTATGAAGTAAACATCCGATCATTAATCTCAAAAAATGGCATTTTTCTTTGAATACCAAAATAACACCTCTTATTGGAAAACCCTATATTTAAAACCAAAAAGTTTTTAAGCTCAATTTTATTTTTTCTCTGAAGTAATATTTATAAATAATAAAGTGAATGAAGATTTTGTAGCTACATGTATCTTGGTAAATGCAGGATTTTTGTTTTTTTTGTAAATTATCGAGAAATCTCATTGCCAATAACTTAAAAACCACAAATTATAATTTAATTTTTTTTTTTCCAAGAATAGCTTTTTATGTGTAAAATCGTATTAAATTGTTATTTTGTCCAAAGTTTGACTTTCTTCTGGGGGACTTTTGGCCAAAATCTGGCTACGCGGGCCCTTTGTGCACTGGAAGATGAGCACAAAAGTGTGACCATTGCAAAGGAAAATTTGACGAAATTAACTTGCAATCTAAGCATGCCAAAGATCATGACTTCAACAGAACGTGCTTTGAAGATGTTCCAGATGATTCACATCCGCGAATAGTTTGCGAAATTGACTTCAAGCCAAATCGAATGCATTTATCGAAGAGAAAAAATGCTGCTTCAACTTGTGCTGGTCTGGCTTATGAACTGCTATCGCATCTGGCTTTTTCTACAGATTTAGTTCGCTTTGTGTATTACTTGTTTTCAAATCTTAGCCACGTTAAGAAATAAAAAGCTGACTTATCACACTGCCCGCGCAGCGTTTGCTTATATAAAAAAAAATACAACAACAGCAACAACAAAATGGCCGACTCAATTGCCTGTCTGCATGTGTGTGTGTGTATCTGTGTGCGTGTGTAAAGTAACCACAATTGGAGCAAGCTTAAGTCAACATTTATGTATCGCCTGTAATGTTTGTCAGAGCAGTAAATGCATCATAAATGACGGCACAAAATTATGCGTCAAAGTTATATACATATGTATATAATACATATATACATACTCTACATATGTAATACAATATATGCCTGTGCACATTGTGGTTGTAGACGTGGCAGACTCAAGAAGCATCATAATTAATTTGAATCGAAAATGTCATCAAACATTTACCTAAATATTGCCACAGCGAATGCCACCAAGTTGTGGCACCAATTCATCAATTAGTAATTGCTATGCCATGTTTATCCAAAGTCGAGCTGTTGTGGTCAATCAGCGGGCATGTTTGATGTGGTGAAGCCCTTAGGTTGCACCTTGAACATAGTATCGGGTGTTTTTTTTGATTAAACTTGATCTAAAAATCGCAAATGTTAAGCAAATTTATTGCATAAAATATCCAACATACATTTCTAGGATTTTCAAGCATTTCATCTTTATTTTTGTTGAATATAGTATCGGGTGTTTTTTTCAGTGTTTTTTTTTTTAACTTGATCTCAAAAAACCCAAATGTTAAGCAAATTTAATGCATAAAATATCCAACATACATTTCTAGGATTTTCAAGCATTTCATCTTTATTTTTGTTGAATCTAGTATCGGGTGTCTTTTTTTTCACTTTTTTTTAACTTGATCTCAAAAAACCCAAAGGTTAAGCTAATTTAATGCATAAAATATACATTTCTAGGATTTCCAAGCATTTCATCTTTATTTTTGTTGAATATAGTATCGGGTGTTTTTTTAGTGCTTTTTTTTTAACTTGATCTCAAAAAACCCAAATGTTAAGCAAATTTATTGCATAAAATATCCAACATACATTTCTAGTATTTTCAAGATAGTAATTTTTGAATTGAAACAAGCCTTATTGTCTCTACGATCTAGTCGTTCATACAGACGAATCAATATATCTTTATCCATTTCTTTCTTCTGCTGAGCATATTAGAAGTTACTTTAGGCGTTGCTGGTGTCTTCTTCATTAAGTTACATACATTTTTACAAAAACCTCTTAAAATGCAACCCTATTCTAACCATGAACAAATTTTGTTTTCTTTGCTGAGGTTTGCTTTGTTGCTTTGAACGCATTTTCAATAACACAGACCAACATGGTTTAGTTGTTGGAAAGCTATGGGTCATTTCCGAAGTAATTTGCTGCGTAAAATCCGAATCCGGGACCAGAATCGGTCCATCACGTCAGGATCTTGAGATATTTGAGGTTATGTACCCGAAAAACTGCGTTTTTTCCTACTTTTGAGGTTATGTACAGGAGACAATGAATGAATGTCATTAGAATGTATGGGTATGTTTTAGAAATTTAAAATGGCGGATGAAAGCCAAATATTTAATGGTATTTTTACTGATTTAACGTATAACAATATAGGAAATAGGAAAAAATGCCGTTTTTCAACCTGTACACCCTGTAACCTCAAAAGTAGGAAAAAACGCAGTTTTTCGAGTAAATAACCTCAAATATCTCAAAATCCTGTCGTGATGGACCAATTCTGGCCCCGGATTTACATTCCAACAACTGATATGACCCCGGTATTTGTAGGCCTGTGTAATTTATTTTCAATAACAATTTTCACAAATTCTGTGCTTCACATATTGACGAAAGAATCATATAATATTAGCTATGTACAGCAGACATTCGTTTTTGGGGTTACTGAAGTCATCGAACTTGCGCAAAGTAGCTTTTGAAAACAAATACCATACCGAAATCCATTGAAGCGGAAATTTCGGGCATCTACATTTTTGCAACAGGAAACGAATCGATAAATTCTAATTAGCTTAAGCTTATCGTGTTTTCCCTAAAATATCTCGTTTTATGGAATACGTATTTAACCACCTCAAAAACATTTAGACAGTATGGTCTAGCCGCTGATCCCTGGCTGTGTTTTTTATGATGGTCAAAATAATAAAAGCTGGAAAAACACGAGCTGCTTTTTATAAAAAAAAAATAATTTTAAAAAACACTCTATATAGTTTAGCCCAAACAAAATGTTACAAGTTCTGCTTGCCTAAGATTAATAAAAAATTGTATAACAAGCTTAACAGAACCAATAATTATATCTCTTTAGCCGTTGTTTATTATATAGAAAGCCTCTACCAAACTGTAGGTACATAGGCGAGAACTTTGGCTAGGAATATAAAATACTAAAGACGCTATAAAGATGCCGCTTAGGTGCAAAGTTTCCATGCTCTACAGGATTCAACTGCTCATATTTTGCTTTACATGCACAAAATCTGAACAATGAATGGCAGCTGACTAGAATCTCTGTTTGGCCAAGCATTTTTCCATTTGAAAGCATGTACCTACATATATAGTCAATTTTTAACTTGTACTCAGCTACGTATCAACACTTGCTAGGAAATGTTTTAAATCGTCTCGGTTTCTAACTCAACCAACTCGAGGCACAGCGTCTGCCGATTACCTGCTTGTTGGCTACGATTGCATTTCCCTTGTTCTGCAAAGTCTACTTCCAACTCTATATACACAACGTAGAACTTGTGTCACGATACGGAAATTACTTTTCCTAGCATGAAATGAAGCCAAATCCTTAAAAAGATGCAAGAGAACATGCACACAAATTGAGTTTCGAAAGCCAGTTTGTATTAAGAGGTACTTTGCAAAAAAAAAAAGTTTATACCAGACGCATTTTTAAAAACTAACAAAAAAATAAATATAAATATAGGGTGCACTTTTTTGCAGTCATTCCAATAAAAAGCAAACAATTTTTTAAACAAAAGCTTTTCATGCTTTAAAATCAAGTGCCACTAAGTAACTTTCAATATTTGCTCGCAATACTTTCAAGGGAACGCTTCTAGACCATTAAATAAGAAGAAAAAAAAGTAAAGTGCCACAAATCGGACAAGCAGCACTTGGCCGTCTCTGTTGTTAAGTGTCTTTGTTACAATGTTCAGTACCTGCAATCCAACCCAGTCCATTTCATGTACGACCTTGAAGCGTCCAAACAATTCCAATCAACTCTAGCCACGTAGCCTGAGTTAAGATATAAGAAAGCACAAGCGGCTTAAGGCAAAGAGCCACACCAATGTCTAGACAACTAGTTCCAAATTAAATTCAAAAGTTTGCTAGCCAAGTAATCAAACAAGCAGCCCAGTAGTAGTAGGTACCCCCCCAGTTTGGTGTCCCTTGTGACAAAACATTCAATGGGCACTTCAATCACTGGAAAGCAGCCAACTTAGCTCAAATGAAAATTTTTGCTGCAAAAGAAGTGAATTAGTTAAGACGCTGACAACGAGTGCGGAACACCCTTACAAAAAAATAAAAAAAATTTGTTTTGTTAGAGGTCAACATTTGTTTGTTGATTGCACTTACATGAGACCCCACAGGCTGTAGCTGCTTAAAAGGTAGCTGCCTTTGAATTTTTTTGACTATATACTATACAGTTTCCTTCAGTTCGGCTCAGGCCTGAATTAGTCATGAAATCATGCCTGAATTTTCTGTACCAGCCATGAATCTGCGCATTCATTTGTCACTGAATTTAACGTTCAGGCCTGAAGCTTAGATGTAACTATCAGCCATGAATTCGTTACTGATTGACTTTGAAAATTCATGACTGAAATCAGTGGTGAATTTTTAAAAAAGACGGACATGAATTCAGTGCTGATTTATTTTTAAAAGTTAGGTCTGAAATCACAAGAGAGCAATTAATACGCTAGCCGTATATTTATTTGGATAATTATGGATAATAGTGCTCGAACTGTAGCACAGTGTATGGTGCATCTTTTTTTAACATTTGGTATTCCCATCCACTATGACATTCAAAATAAAGCTGTTTATACAGACAAATATGGCTGCTGCGCAAATCTTGAAAACCCCTAATGTCTTGTTTACAGTGTATAATAAAATTCGAAAAAGAATTCTAAGCACTTTGGAAATCGTTGGCGCTCTGTTACTCTTACCTCTTACGTCTTAGCAAAGCTTTCTTGCTTTCTCGTTTTAACTAGCTAACCATTAAATGAAAGTTTCTTGCCAGGACCTAAGTTGTCCATTTTTTTACTGTCGTCCTTTTGCTTTTGCTCTCAATTGTTGTTATGGCTGCTGCCTGTTGCAGCAAGCTTTTTGATTATTTTTTAGCCGCTTGCTTTGGTGAACTTGCCACTGACAAATGCCAGGGCCATATATGCCCCAAAAACAACAACAACAACAACAACGACAACACCAAATTGACGAAGATGCTGATAAAGTTGGGAATCAGTAAAAAAAAAAGGACCTAGCCCAGTAGTAAATTGAATAGCTAGCAGTGCTGTAAAGCGTCAGAAATGAGATATTTTCCGAGCTAGTAGCGCACCCTCTATGCTAGCTAAAATTTAGTGCAGCTGCAAAGCTGCAAAACTTTTTGGATTAAATTGATATTCAAGCAACCAACACTTAGACAATCACTGCTCTGAGTAGAGTTTGTGCGGCATGCCACAAAATGTTAACGCATGGCAAGTGCAAGAAATTGAATATTTGATGAGAAAAACATGCCAGCTGTAAATCCTAGCCCAAAACTTTAAGCTAAGCCAAAAGCAATCCGAAAACCAACTATTGACAGCGGTTGAGTTGCAATTCGATATGGCTAGATGACAGTTAGAACGAGTAGATATATTCGATTAATGCAAGGCTTGTATATGTTTTGCATTGACCACACTTATGTGTGGTTTGTATGGCAGATAAATTTTAGATTGCTCAAATTTAAGGCTTGTACTTAAGTTGAGATGAAATGAGTTGATGAGCAATGCAGCCTAGTTAATTTCTGCTAACAAATGGCATAATTTTTGAGATGAAATGAGATGATGAGTAAAGTGGCCTAATGTGTATAGATTATGTACATATTTTAGTAATTAAATTTCAAGCTGGCAAAATATTGATAGATGATGACTGTATTAAAACTGAATTATTAAAAATTAAATTACATTAAATATGTTAGAAAGTTAAGTTTTCGCTGGACCAAAATAAGTTAGGTACTTTTTATTTAAGAAATTGCATTTAATTATTTTTAAAAAATTATTTATGTTTGAAAGAAAATGAAAGATGACAGCATATGTTTGAAAGAAAGTAAAAGATGAAAGTTTATGTTTGGAAGAAAGTGAAAGATGACAGCTTAGTAGGTACAGATTCCTACTTTAGCTTAGAGATCTGAAGGACTCGTAATATTTATGTTTTGAAGAAAGTGAAAGATAATTTATGTTTGGAAGAAAGCGAAAGATGATAGTTTATGTTTGGTAGCAAGTGAAAGATGACAGTTCAGTAGGAAGCTTTACGAATTAGTTTTAGAGATCTTAAGGACTCGTAATATTTGTGTTTTGAAGAAAGAGAAATATGATAGTTTATGTTTGGAAGAAAGTGAAAAACAGCTTATGTTTGAAAGAAAGTGAAAGATGACAGTTTATATTTGGTCGCCAGTGACAGATGACAGTTTAGTAGGAAGCTATACGAATTAGTTTTGGGGATCTTAAGGACTCGTAATATTGATGTTTTGAAGAAAGTGAAAGATGAAAGTTTATGCTTGGAAAAAAGTGAAAGATGACAGTTTATGTTTGGTAGCAAGAGAAAGATGCCAGTTTAGTAGAAATTAGTTTTAGAGATCTTAAGGATTCGTAATATTTATGTTTTGAAGAAAGCGAAAGATAGTTTATATTTAGAAGAAAGCGAAAGATGATAGATTTTGCTTGGAAATAAGTGAACGATGACACTTTAGCAGGAAGCTATACGAATTAGTTTAAGAGATCTGAAGAACTCGTAATATTTATGTTTTGAAGAAAGTGAAACATAGTTTATGTTTGGAGGAAAGTGAAAGATTACAGTTTACTACGAAGCTAAACGAATTAGTTTTAGAGATCTTAAGGACTCGAAATATTTAAGTTTTGAAGAAAGTGAAAGATGATAATTTATGCTTGGAAAAAAGTGAATGATGACGGTTTATGTTTGGTAGCACGTGAAAGATGACAGTTAGTAGGAAGCTATTCGAACTAGTTTTAGAGACCTTAAGGACTCGTTATATTGATATTTTGAAGAAAGTGAAAAATTATAGTTTATGCTTGGAAAAAATTTAAAGATGACAATTTACCAGGAAGCTATACGAATTAGTTTTAGAGATCTGAAGGACTGGTAATATTTATGTTTTGAAGAAAGTGAAAGATAGTTTATGTTTGGAAGAAAGCGAAAGATGATAGTTTGTGTTTAGAAGAAAGTGAAAAATGACAGTTTAGAAGGAAGCTATACGAATAAGTTTTAAAAATCTTAAGCATTCGTAGTATTTATGTTCCAAAAGAAAGTGAAAGATGACAGTTTATTTTTGGAAGAAAGTGCAAAATGACAGTTTATGTTTGGAAAAAAGTGAAAGATGACAGTTTAGCAGGAAGCTATGCGATCTAGTTTCATAGATCTTAAGAATACGTAAGAAAGTTAAAAGAATGAATTTAAAACTGGAGTTGCCATTGCAAAGATATCATATTAGTCGAATAGTAGCCCAAGTTTAAAATAAATAAAACAGATAAGGTCTTATGCTTGTGTTATGGGTACATAAAATGCTGTTTTTTAGTATTATGGGTCTTTGAATATTTTCGATTTTTTTGGGAATTTTCAAGAAGTAAAGTTTGTCACATGCTTAATATATTTACATGAGACAATACAATACAACATGTCTGCTGGGCAAAATCCGACATTGGACGACAAATTGCAACTCAGAGTCGAAATGAAATAATTTCTAATTTAAGGTTATCAAAAATTTGTCATTATTTGAAAATTGTTTACTCCATTTTGCCACTTAAGCAAAAAGCAATTTTATGCTTGTCTCATTGTTTGCTAAATTGTAGGTTATATCAAATTCAAATATTCTAGCCCAAGACGTTGCAGGCTGTTGCCATGGTTCAGTGGCAACGGGCAATTGACAGTTGACAATGGGCAATGGTCAAGTGGCATGCCCAACTGTGGGGCAATCAAACGTAAATGTAACATGAAACAATTTGCAAATAGGCTGCAAGCCTATTGTTACCCAAAAAAAAAAATAAAAATGCGAAAAAAAAGATAATGTCTAGCACAATAATAACAATATTGAGAGACATTTTGGCTATATAGTATATAATATGCAAAAGACAAAAACAAAATAGAGCGACAAAGAAAAAAAAGAAAAACGGAGCTGAAAGAAAATTGCGCATCATTTGGCAACAATGTGACGACAAAAGTGAAACGAAATCGTTCGTTGGCTTGGTCGAAATAAAAAATGTTGCCAGACTTTAACAACTTTTGACCAATACACAATACTGTGTGAAAGAGAGAGAGAGAGAGAAGTGGAATGCACACTTAAAAAGCAATTGGCAATTGGACAAAAATACACACACACACACACACACACACACACAACAAAACCAAAGCAAAGCAATTAAATTTGTTGAAATCGATTTAAGCTGACAATAGACACAACAACTCATGCCCATACATACGTACATATATAAGGACCAACTTGTGGGCGAGCAAGTGGGCGTGGTAGCATTGCAATTACAACCGCAAATAGCAATAAAATGACAGTAACAGCCAACAAGCAACAACAAGCAACACCAACAACAAAAATGGTCGACAACAACAGTAACAAAAATGGCCAACAAAAATGGCGCAAAATGTAACAAACGTTACACAAAAAATAAAATGCTGCAAATACGGGGGGGCAGACGCAAGGACTATAGAGAATTTTAGCTACAAACTGAAATGCATTTAAATTTTACAAATTGTTATTAGGCTGGTCCCAAAAAAAATGTTTTCTTGCAACAGGCTTGCCTTAGACAAATGTCAACATGTGTTAGTGTAGTCGTGTTGGAAAAAAGATTACAATGTAAAATTTAAGCCGCTCTCATCTGAAATGAAATTTTTGATTCCAAAAATAAAACTAGAAATGCAGAATAAATAAAAATGTTATTATTTTTAAAATAGTATAATTTTTTTTTTTAAATAATAGGCAGCTGTTACAAATTTCTACGTAATGAAAATATGTAAGTAGATTGCGCGAGAAAATGGAAAATTTAAAAGTTTAGAAAATTTTTATTTTTTTTTTGTAGTTGCTTTTTTTTATTTACAAGATTGATTTTTTAAATAACTTTTTTTGATATATTTTTGTAAAAGTCTGGCAAAAGAAAGTTTTATTAAACATCAACATTTGTATTCATTTTGTTTTGATGCGATCGACTAAAAATATTAGTCAGATGACAAATTATTACAAAGGAGCTTAATTAAAAAAAAAAAAAACAAAAAATTATCTTATCTTTTTCCAACAAAAAAATCTTAAAATTGGCAACACTTTTATTTTTATCAACAAAGAAATCTTAGAGAGATGACGCATCAGGTCAGATGTCAAATGATTACAAGGCTTAATTAAAAAAAAAAATTGTGTAAATTTTTAGTGCATACTATAAGTAAGTCTCAAATATTAAAAAAAAATAAAAACCTTCAATTGACAACACTTTTATTTTTATAAACAAAGAAATCTTAGAGAGATGACGGATCAGCTCAGATGTCAAATGATTACAAAGAAGCTTAATTTAAAAATAAAAATTTGTGTTAGTTTTTATTGCTTACTATAAGTAAGTCTGAAATATAAAAAAAAAAAAACTTTAAATTGGCAACACTTTTATTTATAAACAAAGAAATCATGGACAGATGACGGATGATTACATAGAAGTTTAATTTATGAAAAAAAAAACTTTCTTTGTGTACAATTTTATTGCCTATACGCAGAATGAAAAATTCCGCACGGAATGACAAAACTTCCCATATGGGATTTTTTTTATATGAAGTTTCTATTCTGCGTATAGGCCTAAAGTCTCAAATATTTAAAAAAAAAAACCAAAAATTTGAAAAACTTTTATTTAAAAAAAAAAGAATTGTTAGACAGATAAAAAATGATTCGAAAGAAGCTTTATTTTGAAAAAAAAAAACAATTGTATGAATCAGTGGCGGATCCAAGGGAGGTTTCGAGTGCGGATCCACCACCAAAAGCTGGAAAAATGGGTTGACAGTTTATTGCGAGCTCTAACATAAAGGGTGTTTTTTTAAGCGCGTCCGGATTTCAAACTTAAAAAAGAAACATAGGAAAATTAATATAATGATCCCAAATATGATTTTATTAGATAGATAATTTCGAATCATTTAATATTTGAAAAAGATCTCTGGCATGTGACCACGACTACGAGCTACCAAGCGCATCCCGTGGCTCCAATTTTTGACCACACTTTCGAGCGTTTGGTAATGACACTTCAATGTTGCTTTCCAAGTCATCAATTGTTGCTGGCTTGTCTACATAGCCTACGACTTGACGTGTCCCCAAAGAAAATAATCTAAAGGGGCAAATCACACGACCGCGGCGGCCAGTTGTTGGGCGCATTTCTTGAAATAACTTTCTCAACGAATTGAGTTTTCTGTAAATCAATTTCTGCGGTCGCCGTATGGCACGTAGCGCCATCCAGTTGAAACCAGAACTCTTTGACATCGATGTCACGTAAATTTGGAAACAAATATTCATTGATCATCGCTCTGTATCGAACACCATTGACGGTAACACGTTGCGAAACGATAAATTTGGACTTTCCTCTACACTGGCCTCTACAACAGCAATATTTTCTTCGGACCGTGCTGTTCTCATTCTAATTGGTGCTCAGACATCGTGGAATGTCAAATGAGTTCGTATATGATCAAGAACACCACGAATAGCACGTTCTTATGGACGATTATTCGGTCCATAAATTGTACGTAGAGCTCTATAAGTTTTTACAGCCGAACACTGATTTTGATTGTAAATCTCGAAGATTTGAAGACGTTGTTAAGATTGAAACCTTACTATAACGAATTTTTAGTCCTTACTGAATAAAATAAAATTAAGTCAAAAGTAGCAAATGGTTTCAGAGATGCCTTTCGGAAATCCGGACGCTGTTAAAAAAAAACACCCTTTATATGCACTTCGAAGTGAAGAACCCATCCTTTTATTTTAAATCTAATTCTTGCAAACAATTTTCTTAATTAGTTTTATACAAAGTTGTTGGCATATGTAAACACAAATATAGTACATATGTTAACTGCTATATATGTTATGTACATATATGTGGCACCACTCTAAAGAAATTTGGCTAATAGTCAGCATTGAGCAAATATTCAACAAAGCGCAAAATTGCTGCATTTTTCTTTTATTTACATATTTAATTTGTTTTGAGGTTTTCTTTGCGCCCTTTTTTATTTTTGTTCGTTGTTTGTGTATTTTCGCAAAGTGCATAAAAACCGCTGACACAACAGCAACAACAACTAACAAAACTGGACACAAACGAATGCCAAAACTCAAGCTCAAAGACCAGGGGCGGATTCAGAAAAATCTTTTGTTGGGCTCCAAATCTTACGCAGAGTAGTTGTTGGAACTAAAGAAAAGAAAATTAAATACTTTAGCGCGCATCTTGATTAAGATGCTTAATATGCTTGCATATGGTGTTTAATTTTTATTTTTAAATTTTTTTTAATTATTTTCAACTAAAATTTTTATGCCATACAATATTTTTTTCACGCCAAAATTTTAACATAAACATAGGAACAAGTAGTATGAGTTTCTCATTTTTGTAAGATTCGAAGAGTTCATTGAAATTTGGGGACATTTGACAAAAAAAAAAAAGTTAAAGCTTAGAAAGATTTTTCAAATTCCGAATGCCAATTTTGGTAACGATAAAAAATTTTGCTATTTTTCGAGGTCCTCTAAAACTCTCCCAATTAATGTAATGAAAACTGGTTAAACATCTCATAGAAACACCTCTCCTATTGTGTAATCCCTTTGGGCTCCTTTGGGCGGCTAAAAAAAACAGCCTGTTTGGGGGTTCGTTGGATAATTTCAAGTGGAGACCGGAACATTAACATCTATAAAGAAATGTGGAGGCCCCTGCCGTGTACGCTAGACTAGACACAAATTCAACAACGGACATGCATTCGGATATAAAAAAGATGGCGTACGTTAAAGTCGGGCGCGGACGACTTTGGGATACACTGTACCACTGCTTGCAATAAAATCCGGTATATTGCTTAAGAACATCAAAAGACATTTGATTGTCAAATTAAGTTACGTTACCTTAATAAACAACCAAAAACAGACGAATTTTTAACCAAAAATGTTTTTTTGACCGACCGTTCCTATGGGAACTATATGATATAGTCAACCGTTTGATCAAATTTAGTACAGAGCTTGGGTACTCTTAAACACTTTCGAGTGCCAAATTTGGTTATGATATCTTCATAAACAAACGAATTATCCATCTAAAACCCCTATGGGATCTATATAATATAACCTCGATATCGAAAAAAAAAAATAAACTTGTCTCTCCCGACATAATTACGCAAAAATTTGGTCGCTCTAGCTCTTACCATCTCTGAGATCTAGCCGTTCATACAAACAGACGGACGGACAGACAGACGGACATGGGTATGTCGACTTCTCTAGTCACCCTGATCATACTTTAGGTAACTTTGTGGGGTCTCCGACGTCTCCTTTTGTATGTTACATACATTTTCGGCTTGCACAAACTTAATATATCCTTTGTACCATACGGTACAGGGTATAAAAACTTGACTTTACATAATGGTGTTGCTTGATGGTTGCAACATCGCGCGTCTCTACCCTCCCTACCATTGAGTCAATTGGTATATACATATAATATAGAACATATAGGGTTTTCCAACAAGAGGTGTTATTTTGAATCACCCGGTTTTTCGGTAGCTGTCACTTTTGAAGCTATTATTCTTTAAAATTTGGCAAGTAGAAACCACGCCATTACTAAAAATGGAACGATACACGCTACAACAACGCATTGAAATATTCACTACAAAAATTGTGAAAATCTTGCAGTCACAGTTGGGTCGTCGTGAAGCACCTTGTCGGACCGCAATACAGAAATTGGTGGAAAAATTCGAGCTGTTGGGACAAGTTAGTGATGTGAAGAATAACATCCGTGCACGTCGCTCAAGAACAACTGAGAATATTGCTGCTGTAGCCCAAAGTGTTGAAGAAAACCCAGGTTTGTTCATTCCTCGTCGTTCTTTGGAATTGGGCATTCCACAAACGTCATTACACCGTATTTTGCATAAAGACTTGGGTCTTAAGGCTTATAAAAATCAGTTAACACAAGAACTCAAGCCGGCCGATCATCAACAACGTCGTGTCTTTGCTGATTGGGTCCTTGAAATGCATGAAAATGATCCGGAATTCCATCGAAAAATCATCTTGACTGGTGAGGCCCATTTCCACCTCGATGGCTACGTCAACAAGCAAAATTGTCGCATCTGGGGCTCGGAAAACCCAAAAGTTATTGTTGAGAAGCCTCTCCATCCGCAACGTGTGACTGTTTGGTGCGGTTTATGGTCCGGCGACGTCATTGGATCTTACTTTTTCGAAAATGAGGTTGGATCAACAGTTACGGTGAATGGATTGCGCTATCGAGAGATGATTAATGATTTTTTATGGTCGTAGTTGGATGGTATTGATCTGGACAACGTTTACTTTCAACAAGACGGCGCTTCATGCCACACAAGCAACGAAACTATTGCTCTTTTACGGGAAAAGTTTCCGGACCGTGTTATCTCTCGAAGAGGTGATCACAATTGGCCACCGAGATCTTGTGATTTAACACCTTGCGACTTCTTCCTTTGGGGCCACGTGAAAGATAAGGTCTACGCCAACAGCCCTGCATCGATTCAAGACCTCAAAGATAGAATTCGTGAGGCTATCGAGGACATAGGGCAGCCATTTTGCGATTTGGTTATGGAAAATTTCATGAAAAGGATATGGTCCGGTAAGCGTGGTCGTAGTGGCCATTTGGCTGATGTTGTTCTTCATTATTAACGGCATACCTTCCTCTTTATTATGAAATAAACTTCCGATCATGTATCTCAAAAAATGGCATTTTTCTTTGAATACCAAAATAACAACTCTTATTGGAAAACCCTTTAGTATATCAAAAAACTTGTCTCCCGTAGAATAATAAGGGATCAAATCTGAGAATTTGGTTGTTCTAGCTCTTATAACTCTAAGTTCTAGGCGTTCATATGGACGGACAGACGGACAGGGGCATACCGACTTCTCTAGTCGCCATGATCATACGTTAGGTAACTTAATGAAATGTAAATTAGAAGACTGCAAAAATTTAAATTCTTTTTAATAAAAATTATAGATGTCTTGTTGCTATGGCTACTTTCGTTTGTTTATGCGTGCTTTCTGTTTGTTGATGATATTTATGATTATCAGCTGTAAAAGAAATAGAACTTCTTCAAATTTTTTTAAGAAACGCCCCTGGCTTGGGCGCTTATGACACTGCCGTAAATGACGCCTCTGTCTGCGTCTCTCTTGCCATAAACGTTGAGGTTTCTGGCCCAGTCAATGGCAGCGACAACCGCAAACGCAACAACAGCAACAACAACAACTTTGGACAAACAAAGAAGAAGAAGAAGAAAAAGCGCAACATCAAAAATTAGCTCAAACTGCGGGTGTTGGCATAAGGCTTATTGTGTTGTTGCTGTTGCTCTGCTGCACAATGCATTTTCCAACACTAATTTGGGCTTTACTGTTTCAGCTGTTGTTATTGTTGCTTTTGTGTTCGTTATTGTTGCAGCAGTTGCTCTTTATATTAATAAATAATTCATTGTCGACTGCAATTTCATGTTGATAATTTGGGCTTTTTTGTTTGTTGTTTGTTGTCTTTTGGTTTTTGCTTCTGTTATGCCGCTGCTTCTTCTTTTTTTTGCAAAAATAATTTTCATTTTGCCATTTTTGTTGTTTCTCTATTATTTAAAGCCATTTGCAATTCTCGCAGTTTGGCAGAAGAGTCAAGGTTTTAATTATGCTGGCTGTGCAAAATTTAAAGCCCCTAGCTTTTTCATAAACAAATTGGTACAGATTTTGAGTTGCAGTGAATTTATTGTATTTGACAAAACATATGTTCAAAGCTCTTAGGTAATTATTTTATGTACTTTGAAATAAAAAATTCTACAAGTTAAATACATTTGTATGCTAGTACACACATAATACCCCACATACTTATTAAAGCTTTTGTTTGTAATTGACGTACGTAAAAGTTTTCACTATTCTTTCTATCGTTTGGAAGCAGGAAATTCGAGAATGTCAAATTTTTTCATACTTGATGTATTTTTACAAAGTTATTACATAGTTTTTTTTTCCACATGTATTTTTCATTTGTCATCGCTTTACGAAGAAGTGGCTCTTGTTCCGGTCGATTCAAAAAAAGAGCAAATTCTTCGCAACTCATATTAATTTCGTCAGAAACTCTGCTTTCACCAGTTCGACTCTCATTCGATTCCTCAAATCGGTCCAAACATTCTTCATCACTGAAAAAACTTTTTCCACGTAGGCATTGCTGGTGGGGATCGATAAAACTTTTTCAACAATTAAGGGCAACTGGACATATCCGTCAGAACTTTCGAAAATTTTTACCCATTTTATATCGACAGGAAGGTTAATTTGGTTGATTTTGGGGATAATCTTCGCCAAAGAAAGTATTTTTTCGTAAAGAGCGTCTTCGTCAACATCAAGATCAACCGCTTCACACTGAAAAGTGTTTAAATTGAGTTTTTTCAAAATCGTACCATTTTCCCAAATATGGCAGAGCTCAATGGTAAAACTAATAATGCCTCTCTCTCAAATTTCGATCGTGATCAAATGAGGTAGACTTTTGTTGACTTTAGATCCAAAGTACTTGTCATCCCTTCTGGTTCCCAACCCATCTCTCTATTCAGTCATTCAGTCATTACACTGTGAATGTGTACTCATCACTGTTCCTTTTTGCAGATTTTTTATTATTTTGGTCATGTGGTGCATTAAATGATGAACGAAGTATAAACAGCATTCTGGGAACGATAAATTTTCGTTGAAATCGTCGTTCAGTTCATTCTTTTGATCTTTCATAAAGCTCCAAATCGTTTTGTCAACTTCATCTTCTTTCTCCTTCATTGATAAAATATTGCTTTAAACCCGGCCATTTTTTGATAATCCGCTCTGTACGCGGGAAATTCGAATTTACTTAGTTCATATGGCGGCCCGGAAAAATTTTCATTGGCCCGGCGGCCCGACGAGCACTTCCTAGGCCCGTGCAGGTGGCAACCCTAGTGGTAGTGTAATTTATTCGCTTAAGCGCAAAAATGGCATATTTTCTATTATTTTCCAAAGTGGACAGGCATTTCCTTTATTTCGATTATGACGCAGATCTATCTATCTTTTTGGTCATTACAACCGGTTGTTGGTCTTAACCGTGGCAATTATCACTCGCCAGCGTAGCCAATTAGTGGTCCCAAGGCTACCACGATCCTCCACTGTCTGGTCTTCTCATCGCAGTGACACGCGTCCCTGTGTTCGACGTCCTTCCATTGACTTTCGCTCGAATACCCAAAGTTAGAACATAAGCAATTTTCTCTTATTCACTGAGCATAACGTAAGCGTTTACGTCGTAGCTCACGTTGTGTTTTTTAATGTGATTAAGCATAAGCTGCATTCTATTAAAACATAAATGTTTGCTTTTAAACTCAAAGTCAAGCTAACTGCATTACGTCTTGACTCTTACGTTAATGTCTTACGTAACGCATTGAGTATAATAACTGCGTTGACATGCCACTCTGGCAGCTCAAACAAAGCAGTTCTTAACTTAAGATTCCGTCATCAGTTTTAACTGTAAACGTTGTCAAAAGCAAAGGAGAAAAACAAATGAAAATATGACGAGCTACAGAGTCGACTTTGAGATACCCTAAGGCAGGCACATACATAAATACAATATAGGTAGCCAAGCAGCTCCATAGGGATTCTTGATCTGCCAGCACATATAAGTAGTCCAATTCTCAAATTTGTCTATCCTAAATCTTTTACTTTCCAAGAACTATGCGTTCATATAGACACATATAACTCTCTTTTGTACGCCTTACCACAATGAAAATAACTTAAGGTGCTCTACAGCGTCTGCTTCCTTTTTTTTGCATACATTTGCACAGACTTAATATACCCCTTAGCTGCTATGAAAAAATATCTCAAAAGTAGCACGAAACCGCAAACAAAAGCACAAAGACATGAGAGCAAAAAAAATAAAATGCTGTTCAGGTGGCAAAACTCGAGTTGATTAATGAAAACGTTGTAAAAGTGTGACAGTTTGCGGTTTTTAACTGACTTGGTTTTTGTTGCCATTCTCCGCTCAATGGGTTGGAGCGGCGGTTGCAAGTGCTTGCCATACTCTTTCTCTGTCGAACTGCTTCATACTGCCGCCGTCAGATGGCGCTCATAATGCAGCCAGCATACGCCTGCTGTGCATGATTTAATCTTTAAATGGCGTGTGTCTTCCATGATAGAGCTCACTGCTGACTTTAAGTCCTACTCTCTCTCTCTCTCTTTGCCATTTAAGTGCGAATGCATTCAGGTGTGTATGAATATCTGGAGTGTTAGTCAAGAAGCTTGCCCCAGTCTATGAAGACCAAGTTCTGGGTGCCGCTTGAATGATTGTCAAACGTTGCATCGCTTGGCTGGTCTCATTGAGTTATTACATAGAAACCATTGTATAACCACAGATTTATTGTAGCGTAGGATCATACTATTGCGCTGTGGCAGGTGTTGGCAAAATAAACAAAAAACACTTGAGTAGGCTGGCTAGACTCCACCATTAGTACCATAACTTGTAATGTCTCTCACAACATCTCTCTCTGCGAATGTTTCCGTAAAAATTGAGGCTTCCAAGGAAACCGCGATACGGTAATGTACTCCGTAAGGCTTACATTAATAAAATATCTAGGCGCTTGGTTTGCTATGGAAAGCTATGTTCTATTATGGTGCAGACGAATTAGGGAAATTCAGAACTTCATAGATTCGGCATGTAATGTACCGATGTATAGTACCCGAATGTTGAAGCTATGGTTTAGAAGCCATATATCATATCCAGTAACCCTAAACGTTTGGGATTTGTCGGTTGAGAATTTTTATTGTCTTTTTGGGGTAAATATATATATATTTAATTTCGATTCAACTATAATGATTCTGTAATAAAATCAATTCGTTGTCCCAGTGTTACGTTTAACGATGTGTAGCATTGGGTAACGTATTAAGAAGTATAACGTAGGAAGAAACGTAGCGTATAAGAAAACCTAGCGTATGAAGAAACGTAGCGTATAAAGAAAACCTAGCGTTTAAAGAAACGTAGCGTGTGAAGAATTGTAGCGTAAGAAGAAACGTAGCGTATTAAGAATTGTAGCTTATAAAGAAACATAGCTTGTAAAGAAACGTATCGTTTACAACAACGTCACGTATAAAGAAACGTAACGTATAAAGAAACGAACGTAACGTATGAAGCAACGTAGCGTATGATGAATTGTAGCGCATAAGCAAACGTAACATTTGAAGAATCGTAGCATATGAAGGATAGTATCGTAAAAAGGAACGTAACGTATAAAGAAACGTAGCGTACAAAGGACCGTAAGGTATAAAGAAACGTATCATATGTAGCAACGTAACGCATGAAGCAACGTAACTTTTGAAGAATTGTAGCTTATAAAGAAACGTCTTGTATGAAACAACGTCACGTATAAAGAAACGTAGCGTATCCACAAACGTTTCGTATGAAACAACGTAGCGTATTAAGTGGCGTAGCGTATGAAGAATTGTAGCGTATAAACAAACGTAGCGTGTGAAGAATCGTAGCATATGAAGAATTGTATCGTGTAAAGGAACGTAACGTATAAACAAACGTAGCGTCCTAAGAAGCTTAACGTATTAATATATGTAGCAAATAAAGAAAAGTAGAGTATCAAGCAACGTAATGTGATTAAGACACAATAATTTTTGAAAACAAATAATCAAAATCCAATTGCTGATTGTCAGAAATTAGACCACATATGAGCAAGTTTTAGGGCGTTACGAGCGTTAAGTAACTTAGAAATAAACGCACATGTTTGTAATTAACATAAGTACCCCAAGACGTAACCGACAACATGCTTTCGATTCGCTGCTGTTAACATAACAACACAAGTCTAAATATAACGTATACGTAAAAGATTTCATGGTCCAAAACTTATCACTTACGCAACAATGCGGCACTGTCAATCATTTGTTTAAAAGAAAATAAGAAAAACTTTTTTTTTATCATAAGTAATCAGGGCTAAACTTTTAGACTTGTTAACATTTCAACTTAAGTGCCTGATACTGATGCGGTGACCTCTGAATGCGGAAACAGCTGCCGCTTTTTTAACCTGCTCCAAACTTTTATATGACCTTTCTCTTATTTTGCACTGACCTCTTTTATTAATACTACAACGATTTAATTTTCACGTTTTGTTTTTGCATTGTTGCGGCTTTCTTTTCAGCTGGAAACTGCAGTGCTAATTGCGAGTTTAGAGCCAAAACAAGAGCGACCAAAAAGCAGCACAAAACTAGCACAAGGATCAACCGCAGCACAGCGCCAACAACGAAAAGGGTCTGAAAGGACATTAATTAATCACAGCCTTGTCGTATATAACAAGCAAACCAGTAACAACAAAGAGCACCGCACGCAACACAACGAAGCCGAATAAAAGAGCGCAACAAAACAAAAAACAAAAGCGAAACAACAAACAAAGCAAAACAAAAAGGTTAAGGCAGCAAAACCCCAAAAAGCACACGAATCAAATTAACAGCGCGTCAAAAGGATTAACGCGTAAGCAAGAGCTAACAGCAGGAGCAGGAGCTGGAGTAGCAGTAGCCGTGTACACTAGATACGAGACGCTCAGTAACGCTGAGAATCACAGAGAAGAGCTTACAAATACGTGACACCTTGGGACAACGCACAACGACTACGTTCCGAGCTTTTAAAATTCGCAAGTGGGGCAAATCGCAAATCGCAAATCTCGCATTACGCGGCCGGAGTCGTAGCAGGCCGGAGCAATTGAAACGTGTCCGACAGCAATACTTAGCGGATTAGCACAAACTACGCTACCATGGAAATCCCAACAAGCACAACAATAACAGAACATAAAGAGCTTAGCCCAAGGCGGCATAAGCAACAGAGACAGGTGCCCATGGTATGGGTCTTACTGCTGATCCTACTACAGCTGCTGGGCGAGACAGCGGCACACACGGATTGGATGCAAAACTGCAGCTCCTGTCATTGTCATTGGAATTCGGGCAAAAAGAGCGCCGACTGTAAGAATAAGCGGCTAACGAAGATACCACAGGACATGAGCAATGAAATGCAGGTAGTGGACTTTTCACTCAATCAAATACCCGAACTGCGACGTGAGGAATTCCAGCTGGCGGGACTACAGAATCTGCACAAGATCTATTTGCGCAATTGCACCATACAGGAGGTTAATAGAGATGCCTTCAAGGGACTGCCCATACTCATCGAACTGGATATGTCAAACAATATGATACGTGAGCTGCATCCCAGCACTTTTAATGGTCTGGACAAGCTGCGCAATGTCATCATCAATAACAATGAGATCGAAGTGCTGCAAAACAATCTATTCGTAAACTTGCCCTTTCTCTCACGCGTCGAGTTTAATAATAATCGCTTGAAGCAGGTGCAGCTGCATGTGTTTAGCGGACCACTGCCCCTGGTGGCCATCTCGCTGGAACAGAATCAGCTAACACATTTGCATAAAGAGACCTTTGCCGATCTGCAGAAGCTTATGTATTTGTCGCTACAGGGTAATGCCTGGAACTGCACCTGTGAACTGCAAGAGTTTCGGGACTATACGATTGTCAAGCGCTTGTATACACCGCCCACCAACTGTCATGATCCGCCGCATTTGCGTGGCAAACTGTGGATTGAGGTCCCCTCAGAGAACTTTGCCTGCCGGCCGCGCATACTCGGCTCTGTTAGATCCTTTGTTGAGGCCAATCATGATAATATAACTCTACCCTGTCGCATTGTGGGCACGCCGCGACCCAATGTCACCTGGATCTATAATAAACGTCCGCTCAATCTAAATGATCATCGCATACGTGTGCTGAACTCTGTGGAGCAGCCGCAACTGCAGCAACCCGCACAAGTGATGACCTCGGAGCTGCGCATCTTTGGTGTGCGCGCCTCGGACAAGGGTGCGTACACCTGTGTGGCCGACAATCGTGGCGGCAAAGCAGAGGCAGAATTCCAATTGCTAGTCAATGGTGATTACATAGGCGCTGCAGCAGCCTCCGATGGTCTGGGCGGCTTGGGCATGAGCGGTGCCATGGGCGCTTCCACCAGTGATCCACAAACGAATATTGTGCTCATCATATGCTTGATAGCCACTACATTTCTCTTGCTGCTCATAGTTATTGTGCTGGGATTGTTTTGGTATTGTCGACGCATCAAGACCTATCAAAAAGATACAACTATGATGAGCGGTGATAACTTGATATCATCGAAATTGGATAAAACACATAATGGCTCAATGTTGGAGGGTTCGGTTATAATGGAAATGCAAAAGAGTCTATTGAATGAGGTGAATCCGGTGGA
Organism: Chymomyza costata; assembly: GCA_018150985.1. NCBI lineage: Eukaryota > Metazoa > Arthropoda > Insecta > Diptera > Drosophilidae > Chymomyza > Chymomyza costata. Next base: position 28,420,735 of record JAECWU010000127.1, on the reverse strand, counting down.
GAAACCGCCACGACGCACCGATATTGAGAGTGTTGATGGCGGTGATGATGGGCATGAGATCAAGAAGACATTGCTCGATGAGACGGCTTTTGGTAAGTATTTTGTCTTATATAAATGAAGGGGGTTTTGTCCATTGCTCGTTACAAAACGAGATTGTGCGTAGGAAAAGGCAGAGTAACGTTCGAGTCCTCGTTACATACAAAATGACGTCAGGCTAACTAGTCGTTGTTTGTTTGGAGCACTCCATAAGACGAGACAGCGCATTAACTGGGTAGTGGGTGTATTCCCTCAGAAGTGCAAGGCCAGATGCGCATCTAGGATTTGTTCTTGGGGGGTTCTTCGAAGTGTAGATATGTATATAAGAGCTCGCAAAAGACTTTCAACCCATTTTCACCATCTTTTGGTGGGGGGATGGGGTCCGGACACGAAAACCCCCCGTGGATCCGCCACTGTACACGGCAGTCACTTAACTTGGGAGGCAACTGACATACTGTGGCTATTAGTGCCCTGTTACTACTTCTATCACCATCCGGGTGGTGTTTTACAGAAAAACCGCGGGTTTGACAACCATCCATACATCTATCCATCTATGTATCTATCCATCTACCCATCTAAATGAAGTCTACATCCCATTGTCTTGGGTTTGGTTATCATATCAGCGATATGTCAAACTGAACATTTTGATGAGGACTTTGTATTTTCGTAGGTCTCTCCCCACTACACCCTCTCCACTCGTTAACTCGCTTTTCTACAACTATGAGTGCCTAGTTGAGAGATATTTTGCCAGATTTCTTGCTGAACAAAGCCAAATATGGTTTGCTTTTCCGTCTCAAATATTAGATTCAACATTTGTCAGACTATTTCAGTAGATAGATAACAAAAACACATACGTATTCGCTTTGTTGCTGTCAACATCATAGACAATAGCTGCACATGTTTGTACATACCATGTTTGTTGTGACGTAAGCGCCGCGTGCATGTCAATCAAAAAGTGTGTGCACATTTGATTTTCTATTTGTCGTATACATACATATTTCCAGTTCATTGGAGCGATTCTAGCATTTGTTTTGTTCTATATTTGGCGACAATTTCAATTTTGTTTTTTTTGGAAATTTTTGCAGATTTTCTTGATGCAACAACATTGCCCCCAATCCATAGCAACAACAAATGCCAACACTTATTACTTCCGCAGCATTAGGCAACACTGTCAGCTGACAAATGCAAGCTAGCCCCAATGCATGAACATATTGAGAACATGATGCCAACAAACCAAACGGATATTTGTTTTAAATTTCCAATTGAAGTTTTGCAATTGAATTGCAATGCCCAATTGACAAGCCAATTGAATTCAATTGACCTGCAGAGCTGCTTGTTGTTATTGGTTTTGTGGATGATGATGATGGTGATGAGGATTTCGATGAGTTTGCATGAATTCCAATTATGGCATACATCAAAAGATTGACTTACCATATTCATAATCTGAGGCTAGTATATGCAGTGTCATGAAAAGGGCAGTCAGAGCTGGGGTTACAATTAGTTTTTCGCAAACCTCTCTATACATTTATTCCACTGTGTCTGTTGTGTTGTAATGGCATCAGTCCTGGCGACTGATACTAAATAGCTTAGACGTAAAAAAGTAAAACGTAATAGTTTTGTAGGCCAATAACATATCAAGCTACCCTCGTATACTACTTAGCGCAGAGCAGCTGGAGCACCTACTCAGAACTCTTCACAAGCAAATAAAAATCTCGTTAGCAAAACTAAAGCTCTCTTTTCTAGTTCCTATTAACTATGAATGTAATCTCTGTAATGCTCTACAATAATTTGCTTTTCTCTGCTCTCCCTTTAGCGAATCATGCACGCGACGATGAGACACACTCGGTGGCACTTTCGGATACAACCACGCCCAGGTCACGTCACACCTACGTGGACGACACATATGGCAATAGCTTGCCACCAGATCTGCTAGCTTTTCCAGCACGTGTGCCACCCACTTCACCCTCCATGCAGAGCTCCCAGTCGAATATACCCGACCAGGTAATATATGGCATACGCTCACCACCGCTCACCAGTCCCGTCTATGCACACATGACGCCCCATGGCATATATGGCACCACAACACTTGCCCAACACAACGGTTTCATGACCTTGCAACATCCCAAGTCACGCAATCTAGCGCTGATTGCCACCGCCAATAGTCGTCAACAGCAGCAGCAGCAACAACAGCAGCTAGCCGCTGCACTGCAGCAACAGCAGGCCTCACCATTCTTGCCCGCTCCGGTTGTTTACTCGCCGGCTACGGCTGTGGTCATGAAGCAGGGCTATATGACAATACCGCGCAAGCCGCGTGTGCCCAGCTGGGCGCCCAGCACGTCCGGTGCCAGTGGTCTGGTAACGGGTGCACATCATGGCACACAGCTGAGCGAGTTTCAGTCGCCGACATCACCTAATCCCAGCGAAACCGGTACGGCAACCACTGCGGAGCTGCAGGTGGAGCCAGTCTATGACAATTTGGGTTTGCGCACCACAGCTGGTGGCAATTCTACGCTGAATCTGCACAAGGCAATGCCACAGCAACAACAGCAACAACAACAGCAGTACAGCATGCGTGATCGTCCGCTGCCTGCCACGCCCAGTCTGACATCGGTAGCTTCGGCGGCCAATGCCAGCAAAATCTATGAGCCCATACACGAGTTGATACAGCAGCAACAGGCGCAGGCACAGGCACAACAACAGCAACAGCAACAACAACAGCAGCACATGTATCCCAGCAGCATTTGCTCGGACACGGAACCACTTTATGCAGGACGTCATCATGGCATTACGATATTACCCGGTGCCAGCATAAGTGGAGCTGGTCTAAGTGCTGGCAGTGCGCTGTCACCCACAGCATCAATTATTGGCGGCAACACAACAGCAACGTCATCGCCCACCCATATGGCTGGTGACTCACCGAAAATAGCAAAAATACCACCAAGACCACCACCGAAGCCCAAGAAGAAGATGTCTGTGACGGCCACACGCAGCGGACAGGGTAGCACAAGTCAGCTGTTTGACGATGAGGGCGAAGATGGCACTGAGGTTTAGTTTCATCCAAATGTGCGCTCTATAAATACATACATACTATATACTAACTAATACATTATTCAAATTGCCTTTTTACAACAAGAACAACAAAGTAGAGCAACAAAGGACACAAAAAGCAGCAAAAAAAAAGAGCAGAAAGTGAAAATGAAGATAAAGAGGCAAAACTAAAAGAAAAAGTAGCGCAAATAGATGGACTCAACTGAGAGCGAGCGCCGCTAACTAACTGCCTTTCAGTCTGTCACACATACTTCTACTACACACACTAGCTGTCCTACTCTAACACTCAATTTCTTTGACTCTCTCGTATACTCTCGCCCGCGCAATTTGCGTGACTTGTGTGCCAAACGACTGAATGTAGATTTTAGTAATTAAAAAGAAAACAAAAAACAAAAAAAAAACACGATGAACATAACGAATACCGAATACTGTATACACTACCAGCTTCAAACAGCATGCATGAACTATGACGTCACTTTTTGGGTAGGGTGAGCCAAGCACAAAAAAAAGCCAGCATAAAAAAATATAAAACATAAATCCCAGGCAGTTTATGTGCTCTACTCATTTTAACATTAAAAAAAAGAATCAGCTGCATATTACATAACGAATATGTAAAAAAAAGAAGATGAAGAAGAAATTTTAATAAATGAAATCTACTAATCTTTTTTTTTTTTGTGTGTAGGCTAGTTAGTTTGGTACAAAAAAACAAAAGAAATGCGTACATTTATATATACATATGTTATATATAATATGCATACAAACTCTATATACAAAGAAAAAATTTTAATTAATGAACAAGTTCATCAAAAGACGCAAACGAAAAAGTTCTAACTTCAAAAAAAAAACTTTTATAAAATTGTAAATTATTCTTAGCTACTTACATATACATATATACCATACATATATATATGGCAAATACTACATGGCAAGTATGTAATTAAGTTATAGGCCATAAAAAAAAAAAAACAATTTTTTTTTTTATGAAATGAAAATTATATAAGTGAAAAATTATATTATACATTTACATATATGTATAACTAGCATATAAGTTAACTAGTACATAATGTAATTTGCATTTGCAACTAAAACAAATGATAATTATGTTATAGTAATGCAAGCATAATTAAAAAAAAAAAAAAATTGAAAAAAAAAAGTTTATTTAAAAATTGTACTAGCTAATAAAATGTACTAAAATAATTTTACATATACATATACATATATATAAATATATTTATAGCAAATAATATTAAATATAATTACAATTTAAATGTTAATAAATTTGAATGTTTAAAATAAGCAAATTGTAATTTTAGACATTAAGTTAAAGCATAAAAAAACGCAAACGTATTTATGTGTGTATGTCTAAATGTTTAAATATGTATGTACTTGTATTATGTATTAGACATGCATATAACTATATACAACAACTACGTTAATATGTGTGTGTGTGCAAAATAACCCGTTCAAAGCAAATAATAAGCATATAGCCGAAAGCTTTCGACTATGAGCTAAACTGTACCCAAGTTAGCATATATATGTAAAACTTTCAAATTCGTTTGAAAAAAAATCGATTTCTTTTCACTTCTAAAACACTTGGGATCAAAAAAAAATTGTAGCAAAGTGTTGCAGCACTTGGGTACAGTTTCAAAAATGCATTTAACAACAAAACATTTCATTAAAGGCACCCAAGAATTTAAAATAAAAGCATCCAAAAAAATTAAAAAATAAAAAATAAAAAATTCATACTGAGATTTCAAAAATAAATAGTAAATAACTAGCTGTGAAACAAATCTTAAGTGTACAAGATAAAATGGCAGCAATTAGTTTTAAAATTACAAAAAAAGAGCTACATTACTAAAAAAAAAAAAAAAAATTTTTTTTTTAAATTAACAAATATTTTGCATGAGCAATTTTTCTATATAGCTATATATTATGTATTTTTTTTTTAAACACTTTTTATATAAATTTTTTTATGCGTACAAGCTTGTACTTTAAAATGAAGCTTTCACTTTTTTTAAGCCAATTAATTGTTTAAATAAAAAATTATTTTTAAACAACTCTAAAATTTTAACTTTATGTACAAGTATTTGTTTAACTTAATTAAAAAATTGTACAAAATTTTTGACACATTAGCAAGCTCAGTTTAAAAACAAAACAAATTATTACGTTTTTATATATTTTTTTTTTATGCAAAATTTGCATTTATTTAATTAATTTTTTTTTGGCACTTTATAGTTTAACTTTCAGCTTAAACTTTTAACCTAGTGTATAGTAGTTTGTTTCAAAACAAAATTATGCTCCATGCTTGCCCAAAATGCAAAAGTATTAAATATTTTAACTTGATTTTCATGCTATATGTTTTTTGTTTTAATTATAATTAAAACAACATTTTTTTTGTAAGAATTTGTGCTTGCAAGCGCCACAGAATCGATTTAGTTGATCTCGAAAAATGCAAAAATTATTTCGCAATAATTTTTTTTTTTTTATATTAGCGCAAAAATCAAAATAAATAAAGCAAGTAAACTTTTTTTCAGCTAACTATAATTAATAAATAAGTTAGACGCAAGTTTTCAACAAAAAATTTTCAGTAAACATTTTTTTTTGCAAACTTGCAAAATCAATTTTTATATTAAAAAAAAAAAAATATTATGTATAAGCAATTGTTTATAATTTGCTTAGATTAAACACCTTTTTTTTTTATATAAACTTAAGCATAGAAGTTAATGCTAAAACTATATTTAAACTTAAAATTAATGTGAAAAATTTAATATGCGATAAATTGTGGTAATTTAAAAAAAATAAAAATGAATTAGTTTAAAGCGTAACTATTAAATAAAAGAAAGAATTATAATTACAGTGCTGATAAAAATTGTATTATTAATATTATGAGTATCCCGTATAATTTTTATTAAAAGCAATAAAAACATAAAATAAAATTGTTTTTGCTTTTTTTTTTTTTTTGGTTGATGAAATGGGAAATTTTATTATTTAAAGCAAATAATTAAAAAAAATATATTTTGAGCCATATTCGTTTTTAAACATTTGGCAGCCAAATAATGTGCTGATTTTAGACTCTGGCGGCCATCTTAGCTCCGCCATTTTAAAATTTTAGAAAACAAGATTCGTGATCAGCGATCCCAAAAACCTATATTTGCATACCCAACTCGTACTAAGGGAAGGTTCTTTCAAATTTGGCCGAAAAGAAGGCGAAGCTAAGGAATTCTTTTTGGCATGATAAAAAGACATACAAGCTTGCTGTTTTGATTGTTAAATGCGATTTTTGTTGTGTAATAATTAAAAATTTGGTTCTTGGCGTAATTCAAAATGGCGGTTCTTGTCTGCCTCTGTCAGCAGATTATGGTGCCCGCATTTCAGTTCTGCAGCCTCTTGTAGTGAACCGAAATGATAAATGTTTGTTGTTTATTGAAGTTACTAAATCAGAATGAGTTTTGACGAAAAATTAACTGAAATGCTGACGTTAAGAAAAAAATTTGTTTTTTTTTTACTTTTTTTGTGATTTGACCTTGCTTAAAAATAACAATTTAACACTTTTGCATGTATATTGTTAGTAATTATATCCTTTCAAACATGGCTTAAATGAAGGGAATCAGACCAATAGATCAAGAGCTATCAGGCCTGTTCTAGATTTCGACTCGTTTTGAAAAGTCATAAAGAGTGCATTCCGAGAAATGGTGTTCTAGATTTCGACTGAGTTCGAATCGATTTCGAGTCGTTTTCATTTCGAGTGCTATCGATAACCTTTTGTATTGAACAGCTGTGTGATATCGATAAGTTCACATAGTAGAGTTGCCACAAGTTTTCGAACAACTAACTAAATAAATTATTTTTCTTTTTGCCAACATTTTTCTGAGCGAGAAATATTTATTATTTATTTACAAATTTTGTACAATTTATTTTATATATATATTTTAAGCCATCCATTAATAAAATTAACTTCGAATTTACTTGTGCAACACGACAACACATAACTTTTCGAAGTTCTGTTTTGTCTAAATCCAGAACACTTTACTTTCATTCCACTCGTTTTGGTTTTGCATGTACACACAATTTTCATAGAGATTTTTTGTAATAAAAATATATAATGAAAATTAACCTTGATTAGTTCAAGTGAGCACATCTTAATTTTCTTAAAGTATTCAAAAATAATACAAAATGAATTTAAGTGGCATTAATGCGTTTATTTAAGTAAACAAAGCAAAAAATTTTTCATTTCGACAGCTGAGAGCCAAACTTTTCAAAACGAGTTGACCCTTGTCGGAATCGAAATCCAGAATCCAGAAGTACTAAAGTACTCATAATAAGCTATCTCAAAAGTATCTGAATAGCATATAGGAGGTATTGCAATAATGTTTTTCTGAGAATAATATTAAAAATAGTGATTAAATTACACTAGTTTACAAATTTAAGGGTCATCGAGTGAACCTTCATAAAAAAGTGTTTTTTAGGGTAATTTGGGATCGAGAAACACGAAAATGGCAACCTTTTTTTTTTCTTAAGCACCGTTTTCGAGATATTTTCGAAAAACATGTTTTTGGGCACTTATTTCAGTTATTTTTCAATATCTCGTGAACAAAATTTTGTATCGAAATAAAAGACAATTAGATCGAAAGGTATTGATTTGCTCTTTACAGTGATATATAATTATATACAGATTAATTCAAAATTATAGAAGTTACAAGCAACCAAATTCGAAAAAAAGTGTAATTTTCGACCAATTTTCAAAATTACTAATTTTCGACTTGCTTGTTATTAACGAAAAAAATTTTTTAAAAATTATGTTAAGCTTTAAACTGAAAGAGAATCCTTTTACGAACATTTCGAGTCTAAGATCTTTAAAATCGGGTAAGAATTGTAGATGTTATGGAACCATATACGAAAGTTACAATCTTCACTCATTCACACTTTTGTATGAAAAAAAAATTTTTCACTCAAAGTTTTTCATTTGCGTTCATTTTCGTCTTCACGCATTTGTATGCAGCTGTAGTCGTGTTTTTTCATTCATGGTTCCATAACATCTACAGTTCCTATCCGATTTCGAAGATCTTCGACTCGAAATGTTCGTAAAAGAATTCTCTTTCAGATTAAGGCTTAACATATTTTTTAAATATTTTTTTTCGTTAATAAAGAGCAATCCAAAAGTTTGTAATTTTGAATAATGGTAAAAATTTTCGACTTTGGTTGCTTGTAACTTTTATAATTTTGAATAAATCTGTAGATAATTATATATCACTGTAAAGAGCAAATCAATACCTATCATGTCGATACAAAATTTTGTACACGAGATATTGAAAAATAACTGAAATAAGTGCCCAAAACATGTTTTTCGAAAATATCTCGAAAACGGTGCTTAAGAAAAAAAAAAGGTTGCCATTTTCGTGTTTCTCGACCCCAAATTACCCTAAAAAACACTTTTTTACGAAGGTTCATTTTTCGTGTAAACTAGTGTTATGGATCTACTTTGGTTTGGCGGTCATTGTACCTCCGCCATTTTGAAATATCAAATAAACAGTAGACGAAAAGACGAATGTGGAAAGCTACAAAACGTTCATTTATTTGAATAATTGTAGTGTGATGGGGGGTGGCTGATTTGACCAAGAATGAACAATATTATTAATAATATATTATTTATAACTAAAATATATTAGAAAAATTTATTATAATTTTTAATCCGAAAGGAAAATGTACAAGCAACAACTTGGATTTAAAAAATACTTCATAAATAATTATTTATTTTATAATCGAGGCCTTAAATCAAAATACATTTTTTTTTAAATTGAAGGCCCATACGCAGAATGAAAATTCCGCACGGAATAACAAAACTTCATATAAAAAAGATGGCGTACGTTAAAGTCGGGCGCAGACGACTTTGGGATACCCTGTACAACCACATTGCAATTAAGTCCGACACATTGCTTAAAACCTCCAAAAGATATTTTATTCGGCAAATTTGGTTACGATATTTTCATAAAAAACAAAGAAATCAGTCGAATTTTGCACCAAAAAATTTTTTTGACCGATCGGTCCTATAGGGACTATATGATATAGTCAACCGATTTTGATCAAATTTAGTACACTGATTGGGAACTATAAAAAACTCCCGACTGCCTAATTTGGTTCCGATATCTTCAAAACCAAACGAAACACAACGAATTTTGTAAAAAAAGTGTTTTTTTGACCGATCGTTCCTATGGGGGCTATATGATATAGTCAACCGATTTTGATCAAACTTGGTGCAGTGCTTGGGTACTCTAAAAAACTTCTTAATGCCAAATTTGCTAACAATATCTTTACAAACAAACGAAATACAACGAATTTTGTACAAAAAACATTTTTTCGACCGATCGATCCTATGGGAGCTATATGATATAGTCAACCGATTTTGATAAAATGGTACAGTGCTGGGGGTCTCTAAAAAACTTCCGATTGCCAAATTTGGTAATGATATCTTTATAAACAAACGAATTATCCATCTAAAACTTTTGCTTTTTTTCGAGGTCCTCTGAAACACCCCTATGGGAGCTATATAATGTAATCCCGATATCAAAAAAATAAAATAAACTTGTCTCCTATGGATTAATAAGGGATCTAATCTGAAAGTTTGGTTGCTCTAGCTCTTACCATCTCTGAGATCTAGGCGTTCATACGGACAGACGGACATGGGTATATCGACTTCTCGAGTCACACTGATCATACTTTAGGTAACTTTGGGGGGTCTCCGACGTCTCCTTCTGTACGTTACATACATTTTCGGCTTGCACAAACACAATATACCCTTTGTACCATACGGTACAGGGTATAAAAATCCCATTTGGGATATCCCATCCCGTCATTCCGTGCGAAATTTTTCATTCTGTGTATGGGCCTTAAGCCGTAAGGCGTTAAGCTTAAAAACAGCAACTTTCAAGAATATATTTTTTAACCTAAGATCTATCTGCATTATTAATTGCTACCTATCGTTGCTTGCAGGTTTTTGTTCCTTATCCCTCTTCTTTCATAATAACAAAACATTTCATAAAAATTTTTGTCTTATAGCGCCATCTATCGAATTTTCTCTTTATTAAACTTGTCAGTGCATGACAAAATTCTTTTCAAAAACTCTTGTTTTTAAGTATAAAAAGTAAATACGAAAGAATTAAAACCGAAATTTACTTTAGTGTTTTTCAAAATATTCTTCTTAAAGATCGACTCTGATTGCGTTATCTACAAATTTCCCCCGATTGTTTCTTCGGAGTTAAAAAAACGCAAACCAGCTTTATTTTGAAGTGCGTTAACAAAAAAAATTCATCTTTGGATGGTCTAAGACAGTGGTCGGCAAAATATACATATGCATTTTTTTTTGCGTTTGTGTTGAACATTTGCTGCCGCTGTGACGTATTTCGACGCTAACGCAAGGTATACTTACTAGAGGTAGCATACTCCCGCCGAATGCTCTAACGAATTTTACCAATTTTTAGTTTCGTTGCGACTGCACGTGAGGAGGGTTGTTTACGCGCATCGGGTGCGAGCAACAGCTACAATTTTTGTTTGTTTCCCTCTCACGCTTTTTCTTGCTCTCACTAAAATTGGTAACGACGTCGGCAGCATTACTCTACCTTTAATAAGTATACCTTGCGCTGACGTCGCAAAGCAACAGACACGAAGTTGCTTGTGCATGACTTCGGCTCTTTCTTAGAGAGCGTGCTTGCTTTTTGGCTTTGGTGCCTGTTTGGCAGAAAACACAAAATCAGTTTATGTTTAGTTGGCTACAAGCTTAGATCGCGCTGCTCATTTTTCCATTCCTCTTTGAACATTTTTTCCTTTTTTAAATCAATAATTTGCGTAGCGCGATCTTAGAACCATGAACGAAAAATCACGACTACAGCTGCATACAATTTCGTGAAGATGTAACTGAGCGCAAATGAAAAACTCTGAGTGAACAATTTTTTTTTCATACAAAAATGTGATTGAGTGAAGATTGGAACTGCCGTTCATGGTTCTATAACTTCTTCAATTTATCAGATTTTAAAGATCTTGGACTCGAAATGTTCGTAAAAGAATTTTCTTTCAGTTTAAAGCTTAACATAATTTTTAAAAATTTTTTTTCGTTAGTAAAAATCAAATCCAAAATTTGAAATTTTAAAAAATGGTCGAAAATTACACTTTTTCCGACTTTAGTTGCTTGTAACTTCTTTATTTTTTATAATTATATATCACTGTAAAAAGCACATCAATACCTTTCGATCTAATCATCTTTCATGTCGATACAAGATTTTGTTCACGAGATATTGACAAATAACTGAAATAAGTGTCCAAAAGCATGTTTTTCGAAAATATCTCGAAAACGGTGCTTAAGAAAAAAAAAAGGTTGCCATTTTCGTGTTTCTCGACCCTAAATTACCCTAAAAAAACACTTTTTTACGATGGTTCACTCGATGACCCATAAATTTGTAAACTAGTGTTATCGACGATATTCACGAAATGCGGCCGTGAGTGATAATCGCCCGCGACAAAATTTTGCAAGACAACGTTTTACAGTGACGTATTATGGGATATGATCACCAAAAATCGAGTGAAGAGAATTAGGAGCTGCTAGTTCGGCAACAGGTGGAGCTCCTGCAGGAAGCCTGTATACATAGGTTAGGTTAGGTTAGGTTGTGTAGGCTACTCGGCACAAGGCCGAGATCACCCGGAGGTCTTGCGGCCCATTGTGATGAATAATTAAAAGACAGAGAGAAGGGAACTGGAAGAGTAAGTTCTGTACGTGCCTAATCTGCTTCTGTATTCTGTTTGCTGAACCATTTTGAGGATTCGATAAAAAGAGCCAGATCCGCTATGGGCAGATTTGCCAGACTGCCCAGGTCTTCAAAAAAGGGCTTGCCCAGATACTGGGTGCGTTTCCTAAGAAGTGCAGAGCAATCACACAGCATGTGTTGGATGCTTTCTATCTCCTCCTCATCCCCGCAGCTGCGAGAGAAATCGTTGCGGGGGACATGCATCCTCTCAGCCAGAAGACCTATGGCGCAGCCTGTATGCATAATATTAAGGAACTTAGTTTTGGAAAATTAATTTAGGTGAAATATAATAAACTTTTGGAAATTAGCAAAGAACGACAGTTGTCGTCTATGGTTATCTCAGCAACAAAGTTAACTTTTACATTATTTGGATTAAGAATCTCAAATGATTTCCACTTTATACAAAGACTAAAAAGATCTTGGGCTATTTCTTGTTTAACATCGAGTATACTGTAACATGGATGTTAGTTAAGTGTCTTCTCAATAGACTGATGTTTTCATATTTAGTCAAAATTTTGCAATACAATCAACATTGATACTTACTAAACTTCATTTTAAGCTTATTATATAAAATCCCATACATTTCGTAAATATTAACATATTCTTGCCATCATCCATAGAAACAAAGTTTCAGTTCAAAAATGTGCTAATCAAATATCATCAACCACATTCATATGCAAACAGATACGTAGCACATGGTGCTTTCACCGCAATTTTCTGAATAATGTTTTTGCAAAATGCATACTAACTCATAGAGTTATTTAGTTTTATCGTAAGCCTGCCTGCATCATTTCATTTTCAGGTAATGCAACCGCAATGCATTCAATCCTATGCAGTGAACTATGTGCCACATTGGTCAGCTTCCTCTGTCTGCACTCGTTGCCCGATAATAACCTATACAAAGCATATCTAACGTATCTATCGTGTAATTTAAATATGTGAAAAGCCCCTTCAATTTATGGAAAATTTACAGCGGATGCAACCACGAATCGAATGAAAATTCACCAAAATGCGGACACGCATCACAACACATACAGAGAAGAGCCCACAAAATGTTTTTTGAAGTGGGGGACGAGGAGCGGAAGAGCAACAAAAACGATACAAACGATACAAGCTCACATAAATTCATTTCGAAATCCATATTTTGCATGACACGAATTTTACGACTAACACGCCCCAAAGGACTGGGCAAGCGCAACCCTACTACCTATGTCCTAACTTGGCCCACATGCTATTACCAAAATATAGACCATGATAATCAAAGTTTACTGCTTATAATTTTGTGATGCACCCAGCACGAGAACCAAAAACGCCGCAGGCCACTTTATGTGTGTGTGTGTGTGTGTGAGTGTGTCGGTATGTGTGTGTGAAATACTTCACTACGACAACAAGTCCAAAAAACATAAGATTTGTTTGTACCTTTTGGAAAAGTTATCTACCCTGGCATAGGTCTCTTTTAAGCATTCAATACGGCAGACAAGTCCACAGGAGACAAGATTTTTGACTGCATTTTGCAACCGAACTAACTCTCTGTTCAGTGCAAGAGTCAATCGCTACCGTCGATAAACAAAATCTTCAGTAGTCTACAGTCGAATAGCCAAATCTATGCATAGGTGTCAATTGACAACAATATATTTTTTTTTTTGAGGGATAAAGGGTATTTAAGGTACAGACTAGAGATGTTGATATGAACATGATATAGATATCAGCAAGCTTTCAAATTAGATCCCTTACTATGACACGGGAAAAAGTTTATCGTATTTTTGTCGATATCAGCACCAAGCCAAATTTGATCAACATCGATTCATTTTTGAATTTGTCGGCACGACCGTTTTTAACGTTCGTTTTATATTTTTTAAACATCAAATTTTTAAAAATCAAGTAGGTTCATCAGAAATCCCAGCTCGGCACAGAAAGAGCTACAACTCTTAAAAACAATTTTTACGCCAATTTCGATATAGGTTCAGCATCCAACTTTGGGGTCTCTTGCTACGTTGGAATTTTTGCTATCAGGAGTTTTTCCAGAGTGAAACCGACCATATGACCCTTGCAAGCCACTAGCTTTTGAGCTGCTCCAGGTCGGTCCACCAAACTAATCGGCCGCGAAAGGATTTACGACACCTGGCCTTCGGTAGCGTAGTGGTAGCGTACTCGCTTTACAAACCGAAGGTCGGTGGTTCGAGTCCCCGCAGTAGTAGGTACTGGTACATTTGCCTAGCACTGGCATCGCTAGCTCAAAGACGCTATTTGCCCAAGAAAATCTCTATTAATTGAAGACACCGCCGTTCGGATTCGGCTATAAACTGTAGGTCCCTGTTCTCTTTAAAAAGTTATTAATAGAGATCCCCATGCCCCGCCCAGGGGCGACTGACACAATTGTCAGTCAGGGAAATTATATATATATGCATGCATTAAGCTTTACGCAGAGGGACTGTAGACACTTGCAGAAAAATCTAGTGCAGCGTTGGTAATTGACCTCCATATGCACTTAGCTATTTACTGAGGGAACAAAAGCTATTCAATGAGAGACTGTATGAGTAAGTGTTGAATTGTGGTGGCAATTGACCTCATCCGCTAAGGAATAAAATATGACACACATTGTGTACTGTTGGACAATGTGTCAAGTGTTTTACAAATATTACACAGATTCTGTAACTGTTGGCCAAAAGAGAGCAAGAAATCGATGAAAATGTACTGCATTGGTGGCAGTTGACCCCTGCTGAGCGACAACTGACAGCCGTCAAGAGAAAACACTATCTACCAAGTACAGTACACGCATTGCGTACTATAGAAAAGTGCGGCAAGTGTTTGTTGTGCAAAATTTACACTGATTTTTAAACTGTCTGTTGGCCAAAAGAAAGCAAAAGATCAACCAAAATGTAGTGCAGTGGTAGCAATTGACCTCTTTATAAGCACTTAGCTACTCACTGGGAGATTGTGTAAGTAAGTATGGAATTGTGGTGGCAATTGACACACGCCACAAAAAAAAAAGCCTTATTCGCTAAGGAATCAAATATGACACGCATTGCGTGCTGTTGGACAATGTTTTAAGGTTTTTTTCAATGAGAAGTTTTAAAAATCTGATGCGATAAAATATGATCTGAATCTCCACGAAGAGATGCTCGGTATTGTTGACCCTGTCTTGGGGCCCTTTTTATGATATCTCTAGTTAATCAGGCTGCATTGGCGATCAATAATTTGCGATTTATAAAAAATATGTATTTTTGATTACATATTTGCATTATAGAATTAAAAAAAATATAAAAAAAAATTCTGTATCTGTCTGTTTTTCAAAAGAAAACAAGAGTTCGATGAAAATGTACTGCATTGGTGGCAATTGACCCCAGCTGTAAGACAACTGACACCCGTCAAGAGAAAACACTATCTACCAAGTACAGTACACGCATTGCGTACTGTAGAAAAGTGCGGCAAGTGTGTGTTTTGGGCAAATATTACAAAGATTTTGTAACTGTCTTTTGGCCAAAAGAAAGCAAAAGATCAACCAAAATGTAGTGCAGTGGTAGCAATTGACCTCTTTATAAGCACTTAGCTACTCACTGGGAGATTGTGTAAGTAAGTATGGAATTGTGGTGGCAATTGACACACGCCACAAAAAAAAAAGCCTTATTCGCTAAGGAATCAAATATGACACGCATTGCGTGCTGTTGGACAATGTTTTAAGGTTTTTTTCAATGAGAAGTTTTAAAAATCTGATGCGATAAAATATGATCTGAATCTCCACGAAGAGATGCTCGGTATTGTTGACCCTGTCTTGGGGCCCTTTTTATGATATCTCTAGTTAATCAGGCTGCATTGGCGATCAATAATTTGCGATTTATAAAAAATATGTATTTTTGATTACATATTTGCATTATAGAATTAAAAAAAATATAAAAAAAAATTCTGTATCTGTCTGTTTTTCAAAAGAAAACAAGAGTTCGATGAAAATGTACTGCATTGGTGGCAATTGACCCCAGCTGTAAGACAACTGACACCCGTCAAGAGAAAACACTATCTACCAAGTACAGTACACGCATTGCGTACTGTAGAAAAGTGCGGCAAGTGTGTGTT
The DNA here is from genome assembly GCA_018150985.1 of Chymomyza costata. Taxonomy (NCBI): domain Eukaryota; kingdom Metazoa; phylum Arthropoda; class Insecta; order Diptera; family Drosophilidae; genus Chymomyza; species Chymomyza costata. Next base: position 28,404,788 of record JAECWU010000127.1, on the reverse strand, counting down.
TTGGGCAAATATTACAAAGATTTTGTAACTGTCTTTTGGCCAAAAGAGAGCGAAAGAACGGCTCAGCTTGTGTGCGAGCAAGATGCATAGACAAAAATCACATGCAAAACGGTAATTATTACTTTGGTAAAGTATTCCAAAAGTTAAGAGCAAGTTCAGCAGCGGATAGAGTGGATAGAGTATACCATAAAGTATATGTATATACGTGTATATAGTATAAATATATATCGGCCAGCAGGCTGTGAAATATGCAAAACTCGCAACCAATATGAAAACTTAGTGTTGCCTACTTTTGCGGGCAGAGGGCACTAGGAGCAGCAGCCGTAAAAGCTGCGGCAGCAGCCTGCCCGACAAATTATTGAAGTTTCCACGTACGAAATTGTTGCATCAAGTTATTGAAAAAAATCTCTTCCTCTTGCCACACAGCAAAAGTAGGCAAAAACAAAAAGGGAAACAAAAATAAAAAGAAAAATGGAAAGTTGCTTTAGTTTTCACTTTTAGTTTTTTGTTGCATAGCACGGATTGTTGTGGCTGCCAACTGCTGTGTATGGGTCAATTAGTGGCAAATACGGAGGCGCAACAAACGGCTATATGAAGCTACTGCTTTTGGTTATATAAAACAAGTGGGACGTCTGAAGGGTGCACATCATACCAAAGACCTCTATAGCCAGGCGCTCTTAAATAGTTTGAAACTAACTTATTAATTGCAAGTGTAGAGTCTACGTTGAAAGTAAATGGGAATAAAAAAATATGTTGCTGTAAGGGACTCTCGAGGAATAAACTGCGGTGCGCAAAACGATTGTATAATATTATTCTTCAAAGCCCGGAAATATCAGCGGGTGCCTAAACTACTGCCAGGTTTTGAAATTTATTTGCATTTTATTATATTATAAATTTTTAGAATACTTTATCAACTCTTTCAAGGTTAAGGCCTATACGCAGTTCGAAAAATTTCGCGCGGAATGACAAAACTTCATGTAAAAAAAAAATCCCATTTGGGATATCCCATTTTCTATATGAAGTTTTGTCATTCCGCTCGAAATTTTTCGAACTGCGCAGACCCCTTTATTTGGAAATTTCTATATTAAAATTTTTGTGACGACTCTTCACACATTTTCTTGAAAGAAGAATAAATCTTAGTTTCCGCCAGCCGGGATTGCGAATTATTGTAAATTATGCAAAGAAAATTTAGAAATTGTTTGCGATGAAATATAGATTGGTAGATAAATGAACGTTTTTGAGCTTAAAATATTCGTCTTCTAGTCTACTTTTTAAAGCCGTTTGCTGGTTTTTGATATTGGCCAAAGCAAAGTTACTTTTATTTGACAGAGAATGCGCCATTTATAAAACAAAAGTTTTTACGTCCAATATTTTGTTTCTTTTAAATAATATTAATGAACAATAAAGTTAACGAATGTCGCGAAGATATTACAATCTTGAAATTCCTTCACAAAAGTATTGAAGCGCTTCAGTTGTCTACCTGAGTAAGGTAGATTGTTGGGGCAGTGAAAGATGCTGGCCAGAGACTGTGATGAACAGCATTATTCAACGTTTATATTTAGACTTTAGAAAAAAAAAATAATTTAGTTTGGTAAAAAAAAACAAATAAAGAAATTCTGATTATATGAAATTGTACATTTAATCAAAATTACTTATTAAATAATAAGAACAGAAAACAACTATTTAGTGTTGCAAAACTTAAACGAAGAATATTTGGAATTTTAATAATCGAAATAAAATATTCGATTGGTTCTTAACGTACCCCAAAATGAGCTTTTACGTAGTATTTTTCACCAATAATCTGGCAGCCCCAAAAGAGAGTATTAGTATTTTAATACTGCAAATTATAATGTCAAACTGACATTACATCAGGAAGAAGTAGAGAACTGCATTTCCGGCCATTTCGGCTATATATACCACAGATCTAACCTCGATGTGACCTTTTGGTAAAATTTTAGACTGATTGAGTCAACCGCATACTAAGCTGAGTAAAAAAAAAATCGTGCTTCATACATATACGTATATATATACCTCAAGTGAATTGCGTGTAAGTTTGTGCATTATTCTGTTGCCAAATGGCATTAATTTCATATTTGCCTAAACAGGTTCAAATAAATGCAAGCCATCGCTTTTTATAATATTGGGAAACTAGTTGTTTTATATCTGACTTCGTGTGACGTCAGTCACAATTGGAGAGATCGATCCCTATTTGGGCAAGGCCAAAATTTAAGTATTGGTGCGCAACTAAGTTCTCCCGGCTATTTCGATGAAAATGTAACTTTATTGTAAAAAAAAATGGTTACCAATGACTCATTCAAAGTATTGCCCATCGCTAGCTACAACTTTTTCCCATCATTTTGGCAGAGCTCGAATACCTTGACGGTAGAAGGGTTCGTCTTTTGAGGCTATCCACGAATCAAGCCATTTTGCGATATCTTCATATTAGTGGAACTGCTGATCAGCCAGACCATGTGCCATCGAGCGGAACCAGTAATAATCGGAAGGCGCAATATCTAAGGAATATAGCGGGTGGGGTAGGACTTCCCATTTGAGCGTTCCCAAGTAGGTTTTAACAGGATTGGCAATGTGAGGCCGAGCGTTGTCATGTAGTAAAATCACTTTTTCGTGCCTCTGCTCGTATTGTGGCCGTTTTTCTCGCAGTGCTCGGCTCAATCGCATCAATTGAGTTCGATACCGTTCCCCAGTGATGGTTTCGCCTTGTTTCAACAGCTCATTAAAAACAACACCGACCTGGTCCCACCAAATGCACAGCATAACCTTCGCAGCGTGAATATTCGGCCGAGCCAGTGACGTGGAAGCATGACCGGGTTGTCCCCAAGATTTTTTCCTCTTTGGGTTGCTGTAATGAATCCATTTTTCATCACCCGTCACGATGCGATGAAGAAAACTCTTCCTTCTTTGTCGCTGGAGCAGTTGTTCACAGGCGAAAAAACGACGCTCAACGTCCCTTGGTTTCAAATCATAAGGAACCCAAGTTCCTTGCTTTTGAATCATTCCCAACGCATGCAATCGCTTGGAAATGGCTTGGCGGGTAACTCCTAATGCTGAAGCAAGCTCTTCTTGCGTTTGGCACGAATCCTCATCGAGCAATGCCTCCAATCCAGCGTCTTCGAAGGTTTTGGGTCTTCCTTTACGTGGACGGTCGTCAACATCGAAATCACCGTCTTTGAAGCGACGAAACCAATCACGGCACGTTGTTTCGCTTGGAGCAGCATCTCCGTACACTTTTTGGAGCTCTCGATGGACTTCAGCTGCCGTTTTCTTTGAACGGAACAAGAAAATCAACACTTCCCGCTAATGACGATTTTTTTGCACAAAACTAGACATTTTCACACAACCACAAGTAAATAATGCAAAAAGAAATTCACTAATGTGCCATAGCAGTTTGCTTACCATATGCCTAAGCCTCGTTTATGAAGTGTTGGGTATGTCAAAATCGACCAGAACTTTCTGCTAAAGCCATCTTTTGACAAACAGCGAGAACTTAGTTGCGCACCATTATTATGTAATTATAGATATGTATAGAGTTAAGCCTTTCTAGGAAAGGAAAAGATGCAACGAAGTTCATCAATTTATTTTTTTTTATTACTATTATGAATAAATAACGTGTAACATTATGGAATAGAAATGTTGTTAAGTCTTTTTTAAGGAAGAGGATAGGGTAAAGAACGTTTGGGAAAAATTATTTCGCGAAAAAGACTCATAGGTAGGGTGGGTAGAGACGCGACATGTTGCACAACATCAATGAACAATTATAGGTGAATGATATTGTCCGGAACTGCTCTGTTTACATAAGGAAATCTATCTATCTATAATGGCATGGGTCCCACAAACTTAAAAATTTTTTTTTGTGAATGTGTAATTCAAAATTACTTCATCAACGAACCCCCCCAAAGGCTGTTTTGCTAGCAGTTTCGGAGCCCAAGGGATGATGAGTTTTGGAGTAGGTGGAATAGGGTTGAGGTTGGGTGATGATTTTTCTTTTGTCGATGCCCTCCCAAAGAACTGCATTGTACGTGTAGCAAAACATTTGGGAACAACTTTTGTATGTACGATCACACTATACACCACAGATACAAATACACTCGACACACACATAGCAAGACAGAGGTGATTGGAGCAGAATAGTAGAGGAAGCCAAAACTCACCCCGGGTTGTGGTTCTAATAGATGACGATGATGATGAGTGGAATTTCGGAAGAGAGACCAACTTGCCTTCTGGGTTAACAATAATTTGTACGCAGTTAATTTCCAAGTCTTTACTGGACATACCGAGACCTATAGCTCAAAAAATGTTGAAGTACTTCGAAGCATACACAGAAAATAATTTTTGTTTCGAAGGAACAAATGAAAATGAAACTTAACATTAAGTGTACGCATCGGTGACTGTACCTTTTATTTTAACTTCGAAAAGCATGTAATATGGACCGAGTCACAGAAAGAACTGAACCCATTTTTTTTGACTGCCCAATAATTTTCGACCTATTAAGCTTTTGGGATCTTACTCATATGCTACTAGGTATTACATACTGCATTAAGAAACATAGTATAATTAAATAACGAGTAAGTTAAATGTAAGGATATAACAAAATGTACTACAAGTAAGCAAGTTTTTAAAAGGTAGGCCAATAGACGTTCTTAATTGTATATTATAAAGGAACTGATTGATGATTAGAATGTTAGTCCTTAAATGGAATAGTGCATAGTGAAACCTTTAAACGAAAATGCGGCTCAAAAATATGAACTAGTTGAGCTGGAGCCGCAAAGAGCATAGCCAATACTTCACCATATGTAGCTGACAAGAACTGACTATCCACCAAAGAGTTATAAGGTACACGTATAAGCTTTAGTAAAAGCTCGTACTGCATGAAACTTTGAAATGCTTTCTTAACACATAAGAATGTAGCAAAAGAGTTGTTTCTCTTGCGAACCAGTTCTACTAAGTTGTGCATTTGGTCAGGATTGTCGAAACACTGTTGAAACTGATGCTGCCAGTGTTCTTTTACAGACTGTCGAGAGGTTTAAGTTAGAAGATTTGAAATCTTCTGACTGTTATCTTCTTGTGATGTTTGATAGTCATCCCAGACTGAACCTAAGCAAAGTTGACGTAAAATCTTTGTCAGCTGATTCCTAGTTTATTGCAAAAGATTTGCATCATGGCAATAGAGTGGTTTCGTTTGCGAATCAGTTCCACTAAGTGGTTCACTTGGTCAGGATTGTCGTAACACAGGTGGAGCTGATGCTGCCAGAGTTCTATTACAGACTGTCGAGAGGTTTAAGGTAGAAGATTTGCAGCTTCTTTCTGACTGTCATCTGCTTGTGTTTTTTGATAGTGATCTCAGACTGAACCTAAACAATGTTGACGTAAAATCTTTGTTTACTGATTCCTAGTTTATTGCCAAAGATTTGCAACATGGCGATGGATATAGCAAAAGCCTAGGTAAGAAGTGATGCCACAACTGATGTCCTAGATCAGGCTCTCAGCAGTTAGCAGCATTTGGGAAATATAATAAAATGTTCGTACTGCTCATGCTGATCTTGATGACTATTGCGATCAGCATATTTCAGTAAGTCGACGTATCTTCAGCTTCAAACACTCCAGCGTCAAAATTAAGCGCTTTTCTGATGCTGCGTAGCTGAAATCTGTTGAAAAAACCTTTAAATTTCAAAATAACAACGAATGTGTTAACTTTTTTTATTTATGCCTAAAAGTATGCAACATATTTTGACACTAAAAGATTGCAATATTCGGCAACATGTTGCCAAACTTAATTTTATATTGTTTTAAAGAAACGCGGCTAAAAGTTTAAAAATCAACAACAACAACTACAAAAAAAGCAGATATCAACTACAACTACAACAAGAACAAAGTAGCCAAGAGGCAAAAACTTTATCTACAAATTGGACACTTTGACAGCTCAAAGACTTGTTCATAAACTAAAGCAACTTTTTCGTGTTGCGCCCCAAAATTGAAGCAACAAAAACAAAAAACCAAAAAAAAAAAACATTTTAAACATACAACAACAAGACTCGAATTGTTGCAACTTTTTTGCAAAGATTTTATGGATTTATAGTTAAAGCACAAAGTAAACTTTCAGTCAAAATTGTTTTCTAGCTATAGGTACATTGTAACTGAAGGTAGAGAGAGTATATAAAGTTAGTACCAGCTGAAAATGTATGCAGCATTTGGAAGAAGACGCCGAAAAGCACCCATATTAACTAGAGAGATCTATGTAGATCTATATATTAAAAAATCAAATTTTATCTTATTTTAAAAAAAAAATATTAAAATCCTGCAATAATAGTTATACGGTGGCCTTCGGTAGCGTAGTGGGTGCGTACTCGCTTTACAAACCGAAGGTTTCTGAGGAAATATGCGCATCAGCTGATAAAGTTTCTTATCTCTAGCTCTTATAGTCTCCTCTTATAGTTCTAGGTGTTCATACAGACGGACGGACAGACAGACGGACATGGCTCAATCGCTACCCGAGGTTATGATAAGATTTTTGGTATAAAGAACTTGGGGTCTGCCACGCCTTCTTCTGTCCGTTACATACATTGCACAAATCTAGTATAGGGTATAAAAATACGAACTAAGTTCAACTCCTCATAAGTTTATAAGGTTTTATTTGCAGGCATTGTGAAGAGTATCTTTCAGTTAGTTGTTCGTCTCTAGATCTTTCAAACTTATGCTTATTACACTTATGTAATGTCCATGAAGACACATTAAGTTTAATGCTTTTAAGTTGCTTTTGAATTCTCTCTTCATCAACTTTTCATTTCTTTTTCCAAGTTTGTTTTCATTCGCTTTAGCCGCTTACAGCAGCAATTAAACAATATTATATAAATTGCCAGACACAGTCATATGCACACATACACACAGAGAGAGGGGGAGAGAGAGAGAGAGCTTACGCACACACACACACACACACGCACACACAACGAGACGGTGTTGGTCACATTTCCGGTGCTTCCGTCACGGAAAATTAAGTGCCGTGGCCGCAGCGCGCACGGTGATAAAGGTGGCGCACAGAGGGGGCAGACGGCATGTGGCACTCATTGCACTCGTTGCACTTTATGCGTTAAAAATATATTTTTGAGTGCTTTTGTGGCGGCGGCATGCCCCTTTTGACTATGCAACAATTTTTTTTGTTGTTGTGCCACTGTTTGTGTGTGTGTGTGTATGAGTGGAAGAGTGTGTTTTTAAGTGCCACTTGCATATACAGCGCTTGGCTTTTGACACACACACACACTGACGCGCGCTTACAAGCAAACAGCAGCTCACAAGCACACACACACACACCCGCTCAGACATGGCACTTGCGTTGTTGTTTAAAAATGATTAAAAGCTCAAAAAACCACAAGCAGCAAAAAGAGTAGAAGAAACAGCAGCGCAAAATAAAGAAAAATACATAATCATACATATTATTAAGCTTTCAAAGTAGTTGACGACCAGACGCAGCCGACGCAGACAGACGTAGACGACAGCAGCGCTGGGGCAAACTGAGTGGCACTTGCCACTTGCCACTTGATGCACAAATGTAAGCGAGTGTATAATTTTCACGGAACGCACAACCACACGGACACACATGACCCACACACACGCGCACACACACACATGTAATTACAGCTAAAACTTTAATACACATAGTGATAATTTAAACTGTAGTAACTCTTTTTGAGATCACCCATTTGAATTGGTCAAAATGAAAATCTGGCCATTAATATCTATTGTCGTTGGGTTCCCGAAATAATACCTATAGGGATGTTAAGATTCTGATAGCACAAGACAGTTGTTTTCAGTAAGGTTTGCCATTTCACCATGAACCAGTTCACGTTGCCACAATATTTGGAAATTGTTCAAATTTTCTATCAAAATTCGAGAAGATTTGTTGCTACTCAAAGAGCCTGTCGTGCAAAATATGTTCATCATTCTGCTCCTTAAAAGCTCGCAATACGCCGTATAATTAATAAGTTGGAAAGTGAATTTACTTTGCATGATAGTAAACCACCGAAAAGACTCCGTACTGGATGCAGCGATGAAAAAGATAATATGTCGATTCCGCGCTGTTTGGTAAAAAGGCCTGTTTCCGATGCGCTTGGATCTTGATTTGCATTCATTCAAGATGGTTTTGGCAAAAGAACTAAAGCCAATGACTATCGTTTGCGTCGTGAGTTCGCTGGTACGATCACGATTTTCATCGAAAAATCATCTCCGATGAGACTAACTTTTGGCTATGCGAATCAAACCCCCAAGTGATTCATGAAACACCATTACATACCGAAAAAATCACTATTTGGTGCGTTTAATGGTATGGTGGAAACTTCGGAACGTACATCTTAAAAAATTAGAAAAGACGCATCGTAGCTGTGAATGGTGAGCGTTACCGTGCGATGTTGACCGATTTTTGCAGAATTTAATGATATTGAGACTGACGACACTTACTTCCAACAAGACAGCAACCGCTACAATGAATATTTTGCAATCGAAATTCGATGAGTCATTAATTTCGCGAAGTGTAACTAACAATTGGTCGCCAAGATCATGTGGTTTAACGCCATGGGACTACTTTTTGAGGGCCCTTGTAAAATCTAAGGTCTATGCTAATCAACCCAAGACTCTTAATGAATACCACCCGCAATGTTGCACCGCCTCATCGAAAATTGGTCTGTCCGGATCACCAAAAGCAAAAGCCTAGGTGGTCATTTGAACCATATAGAGTTTAAATTATAAATGGCATAGAATATACCAACCAATAATACACACCACCATGGATACGTGGGGGGTTTCGGGTCTGGACCCCCCTCAAAAGTTGGAAAAATGGGTTGAAAGTCTTTTGCGAGCTCTGAACTTCGAAGTGAAGAGCCCAACAGTTGATTGCCAAATTTGGCTACGATATCTTACAAAGAGTTTTGAGCATAAAACGGGTTTTTGATCGATCGGTCCTACGGGAGCTATATGATATAGTCGACCTATTTTGATAAAATATGGTACAGTGCTTGGGTACACTAAAAAACTTCTTAATGCCAAATTTGGTTACAATATCTTCACAAATTTTGTACAAAAAACATTTTCATAAAATTTGGTACAGTGCTGGGGGTCTCTAAAAAACTTCCGATTGCCAAATTTGGTAACAAAAGCTTTATAAACAAACGAATTATCCATCTTAAACTTTTGGTTCTTTTCGAGGTCGTCTGAAACACCTCTATGGGAGCTATATAATGTAACCCCGGCTTAAAAAAAAAAAATAAACTTGTCTCCTATGGATTAATAATGGATCTAATCTGAAAGTTTGGTTGCTCTAGCTCTTACTATCTCTGAGATCTAGGCGTTCATACGGACGGACGGACAGACGGACATGGGTATATTGACTTCTCTAGTCACCCTGATCATACTTTTGGTAAATTTGGGGAGTCTCCGACGTTTCCTTCTGTACGTTACATACATTTTCGGCTTGCACAAACACAATATACCCTTTGTACCATGCGGTACAGGGTATAAAAATGGGAATATTTTCGACTGGCCAGGAAATTCACCTGACATGAAACCTATCGTGAACGCCTGGAATTTTTTGAAGTTTGAAGTTAGGATGAAACCTCTACAATCAAGCAAGACTTAATAAAGATCCTTACTGCTACTTGGAAATACAACCTAGAGTTGCCTCGTAACATACAAGCTGTGTTGGCTGCAAAAATTTTCGAAAAAAATTTATTTTTATTTAGAAAAATAATATTTTTATGTATCATCATCATTCATAGCATTACAACCCTAGGTGGGTCAAAGCTTCCTTCACGATATCCCTCCATATCACTTGGACTTCGTAGTCCAGCCAACGGTTCGCTGGTTCGAGAGATTAGTTTAGATTTAAATATTTTGATGTATGAAAAATAACATCTATAAGCTGCAATTAATCTCTCTTTAATTGCGCATGTCGAGTCACTAGAGCCCGAGAACAAAACTCCTAAGTATTTGAAAGAGGTGACTGATTGAAAGCTAAAAGGACCTATCCTCAGGTCTTGAGGCTGGCTTGACCTTGAGGATCTAAGCATATATTTCGTTTCATTTATTTGCTGCCCGAGTCTGTTAACTAGTTCATACAAATACGTTTATATTTTTAATCCCGAACAACCAGAAGAACACAGCTAAGATAAATGAACTTAATTGAAAATCTTTATTTGTACATAATAAATAGCAGAAGCGCTTTGAAAGCTTAAAAAATATTGAATTTAACTAAATTTCATATATGTACATATATGTAGCAAACTAGTTCATAAGTTATCAAGCTCATAAGTTCAAAGTCAGTAGCTTCCCTCTATAAATACTTAATCGAAATATCTGCAAAAAAGCTTCTTAGTTTTAAGCATTCGTATACGCGTATCTCATCAACTTATATGACATACACTTTTGGCAAAATACTTTTAAAGACTATTGTATGCCTGCTATCTGGGCTATTGTTATTATTGCTGCTGTTCCTGTCATTGTGCTCTGCATAATTATACTCTTTATTTATTTATTAATTAATTTGAATGTCATTGCAGTTTTTGCTAATTACATGAAAATTTCCACAAGGTTTTCGCCAAAACAGTGCTCACTCTATTTCTTGAGAACTTTCCTGTAGTGAGGCTCCGATATGAGAGAAAAGAATCCCAGAACGAAAAAAAATACAGTAAAAACAAGGGGAACGTTTAAGTCGAGCGACAAATATACTGCCTTGATAAAAAATTACCGAAATCATCAACTTGTGACGCTCTCAATCACCCGATTTGATGTCTCTTTTTATTTTTCTTATATTAAATCTATCATTATCCAAATCTGAAGCATAGCAGCCGAGACTTAAGCTTTTGATAACTGGCTAGAATACGAAATTACTTCACTCTCTTTGCAAACCAAACGCAAAATCGGGCTTTGAACACGTGCAGAATCTCACGGCAAATCTGGCCGACATACAGCAGAAATAGAAGTAAGGAACTTTGCTTTCTGAACAGAGCCCAGTGCTCGACTGTTATACGTGTTATCACGGGACATTGGCTGGTGGGCATCCATGCAGCCAGGCTAAATGAAGAGGAGGAGCTGTAAACAGTTGAACACCTTTTCTGTCACTGCCCTGGACTGTGCAGGACAAGATTTCGCTTTCTTAAGTCTCACTTCCTTGATAATTTATCTCAGCTCTCCGAACATGCCTCTTAAGGTTCATCCAGGCCGCCGGATATCGGACTCATCTCGTATAGGGGACTTCTTGAGTGGGGAAGAGCGGTGAATCATCCATCGTAGCGATATCAAAACGGCTCTATTCTTGGCCTATGTGAGTTGGGACGTTAGTCCCAACTGCCGCCCTAACCTAACCTAACCTAACCTAACCTAAGGTTTGGATTCTGAGAAGGATTCCTGGGTATCTAAGGAATATTACGATTGTCCAGGCTCGCTTGACGTCCTTTCAAGGGACTTACTGCCGCCTCACTATATGGAGCTGGCTCTATACGGACACTCCATCGGAGACACTTTGATCTCCGCATCAGTGGCAGTCTAAGATGCAAAGATGCACTGAGCAGCAGCTTAATCGTGAAAAAAAAAGCTACAGTGCTCATTTTTTAAAGACACTACAGGTTTTTTATACAACTTAAACAAACAATATAAACAAACAAATATTTTATGAAATACAAAAAAAATAAACAAATTTTATTATGTGCCTTTTAAAAAAATATATTAAAAAATAAAGAAATATATAAGAACAAAGCTAGGCTGGTTTTTACTTTTACCTATATATTTTTGAAGTTGCAACCTATGCCGATGACACAGCAATAATTTCAAACAGCGCAATTCCGGCCATGGCGTCCCAAAATTTACAACAACAACTTGGTTTGATTGAAACATGGCTGAAAGAATCGAGAATTTTAGTAAACACTCAGAAATCAGTCCAAATTACGTTTACTATGAAACGAGGAAAATGCGCTCCTGTGACCTTGAATGGCATGTCCATACCGGATGAAGAATCAGTCAAATACCTTGGAGTGCATTTGGATCGGCGACTCACTTGGAATAAGCATATAAAATCAAAACAAATGCAGCTTAAAATTAAAACAAGAAAAATGTATTGGCTTCTAGGTCGACGATCACAGCTTAGCCTGGAGAACAAAATACGGCTTTACAAAGCAGTTCTCAAGCCAGTGTGGACATACGCAATGGAACTTTGGGGAACAGCAAGTACGTCAAATATCGAAATCCTCCAGCGGTATCAATCGACTACACTTAGAAGCATAGTCAAGGCACCCTGGTTTTTCATTAATTATGAAATTCACAAAGATCTCAATATTCAACTAGTTAAGAAATTAAGCAACGAGCTGAAAGATATATAAATAGACTGAACTGCCATGAAAACACATTAGCGATAAACCTATTAGACAATAGCAGAGATACTAGGCGTCTTAAAAGATTTCATGTACTTGATCTTCCATATAGATTTTAAAACAATAATGTAGTAAATAATGTAATGTAATACATACCATTCAATTAATATAAATTGGTGTTGCTCACTGGAGCGTAATCAATCCGGTTACAATTATAATATTACCAAATTTGTTAAATGTCAACAGACAGCTGGCAAATACAAATATGATTCAAAAAAAAAAAAAACCTATATATTTTGTGTATGTACAAGAAAATAATGCTCACTTACCTGCATAACATTTTCTTTATTTGCTTAATATTAGGCTCCATAGTCTTTTAATATGTTACATTTTTATTTTCGTATTGCACTTGCTTGCAAACAAACAAAATATTAACAACCGCGCTGCTTGCACTCACAATAATATAAAAAAAAAATAAACACAATAATAAAACCCGTACTGCTTGCACTCACAATGAAATACGCAACACCAAAAACCAAACACAAAAGCAAAAAATGCTGCCTTTTCATTTACACTTATTGCCTGCAATACGTAGGAGCCGTTATAAAACTGTGCGCGCATCTTTGCATACACACGCACACAAACACACTTGCACTTTAACTAATATATTAATATATTTTAATCACTGCACATAAAAAAATATATAAAAAAAAAATAATAAACAATTGGCATACTTCTTAGCGCGCATCTTTTCACACCTACGCACATTAAACTCTATTTCGTTTGGCCTTCCTTTTCTAACTTTTCATTGCCAATTTGAATGCGCACTTAATGCATTTTTTTTTTTGTAAATAACTTTTTGAACAATTGCGCGTATTTGCAAACTATTGCCAAATAGTGTTAGTTATTTCACTAAATTATTTAAAACATTTTAACACTTTTTTAAAACGTCTAAACTTATTTATTTTTTAATAAGCTGCAGCGCGTGACCGACTCCGTGGTTTGATTTCCTTTTTTGACTCTCTCTCTCTCTCTGTTTGTCTTTTCTTATTGAGCGAGCTATGTCAGCGTTGCCAACTGCTCAGTTTTCAATGAGCGCAAATGAATTAGAATTAGCTCTCTTAACGCTACGCTGAGTGAGTGAGATTTTTGATCCTCTTTTGTCATTTTCGCTAGCCAACAGTGGTCAGTTTGAGCTGCTAAGTGCGCTTAGTAGAAATTGCTTTTGAGCCGGTTCACTTTTATCAACGTCTGTCTATACCGTATTGGGTGATAATAAAATTAAGTATAATAATGCACATAATATAAATACGTTATTGGAGATGCTTAGCAAAGCATCGGGTACATTTGGCTCTTACTCAAGGAACGTCATCTGATTTAATTCTTCACTTTCATTTAGACTTTTGAAATGATGCTTTATTATACCCTGTACCTTATGGTACAGGAAATAAAGTAACAAGAAAAAGTGACCAACCGAAACGCCTGGGCACTCTACAAATCCAGACACCCACACAATGGTGCCATGTACTCATCTGTAGCCAAAACAAACCAAGCTCTATCACCAACCACAATACCACACTTCACTTTCCGTGCCACAAACAAAAAGCCAAAACAATACTCAAATAATAGACGGAAACGCTAGACGGATCATTTCATATGATGATATGCTTGTCGGCTCCGAAAGAGAGGCCACAAATATTAGGAGATATTAGATATATATTAGATATAGTCGCAGATGCTTTTTCTAAGCACTGCACATTGGGCCAGAAAACCGATTTTTTGGTATAAATTCAAAAAGTTCATAGAAACAAAACCGTTTTTATACCCTGTACCGTATGGTACAGAGGGTATATTGTGTTTGTGCAAGCCGAAAATGTATGTAACGTACAGAAGGAGACGTCGGAGACCCCCCAAAGTTAACTAAAGTATGATCAGAGTGACTAGAGAAGTCGATATACCCATGTCCGTCTGTCCGTATGAACGCCTAGATCTTAGAGATGGCAAGAGCTAGAGCAACCAAACTTTTAGATTAGATCCCTTATTATTCCATAGGAGACAAGTTTATTTTATTTTTTTGATATCGGGACTACATTATATAGCTCCCATAGCGGTGTTTCAGAGAACCTCGAAAAAAAGCAAAAGTTTTAGATGGATAATTCGTTTGTTTATGAAGATATCATAACCAATTTTGGCAATCGGAAGTTTTTTAGAAACCCCCAGCACTGTAGAAAATTTGACCAAAATCGGTTGACTATATCATATAGCTCCCATAGGAACGATCGGTCAAAAAAATTGTTTGGTGCAAAATTCGACTGATTTCTGTTTGTTTATGAAAATTTCGTAGTCAAATTTTCCGAATAAAATATCAAGCAATATTTCGGAATTAACTGCAATGTGGTGGTACAGGGTATCCCAAAGTCGTCTGCGCCCGACTTTAACGTACGCCATCTTTTTTATTTTTTTTTTTTATTATTAATATTTTTTAATTCATATGTATATATATATGCATTCCTAGACTACTGTAGAGTTTAGTTTTGCATTTACCTCGTCGCCCTTGTCACCCTAGGAGGAGCATAGGGCGGAAATATTTTAATTTGCTGTAGTCAAATACGAAAAAAATATTTTTGGTTGCCCTAGCAAAGGCATGCACCATCATATGTAAAGCTTAGCGCTACAAAGCACACGCATATCCAAGACACAAACCAACCTTTACGTAGAATGTAAAAGCAATGCCAGTCTGCTAGTTAGCTGCAGTCCAAACACGAACCAACACCAAAAAGCTTTACTAAAGCTGAAAAGAATTACCGTGAAAGTTAAAAGCTGCCTTGTACATTTTCGATATGTTTATATAGTTTTAAAAAAAAACTGAAACGTATGATTAGTAATGTTTAATTTTTTTCTGATGAAAATTTTATAACTAGTTTGCCTAAAATCTGTTGGAGATTGCAATAAAGCTTCGAACCACTGCACTGCAAGGTTGCCATTTTGGCTTGTTTATAACCAGATCTAGCATCTTTCAAAATTGTAGTACGTACTTATAAATTTTTTCTAAATGTTTATAGCTATAAATCTGTAATTTTTCAAATTGCCTTCGGCTTGTTCGTTTTATCGAAGCTTGAAAGCCGCTATGTAAAATTGTATTTAGAATTTTTCAAAGCAAACAGTTGGCGTTTTCTTCAATTACTCCAGCATAAGATTATACCACTGGATATCTAAATTGACTTTCTTCTGGGATCATTCCAGCAAGAAGTTCCAGAAATTTAGGAGAGATGCATGAGTTTTATTAAGTAGTGGATAAGGCAACCAATGGCAAGCTGAATTTTATGTTAACATATGCAGTCTAATTTCAGATAGCCCCAAAATATGGAAATACTAAACAAAGTAAACGAATAAGAGCTCAGGAGAAGGGTTAAAGAGAGATTCGCGGTTTCACAACGGGCCGGTCCAGGCCTTAGTGTGCTGCCTTTTAATGCCAGCAGCCGCTCTTACCTACCTACCGGAGCTCAACAGTGGCGGATCCACCGGGGGATTTTCGGTTCCGGACCCCCCCCACCCAAAAAGTTGGAAAAACGGGTTGAAAGTTTTTTTATACATACACTTCGAAGTAAAGAACCCCGCCCAAGACCAAATCCTAGATCCGCAACTGGAGCTCAAATATATACCCATGTGTCTTGGAAGAATTTAGGGGGGTTTTATGCACTTGTAATATAATAAACAAACAAAATTTTTTACAATTTCGTTAAAGTACACTCTTGAGATAATTTTTATCTTTTCATAAGGATCTAAGTAGTAGAATCTACATTATTCAAAAGCAAGGCGTCTCTTGTACCATTGCACCTATCGTTTTAATTCTTTACATGCTACTTAAAAGTAGCCAAAAATTTTCATTTGGAAAAGAAACATTTAACAAAAATCGATTTTTTTTTTGACTAAAATCTTCAAATTCTTTATCGGCATATTAGCGAAAAGAAAATTTGTTTCTTGAATACAGATAAAGATTGCCACAAGCCCCTTAGTATTAAATAATTTATTTAGTTATTAAAATTAGGCTTAAGGTTTTTAAAATGGACTTATTCCGATTGGCTTCATCTTGGTACATTATGTACTTGGTGACACAAGTGCTGCGTTCCTTTTTGCTCTAGGACGTCTCGTTTCCAAGAGAGTTTCTGAAATATGAACCTTTTCCGATTGCCTAACTGCAACGCCGTTGTAAAATAAAATAAAATAAAATAAAATAAAATAAAATAAAATAAAATAAAATAAAATAAAATAAAATAAAATAAAATAAAATAAAATAAAATAAAATAAAATAAAATAAAATAATAAAATAAAATAAAATAAAATAAAATAAAATAAAATAAAATAAAATAAAATAAAATAAAATAAAATAAAATAAAATAAAATAAAATAAAATAAAATAAAATAAAATAAAATAAAATAAAATAAAATAAAATAAAATAAAATAAAATAAAATAAAATAAAATAAAATAAAATAAAATAAAATAAAATAAAATAAAATAAAATAAAATAAAATAAAATAAAATAAAATAAAATAAAATAAAATAAAATAAAATAAAATAAAATAAAATAAAATAAAATAAAATAAAATAAAATAAAATAAAATAAAATAAAATAAAATAAAATAAAATAAAATAAAATAAAATAAGAAATAAATAAAAAAAAAAAAAAAAAAAAATAAAATAAGAAATAAAAAAAAATATATATAATTAAATAAAATAAAAAAAAAATAAAAATACAATAAAATAAAATTAGAAATAAATAAAAATAAAAAAATAATAAAATAAAAAAAATGAAAATATAATAAAATAAAATAAAATAAAATAAAATAAAATAAAATAAAATAAAATAAATAAAATAAAATAAAATAAAATAAAATAAAATAAAATAAAATAAAATAAAATAAAATAAAATAAAATAAAATAAAATAAAATAAAATAAAATAAGAAAACAAAATAAAACAAAATTAAATTATATAAAATAAAAAATAAATAAAATAAAATAAAATAAAATAAAATACAAAATAAATAAAATAAAAAAAGAGCTTTTGTCACAAGCACGAACTAACGTACATTATGGTTTGTGACAAGCTTTTTGAGCGTCAAAGCCAAAGCTTTTCACGATATGGCATAAAAGCTTTTAGTAAAGACACAAACCACATACACTTGCGTACTTCCCCCATAAGTTGTTTATGTTTATTCCAATGCATATTAATAGGGCGAGAACGTTATTTACAAACAGAATTAAATATTTCTTAGAATTTAAGAAGGCTGCCGGCTTACTGATTATTTAATATTCCGCGAATTTTTTAATTATATTTTTAAAGTATTTCGGTTCAAGTCACGCAATCACGTTGGTGCAATCTTTAATTTTATTAAGAAAAAATGTAATTCAGTCGAGGCGGTGCCCGACAGTATAGTACCCTGTACCTTTTTTTCTCGAAAAAAGTTATATTCCTGCATATTCCTTCTAAGAATTTTCCAATTGGAACATTTTTTTTGTTGGTGCAAAACGATATTTATACCTATAAGTTGCGCAAATTTTAACCGAAATTTACGTCAAAGAAGTTATTTAAAGTATATGGGATAAGTTTCAAGGGGATATGTTGAGGGGTGTGTGAGAAAACAAGGTAAATCAATTGCGGGGGGTGCAAGGGCCGTATTGATAAAATTTGGATGTGGATTTGTTCATTAGAGCCACATCAATCAGCTTAGCGAAATTGGTAATTCTAGTTCATTTGTTACTATAATTACGTAGAGTCAAATATTGACGCAGTTTATAGGCAAGGGGTGTTGAAATTTGTACATTTTAGACAATAACTTTTGTTGTATTTGTCCGATTTTGTTTATTTTTTTGACACACAGATGCATGTAACCACAACGCATCGCTCTGTCAAGTTTCAGATTGAAATATCAAAGGGTGTAGCTAAAAACCGCGAAACTCTGCTACGGGAAAACGGGGAAAGATATGGACATGACTCAACAAACTTGATCTTCAGACGGACAGACGGACATGCTCAATCGCTACCCGAGGCTATGATAAGCATTTTGGTATAAGGGACTTGGGGTCTGCCACGCCTCCTTCTGACCGTTACATACATTGCACAAATCTAGTATACCCTTTGTAGCTATAGGTATAGGGTATAATAATTAATTTTTTTTTTTTGGTTGGCTTAAATGTTTATTGAATTGTGCGTGACTTTCTGTACCGTTCTGTGCTGCTGTAGAAATTTCAATTTTAGTTAACATTCGACGTTCGCCTTTGCTGGTAGCGTGACGCGCGCGTCTCGGAGTAAATGAGAAATATATATTTACATATCACATAATATACTAAATACTATTGTTTGTTTGATCGTGGCAAAGTGTTGTTTTTTTTTTTTAATTTCGAGCTATGTATTAAATAATGTTTAGATAGTCGTTGTCGCATTTCAATAAAAATAGCGCCCAGAGGCTTACCTTATTAGACTCATGCTATACTCTTTGCGTCTGTGTGCGTGTGAGTGAGTGTTTGTTGGCTCTATTGGATACTCGTCTGCCTAGTGTGTCTGCTTGCGCTCCCTTTGACTCACCACCTCTAAGGCGAAGAACGTCCAGAAAGTGAGAAATAAACAAAAGAGAAGTCAGGGCGCCCAAAGCAAGGTAAGTTTGGATGTGTTGGATGCGGGTCTGTCGCTCAATGGAGCTTCTGAACTGTTAAATTTGTCTCAGAGAGCACGAGCGAGATGAGAGCGAAAGCTGTGGAGGCAGCAATGCGGCAAACATTCTTCTGTTAGTGGCTCTTAATAAGAGACGTAGTATGCGCTGATGGCATAGTCGACTTTGAAATACACTTTTTTTTGTATTTCTCATGATCATATGCATATGGGTATATGTATGTTTTCTATACAAGAGTTGTTAATAATGTCATGTACCCATGGGCTATGTACGCTACAGTTTGAGGCGTGGCGGACTATAAGTTCTTTATATATAATGCTTGTCTTACACAATTGTATATTCGTGCGTACTCCGTAAAAGGAATCAAAATATTTTATTCCAACAAAAGATATTCGTTTTCATATTTCGTTCTCCGGATTAAGTTTGTGAATATAGAAAGTGAAACAACTATATGACGATATCGACATTTGAGACTTACTAAGGTTGCCTAAAGTATAATCAGGGTGACGAAGTCGGTGTATACATGTCCGTCTATCTGTCCGGAGATGACAATTGCTAAAGCAACTTTGGTATTAGACCCCTTATTACTTTACGGGTAAAAAACTTTATTTATTTTTTTTATGGGCGGTTTTTCAAGAAAAACCAAAAAAAACATATTTTTTTTTAGAAAAAATCGTAACTTAATTTGGTATATGGAGCTTTTTTAGGATGCCCAAACAATATAACAAACTTAATAAAAAACCAGTAAGAAAAAAACTTTTTTTTGCACAGTTAATTTTTTAAAAAGATATCAACGAAAAAATTTGAAAAAAAATCTCAAAAGTGGAAGAACTAGTTTTAAGACCAAATAAAAAAATAAGTAAGAAAAAGTCTATAGGGATCATCCATAACTTACGTGACGCTGATTTTCGTCAAAATAGACCCCCCCCTCCCCCTTGTGACACTGCGACGGAATATTTCTAACGATGTTTCATATGATCGTGACGCTTCGCCAGATCCCCCCTACCCCTCTGAAGCGTCACGTAGTTTATGAATGATCCCATATCGCTATCAAAATCTTAATTTGCAATTTTGGACAAACTTGAAATTGATAATAAAAAAATTCTGAAGAATGGAAGAACTAGTTTTAAGTCCAAAACATCTTCAAAATAAAAGGTCCCAAGAATAAAAAAGGTTTGGAAAAAGTTTTTAGCGATATCAAAATTCTATTTTGGAATTTTAGACTTCCTTGAAACGGATAATAAAACCTCTAAAATAAGAATTTACAAGCTTAGAATAAAAAATAATATAAAATTTTAAGAACAGGACTATTAAGCTCCATATATCGTAAAGCTAACAAGTGTCCAGAATAAAATAGGCCAGAAAAAAGTCTAAAGTTCTACCAAAGTTTTAATTTGGAATTTTATATAACCTTGAAATTGATTATTAAAATCTATTATAGAAATTTGTAATCGTAGAAAAAGTTTATATAAAAAATTTAAAAAAAAAAATTGTTCTAATTTAATTTTCATTTATTCTCTTAATAAAATATGAGTTTAAAAATTATTTAAAAATCGTTTGTTAAGCAAAGTTAATAATTGTTTATTTATTCACAAAATAAATCAGTTTTTTTCATCATAAGAACATGAAGTATGTATTACACTAGTTTACACGAAAAATGAACCTTCGTAAAAAAGTGTTTTTTAGTGTAATTTGAGGTCGAGAAACGCGGAAATGGCAAGCTTTTTTTTCCTTAAGCTCCGTTTTCGAGATATTTTCGAAAAACATGTTATTCGCCAATATCTCGTGAACAAAATGTTTCACTCGATGACCCATAAATTTGTAAACTAGCGTTATTTATAATATTACATATATGTATATATTATTTCCTTTAACTTCAGTTGATGCGTAGGGCCAGAATAAAAGTGTTGAAATATTACATAAATTTTGACATCTTTTGTGAAAAAAAAATTATTTTTCCGTAAATTTTTTTAAAAAAACATTGAAAAATTTTTGTTTTTTTTTTTTAACATTGTTTCACCAAATCGATTTGATTCATATTCACATGAAATAAAGAACGTATAAAAACAAGTCTTTTAAAAAAAATTGAAGAAGAAGAGAAGAAAGAAAGAAGAAACATACTTAAAAAAAATAAAAAAATTTCATATTTTTTTTTAGGAAAATTTGTTAAAAAATTTTTTTTTTTTAGACTTAGATTAAAAAAAAATTGATTCAAAAATATTCCGTAATTTAGTCACAATTAAATTAAAGCGAAAAATACGTTTTTTTTTTTAAATCAAGCTAAGTTTAAAAACTGAAATTTTGCGAAAAAAAATTGTTTGCCCTATGCATCATAAGTTTTAAAAAATCGCTGGCGCCAGTTTCCAGTTCCTTATCCAGCTAGACGCTTTCCTGTTATAATCATGACAGGGCTATCTCTGTTTCTTCGAACATCTAGATCTACAGGCCATAAGAGCTGGAGATGCAAAAATTTGCCAACATGTGCAAACTGTGTCTGGTGTGGAACTGCACCGCTTTTTCCAGAAGTTTTGAGCAGTGCTCTTAAATATTTTGCCGGCTTGCAAAAAAAAAAAAAGATTAGAAATACAATAAAATTTGTTTTTTGGCAACTTTAAATATATTTGCCTACATATAAGTATTGTTATATATACAAACTAGAGTAACCAAATACTTTATATAGCCTTATATAGGCCTATAAAACTTTTTTCTCACATAAAATTATACCACCAAATTTTTTGTATTTATAACTTGTTAAGGCTTCAGACCAAAATATTGATTTGTCTGTAAGCACACCTCCACTTTAAAGGCCATAAGTTCGAAAGGCACCAAATTTCATTAAAAAAAAGTAGTTAAAGTCGACTCGTTTCGATTTCGACATTTTCGTGGCTTACAACACTGTCACAGCCCCCAAATCCCATATGTCCCCCTTCTATCTTAAAAGTGCCTACAATCGTCAAAATCTGTATAAATACACAGAACAACATGGTTTAGTTGTTGGAAAGCGTTGGCTGATTTTTGAAGTAATTTGCAGCGTAGACTCCGAATCCGTGGCTAGAATTTGCCCATCACGTCAGGATTTCGAGATATAGTAAAAAACGCCGTTTTTCGGGTACATGACCTCGAATATCTCAAAATTCTGATGTTATGTGCCAATATCCCCGAACTCGGATTCTACGCAGCAAATCACTTCGGAAATGACCCTTAGCTTTCCAACAACTGACATGACCACGGTATTTTTAGGCTTGTGATATTAATTTTTTGAAAATGTGTTTACAGGGTATCCCATCGTCGCGCATAAACTAAATCACCTTTTTTTCTCATCATAAGAAGGTGTGAAATGAATAGAAAACAAGTTTTTCCGTTCCCCTTTGCGTTTATGTGTCGTTAAAGTCAAAGTTTTGGATAATAGAAATCTCTAATAGACGTACACGTCCAATGCCAGACTTTATGGATCTTTTTTATTAAAAACTGTCAATATTTTACTTTTGTATCTCAGATGAAATTCTTATTTAGCGTCGTAACATTTCAACGCGTTGCTTCTCCTCAAACAGTTCTCATTTTTGAAAGCTTTGACGAATTTTCTACACCCTGAAGCAGATGTGGCAAACCATGCATACAAGTTCCTTTACATGGCTACTGAAGTTATCAACAAGTTTAAACAAAAGATGATTATTATTTGCGCGCAGTTGAGATTTGTAGAATCATGTCGTTATCTGACATTCTTCTTCCAAAGCAAAAGAAAGTAAAGCAAGCATTCGCAGTTACTAACCTTTTTTTTTTGGTGATATTTTAGTATACCAGTGGATATAGCCACTTATTTGATCTTGCGCAGTCATATGAGCTTATTGATCGTAGGATTAACGCATCATCTTCTCTGAAACAATCATCCAATACTCGTAATGCATTTTCTTTGATAACGTTCATACCTTCAATATAATCATATGACACAGATGTTTCCCTTTTAATGCAAATGGGTGCAGTTAGTGATAAAGACAGGCACCGCCCTGACTGATGATTACAATAAAGGGTGAGTCGGTGTCAGAAAATTCTAGGAAAACCCAGTATGTTTCGTCTTGACAACATCTGGATAATTGTTTGCTGAGCAATATAAGCATATAAGTAATTTGCAATAAAATCATTTACCTTAGATAAGAAAGTTTTCAATTTGCACATTATATAGACATTTGTTTTGAAGATTAGAAATAAGTAAAATTCTATGGAAAGTTATGACATCTTTTTTTTCTGTCTCGTACGTTCCGGTTGGGTAAGAACTGTTCAGTTCGGAGCCTAAGTGTGTCTATTTAAGTATGGCTGACAAAAGCTTCAAAATTTTACTGCGAAAATATTTTTTGTGCTTTGTGACTTAGATAGTAAAAAAACAAAAATATAGTACAGTCAAGACATTGCGCGACGTTGGAATACCCTTTACACTTGTTTTTCGCATTAAGGCCCATACGCAGCATGCAAAAATTCCGCACGAAATGTCAAAACTTCATATAAAAAAAAATATCCCAAAAAAGGGAATTTTTTTTTTATATGAAGTTTTGACATTTCGTGCGTAATTTTTGCATGCTGCGTATGGGCATTTAGTTAGTCAATTTAACGCCTTTGATTTTTGAAAAAAGATACCATTTGTTGGTCAGTTCAAAATAACATTTAAATCCAGAACTTTTGTAAAAATCTAAACAGATATTCTTCAAAGTTTTTAAACATTCAACAACAAGTCTAAAAATGGCAAAGGGGCAGCAGATTTTGACTCAAATCAATAAACATGAGCTGAAGAAGAACTATGTTAACTTTGGTGTGCCCAGCTGAACTGATCTCCAAAATACAGGTGTTCAAACAGACGCACATAGCCACACAAAGGTAGTTTAAGTATCTTGATGTAAACAACTAATGGTCTGCTACGTCTCCTTCTGACCCCATGATTAGGCAGGTATAATGAAGAGAGTCTACACAATTATATATTTGAAATGTTTAATTTAAAATAAAAAAGATAGCGGCAATTGGGGTGAATTCGGAAAATTTTTTTCGTATATTTTTTGAAATTGCAAAACTGAAAACTGTGTCATTCAGGGCATTAAATTAGCGCCATTGTGTCAAAATTTCAGATCATTTTTTGTCAGGTAGATTGATCTCCGAGCAAAAAATGCCAAATTCGCGATTTTAAATTTTTTTTGGGGTGAATCCATAAGTTTCCAAAAATGATAAAAACCGTCAAAAAATTTCATCTCAAACATTTTATTGCTTTATTTTTGTTAAAAAAAAAGTTTAAATCAATGAATGTGGAAAAAAAATAATTGTTGCTTAAGGCCCATACGCAGCATGCAAAAATTCTGCACGAAATGTCAAAACTTCATATACAAAAAAAATTCCCTTTTTTGGGATATTTTTTTTTATATGAAGTTTTGACATTTCGTGCGGAATTTTTGCATGCTGCGTACGGGCCTTTAGTGAAATGGCCTAAAAAAATTATTTTTTTAAAAAAATGGGAAATCGTCTGAAAGAGCACTGCTTTTGTCGATTTTCACTGCCTTCAGCATTTCCAACAAATCATCATAACTTGAAACCGGTTTACGGGGATTTTTTTCGCTTTTCTTTTGTAAGAAAATTCCGTGCTGAAATTATATTGAAAATAATTAATTGGCTCTTTTCGACACTTCCGGACTCAGCCGAAATCGAGCTTCCGAATTCACCCCAAATCGACTTTTTCGAAACGGAGTAGCGTTATTCTGGTAGCTTGCAAAAATTGAAACGAATACTTTAGCATTTTTGAAGTATAGAGTCTATAGAGTCTATGTATATACTGACATTTGATTTTACTCGAGAAAATGTTGAAATTTTAGCGACACAAAAACTTAAAATGAAATTTTCAAGGTAGCAATTTTTTTAGAAAAATTATAAGAATCAGAAAAACACGTGTACTCGAGTCAGAGTATTATCAAAAACCAGCGTCGGTCATGACGTTTATTTGACAATTGGTTTCATACTCAATTGTCAACTCCAAAATGCGTTAGGATGCGTTGCCGGATTCACTTCACTTCCGAATTCACCCCACTTCCGAATTCACCCCACTTCCGAATTCACTTCACTTGCCTCTATGCAATAAATTATGTTTCACAAATACAGCAGATTTCTCATACCCTATGTGTAGTGTATTAGAAAAGTTCAACTTGTAAAAAAAGATGGCCCTACGCCAAACAAAAAAATTCACAAGTTCAATGATAACTTGATGCCAACTGTTGCCGGTGTGACGTTTCCCTCTCAGAGTTGCTCACGGATTCACTTGGGCGTACGTGCTTTCACAGCTTTTGGTTAAATTGTTGCTTAGTAGACGTCATAGTTCCCATAGAAAACAAAAAACATGCTTGATATTTAAATGACAATAGTCATTTGAGGTACACTACCGTCAGAAAGTTTAAGACCAGTGCTGCAAAAGAAGAAAAATTTGAAAAATAAGTACAGCTCAGACTTATAAACAATATTTTGAGTAATATTTATGAGTAGTTCATATTTCCACTCCGACAAGTTTCCTGCAAAATAATGATCCCAAACATATGTCAAAGTTGTGCAAAGGTTATTTAGATCGAAAAGAATAAGATGGAACCCTCAAATACATGGTGTGGACCACAGCCATATAATCTCAATGCTATCGAATTTTCGTAGAATGAGCTGGATCGACGAGCAAGAAAAAAGTGTTCAACTTTATAAAACTCACTGTGGGAGATCTTGAAAGTTGCGTGTTATAGAGAAACTATTGATAAAGACATTAAAAGCGAAGCTGGTGCTTTTGACAAAAAAGATGTTGTTTGTCTTTTCAGTTCTTATTAGCTATAGAATGTAACTGATTGTAATTAAAGGTTTTTTCTTTATAACAACAATAATTCACAGCTACACCGAGTATTTTCTTTTATTTTTTTGATATTTTGCGCATGTTTCATGTTATTGATAGACTGGTCTAAAACTTTTTGACGCTAGTGTACATAGTTCTATTTTAGACAAACTTAACATGGGTCTCCAACAATAATTTTTTATTTTTTTATGAAAATTTCGTTGTTTTTGTATTGTTAAGGCACTATTCTTTAACTTTAATGTTATCGCTTTAAATTAATGAACACAGTATATAGCTATATATGTATACAATATGTATTATTTATAATTATATAATATATTGCAGCCATTTTATTGAATGTTAAAGCTTAAACGCGTCTGCCAGCAATGAATGAGTTAACATAAAAGCAACTGTACTCAATATTTTGGCCTTGCATTATAAAAGCTTTCGCGAGCTTTTTAGGCTAGTGCCTAAAAGTATGCAAGAGTTTTATACAAAAGCTTTTGAACAGAAACAAAATAAAATGGTGGCAAAATGCATTTAAAAAATTGTAAGTTGAGGTTTTTGATGCATTTTATACTAAACTGATTTTGAACTAGAACTAGTTCGTTCATGATAAGCTAACTGCTAGAGGAATGACCTGTAAGTTGTCATAGCTGTTTTGGCTATATCTCGACAAAGAATACACATAGGCATCGATGTAAATATACAATTGAAAAGAGAAAAGAAAGAGCTATAATCCACAATAAGCAGATCATTTGAAACATTTTACAGACAATTTAACAAAGAGCTTGAAAACGACCACCAAAAAAAAGGCTTGTAAGTGTTTATATCTGCAAAAATCGCTGAAAATTTAAGAAAACTGAAAGAAAAAGGCATGATTGATAAATTGATTGATTTTAAATTTGACTGTTTTTTTTTTTTTTTTTTTTTGGACCAAGGTTTTGTTTACTTTCCTTTGGCTATACATATAAACTTAAAATAATTATTCATACTACACCATACTTTGATCCAGTTGAAAAGATTCATTCTAACTCTGTAAATTTAAATGGCTAGCTTTAAGAAAAAATTGAAATATTATAAAAATAAAGCAAACTTACTAACTAAATCTAACTGAGCATTGATTAGAATTTAAAGAAAAGAAGAAAATTTTAACTTTCCAGAGAAGTCAAAATTGTGGTTTTTTGTGAACTATTATTCTTGGTCGCCATACTAAAAACACATTGATGAAAATGAAAAAAAAATTGATGAATGAAAATATTGAAGAAATATATCCGAAAATTATAGAAAATTGCACTGAAAACAATTCAAATTAGTTTCAATGATAATTTCACACAATAAAACAGTCGTATAACTAATATAGCAATGAAAAAAAATGAATATAGATGTATGGCAACTTACAAGCCAAAAAGTATGACAACTTACATTTTTGAAGCCATTTTGGAATGTATTGAAAAAAATGTGTCTATTCACTGTATGTACGAAAACCTTTTTTGATTATAAAAGTTCAT
The DNA here is from genome assembly GCA_018150985.1 of Chymomyza costata. Classification (NCBI taxonomy): domain Eukaryota; kingdom Metazoa; phylum Arthropoda; class Insecta; order Diptera; family Drosophilidae; genus Chymomyza; species Chymomyza costata. Next base: position 28,377,409 of record JAECWU010000127.1, on the reverse strand, counting down.
CGAATTTCAGTTCCAGCACAAATAGTATTTACCTTGATTTTTATACCCTGTTCTAGTGCTGGAGAAAACATCGATGATCGAAGTTTAAAATCTCTATATATCGATGATGGCCAACAGAGATGTTTCTCCAGCACTTCTGCACTAATCAAATGGGTGTTTAGTAGTGCTGGAGAAACATCTCTGTTGGCCAACATCGATATATAGAGATTTTAAACTTCGATCATCGATGTTTTCTCCAGCACTACCCTTTACCGTATGGTACAAAGGTATATTAAATTTGTGCAAACCGAAAATGTATGTTATATACAGAAGAAGACGTCGCAGAGCCCCAAAGTTACCTAAAGTATGATCAGGGTGACTAGAGAAGACGATATACCCATGTCCGTCTGTCTGTCTGTCAGTCCGTATGAACGCCTAGATCCCAGAGATGGTAAGAGCTAGAGCAAGCAAACTTTCAGATTAGATCACTTATTATTCCATAGGAGACAAGTTTATTTTATTTTTTCGATGTCGGGGTTACAATATATAGCTCCCATAGGGGTGTTTTAGAAGACCTCGAAAAGTACCAAAAGTTTTAGATGGATGGTACAGGGTATCCCAAAGTCGTCCGCACCCGACTTTAATGTACGCAATGTTTTTTTTTCGATATTTGCCTTTTCATTTTCGATAATTTGGAATATTTCCCTTATTTTTGCGAAAATTCTTCTGTTCTGTTGGAGCGAAGTTATCTTTCTTTGATACAGAACTGCTAACAGGGTTGCCGCAGCGCTGCACCTTTTTATTACAATATATTGTTTACAGTTCGTTTTCATTAAAACATTCCAGGTTCTTAATGATATTAAATATAGCCAAGCTGCTATTAGGGCACTATCATCATGGAGCATCTCCTCCAGGATGGTTAAAGAATTCCATAATTACCTCCAAACCCTGTCCTCTCGGAACAAAGTCGTGCTATGTTGGGTACCTGGACACTCAGGAGTGGATGGTAACACGATCGCTGATGATCTAGCATGACTGGGTGCCTCCACCCTGACCACTGCCCCTGCGCCTTTCTGTGGTACTGGTTGGTCCACAAACAAAACCATGCTAAACAAATGGGCTGCAGGAGAACATAGGAGATACTGGTTCTCCTTACCGGCGCTGCGTCCAGCAAAAGCACTTGTCAAACCTCTGGATATGATCAAGACAAAAGGTCTTGGCAGAGCGGACTTTAAACTCCTGGTAGCATACCTATCTGGCCACCACACTGTTAGATACCATCTACAGAAAATTGGCCTGTCGGATTCGTCAGAGTGTAGACTCTGTCTCGAGGACGATGAAACCACCAGACATATTCTCTGTGACTGCCCATGCGCTGGTATGGGACAGAGCCTGTCACTTAAGAAAACAACTGATTAGTCCCTTCAATCTTAGGTTAATACCAACAAAAGACCTACTGCTATTCATGCGGAAAGCGGAAAGTCTTTTGCCGTAATTTATGGGTATGGTACAAAAGTACTTCTGGGTTTCTGTGAGAAACCCATATGGGGGGGAAAAAAAAAGAAGATATTAAATAAAATATAAAAAACGAATCCGATTCAAATTGTTCGCTTTGGTTTTTTCGTTTTCCGATGCACGGACAAATATATTTTTTACTGTCTACGTCGAACTTTCTTTTATTCAAATTTTTAGTAATTGTCGATTAACGATTAATAAAAATTGAAACCTTAGCTCTGCTCTTTAGTCAAACGTATTCAAGTGAAAATTAAAAAAAGAAAAGCTTCTTCTAGTTAAAAAATTTGTATAAATTTAAAAAAAATAGATAATTTTATGTTTTATCTTTTTTTTTAGGTTAAGCTATAATACTTTTGCTTTTCTTTTACCACAAAGTGATCCGAAATCCAGAACAGGCGTAATATTTCATATACATATATGAATAAGTCCGTCGGACAAGCAATATGTACTAAAAAACTTTTTAGCGAATGATATGGCGAGGTTACGCCCTCGCTTCCATTTTGTTTGCATAAATATATTTTAAATATTATTAAAAATAGCATATTCGCGTTGATGTTTATGCGTTTATGTATTATACAGTGGCGGGTCCACGGGGGTTTTCGGGTCCAGACCCCCCCTTCCCCAAGAGTTGCAAAAATGGGTCGAAAGTCTTTTGCGAGCTCTGATATATTTACACTTCGCAGTGAAGAACCCCCCCCCAAGATCAAATCCTAGATTCGCACCTGTATTATACATTGTGCCGCGAGATGACGCTTTTTTAGCTGATAATATATAAGGTTTTCCCACAAGAGGTGTTAGTTTGAATCACCCGGTATTTCGGTAGCTGTCACTTTTGAAGCTTTTATTCTTTGACAATTGACAAGTAGAAACTATGCCATTACTAAAAGTGGAACGATACACGCTTCAACAACGCATTGAAATTATTAAAATTCACTACAAAAATGGTGAAAATCTTTCATCGAAAAATCATCTTGACTGATGAGGCCCATTTCCACATCGGTGGCTACGTCAACAAGCAAAATTGTCGCATCTGGGGCTCGGAAAACCCAAGAGTTATTGTTGAGAAGCCTTTCCATCCTCAACGTGTGACTGTTTGGTGCGGTTTATGGTCCGGCGGGGTCATTGGACCTATCGAGGACATAAAGCAGCCATTTTGCGATTTGGTTATGGAAAATTTCATGAAAAGGATATGGTCCTGTAGGCGTGGTCGTGGTGGCCATTTGGCTGATGTTGTTTTTCATTATTAACGACATACCTTCCTTTTAATTATGAAATAAACATCCGATCATTATCTCAAAAAATGGCATTTTTCTTTGAATACCAAAATAACACCTCTTATTGGAAATCCCTATACAATATACTGAAAATTTACAAAAACGACTAGTTTTAGAACGAATTGGATTTCACAAAGTCGCACCTTTGACTACAGTCTGGAAGCTTTCGCTTAAATTTAATTAAAAATCTTTAGAAAAGTACGGCAGGCAAAAGACTTTAAATTGATTTTCAACGCTTTTAAAGACATTAGATTATAAATATGAGCATAAAGAAATATGCTCTAAGTTAAATATTTTTTGAAGCACTAAAAGCTGTGGCAGATGAGTCTTTAGAGTTACCAAGCTTGTTGGCAAATTATTTCTATGGACATCGATCTTTTCCTGATAAAACGCCACTTAGTTCTCAAATCACGTAATTCTCGAAAGAAAGCTTTTTCGAATGAAGCTATGAGTTACAAAAAATTCGTTTTGGCTACAGCTTTTATGTCTTCTGAAGGCCCATACGCAGCATGCAAAAATTTCGCACGAAATGTCAAAACTTCATATAAAAAAAAAATATCCCAAAAAAGGGAATTTTTTTTTTATATGAAGTTTTGACATTTCGTGCGGAATTTTTGCATGATGCGTATGGGCCTTGATCAAAAAAAAAAGAAACCTAAAGGACGCAATGGACGTAGTATGTTCTAAAAATTCAAGTTTATGGCATGTAGTAAATAAATTTTTCCGGAAAAATGGCATAGGACAGCCCGCGATCGGAAATCAATTCTCCATTTTTTTTTTAAATTTGTATTTTACAATAAAGTAGACAGTTCTGCAAAGAAGTAAGAGCATCAATTTTTGAAAGGTAAGCAATAACTTGTAATTCTGTAAGTTCATTTAGTATATTATATACCTACTATTATATTTTTTTTTTTTTCAGCGGCTCATGACTGGAAATGCAGAAAACTTCAACTCTACAAATTCTGCAACTTTTGCATTTTTAAAAATATGAAAACAACTTGAGCTAAGCCAGAAGTACCTACCCATACGGATCATCAGAGAAAAGTTTTTTCTTGGAACTCTAAAAGGCTGGTTTCTAAAATACAAATTTATATTTTTTTTTTAATTTTCATTATTAATTGCAAACTTTTTTTTTTCAGATATTTTTCGATGCGAATTAAATGCAGTTTTGGCATTGAAAGGAGTTCTTCACGTTAACCAAAGATCACTTTGGCAATTACAAGATTGACTCAACCTTAGCATATCTTATCTAGATACAACTATGAGATTCCATTTCTAATCTGTTATTAGAATGAACGCAACCTTATCATATCTTATCTAGTTAAAACTAAGACATCCTACATATTTCTAAAACAAGATTATCAATACCTATCTATCGAATTTTAACTAAATTCAATTGAAGCCGTACTAGTTAGTTTTCAAAATATTCTTTGCCAACTATTCCAATGCTCAAGTTTGGCCCAACTATTGGGTTTATAATTTGACAATTGTATTGGATCGTTCACTAAGTAATTTCGTTTTTTTAGTGCAATTTAAACACGATTTTTTTATTGTGTAAAACATTTTATGAAATTATATATTCTCCATTTTGATCCAATACCTTTTGCCATCTTACGGGCAAGAGACTGATTCCACGCTCATAAAATGTTTGATCCTTGCAGGGAAAAAACTGGTCCAAGTGGTTTTTGACGTCCTGATTTGAGGTAAAGTTTCTCCCATCCAAAAAATTTTGCAGAGACCGGAGCTAGTAATAGTCCGAAGGTGCCAAGTCTGGAGAATATGGTGGGTGTGGTAGCACATCCCATTCACGCTGCATAAGCTTTTGGCGAGTCATTAAACTTGTATGAGGTCTCGCATTATCGTGGTGGAACACTACACCTTTTCTATTGATCAATTCTGGGCTCTTCTGTTTGAGTGCATCACTCAATTTGTCCAGCTGATCACAATACACTTCAGAATTAATCGTGGTATTGTCGGGCAAAAGCTCAAAATAAACGATCCCTTTGAAATCCCACCAACAGACAACATAACCTTTTTTTGGTGACTATCGGCCTTCGAAGTGGTTTGAGCTGGTTCATCCTTTTTAGACCATGATCTCTTGCGCTTTACATTCTTGTAAACAACCCACTTTTCGTCGCCAGTAACAATGCGCTTCAAAAATGGATCACTTCTTTGACGTTTGATAAGCAAATCACAGTCGTTAATGCGACGAAGCAAATTTCGCTCTGTAAGAACATGAGGAACCCATATGTCAAGCTTAGAAATTAATCCTAGACGTTTCATGTGCTTGTGAACGGTTGCGTTAGCCAAATTTAATCTTTCAGCAATCTCTCGATTTGTTATTCGACGATTTGCATCGACCAACGACTTTATTTTATCCACAACGGCTTTAAGAGGCCTTCCAGGACGTGGTGTATCGTCAAGATCGAAATTGCCGGAACGAAATTTTGCAAACCAATTTTGACATGGGCGTTCTGTCAACACATCTTCTCCGTACACATCACATAATTTTCGCCTTGCATGAACTGCATTTTTACTCTTTTGATAGTAAAACAGTAAAATATGCCGAAAATGTTGTTTTCGATCTTCCATCTTCGATAGGGCACCAAATAAAAACTATTCCAAAAAATGTAACAAAATTTTTTACAAAAAAGCCTTACTATATCAACTGTTCAAATATATAAAGGTAAAGCGGTTAAGTCTGAAGTTGGCAGCGAAAAAATTCAATAAGATCAGCTGTTGTCGTCAAACGAAATTACTTAGTGAACGACCCAATAATTGCTTGTGGGTTAGCCATAGGCCTATATGCACTGCGATCAGGTTGATCGCACCCCATGTGCACCCGTTTCTGAATATAAAGTTTAGTACGTCGAGGAAACTGAACAGCTCTTTCACAGGAAGCTTTTGTAGGTCTTCATCTTCTAGTAGGTATGCACCTAAAATTGTGTGTCTCCTGTGGCCTAGTGCCTCACAGTTTGTGATCAGGTGTTCCATTTTCGAATCTGATGTACCAATTCTGTGTAGTTGTTTTTTGCAGGCGAAGTGACCTGTTAGTGCTCCAGAGAGTGTCTTTAGACTTTTCCTGTTTAGAGTGAGAGTAGTGTTCGCTCGTTAGGCGTCGAAATTCAGGAATTATTTGAAATGATTGGGGTCGTCAATGCCCTTCCAGTATTCCGTGACTTTTTGCTGAGTCCATTTCCTGGTCTCATGTTTTATATTGTTTTTGTTGAAGCCGAAAAAGGGCTATAAATGGCTTTTCCGCCCCCTATTTGGCGTAATGATCCGCCTTTTCATTGCCTTCGTGTCTTTCATGTCCGTGCACCCAAATCAAGGAAACTTGGTTGTGGGTGGCCAGTTGACAATTTGATAATTTGACAATAGGGAATTTCGTTGCTTAAATTCAATAAAACATTCATGAGTATATTAGTTAAAGTAACGTGCAACATAATTTACAATTACTTTCAATTCTTCTTATAATTTATGATTTCCTAGCCATTTATTTATTGAAAAAATGATTCCTTATCCTACTTGATCACTCTTATGTTTAAATACCTGACGCCCAGTCTTGTAAGACCACAATTTTTCAGTTATGGATCCAATAAAAAAAGAGCTTAAAAGACTCTTTTATAACCTCTTTTTCAGTCTGCAGATCTTTTTTTTCCTAACTATACATTTTTTAAAATTTAGAATTAGTTTAATTTGATAAATATTTAAATAAATTTAGAACATTTTTTCACGTTTGGTAAATAAATGAGGTGCATAATTGTGATATTGTATATATAGGCATTGCCTTATTATAACTTATTATTTATTTATTTATTATAATAAAATATAAATTAATTCTAAATAATGAAAGATTTGTAAGCCAGAGCCACATAGGTCTTCAGGCCGACAAAAGATTTTGCTTATAATAAATAGCTTGGAGCAGTGGTCGGCATGCCCCTATCCCATGGGATTATAGTTCACACATACTGTGTTGTACACAAAACGCATGCATGTGTGCATGATTTTTGTACTGAAATTCTCTCTGGCGTTGCCACGCTCTTGTTGCAAAGCAACAGTCACGAAGTTGCTTGTGCCTGACTTCGGCTCTTGCTTAGAGAGCGTGCTTGCTTTTTTACTCTTCCAAAACTATTTCTATCTTTTGTGAGAGCGAAAAAACCACCCTCGTGGCTGTTGTTTAGAGCTTGGTAAAAAGAGAGCGGTCTGCCGTAAGTGCACGAACAAAAAACGAACTCTAAACTTTAGAGTAAAATAGTTATAGTTATCAGCCTGAAGGCCCTTGTTGCTCCTGGTGCAAAACTATTTATAATGTGGACTAATTTATTTTTATAAATATATAAATAAAATAAGTTACAGATATAAGCATTTCATTTTGCTTTTATTTTTTATTATTTATTAATTTAAATATATTTTAAAGCTATGGCCAAAGACTCAAAGTAAAATGTAATATCTTTGAAATAATTGAATTAAAATTGTTTTATTTTTGCTTAATTTGGGAACAATTTATAATTTCGTTCCAATCTTTTTAAAATAAAAGGTTTGTAGCGAGAGCAACGTAGGCCTTAAGGAAGGCCTCGAAGGAACTCGAACTTTTTGTATACAATCTAACAAGCAGTTCTTAAATAAAAGAATTTTTGTGTAGTTTCGAATAAATTTTATAGCGGCTTTCCGGTAAGTCCGCAGAACGAGATCTTACTAATACATTGCATATACGGCCGTGCTCCGAAAAACAAGTTCAAATATTTTTTTCGGATTCGTTTTGAAACCACATGTTTGCTGTTTCGAATTTCACCAAAACGAATTTTTTATGTTATCGAATATGTCAACGATATGAAGGAATCGAGAAATATCAATGTATCAATTTAAGCTATCGATAAAAAATTTGAAATTGGGAGCACGCAAAAACGGAAAACGAACAAAATTTTACGTTTTCGTTTTTCGGAATACGGCTGAATATAATGTAATTTTTGAGCAGTTGGTAGGCTTAGTGTGTTGGAACTAAGAACACTGCTTGATAAATATATAGGGTTGGGCCATCTGTTTGTTAATTGCATTTTATTTGTATATTTTTCAACAAAATTTGACAAATGTTTATACCAAATGCAAATTTGAAATAATAATAATAAATATAATAATTATAATAACAGGTCCCTATACGAACATCGTAACTTTTGATGATTTTTTTTTATAGAAAACTCATCTGTTCTCCAAATCTGCTTAATTCGACGCAAAGTAGTCCTAGCCAGGAGTAATTCATGCGAACGATGTCGTGTCGATGTTTTTTAGGCGAGCCATCGATACTGACCTTAACTATGTTTTTTTTTCACAGAACAATCATTTTTATGGTACACCTGTACTACTTTTTGTTGTTGTTGTTTAACGATCCAGGACTAAAATTGAATAGTTTTTAACTTGATATATGTCGAAGAGTCCACTTTGCACGGGTATGTTCCGAATTATGAGTGTTTGACAATCAAACCAACAATTGGCCCACCCTATATAATGTAGCTAAGCATACAAGTCGAAAATCTTGAGAAATACAGAAAAAAGAAAATTGGAGACCATCAAAGGGTGACAAGAGAAGTATTTCCGTCTGCCTATGAACTCCTAGATCTCAGAGCTGTAAAGAGCTAGAGCAACCAGGACTTAGACCCCCCCTTTTATATAGCAGCAAACAAGTTTATTGTATTTGTTCGACATCGGATATCATAAAGCTGCGATGGGCACACTATTTGGCAGCTCAGGAAATACAGATAAAAAAGCCTGTCGAATTCCAATGATTTTTGAAGTACCCCAGGACTGTGCCAACTCGGGCGAAAATACGTTTTCAAGGCATAGTTCCCGATTTGAAATCGAAAGTTTTCCAGAGCTCTATACCAAATTTAATTAAAATCGTTTCAGAACATTTAGCATCGATCGAAGTCGGTCATAAGCCTATGATTCGTTGGTTTTTCAGTTGTTCATTAGGAATTCGAAAGTTTTGTAGAGTTTCAAAGAACTGTAATCAATTCGAATAAAAATTGTTTATTAATAGTCAATAATTGTTTATTAGGCTCCCATGAGGCTCAGCTACTCAACTCGGTGATGAGCTTATATATTAATGAAAGAAAGTCATATAGTGTATATAAATTATATTATTAAGTATATATAAATGAGCCAAGTTTCCTAAAGCTCAGCTTATGAATTGGACATGGCTCAATTGCTAGTCGAGTCGATGCGTATCATTTTGATGCAATCTTCTACGCCTTTAACTGTCTGCTATATAGTGAAAATTATAGAAATCTATAATACTCATATCAGGGTATAATAATACCTATAAAAAGACATAAGTTGAGACGCATTTTCTTAAGGTGATGGCGACTGCCAACTTCAAAATAATCAGCTTACTTTTATTGAATAAGGGTTACTCGTTGGGGGCAAGAAGATGTTCGTGAGTGCATTACGGTATGCAAATTGTGGCCCCGACTACAGAGACCAAGGTAACGCATATTGGCAAGCAAGATTCTCTAGTTGATATCTGTGCTGACGTCATAGTTGATTGTGTTGGTATTGCCAAGAAAGAGAAAATTCTTGACATTATTATTAATCACATTTATTGAGCACAGCAAACGGCAGACATATAAACGCATGCTCTCTTCTAGCGATTCGCGCAACTTGCTAATTTCCGGGATATCCGGACTGCCGTACTTCCTGATAACAAGTTTGCGGCATATTCATTCACGTTATCATTTATGATCACGATTATGGGGAAATGCGCTTCATTAGAGACATGTGCTTCAATGAGAGAGAGTTGAGAGAGTTTTAAGCTGCCGGACTTTATCATGGCACGTTATAATTTATGATCATGAACATAGGAAAATGCGCTGCAATAAGCGAGAATGGAAAGAGTTTCAAGCTGCAGAATTTTATCAGAGCTAGTTGGCAATATCGAATGTAGGAAAATGTGCTTTAATAGAGACATGTGCTTTAATGAGAGAGAGAGAGAGTTGAGAGTTGAGAGTTGAGAGTTGAGAGTTGAGAGTTGAGAGTTGAGAGAGTTGTTCGTTTCATATGTCTCAAAGGCAAATTCTCGGTTCTAATTTTATAGGTTAAACGAGTCACTTTTGCTCTCTTCAAGTTCCGGACAAAGATACTTATGAGCAGTGGCGGATCCACGGGGGTGGTTTTTGGCTCCGGACCCCCCCAAAAAGTAGGGAAAATGGGTTGAAAGACTTTTGCGAAGTCGAAGTGAAGAACCCCCGCCAAGACCAAATCCTAGATCCGCACCTGCTTATGAGTATAAGTTTCTTGCCAACGAAAGTTGACTTAGCGTAGAGATGGTAGAGCATAGATTGACCGTAGAAAATAGATAGTATAATATAAATATGGAATATTTTTTTCGAGGTGATCTCATGAAGTCTGGAACGTGGTACAAAAGATACCTTTTTGGCTAAACTTTTGCCCTAGGCGAGAATTTTACTGAGCGTGTAAATGGACGCTGGGAACCCCCATCAATCAATAGATTTATCTGATCACATAGATATTATAATGCTGAAAGATGTTTGTACGAGTTGCTCTCATAAAGTCTGGACAGTCTGACTTCTGTATAAAGGATTCTCTTTCCATAAAAATGCCCTAGGCGAGAATATTGAATTTCCCTGAACCGAACTAAATTGAAATATATATATTTTTTTTTTTTTCAATTATTTACGTATTTTTTTATGTATCGGATTTAGCTTAAAAAAATTCGATTTTTTGTTTTAAGGGTTCTACGCAGTTCGAAAATTTTGGCGCGGAATGACAAAACTTCATATAAAAAAAAAATCCCAAATGGGATGGGGGATTGTCATTCCGCGCGAAATTTTTCGAACTGCGTATAGGCCCTTAAATAACTTTTTTGCACGTCATTGCAAATATAATATAATGTATGTATAAAACTTTAAATAAATTCATGTGCTTATATATGGTTACCTCTCAGGGAGCCTAAGTCCCAAGGTGGCGAATATATAAATGTGCACTATTTCTCCACACTAGAGTACCCATGGTCGACCCACAGTCATTAAAGTTGGTTGCGTTGGGCTAGTAGCCCGAGCGGAAAAAACCCCTTACTCAAAAAACGGATCCGCCCTATGCTCCGACCAGGAGAGACATAGATTACGTATTACATTTTTATTTTTTAACTAAATTGTGATATGTACCGCATGTCAAGAAATAAATAGCTCCTAAAGGGAGTTAGGAGCTAGATCAACTCAAGTAACTCCTAACAAGAACCATTTTGAACTTCAATATTGACTTCATGAACTTATATCCAAAGGAACTGGCTCTTTTGTAGAAAAGTTAGTAGGATATAAGCAAAATCATGAACGAAAATTGGAGCGCCTAAATGGTGCTGCAGTCATTTGCGTCAACTACATTTTCATATTGTTCTCCATTTTGTATGAAGAGTTTAGGAACACAAAGATGGTTCCGAGGCAGAAAAAGCGCTGGTCATGCAAAAATCTAGGGGTTGGGGGGTTGCTTAAGTAGTCGAAAATGTGCGCCATGGCCCGGAAGCTTTGTATATTTCCAAAATTCCACTCAAGTCCGAAAATAGCGCTTCGTTCCACATTGAAACAAAAAAAATTGTGCGGTATCGGAACGTTTGGGATAATGTTTCTTTTGGAGCTTGTGGCATGGGAACAAGGTGTCTGCTGACAAACTTCCTTTATTCCTTTAACTTCTTGAGCAGCTTAGGGTCTCTGTAAATACTGACAATACAATATTCTTATTTTGATATAGTTCGAAGTTTTAGTTTGAATTTGAACTACTCGAAATTTTTGTACAAATTATAATTGTTTATTTTTCTTTTTTCTGCTTACAGACGGGTGTCTAAGGCTCATTTATTTGCACGGAATAAGGTAAGTGTCTTATTTATAGCATATTTCTTAACATACTCGTATTGAAAAATAAGGATCATAACGAATAAGCAAACATTTTGTAGCTTTACGTAAAGAAAGTTGGGCAAAAAACCCCAAAAAGTTTCTACGAATTAGCTACTTTTTGGCTCAATTTGTTTACAACAATTATGCTTACTCATAAGAGCAGAAAAATTAAAGAAAAACCCAAATCAAAATTTTTTGTAAGGGGTCTACGTGCTTTTTACATTTTTTTAGATTTTTCGTAAGAAATTTGTGCGACGCATGCCCAAACAGTGCCCCGAAGCTCTAAAGGCCCAGTTAAAATATGATAAGACGAAAAAAATAAAAATGTGGAGCATGCTTAGATCGATTCATAAATTTTACAACAGTCATTTAGATATACATACGTATATGTACAGGAAAAGATTGACAGATACAAAATGAGTCAGATTAAAATTTGTTGGCTGGAACAGAGGAAACAACGTTTATAAATATTTATTTGAACTGATTATTTTTGTAATAATAATATCGAATATGCATAGATTTCAACAAATATGGCCACAGAAAACTGAATAGCTTTTGAATAAAATTAATTGTAATAATAAATGCTATTATTAATAATATATTTTAAAGTTATTTAGTTCACGCTCTCGATATACAAGTTGTCTCCAGCCGACTCAAAGTACTATTTCTAACGCTGTCTAACACATCGATATCACTCGATTATCATCTATCGGTATATCGATATAGCAATTTTTGCTGCAAAATTCTCCCCGAATTACGATCTCTCGATCATGCTGCTGAGTTACAGCTTTTTAGGTATTATCTGGTTCTCCTTTTGCCAATTATCGTCGGTCTATTAATTATTTTGGAAATACAACCAAGGCTGCCGGTAATTAGTAGAAGATTACAAATAACTACTCTCAGTTTTCCAAATCGCCCGCGACCGCGATCAAGTTTTTACAAACAGGTTTTAACTTTTCCGTTTATTTTTTAAATTATTGTTAAATAAACTACTACTACTAATTTGGCCATTACAACCGGTTATCGGTCTTGCCCGCAGAAATTATCCTACGCCAGCGGTTTCTGTCCTGTGCTTGCTGGCGCCAATTGGCAATCCCAAGGCTACGAAGATCCTCCGTTGCCTGATCTTGCCATCGCAGAGGCGGGCGTCCCTGTCGTCGTCGACCCTCCAGTGATTTCCGCTCGAATACCTTTTTGTCTGGAGCATTATCATCCATTCGTGCAACATGACCTATCCAGCGCAGACGTTGTAGTTGTATGCGCCGAACTAGATCAGTGTCGCCGTATAGCTCATACAGCTCGTGGTTCATTCGAATACGAAAATCACCTTCCACATTTATCGGTCCAAGGATACGTCGGAGGATTTTTCTCTCGAAAGCCCCTAAAATCGCCTTATCGGATGAAGACAATGTCCATGCTTCAGCGCCGTAGAGAAGCACGGGTATGATGAGGGATTTGTAGAGGGTTATTTTCGTATGCCGAGAGAGGGCTTTACTCTTGAGTTCCTTACTTAACCCAAAGTAACACCGGTTAGCAAGATTAATCCGTCGACGTATTTCCATGCTGACGTCATTTTTTGTGTCGCTAATACTAGTGCCCAAGTACACGAAATCCTTTACAACTTCGAAGTTGTAGCTATCTATTCCCCGTGGTGTCGTTTCCTTACTTGTAGATAGCAGATTTTTCGTCTTGTCCAGATTTACAGCCAGAGTCATGTTTTCGACTCTTTTTCAATTTTAGAGAAGGCTCCGCTTACTGCACGTATGTTAGTGCCAATAATGTCCATTTCGTCGGCATACGCCAGCAGCATGACACTCTTATAAAAGATAGTGCCTGACCTGTACATCGGCACGTCGCAGGATAGCTTCCAGTAGTAAATTGAAAAAGTCGCATGATAGTGTATCACACTGCCTGAAACCTCGTTTGGTATCAAATGGTTCGGAGAGGTCTTTTCCTATCAAGACGGAACTGCAGGAGTTACTCAAAGTCAGCCGAACTAGCTTTGCAGGGATACACTGAGTTTGGTACATGGCGAAGAAAAACTTCTCTCTATCAGGCGTGTCAAAAGCAGCTTTGAAATCGACGAATAGGTGGTGTGTGTCGATTTGCTTTTCACGAGTCTTCTCCAGAATTTGTCGCAATGTAAATATCTGATCTATCGTAGTTTTTCTAGGCCTGAAAACACACTGATAGGGTCCAATCAGTTCTTTCATATAGGGCTTCAGTTTTTGTTAAATGAACTGCATATTATTATTTACTAAAAAAAAACCCAGGCAGCTCTGCCGCCTGCGAGCTTAGCTCGGCAAGCCACATAAGGACTTTTACAATCATTTCGAGAAATTTATTCGATTTCGTTTTGTGAAATTCGCAGCACGGCAGACATTAATAGATTTATTAAAAAAATAAGTGTATCATTTAATGCAAACAGGACCGGCGGTTGTCGTGGGTAGTATGGGTAGTGTTATCCACTCGGAAAACATCCCAGTGGCTACATACCCACTCGGAATTATCGAACATAATCCTAAATTCTAATATTTTCTATGGAGTTTTCTAATATGGAGTCGTTCAAGTTTATTTTCCTTTTGACTGCCATGATCAAAATCTTTGATCGGCTTGAAATCCTCAACAAAGAGCTGCAATCATCGGAACTGTGAGTTGTCGAATCTTATCGAAAGGTAGAAATCGTGTCAACTGTAATGTATGAGTCTCGGGATCAAAAATTTGAATCGATTTGGAAAAACAGTTGCGAATTGGCATCTAAGCCTGAGATTGGAAAACCAAAATTTCCAAGAAAACGTCGAATTCCAAAACGACTGGAAGATGGCGTAACAGAAAACCATATTTTTTGATTATTACAAAAAAATATTTTGTGAGATTTTCGACCAGATAAATTTTTCTCTCAAAGAAAGATTTGATTCCAAGAATGCAAATATCTAGAAACTTTTGCGATTGCCAAATCAAAGAATACTGACGCTATCAAAAAATTTTACAGAGAAGATTTCAATGAATACCGTTTGAACAAAGATAGAGACTTCTTATTGGAGCGTGAGGGTAAAAAATCTTCAGATTTGAGCACAATTGTAAAGTTTCTTCGAGAAACTGAAAGTTATCTGAAAATAGTACCCGAATTCGTTCGTTTTCTTACATTAGTTCTGACTACCAGGTTCTTCATGTTCCTATGAAAGAAGTTTTTCTGTTTTACGCCGAATTAAAAATTATTTAAGATCTACCATGGCTCAGGATCGACTCAATTACGTGGCCATTTTATATACATAACCGAATTTGGTTGATACGCTTGATATCGAATCTTTAATGGACGCATTTATTGTTCGCAATCGAAAACGAACTTCATGTTTTGCTCTACGAAACTAAGATATATTAAAATAGAATAAATTAAACTAATGTATTTGTTTTTATTATCTCCCTGTTCTAGTCCTTTATCTGTATCAAAATAAATTGTAAAACATCATCCATGAAAGCCACATATGTATAAAAAAAAATATCCCACCATTTGGGGATTGTCATATAAAAAAAATATCCCACCAAAAAAGTGAATTTTTTTTTATATGAAATTTTGACATTTCCCAACATTTGGGATTTTTTTTGATATGACATTTCGTGAGAAATTTTTGCATGCTGCGTATGGGCCTTAAAGAACAAAAAGTATTAATATGTTGAAAAAGAAAGCACAGCTGAAAAGAGTCTTTAATTCTAAAATGTGACTTTCTTTAAAAGAGCCAAAATTTTAAGTTAAATCTTTGCTTACCAATGAATCAGCTGCAATTGATTTTTCATTGCTATAAACTTTTTAAAGACGCTTGGCTTAAAAAGATGTTGAGCAAAGGTCTCACTGAGTAATATTTTGGGCACTATAGAGTTTAGTTTTTCTTTTCGTAGAAATAACATAAACTTTTTGTTAAAGAGTTACAAAAAAAGCAAAAAAAAAAAAAAAATAACACAATAACAAAAAAAAAAGATCAAACACTAGCACAATTGTAAAATTACCCGACCCGGTAAACACTCAGGCCGATCACTCATTGAAAACTGAAGCAAATGTTCCAAAAATAAAAGCTGTCTTCATCACAAGTCACACTCACATAGAGCTAGAGATAAAGTATCTATGTGTAGGTTGTCTTATTTACCTGGCCGACTAACAAATTGGCAACGTCAGAGACCGTCAGAAACCGTCAGAGACTGTCAGAGACCATCAAAAAACGTACATCCCAAAACGTATGAGTTGCAAATCCATTCATAATTTCATTTGCAAACAAATGAGTGTGCCAAGTCCGTTGATGATGTTGCCCCCCAATTTTGGCTACACTTTGGCCAACTTCAGTCGAGCCATATCCGAGCCAGCTGGGCACTGCATCCGCCAACGAGCTACAAACTTCTAAATAAAAAAAACAAATATTGGCATTGCTGCTACTGTTCACGGTGATTTACCCAAAGCTCGGCTGGCTAGAGAGCTAGAGAGCCAAGTCATCAGCCAGTTAGCCAAGTTGTCCAATTTGTCTGTGGTCAGTTAGACGGGTTACTAACAAAACTGCTTGCCGTTCACGCTTCTTGTTTAATGAACTTTGCTAATGGGGTATTTCCAATAGTGGGAGCCACGCATCACCTGCCTCATTAGATTTCAAAACGACAAAAAAAAATAAAAATTTTACGTTTGGCATTACGTTCTTAACGTTTTGAGATTAAAATTTTAATTCAACAGTTTCCAGTCATGCAGCGTTTTTTTATCGATACGATCCAGGGTACGCCCTGTCCCTAATGCAAAATTTTTTACAAATATTTGTAATTAATTGAGTGTGTGCACACGCATGCATAATTAATCGAATAAAACGATTATACGATAAAATCTGATGAAATGTAGCTATTAAATACTATCATAAATTCGTAAAGTATTATATAATTTTTAAAATTAACTTTTTGTTTAGATCGCTTTGACAGCTGGTTTATATCTTGAGCTATAGTGCTGGAGAAAACATCGATGATCGAAGTTTAAAATCACTATATATCGATGTTGGCCAACAAACTCATCAAATCGGTGTTTAGTAGTGCTGGAGAAACATCTCTGTTGGTCAATATCGATATATAGAGATTTTAAACTTCGATCATCGATGTTTTCTCTAGCACTATTGAGCTAGCTTATATAAATCGTTAAAATTTTTGCCGATTTTGATGTCGCTCGAAAGTTTAGATTAAAATGGTATATTAAAAAAATGTTATTGTCATTTTATAAATGTTTATTACAATTAGTAAACGACTAATTGCTTTCAAGCTCAAGGCATTTATGATAAAGTATAAAAATATAAACCAAATAGATTTTGCGCAATTTTTTGAATAAAAATAAAACAATAACTTATGTTTTTTTTTTTTAAGTGATAAGAACTATATAATGAATTATAGGTAAATAAAAAAACGCAAGTCTTGTTCTTACAAAAAATTTAAGAAATCTGGATCCCCTGCTGACTCTTATAAGTTTTCTATTTTAAGGCACATACGCAGCATGCAAAAGTTTCGCACGAAATGTCAAAACTTCATATAAAAAAAAATATCCCACCATTTGGGATTTTCGTGCGGAATTTTTGTTCAGTTTCGTTCTTCTTTACAGAATATGCTACAATAATTATCTTTCCCGTTGTCGGCTCAACTTCTGTAGTGATCCAAAAATGTGTTTTTCAATCGTTAATTCTAAACGTAAATCTTCCTTATTTTCTGCAGCGCTTTATTTGAAATATGTAAGCTCTTCTAACAATTCTGAAATCTCCGAACTGTTTGCGAAATTTTTTCAAACTACCTATTCTGTCAACCCTAATATCATTGACCTTAACTATACCTATAATCTGAGGCCCTATGCTCTACTTGGAGTTAATGTAACAAAGAAGAAGAAGAATCCCTATAATCTACCTCATTCAAATCATATTGCTAGTCCAAAAATCTTTGAAACCGACGTATTGCAATCCCTACTGTCCATTAAATCATCATTTTCTCCTGTCCCCGATGCCATTCCTAGTTGCGTCTTAAAGCATTGTGCGCGCTCTCTTTCTATGCCTTTATCTGTTCTTTTCCGTACTTCATTAAAATACTCTTGTCTTTCGGCCATCTGGAATGAATCCTTCATTATCCCTATTCATAAAAAAGGTTCCAAGTCCAACTACCTTGGTATTGCCAAGCTTTCATCAATGCCAAAAGTTTTTGAATGGATTGTCAGCTCACAATTGCAACACTACTGTCGTTCTTTAATGACGCATTCCCAACATGGGTTTGTAAAACGTCGGTCCACTTCGACTAACCTTTTAGAACTTTCATCTCTTATTAATCTTGGTTTTACGGAAAAAAACAAACTGATGTCATTTATACTGACTTTAGTAAAGCATTTGACTCGGTGAACCATAGTCTTCATCTTGTTAAACTGTCCTGTCTGGGGTTTCCGTCTTGTCTTTTTAATTGTATATCGTCCTATTTATCCAACCGAGTCCAAAAGGTAGTTTTTAAAGGCTGAGAATCTTCAGAAATTCAGGTCACGTCAGGGGTACCTCAAGGTAGCCATCTAGGCTCTCTTCTTTTTAACTTATTTTAAAATGATCTCCCACAAGTAATCTCATATTCTCGTATTCTTATGTATGCGGATGATGTTAAACTATGTATGTCCTACTCTGATAATAATAAGCACTTACTTCTTCAGCATGATTTTGATAACATGCAATCTTGGTGCAATATGTTGAAGCAACCGCTGGCTTAGACCAGCACACTTAGGCCTAGACTGGCCCGTTGTGTTACCGCACGGATCTCAGCAACTTTTACCCTTTTTCCTTTTTCATGAAAAACAAAGAAGGAGCCCCAGCCTGTTGATACAATGTAACCTGCAATCTTCCTCGGGCTCTGCTAGATTGTGGCGAAAATAGTTTCCCAAATACTTTTTCCGGCTCAGAGCTTTGCAGGAACAGAAGAAGTGCTCTACCGATTCTACCTCTTCCTCATCTTTGCAGCTTCTGAAAAAGTCATTGTTTGGAGCATTTAGTCTGGCTGCATATACCTCGACAAGCCAGTGTCCGGTGATCGCTCTGACAACCGCCGAGCACTGTGTTCGACTTAGTCCGCAAAGCTTGTAGGAGCGTTTTGCGTCTATTTTTGGCCATATTCGGTGACTGAGTCTACAATAAGGTGTATTGTTCCACATTCTTTGGGCATGGGAACTGAATATTTCCCTTATTTGTAGCTTGAAAGAGGCCAACAGCATACGGATATCCTTCTTATCCGGTAGAAGGCTAGTGGTCGTGCCGTGTCTGGCCAACTCGTCTGTTACTTCGTTGCCTGTAATATTTTGGCACCCAAATGAGGCTAATAACAAACTGCTTTGCCATCTCATAACTAGATCTGCGGCAGTTGCTGCAATATCAACCAACTCTTTCTCAACAAGACAAAATGTTACGTTATGACATTTTTTCGTTCTTCTCCTTATTTGGCTACTTTTTCTTTAGAATCTTCTTACTTAGAGCGCATCGAGAGTGTGTCCGACCTTGGTGTTTTCTTTGATCATTACCTTAAATTTAATAATCATATTTGCAACATCGTGAACAAAGAAAGAGGTGTTCTTGCTTTTATTGAGCGTTAGTCTAAAGAGTTTAACGACCCTTATACAACCAAACTTCTTTAGATTTCTCTCGTTCGTCCAATCTTGGAATATTGTTCCTGCCTTTGGAGCCCTCAAAACCAACATTATCAGGACATGACTGAGTCCGTAGAGAAGCAATTTATTTTTTTTGCACTTCGTGGCTTAAACTGGGACCCAAATATCCGATAAAGCTGCCTTTCTTAAATCATCGCAGAACATGCCACGGCGTGTTATTCTTGCATAAGCTGTTATTCGGTCTTATCGATTCCAATGTACTTCTTAGCAAGGTTACTTTTGTCATTCCTTCCAAAGTAACTCGTAACTATCGACCCTTAGCCTTACAATTTTGTAGATCTTATTTTGCTTTGCACGATCCTTTCCGTGTCTTATGCTCTAACTATAATAACTTTTACAATTTCCTCTTCTTCGAACGTTCTATTCAATCTATCACTTCTTCTATCTTAAGACATCTTGACTTGCCACTTCGAGCATCCTTGACCAATCCTATATTATGAGGCACCCACTGGGTCAACGTTGATCTATTGGCTCTTTTTTTTTTCTTTTAACAGAGTAACTACTAAAACATCGAAAAAAAAAACCATAAAAAGAAGTAAACCGCGAAGATTTCAGCTGGGTCAATTGATATGGTAGAAATTATTATATATTATTTCCTTGGAGCCTTATTTTCATTGTTTGATTCGGTTTCGATAATCAAGTGTGCTTAAGATGAGTAGATGATTGTTCTTCTGCATCGGATCCTGGTACAGGGGCTACCTGCTACTATATCTCTAGGCAGACTTTGTGCCTTCTCACAGTTAGCTTGCTTCTGAACGGATGTTTAGCAGCGACCCAGAGGATACGTGCGAGAGCGGACGTCTGTGAGCTCGAATCGGTTCTGGAAACTCCCATGTGAGTAACTGTCAGAACCTCTTCCCACTTCTGTGGACTTTTACAAACGTCTCCATCCTATTATCATTATATACATTATTATAATAGTTCACTAAAGCGAAAGTTTAACAAAAATATATTGCTGCTTGTGAGCAAATGAACTTATTTTGAAAACAAATTTAGAAATAAGCGTTCTTTTTAGTGCTGTAGAAAACATCGATGATCGAAGCTTAAAATCTCTATATATCGATATTGGCCAACAGAGATGTTTCATTTGATGAGTGCAGAAAGTGCTGGAGAAACATCTCTGTTGGCCAACAGTGATATATAGAGATTTTAAACTTCGATTATCGTTGTTTTCTCCAGCACTAGTTCTTTTTATATATTATTATATCAAAGATCACTTGGATAAATTTATTTAAGCTCAGCAATAAAACTCTAAGCAATACTATCTCTACTTTTTCTACAAAAAATTTCCATATCTATAAGTTAGATATATTTTTAACAAATACCAAATATTTGAGATGCTCTTTGCTTCGACAGACGGCTTATGTTTGTGCGCGTGATTTCGGCAATGATTCATTCGTAAATCTTTCAACTTGTCCGCAGGGACTGTGCCCAAAAAGCGCCAAGTCATCATTAGACGCAATGCCAAAAGTCACAAGTGAAGCGTAATCTTGGTTCAAACTCGTGCCTTACGCAAATCGCTGAAAAACAAATTCATTCATTAGTTATTAAACTGCCATTATTTATGATTTTAAATGAATTTTCGTTTTGAACAATTAATACTATAATTAAACGATTCATTCATAAACGTTAAATCGTCAAAGATTCATTCATAACTGGGAACATTAAAAGCTTTAATTGAAATACATATGTACAACGTATGCGTAGAAGGCTTTAAGTAATCGAAACAAAGACGTCATGGCTCTGGATTATCGGAAGTATTGGTCATTTCTAAAATAGGCACACTTGTTGTTCTAACCAGTGTTGTACTTGCTTACAGTAATAGCAACAACAACAACAAGAAAGCCTTTATTGTTGTTGTTGTTGTTGTTAATGTTACCGTAGTACTTGCCTCTTGTGATAATATCACACTTAAGGTGCGAAAATTAGCAAGAGCTTAAGCTAGCCCGGTTTCCATAGTGCAACAGCAAAGAGAGAGAGAGAGAGAGCCAGAGGAGTGGCAGAGGGTCTTTGGCTGGGCCAGGCAACGATAGCGTCATCGTTTTGGTCGATGACGTTGCCAAGCACACCCACAATGTTGCCTTATCATTGCAAAGTGTTTCATAATTAGCTGAGCAACATTGAGATTACAGAGAGAGAGAGAGAGAATGGTAGGGAGAATTTAGAGACGATATATTATTTATATGGCTTGTTGTTGCCATTGATGACGTAGACACGCGCATGTTGACGTGACAAAATTGTTGGCACACTCGATATGGATTAAGCTGCAAATCTTGTAGGGCACATTGCATCATGTAGTGCAGCTTTTTGTATGGAAATGGGTGTGCTACTTAGTTCTGAGCAAAATTGCTTTAATAACCTGATAGCTGTTATATGCTCAAAGCAGAGCATTGCAAGGGAAGTGGTAAAGGGTATTTAGAAAAAAAGTTATGTTTTTTAAAGCTGTTTTTTGCGAAAGCTTGTTTGAGTATGTAGTATAGTATATATATAGTACATATGTTAAGAGATTGATACTTGAATATTTTATCTAAACAAAAAATTACATTTTTTTTGTGTACACTTGAAGCGTTCCTCTTTAAGGCTCGTACGTACATATAACAAAAAATTCCCTTTTTTGGGAATAGTAGCAGGCACAACTCAAATCATATTTTTTATGGTTCATGTCTTGCATAGAAAAATGTTTATATCTTGCTTAAATAGTTTCTGTCTTGATAAAACAAATTTCCCTTTCAATAAGAATAGCATAGTCGTGAATAATTTCCCTCGAAAGGTATAGAGCTGTGCTATCAATGAGTAGGGGAAATTTGTGTAGATGGCGACAGCAAAAAATTCGAATTTGGAAACATGCAAAAACGAATCCGAATAAAATTGTTCGTTTTGGTTTTTTGTTTTCCGAAAGCAGCACTGCGATCCTAAGTATCTAGGAAGCTTAGACGCTTCTAGCCTTGTTTTTTTTTTTGTTGAGTATACTAAAGTAAGGAAAGCTCTTCTTCTGGCAAGCGCGTCATACTCAGCAAGCACGTATTAGAAAGATTCCTCTCTAGTTCTACAGAACCTACAGCTATGAGAAACCAGCTTATAAAGAAATTAAAAAATTTCGGAAAAAAAATGAATGCGGCAATGGTTCCAAATGGCTGTTAGCAAATATTCTGCATCCGATTACTTCAGTGTGAACAGATAAGAACAACTATGATGGGAGATATCAAAATGATTATTTGGCTTAGTTCAGTATACTAAAGAAAGGAAAGCCCTTTTTGTGGGAAAAGCGTCATACTCAGTAAGAACGTTTTGGGAGGATAACTCTTTAGTCCTATAGAACTGATAGCTATTAGTACTCGTAATTTTTCAGAAAAAAAATGCGCTTAGTGCATTATTTGCCTGGTTTCAAGCGGCTGTTAGCGAATATTCAGCATCAGAGTTTTACAGTGTGACCAGATAAGAACAAAAATGGTGGAAGATATCAAAATGATGCTGGCTTTGCTTTAAAGTTTCATTACTGCCATACATTATGTATCTTTTTTACGCAACAGTGTTAGTAGTAACCAGGTGCAGATCTAGAATTTGGTCTTTCACTTTGAAGTGTATATATGATGATGATGATGGGGTTCCTTTAACTCCTGTTGGAGCATCGGGCATCCTCAAAACATTTCCATCTCGTTCTGTTCCTTGCAATAAGTTTGATTTCGCCCCATGATTTTCCTGATTCCTCAATTTCCTCTTGCAGGCTTCGCTTCCATGTTGTTTTGGGCCGCCCTTGCTTTCTACGGCTTTGGGAAATCCATTCAAGAGCTTCTCTGCATATTTCGCTAGAGTCTTTACGTAGCGTGTGACCGATCCAACCGCATTTTCGTGCTTTGATTTCTGTTGATATCGGTTGTACCTCACATCTTCTGTAAAGATTATTTTTTTTTAGAATGCTTCGGAGACATCTATTTGCGAAGAATTGGAGCTTATTGTTTATGATTTCGGTCGTCAGCCAAGTTTCGCCGCCGTATTGTAGTAAAGACAGAATGTTTGATTTAAAAACTCGTATTTTAGTTTTTTCATTTATGTATGGCGATCTGAAAAGATCGCAAAAGACTTACAACCCATTTTTCCTACTTTTGTCAGGACCCGAAAACCCCCTGTGGATCCGCCACTGGTAGTTACTCCACTGTTAATATTAATGTTATTTGGGCCACCCTTAAAATCTAATCTTAAGCAGGTCTTCTTCTGTTATACTGGACTCCCAGTGAAGCATAGGGCCTGAAAAATTTTTTTTTTTTCATTCGTCAAAATTTTTTCGCATAGATTATGCACCTCCAAAATAGTAGTAGAACGTCCATTTATGTTTGTCTCCATGCTTAAACATCCAAGAACTGAAGTCCATGGGTGATGGCTCCAAAGACTATATGCACGTCACATTTCTATAGTGAGCCGCTCGATCCGAGGCGGACGCCCGCTCCTAGCCGCACCTAACCTGATGAGCCGACGCTAGAGATGAGAATTGTGGCTCTTAGCTTCCATATTCACCTTCGATCTCAGCCTGAGGCCCAGCCAGTAGCTACGCTACCGCTGGCATCGCTTTTAGAATCATTATACGTACTGAGCTCTTTCACCACGTCAAGGCAGCAATCCCAGAAGGGAACCTTAAGCCCGTCTAGTTTCTTATAATAAGTTCTTTATTCAGCTAAGCAAATAATTTGTGGGTTTCTTTTTTAAATTTTTGAAGTCTACAGCGAAGATACAATATAGCTAAATGTACTGACAAAAAAGCTGGTCACACTATATTAAGCGTTGAGGAACATTCAAAAAATTCAATTTTTAGGCTCGTATAAGAAGTACCTACTTTAATGTAAGCTTTTATACAATTTTTGAACTCTACAGTCTATATCAAGTTGCCACAAATAAATGCAGCTAGATGTACTAACAAAAAAGCTGGTCACACTGTATTATGCGTACCAAGCAGCTACTACTAAGGAACATTCAAAAAATGCAAATTCAGTTAGTAAACAGGAAATTTCGTAAAAATTTTATAACTGCCCAGAGGTATTATGAGTAGCTAACATTATGTTAAGCTCAAAATAATATGGAGACCTCTAGTTCCCAATAAATAAGAAAATATGTAACAATTTTTTGCTGTGTCATGCTGCGTATGATTAATTAAAATTGCACTCTACCTATTACTAAAAACTCATAACTATTGAGTTATATCTAAAACTTAATCTCTTATACATTTCTCATTGTCTGGTTCTGTAGCTCTTTGTCTGCCACTCTTATAAAACCCTATATGGTTGTGTTTTTTTTTTGTTTTTATTTTCTTACTACCTCTTTAACAAGAAGCCAAGAGTCCGGGGCTTTAAAACTTTGCAGTTTGTTTGGCTTTCAGTTTTCATTTAATTTGCCACTCACGCGCATGTTTTGCAATAATCGGAAATGCCATGCTGCAAAGCCATGTGCGCGTTACTTGCCTCAACTTGTTGTTGTAATATCAGCAAAAACTCACGCAAAAAATTGCAAAATAAAATATAGCATAAATTGTTATATACAATATATAAATCGAGACTTTTAATAAGCCGTGTACAAAACAAATATATATTTATATCAAAATTTAATGGAAAATTTCATCATGTTTCAGTTTATGCCAAATGTTTTGTGTTAAGTTTAGTTCTTGAAATCGAAAATTTTCAAGTGACGCGAATTTTGACAGTTTAAGTGTGATTATGAAGAATTTTGCTTATATTTTGTGAACTTTACTATAAAACGAAGTCATGTTAGTTATATCAGGTACTGCCGGACCAACCCGTTTTTGTCAATCACATTTCCAAGATTAATTTCCCAATTGCTTACTAAATTAATACTAAAAAAATATCCCCAAATTTTAACTGCCTTCCAATTATGAATATCCCACCATTTGGGACGAAATGTCAAAATTTCCCAAAAAAAATCCCAAATGGTGGGATATTTTTTTTATATGAAGTTTTGCCAAATAGTGGGATATTTTTTTTTATACCAAGTTTCGGCATTTCGTGGGAAATTTTTGCATGCTGCGTATGGGCCTTTAGTACAGTTGGATATTTATTTTTATCCCACCATTTGGGATTTTTTTTTTATATGAAGTTTTGACATTTCGTGAGAAATTTTTGCATGCTGCGTATGGGCTTTAAACAAATATCAAAGAAATACCTAAAAATTTTAACTGCCTTCCAATTATGGCTTGTTCGTATAAAAACGCTTTATAGAAGACCCTTTGCTTGCAAATATTAATGCCTTTTTTTGACCCCCCTATAGTATCTCAAAAACAATATTGCTGTCATTATCGAAAAATTCTATCTAAGCCCGCCCATAGCTAATAGTATCTTTCGGGTAGATTTATTTTTGATTAATTTCCCAACTGCATACTAAAGGCCCATACGCAGCATGCAAAAATTTCCCACGAAATGCCGAAACTTGGTATAAAAATAAATATCCCACCATTTGGGACGAAATGTCAAAACTTATATAAAAAAAAATATCCTACCATTTGGGATTTTTTTGGGAAATTTTGACATTTCGTCCCAAATGGTGGGATATTTATTTTTATACCAAGTTTCGGCATTTCGTGGGAAATTTTTGCATGCTGCGTATGGGCCTTTAGTACAGTTGGATATTTATTTTTATCCCACCATTTGGGATTTTTTTTTTTATATGAAGTTTTGACATTTCGTGAGAAATTTTTGCATGCTGCGTATGGGCCTTAAAAAAATATCAAAGAAATACCTAAAAATTTTAACTGCCTTCCAATTATGGCTTGTTCGTATAAAAACGCCTTATAGAAGACCCTTTGCTTGCAAATATTAATGCCTTTTTTTGACCCCCCTATAGTATCTCAAAAACAATATTGCTGTCATTATCGAAAAATTCTATCTGAGCCCGCCCATAGCTAATAGAATCTTTCGGGTCGACTTGTTTTTGATTAATATCCCAACTGCTTACTGCTTATATCAAAGAAATACATCAAAATTTTTGATTACCTTCAAATTATGGCCTTGATAGTACAACCTTTGTATGCAAAAATTTAAATGCCAAATTAAAGATTTTTCAATTTTCAATATTGCAATAAACTGCAATCATGACTTGGTTTGGCATAAACCTCAAAGGTACTTGCTGCTTCTTGCAGCCGTTTTTGAACGTTTTACAAATGTTGCATTTACTTCCGTTTTTGACGTCATTTCCCATTGTGTGCGCTACAAAGAAAAATCGAATATATTTGTTACATTCTTGGTGCTGTTGCTCTTTTAAGGGATTTTCCCCGAAATTTAATTGTTGCTGCTGTTACTCTTTTGAGGGATTTTTCCCCCAAGAAGTTTCAGAAAATTGTATGACCTTTTGGTATATATACTGTATATAGGGCTGAAGCCCGAATTTCGATGTGAATTGCTTCAAAGCAATTGTAAATTATAGAATGAAAGATGCATTACAGTCTCTTAATTTGTTGGGCCTTCGAGTTAAATACAACAAATTGTACCAAAAATTTGCAAATAATTTATTGAAAAATTTTTGTTATACGAAAGTTTATTACGAATTCCTGCGAAACATTTGACAGCGTTGCTATAATATCTCTTCATCGTAAAAAATAGTTTTATAATCCCTCAATATTGGTCCCTTCAAGCAAAATTTTTAAACTTGTGGAGATTTCGAGTTTTTTCTTAATGGCTTTTGCGAAAAATGTTGTTCTTCTCGCATTTTCTCATCTCTTCATTATATTTAAAAATTTTTTCCTTTCTCCATATTGGTACCACCTAAGCAAAATTTCAAAACTTGTAGAGATTGTGATTTTTTTCTTCATAGCATTCGCGAAAAATTGTGTTTTTAGTTTATAAGCGTATTCTCTCATCTCTTCATAATATAAAAAAATTGTATACTCCCTCCATATTGGTCCCACCCAAGCAAAATATCAGAACTTGTAGAGATTACGATTTTTTTTTAATGCCTTTTGCGAAAAACTGTTTTCTTTTCGTATTTTCTCATCTCTTCATAAGTTTAAAAAAAAAATTTTCCTTTCTCAAGCAAAATTTAAAAACTTGTAAAGATTTTGATTTTTCCTTGATGGCATTCGCGAAAAATTGTGTTCTTCATCTCTTCATTATATAAAAAATTTTATTCTCCCTCCATATTGGTATCTCCCAAGCAAAGTTACAAAACTTGTAGAGATTTCGTTTATTTTCTTAAATGTTTCACGAAAAATGTTGTTCTTCTTGTATTTTCTCATCTCTTCATAAAATAAAAAATATTGTATGCTCTCTCCATATTGGTCCCTCTTAAGCAAAATTTAAGAACTTGTAGAGATTTCGATTTTTTCTTGCTGCCTTTATTTTCAAGCCAAGCAAGCAGGGTGCAGAGCCCCCTATATATAAATTTTTTTTACTTTATTGGAGCTGCTGTCAAATTTTGATATGTAGACTCATATACGCCAAAATAAACAATAAAGTTTGGATAATTTCCCCAAACATCCACAATTCTATATACACTCATTAATATTTATAAGCCTTAAGAACTTATCGCTATAAGATTAACGTAGACTTGCATTGTTTTTTAAGGGGTATACGCAGTTCGATAAATTTCGTGCGGAATGACAAAAGTTCATATAAAAAAAAAATACCAAATGGGATATCCCAAATGGGATTTTTTTTTATATAAAGTTTTGTCATTCCGCACGAAATTATTCGAACTCTTAAAAAACAATGCAAGTCTACGTAAATCTTATAGCGATGACTCCTGAATCCTTCCATTTGGGATTTTTTTTCTATATGAAGTTTTGTCATTCCGCGCGAAATTTTTAAGCTGCGTATAGGCCTCCGCCTTTAAGGCTAAGCCATGTTTCACAACATAAAGTGTTTTCCACTTTACCAGCTAAAAATGCATAAAGGCAAAAGTGCCCTATTAACAACATGAACAACGCTAACAGCAAGGCATAAGGGCAAAAGTGCCCGACTAAGTGTCATATGGCTTGCCTTGTTGTTGTTGTTAAGAGAAGTTATCAATTGAAAACTTAGGCATAATTTTGATTTTGTGAAGCATAAAGGCAAAAGTGCTTAGGTAACGAAGTAAAGCTTCAATTTTCTTTTTTTTTGTAATTTGTTGTAAGGACATTGTCACCAGTTTTCACTTCGTCAGCTAAAAATGCATAAAGGCAAAAGTGCACGAATAACGTTGTGAACAAATTTAACAACGAGGCATAAAAGCAAAAGTGCACGACCAAGTGTCACATGGCGTGCCTTATATATTATACAAAATGAAGTATAGCATTTTAGATAGGTACAAACGGTGCGGAAGTGCCTTGTTTTTGGCAGTCAAGTTACTAGGTCAAGCACAAATGCCTTATACTGTGTACTGCTTGCTTTATGCTCTTTTAGCACGACAAAGTTAACAAACGCATTATAAAGAAATTTTCAACAAAATTTCGTTCTGGGCAAAATTCAAAAGACTTGCAAATAGTGCACAAAAATTGCGTACAAGCGGTTGAAAGCAAACGCGAAAGCGTATGAGAGAATGTAGAAGAACAAAAAAAAAAAAAAATAAATAAAAGACAATCGTTTAAGTGCAATGTGACATCCGTTTTGGCAACAGGTGAATAAATTAAAGTTAACAGCAGGAAGAAAAACATAAACAGCAAAAAAAAAAAAAAGAAAAAGAATTTCAACTTGTATTAATTGTAGGCCAAGGGCTAGAGATACTTTGGTTTTTTTTTTTTTGTTTTTTGCATGACTCAGTCAGATGCAAAATATGTAACTTATTCGCGATCTTAGGAAATATGCCGCTTCTAGTTTATCGAATGCTATTTTTTTTTCTTGTTTTAGTTAGAGATGCATCATGCATGGATGCTACTGAGTAATAACTAGCAGAAAAAAATAAACATAAGAAATCCAAGCGTTTGAGTTCTCTTAATTGCTCTTATCGTTATTGGCGACTATTATAAAGCAACCATTGAGTAGCCGTGAATTTATGTATCGATGCATATAATGTACAGTGACGTGCGGCCTAGAGATGTGTTTATTTGTATGTCACGCTGCCTGCGTGATTGCTCTGGTTGACTATATGGTACGCAAATTTCAAAAAATCTGTTTACTATATTATTAATTTTTACTATAGCTACTGATGTCAGCTTGTATTAATAAAAATAAGTTAATAAAACTATTATTTGTTTAAAAATGCCTACTAAACAGTAGCGGATCAGTTTCAGCCGCAGTTCAAATTTTAGTTACTCAGTCTGGATCAGATACAGCACTGATCAAGCCAGTTCTCAGTTCTTGTTATCGTAAAACAATTTGTTGACATGATTGCAACTCGCAAATTAAACAGTGCATGCCAAGTGGCACTGTACTCTTACATTAATATTTCAAAATCCACAGTCAAATCTGTGAGTAAAACTAACTTGCGATACTAGATGTCGTTCGAAAGCTTTTAAGACAAGTTTTTCAACATTTCTTTCATGTGCCAGAGTTTGTAGAGCTTTTGCAACCAAACACACAAAGCGGTGGACAAAAATGCATGAAGGCAAAAATGCATTGAGGCAGCTCAACTGAGGCAAAAGTGCCAGACTACAATGTGAGCAACACAAAAAGTTTTTGTTTGATTATATGAAATTCCTTCTCCTTCTGTCTGTCTAGAATACCCTTTGTACCCTATAGGTACAAGGTAGTGCTGGAGAAAACATCGATAATCGAAGTTTAAAATCTCTATATATCGCTGTTGGCCAACAGAGATGTTTCTCCAGTACTTCTGCTCTCATCAAATGGGTGTTTAGTAGTGCTGGAGAAACATTTCTGTTGGCCAACATCGATATATAGAGATTT
The DNA here is from genome assembly GCA_018150985.1 of Chymomyza costata. Lineage (NCBI taxonomy): Eukaryota > Metazoa > Arthropoda > Insecta > Diptera > Drosophilidae > Chymomyza > Chymomyza costata. The sequence continues at coordinate 28,347,231 of JAECWU010000127.1, read as the reverse complement.
TAAACTTCGATCATCGAAGTTTTCTCCAGCACTAGTACAAGGTATAAATATACGTACACATTGGCGCCTCTAACAGCACAGTTTTGGGCAAAAATGCCTAACTTTTCATAGCCAAGGGTCTGGGTTGGGAACAAATACGGGTTTTTGAACACGGCACCTTTGCTTTTATGCATTTTGGCTTGACAAAGTGTATTTAAAAAAAATATTAGTACACACTGGCATATATTGTCGCTTTTTACAGCGCAGTTTTGGGCAAAAATGTCTAACTTTTCGTAGCAAGGGGTCTAGGTCGGGAATATATATGCATTTTTAAATATGCACTTTTGCCATTTTGCAATTTTGCACTTTTGCTTTTATGCATTTTCGCTTAACAAAGTGAAAAAAAAAACCCTAAACGTTTTTATTATTACACAAAATGTTTCAAATAATATAGCTTTTGAGGTATTCACGATCACAAATACTCATTAAAGTAAGCACACCATTAAAAGAAACAAAAAAAAAAAAAATACATAAAATATGTGTACACACTGGCAGGTATTGGCGCTTCTTACAGCCCAGTTTTGAGCAAAAATGCCCAGCTTTTCATAGGCAAGGGTCTGGTTCGGAAACAAATACGCGTTTTTGAACATTGCACTTTTGGTTACCAAAGTGAACACTCTCTTTATTTTAATTCGATACAAATTACAAATTGTATTACTTTTGAGGTATTCACGGTAGCTTTTGAGTTCAGAAGTTGAAAGCTTGCACAAAAGCTCAACTCGCTAAAGCGTGAACGCACTTTTTTTTAGTTGTGAGTGGAGTAGTTGAAATATTGTGGGCGCATTTTGCAACACTTTCTTCTCAACACAACATTTAAAAACTAGAATAGAAAAAATGTAGAATTGAGAGTTGAAACTCAGCACTGTTTAATTTGCCAAAGTACTCAGCACAACAGCAAGCGTGAATACCCTTAATATATAAGCTTACTTAAATTTGAGTTCGTAGTGTAGTTGCACAATGGCTACTGCATATTAAATCCTGTTCTCCCATAAGGGGCATAGGTCCACCTGTGTTGAGCTTTCATATATAAAAGAGCGCCTAAGATCATATTTATCGCAAATCTTTTAAATATATCACGAAATGAAATCTTTTCCACGAATAACTCAAAATCGCATAGAAATGACTCATTTTGTCTTTTGTACCACAAGATGCATCGTTCATAAGTCTATTTAGACTCTTAACTTAGGGCGTGCCCACATTATACAACACTTTTAGCTAAACGATGATTGTTGGTTTTTTTAATGCAGTACCTTGAAAGACGATAACGATTATTGAGCACATATGCTCGATTGTTGTTCTAATTTAACCTGATTTGTAATCGTTGCAGCATTTCAAAATATTCCCAAATCAGTCATTATGGATGGCTGGCTACCTTTAGACCCACTCATTCTTGTTAAAAATTGAAAACATTAATATGCGCCCAAATAGAGCATGAGTATTGAGCTCCCAATACGATAATATGGCGTGAGATCAAGATCAGCGTGTTTGTTGTAAAAAGTTAAATGTTTTTTGTAAGTAAAGCAATTAAGAGCTGTTTTGTGTTTGCATATGGACCGTATTGTTGGGAGCTAGGCACGTGTTTGTGGAAAAAAATTTATATATTAAAAGTATTTCATATAATAATACACATAAGGGCGCACGATTTATTAACTTATGGCATTTGCAGATTGTATTTATATAACTTTTATAGGCGCATTTGAAAAGCAGGAAAATGACTCAAGTTACGACTTAATCTAGGCATAAGAATTATAAACGTTTTTATGGTAACCGATTTAATAATTTATGGATGCCAAAAGTTTATAGGTAGGTGCTAAAATGTTTCTTTGTGCGTGCAGCAAAACCAACTAAGAGTTTCTTTTGTGCAAATAATCAGAATAAGAAAGATGGCGTACGTTAAAGTCGGGCGCGGACGACTTTGGGATATCCTGTACCACTAATTGCAATAAAGTCCGATATATTGCTTAAGCACTCTAAAAGACAGTTGATTAACGAATATCTTCACAAACAAACGAAACACAACGAATTTTGTGCAAGAAACGTTTTTTGGCCGATCTGCCCTATGGGAGTTATATGATATAGTCAACCGATTTTGATCAAATTCGGTACAGTGTTTGGAAACTTTAAAAAACTACCGAGTGCCAAATTTGGTAACGATAACTTCATAAACAAACGAATTATCCATCTAAAACTTTTTGTTTTTTTCGAGTTCCTCTGAAACATCCCTATGGGAGCTATATAATAGAACCCCGATGAATTTTGAAGCCTTAAAATTAAAAAAACAATTTGTTTTTTAAACCACTTGTATCCAATCTGCTTATATTGGGTTGCACTTACTTTTGGCGGTTGTTTACTGACAGCATAATAAAAGTGTGTACACACTGGTTTGGGCAAAAATGCACTACTCTTAGTAGCTTGGTGTCGTGCACTTGTGCCATTTTGCTTTAGTGCAAGTGTTTGTTGCACACTTTGCAGTTTTGTTTTGAATACTTTCAAATCGAAAAATGCTAAAAAAATTAAAACTTGAATTATTTATTGCGCTTTCTTTTAGATATTGATTTGGGCAAAAGTGCACTACTTTACGTAGTTAATAGCTTGGCGATCGGGCACTTATGCCATTTTGCTTTAGTGTAAATTATTGTTGCTAATTTGCACTTTTGCCTCTGTGCAGCTTTGCGCGACTAAGTGAACACACTAAAAAGTATGCAACTGTCAGTACCATTCCGAAAAAAGCGAAAAAATTGAAAACTTAATTTGTTTATTGTACTTATTTTTGTGGACAGCTGAGAACAGCTGTTGAAGCAATAAATAAGATGAAAAGCAGTATAAGAAATATGCTACTAAGATCACTATATGCATAGCCCAACTGCCAAATCGATAAACTGCACTTTTTGAATTTTGCGAAACTTCAAAGTCAAAGTACTTGGGGATCATTCATCAAAAAAGATCCCCCTCCCCCTAGTGGCACAGTGACGGAATATTTTTGAAGCTTTTCCTTATGATCGTGACACTTCGCCAGGGATCGTTAGGCAACTTGTTCTAAGTCTAAAGCTGAGTTTTCGTATGTGTGCGTAGCGGGCGTGACACTGCCCCTGATATCGTTTTTTTTTTTTTGCCAAATGTCATGATTTGAAGCTCGAAATTGTTGTCAATAGAAATTATCTATCAAACAAGACTTAAATCACGGTTATAGGCTAATTGGATTGGCCATGCTCTCAGGAAACATTGAAGCAGCATTGTCAGGATATCCCTAGAATGGAACCCTTAAGGAAGCAGACGAGTGGGCAGACCAAAAGCAACCTGGCGACGTACAATACTTAACGAATTGTCGCTTCACAACATCAGCTGGGACACAGCAAAGCAAACTGCGCCTAACAGAGTCCGTTGGAAAGTTCTTGTAGAAGCCCTAAGCTCCCTGGAGGAGTACTAAGGGGGAAAAAAAAATAGGCTAATTGATTCAAGCACAATGCGTTTTCAAAGTTAAGAGTTTTAAATCGTGTTTGCTGTTTTTTGAATAATTTGCAAATATCTCAAAACTGTTAGGTTTGTTTGGAATTTTTATTCATATATTTTGTAAAAGTAATTGAAATTATCTATAAAATTTGTCCTCCATCGCTTTTCTACGATAAACAGATTTCGAGACTTAGAACAAGGTCGCGAACGATCCCTGAAAGTTTCATCCTTTAAGTATTCTTTTCCAATAGATGTCTTTTTTGTGACTTAGAACAAGGTCCCGAACGATCCCTGAAAGTTACATCCTTTAAGTATTCTTTTCCAATAGATGTCTTTTTTGTGACTTCGTTTACTGTACTAACACTCTTTTGGCCAACTTTTTTTAAGGCAAATGGCTGGTTCGTACAGAAATAGCATAAGTTGCTGTTGCGCTCTTGCGCACTTTTGCATTACTGCACAGCCTTTTTATTATTCTAAGCCCAATTTGTAAACTTATGGCCTATACGCAATTCCAAATGGCATGAAGTTTTGTCATTCCGCGCGAAATTTTCCGAACTGCGTATACCCCTTTACAGCTTAACTCTTAGCCTGGCGCACTTAGTGTCACGCGACTCACGCTGCCAGCTCTAGCAAACACTTGACACACGCGAGTACGTGCTACTCTGCTTGCGCTTGTTCGTTCTTGTGCGTTTGCGTGTGCCAGTCGCACTTACACGCCATTGGCTGATATTACAAAAAAAAAAAAAAATAATAACAATAAAAAAAACAGAACGAAAGAAAAAAAATTAGCAAAACGTTATTGTTGATTATCGTCATCATAAGTTGCGCTCTCTCTGCTCTCACTGTTGTGGTTGTTGTTGTTGTTATATCGCTTTGAGGCTCGTGAGGCGACGAAGTTGTTGTTGTTGTTGGCGTCGGCGGCGTCGTCGTCGTCGTCGTTTTGCTAATACACTTGCTTTGGGCTCAGCAAATATCCAGCGCATTGATCACAGAATACTTGTGTGTATAAATGAGCAAGTCGCATCCACTGAAGTAACCACAATATAGACAGAGTTTGAAGCGCAAGGTTGTGTGCTGCCAAAGAAAAAAGTTACAACAAGAAAGCGCGCTAAAATTCCCAACAATAAGTTTTACAAGATCAATTGTTTTATAAAAAAAAGTGATAAAAGCTTATATACATAAGCATATATACATACTATATTAAAAAAGTGCACTTGCATTTAAAAACGTGCGTGTGTCTTAGACTCTGCTTGAATGAATATCAGTCTCAGTGCACGTGGTGCCTTTGTTATGCGTCGTAAGTCCCAAAAAGAAATTGCTGCCAAATTGCAGCATTTAAAATGTGAACTACAAATGCCAGAGCACAAGAGTCAAGCTATTGCTGCCACACGTCTGGCAGTTACAACACAAATGCAACAGCTGCAACAACAACAGTCCCAAAGGACTTGCACAAAATTAAAAACTAAATTAAAAGCAACAGTTACAGTGTTTAAAGAAGAGCAGCAACAGCAGCAGCAAAAAAACATTTCAAAATTGAACTATAAAAATCAAACAATGCATTTGTGTAAGTTTAATATCAAAAAATTCATTGTTTATATATAAATTTTCTGTCTTAAATGCAAACTTGCAAAAAAAAAAAGTCTCAAAGCGCGTACTATGCGGCGTATGCGTGTTATTTCAAATATTTATGAAGCATACTTTGGCTACGCAAGCAGCGTTTACGTTATACAAAATATTTAAAATAAATTTGAAACATTTTAAAAAGATTTTTTAAGTCAATACATAAAGTTTGCACATAGTGCGTGGCTGACAGTGCGTATACGTTACTTTTTGCTACTTTTGATTTGGCTGCAAAAAGAAACATACTCAGTTGCTTAACTTGACAATAGTTGTAACTTAATGCAACTCATTTACTTTTTGTTTGTTTAATTAATTAATAATTAATTTTGTTGCATATGTGTGTTAGCTGTAATACAAAGATTGTCTTTTTTTTTTGTTAATTTTACTTGTCAACTGCAAGCTGCTTAGTTTTTGAGGTAAAATGTTTTTCATGAATTGAATTTCGACTTATTACTTGTTTTGGGGCCAACTTAAGTTAAAGACACAGCTGCTTAAGACTGCAGCTATATATAGTTCAAGCTAATTATGTTATGTTTAGAGGTAAACAAAAACAAAATGGCAGCCAATTAGTGGGCCAAACACGCCCGCCCACGCGCGCCACCAATTAAGTAATAAGCACAATGCTATACACCCACAGTGCTCAGACAATATTATATACTACATATGCAACTAGTTATATGCTTAAGTCTCAACATAAGCAATTATATACTTATATATATATTAATTTTTGTTTGCTTGCTTACTGTTTGCAGCTACATTCAGCTGCTGGCTACTTGCCACATTGTTGCTGGCCTTGGTGGCAAGCACAAAGCATCAGGCTGCAGCCAGGACGCTGCACGGTCGACATCTAATATATCCACATCGTCATCACGTGCATCATCGCTCCGCGGAGAACGGCAATATGTCCAAAGATAATGATAGCAGAAAACATGTGCACATCAATATCGAGTGCTGTCCCAATGAAACACTGACACCATTGCAGCTGCTAGAAGCTGCCAAAAATCTAGCCAATAGCACATTAGATGAAATGGAGAGCTTGTACAAGGAATGGGTAAGTCTCAAAACACAACGCATTTACAACAAATAGCACACATGCTAAGACTTGCCACATTCTCTGCGCAGCTGGCCAAGAATCCAAATAGTCAAACCGACGCTATGCTATCCGAAGAGTTTGCGTTTCACAATATCTCACTCACGCAGCCGCTTAAATATAAAGACCCAACGGAGCTGCCAGCCATAGCTGCCAAAACGAAAGAGGTACAGCCTTGCCAGCCAATATTTAGCACAGCATTTAACCATACTAATAACTTGCCTTTTTCTTAGCTGGACGATGAGATGCCCAATATTTTGGAAGCACTTAGCATACTCGACGATTTAATGAACAAAACTATTAAAGTCAGATCGGTAGACGATCGCGTGTTTCTCTTTTGGGAGAAAATCGAGCATAATAAATGGAAGGCGCAAGAGTTTCCACAGTGCAAGAGCAGGCGCGTCAGCTATTCGTATGATCCCTTGACGGATAACAATCTAGTGCCCAATCCTTTTGAGATCTTATTGCTGCAAGAAGCCATGATGGTTATGCGCATAGTCAATCAAACATATTTAACAATATGGGAACGTCACACCAACAAGAAGCTATAGTTGCAACTACGTAGTATGATAAGACAGTCGAAGTACAAAATTTTGACTGTTGCAATGTTCAAAAAAAATACCAAAAATATTTTAAAGTAAAAGCATCACAAATATAGTATATACAAACAAACTAATTAGTTGTAGTAAGTAATTATTGTTGTACTAATTACGCATACGCCATATATTCGAATAAGCTTTTCAATGCAACAACAACAACAAATATCGAACGTATTTATTATAAATCAATGCCATCAATTTTCATAACTGCTACTCCAATATTACTTATATGCTCCTATATACTTAACTATATGATAAACTATTTATTATTGTGTATTGTGCTCATTATATATTTGCAATTAATATATTTAATTTGTTACCAATATGTATGTATTTTTGTTGATTCAAAAATTAATTAAAACTAGTGCATAAGAATTGTATTATCAAGAAGAAGAAAAAAAAGTAATTAAAAAAAAAAGAATTTAATTTAAAATAGTATTGCGTGTGCATATATGTATAAACATTTTTGGGTACATAGCAAGGTCTTGGTATATATATAATTTTTTTTCACCACTCTTCCTCACTCAAGAGCTTCCCTATATGAGCTGTGTCCGCCATGCAGCGGCCTGGATGAACCTTAAGAGGCGTTTTGGACTCTGTTCGAAGAGCTGAGATATATCATCAAGGAAGTGTGACTTAAGAAAGTGGAACCTTGTCCTGCACAGTCCAGGGCAGTGACAGTAAAGGTGTTCGTTCTACTGTTTCCAGCTCCTCCTCAACGCCACAGCTTCTACAAAAGTCATGGTGGGGAGCATTTAGTCTGGATGCATGGATCCTCATCAGCCAATGTCCTGTGATAGCACGCATGACGGTCGAGCACTGGGCTCTATTCAGACAGCAAAGTAAGATGCATCACAGGCAGAAAATTCGTTGAAAACTCCTTAAAAGTAGTTAAGTTCGTCTGTACATACCCTTCAGTTCGGCTCAGGCCTGAATTAGTCATGAATCATGCCTGAATTTTCAGTACCAGCCATGAATCTACGCATTCATTTGTCACTGAATTGACACATGCATGTTCTAGGCGTTCAGGTTTGAAGCTAAGCCGTAGCAATAAGCTATGAATGCAGTGCTGATTGTCATGCCTGAATTCAGCGCTGAATTTTTCATGACTTAACTATCGAACACACACTAGTTTACAGCAAAATGTATCCTCAACATGTTTTACTTGTGTCCATAGTAAAATGGCACGCTTAGTCCGAAAATGAAGTCCAAAAATTTTTTCGCATTTCGAAATATTTCGAAAAAAACCTTTTTCGAAATTAAAAAAAAGTGTCTTTACTTAAAAGCAAATAACTCTGGTTCTACGAAATCGATTTCGACAATTTTTTAAGCAAACTGTAGATAATTGAATTACCTATTCATTATACTTGAAGCATATTTTTGTCAAATTTACGGTTTGGACGCTATTCATGCATTCATGTGAAATTTTTCGTAATTTTTGGCAAATTTAAAAAAAAATTCTATTTCGAACGTAAATTTAAAAATTTTAACAAATTTTTTCATACAGTTTTTTTCATGGTTCGTAAAGTTTGATCGATTACGAAGAAAATGAGTGTTTTTTACATTTTAGATAAAAAAAAAAGTGTAACTCTGAATATTTTATTTTTATAAAATTTCATTCTAATTTTTAATTAATTCTAAATAACAATGTAAGTATATAGCCCGAGTCAATTATCATATTCATTAAGGTCTACAACCCGGTGTGGGTTTTGGCTTTCTCTACAATCTTCTTTCATTTGTCTCGATCTTGTGTAAGATCTTTCCAATTTCTTATACCGATTGTTCTAATGTCATCTGTTATACAATCGATTAGTCTTTTTCGCGAACGTCCCTTTTTTTGTGCTCCAAGTTGGTAGTTCAATATTATATCGCTTAAGTATTTAATATTTTTATTTACTACATATATAAAACTATATAATAAAGCGTGCATTTTTTAAGCTCATAAAAGTTATTCGTTTGAAAACGTTTAAATTGAAAAGCTTAGGCTTAAATATTTGCGCTATATGCATTTACTTTTGAGTTTTCCAATGAAATGATTACTGTGCGCATTTGAAAAAATGCAAGTGATAAAGTTAGTTTGTTTTCAGCGAAAAATATTCAAGAAAAACCAGCTTCAAAATATTTGAAAACTGGGCTATGATAAATAATTTTCGTAACAAAATCTTATGAAAAATCGATGATTAATAAATGGTCATTGTCTAGCGTCTAGTGCCAAAGCAAAAAATAAAAAAAAACAAATGTAATGAATTTAAGGCACGTTCCAAGGCGGCATAATTACATATATGCAAATACAAATACAAGCAGAGATACACTCACAATAAGTGTGCCTTGGGGTAATCAAGTTTTGAGTAAAAACCCCTAAGCAGCTGACTCACAGTTGGTAAAATAGAATATAGAGTAAACCTGTCATTTATCTTTATATTGTGATTATTTTGGGCATTTCGATAAAAATAAGTAACGCAAGCAGCAAGCGAAACGTGACTTATGTTTATGAAGCAGACACAGATACACACAGAGACACACAGAGACAGCTACAGATACAAAAAAAAGAGGCGCCGGCATATTGAATTGCTGGCGCCATTTTGCAGCGCACGCCTGAAATGTATATAGCAGCAATTTACCGTTAACCACGCACACACACACACACACACTTGTTGGGCTTCATTTTTTGTTGTTGCGCATCTGTAAACGGTAAACAGATACTTTTTTTTTTTTAAAGATCAACAGCTCTTCACTGAACTGCGGTTCGCCACTGCGCGTGGCAAAATTCGCTTTTGCTTGTTTGCCCTAAAAACCTTTTCCATTTCGCCACATGCTGAAATCTAAGCAAAACTACAAATATATTTTATATAAAGAAAAAAAACCCATTTACATAAATACCTAATAACTCAAAACAGTTAAGTTGTGTATGTACAAAGAGCGCAAGAGCTGTCGCTGCAGCAACTACTACTACTACAGTCAGCTGTTCAGTTTCACTCAATGCTCATTACACTCCATTAGTAGAGCGCGCACTCAACTGATTTTTATGAATGAATAAAATGACAAAAGGCAGCAAGCAAAAAGCACAAAGCAAGAAGCAGACAACAAGCAACAACGCACTGCACTTGCTCTCGCTCTCACCTGTTGCGCGCTGTCTTTGCGCTCACGCTCAACGCTCTTGGCAGCCAACCTGTTGCGGCTCTCTTGCATCATAAATAACTCACTCAAACACTGTTGTACTCAATTGTTTGAGTACTTATGCTGCGCTCGCATTGGCTTTGCCTTGCATAAATTGAGCGCCGCTCAAATTGTCTCTGCGCCAATCAACGCTGCTCTTGTGCACACACACACACGCGCACTCACAGACAATATGCGGCTTATCTGTGACGCCCAAAATGCTAAATACATACAAGAGTCCCCAGTCCATATGATGATTATGTTGAATGAAGCTGCAAATGCTGCAGCCATTGACAAACGCCATATTTTTTTCTTTTTTTTTAAGATTATTTTATACTTTTAGGCACAGGCGGGTCTAAAAGCTATTTAAAGTAAAAAGAACTCTTTTTTTTTTTAACAAAAGAAAATAATCATTTATTCTTCGAACTTTCCTGAAACGAAAATTTTTCAAGTAGTCTGATTTTTTGTACAAGATTAACCACGTTTTGAAATGAGCATTTGCTTTTTGGCGTGACGTTACGTTTGCAAGACAAAATATGACACAAAACAGAAAAATTTAATTTTCATAAAGTTTTTTGTTTTAAGTAGCACTATATTAAAGTTGAACAAAATACAACAATCGTACTGATTAGATACACGTATAAACATAATGACCTTACGCATGGCGTTATGTTATAAAAAATAAAAGTGGGTTTTGACTTATGTTTATATTAATAGTGTAGGTTCATTTTACAAGTTATTAAATCAAAAAATTAGATTATTATTTTTTATTAAACTTAGTATATAGCGTGACGTTACATGGCTTCTGGTTACTAAACATTTTCTTTAAGTGCGTTTATTAATAACTTTTATGAATAAATTTCACTTTTTAAAAAATATTGACAGTTTCCTGAGTAGTTGTACGTATTCTGAGTTTAAGACTATTAAAAATGCATTATTAAATAGCTAGTTTAGTTAATAGATATAAGAATCTCAATTTCATGGGTTCCATGAAAATAATTTTGGACTTCATTTTCGGATTAAGCGTGCCATTTTACTGCGGAAACGAGTTAAACATGTTGAGGATACATTTTGCTGTAAACTAGTGTAACTAAAGTATTTAATTAAGACTGAACTATTTATTTTTAGAAAATTATACTGCACATTTTTTTTTTTAATGCTTAACATCAAGTGAATAAAATTTAATTGAAAAAATATTGATATTGTATAGTGACTTAAAAGATGCTCTTGAAAAACAGGAAAATCTTACAAAAATATAAAGTTCTTACTTTTTAAACAGATCTCTTGCCATCTTATATACTTAGCTGTGAGAAAAGCTTTTAACCTTTTAATTAAATACATTTTAATTATTGCTTCCTTAATAATACAAGTAAGCACATATTTTTAAAATTAATTTTAAAATTTTTAATTTGTAGAAAAAATTATAGCTGATACTTTTATTAAGCCAAAATGATTCGATACCATTAATTTGTCATGAAATAAAACAAAGGCCATTTTTGCTATTAGTACTAAGCTGTGTAAATAAAAAATTATAACTTTTTTTTATTTTTTTTTTTAGACCATAACAAGCACTTAAACAAAAAATGTGTCATTATACAATTAAGGTATTTTTTTTTAATCATTTGTCTTGGGTACCTATTACACCAAAAAAAAGCCTATTGAAAAAAAATCTCAAGATTGATGACCCTTTATAAGAATTTTAGGTAAAGACCCATACGCAGTTCGAAATATTTCGCGCGGAATGACAAAACTTCATATAAAAAAAAATCTCATTTGGGATATCCATTTTCGAACTGCGTATGGGTCTTTACACCAAATTCTTATAAAGGGTCATCAATCTTGAGGTTTTTTTTCAATAGGCTTTTTTTTATAAATCACGCGTGAGTACATTCAAGTTGCCATGTGTTTTTTATTAAGCTTTCATTGCCATTTCATTATGGAAAGACTTACACCCAAACAACGTTCACAAATCGTACAATTATATTACGAAAATTCGCGTTCTGTAAAGAATGTTTTTCGCGCGCTTAGGCTATTTTATGGAACCAATTCGGTGAACAATTGATTTCCCGCTCCGGATCGGTGAATTGGCCACCAAGATCGTGTGATATCATACCGTAAGACTTTTTCCTTTGGGGCTACATGAAGGCTTACGTGTATTTGTGGATAAGCCAGCTACTATTGAAGCATTAGAGGCTAACATTATCCGCTTTATACAATTATGCTCGAACGCGTCATCAAAAAATGGAAACCTCCGCATGGAAGAGCTAGGGATAATCTTTAAAAAGTGAATGGCAAGAATGGTTCTTTCTATTGATAATAATGATTTTCCGATTCATTTGAAATTTTTGTTTTTTTGCATTTAAGAAAAAAAAAAAACCTCAAGATTGATGACCCTTTAGTTGACATAAGAACTTGTCAAATTTTAATAAATGGAAATAATCGCAAGATCTGCGTTATTGAAGGTTTTATTTTTTTAGATACACAACGACAAAACTACGATTTTGGTAAAAAATTTTTTCACAAACAGATTTGTAAGTTAAAAAAAAAATATGAAAACTTTGTTTGAATCTCTCGCAGTTTCTAAACGTTATAAGTTATGTCAATAAACATTCACAGATAAAAAAAAAAGTGTAGATATTTCTGTATTCTCCTAATAAATCGATCTGTTTAATTTCCCTTTATTTACATAACTCTTCAAAATTCTTATCAAATATCAAAACGAATCTTAGGAGCGACTTTTAGCTTATTATCTTTTCATTTCAAGGAATATAAAGTGATTTGAAGTATTACTTTTAGAGATTGCCATAATACTATAAGCAAAAAATGGAATCGAGGTGGGCGTCCATACGGATGCACAGACGGACGGACAGACGGACATGTCTATAGCAACTTCTCTAGTCATCCTGATCATACTTTAAGTAACTTTGGAGGGTCTCCGATGACTCCTTCTGTATGATACATACATTTTTGGCTTGCACAAACTTAATATACCCTTTGAACCATAAGGTATAGGGTATAAATATTGGCTAGTATGTATGATTATATTTATAAAAGTCTTCAAAATGAAAGAGTTGGATCCAAAAAAATAGCCCGCTTCACTTATTTTCGTCGTTGTATAAATTTAAGAAAACTTTTTTTTTTTTTAATTCAAGTTAATTTTATATAAACTAAAGATTAAAATTATTATCGATTTTACATTTTTTGACGTCTTAACTGGTTATGCTTAAAACTTTGGCTTAGATATTTCGAAAAACTAACTAGGTTAGGTTAGGTAGGAGCGGCAGCTGGCTTGAGAGGCCAGCACACTTAGGCCTTGACCGGCCCGTTGTGAAACCGCATGGATCACTATTTTACACCCTTCTCCTGAGGACCACTAAAAGGATTCCCATCCTGTTGCTACAATGTAACTTGCGATCCTCCTCGGACATATAAACTCTAGCTCCGCTAGGCTATGAAGAAAGTAGTTTCCTAAGTACTTTTTCCTGCGTCTACTGAGAGCCGCACAGGAGCAGAAGAAGTGTTCTACTGACTTAACTTCTTCCTCATTTCTGCAGCTTCTGCAAAAATCGTTGCTCGGAGCGTTCATTCTGGTCGCATGTGTTCCAGTGTCCGGTGATCGCTCTGACAACTGCCAAACACTGCGACCGGTTGAGTCCGCAGAGCCTCGCGGATCGTTTTGGGTCGATTTTTGGCCATATTTGGCGGCTGATTGTGCAGTGGGGTGTATTGTACCACTGCCTTTGTACATGAGATCTAAATTTTTCCCTAGTCTGAAGCTTAAAAGTGGCCATTGGCATACGAATATTCTCTTTGTCTGGCAAGAGATTAAAGGTCTTGCCCTGTCTGGCCAATTCATCTGCTATCTCGTTACCTGTTATATTTTGGTGCCCTGGCACCCAAATGAGGCTGATAACGAACTGCTGTGCCATCTCTTGAATAGATCAGCGGCAGTTGTTGACAGTCAACGAGTTTGAGGACATTGCCCGAAGTGACTTGATGGCGGCCTGGCTGTCCTAGTACATGTTTATGGCACCGGTTTCCAGACCGGTATTACGTAAGCAGATCAAAGCCTAACTAACTAAAAACTAACTAACTTAAAAAAAAAAAGTTTGAATGGGGCGAACTGGACTGTGTGCGATCAGTGGCGGACCCACGGGGGGTTTCCAAGTCCGGACACCCCAAAGCTGGAAAAATGGGTTGAAAGTGTTTTACGAGTTCTGATATATACATATACACTTCGAAATGAAGAGCCCCCAACCCCCCAAGACCAAATCCTTGATCCGCACCTGGGTTCTACATATTATAGTAAACCTATTTAAAACAGATGTTTTGCTGGAGTGCAGACTTTCGTAAAGCAAATTTGGTTACGATATTTGCATAAAAAAAGCAATTATGCGCTTAGTGCTGGGTTACTCTAGAATATGCCTATGGAAGCTATATAATTATTAGTTCTTTGGTGTAGGTACACTACATATGCGGAATATATAAAGTAAAGATACCGCTCTTAGTAAGAACATTGCGCGGAGACGAAGTTATTGCATCATTGTCTGTCTAGAGCTTTTTGCCGGATTTCCCATGAACCCCACCACGTGACTCGTGGGCGGTCAGGCCTACGTGACCCTTAGGGACTCCAGTCGAAGTACATTTTCGTAATGTCGCTGTTGTCATCTCAAGTGTGTGTCCAATTCATTGTCATTTGCTACTTTTTACCTCAAACTCTATTGGTACAAATTCGGATATGTTAAGAAGTTCGGTTTTTTGAAATAAATCGTGGCCAGAACGTCAAAGACATTTATTAATAAATACTTGTAGTCTCTGTCGAATGCGGTCCCTAACCTTCCACGTTTCTGAGCCATAAAGAAGCTATATGATCTTACGTCAATATTGCAAAAATAAAGCAAACTTACTAAGGGGTTCAAATACATAATCATAAAAGTGATCTAGGCGTTCATATGGACAAACAGAGAGACGGACGTCGCCTTATCTATATTTCGTCTACCAAAACTTTTACATACACCTTGTAGCTTATATAAAGATATAATTTAGTGTCTGTACCCAAGCTGATGATAAGTATTTTGGCCTTTTACATAACTTATAGAGATGCATATATAACCATGTGCCCATATGCTGACAGTGCATAATGATCGAGTTAAAGACAAGTCATGTCATGGATATGTCATGGTAATGTCATGGTATATAGCAAAACAAAACAAAGAGCAGTCAAGTAAAATAAACAAACAAATAAACAAACCTGCAGTTATATAAATGAACTTACTAACCGTTTAAGGATACTTTCGAGTCCTTTCGAGTGCAAACGGCGGCATGTGCACAATTGCAACAAAAAATCATGATAAAACGTACAATTTTACGCTTAATCAAAACAGCACTAGCCTCTAAAAGTCACACCTTAGTGCCTACAACACCCACAAAAACAACAACGAGCAGAAAGAGTAGTAAATTTTGAGGGTAGATCCCGAAGCTGGGACAGGAGCTGCAGCAGCGCACAAAGCAGCGTATAATGATATGAGCTGTGCTCGGGGTTTTTGGTTATTGTCAGTAAAGGTATGGCCTGTATGAGAGAGTGAGAGAGTGTGAGTGAGGTGAGAGAGTGTGAGAGTGCGAGAGAGGTAGAGCGTTGTGGTTTAACCTTCTAGTAGTACTAGACACAGCACTAAGGCGAGGCGTCGTTTACGGTGTATTGGTATGGCAATTAAAGCGTATCCTCTGGATTAGATACGCCGGTAAAAAATTACACCATGACAAAGCAAAACTAGAACCAGTATGCAGACAAACGGACAAATGGACCGACCGCACAACAGCTCAATTTTGTAGCAAAATATTTTGTTGTCCATAACGAATCTGAAGTAAAACATCATGTTGCAAGTTGCAGGCCCGACCGATCGACCGAGGTCAGTTGTCGGTGGCAAAGCCGATGTGGCATCCTGCCGCGCCTGCGCACTTTTCTTAGACTGTTTACTGTATATATACCGACAGGAGCAGCAGGAGCTCATCAATGCAATAATCGTGTGTTGTTTGTGTGCACTCCATAAAGATGGTTAGATGCTAGTGTACCCATGTAGTAACATGATAAAGTTGTTCCCGGGTGCAAATTGGAATTTGGACGGCTTGGCCAAACGTTTAGCCAAAAGGCGAGAAGCAAAAAGGTAACCGAGAACAAAACAGTAGACACAAACTGTTTGCCGCCTACCCAAAACATTCCCAAAGGACATGACAAAAGGTACGCTGTGATATATGTACACGAAAAGTCGGGACCCCGCTTCCAGGACACGGTGTGTGCCGGGTTTTTGTGTGTGTGGCGCGCGGCTAAAATCAAGGTAAACACCCCGCTGTTTGACATGGCTCTGCGCTGCTCCCAAACATGACCATTGCGCTGCACTTACGGTTAGACGCAATGCTCGGGAGAGCCAGAGGAGACCGCACGTACGAACTGGCTCTCGATCGAGATCTCTCTCGCTCGCTCTCTACAGCTGTTTTCAAAAACAATAAGGCCATAATTTTTTTTTTTTTTTTTGTAAAAGAACCCAACAAATACTGCAACTAAATTTAATTAGCTCGTCAATTGTCGTCTCAGGCAGGCAAAAACCTCACACACAGATACACACACACACACACACGCATGCACACTTTGATTAAGCGCTGATGGAACCGTTGGGACCGCCCAGCAAACAATTTGGTTAGTTTACTACCTAACTGACCTTAGGTAAAAATAAATAAATAAATTTGCGAATCTCTTGCGAAGCATACATAGCATAGCACTTTAAAGCTGTCATAAAAATAAAAAAAATATATTATCAGACCTGCACATAGATACAGTTGCAGCTACACATACAGCTGTTTGACATTACGCTGTAGTTAGCATATAAAAGCATTTTGCAGACCTTCCAAATGTGACAGTATATAACAAACTTGTCTTAAGCAAGGAACAAAGAGTTTAGTAAATAAATCTTAAAACGAGCTAATTATCTTTTAAACGTTTTAATGCAAAAAAATAAGTTGCTTTGGCTTTACTGGAAAACTAAAAACGAAAAAAAACAAAAACGGTTTTCGTATATGAAGGTGTGCCGTTGTTCATGTTTATGGGCAGAGTCCAAGGTCCAAAAAGTCACGCACTTCAGAGTTCTGTTGAGAAAGATTTTGGTAAATGTTTGCTCAAATATCCATTTCGTGTTCCACAGTCGATCGCAATTATATCGATTTTTTATTTATCGATGACATATTTTTGAAGATATTTTTTTTTACCCCTAAGATTATTTTTGTCCATGGCTCCGTACAATGCTCGAAGTGCTGGCCATCGTAATTCTGATATAACTTTTACAATAGCTCGTTTTATAAGGGTTTTCGAGGTTATGACTGCACCCTAACGTGCTGGGTATCTTTTTAGACTTCAGAAATACATAATAAAATTAGTCTAGCCTCCGAACCCGAAAATCGAGTTTTTTTGGCCAGCTGTATAATTTGCTATGCACTTAGTTAGGCTGTTCAGTCTATAACGAGATCAAACAGAGATCATATTGACTCATTCAAGGGACAGGGAAAGGGTCTCAAATGTCTCTCCACGCTGAATCCTAGACCATAGGTCTAATTTAAAGGAAGAAAATGCCTGGAGGAGAATGCTTCCAAATGTTTCTTCTTGCTGAATCCTCAATTCGAGCCCGAAATTCGAGATTTGTTGAGCAGCTGTGTAATTTACTATATACTCGCATCTAAGTTAGATTATGTTAGGTTAGGTCAATTAGGCTGCTCAGTCTATGACTAGATCAACCAAAGACCATGTTGACTAATTTAAAGGAAAAAAATGCCTGAAGGAGAAGTGTTGTAAATGTTTCTCCTTGCTGAATCCTAGAACATTGGACTAACTTAAAGGAAGAAAATCCATGAAGGAGAAGTGTTCCAAATCTTTCTCCCTGCCCGAAAACCGAAAATTGAGATTTATTGAGCAGCTGTCTAATTTTCTATATACATACTCGCATCTAAGTTAGATTATGTTAGGTTGGGTCACTCTATGCTGACATCACCCAGAGACCATGTGGTCCATTGTGATGCCTAAATTTAAAGCAGGAAAAAGCATGAAGTGAAAGGATGAGAAGCAATAAGGGGTGCTTCGAAGATTGGGTGTCAAAGCCGTTGGGCATGGCATAACTTCAGAGTCGCTCTACTTGCTGTATCATTTCGAGGACATAATGACAGCAGAATTGCCAGACTGCGCAGATCCTCGAAGAAGAGTTTCGCCCGAAATTGGTTGGGTTTCCTAAGAAGTGTAGGGTAGTCACATAGTAGGTATTGGATACTTACTATCTTCTGCTCATCTCCGCAGCTGCGTTCGAAGTCGCATTGGGGAACATGCTTTCTTTCAGCCAGTATCGCATTCACAGGGGGTTGTTGGCTTCAGATCCCCCAAAAAGTTGGAAAAACGGGTTGACAGTTTTTTGCAAGCTCTGATATAGATGCACTTCGAAGTGAAAAATCCCGTCTATGACCAAATACGGGATCCACGCCTGCCTTCAGCCATTAGGCCTATGCTGCAGTGATCTGTTGTAACTTCTGGCACCAACTTGTTTTTGTTCTTTTTGAATCGCAGTAGTTCAGATCTTCACTTTGGATTATACCTTGGCCAGAGTGCTTGGGAGATGTGACAACCGGACGCAGTGTACCATTGTCTTTTTTACTGAGCTCTCTCTGTCTCTATCGTCAATTTCCGATATTACTCGATACCAAACCAAGTCGTCTGAGTAACACAAGAACGTCTGGAATGATGATAATTTCTGATTTTTTGGATTGATCTCGAAAATACTTGCGCAAAAAGGTAAAATATTGTTGTAGTTTGTAGATAAGGAGAACGGAAATTTATATATTTTTGCCTATTAGTCTTAAAGTTTTCATATGTTCTTAAAAGATGTAGGTAAGAGCTGTATTTTTAGGGGGATATCTGTATTCATCCAGAATTTTTTGTAGGGCAAGTTAGTTCAGCAGATTAACATATTTTAAGCTGTTATCTCTGCATTTTGAGACATTACCCAATACTAACGTTAGGCAACAAAACCAATAGAAATGATGGTAAAATAAAATAGACCAAAGGAACAGCTGGTTTGACTACATTGATTGAACTTTAACAAAAGAAAATGGCGCTCGATAACTTTCGAAAGAACTACTGCTTTGAAGCTGAAGAATCAGGACGTTCCTAAAGGGAAGTGAAGCAATTGGCACAAAACCGGATACGTTTTAGATGTTTTACAGAGGCCCTATGCTCCTCAAGGAGTTAAAGGCATAAAAGAAGAAGACTGCTTTGAAATATACTGCTTGAAAGTACATACAAGAGGTTTTTTTTTATGTATTTATTGAACAGAATTGACACAACAGCTCTAACATCCAAAAACCATACAAAATGTTGGGATCGCTCAATCCGAAGGACCCAAGCACTTAGGGTAAAAATAACTCAATTATGATATTGGTAAGCTTATGTCAGTACCCTGACGTGTTGCGATTTTTTTAACCTCGGATTCGAATTTAGAGGCCTAAAAAAACATAAAGAAGTTATGTTCTGGCCTCTGAATCAGAAAAACGATTTTTTTGTGTAGCTGTGTAATAACATAATTTCAAAACCCCATGAAGAATACTTATCAAGCTTTGCTCTCCGACAATATTGAGAATCCGACCTCTGAGAGTATATTATTATTTTGGTTTATATTCGAAATAGTGTAATATGTTATGTTTTCTTGAATACGTCGCTAAATTTCTTAAAGTTTTTAAAAGTCAATTTTCATTAAGGTAAAACGAAAATCTGCTAAGTGGAAATGGAAAAAAGCGATAGAATACAAAAAACTACAACGGTTTAAGGATATTTTATATCTGTGTTTGTTAGTTGTTCAAGGAGAATACATTAATATAGCGGCTTGGCTAAAGGAACTTACATTCCGCCAAGAAATATTCTTTCTAAAGGGGTCTACGCAGTTCGAAAAATTTCGCGCGGAATGACAAAACTTCATATAAAAACAAAAGTCCCAAATGGGTTATCCCAAATAAGAATATCCCAAATGGGCGAACTGCGTAACTTATATTTGTATAAGCGGCCTCGTTAGCCTAGCCGCAGTGCACTACACTATCATCGCAGAGGTTGTGGGCTCGAATCCCACGTAAAGCACAGTCCTGTATTTCCACTTTTCCTATTCCCCTAATTTTTCCTGTCTATTCTACATCCTCATCTTTTACTCCCATTATCAGTATCACAACGGGCCTATTCTTGGCCTAAGTGAGTTGGGACGATAAGTCACAACTGCCGCCCTAACCTACTTATATTTGTATTAACTTAAATTTTCAAAAGTAGGTGAAAAAAGTTACTGTGTATCCGTACGTGTATCTCAGGATAGAAAATTAAAAAAAAAGTGGTAGATATCTTATTTATGCCGGCTTTATTTATGCCTACATTTATGCTTTTTGACTACCTCTGCTACGCTTGTGGTGCTCTTTCTTTCTTTCCAAAATCCTTATCCTTGACAATTACTTCCAGCAGTCTCACAGCCGTGTCTTCAGTTGTTCGGCATCAAGTCTTGCTTCAGCACATTCTTATACGGACGTAGGCATGATGAATCCAATTGTAAACTAAGCCGCCCTCACCCACCTTCAGCCCCTAGAACTACACTGTGAAAAAAATCCGAAATTTCTCGCCCAAGTTATATTCCAATCTTTTTGAGCAAATTAAAACTTTTCAACAGATGCGCTCTATGCGCTCCCTCTACGGTCTAAAAAAACGCTATTTAATAGAATAGTGGCACTTATATATAATATACCTATCTATAATGAGCATCTAGCGAGATACATAAGCAGATTGTCAAAAACCCTGCTCAATAATAATCCAATAAAGATGTTTAAAAGAAGATTGATTAAAAACTTAATTGCCTAATTCCAATCTATAGAAACAAATTCATTTTAGAGCACTTGCAAATAAAGTAGGTACTAAAAAAGAAAATTGTTGCTATCTGATCACTCTTTATTTGTTTTTTTATATATAACTAACCTTTGGATCATGGCAAGAATCTTAATTCTCTCTCTTCTACAGATTGCAAAATGCTGCATGCAGCATACTTAGCGGCGCATTAGTGAAATATTAAGGGTTAAAAATAGTTGCTTAGGCCTCAGCTCAGGTAAGCTGTGAGACTTGCGCAGGTAAAGTCCCAAGAGTTAGTTGTGATTTTTCGTATAGACACGAGTCAAGGACGCGCACAAAGACGAGCTTGTTGCTGGCATGCCCCCACCCAAAAAAAACTCTAAAAAGAGAAAGATCTTAAGAACTTGTGTGTGAGCGAGATAAAACGAGTGTGCTGGCAGAGAAATATGGCCAAGTGCAGTAGGCCAAACTGCAGTAGGCCAAGAGCTATAAATGGCTATAAATGAGTGCATATTGGTGTGTGTGTGTGTGTGTGTGTGTGTGTGTGCGAGCTGGTCTATGAGCATATCCAATGCTTTGAGTGAAATGTTTCTCATTGGATGTTGCACAACAACAACAAAATGAGCCTTTGGCCACAGCACAGCAGCAATGGCGTTCATGGCACACATACAGCTGCAGGCACACACAAAGTTAGAGAGACCCACGCACGCATACACGCACACAAAGTAACCGGCTTGCAAAGCGCTCGTTAGCTGGTTGGTCTGCCTTTCGGACGGCCTTTCGGCAGCGTTCGTTGGTCAAAAAACGAGCAGCCCCTGCAGCAGGCCCGATCAGACCCGGGCGCTTGATAAACAGGCAGCAGGCAAGCAGGCAGCCAGTCGTCAGGCAGGCAGGCAACTTGGTCGCTGCCGCTGCTGGCGTTGACGTCGCTGTCGACACACACACACACACACACACGCAGAGTCCGCGCACTCGTTTACATTCATTTCAGTCTGAAGTCTTCTTTTACGTGCGCCGTACCGTTCGTGGCTCATATGGTCTGTGCGCGGCGGTCTCGTATCGTTTTCGTTATCGGACTCATACTCAGTCCGCAGTAGCCCGGTCTCTGTTGCGCTGACTCAGTGCTGTCAGTGTTGTCTCGGCTGACTCTCGAATCGCAACGACTCCGACTCCGACTGCGAGTCTCAACAAAGAAAGCTGGTCAAATTCAGCGCAACTTTGGGTTTAGTTCGGTTTCAAACTTGGACGTGTACAGTAGTGCCCGCGATTAGAGCTCTACGTTCAGCCAAAAAAAAACTCAAGAAACAACCATAGTGACATTTCCGTTTTTGCATTTTTTTTTGCTTTAATTTCAAAAAGTGTGCCAAAAAAAAACAACAAAAATTAAAACTATTATAAACAACAACAAAAATAGTGCCAACAAAAAATAATATTAAAAAAAAAAACGCAAATTGGATATATTGCAAAGTTCAACTATAATGCGGTGTGTGTATTATTTTTGAGTTATACTTATTTTTAAGCAAAATTCGAAGCATATTTCTGCGCATGCTCAGCATTTACTTAGTCTAAAAATTTTTAGTACTCATATTAGTTTATGTTTTGAGTTTACTGTAATACTTTTAAATTATTAACCAAACATACAGAAATAATTTTTTCGTTTTCGTCAAACGTAGCTGTATAATTTAAAAGTCACTCTCGTTAAAAAAAAAAAGAAGAAGTTCTTTAGCGCGCAAACGTTTAATATTTACTGTGCTCCTTTTTTTATGTTCTATTTACTTTCATTTGGATCTTTGGGCCATCACACATAACCAAAATCCTACAAAAAACAAAAAAAAATATCGTGTTTTTTTTTCAAAAAACTCATTTTTTTGGTGTCATCCATAATACATATATATCTATATCTATATATATATTATATATACACAGTTGGTTGCATGCACGCTGCAATCAAAGTTAAAGGCCACAAAACGGCGCAAGCGGCAGCAGCAAAGCAGCAAGGCGCTGGCGGCAGCGACGGCAACCACGGCGCAGGCGCAACAGTAGCATCCAAGACAGCGCAGGACAATGCGCCACGCAGCAGCGGCAGCGGCACTAAAACTCCCAGCGCCATGCCCCGCCAGCCACATAGTCTACTACTCTTGGCCAACATCCTATTGCTGCTTTGCTTGCACGGCGGCAGCGTTGTTGCGGCCACCACGTCCACTGCCAGCGGCGGACTCATGGTCATTGATGCCTCCTCCACCACAACCATCACAACGCCCGAGAAGCAGTCATCCCTGCAAGCAGCTGGCAGCCTGCTGAGCGCTACCATTAATGCCACATCAATGCCGGCTTCCATTGCTGCTACCAATGCCACAACAGCGACGCCAGCGATGCAGCCGCGCAAGCGTCATCGCAAGCGGAATAGCAATTTGGATGAGCACAACAACAAACTGGAATGGCTGAATCCTTGCGGTGGCAACTATGTGCCCAGAGCTAATGAGCGTCCGCCCAGACAGTCTTCAAAGCAGGTGCGTTTGGTTTAAGATTTTCCTGCTTTTTTTTGTGTAGCTTTATTTGGTTCCAGCAGAATAGATGAGGCTTCTTTAGCAAGTTGAATCTCTCTAAACTAAGTAAAACTTTGACGCTTTTTAGCTTATTTTTTTATTTTTATTTTTTAAATTTTATTTATTTACTTTTCATATAGTTTAAAACTTAGGCGCGATTTTATTTAAATATAAAATATTTTTTTTATAAGTTGCTGCTTTTATTTTGCAAATATTTTATCTTTGAATATTTTATTTAATTTCACGCATAATTTTTCAAAAAAGCAAAAGTATTTAAATGCAATTATTTAAAAAATAAACTTAAAAAAAAATTTTACGCTCATTTTGGAAATTTAACATTAAAAGACTTTAATTAAAAAAATAAAAAATAAACGGAATGACATTAAAAATATTTAAATTTTTTTAATTGCGCATTTTTGGCGTATGTTATTTTGATTATTATTTTATTATGATTTTTAGCTTAACATTAATGAAGCGATAGGCTTGTAAACTTTAAATTATTTTTTTAAATCCAAAAAATAATGAACCAAAAATATTTATTTAGAAATTCAATGAATATTTCGGCAAGTTCTTCATAAAAAAAAAAAAATATTTTGGTTTGTAAAATTTAAATACAAAAAAAACAATAACCAAAATATATATGGTTACAAATTTTATTTTCTTAAATTAAAAAAAAAATATATTGCGGCTTGAAAAAATTAATTTTTTTTAAAATTTTTTTTAATACAAAAAGTAGCACAAAAAAATATAGATAAAAATTTTATTTTATTTTTTATACAAAAAAATCTATTTCAGCTGGTAAAAATCAATTAATTTTTGTCGTTATTTTTTAATACAAAAAGTAGCTCAAAAATATATAGATAAAAATTTTATTTAAATTTTTTTATAAAAAAATCTATTTCGGCTTCTAAAAATTAATTAATTTTTTTTTGTAATTTTTTAATACAAAAAGTAGCCCAAAAATATATAGATACAATTTTAATTAAATTAAAAAAAATATATAAATAAAAGTAACAAAAAATTAACCAAAAATAGATAGTTAAAAACTAAATTAAATTAAAAAAAAAAATTCAAAAATTTCTCTAATAAAAATCTATTTCCGCTTGTAAAATTTCATTTATTTTTTTAAGCCAAAAATATATGGTTAACAATTAAATACATTTTTTAAGTACTAAACAAACCATAAAAAAAAAATTATAAAGATAAAATTATTTATAGCATTAATTCTTAAAAATTTAATATAACAAACCAG
Source organism: Chymomyza costata (assembly GCA_018150985.1). Taxonomy (NCBI): domain Eukaryota; kingdom Metazoa; phylum Arthropoda; class Insecta; order Diptera; family Drosophilidae; genus Chymomyza; species Chymomyza costata. The sequence goes on along the minus strand of JAECWU010000127.1, from coordinate 28,322,576 downwards.
CAATTTTTTTAACCAAGTCAATCTTTTTCACAATTTTTTCTCTTAAAGATCTACAATGTGCTGAAACGCGCCGCCAACGAGGAATTCCATACCGTAAATAATGCCCCGGAAGGCATAGATATAAGTAATATGAACGAATGGTCGCTGCATAATTACAAATTCAAGTTTTTGCCCAAGCTGAAGCCCAATTCGACGGTAAGTCCTTGGAAAAATGCTGCGAGCCGAGTAACAATAACTTAAAAATTCTCTACAACTTTTGTGCTCCTGACACAGATTGCGCTGAAGCGCTGGTACCGCAACATGCAGACCTATGTTGCCTCCTTCGCCTATCTGCGGCGCATGCAGCTCAGCTGGGACATGCAGAAACGCAAGCGGGTGAGTCGTGCCGCACGCGATCTCGAAAACCTGCTAGTCAGTTCACGCATCATGCTCTGCGACCTGGAGACGGCTGTCAATCATACATATCCGGCGTCCAGTGCAAAGCAGCGACGCCAGCTGCCGCAAATCTCGCGCAACGACATGAACAAGCGTCTGAAGCTCTACTCGAAGCGTCCAGCGGCGGCACCCACTGCAACAGCAGCGGACAAGGGCAAAGACGCGCTAGTGCCTTCTCCGCCGGACTCGGTGGATTTGCGTTTTGTCAAGCATTACTATATCAAGTTCCTGCATACCATGATAAATCTACTGCGGCAGAACTCCAAGCGTCAGCCCAAGCAGCAGCTCAAGCAGCAGCAGCGGAAGTTGCATTTAGCAATGGCGGACGTCAATGATCGCAAGGAGTACAATGAGGTGCTCAAGCCGGTTACTACCAACAAGCTGGGCAACGAGAGCAGACGCGGCATTAGGCGGCAGAAGCGGAACGAGATGCGTCGCGTGCTGCGCACGTGAAGCTTTTCCTTCATTTTTTTTTTGTTTTTGTCGTTGTTGTAGTCTCTATATGGTTGGTGTTGTTGGCGTTGTTTAGGTGTAGTCTAAGTAAATTATTTGAATGCGTTTCTTAGTTTTCGTAGCTGAAAGACTCTGAGAGATGTGAGAGAAAGAGTCTCAGCTGTGTCCCAAATATATGACAAATGAAAATCTGGAGTATTATTTAATATGTACTTGCTTTATATTTGATTATATATGCACACATAAATATATCTATTAAAATAGTTATTTATTTATACATAGTCTGGCATTAAGGAATTTCTGTCTGTATTTTTTTTTTGTTTTTTGACACAGCATTAACATTTTATTTATACAGATTTAATTTTAGTTTTAAGCAGCCATTGTAAACACGCACACACATGCATACACACATATATACATACATACATACATACGTCTGCAGCCGTTGCCCTTCTAGTCATCAAAAGTGCGCAACTGCAGCATATAGGCCATAATTTCATTTTGCAAGCCACGCGTCGTATGCGTAATCTATCAATATGCCTGCCTGCATTTAACTAATTTAATCCTAGCTAGTATTAACCCTGACATCCAAACCATTTCAAAAGTATTATATTTGATTTCAATTTATTCAAATATGTTTTTTTTTAATGCATCTTAGTTTTAAGCTTAACTTTTAAGTACATAATGTTAGCTATATATACACATACATTTTTTTTTTTTTATTTCTAAGCAATTTTTGAACTGTGATATAGTTGTGAGTCTTAACTGCAATATGCCCCAATTTTTTTTTAAAACATACTTTATATTATTTTATTGTATATATAATATAAATTGCATATTTATCTAAAACAAATTCCATATTTATATACACACATATATACATATATAATAAGCTGCAAAAATAAAGCGCACAATAAATACAAATAAAATATAAAAAGTTTGATTCATTTCATATACAAAAAAATATAAATAAATTGAATATATTATTTAAAAATATATTTAAAATAATAAATAAAAAAACTTTACAAATGGGATTTTTTTTTTTCATATGAAGTTTTGTCTTTCCGTGCGTAATTTTTCATTCTGCGTACTGGCCTTTGGGCGAAAAATATATATATCTTTTTAAGATGCGTATTTTTTGGTTAATTGAAAGGAATAAGACTAGATTTATGTTTTGAGGGTAAGTTGCTTTGACAGCGTGGGAAGTGAAATGAATAGTTGCTGTTTCAAAGAAAAGTTCAAAGTTTTTTATTTATAAGACTCACATAAACAATTTTGTGCCTATAGCTGCTGCACAAACAGCTGAAAGTGTTTCAAAGCATTTTCTATAAATTTATCTTATCCAAAGGGTACACAAATGCTCAAGTAAACTCAGACTACAAAAAAATGAATATTTAAGAAGTATGGAAAAATAGCAATGAACCACTTGGTGAACTTTATGCACTGACTCACATTATAAAGTGGCCAGCAAAAAGTGGAGGAAACATAAAACTGAACTATTATGCTGTGAAAAAGCCTAACGAGCGGGGTTGATATCAGTGGCGGATTCACAGCAGGGGGTTTTCAGTTCCAGACCTCTCCCAAAGGTTGCTAAAATGGGTTGAAAGTTTTTCGCGAAATCTGATATATATACACTTGGAATTGAAGAGCTCCTTCCAAGACCAATTCCTGTATAGTTGACTCCCTGTTCATAATTGGTCAAGGATGCTCAAAGTCAAGATGACTCTAGCTAGACTAAGTAATACAGTACAGCGAAAGTTCGCAGCAGTTATGATTTGGTGGAGAAGCTTTGGTGTCTCCAGCGCTTATGTACTCCAATAACTCGTTTCTCAAAGCAGCAGTGGCAACTGCTTTGTATCAAATAATACTTTTCGCTAACTATTCTTGACCAAATATATGACTAACAATACAGAATTGGTCAAGGATGCTCGTAGTGGCAAGCCAAGCTGACTTCAGCTAGACCAAGTGATAGATAGTTACAGCAAGAGCAAGCAGTAGAGCTTATTTGTTGTCTGCAGCGTTTCTCATAGCAACAGCTGCTGCAACTGCTTTACCTCAAGTATTCCACATGCTTGTCACAATTTTTTCATTTCAAATACTTTTTGGCAACCAAATGATCCACACTTTATATGAGACTGCTTTGTGCCGGCCGCATTTATGACTTCTGGCCAAGTCCTGGCGTCAAACAATTAGCACATTTGCAGCACGTGCATTAAGAGCGAGCAAGCGAGAAATTGAGTCTCTTATGACAGCTGCACAGGCACAGCCGGCACTGCTTGGCTACTCCAATAATGCGCTGACAATGCTCATATTAATTGATTGGACGCACCTGCCTACCTGCCTGCCTCAACTAGGCTCAATGAATGTTGGCAATTCCTTGGCTGGCAGGCTGGCTGGCTTTTGGCTGGGCTTAGTCAGTTTCGGCTCAGTCAACTAACTCAATGAACTTGGTGCTGGCTTGTTTTGAGCTAATCATAGTTTAGTGGCTAAGTAGTACACTTGTTGCAAGCAACTGATAAGCCAAGTATTAAGCCAAAAACCAACACACACACTCAGAGAGTCTCTCTTAGCCACTTTGTATAAAGCGGATTTAGACAAATTTACTTTTTAATGCGCCAAGAAGCTCAAAGCGAGCATTTAGCATACTTAATGGCACTTTAGAGCGGGGCTCAGACATAGGACAATCCACGGCTATGTTGTTCGAGGATTAAGACACATAGTGTACTAAAACGGAAGCCAAGTGAGTTTTGGCAACGATACCAGGGCCAAAGTGTTGACATGCAAATGGATTAGCTGCAAAAATATTTATATGCAGATCTTTAAACAAAGGAAACTCAAGCCAAAGGGCAGCAAATATTTGAATATTACTTGCTTGTTATGGTTTTTGTTGTTGCTGTAGTTGTTGTTGTTGCAAGTACTAAGCCGTTTATTGATTGCAATCGAGTTGCAAGTTATGCACAGCTAAAAAGGACTAAGCCAGGATGCAGCAGCCAGCAGTGTCACCTTTTTGACCTGCGCCAGTGTCAAGTGTCGCAAGTAAGATGCTCGCTGCTGCGCCTATATATACATACATACATGTATATATATATATATGCTGTTGTTATGTTTTTAGCTGTCATAAATAATGTAAAACTTCGTAAATATTTAAACAGCGTGCACAATAAAGCCAAATGGCAGAGGCTGGGCAGCCTCAAGCAGCACAAAACCCTTAGCAACAACGCTGCTGCGTCTCAGTCGACGTCGCTGTCACTGCCGGCACCTTTCATTATCAGTCGCTGGCCATAACGGTGGTTGCATTTGCGGCTGCGCTGCTTTTACCTGCTTTAGCTCACTCTGCTCTTTCTGCTTCCTCTTCTTGCCCTTTTTGTTTTTCGCATTTTGGCTGAAATTTGAATATGACCGAGGCAGCGACGCTTCGGCTCACCGAGAACCTTCCAACCATCCGCACAATAAAAGTGAAAGATTAACAACATTTAATAACCCATCATTTTTTTTTCTTTCTTTTCGTCGTCAAGCATTTTGCTTAGGGATGTTCCTCTATGCCTCTGTTGCCTGTGCGCAGCCATTGTTGCTCGTCCTTTTTGCAATTTTCTAGTTATAATGCAGATAACTGAATTTTGTCTTGTGCGGCTTTTGTTTTTGCCGCATTCTCTGTCACTTTTTCCTATTGTTTGACCTCTGCGGCATTTGCCATCTTCATATATACTTATATACATTTTTTTTTTTTATTGATTTGGTTTTTTCCTGTATTTTTCTCAAGAACTCTACTAGTCAGTTTTGGGTCGTTTTTATAGTCCAATGCTTAGTGTATGTGTGTATGTGTATGTGTGTGGGTGTGTGTATTTGTGCAGATCTGGCGGAGAGTTATGGGCGTGCCAAAGGTTTACTCCAGCCCTCTAATATCTTACATATTTTTTGAAAAATTAAAACTCAATTTGCTTTTAATTTCTTCTAATTAGAGATTTCGAAAAAATGTTCAAAATTTCAGAACTCTCTACATAACCCAAGGATCTATCGATACAATAGCAAAGTCAATAATACACTTAGGGTAACAAGAGTATATCAAGTTTGTGCAAGCTAGAAGAACAGAAGCAGACGTTGAAGAATCTCCAAAGTTAAAGGTGTCTAGAGTGTGATAATGTGATATTACTAGGCAGTGGCGCATCCATCTTTAAAAAGAAGCTCTTTCAGACAGCATGACGTAGTACCAAAGAATAAAGATCGAGTTCTAATATATTCTTTGGAATATAGAACTAGTTCTAATATATTCTTTGGCATATAGAACTAGTTCTAATATATTCTTTGGAATATAGAACTAGTTCTAATATATTCTTTGGAATATAGAACTAGTTCTTATATATTCTTTGGTAGTACTCACTGTAGGAATATTTAATCTTAATGCTGGGTTTATGGTAAGAGAATTTAATTCCTATTTTAGCGAACAGTTTTTGCCAGAGCTAAGAAAATATCATGGCTGCTTTCCCCCAAAAATAAGCTCTCCCTCTCCAACAAAGTCACCATATACAAGTCCATTTTGAGCCCAATATGGAAGTACGCGTTGCAAGTGTATGGTATTGCTGCGAAGTCCCACATTAATAAAATTAGAGTGGTGCAAAGCAAAATCCTGAGAAGAATTTCCAATGCTCCTTGGTACATGCGTACAAGGGACATTGAAAGAGACCTGAAAATCCCTAAAGTTGGCGACGTCATACGGTCGCAAGCTCAAAAATACATCGAACGCCTTGAAATACATCCAAATGCGCTTGCGAGGCGGCTGACCTTGAGAGCTAGGAAGAGAAGACTTAAAAGGTGTCATCCAGGGGATCTTCCTACGAGATTCTTATAAATAAGTTCAAACGATATTTTGTATATATTCCTGTAAATTTATTATTTTTATTGTTATTTTTTTTTTTTTTGTATGTAGAACCCTTAATTATAATTGGTTTTTATTTGATTTTTTTAATGTACATCTAGGTTAAGCTGCCACGATTGGTAGGGAACTAGCTTTATTAAATGATATACAAACTTTTTTATAATAAAAAAAAAAAAAAAAAAAAAAAAAAAAAAAAAAAAAATTTTAACGAAAACCAATAACTTTATTTTTTTTTTTTTTTGTTTTACCAAATTAAATCTAGTATTTAATACTGAATTTAATATTTTTATAACGAGCACTAGCTACTGGGGCCTTCGTTTCGCAATATGAGCTTCTAGCTTGTTGCTTTAGTAAAATTGTTTATTTTACAAATGTTACATTCTAAGGGTATTTCTAGTAATTCAGATGGAGCCTGAGATCTGAAGAAGGTAGCTCTAATGCTCTGAAGAGAAAACCAAATATACTCTCCAACTCTAGATTGAACAAGCTGGCTTTGAGCAAATTCTGCTTTAAATAAGATTGAAATTGTTCCGATTTACAGATAGATGTTTGTAAGTATCGGCTATGTAACTCAAGTTTTTCATTGGAACTGAACCATTTGGAATGACTGTCCTTTGCTATAAGGCGCTTCAACGGGAAATTCTGCCCATAAGGCTTTATGGGATCTGGATCATTTGGAATGGCTGACTTTTGAAGTATGGGTGTTCACATAGTGGCAAAATATCAAAATGCATCAATAAACTTTGTATTTGTGCTGGAGAAAACATCGATGTTATATCGATGCATCGATGTATCGAAGTTTAAAATATCTATATAAAGATGTTGGCCAACAGTGATGTTTCTCCAGCACTACTTAACATCCATTTGATGAGTGCAAAAGTGCTGGAGAAACATCTCTGTTGGCCAACATCGATATATAGATATTTTAAACTTCGATACATCGATGCATCGATATAACATCGATGTTTTCTCCAGCGCAACTTTGTACGTATAAAGCACATCTTCTATCAAAAAATTTGCTGACTCTAGCTCTTATGAACTTTGAGATAAAGATGTTCAAACAGACAAAAAGAAGAATATGGTATTGTAATAAAAAGAACTTGTGGTTTGCGACGATTTTTTCCATAATATATTCCCTTTTACCCTTGACTAAGTAGGTACAGAATATTACCTAAATTACTTTTGTATTTCCAAACTACGATGAGAACCTACAAAATTTAAATTGTTTTTTCCATGTTATATAAAAAAATTATCAAATGGCTAAAAATTGAAGATTGGTCAACGATATGCAAGGTTAAGTTACTGATCGTATTTAATACGGAGAATGCCAGAGCGATCCTTATGCACATCTTAGTCCAGTTGACACACGACCTCCTTGTGCCTCCCTCCTGTCTTCATCTCTAAGGTTTTGCGTCGGGCTAGAAACCCAACTTGTACAAACCCCCCACTACATAAAAACATTAATTTTAAACCGACCATAGCCGATTATGGCCAATTAACAAACTTAAGTAAGGGGCTGTAGCCAATTTTTTAACTTTATTACTCAAGCCCCAGGTCCACATTTCCCTATAGAATATTGACTACGTGAATAAAACCTAGATCCCCACCTCTCAAGTGACCAAGCGTGGAATTTTCAAAAACCAGCCCCCCACCAGAACGGCACACGTAGTACGGGTACAGCCCCTTAGTACCATAAAAAAAGTACCGAATGACTCACAATGAAGATTGGTCTAGACAAGAGAATTCCAAAATTTTTGGACTCGAAACCACGCCGCCACTGATATCTATAAACACTTTTCTCAAACCAAGTCAATGGCATTTAAAATATTCATAATATTGTTTTTTTTTTTAATTAATTTAATAAATATTTAGGTTAAAAATTCTGAAAAGGAAAATAATTTTTATTATATATCTTTATCTGGAGCCCTTAGTTTTTTCATATGATAAATGTGTATGCATATATAATATGCATAATAAAATTTATATCTATCCTGACGATTAATGAATACTAGTGCTGGCGAAACATCGATGTTGGCCATATCGATATTTTTTAACTTTGATACATCGATGTTTCGATACATCGAAGAACATGTGGCAGCCATTTTTTGAATGCTTAAATTAATTCAGAGTGGGCAATCTGTTGGTTTGGTTTTTTTTCAAATAATAAAATGGAATTAACATACAAACCAAGAGATAACTATATTTTCATAATATACATTTCAAAATTAATTACATTACATAGAAAGATAAGCAAAGAAATAATAAAAAACAATCCAAAAAGTTATACAACAAAAACAAAAGATAACACAGGCCACAAAAGTGGTGTTAACTTAACAGGTAACAGAGACATCTCTTATGGATTTTGAGCAGCTGAATCCGAAGTCTTAAAAACTCCATGGGTTAAGAGATAACCACCAAAAAATCCCATAAAACGAGATAGTTTGGATGATATCTAACGCTTGGAACGGGGTTTTTTGGTCTTCGAATTCAGCTGCCCAAAGTTCATAAGGAGTGCCTCTGTCACATGTGAAGTTTACACCACTTTTTTTTTTGCGCCTGTGAGTTATAACAAAAAAACTTTCCGTTTCAGCCAGAATTGCAGTCTCATAATCTTTAAACTAATTTGAGATTCACTAGATTGCCAGCCTTGCTAAACTTTAAAAAGTATTACCTTCCAGTAATTCAACGGGCACATGCTTGAATCTAAGTTTTTGACATTAAAATATTGTCGATGTGCCAAAATTGAGTCAACCCTTCGAGTCAACCATAGATTTGTTTTTTTCTAAAAAAGCGAAAAGTGTCTGCAACGTGGATGCCGTTGGTTGCCCATATTTTGTCCGTAATGGGATTTGGTTGATAATCGAAAATCGAAATAAAAATATCGATGATCGGTAAAAAATCGATGCATCGATATAACATCGATGTTACTTCCAGCACTACTTTACATGCCATTCATTAAATTTATTCGCTACCAAAATTTATGAAAAATAAAAAATTGTTTTTTTCTACAAAATTGTTTATATGAGAAATTCTATTTAATGTCTTCATTTTTGTTTTATTTATAAAATTTGCTGATTGATATAAGAAAGATTGAAAATAAAAATGTATTAAATATTTCTTATAGGTTTTCGATCAGTCCAAAGTCGCTTCTGATTGCTGGCCGTGCCAATAATGATCTTTTTCTAAACCAATAAAAATATTTATGCACTTACGAGGGTGGTCCGATAAGTACTAAGCCTCACCGCCCGATGGCGCTACTATCGCAAGAGAAATTTACTATCGTGCACAGGTGCGGATTTAGGATTTGATCTTTGGGGTGGTTCTTCGCTTTGAAGTGTATATATACCAGAACTCGTAAAAAAAATACTTTCAACCCATTTTACAACTTTTAGGGGGGGGTCCGGACCCGAAAACCACACCCGTGGATCTGCCACTGATCTTGCAGTACATTCTCGTAGACGGCTACTCTCGAAATTTTAGCCGAATTGGACCGAACCCAAAATTTTCGTTTCGTACATTTACTTTCTTGAGCTATTTGTTAGATTATCCAGAATGGTTTTCAACAGAGTTTATTTTTGTTAGATTTATTTGATATAAGGATTTTAAATTCTCAATTTTTGACATTTTGTGCAAAACTTAAGAAGTTACATCAAGTATAATGAACGCGTTCCAAGTTATGAGATTTTTATAATACAGGCTTGAAAATTTTGGGTATAGCTAGTCCCACGAAAATACTTTTGGCAGCTAAATCTTTTGAATAGGATACTTCTTCTTCTTATGTCCAGTTACTCCTAGTGGAGCATAGGGCCATCGTGAATTTTTTCCATTGAACCCGCTTGTGAGCTAGAGCTTTTAGTTCATCCCAGGTCTTTCCGCTACCTTCAACTTCTCTTTGCAGAATTCTTTGCCAAGTTGTTTTTGGCCGCCCTCTGCGTTTGCTTCCTTGTGGATTCCAGTCCAGTGCTTGTCTGCATATTTCGTTTGGCTGTTAAGGGAGGGTATGGCCCAATCACCGCCATTTCCTAAGTTAAATTTCATTGGCGATGGGTATCTCTTTGGATCTTCTGTGTAGATCTTCGTTTGATATAACATTCGGCCACCAGATTTTCAAGATACTATGATCATATCAAAAGTCTTGTATTTCTTTTTATTTTTTTTTTAGAAAACTTCTCTATATAAGCTTAAGTAGAAAGTTGTGAAGGGCATATTAAGGTCAAATTTTAAACTTATAGTCTTAAATAGCACAGACCAACATGGTTTAGTTGTTGGGAAGCTAAGGGTCGGTTCCGAAGTGATTTGCTGCGTAGAGTCCGAATCCGGGGCCAGAATTGGCCCATCACATTAAGATCTTGAGATATTTGAGGTTATATACCCGAAAAACTGAGTTTTTCCTACTTTTGAGGTACATAACCTCAAATATCTCAAAATCCTGACGTGATGGGTCAATTCTGGCCCCGGATTCGGATTCTACGCAGCAAACTACTTTTGATTACCCGAAAAACGGCGTTTTTTCATACTTTTGAGGTACATAACCTCAAATATCGCAAGTTCCTGACGTGATGGGCCAATTCTGGCTCTGGATTCGAATTCTACGCAGCAAATTACTTCGGAAATGACCCTTAGCTTTCCAACAACTGAAATGACCCCAGCATTTTTAGGCCTGTGTATTTGTATCATTCAATGGTTTTATGTTCATTTTTTGTTCATTCGGTTTTGTATTTTTCCCCGAGTAAAATCAATTATAGCAAAAACGAAACTTAGCATATTCCCAAACAAAGGTAGAATTTCCGCTTTACGCTGTTTTAAACTTTTTCCCGCTGTCAGCGTCTAAAAAAAAACTAGATCTGGCGGGAAAAAGTCGCATTTGGCAACAAGCCCAGTGTTGAAATACTTTATTAATAACAAGCCTTTTATATTTATAGAACACAGATTTTATTTATAATACGTCAAGCTTGTTTACATAAGCTATGTGAACTATTTCAAGGCATTGGAACTCTCGCTTTCATTCATAAGTATATAATATTATTAAATCTGAATTTAATTGCGCATACGATTTGCATATTAAATAATATTCTAAAAACGTGCTTCCATATTTCAACTCAATTATACATATATAGGTACATATACATATATGAATACAATTATTGTTTATTGTTGTTATTTGTTACTGCCTTAATTGTTTATTGTTGTTATGGCTTTTATTATTATTATTTATTATTAAACAAGCCGGCCGGCGCTCGTTTTTAATGTAAACACACTAGAAACAATAATTTTATTTTTTTTTTTGATTACTTGAACTTTTATTGTGTATTAAATAACAAGAAATAAATGTTTACATTAAACTAATAGAAATTTTCAACACTTAGATAATGTGTTTGTATACAAAAGCTTATATATATGTATATTTTTTATGAGCATATAAGCATGAGAGTTTGTTACGATTAAGGTCTTTCAAATAAAACGTTTTTTATAAAATAATCATTTTTTATTGCATTTTTTCATTAAGCTGCAAATCTAACACTTTTTGGCTTAAAAAAATATCATAAAATAATCGGACATGCTGCGGAAAACGAATGTTTGGTGCTTCCAATTTCACCAAAACGAATTTTTCATGTGTTTGAAACCGAAAGAGCAATTAAAACAAAACGGCAAAATAGGCTTAAAAACGCACCAATTTATACTGAAATAATTTTTTAATTATTTTTTGATGTTCTTAGATTATATTTATGTCAACTTCAAGTTATATATTTATTGACAATAGTTTTTAATTATTTTTTTCCGACTCAACCCAAAAAATAGCACGAAATTTTTGTTGTGTTCATATCAGACACGAACACATGACGATAAGTGCGACAGGGTTGCCGCGTTGCACAAAGAATATTTGCCTTGTAAAAAAGTTATCCAAGTCGTGTTTTATTTTAATAAATATTGTTGTTAAAGTAATATTTTAGTGTAATTTTATTTAATATAAACAATAATAAGAAGATAGCAATATTTGAATACAAAATAAATGTAAACAAATTATAATGATAAAAAAGAGCAGAGCTGCAGCAACCCTGTCAGCTGTTTTGTATCAAACAAAAATAATTTCGCGACAATATAAGACAAAAATAAGGGAAATATACGAATTTATCCAAAATAAAAAGAGAAATAACGACAAAAAATTCGTTTTCCGTAACACGCAAAAACGAATCCGAATAAATTTGTTCGGTTTGGTTTTTTCGTTTTTCGGAGCAGGGCTGAATAATTTAATACTTATTTTAATTTAAAAATGATGAAATAGATAAGACTTATATATCAGGATAATAAATTTATAAATAAAAATTAATTTTAAATATCTGTTGAGTCCAGTGTTGTATTACAAAATTTTAAAATATTATTTTTTTTAAATTTATAAATTTAAAGTTTAAAAAAGTAGATATATTTCGCATTTTGTAAATTATTTATTTACATAAATATAAAATCTGAATTAATTTTTTTAAATTATATAAAGTTTTGTAGAGCCTGGTCAGCATAGGTAATCAGGCTGGTTTAAAGTTATTATATCCCTCTAGTACGGCCAGTAAGTACTTACATCGTTTGTCACAGGTAGCTACCTACTTTTCAAACCCCTGGTAATGCGCGAGGTAAACGGTCGACGAACGAAATATGACAAACAACAAACAAACAAAGCGAATAAAAAAGAGAATTCGCCTCCTTTTCTTAATACGGGAATATAAAGTAGGCGAATTTTTAGTTATTCTTTTTGTGTGCATTCCGCGTATACGTCGCGACTATAATTTACACAAACAAATGTATGACAATTCCTGAATGTGCTGGAATTTTGTTTATTTTCGTTTGGACTGCCGTCAAGTTTGCACTGCTTGCAAGGAAACGAAAGCAGTCCAAAAGTCTATGAAGCAATAATCGGAAAGCTTATTAAAGCTCTCAATAAATATTTTCAGCGCTAAAATAAAATTTTTATAATTTCAGATGTAATTGGAAGTGGAGCAAGACCGTCAGAAATCGACCTTGAAAAGGACCTGCAGCTCAAAAAAGAAACGCGTCTTCAAAAAAACATGCGTATTAAATAAAAAAAATATATATGTTGATGAAAATAATTCTGAATATAAAATAGTATTAAAATATAAGTGCGTTTTCAATTTGAATTGATTCAGTAGGTATAAAATTCTGGCGACTACTGCGCTGTCTACTAGTGTATAACAGCGTAAGTAGCGATGCCGCTGTCTGCTGGTAAACGAAGGCGTAAGTAACGATGCCGCTGTCTACCGGTAAACGAAGGCGTAAGTAGCGATGCCGCTGTCTACTGGTAAACGTGGTGGTGGCGATTGCCTACCGCCTATGACATTTGTTAATAAGATGGAAATGAAGAGGTAAATAGCAAGGTAAGTACTGGTCATTACTTAGTGCCTACTGAAATTGCTAGTTCTGCACTACCCACCCGTACTAGAGGGATATTATATATGCTTATGTTAATTTTAAGTTAACAATTCATCATCATCATCATTGGCGAGAGAACCCTGGTCGGGTCTTAGCCTGTTGTAGTTTTCGCCTCCATTCGTCGCGATCTTGAGCTTGTGCTCTCCAATGTCTCTGTTCTAAATCCTCTGCATCTTGATTGACCCCATCCAACCATCTCAACTTCGGTCGACCTCTTCAACGGCTACCTAAACACTGTCCAAGCATTGTTCGTTCAGGAGGATAGCTATCGTTTGCTCTTATGCGGCCAGCCCATCGTAATCGGTCTGTTTTAAGGATTGTTTAATCTGTCGGGGAGACCGTATAGACTATATAACTCATCGTTTTAGCGTTGTCGCCATATTCCGTTTTCTTGTATTCCTCCAAAGACTTTTCGCAGGATCTTACGTTCGAATATTTGAAGTTTGTTTTCATTTGTACTGCTTAACACCCAAGTTTCGCTTGCGTAAGTGAGAAGTGGTACAATTAGTGTGCGGTACAGGAGGGTTTTCGTCCCTCTACCGATTGTACCGATTTATAGGATATGGTTCCCTCTGTGTTAGCTCTCGATTTCCTCATAACGTATTCCAGGGCTAGATTAACAAGAAGACACGATAGCATGCCTTGACGTAGGCCTTTGTCTGAAATGAATTCGGTTGAAAAACTCATTTGGACTTTCAGAGTGTTTCTGATTTTACTGATATCCTGGAGAGGGCTTCGTATAAATATACCCCTTATTATGCTGTCGTATGCTGCTTTAAAGTCAATTAATAAATGAAATGTGGTTTTGTTCTGTTCCCGTGTTTTCTCTAAAATCTGGCAAAGAATAAAAATTCGATCGGTGGTGAACTTACCCGCAGGGAAAGCAGCTTGGTAGTTACCAATACAATTCTACGCATAAGGGGCTAGCTTATCATATATCAGACTCGAGAATATTTTAGGGATTGTGTTTAGCAGCGTAATGGGTTTGTAGTTGGTACATAACATTTTATAGCCTTTTGTATATAGTGGGTGTATAACGCCTATCTCCCACTGTTCTGGCATAGCTTCGTTCGACCAAGCTTCTGTTATTACACTAAGGATCTGTCTCAGCCTCATTGAAAGTAACTCCTCTATCTCTTCCCATGTGGGATATCATTTTGGATTTTTTTTTTATATGAAGTTTTGTCATTCCGAGCGAAATTTTTCGAACTGCGTACTGGTCTAAATGCTTAAATCCGGCCCTGCGTATTAACCAAAAAATTAATTCCGCAAATTAATATTTTTTTAATCAACTTTAATAATTTCTTAAGTTTACTTGCTTCTAAGCAACAAATTGTCGTGCATTAAATAGTTTTTTATTTTATTTGTAGTTATTTTTAGTTAAGTTGGCCTTTTCTACACGTTCAGTTAAATAAATGGTATTTAATGTCTCTCAGTTAGTTTAATTATATAATTTGTGTAGACATGTCGGCATTTAGTATGTATGTTGGTAGTAGTAACTTGTTTTTATTAACACGCCTTTTAATTGTCGTTTATGTAATTCCATATGGAGTCTCAGGCATAAATTATAAGACCCGGCAAAGTCGCCGGCGACACTCTCAACGGGTTGTCTGTTCCCGGTAGCTCTGCTGTTGGGTCATACACAAAGTATATACTTATATACAAGATATTTCTTTAAATGTGTACATAAGTGGTACTAAGCATAAAAGCATTGTTGGCAGATTTGGGCTAAGAAGTTTTGCGATTGGTCGTCTGATAATTTCATTAAGATTTTTTCATGAACTACTTAGCAAGTTAGTTGGCTTATAAAAATATATGTATATACATATGTACATACATAAGTATATGTTATGACTTAATAAACATGTCGTTGAACTGTTGCCTGCTTTAAAATATTTTAGAAGCTGTTATACCCTTAACTACAGAGTATGTTGCCAATGGCAGTTAATTTGAATATGTTCAAGAGCAGCTTTCTGAAAGCTTATAAGAATTGTGAATTTTTGCTTTTTCAAAGTTTGAAGCTTTAAATGCCCTTTTTATAAGTAGTTACTTCTTGTTTCCAGAACCCTATCCAGCTAGACCCTTTAAAAAACATAAGATCTGAGTAAAACTTTTAGAACAAAATTGTCTCAAATTTGATATAGCGCAAGACTTTCACAATTCTGAGAGCACGAGATTTTGCGTTTTTGCGATAACACTTTAACGGCAGACAAAAAAAAATAACCTAGCATATCGGATGGTCTAATCTCGAGTTATGGAACTATAAGCATCTTACCCAGATAAAAGCGGCCTCGATAGCCTAGCGGCAGTGCGCTAGACTATCATCCCAGAGGTTGTGGTTTCGAATCCCACGTATAGCATGGTCCTGCACTTTCCACTTTTCCTATTCCCCTAAATTTTCCTGTCTATTCTATATCCTTATCATTTACTCCCATTATCGGTATCACAACGGGCCTATTCTTGGCCTAATTGAGTTGGAAGCCTAAATCTCAACTGCCGCTCTAACCTACCTGCCTACCCAGACAAATCGGACCCATGCTTTTCGAATTATAGAAGAATTAGAGCACTTTTTCAACACCATGGCTCACATTTCCAATCGATTTCATCGACTTTCTTGATTTTTGCATATATCATAGAGGTATTTGACAATACACACTTTTTTTTTTGTTTGCACAAAGATCCCATTATTTATCGAGCTATGATTAAGTAAACAAATAAATAAGAAATTATAGCTTAAATTGAAATCCAAATACCCTATAGATAACAACGATAAAAATTAATAACTAATTTAAAAAAAAACTCTTACTTACTACTTCTTTTAAAAGGTTTTAATTTTAAGATCTTTTAAGTATATATTATTTCCCGAGCGATAAACTTATTTAATTTATCGATTAACTATAGTTTGAAATATAGTGAAATATGGTGACTCACTTTTTCGAAATTCTGTAAAAATTAAGAAAAAAAAAGCTAAACTTATTTATTTCCAGATATTATTTCTTCAGCGATTAATTAATTAATCGAATAGGTTTAGATTGAAATATATTCGAAAAATATAGCTAAATATGGGAGACTCACTTTTTCGAAATTTTGTTAAAATTAAAAAAAAAAAAAAAAAAACCTATTTGAAGATCTTTTAAACATATATTATTTCACCAGCGATAAACTAATTTAGTTTATCGATAAATATAGATGAACATATAGTTAAATATTAGCGACGCACTTTTTCGAAATTCTGCAAAAATTAAGAAAAAAAACTAAACTAATTAATTTTAAGATTTTTTTTCAAGTATACATAGTATATTATTTCTCCAGCGATAAATTTTTCTTCTTCTTAGCTTTACAGTCTTTGGTGGACCATAGTTTACGCAACCATTTTTCTCCATTTGTCCCTCTCTACAATGATATTTCTTCAGTGTCGGACTCCTATTTTTCTGAGTTGAACTTCTTCATCATCCAGCCAACGTTTCTTTGGACGTCCTCTTCTTCTTCCTCCAGTCGATTGCAATACTAAGGCCTTTCGAGCTATTCTTTCCGTGGACATTCTTAGCACATGACCCAGCCACCTTATTCTCTGTGCATTAACAAATCTGATAATTGCTTCATGTCCTGCTAGCGATTCTAGTTCATGATTGTATCTTATCCGGTAGGTGCTATCCGGTAGTTTGACAGGGCCATATATTTTACGCCATATTTTTCTCTCGAAGCACAACAGTTGAGCTGCATCTGCGTTCTTCAAGACCCAGAGTTCGCAGGCATTTGTGAGTACTGGTCGTATTAGTGTTTTGTACATTCCGAATTTTTGGCTGCGTGAGAGAATCTTTAATTGGAAAAGCTATAGATTTCCGTAGTATGCTTTGTTCGCGGCCTGTATTCTTTCCTTAATTGCTACTGTCGAGTCTTTTACCCAGATATTTGAATTCTTCTACGCTCTCAAAAACGTAATCGCCAATGGCTAGACTGCTAGAGTTAGTATTAGAGCTGGATCGAACCATCTATTTTGTCTTATCAGTGTTAATTTTTAGCCCCGCCGCTTTGGAGTTTCGTTCCAGATTTTTGAATGCATTTACCAGTTCAGACTGGCTTTTGGCCATTATTAGTATATCATTGGCAAATGCATAAATCTGAAAGTTTTTGTTATAGATGCTGCCATTTGGATTGATTTGCGCAACTATTGCATGTAAAACTAAATTGAATAAAGGTGTAGAAAGAGCATCTCCTTGTTTAACACCCGATATTATTTGAAACTGTTCTGTGCACTCGCCTTGAACCAAAACTTTTGCTATTGTGTTGCTTAAGGTTATAATCACGAGCTGCATAAGCTTCGATGGAATTCCCAGGCATTGGAGGTAGGTGGTCTATGCCATCAAATATCGATTTTGTATTCCAGCGATAAATTATTTAACTAAAATTAAGAAGTTTAGATTGAAATATATTCAAAAATTTTTAAAAATTACAAAAAAAAAAAAAACTTATTTCAAGATCTTTCAAGCTTATATTATTTCTCCAGCGATAGATTAATCTAATTTATCGAATAATAATAGATTGAAAGATATTCATAAATCTTTAAATGCTACAAAAAAAAACTAAGGCCTTCAATTTAACTTTTCGAAGCACTTTTCTTAATTTTCACAGCGCTCGTTCGACTCTTAGATATCCTGTTACTATATAGTTCGCCCTCATGTTTAAAATTTCAGTTTGCAAATAGTTCGAGTAAAGTGGAGAACTTCTGTAGGTTACAAACCTTAAGAAGATCTGGTAAGCTTCACCTTATAGATAGCCACATAATCTATAATAAGAGGCCTCCTTTAACCTGAGGAACACACGCCTTTTGCAGTCGCTCGCTCCGGGACAGACGCTGCAAAACTTCGGGGAACCTTTAAATCATATATGACGAAGTAGCCCCTCCCGTAGCTCCCTGTCTCGTTAGCCCTGACCGTACCTCCCATGCGAGTTGTTTACCTCATCTTCAGTACGTTTGCGCAGGTTACCAGGGTGTACCACTGGGAGGTGAGTGTAGGAATTGAGGAATTAGATTGCTGATAACAGCTAACACAGCTTCCCTAAAACCGCCATTACACCCCGAGACCGCATGTCCCACTGGGGATAACAGGAATTGAGAGAATATATAGTTCGCCGCTCAAATTTGCTCCCGTTTGGGCAGAGACTTATCGGGAAATCACATATATCAACTTGGGAGATTTAAAATTTGTCAAAAAAAATAATTATTTATCAAATTTTGATGGCTATAGCTTCTGCACAAAAAGCTGATTGATTAGAAAAGAGAGGAACGTGACGGGTTTTATAACTTTGGGAGTAAATAGTTCAGAGGACTTTGGGCTTGTATGCACACAGAATAAAAAATCTTTATATTTGTACCAACGGTTAAGGATATAAAAAGTGTTGGGAAAAATGGTATTTTGATATAGCCTCATCCATAAAGTGTAAAATATTATGGGTTTCTTGGAAGATATTAATTATTTGGTAGGATTAATTAATTTCAGCGCACTGCTTCTTTTTGTTTTCACTCTTTTCGTATTTATAAAATCACTTTATTTACGTTCGAAAGATGCTAAACCTCTATCAAGTTATCTTGATTCAGCACTTTGGACAGCTTTGATCACTTTCAGCAGCTCTTTTAAAGTTGAAACCAGGTGCGGCTTTAAGATTCGGTCTAGGGCGGGCTTCTTCAATTCGAAGTGTATATATATCAAAACTCGCAATAGACTTTCAAAGCATTTTTCCAACATTTTCCCAAAAACCACACCCGTGGATTCGCCACTGGTTGAAACTATAATAATAAAAATAATAATTATTTGGATCCATCTTAGTCTTTTGCTACCAAATAATGATATCTCTAAAAATTCGGACAATCTTATTAGCTTATAATTTTTTTCAACACTTCTTTCCTATTTCAGTTGAGCTTCAGTTAGCATATATTATATATGTTTATAATAAATAAATAAAGTGTGTCATTTCCAGTATATTTTGCTATATACATACATATGTATTTGCTGAACATTCGATTAGTAATTATAAGTTTTATATTAGCTCCTTATCAGGCTATTCATTTTGATTCTCCAAGTTCACACAAGTAATAAAATATATATGTATATAAGTAAAAAATATAACCGGAAAATGTCTTATCATAACGGTAGTATTGTTGACAAAAAATATATATATAGATAGCTGGGTTCCCTCATGACGCCTAAAAACTGGCTGGTGGCTTGTTCCCATGAAATTTTTGTTGTAGTACAGTAAAAATAGTTTAAAAAAAGAGGTTGACCAGGAAAAAATTGCATACTGGAATTTCTCTTGCCTTATGTATTAGGGACCATTAACTCGAATTCTGTAAGTAGTACACAAAAACTTTCTAGGAAAAATACCACTTTTTTATTTACTCGGTTTTCTTAGCTTTCTTGAGAAATGTTTCCTTTTTTATACTTATTATTTTTTTTAATCAATGACTACGTGACAACTAGGGGGGGGTCCATATACTACGGCTGCTCACCGATGGTGGGGGGAGGGATTTTTGACTTTGAAAAATTTACAATTGGCAATTTTTTAAAATTACTCAAATTTTATCGTTTGCCGTAGACGAAAAGATTAAAAAAATGTATGATTTTGAAATCCACGGGAATTTCGGTAACAGAAAAAAAAATTCCAATCATTCCGCACGTCTTTAAAACCAAACCCACAGATTGTTGGGAATAACGTGGGATCTCTAACCGGTGCCCATAAGGTTAAGGATGTATATCTAAATGTTGGCAAGTGGCTCTGTGGGAATACTCACGTCTCTCTCGTTCTCTTCTTGTTTATTTTTCAATTATTATTTATTTCCTTGAACTTCATCTTATATAATATGATTTCAAAAGTCGCTTCTGGCGGAACATAGGGCAGGTTTCGTCTTGTTTAAGGGTATTAAAAAGTTGTCACTACTAAAGTTGAAATTTTTCTTACACGTTTTCAAATAAGTTTATTACGCAGACGCGTTCTTCTAAGCATATATGTGTATGCGTTTATGGTGTGAGTTTATGTGTATGTATATATTATATGTATGTATGTAGTGTATATAGCTCTTTTTAAGCACCTTAAACGCTTTTTTAATTGTTTGAATTTTGCTGTGCTTTGGGTTGTTGTTGTTGTTGTTGTGGTGTAGTTGTTCTGGTTGTTATGGATATGGTGTGCGGCCTGCTCTTAGATGCCGCTGCTGGTTTGCTCTGCACATTGAACTTGAGCTGCTTTTGCGTTTCATTTACGACAAAAGACGACGAGGAAAAAAATGAAAAATAAAACAACAACAAAAATAAAGAAGAAAAACACAGCAACAGCACAGAGAAAAATAAAATAAAAGCAAACATGGCACAGCACCAAATTTTAATTACCATGAGTAATATTTTATTACACTTTGACACTGAGCGCAATAACAACAACGACAACTACAAAAAACTTCACAAGAAGCAGCCAAAAAAGAACAAAAAAAAAAAAAAAATGAGTAGAAAAGTAGAAAACTAAATTAAAAACTAAAAATAAAAATAAAAGAAATCATATAATAAAAAAAAAAAAAAAAGTGCAACAAATTCATAAGTCTGGTAGTAAGCAACCAAAATACACGTGCAGCCCTAGAAGCCGGCTTGGTCAGTGAGTGCTTACGGTTAAGCGGCAACAACAACAACAGCAACAACAACAACAGTTACAACAACAGCAAGAACAAACTTAAGTAGCGGTAGCAAAAGGCTACTAACATGTTTATGCTACTTTTATGAGAGGGCAATAAAATCGAACGAAGTACGAAAATAAAAATGAAACTACCAAAAGGCAAAGGCAACACACACACACACACACACACACACGCACACACACACACGCACACACACAGCTACAGCTACAGGAGAGACCAAGAGACCCACACACAATGACTTCATCGATTTATAGCGGTCATGAGTGGCTGATGTCCACGCTTGGACATGGACGACTTGAACTGAACCATTTTTCTGGTTATGCCTTGGTCTCCTGCACACACGCTTTTATGTTAGTTGTTGATATTGTGTTTTGTGCGCCTTTGACCAGGACTTTTTTGTTTTCCACAAAGCTCTCTCGCACTCACTCACTCTCTCTGCTAGCACTAGTGTTGGCCTCTCTTTCAGCATTCCTGGAAGTTCTTTAGTTCACATGTGACCATAACTTTAGCTCATGCTATCTTGCTTGCGCTCGCTCTTTGCCTTACTCTCTCATTCGCACTCGTTCGCTGTGTTTGCTCTCAACTGTTGCATCCTGCGCAGAGACGCATTTTATTGTTTGTCGCTTCATGCGCGTCATAATCACCGCTCAGCATCTTTTGAGCAGCAGCGGCGACTGCGCTAGTGACACACTCAAAAGTCTCTCTCTTACACACACACACACACACACGCACACTCAGACAACTGTCGCTTGATTTATGTGGGCCACGAAGCAGCCACGCAGGATAACTGCGCGCATATTAATTGCGAACGTGACTTGAACTTGAGTCTTCACTTGCCGCAGCTCACACACTTATATATAGATGCATGTGTGCGTGTGTGTTTGTTTGCTTGCGCGTGTATTTGTGCGATATTTTAAACTAATAGACCCGCTCTTTTGACTGCCTTATCAGCTGGGAAATCAGCAGCTAAAGGATGCCACAATTACTTCTAGAACTAACTTACAGCTACACTGCGACATTTGGTTCAATTTTTGATGCGTTGCGGTTTTATTCATTAGAGAATTTATGCGCTAAAATAGATATTACAAAAACAAATCACAAAGTTTGTTTGGCTTAAAACGCGAAAGCGCTCAAAAGCTACAGAGCAGAATTTCCGACGAAGCTGTACAGAATGTCGAACTTAGAACTTTCTTAGGTCAGCAAAGAGTCAAAATCAGGCCCGTCGAGAGGGGGAAAGGGGGGGGCGGATTCCCCCAGGGGCGCAGTTTTTCTTAGGGGCCCGGTGTAATTACTGTCGTACTGTCGTGATTCAAGCTAAAGGTGTAATAGAGGGGCCGGCATATTTTCCCCCGGGCCCGGATTTTTAGCGTAGTTTTGGGTCGAGAAACAAAAAAATGGCATTCATTTTTTTTTCTTACGAGCCGTTTTCGAGATATTTTCGAAAACAAATTGTTTTCTACTGTTGTCAGTTATTCGTAAATATCTCGTGAATAAAATGTTCTACCGACATCGAAAGGTATTGATGGGGCCGCTATGTAAAGATTGAATAAAAATTGTTGCAGTTACAAGCAACCAAAGTCGAAAAATAGACATTTTCGGTCATTTTTCAAAACTACACATTTTTAGCTACAAAATCGGGTAAGCACTGTAGCACCATCATTGCATACCTTGCGAATGGTCCAAAAACAAAAAAAAAAAATAATGTAATTTTCGCGTTTCTCGATCCAAAATGACCCTAAAAAACTCTTTTCTACGAAGGTAAATTTTTCGTGTCATCTTTTGTAGTAGACGCATATCTTTTATAAAACAGCATTATTTCGGAAATATTTGACTTAAGGCGAAACGGAGAAAAATAAAATGGTTGGAAATCAAAATAGTAAGCTTTACAGAAGTTTCGGCTATTTCGATCTGAATAAATTATTTTTCCTTAAAAGCGAAACTGCGATAGAAAGAATGGTTCGTAACTTTAATAAGGCTGCCTTGGATGTAATGTTTATATTTGTTTGATGGAAATCCAAATAGTAAGTTTCGAGAAAGTTTGGTCGAAGATTTGTGCTAATATTATGTTATATGCCGCGATTGGAAGAATTTATAGCGCCCTTGCAGTCAATAGACCCGACTTAGAGCAGCATTACCTGAAGAGCCCACTAAAACTATGGTTGAAGCTTGCCATCGATTGGATTCGCGTTTTGTGGTATTCGAGTCGAAAATTATTTTGACAGCAAGAGAATTTAAGAAACTACCAGTTATTTACTGCCCTTTCAAGACTTCGATAAGCAAATGATTTGGACAGCAGGCAGGAAGTAAAGACCTTTCAAGACTTTGGTCAATTTGGATAATCTTTAACGTCTTGTTCTTAGGTTTTATTACGTATAGTAACATTTTCCATTCAGTCTACTCATAATCACATAAGAACATTGTTCTCTGATGATATCGTTCAATGTTCGAATCGGAAATATCCGCCACACTTTTTTCAGTGAGCACATCCGATCCATGAACCAGAAATATCCTAATCACCTTTTTCATTGAGTAATTCGTTATGTAACGCAGATGTGCCCTTTTGGAAAGCAGTATGCAAAGAACTTTCGAACCAAAGCAATTTGCAAACGTGCTATATACTATTGGGACCGTTGGACTCGGGACATCCCGAAACACTGAATTTCCTTAATTTTCACAGGGTTCAACTGGTTTTGACACTTTTTGAAGTATATTTTAGAAAAGAGAAATTTTACGCAATCATTTTTCAAAATTTTATGTTGAAAGGATTTGTGGTAAACTGTGGAAAATTGTTGCGAGGTACTGGGGGACACTGGCACAACAATTTTTTGATTCTAGTCTACATATCAATTTTGGTGACTAAGACAACATAGCCCTAGAATTACAAGTTAGTGAAAGTAGACACAATTTGATTGGATCATAAATTTTTTCCAAATAGTTCCATGTTAATATGGGTCAAAAAAAAAAAAAACACAAACTTGAAAAAATCTTATCATAGAGATGGGGTCTTTATGGGAAGTAAAAAATGTGAGGAATTCCAAATGAAACAATTTTTTTTGTAGTGTAAATTATATATAGAGTGATATAAGCCGTAATTACAGCTACGACAAGCACCGTTAACACTTCCGTTACACACACACACAAATTTAGATAGTAGAGTGCGCTTTGTAACTCAGGTGTGATTGTTTTCAATTGTCAATAGAGTTTTAAACTGGGGTACACACAAACATAGACATACACAAACATCAGGAAATGTCATTATAAGCAAAATGAAGAAAGGAAAAAATTGTAAAGGACATGCCAAGGAAATAGTAGAAATTGTCAAAAAAAAGAAAAAGAAAAAAAAAAGAGACTCACGGCACAGGACACACATGGCGTGAGAGCGGTTTATAAGGTTTCAAGAGGCACAATGGCAATGCGTGTGTTTTTGCATGTGTGTAGGTGTAGAGCTGCCTGCTATGACACTAGGCCGCATGAAACGAATCAATAGATAAATACTCTATAACAGCTGCCCGCTCTCTGACAGTGTAGCATCATCAGCGCGCACTCAGTTGCCAACTCATCCTCGGACTCGAACTTCGACTCGAACTCGAGCTCAGTCGACGTCATTTTCAGCTCTCGCTATTGGTTCGCTTTGTTCGTTATTTCGTATTTTTTTCATTTTTTTTTTTTGTTGGTACGCTCGTTTTGTTTGTCTCAGCGTCTTTTCTACTCTTGTCTTGTTTGCATTGTTCTCTCTCAACAGATTTGATCAGTTTTTAATGAACTTCATTCATGTTTGAATGACTTTGATCAGTTCCGCTTGGCTCTCTACCTTTTTTTTACTTTTTATTATTTAGCTTCGTGTCTCTCGTTGTTGCTATGTTGTGTGTGTATTGTGCTTGCTCTGTCGGCGTCAACGTCAACGTTAATGTCAACGTCGCTGCCTGGCAATGCCCCACACTGTTGCAAAGACAAACAATAGCAAATACACAAACCTTTTGAACGCGTGCGGCTCTATGTCTGAGGTCTGGCCCAAAGGCATTTCGAATATTTATACCCTGTAGCCATCACGGGGTCAAGGTTGTTTAAAATTTGTGCAAAGCATGTAACAGCCAAAAGTAGGCGTGAAAATTGAGACACTTTTTGGTGTGTGCGTTTGGCTGAACGCCAAAAACTTGGAGACTAGTTGAGCTAGGGGTACAAATTTTTAGCAAAAGTTCCGCATGCGTGTGCAGTTTGTTTCTGTCAAAACTTGGAACACTTGTCAAGACTGCGTTGGGAATTAAGATAAGGACGCTTTGTATACTACCAAGCCAGATTCCTGGAATTGATCCATTTGCCTTGCCAAAATTTTAGTGTATCCCAAAGTCGCATAATGTTGCAACTGCTTTACATTTTTTTACGAGTAGTTATTGTTGTTGTTGCTTGTTGTGACAGTGACAAGAAGATGCAGCAGTAACAACATATGTGTGTAGGTGTACTTCCATATGAGTGTGTGTACATATATTTGTGTTTAGCATAAAAACTTTATAAAAATTAGAAAGTCATTGCGGCCCATGCGGCGTATGCGTAATGTCTGGCAGTAGTTTGTCTGCAGAGCTAATCCTAAGCCGATTTTACATGCAGCAAAGATGCACTGAGTTCCAACTGTGGGCCGTCAACTTCATGTGTCAAGACCAACGAGGCGTATAAAATATTTTCACCAAGTGCCGCCGGCAATTCAATAGGCCGCCCCATAAGAACTCTGCCACCTTAAGGTTTACATTGTGAATGACACACACACACACACAGGCAGCACATTGATTGAGGGTCCTTAAAAGGGTACAAATAATCAGAAAATTTTATTAAATGTCCCACATAATGAAATAAGAAAAGAGCGAAACCAAAGTCAGAACCAGTCAGTCATATAGAAATTGTTATTTCATAGTTGTCTCTGGTGGTGTTGCTGTTGTTGTTGTTGTTGTTGTTGTTGTTGTTGTTAGGAGCAACAAGTTGCAGCAGGGCCCGCATGTCAAGCAGTTTCAGAATCTCCACGCGCATTTAGAGATTTGTGTGAGCTGTTAAGATGATGATTATCATTATTGAGGCACTCTTGCTTTGATCTGCTAACACTTTGCGACCCAGACTCCGTCACAGACTCAGGCCCGACCCGGCCCGGCCCTGGGCGCAGCAAGTGCATTGCAGTTGGGTTTTGGGCATGCTTTGTCCGCTGCCCGGACCCATCGTTCCATATCATCTGTCAGAGGCTCTGCTGCTGCTGCTGCCGCCAAAGTTGACGCTTTGTGTCATTGTCAAGTGTTGCGCCTGTTGGTTTGCTGCTCTATTTGTTTGATTTGTGATTAATGTCTATCTATATATGTGTTTTCTCTCTGTGTATGGATACATATATATATATACATGTGTATGTATTTATGTATATGCTGCGCCCCAAGCCCTGGCGGTGTCGCATGTTACAAAGTGGCATTTAATTCTTTGGCATTGTTTGATTTGATTTTTAGATTTTTGTTTTTCTCATCTTTTTTTGAAGACTTGTCAATGTTTTTTCTTATATGTATATTTTTTTTAATATTTAACCTTGCCAGAGGCATATTAGCTTTGTCATGAAATTTGTAAGGTATTTGTCTACCATGATCAGTTAAAACGTTTTTAAACTTTTTATTAGAGCATTATAAACTGTAGCTTTAGGTATAAATCGTATACTAGATGCAAGACCTTTATATCAAAATAAAGGAGAAGCAGAATTTTCTGACCCAAAAGCCAACTACTTCAAAGAGCTATTTTATTATTGATAAGTTATAGAAGTTTGTAATAAAAACAATTATAAACTTAACAGCTTTTAAATTGCAATACACAAATATTTATCGTTTAAAAAGTTTCCGAACCAGCACGTAAAAAAAAAAATCGAAAGTTAAGTAACAGAAAATTTTGAATGTAGTCGTTAGCTTGGAATCTTAGTCAATGCATGGCTTAAACCGTTTGAGAATTGTAAGCGCAAATTGTAAAAAATTTTGTTATAGGCGCTGTTTGGGCTTTATAGCTCTTTGGAATGCTTTAATTCAGATGTACGCACATACAGATATGGCAATATCGACATCTCTAGTCAAACTGGTGATACAGGGTGGGCTATCTGTTGTTTTGCTTATTAAACTCTAATAATTCGGAACATATCCGTGCAAAGTGGATGCTCTTTGACATATGTCAAGTTCAAAACTGCTCAATTTTAGTCATGGATCGTTTAAGAAACGCACAACGCCTAAAAGTTTTAGAGGCCTACTATGAAAATTGTCGTTTTTTGCAAAAAACATTTAGTGTATTACGCGCATTTTTTGATATTATTATTTTTATTTGGCGTTTGACAACCTTATCGGGTAATAGACTGATGTACGATTTGCCTCCACACGACGCTGTCTTGCGCGGATCTTCTCCAGTTGGTAACACCAAGGCTTCATTCACTTGGTACTGCCAACGTGTCCGGGGTCTTGCTCTCCTTCGTTGTCCTCCTACTACCGCATCAAACACTTTACGAGCTGTAGTTTGCTCTTCCATCCGTACGATGTGACCTAGCCATCGAAGTCGCTGAGTGTTCAATCGACTACATAAACATCAGGCCCGTCGAGAGGGTGGAAAGGGGGTATTCCCCCGGGCCCGGAGTGATCTCAGGGCCCGATGTTATTACTGTCGTACTGTCGTGATTCAAGCTAAAGGTGTAATAGAGGGGCCGGAGTTTTTTTCCCACCCCCCAGGGCCCGGATTTTCGCTCTACAGCCCTGATCAACATCGTTATACAGTTCGTAAAACTCGTCATTCCACCCAATACGATATGTTATGCCCACGTAAGCAAAACCAACAATTTTGCGAAGAATTTTCCTCTCGAACACCCCCAGAGCAGCTACATCTGATTGTGTTACTGTCAAGGCTTCCGCAACATATTGAAGCACCGGAAGAATGAGCGCATAGCCTAAGGCCAGTTTAATCGGCGTTCCGAATACGGAATCAAGAAAGTTATTGAACGGTTCGAGTCTACTGGTTTAGTGGCTGGCACTACATGGCATGCTCGTCCGGTTCGTACACGCAGTTGAGCCCAGTATCGACGAGTCGCCGGGAACATCGACACGAAGACTACACCTTGCTAGGATCACCTTGCGTCGAATTTTGATAGCAAGATTTAAATTGAAGCCTACGAACCATTATCAGCGTCGCTTATTCGTTCAATGGATGAGCTTTCGTCAAAAATCAGCTTCAGCGCTGAAGAAACAAAACTGCCACATTTGGGGAGCTGCAAATCCAAAGGAATACCACGAGAATCCACTTTATCCAAAACAAAAAAACTGTTTGGTGCGGATAAAGGTCGGCATCGTTGGGTCGTACTGTTTTAAAAATGAGGCCGGCCATGGGGTTAGCGTCAACTCCGACCGCTATAAAGCCATAAGCCATGATAACAAACTGATTATGGCCCAAACTTGATGGTAGGATGAGAACGAGGTTTGGTTCCAGCAAGATGGGGCTACATGCCATACAACTCGTGACACTTGGCGAGAGGATTATTTCGTATAATACCGATCACACCAATCGCCGTTTAGATCGTGCGATTTGATTCCTTTGCACTATTTTCTTTGGGATTTTTTGAAAGACAAAGTCTTTTCCAAAAGGCCAGCAACAAATCGCGAGCTCCACATCAACATTGCAGCCATTGGAGCCATTTTACTGGGAGAAGTTATCGAAAATTACGATGTTCGCATACGGGCCTTTGAAGCCAGCCATGAATTGGGCGATATTATTTTTTAAACTAGACTATTTTTTTGTAAAATAGACTAAGATTACACGATTATCGGACACCATCCCTAGTGCTCCTCTTTTTTGGGAGGCTACTTCGTTGCGTATACGTCATAATTGCAAATCAAACCACATTTGCCTCTTTACGTTAAACTCAATCGAAAATTTTTCTTATCAAACAACTCAACATCCCATGATCCAAAAAACAAAAAAATGCAGTTTATCAACACTCAATCCCAGCGCTTGATTGGACAGACAGCTCGTTAGGACACAGCTCTATTAAACAAGAAACAAACTTTTTAATTCAGTCCAACACAGTATGAGGGCTTAGGCACTGAGCACAGTTGGATGCAGTGCATCTTTTAATTGACACATTGGCTGTTTGGTCATCTTTACCTGAGCTCGGAGCACCTGCAAAACGGTGCTGGGTGGTCTCAGCAGACACCGTGGCGCACCGGAGGCACGGAGACAAGGAGACACCCAGACGCTTTAGTTAATTTGTTGTTGCCATGTTGCAAATTGCTTCAACTACAGCAGCAGGCGATGCCCAAAGGCTGAGTTTATACTAGCCGTGGTTAGTTGCACCAAAGGCAGACGCCTGGGCGGCATGCGGCATGAGGCATGCAGCGTACAGCTGGCTGCCCTAGGCCCTGGGCTCTGGGCCATAGCACCGCTCTGCACCGCCCGCAATGACCACCGCTTGTGTAAATATTAGCTGTGTGCAAGAAAGCAAAGCAAATGTTCAGAGACGGTTACACGCTTGGACAATTGTCCCGCTGTCCGCGCCGTCCCTGCCTCACTGCCTCACCGCGTCCCAATGTCTTTTTGTCTCTCCGGTTAGCCGCTGCTCACTCACACGCTGGGTCAGCATATTGTTTTAACACATTAGCAGCGCAATGCAACAAATAATTTCCATAAAATGCAGCAGTTAAAGCCAAACCAAGCGCACAGTGGGCCAAATGCTTGATGTAGCTAACAAAAAATTTATTAAGTTTTAATTATATTGAAATTTGTAATAAAAAATGAATTACGAAGCAGAATGTAGAAGTGAGAAGGAGCGCTTCAAAATTATGTGGGATAGAAAGGGTGCATGCCCTATTTGGGTATCCAAATGTCAAGTTTGGTTATTTTAGCGCTTGTAGTCTACAAGATCCTAACGTTCGTACAGACGGACGCATTTTGATAAAAGTTTTTTAACCCACCTAAACATATTGAAGGCAACTTTGAGCGGTCTACAGCGTTTTCTTCTCTACACCTCTTATCTAAGGTATAATAAAAATTATAAAAAAATAAATATTTATTGGCAATCAGCCGAATCTAAAAAAGGGCTCCCATCCTAAATTATTGGCATTAAGCGAAAGTTCTCAGCAAAGTAGACACCATAAAAGAGTGATTAAGTGAAGCTGAAATATATAAAATACATTAGAACAGAAGTAGTACGGCAGAAATAAAAGATTTCGATGCAAATAGCGAAACTGGAAAGGATTCTACAAAATAAGAAGAGTGCCCTAAATGTGGATAAGCTTTTTGCTTAAAATTGGTGTTTAATTAAATTGATCAAACTAAGTTTAAAAGTTTAATGTTTAAAAAGAGTTCCACTTCGAAAGACATTTTAGAACTATTATGAGCAACAAGAAAAATTTTGGACAACGTTAGAGGAGATACATCCTATGAATAGGCACACCATTGTGGGTCTCTTACCAAAGAAGGCACCGGACTGGGAGTCGCAGGAACAAGAACGCGACTGTCAGAAGCTCTGGGTATATACACCAGCATATTTCAGGCAGAAGTATGTGCCATAGGTCAATGTGTGGACATCAACCTAGATAGGAAATACAAAGACAGAGACATTGCCATACTGTCAGACAGTCAAGCCGCGATCAATGCGGTGACTGGCTTGAAGATTAATTCAAAGTTGGTTCGGGAAACTAGAGCCAAACTCAACCATCTAGGACGATTGAGCAAAGAGTCCCTTTGATGGATACCGGAACATATGAATATTACAGAGAACGAAGCAGCTGACGAACTGGCGAGAAATGGTGCTGCGAAACCACTAGTAGGGCCTTAATCTTATTGTGGCATTGGCAGACATATGACTAAACAGCTGTTAAGAGAAGTGGATAGGTCCAGACGAGAAATGGAGTGGACTGGCACGGCTGGCTTACGGCAAGCCAAGCAACTCCTCGGTTCCTATAACCTAAATAGGTTGAAGAAAATATGCCAGCTGGTCAAGAATTCAAGAAGATACTGACTGTGCTACTGACGGGACATTGCAGCCTCAGGAAAGACCTGATTACTATTGGTATCGTGAGCTCGGACACATGCAGGTTTTGTGTGATTGAGGAGGAAACCTCTCTACATATACTTGCAGAGCGTGACGCCCTTGCCAGAAGAAGGACATCCTTCCTCGGCGGGCATAGAGAAACGATGTCATGTATCACCAGACTAGACCCATCTCAAATAATTAAGTTTGTTGCAGATATAGGTCTTGTTGAGGAGCTCCAGTGCTAGAAGGGAGCACAATAGATCCTACGGATCGCAGTGAAGCATTCCCAACTAATATTACTATCTTTAAGCAAAACACATATATTTTAAAAATAAAGCAAATTGTTAAACTAATTATAGCTAGCTGCTTGAACCGAAAAATTATTGCAGCTGTAACAACAATTTTGACCACTGTGCAGCGCCAACGCTAAAGTCTTTGCCATATATAAATAGAGCGGCTGATGCCGACGCCGACGCCGCTGCTGCCGCTGACCCAGACGCTGCCGGCAAAGAGTCAATTTCAATATATATATATACTATATGAAAAAGATATGTCACAGGAAGAAAATATTAGTCTTTGTCATTAGGCAAAACAAAAAAAAAAAAGAAACAAAAAAAATATATATACGTAAAAAAAAAGAGTTAAAACCAAGCTAACTTGGACACATGCATGATAACGATGGTGATGATGATGTTGATGATGATGATGGCTTGTTTGCCCACCAACAAAGTTAACACTGAAAATTGTCCAAAACTCCATACAGACTGACATTCACATGATTTAGGCAGCAACAACGTGGCTCTAAGTACAAGACAAAATGTTTCCCATCATAAAACTCAACGTTGGTTGTTGTCGCTGTTGTTGTTGTTGTTGCTGTTGGCCAAGTCAAGACAAGGCGCTAGTCACAATGCTGTCGCTGAGCTCATTGGCCGTGTCCAGCAGACAGCGTAGACCTACACAACATTTTGGTGGGCTGCCCGGGGTACCATAAAGAGTCCAAAAGTCCAAAAACAACAAAACGACTTTAGACAAAACAAACGAAATTAAAAACGGTTCAAATGCTTTGCTTGTTCAAGCAATTGGCTACGAGGAGGGGGAGTGGGCCCGTAACCACTTTATGATCCAACCAACCAACTACTTGTGCATATATAGTGAGGCTCCCCCAAGTCAGCTGCGGAAATGCCCCACTTGACGGGGATTTTGGTATCTGGAACTTATAAATCTAACTAATCGTTCGATTGACGTGCTACACTCTGGCATTAGGTTTTCTATAAGGCCCCCAGATCTGGAAAGATACATTTTTATTTTGTATCTTGGCTTAGCTGTTTGACTATATTTGAATTTATTCGTCTGGCATTTGTAAAGTACACAGAGCCGGGTCTAAGTGCTCCGGCCTAAGTGCTTGCGGTTTTGTTTACATTTGGCGGTTTGGGGCAAAACCCAAACAAACTAATTGAGATTATTTAAGGTTATATTTTAATTAGCGAATTAATTGCTTACCTAACGTTGACATGACCAGACTCTTAATCTTGGCCATAACTATTTGCCTATAAAAACTATTAATAACTAACTGAAATTCAAAGACCAATTAGTTTAATTTGCCGTTCTACCAATTATTTTCACAAACAAAAAAAGTGTCTAAATTTTTTTTCAGCTGTCACGCTCTCTCGCTCTCTTTGTTGGCCAAGTTTGTGACTCAATTTCCTAACGGAAATACCAAAAAGTTTTGAAAGTTTTTTTTGTTTGTTTGTGTGGACCAGCTCTCTGCGCAAATCTTAACAAGTTAGTTTGTTAATAAACTGGATTTTTAATAAAGTTTACTTAAAAAAAAAAAATATATTAATTTGCAATTTCTTTCAGTCAGCCATTCTCTGGATTTTGTTGAAATAAGAAAATTGATCAGCAGCAAATTTGTAAAAAAAAAATTTGCGCTCTCTGAAGAGTATTTTTATTTTTTGGTGCAAGAGATTTGGCATAAAAAAAATTCGAGCTCTATGTCGGCTTTCAAGATTCTAACTTGAATTACTTGAAACAAATTATGTGGGGAAAAATAATTACTAAATGCAAAATTAAAACTAGATCTAAAGACTTCTTTTTCAGAGCACACAACGCGCGTACTGATGCAGATGACGGAGAAACAGATCTGGACTTTTTCAAGATGAAATTTAGTGCGTAAAACGAACTTAATTTTTTGGTGTATAGTTGGTTAGTTGGGTCTTAACTTCTTTTATATGCATAATATCCCAAACACTACCTTATCGAAATCAAAATAAAAATGGATTATTTGCATGTCTGTACAATTTTGTTAATTTTATATACTGATAAAAAAATAAAATTTATTTTATGCTTAAAGTCAGAGACCAGAACTCTTATAGTTTTTAAAATAGAAATAATAAAATATTTATTATTTTTCATTTAAATTGTAAAATAACTCATATTGTCTTTTCCAAAGGCCCATACGCAGCACGCAAAAATTTCACAAAGAATGACAAAACTTCATACAAAATAAAAGTCCCACTATTTTAATTTCGCACGGAATGACAAAACTTCATATAAAAAAATCCCACTATTTTAATTTCGCATGGAATGACAAAACTTCCTATAAAAAATATCCCACTATTTTAATTTCGCACGGAATGACAAAACTTCATATAAAAAATATCCCACTATTTTAATTTCGCAGTTTTGTCATTTCAAAATTTCCCTTTTTTGGGATATTTTTTTTATATGAAGTTTTGACATTTCGTGCGGAATTTTTGCATGCTGCGTATGGGCCTTAACTCTGTAAATTTTAGTAGCTAGCTTTAAGTTAAACAAATATATTTATTATAAAAATAAAGCAAATTGTTAAACTTAACATAAAATAAAATAAAATTTATCATGATTTTTATTTTTGAGGCCCGTAATGAGGCATGCAATGTTTTCGCACGGAATGTTAAAACTTCATATTAAAAAAAATTTCCCTTTTTTGGGATTTGTTTTTTATATGAAGTTTTGACATTTCCCTTTTTTGGGATTTTTTTTTTATATGATGTTTTGACATTTCGTGCGGAATTTCTGCATGCTGCGTACGGGCCTTTAGACACAATTTTTTTTGTTTGTCAATTTTTATAATAAAAATCAAAAATAAAAATGATTGATAAAGGCCTATACGCAGAATGAAAAATTTCATATATATATAGCACTCAAAACAAAAAAATAATAAAAAAAAATATGATTTTCTGGGAATCGAACATTGATCCCAAGATGTCGCAACGTAAAGCTCCAAGGTCAACCATCTAAGGTCATTCGAACTGTTGTCTCTTAAAAAAATATATATCGCGATTATTTTCCATGTTCCCCATAGTGAAGAAAACTGTGAGGGGTCTTCGATACCTTCTCTCTCTCTCTCTTTAAACAAAAAATAATTATAAAAAAAAAAAGACTGCGAACCGAACCTTGGTCCCCAGACGTCGTAACTTTAGCCAACAGAGGTCATTTGAACTCCAATCTTTAAGTTATTACGTGGGGACTATATCAAAAATTTACCATATTGGAGGAATCCTTAAGAAGTATCCGACACCGGCTTCTCTAGCTCTACCTCAAAAGCAAAAAAAAAGAAAAAAATTTAAAAAAATTATCTCGACTGGGCATCGAACCTCCCTAGACGTTGTGACGTAAAGCTCTGAGGGCAAACTGCTGAGGTCATTCGAGCTCCCATCTCTCAATGTTATATTGCGATTAACTCCAATATTTTCCAAATTGGAGGAAACTTTGAGTAGTCTCCTGCGCATCCTAATCTCTCTCTCTTTGTTTTAGAACTAGAATAAAATGATGTAAAAAATATTCATTTTCGATTTTTCAAAAAAATGTGAAAAGTCACAATGAATACAAGAGCTGTATCTTAAGCTGCTCAAGGCCAAATATCATGGAAATTGGAACATTTAAGTTCAAGAGTTTTCTGAAAACTTTTTTAACATTTCTCTTTTTAGCTGATCTGCGATATTTTTATCTGAAATTAATCGTTTGGGCGTCGCATTAGGGTAAAAATCTAATATACTTATAAGCTTTAGATTTTGTGCAGTCACTCAATCTAAGTGTTGTACTATATATGATTAAATAAAGGGTGTTTTTTTTAGAGTTACACAAGCTTAAATCATAATAGAACAAAGAAATATATTTTTAATATCAATGAAACGGGCTTTATTGGATAAACAATTTTATGGCATTAATGTTTAAATATGATTTCGGCC
The DNA here is from genome assembly GCA_018150985.1 of Chymomyza costata. Lineage (NCBI taxonomy): Eukaryota > Metazoa > Arthropoda > Insecta > Diptera > Drosophilidae > Chymomyza > Chymomyza costata. The sequence continues at coordinate 28,287,447 of JAECWU010000127.1, read as the reverse complement.
ATGTGCGCATACAAGGCGCCATCTGAAACACCAATTTTCACAAACTTTCCGCAGCATTTCCGGACGTATTTAGCCAATAACTCTTCGAATGATTTCCAGGTGTTTAATTGTCTCTGGTTTAACGACGTAGACAAGTGACAGTAATTTCTGTGGATGAACAAAAAGCTTGTGAATTATCCTCACTTCAAATGCGACATTTCAACTAAAAATGCGCTTCTTCGGAGAACAAAATTTTGAATTTTGAATAAGTTTGACGAACGAAACCATTATTTTGATAAAAAATTTCAACAATTTGCAAGCGTTGCTCTGGCGTAAGTCTATCCATAATGAAATGTCAAACCAAACTCAATAAAAAGCAACTATCAGCTGTTAAATGGATTGTCAGATAAAGCAGTGTTGCCAACTCAAAGTTGTGAACCTCTAAAAAAAACACGCTTTATAATATGAAGCCAAGTAATATGCTCGTAATTTCAAAACTCGGTCACGGAACATATTTCGACTTTTTTTAAAGCGCTGAGTTAACTTTGATTTGCTTTTTTACTTAAACCCAAGTACCTTGGCTGAACACCAGTCAATCCCTTTTTCGGGCAGATGCTCCACATTTAAACTATAAAACTTAATATTAAATAATACAGCAAATGTCTTTAAAGTGCTCTAAATTATTATTATTATTATCAGAATGAGCTTACAAAACCTTTACTTGAGCAGCGGCATAATCTATTATCTCACTTAAATTCATACGCTCTCTGTTTACGCTTTCAGAAAACAAGTTTAAAATTCAAATAACTTTGAAAAAAAAAAAACTAAATAAATGTTGCCAATACAAAAACAAAATAAATAATAAGAGAAGTGTATACATCTTTTTAACTCTGGGCTAAACAAATTTTTAAGTACCTGCGCCAAAATAACCGTCGTGTGTGGAACGTTTGCCGGCTCCCAAGCCCAGCCAAGCCATGCCATGCTCTGAATGCTTTGGGGCGCGTAGCAGCCAATCTCTTTGGGGGCTGCTGGCGATGACATCCTCAATCTTTGTGACTGACGCGCGCAGTTAATTTTTCTGAGAAAAACGCCAGAGTTTCTCGCAATTTTATGATAAATTCATTGAATTTTTCGCCGTTGTTGCCACATATATATATGTACATACATAGGTAGTATATGTATAGACCTTTTTTTTTTTTGCAGTTGAGAGTGAACGATGACGACGACAATCCACAACGTAAACATAAAGGCAACAACTCTGGCTATTGACTCAGAGATATGAGCATGAAATGCCAGCAACAACAACGATGACGACGTTGACGATGGTGACGACTGCTGCAGCGACATTGCAGCTCTGACTACGTCATTGATAGCAGCGAACAACCTTATCAAATATATTTGGCGTGTGGACGCAACTTACTGCGTCATTATTGTGTGTAGCAAGCTGAAAGAGTTAATGATGGATTCATGCTAATAAGCAGGCGCTCTTATCAGTGACGTCAGTGGGGCGCAGGTATCTGGGGAGCCATATGAGAAATGGGGCAACTAATCCATCGACAGCTTACTGTTTGAGCTGCCTGCTGGCACATACAATGTAAAAACATAAATAAAATAAAGCTATAGATAAATAAAAATTACTTTCAGTGAAAGATTCTTAGGTTTTTTTATTTTATTGAGTCAGCGTTAAGACTGGGTTTGGTCAGGAGCAGCAGAAAGCGATGCTAGCGCCTGCAGTAAACGCCGTGTTGGACACAAACGAGAGTAGGCTGTAAAGTTAGTAACTACACAGGAATGGCGCGAGAAAAGTCTAGACCGAGCCCTGAGCGCAATTCTTTTATTACTGGAAGTATCAGCCTTTCATTAAAACCCTGCGGATTTTTTAATCTTGTTTTCGGATGCAGCGATACCAAAAATATTGGCGAAGGATATTGTGACTTTTGCACCAAAAAAACCTTTTTATACCCTGTACCGTATGGTACAAAGGGTATATTGTGTTTGTGCAAGCCGAAAATGTATGTAACGTACAGAAGGAGAAGTCGGAGACCCCCCAAAGTTACCTAAAGTATGATCAGTGTGACTAGAGAAGTCGATATACCCATGTCCGTCTGTCCGTCTGTCCGTATGAACGCCTAGATCTCAGAGATGGTAAGAGCTAGAGCAACCAAACTTTCAGATAAGATCCCTTATTAATCCATAGGAGACAAGTTTATTTTATTTTTTTGATATCGGGATTACATTATATAGCTCCCATAGGGGTGTTTCAGAGGACCTCGAAAAAAATCAAAAGTTTTAGATGGATAATTCGTTTGTTTATGAAGATATCATAACCAAATTTGGCAATCGGAAGTTTTTTAGAGACCCCCAGCACTGTACCAAATTTTATCAAAATCGGTTGACTATATCATATAGCTCCCATAGGATCGATCGGTCGAAAATTAGTTTTTTGTACAAAATGCGTTGTGTTTCGTTTATTTGTGAAGATACCGTAACCATATTTGGCATTAAGAAGTTTTTTAGAGTTCCCAAGCACTGTACCAAATTTGATCAAAATCGTTTGACTATATCATATAGCTCCCATAGGACCAATCGGTCAAAAAATCGAGTTTTGTACAAAATTCGTTGTATTTTGTTTGTTTGTGAAGATATTGTAACCAAATTTGGCAATTAGAAGTTTTTTAGAGTTCCCAAGCACTGTACCAAATTTGATCAAAATCGGTTGACTATATCATATAGCTCCCATAGGACCAATCGGTCAAAAAATCGAGTTTTGTACAAAATTCGTTGTATTTTGTTTGTTTGTGAAGATATTGTAACCAAATTTGGCACTCGGTCCGAAGAGAGAGGTCCGAAGCACTGTACCAAATTTGATCGAAATCGGTTGACTATATCATATAGTCGCCATAGGACCGATCGGTCAAAAAAAAATTTTTGGTGTAAAATTCGACTAATTTCTGTCTAGAGTCTTCACAAAATCCTCGCGAGAAACCAGTGCAAATGGAAATATATTAAGATATAAGCAAGCTGGATGGGTGCCGCGATTGATGGCAGTTAGAAACAAACAAGATCGTGGGAGGACTTTTTGCGATGTATCTTGGGTTCATCTGGAACGCTAGTACTTCATTGCTTCTGACAAATCCAAACCGAAGAAGGTCAAGGCGAGTCTGTTTAGGAGTGGCTTTTTGCTCAGAAACCAGTCGTGTCGATGTTTTATCCACCCTGGATTCAGAATCAGCAACTCGAAAATGTATATTAAACATGGACCTACATAACTCAAAAATTAATTTTTTTTGTGGCTACGTAATTGGATCACTACTTCTACCACTATTTTGGTCATTACAACCGGTTATCGGTTATTTGTCCTGTGCTTGCTGGCGCCAATTGTCAATCCCAAGGCTACGAAGATCCTCCGTTGCCTGATCTTCCCATCGCAGAGGCGGGCGTCCCTGTCGTTGTTATAACTATAAACTGTTTACCTTTATGGCCATTTGTAAAAGAAATACCAATTTTTGAGGTCCTTGACAAATTATGCTTCTTAGAAGGATTCCAAAAATTTCTGGTTGCCTGGATTGAGTATCTTTTTTTATACTTTAGAAAAAGTATGCCCTGTTAGAGCTTACTTACTTTTCAACCCGCCCTCACAGAGCCGTATTTCTTTGGATGAGATATAGGCTGGTGTAAGTGGAGCGTCATCCTGCTGAGGAAGCAAGTGCTCCAGCGTGAGTGCGCATGTGTGTGTGTGTGTGTGTATTGTGAATGACGGCACACGTTAAGACAGACCTACTTAAGCAGGCGCTGTTGCTGATGATGATGACGCGACTATGGTACAAGTGCAAGTCCAAGCCAGTGTCAGTCGCAGTCGCAGTCTCAGTGCTTCGAACTCAAAAGACTACATTGCTTAGATGGATGGCCACAGAAATTTATCATGCACGCCAAGACAAAGTAGCACGGGAACGACGCCTGGCGCATGCGCAAGGATCTAAAGCCAGAGGAAAGGCACAGAAACACAACCAGAACGATGACGACGACGACGACCCAGTCAAGGGGCACAATTAAAATGTGCCAGCCAAAAAGAGCAGTTAGGTAGTTACGGCGGCTACACTCAGAGGGAGTGGCATGAATTGTGGCCAGCATTTTGGGTAGAAGCTTGTAAAGAGAGCTGACTTTAAGTTGGAGTGTTGAAAAGTAAGGAAGCTTTAACAAATTACCGCCCAGTTGCCGCAACGAGCTGTTTATAAAAGTTGTAAAAATTTGCCAAGCCAACACCAAAACCGACAGAGTGGACTCCAGACATCAGAGCTGCGCGTTTGTATGGCTCAGGTTCAGGTTCAGCCTCAGCGTCAGCTTCATTTTGTGTCCAGTCCAGTATCTGTGTGTCTGTGTCTTTGTGCCTAGCGGCAACTCAACACTGATTCAAGCGGCTGCATTAAAGGAGCTGCAACAGGCGCAGGCGCAGTCGCAGACTAAGTCCCCCAGTCTTAGTCTCCGACTCGACTCAGTCCCAGTCCCAGTTTCAGTTAGTTCAGTTCTGTGTGCGTCTTGTCGAGCTGCTTGCCTTATAAAGTGAGTAAACCAAGCCGAGTAAACGACGAGAGACAAGAGACCGCAGCAAAGTTACTCATGTCATGACAGCAAACGAGCATGCGGCAAACTTATGACTGAGTAATTGCTGGTGATATTTATGCGAGGAAGCGTCTTTGGCCAAAGCAACCGTACCAAGTCGCCGCTATAACGTCGTCACTCCCCGAACCCTACATATGCCCCCGTTACGATACGTTTCCAACATCAGCATCTCCATCTCCATCACCATCAGCATCAGCTTTGTATCTTTTGCAGTTGTTGTTATTGTTGTTGTTGCTGGAGCTGCTTATTATCGGCATGCCCCACTATGCGTTTGCTATGGCATATTGATTGGAAACACAAGCCAGGTTTAAGAGGTTGACCAAGGGGTGTATTGATATTGTATGTTGTTTTTGAGCTCCTGAATTGTCTTCGGAAACAAGTGACCTCACATATCTCCAAATAAAACTAATGAACTTGGTGTCCAATAGATATAGTGTAGATGAGAAATAATGTGGCCTGGGCACTTTGATGGTTGATGGTTTGGTGGCTTGTGTGACACGTTGCGAAATGCTTCCGGAATATTATATCCTCTAAGTCTATATTCTCGATTTGGGGCTACAAAAAATCTGTGATCATTGACAGTGAGCTCCCGTCTGCCCGCGAACTCCGAGAAATACGGCCGCATCACATAGTGACTTTTTGTTTGTTTAATAGAGGTTGTGCTGCCTTCAACACTGAATCAGTCGACTATTCGAGTCGATTGTGCACCAATCGACGAATGGTGATTCCATAATCTTCATGCAAAGCACGAAAAGTTTGCACGACAGAATTCGAGTTTGCGTAGAAAATTTTGACAATACCAACATTTTGTTGGACCGTGTACCTTAACATGCTGAAATGACATCAGTCAAATCAGTTGTCTAAAAAGTCACAGGGTTTTCTGAGGTGAGCTATTTGAATTGGTCTTGACTGAGAATCCAAACGAGAACTTGGGGCGATTTTCAATTTTGATGTCAATACTCCGCCAACTGAACTGCCCTTAAGTTAAGCTTTCTTAAGGGATCGTGTATTTGAACAAAACATTAAACTTTTTAATTCTTCAGCAGAAGGAGTGCGTTAGGGTTCGACAATAGTCAACACTGGATCCACATTTTTCTCTCGAAGGTCCTGGCCTTATGTATGCTTTCGTAACCATTGTTTGTTATCTACTCAATACTCTAACGCATGCAGACACATAATATGCAGCTTACGTGACGTTTTTTCCCAGCTCTGTTAAGACACTTTGTTCCAAAAATGTAGCCAGGATACATGCAGCGGAACTCTGATGCTCAAGCTCAGGGATTGTGTACTTTACTTTCCATTAATGGGTAAGGAGGTTAAGGGAAGGAGGTAAGCTAAGGAGTTATGATAAGAAGGTGTGATAAAGAGGAGGCGTAAGGAGATATGGTAAGTAGGTAAGGTAAGGAGGTGAGATATGGAGGCAAGGTAAGGAGGTAAGGTATGGAGTTAAGGTAAGATGGTAAGGTAAGGAGGTAAGGTACGGAGGAAGGTTAAGAAGGAGGTAAGGTAAGGTGGTAAGGTCAGGAGGTAAGGTAAGGAGGTAAGCTAAGAAGGTAAGTTAAGAAAGTAAGCTTAAGGGGTAAGGTAAGAAGGTAAGGTACGGAGTGAAGGTAAGGAGGTAAGTTAAGGAGGTAAGCTAAGAAGGTAAGTTAAGGAGGTAAGGATAGGGGGTTTTTCAACTTTTAATTTGATTTCATCACAAAAATCGGGCGGTATAATTTCAAAAGCCCCAATAAAGGACGGGCGGGACGGTATCGAAATTATTTTGTCGATACCTACTCTAATTTTAAGCACAGAAAAACTTTAAATAAATTACAATTTCGAAAACAATTCTGTTGTCATCCAATATCTCAAAGCATATGGTAATAAAAGAAAAATTTAATCATAATTAGGGTTGCAATCGATGAAGATTCACAGCTAACAGCCAATTTTGTTCGCAGTGTAGGGGATCTCCAAATTCGTTACATTTTGTGATTGCTGCTGTTGTGGTGTTTGTTGTTGTTGTTGTTGCAAGTGCTCTGAGCGTTGTGGGGCACATACAGCTTTAACGCTTTGTTGTTGGTTTATTATTTTTTTTTTTTACTTTTATTGTTGTTGTTGGCTGCTGCTCGCATAACATCACATACCGCAAAGAGCAGTGTGTTTGCTGTCTTTTGGAATGTAAATCATTCGCTAAGTACGCTTGATTTAGGCGACCATCACACTACATTCCTTGGCAGAGACGAGACGCGACGCACAGCGTGTGCGTGAGGGGGGTGGGGCGGGTATTGCTTTTGTGGGCCTTGCGGGTGGGGCGGTGTGTGGCAAGTCACTGAAACTAACAGATGGCCTGGTCGTATGTTTTTAGTTGGCCGCTGAGTAAATGACTAACTGACTGACTAAATGTTTGGATGTTACACTACAATGTAAGGTAGATGATAATATGTCTAGAGTACCTTACTCACTTACTCAAAGGTAGACAAAAAGAGAGCAATCGCGCTAGAGAGACAGAGAAAGATAGAGTGAGAGAGAGAGAGTGGGGTAAGAAGAAAAAAGAAAGTAAGAAGCCAAAGAAGAGAGCAGGAGCAGGGGCTATAGCCATGATGACGATGTTGACGCGCTGACGACGAAAGCAATACGCCATACATAACTCATCGCACATAATGAGACTGCAATAATTCACTTGCTCTTCATGCTCGTGATCCTCGCGGGCAGTGCGCATATAAAGACACAACCAAAGCCCCACACACACACAAACACGTGCGGACATGCGGACACATGGACACAGTTTTACAGAGCCACTGTTATAACAACAACAACAACAACTTACAGCCCGCATGACACTCCTTGGCTCAAAAGTCTTAGCCAAGTTTTGCGTTTTTTTTTTTTCAGCAGTTTGGATCGGCTTGGGATGACTTGGCTTGGCTTGGCTTGGCATCGGCTTGACTTGGCTTGGGTTTGGTCTGGCTGCAGTTGGAAATCTTCATGCACTCCTAGTTTTCTGTAATTAAGTGTAATGAGCGTAATTGCTAATGTGTGTGGAGCGCACGTTGCAAGATATGTTGGGTATCAGATGTATCTCAGTGGTATCTCTCAGCGATTTAGTTGTAGTAAGTAGCCTCGATCTTGGCCGATCAGACCATGGCTAAGGCCTGTCGGTTTGGTTTTCAACTTGCTTTCTGCTCCATCTGTCTGTCCGTCTGTCTGTCCCACTGTGTCCCACTGTATCGCTTTTGTGTATAGCAAGTGAAATTAAAATGTATGACAAAGTGCGTGCAATAATTCGTGCAAGTTTAATGAGTCCTCGCAATGTGGACATTTGTCGTCGTCTAATTGTACTAGAAATGGATATTTTAATTGAATGAGAACGATGTCTTATTAGTCGTGCAATTAGTCTATTTGTGCTGCATTCAGCTTATACATAGATTGTAGTCCATCTATCTATTGCATTGCATTGCTTTTGTATCTGTATCTGTATCTTTAACCTGACTGCCGCTCAGCACTATAAGCCATTTTGGTCGTGTCTTGTGGCCTGGCTGACTGGCCAACTGCTGTCATATGGCCAATTACATGCATTTGTTGGTTTAACATTTGTTAACCAAATCGAACACTAAATGTTGGGGCACTTCCGACTGACTGGGTGGCTTGTTCATCAATCTTTCTATCCTAACTTTTACTAACTTAAAACTAACTTAAAAGTGACTATAATAAAAAATTAATTCCTTTCTTCTTGAAACTTGTAAACTAAAAATTTCGGCAATTACATTGTCAGTCTGGGTTACTTTTTTTCCGATGTTCCCAGATGGCAGCTCAAGAATTGTATTAAAAATTTAAACTAATTAATAAAAAAAAAAATCATAATTTAAGGTTGTATGGATCTCGGCCTTGTCTCTTAAGGCAGATTTCAAATAGTTGGCCATTTTCAATTCTTCGCAGCGAAAAACTAACCGAGACATCACTGAATTTTGTAGAGAATACGGAACCAGCGCAGTTTGCAAAAAAAAGCGTTTAAAATACAAAATTATCTTTAAGCTCAAAAAACTTTGAAATTAATCTGTGAATTATAAGCGAAAAAATAAAATTTTAAGCACTGAACTTAAATTTAAGAAGAAATATTTTAGATAAAGCTAAAAGTTTTATTTTTTTAATTTTTTATTTAAAATAAAATCGATTGATTTCGCTTTTGGGTTTTGCTTACAAAAGTTTTCCTCAGAGTTCCAAACTTTTACTACTCTTTTGCTTTACTTGAAAGAGTTTTCTCTCTAGTTGAGAATTGTTTTTCAATTTCCTGAGCATAAATGTATCCCTAGAATATAAAATCTCAGACTCTTGTAGGTCATCCCACAATGATTATGGGAAGTTTTCTTGCTGCAGCTGAGCTTTGCTGCACACCTTGTTGCATATGCGTACCATGCAAAGGCAGTATGAAAGGCCAGTGACGTCAGCAGATCACAATCTGCACCAAACTTTGAGTTTGTAAGAGCAACAGCCGACTCATGGGACTCGATATGTTTGTAGAGTAATGCCCAGAGTTTTGGTAAATTACACAATGATAATGATTTTATAAGCTTTACAAATCAAAAAAATTTAATGGGATATTAATTTTAAAACATAAGCCTGTATATTAAAAAATTCATTTATAATTTAATTAACAAGCTTGCAAGGGGGTTTCAGTATCAAAATTAAGTATAAAGGAAATTTATTTTTTTTTAATCAGAAAAAGCCTTATAATTGTTTCAAACTTTTTTTTATACAAATTTAAAATTTTTTTCTAAAAACAAAAATCTTGTTTCGTTTAACAAGGTTTTTTTTTGAATTTCTTATTTTTAAAGATTATAAAAAAAATTGCTGTCTCTATTGGGATATATCTTCATACCATTAATAGCTTTTTATTAATGCGAAGTTTGGCTAGTTTAACTATAATTACAAAATTTAAAAAAAATGTATTAGAAGAATAAACGAAAAATTTTTGTAAAATAAAACAAAATTTTTAAGAATAAACTTTAGTAAATTTTTTTTTTAAGAATGAAATTTAGAAAAAAATATTAAATAATAAATAAAAAAATAAAAATTTGTTTATAAAATTAATGCTGTAGAAAAAATCCATATACCATCTAGAACACGTAAGAGCAATAGTTAGGAGACCTACAAAGATGTTTAAAATATCTGTACATTTTAAACTAAATACAACTCTACGAAGAATCCTTGCGAATATTATACACGGATGAGTTTTATTAGTGATCGTAGCTCACTGGTAAGTCGATAAGTTCGATTCTTTGGAACCATCCTTGGGAACGTCTGTAGTATGCGAGCATTGCTCACATTTGTTGCCTTTAAAGGCACATCAACTGCACTAGCTGCTTGCCCAGCAATGCCATGTTCCAAGACGTCGACGGCGACAGCGGCGACAACTTCAGCCGCAACAGCGGCAGCGACGCTGACTGCGCAAGTTTATTGAACCGCAGCAAGGAAGTAATTTTAATTGATAATGTTTAAATTTTATTTTTTTTTAGCTGATTTCAGAAGCTCCAAGTTTGATGGTTTGTCTAGTTTGAAAATATTATAGGATAGTAGAAAAATTAGCTATAGCTGTGAGGAAACACTGTCTAGTTTCAAAAGCAAAAGGCCTCTACTGAATTTCGTGTGATGAAGGGGTTGGGTGAGTCGGGCCCAAAAGGGGTAGGCAGTGGACAGGACCAAATTAGTTATAGCTGTGTACGGGTTTTGCTCTGGGGCGTCAAGTTACAAAAAGTGTAACGCCCCTACGGAATTCCTCTAGAGTGATAAAGATGTTGGGCCAGTGCAGTGTACACAGGACCATTAAAGGGATGGATCGTTGGAAGAAGAACAAAGCGTTCAAAGCTGTGCTAATGGTTAAAGCTAATAATGAGCTAGATCTATTGTTTGGAGCTTAGAAGCAACTGGTGATGTACGGCAAGAAAAGATGCAACCAATGCCTGACAGACCATCAGAAGACTCTTCCATTGCGTTTGCTTATGGCAGGAGTCCAGACGGCTATCGTAGAGTCAAGAATGAATTTCAACATATAGCGTCTGTCTGGAAAGTAGTAGGACTAAGTCAATTATAAAAAAAAAAAAATTAATAACTCCCGTTTCCATCCACACATCGCTGGCAGCGGGATTTCTAGCCTTTGTATGCTTCCCGGAAAATGTATGGCGAAACGAACTTGAATCTCCTTGATGCGAGATTCCGCTTTCCCCGAGCCGGTTTTAAGGCTAGGGAAGAGAAATTAGTCGGTGATAACGTTGGGGCTGTAAAGTGGCTGAGGTAGCGTTGCGATGTTGTGTCGGGCCAGGTGTGGCTGGGCGCATTGTAGCGATGGAGTCGCCAGCAGTTGCCGATGGCTGCGTGGACACAGACGTAACGATTTCTCAGCCTTTCAAGGGCCTACAACTAAAAAATTTGAACTCACAGTTTGTTACTGTGGCAAAAATTCTCTGAGGATCCCCCCTGTCAAATCCAAGAAGCTTTTTTGCTTCGACTTGTTCATGGACGCCTTTTTCTGACGTGGAGATATTTGATTGTGGCATTCTGCGATTTAACATTTGGTCTCATGGCTAAAAGTCCACGTCTTGTTCCCAATGACTACATTTTCGAAAACGTCTTAATTTTCACGCAGTTCGTTGAGCAGATGCAAGGGAATACTCCTGGCGCCGCGTGACGAGGGAGCTTGCAATGGTTACGGAGACAAGCAATCTACACTTTCTTCTGCCAGTTAGCAGTTTTTCCGAGTTTTTTCTTAGTTAGATTGGGTTCTTCCAATGTTGGGCGGAAAGCCCGTCGGCAGTCCGTCTACCCACTCAAAAAGAAAGCAGCCCGACTATTTTTCGGAGAGACTATCTATCTTTATCTATCTCCTAGTTATCTTTGATCAAGTCCTTCTAGTTCTTCCACAGTCCTTCTCGGTCCAAGTGGTGGACATAGTGACAGAAAGGTTTCGGTCAAGCTAGCAGATTTATAATGTTGGTAGATATATCTAAAAGCGATCTGCTAGTACGTCACGTAGGCGAGCTTTACCCTAAGCAGTCATTAAGAAGAGTCTCGTGGCGATTGGTGATAAGTTCCGAAGTCGACGCCAGAGTATTTAGATTGCTACTCTACAGACGCGAATATCAGTTGTTGTTTTTGAAACAAAGTTTTCGGAGGTAACAAGTATGATTAAGTTTTGCTAATACATTTATTTACTGCTCATCCTTTAGCGTTGATCCTAGCCTTGCGACGTAGCAGCCAAGTAACCAGCGGAGATGTTGATTCAAATCCAGTACAGTTCGCGTGGATTGAGTAGTGCGGTATGTAATCTACCAATTAGCTTTAGAGTCGCTTAAAGCATGCTGAACAAAGTTCACAAGCTGCATCTGGTGTATCTCGGCAGACTGGTATCGGACTGGTTGCATTCGGTAGAGAGAAACACCAAGTTGTTATTGTTGTAGTTGTTGTTGCTGCTGCATTTGTTTGCTGTTTGTCGTTGCGCCCGAGCTCTTCAAATTGCCCAAGGAAATGCAAATATTTGTGCCTCGCGTGCATTTGTGATTTACATGCAAGTAAAAATACGAAATAAATAAATACAAGTTACAACATAACAGAAGAAAAATAAAAATAAATAAATAAAAGAAAGCAAAGGAATTCATTGAGCCCTGGGTCCGCCAAAGGGTTAAGACAATATTTGCTCATACACTTGTTGCTCGCCCGCGCTCAAACACAAATAAAGGTTCCAGATACTCTACCAAATATATAAAGAGCCGGGTGTGCGTGTGTGTGTGTGTTTATGTACATTTGACTGATTACCTTGTTATTTGACTGATTGACTTTGTGCTGGCCAAAGTGTTGCATTGTTGTGCGTCGGCGATTCTATGGCCGATAAGCGGATCTTGGCCCGATCCCTAGCCCGTAGCTCAAAGGATATTAAGGCGCTGCGCGCACGTTCATCAATTTTGAGTTTCCTGTAAGCATTTTAAATATGATTTGTTGCATGAGGCCAACACACACACACACAGGGAGCGCAAGGGAGAGAGAGAGAGAGAGTGCCCAGATGCAAAGTTCAGATTTTGGTCACATGCAATCGCTGCCGCTGCCGCTGCTGGCAGCGCTGCAACCAACGCCGCCGATGTTGCCGCTGCGGCTGCTTCTCTTGTTGTCTGCTTTTATTTCTGGCTTATTTGCTGGCCCCTGGCTCAGAGACTGGCGCCAAGTTGGCCATTAATTATAACAATTCCCCTGCATTGTCACACATACACGTACGGAGCAACACGTACAAGTCGAAAAATTTATAGGCCGAAATGAGCCAGAGTTTTGTCTGAGCCCTGGTCGAGCCCTGGTCAGTAGTAACTTGGGTGGTGGCGCTGTTCCGGGCAATGCGTTTTCTACTCCTCATTGTTATTGTTGTTGTTGTTGTTGCAAAAATGCACACGGCAATTGCACAACAACAGCAACAACAACAAAGGTCAAGGGACCCTTTTGTTCGCAGCAGAAGCTGCTCAATCCCTAGCCGAGTTTTGGGTCACATCAACTCTGTGTGTTCATTGATCACTTTATTGTATCTGTATGCCACAGATTTCCAGTTGTCACTTTTGAAATTTTTCAGCTGCCAGCCTTTTGTCCTTTTAGTCCTTGTTGTTGGCTCTTAACTGAATTAAATGCGATTGTATTTTGAAGTGGGCGCGTTCACTTTGATCTCATGTTGGTCCAGTCCGAAATTCTTTCATAATTTTTTTTGTCACTTTTTGTTTGGTCTTTTGTACCTTTGGTTACATTTGGTTCCCGGTTCCAGCTTCCATTGTATCTCTCGTAATGTTATTTTGCAATTGAAACACCTTTGCCCTTATTAAGCGGAAAAATTGTATTGTTAACTAAGTATAATTTATATTGAGTACGGCGCCAGCTTGTCGCCTGACCAACTGACCGGCTGACCAAATCCCTGGCATGGCTCTTCAGCCTGCCCCTTGTGCGTCCACTCACTCAATGAAAAATTGCAACAAATATTCAAGTGCGTTTGTATTGGTTTCTATTGTGCTGCCATGTGACGTGAAAGTTGGCGTGAAAGTTGCTTGCCGCAGTCTGGAGGCGAGTGAAAGGCGACACAAGGATATCAACGTTTAGAAATTTTTTTGTAAAATATTTTTTAATTTAAAAGTAATCGTAAATTAACAATTAGAGCATTTTTGATTTTAAAAGTCCTAAAATATAATATAATATATAAAAATAATTTAAAAAATATATAAAATTTCTTGGTCAGCCTAAAAGGCCTATAATGCTCTGGCAATAGAACTTTTATAATCTGGCACTAATTTCTACTTTGTAATGATAATTAGAAATATTGGAAAAAAAATTCTGAAGGTATGCCCAAAAATACTCAATTTAAAAAAAAATACGAAAAGAATAAAAATTAAATATCTAGAATTCAGACGTAAAATTCTTATATTTAGATTTTTAATTTCGAAAAAAGAATCTATATTATTGTTATACGTTTTTATAGAAGCTTATGAAAATCCTATTGCAAAATTTTCAAAAGTCAAAAAATAAAATGCTGATCCCGATTTTTTACTATTTCCAATCTAAAAAATTTATCTAAAAAAATCGTATCTCCTAAAAGGAATGGGCTCTAAAAATTAAGGCTTTAATTAAGGTTTATTTATGAATATCTTATTGCAAAAACTATCAAAAGTACGAAAATTAGATTCTGGTACCGAATTTTGGCTTTTCCAATACTTAAAATTGATCTAAAAGTTGGATGCGCATTCTTGCCATTCTAAAAATGAATGCAATGCGTTTATTTATTTATTTATTCAAAAGGCACAACAAAGCTTAGTTGCAGATTACAAAAAAATAAATTTATTGCAGAAAATATTTGGATCAAAAAGTAGGTATATATGAACTAATATGGGCCTCAAACAAACAACATCATCATCATCATAGTGGGCTCTACAACTCTTGTCGAGTCTTCGCCTGCTTCAGCATGAGTCTCCAACTTGATCTGTCTCGCGCCCTTGCTCTCCAAGACCGAATACCAAGATCTCGCGCAACAAACAACATCGCTGATAAATAGGAACAGAAAAGACACCTCTAGACTGGTGTCAGTCATCGCTTCTGGCCTATTGTAGAACAGGCGGCCACAAAGAGGCTTCCCCACAATATCCACTGTCACAGTTGCAACCAGCCAGAAGAAAAAGGCACCGTTCTTCATTTTCTTTGTAAATGCCCTGCTCTTTGGAAACAGAGAATGGACATACTAGGAAAGCCGCTTTTCCGCTGGCGGAAATAAACATCAATGACCTCCAGAGGTTTCTAAACCGCACGGACTGGATCTAACCGAACTGTCTACACAAATAACCAATAAGCGAGTTAGAAAGGAGGATGTGCTCATGCACTGAGCCACCACTTCAACCAACCAACCAACCAATCTGGGCCTTTAGTCTGATAGGTGAACTTTTTTAGGGTATGCAATGTATTCTAAAAAGCAGCTACAAAAATTTTATTTTAACATTTTTCTTAATACAAATTTAAGTCTTCATTTTTAATTTTTCGCAGCTTAGTTTAAATTTGAAGATTCAAATATTAAGATTTTGTTTAGTGTAAAATAATCATAATTAAGTTTTAGCTCTTGTTATTCCCGATTCTAAGGGCTTATATAAAAGATGATCTTTCGGCATTCTTATATACAAAAAGTCTTGAATTCAAACATTTTTTATCAGTGTATGTATAAATAATTCATTCAGCGCTGCAATGGAATCCTCAAGCAACAAGAAGGAGAGGTCGCCCAAAGATGACATGGGGAAAAGGTGTCAACAGAGAAACCACCAAATCTTTCAACGAATTAAGGCATCTGGCTAGTGACCATGATTTGTGAAAGTCCTACGTAGATAGACTAAGTTTTTAATTTGATTTATTTATTAGTTATAATATTGGGTCGTTCACAAAGTAATTTCGTTTTTTTTAGTGCAATTTAAACACGATTTTTTTTATTGTGTAAAACATTTTATGAGATTATATATTCTCCATTTTGATCCAATACCTTTTGGCATTTTTCGGGCAAGAGATTGATTCCAGGCTCATACAATTTTTGATCCTTGCAGGCAAAAAACTGGTCCGAGTGGTTTTTGACGTCCTGATTTGAGGTGAAGGTTCTCCTATCCAAAAAATTTTGTAGAAACCGAAACAAGTGATAGTCCGAAGGTGCCAAGTCTGGAGAATATGGTGTGTGTGGTAGCACATCCCATTCACGCTGCATAAGCTTTTGGCGAGTCATCAAACTTGTATGAGGTCTCGCATTATCCTGGTGGAACACTACACTTTTTTGTATTGATCAATTCTGGTCTCTTCTGTTTGAGTGCATCGTTCAATTTGTCCAGCTGATCACAATACACTTCAGAATTAATCGTGGTATTGTCGGACAAAAGCTCAAAATAAACGATCCCTTTGAAATCCCACCAAACAGACAACATAACCTTTTTTTTGGTTAATATCGGCCTTCGAAGTGGTTTGAGCTGGTTCATCCTATTTAGACCATGATCTCTTGCGCTTTACATTCTTGTAAACAAGCCACTTTTCGTCGCCAGTAACAATGCGCTTCAAAAATGGATCACTTCTTTGACGTTTGATAAGCAAATCACAGTCGTTAGTGCGACGAAGCAAATTTCGTTCTGTAAGAACATGAGGAACCCATATGTAAAGCTTCGAAATTAATCCTAGACGTGTCATGTGCTTGTGAACGGTTGCGTTAGACAAATTTAATCTTTCAGCAATCTCTCGAGTTGTTATTCGACGATTTGCATCGACCAACGACTTTATTTTATCCACATCGGCTTCAAGAGGCCTTCCAGGACGTGGTGCATCCTCAAGATCGAAATCGCCGGAACGAAATTTTGCAAACCAGTCGCCCCTGGGCGGGGCATGGGGATCTCTATTAATAACTGTTTAAAGAGAACAGGGTCCTACAGTTTATAGCCGAATCCGAACGGCGATGCCTTGAATTAATTTTTTATAATTGTGATACTGTACTGTAAAAAAGCAGTCAAAAATTTGTAATTATTACATTATTTATACCGAACCGATATACTGAACCGATATCCATGAAATTAGAAACAGTGCTCAGATACTCCAAAAAAACTTTTGATTTCCGATTTTGGTTATTACAGCCCGGTGTGGGCCAAACCTAGCTTAACGTAAAGCATGACCAAGCCAACGCATTCTTTGAGATTTGTTGAAACGTATTACCCTTTCATTCTTCATCAACGACTCCATCTCGTCCTTAAATCAGCGCCGATAGATTCCATCATTCAATAAAACCGCACCAATTATTTTTCGCTTTATTTTCTTTCAAATTTCGGTTACGATACCTTTATAAACAAGCGAATCACCCTTTTTTTTGTGTTTCTTTTTTTTTTTGCAAAATAAGCAAAAACACATATATTTTTTACGAATTGCAGGTTTCTTATTTTGTGGTCGCCAATCCAGCTTGTTTAGCTAGAGAAGTCTTAGATGTATCAAGGAGTTCTGTCAATCAGGAGGCAATCATTTGGTCCGCTTTTCTGTCGGTCTTCTTTTGGTTTTGTTTCAGTTCGGCGCTTATTGGGGCAGTTGTTTAAAACTACTCTTTTAAGCCTTTTAATAGGATTTTCTTCTGGGAGCCCTTTTGCTGTAGCGGCTGGTGTGCTTATTTATCTGGAGGTAGACGGTCTCCAGTCTGAGGTCATGGTGCAGGGTCGAATTCCTTACATACCATTCACACCCAGTAATAAGGCGTAAGACCCTGTTCTGGAGTGTCTGAATACGTGAGCGACTCGAGCGAGCCGCCATACCCCAGATCTGGATGGCGTATCTTCAGGTTGGAACCACTACCATTTTATATAAGGCTCTCTTGCATCGGAGTGGGAAACGGCTGCGATGTTTCATGAGCCAGTTCATTTTAGACATCTTTTGCCGCCGGTCAGTCTGCTATCAAGGGTAAAACCTAGGTATTTAGCTTGTTTTTGTAGTTTTAGTGGTTGACTGCCTAACCAGACAGCAAATGATGGTTTTTTTCTCAGAGTATATTGCACAGCCTGAACTTAGATCTGCAGCTTCGAACTCACAGGAGGCAGAGTGAAAAATAGCCAAGTCGTCTACGTATGTAGCTACCATTAGTTTTCCATTCTCAACAGTTTCTGTGAGCTCCCTAGATGTAGGGAAATCATCTTCTAAAAACTTTTTTTTCAAAGTAAGCCGTTTCTGATCAAATTATATTATAGTTAAACATAGTAGTAGTAGCTATAATATACATAGTATAGACCCGATATCAAAAAAGAAACTTATTTTCCGCCAAATAATAAGGAATGAAAATTCGCACGCGCTTCACTTTTTGTTCATCATTAAGAACTCTTGGCCGAACTAGGCGCACACCTTCGCGCCTAGACAAACCATTAGACAAATGTCAGAGAGTCCAGAAGCTTCTTCACTTTTTCCACTTTTTCATTAATCCTTAAAGTTGATGAGTGACCAACGCGACTGTCGTCTTCGACAAGCTCCTGCCCCTCCCGAAACAGCTCTTGACACTGCTCTACGGCTAATTGCAGCATCCCTGTAGACCTGCTTAATCAATGAGAGAGTCTCCGTCGTAATATTCTCCAATTTGACGCAGGCGTAGCGCTGCTTGGGATTTTTCTCCAGCTTGTATCCCAACGATACTTCTTAATAGAGAGTTAAGGAAGCCGACACTCCCTCTTCGGAAGGCTCCCCACTGCCACGCCCAGTGGCACTCCGTTCAGACACTCAGTTCTACAACTTTTTGATGCTACGCTGTAAAAAAAGTTTTTTATCATCGTCCCAAAGATTCGTTGTAGTTCATTCCTCATCACCATATAGCAAAATATAAATAATTATCATCTTGTAAAGAAACTTTATTTGTCTAGAATGAACTTATGGAATGTTTATCCATTTTAGCAAGGCATGTATTATGCTTTGAGTCGAGTTTCTTGCAAAGACGATTCCGATTTGTGTTTTGAGAAGAGTCTACGAGAGACGGCCAAAACAAAACAAACAGAAGATGACGAAATTGATTGCTTTTGTCGTATTGATCTTTGAGTCCAGTAGACTTGGATATTTACAACAGCTCGTTAGACATTTTGGAGGTTATCGTGCCAAAGATTCCAGCAAGAGTTGATCAGTTGGAAACCTAGAAATACGAAAGGGTTTTGGGCTACATTATAGTCGCGGTGTTCCGTCTTAATTTTGATAACTACTAAGATTCCTGCATAACGAATAACTCCATGGCTTTTTCGCAGCTTTTTGGTAAAATTTGTTAGCCATAGATCTTTGAGGAATTGTGGCAGTATTGCTACGACGCAATAAATTCCAAGCTGCATAAACCATAGGTTAGTAGCTCACCCTGGGATCCGGCGTATTTGCAATGTGTCAGCAATACTTTGGACCACTGAGTCTTACACAGCTGCAGCACTTAAGGTTGACATGTTGCCACATTTGGTGCTTGTTGTTATTGCCAATGCTGCCAATGATTCCATGATTCCGTGAATAGAAACTGCTGAGTGGATTAAGTGGAGTGGAAATTGAAAGATTTCAACACCTATTCCCAGACTGACGAAACTGCTGAGGCAGCTAATCAAATTTCAAGCTCGGAGCTAGCATGAAATATAAACAAAATGGAAAAAATAAGAAAAAATTAAACAAAGATTTGGCAATCATTGAATCCAGAGCAACCAAGTCGGATCTAGTGGAAGCTCTAGTCCAAAGAGAAACAAAAAAAAAAAAAAAAAACCAAGTTGTTTTTTTATTCTCATTGTTGTCACTTAGTGGGAGTGTTGAAATCTTGTGAAATGTTTGGTTTGGTACAAACCCAACGCATTTAGGGCCCATAAATGTAATGCATTATCTATGAATCTGTAGCGGAAAACATAACTCAAAAATACAAACAAAAAAAAAACAAGTTAAATATAAAAATAAAACAGAAAAAAATAAACACAACTACAAAGGCAACAAATGAAATGAAATAAGATATTTTAAATTAATTGTCCAAGCGCACAAAAATTTTATGAAGAGCAGCAAATCAACGGACTCTGTCCGGAGGCTGCACGTGACGAGCCGACATCGGCAACAACAACAACAGCAACATGATGAGGATCATGACAATGATGATGATGATGATGATGGTGACAATGATGACAACAGTGGCAAAGGGTAAGATAAAAAGAATAAACTATAAACTAAAAAAACCAAAAACAAAATAATCATTTAGATTAAATCGCAGAAGCAAAAGTTCATTGAGAGGGACACACACACGCACGCACACACACGCATACCCTCACAAGAACCCAGAAAAAAAAAGCCGTGCGACTATCTCGGTTCTTTATAGTTGATATATAACAATCGTATGTTTAAGTATATAAAGTCATTCTTATGTTTAGTACACTGCAGTACCCAACTTAAGATATCTTTAATTAATAAAGGGGTAGGCATAAATATGCTCGTAAAAAAAAAGTAAAAAACTAAAATGCTGTTAAACCCTCAAAGACTCATAGATAGATAGATATGGCTGCCCTTGTAGCTACACTGAGAGAAAGCAGCTGACGCTAAAGAGAGTTATAAGCTTGAAAAGAAATTATTCTGATAACCTAAGAAAAGTAATTTAATAATCGCTTAATATAAATTTTTATTTTAAAATCTCGTAATATGGCTCATTTTTATACAAAAATTGAAAGAAAAATAAATAAATTATTATTACTTTGAACATTTTTATTTATTTTGAAATTTGTATTAATTAATATAAAAAACAATTGTTTTTGACTCTTATTTTTTTTTTATAAATTTTTAAAAATAAACTAAAAAAATATGTCTTATAAACAAAAAATAAATAAAAAGATGGCGCACGTTAAAGTCGGACGCAGACGACTTTGGAATACCCTGTACCACCACAGTGCATTTAAGTCCGGTATATTGCTTAAGAACACAAAAAAACATTTTATTGCCAAACAGACGAATTTTGAATCAAAAATGTTTTTTTGACCGATTGGTCCTATTGGAGCTATATGATATAGTCAACCGATTTTGATTAAATTTGGTGCAGTGTTGAAGATCTTTTGGTTATGATATCTTTATAAGCCAACGAATTATCCATCAAAAACTTTTGGTTTTTTTCGAAGTCCTCTGAAAAACCCCAATGGGAGCTATATAATGTAACCCCGATATCAAAAAAAATAAAATAAACTTGTCTCCTATGGAGTAATAAGGATCTAATCTGAAAGTTTGGTTGCTCTAGCTCTTATCAGCTCCTTCGTCTACCGGCTTTATAAGCCAGGAACAGATGAGCTGCGTCTATACCTAACATTGGCCATTGCTGGCTTAAAACCACAATGCCATTGCACTCAGATTTGAATTCGGCCTATTGCAAAATTTGACCCATTTTCATGACATCAGCTTTGGCAAGGTTGACGATGTCTACCCAAAACCTCTGCCGATCTATGGCTCAAGGCGCCTGGTTGGGACATACTTTGCTCCTTTGAAGTGTTACTTCGAACTTCATTTTGTTGGCCAAACTACTGTAAGGTCTATGTGTTGAACAAAGCCTAGCCACATTTGAAGCTGGCTAGCAATGTCTAGCGTGGATCCCTGTTGGTATATAAATTTCAATAGATATAAAAAAAATGTTGATGCTTCCTAAATATTCCATTTTGCCACTTTAATATTTATAATTTATTAAGCTAACTCATGTGAGCCTAATAAAGCACAAAACGTTGAGCTTGATTAAAAAATTGAAACAGTTGAGAAATTGTTTAACGTCTAACTATTTTTTTCAGTGTAGCTGCATTTGGCGCACAGCAAATACACTGAGCAGAAAGTCTAGGCAATTAAGAGCAAACTTTAGTGAATACGCACTCTGCATGCAAAACAGTTTGCTCGAATAAGCAGCTGATCGACTGAGGGATTGAGGGGACTGTGCAGAGAGACTGAGGAGGCACTGTGCATTGGAGCAGTCCGACATTGTCAATTTAGTGAATGGGAATTGGAAGTCGCATAGTTGCATGCGCCCAGAGAGACAAGAGAGGGGCTGGGGCACAATAAAAAAATCAGTCAGTCGAGCAATGCAGCCTGGACTGATAAGAATCTCTCTTTTTGGTGCTGTCGCAGTGAGAGCGCAAGAGAGATGGAGCGAGAGCGATGAGCAGCTAGAAGGCGGCTGCTGTGTCCAACTCTTTGTATGAATCAGACAGACGCATATAAGAAAGAGAAGTATTGGATAGAACCAGAGCGGAGACAAATCGGAGCACGTACACAGCGTCCAAAATTAATGACAATTGCTGATTGTGTGAGATAAAAGGCTCAGGCGCTGGCGCAGGCGCAGGGCAATTGGTGGAAACCGCGACAAACTCACAACAAAAGCAAAGATATTAGTAACACACACACACACACACACACACACAGATACAAAATATCATAACTCCAGTATGCGTGTGTGTGTGTGCAACAAAAGGAAGCCAAAGCCAAGTCAAGGTGTGCGCTGCACTTCACCGAGAGCTGCTTTGATTCCAAGATCGCGATAAGAAACGCTGCACAACAACAGCTCGCAGCCCTGTAGCAACAACAAAAAAAACAACAAAAAAACCAACAACAACAACGACAAAAATTGTTGCGACTCATAAAAATTGTTTGGGAACCCACAACAACAAGAGCAACAACAAAATGCCTTGAAATTATTATGGCTCATAAAATATTTGTACAAGTCTATAAGTGCCGCTTAATTTACTTGGTTCTTTATTCAATTAAACTGCTTGACAGTTTTTAAAGCATTTATTTTTTTATTTTTTAACTGGCTTTGTTATATACCTTAAGTAAGTACTAGAGAGTAATACAATATTTTCTACGTATTTGTTAAATGCACTCTGGCCTACCCGACGTATACGCTATGTTAGTGCAAAAGTTATAGAACAGCAAACATAATCAATCAATCATTAGTTGCTAGCATTATTATATATAATAGTATATTAAAGTACTTGAAGAAAGTATTTATCAAGGGGGTTTTACCTGAGCAGCATAAGGCAGTGTCATCGGCAAAAATTAGCATTTTACATTGCTCAGGCATAGGCATGTCGCGAGTATAAACGTTGTATAGAATGGGTCCTAAAACAGATCCCTGAGAGACGCCTGCGGTTATTAGCTTTTTGTCTAAATTGACACTATTCATGTCTACCCAAAAGTATCTTTCCGATAAGAAGCTGTTTATAGTACGTAAAAGATACGTGGCTGTGCCTAACTTTTGCAACTTATACACTAGTCCTTTATGCCAAACAGTGTCAAAAGCCGTATGTATGTCTAAGGTAACCATACCTAATGACTTTTTGATTTCTAGTTGGTCCTTAATGTCTTTCTTAAGTTCTCTAAGCGCGTGAATACAACTAAGATTACATCTAAAACCGAATTGTACAGAAGGGAGAATATTCTTTTCCTCAATATGCGCATTCAGTCTTGTTTTGGAAAACCCACGCAAAAGGCTAATTGGACGATAGCTTTCCGGAGAATCAACAAGCTTACTTGTCTTTGGAATTGCTACAATTTTGGCTAGTTTCCATTTGCGTGGAAAGTAGCCAGCATTAATGCAATTATTCAAAATTTGGTTCAACATATCTAGGGCACGTTTTGGCATGTGTTTTAAGCAGATGTTTGGTATGTTGTCAGGTCCAGGCGACTGCAAATTACTTCCTCACGTCTGATGTTGTTCTTGATTGACCACTAAAAGGCTCGTTGGTGTCTAAAATGTAGTTGTTAACTAAACTTATAGTAGCTGCATCAGAGCGCGAATCTGCTTTGTTAGTATAGGAAAAGCTAGGAATGAATTGTTTTTTATTTTTAATTATTTTCGCAATTTTCCAAAACGGCTTAGAGTTTTTGTCGAGAAGCGAAAGCTTTGTGTGCCAACTAGCATTAATTTGCTCAGTAGTTGATTCTTGCCTTATCAATTGGCAGTCTAGTTCATGACCATTGTCTTATCGCAATATTTCTAATATTTATTAGTTCAGCTGTGTGTTCAGTTATTCTAGTACTACGTGGTCTAGTGTCAAATTCAACCATACCATTAATTTCATTTTCCGAAAAATTTTTACTTTCACCAAAAGGTGATCTGTCGCGAGTGCAGCGATTAAGAAAGGTTTTGAAAAGTTTCCAATTCGCTCTGGAGTACAAAAAGACAACGACGTCTTCAGTTTAGAAATAATGGGTAGGTGGTCAGAGGAGAGGTCAGCGTGAACCGTTGGTTCAGCAAGGAGATGAAGTGAGCTTGAAATGAAAAAGTCGAGGGTAGAGGGTTTTGCTTTATAACTATTAGGGATATATGAGTCATTCCAAAAGGTGAGTGTTGGTGAGTAAATCTGTTGTTTTTGGTCTTTAGTTGCTGCCTCGAATCGAAGCGAATGGATTGCCTTATAAATTAGCATTATGCGGTTACATTTCTAACGCCAGGCCAGAGTACGTGTCACTAAAAAATATTTAAGCCCAAAGTCATCCGCATTATTAAGTTGAGTCAAAGAAAACAAGAAAAAAATCTCAACTCCTGAGCCGCTGACTGTCTCTCTGTGTGAACAGCGGGGGAGCTCAGCTGTCGTTGAAGTCAAAAGCAAAGAAATTTTGCAATTAAACATGTAACTTATGTTCTTGGGTTTTGTAAACTTATGTAGGCGTCTGGGAAACCCAACGAATGCTTGTAATGTGCATTTATAATCAAATAAACAAATTTTCCTTTTTTTCTATGTTTATAAATTGTGTAAGTGCAGAATTTTATTCATGCCAATTTTTAGACGTAGGGGAAGTTGTCCGGTTGTGAACATTACCCAGTTGTGGACACCCCTCCACGTGAGGAGATGGAGCAGATCTTTAAATTGTCGTAATGTCAGCACCATGTTTTATTGCTAATGTCAAAGCAAACGATGCATGCGCTTAGCAGCTACAGGGGATCACATTTTTTCATGTGCAAATATCGAAAGTGATTTAATTTTTGTTTGTGTTCAAACTGCGATAAATTAAAGTGAATAGTTGCAAAAAGGTTGGTATAATATATATTTATGCAGGAATTTCAATATATTTTATGATTTTATAAAGTTTTGATCAAAATGTTCGCGGAAAAAAAATTTGCGGGTAGTTTTTTGACAACTTTACATTTCCACTTAAATCGTTTTTGTTTAGTTTATTTTTATGAATGTCAAGTCCAAAAATTAATTTTGATGCCTACATTGATGTCATTAACACATTAGTGTCCTGCTTGTTTCAAAAAATTAATCATATACGTAAGGGAAAGGAGATACCATAGCTTTTTTAGCTATATCTCGACATTGAATAAACATAGGCATCAATGTAAATATACCGATGGAAAGAGAAAAGAAAGAGCTTTAATCCACAATAAGCAAATCATTTGAAATTTATAAAAATTAGCATTTTACAGACAATTTTCAAAAGAACTTGAAAACGACCACAAAAAAAGGCTTGTAAGTTGGGACGCCTGCAAAAATCGCTGAAAATTTAAGAAAACTGAAATAAAAACGTATGATTGCTAAAATTTATGAAAATTTATTGATTTTAAATTTGACTGTGAATTACAAAAAAACAAGAAAAATTTAACTTTCCAGAGAAGTCAAAATTGTGTTTTTTTGTGATCGGTTTTTCTTGGTCGCCATACTA
Source organism: Chymomyza costata (assembly GCA_018150985.1). NCBI lineage: Eukaryota > Metazoa > Arthropoda > Insecta > Diptera > Drosophilidae > Chymomyza > Chymomyza costata. The sequence goes on along the minus strand of JAECWU010000127.1, from coordinate 28,262,199 downwards.
AAAATGAATTGAAATGGAAAATATTGAAAAAATATATACGAAAATGGCAGAAAAATTCACTAAAATAAAAAAGTTATGTAAATATTGGTGCGCAACTAAGTTCTCCCGGTTGTTTCGATGAAAATGTAACTTTATTGTAAAAAAAATGGTTACCAATGACTCATTCAAAGTATTGCCCATCGCTAGCTACAACTTTTTCCCATCTTTTTGGCAGAGCTCGAATACCTTGACGGTAGAAGGGTTCGTTCTTCATATTAGTGGAACTGCTGATCAGCCAGACCATGTGCCATCGAGCGGAACCAGTAATAATCGGAAGGCGCAATATCTAAGGAATATAGCGGGTGGGGTAGCAGTTCCCATTTGAGCGTTCCCAAGTAGGTTTTAACAGGATTGGCAATGTGAGGCCGAGCGTTGTCATGCAGTAAAATCACTTTTTCGTGCCTCTGCTCGTATTGTGGCCGTTTTTCTCGCAGTGCTCGGCTCAATCGCATCAATTGAGTTCGATACCGTTCCCCAGTGATGGTTTCGCCTTGTTTCAACAGCTCATAATAAACAACACCGACCTGGTCCCACCAAATGCACAGCATAACCTTCGCAGCGTGAATATTCGGCCGAGCCAGTGACGTGGAAGCATGACCGGGTTGTCCCCAAGATTTTTTCCTCTTTGGGTTGCTGTAATGAATCCATTTTTCATCACCCGTCACGATGCGTTGAAGAAAATTCTTCCTTCTTTGTCGCTGGAGCAGTTGTTCACAGGCGAAAAAACGACGCTCAACGTCCCTTGGTTTCAAATCATAAGGAACCCAAGTTCCTTGCTTTTGAATCATTCCCAACGCATGCAATCGCTTGGAAATGGCTTGGCGGGTAACTCCTAATGCTGAAGCAAGCTCTTCTTGCGTTTGGCACGAATCCTCATCGAGCAATGCCTCCAATTCAGCGTCTTCGGAGGTTTTGGGTCTTCCTTTACGTGGACGGTCGTCAACATCGAAATCACCGTCTTTGAAGCGACGGAACCAATCACGGCATGTTGTTTCGCTTGGAGCAGCATCTCCGTACACTTTTTGGAGCTCTCGATGGGCTTCAGCTGCCGTTTTCTTCGAACGGAACAAGAAAATCAACACTTCCCGCTAATGACGATTTTTTGACACAAAACTAGACATTTTCACACAACCACAAGTAAATAATGCAAAAAGAAATTCACTAATGTGCCATAGCAATTTGCTAACCATATGCCTAAGCTTCGTTTATAAAGTTTTGGGTATGTCAAAATCGACCAGAACTTTCTGCTAAAGCCATCTATTGACAAACAGCGAGAACTTAGTTGCGCACCTAATAACATAGCAATGTAAAAAAATGAAAATAGATGTGTGCCAACTTACAAGCTAAAAAGTGTCCCAACTTACATTTTGGAAGCCATTTTGGAATGCATCGAAAGAAATTTGTGTATTCACTGTATGTCCGAAAACCTTTTTTGATTATGAAAGTTCATTGAATTTCAGTTCCAGCACATATATTTTCCTTGATTTTTTATTTTGTTTTAATTTGATCAGTTTTTGAGCTTAATCAAAAATAATGTTTTTTATTTTCCGATTTCTTCAAAAACAATTTTTATATTTTGTTCACATCAAGAACACATTTTATTTGTTTACGGCGTATTTGCCATCGAAGACAGGATGAATTTTGGAGTTTTTTTTGCTGGAACATCAAAATCCAACAGGTGTCCCAACTAACAAGACGTCCCAACTTACAAGCCTTTCCCTTACCACTGTACTTTCGAGTATAAATTTAATTTTTACACAATGTCCTTAATAAGGACATGTAGGCAATATAGAAATTTTCACTAACATATTCTGATTTTTGTTGCCTTTACTACTTCTTCGAAAGACTTGGTGTCAGTTTGCATTTAATTGCATGTGAAGCAGATCGATCAGAAAAATAAAACCTATTGGGTTTGCATAGTAAAAAGTGTGAATTTTAAAAATTTTTAAGAGCTTACTTAAATAGAAAATATTTTGGGATCACTTAGTGTGTTCAAATTGCAGTTAACTTGGGCACATTTTTGCAGGAATGTTATGCCACTGAAATGCATATGAAAGCATACAACAGGGATGTCCAGGCCCATTGCTCCCATGGCTCTTTTTGTTTTTGTAATGGCTCTTAGGCATAGGCAGCGATGCGCGTGTACATGCACGGCCCTAACTGTATATCACCCAGTGCCAATGCAAATGACAAAAACAATTTCGAGCGTTCTCTCACTTACTCGCTGTTACTCTCTTTGCTCTCTGATCTCGTGTGCACAAAAACAACCCTTGCGTATATTTGTTGTTGGCCCACAGATTTTCAATGTAATTTGTTGTTGCTTTTCGTTTGAGCATGCACTCACAAAAATCGGTATGAGATTCTTTCGCTATTTTTTGGGAAACTTGTTAAATGGGACTTTTAAGGCATTGCTTGCAAACAAAAAGTAGTTATGGCCGTGTACCTTTTGGTACAAAGGGTTTACTAGATTTATGCAATGTATATAACAGACAGAAGGTGGCTATTGGTAAAAACATATGAATAAAAAATATATATTTTTTGTAAAATCCGGTAGTAAATAGATATTTTTCGGGAAATCCCTTGCGAATTTTATTTATTTTTGGAGGCACATATATTTGTAAATGTGCGTTTACAAGCTTAAAATAAATTTTTTTTAAGTGGAGAAGTTGATTAACAAACGTACATTTAGAGGCATTATTAAAACTATCATTAACTAAAATAAATATTGATATTGACCAATTTTTAAGTTCTTTATAAATATATGTACCATAACTTTTTTTCACTATTTTTACCACTCTTATAAGAATGTACATACAATTTCTTTCAGTGCACTCAATAAACCGTAATAACTGTTTACTTTAAATGTGTTAGTGTTTTTCTTTATATGTATTGGTTTTTGCTCTTCCATAAGCAGTGTTTGGACATCCCTGGCATACAAATATCAACTTTTTTTCTATATTGAGAACCAAACGAAAATGGTAGTGAGCTTGGAAGGAAAGAAACCGATTGTAGTTTTCGAAACTTTATTTAACAGCAAACTAGACTGTAAGCGTTTTAGGAAGAAGAAAGGTAAGATTTCTGATGATGATACTAGCAGAAGAATTTTGCCAGATTGGAAACATACAAGAGAAGCTGTAATATTATAGCAGGTGTTCATCGAAGCAATTTATAGGACGAAAAAACTTAAAAATTGTATACGAGCATACATCTGGAAACAGTTCTAATTTAGTAGACTGTCATCGCATTCCTCTTCTTCATAATTTAGACTTCGATGTCATACAAGGGTTCAGAGCTTTCGATCATAAGTAGCTATCTTTGCTGGAAACCGTTTCCAAAGAAAAAAAAATCTTCTAAGCTAATTTAAATTAATTTCAATAATTAAATAAAACAAAAAATCTTCTTGATTTGAAATTTTAAAGAGTGTCGGATATTAATGAGTTAAACGGTGCAAAATTTACAATGAGCCCGTAAAACCGATGGCGATCCTCGAAGTAGCTTAGACTCAAGAAATTCGATAAGCATGTCGAAGATGGTGTTACTTTCGGTTTTATCGGTAAATGTGCCCAACGTGTGCCATTGGGCATTTTGAAAAAGTGACCACCATATCCCAGCAATCGACATCGAGAGCTGACTCGATGAACTGCTTCTAGATTTTAGATGCAAAAGGTCCTTTGCAAAGAGCTAAGCGACACAAATAAAACAAACCGCAAGTTTTATTTCATCATTACTGCTTTGGAGGCAATTTTCATTTTTTTTGAATATTAAAATAAAGGGTGTTTTTTTAAGCGCGTCCGTATTTCAAACTTAAATAAAACATAGAAAAATTAATTTAACGAGCTCAAATATGGTTTTATTAGATAGATAATTTCGTATCATTTAATATTTAAAAAAGATCTCTGGCATGTGACCACCACGACTACGAGTAACAAAGCGCATCCTGTGGCTCCAATTTTTGACCACACTAACGAGCATTTGGGGCCGTATTTCAGTAATGATACGTTTAATGTTGTTTTCCAAGTCGTCAATTGTTGCTGGCTTGTCTGCAGAAACCAACAACTTGACGTGTCCCCAAAGAAAATAATCTAAAGGGGTCAAATTATGCGACCGCAGCGGCCACTTAGTGGGCGCATTTCTTGAAATAACTTTCTCACCGAATTAAGTTTTCAGTAGTTGAATGGTTGCGGTCGCCGTATGGCACGTAGCGCCATCCTGTTGAAACCAGAACTCTTCGACATCGATGTCACGTAAATTTGAAAACAAATATTCATTGATCATTGCTCAGTATCGATCACCATTGACGCTTACACGTTGCAAGTCGATAAATTTGGATTTTCCTCTACACTGGCCTCTACAACAGCGGTATTTTCTTTGGACCGATATGTTCTCATTCTGAGTTGTGGTCAGACATCGTGGAATGTCAAATGAGTTCGTACATGATCAAGAACATGACGAATAGCACGTTCTGCGGTTCATAAATTGTACGAAGAGCTCTATAAGTTTTTACAACAGAACACTGAATTTGATTGTATATCTCGAAGATTTGAAGACGTTGTTGTGGTGTAAATCTTACCTTGATGAATTGTTAGTCCTTACTGGGTAAAATGAAACTTAAATTTGTCAAAAGTAACAATTGGTTTCATAGATATCCCTGACGCTGCTAAAAAAAAAACACCCTTTATAAAATGGACCAATGTAACCAATTTACATACTTACCCTAAAACTACGTTTAATTATTTAAAATTCTTTTGCCGTCACAAATAAAACCAATTTATTATTTCTTAGTACACAGTTTGTACTTAATTTGTTGTTTATTTATTTATACAAAATAAAAAAAAAAAATTGTTTTTAAACATGTATATATTAAAATTATCTTAGGTCTTGCTATGTAAATTTCTTGGATGAGCTTTGCTGGCTTTTGGATAACTACTAATACTTCTAACTATTACTATTATCACAGAAATTTTTAACTGACAAAGTCATGCGTCGTTCCAAAAAATGCAAGATCTTTAAAATTTTGAATATACGAAAGCGATAGTTGAGTGCAATGTACAATGAGCAATACCTTAAACTAAACAGATAAAAAAAAATACATTCGTTTTGTCAATAAATAAATAAAAATTATAGAAAAAAAATGAATGCAATAAATACTTAGTACTAATGATGAGGGTATGCAGTTTAAATACGCGCAGGGAATGTAATTAATTTAAGTACAATATAAGTTTTGAGAATTTAGTTTTTTTTTGTTGTTTTTAAATTAAATTTCGATAAACGTTTTCCAAACGAGTTTGTGTATGTGTGTGTGCGTGTGTGTATGTAATAAATAATTATATAATGCCAAATATAATGTAGCTCATTCGGAACTTGTCTTTTTTTTTTTTTTTGTTTGCTTGTCATATTTTTACTCGATTCGAATTTGAGACTATTTTAAGTGCTTTGTTTTTGTTTTTGTTTTTGTTTCCTTTTGGTGCCCAACTTTTTTCTCTTGGCAGTGGGATTAGCACCACCCTGAGACTTGTGCTTAGTCTTTTGACTTAGTTTGGATCCTGCCGGCACTGGCAGGCATTTCTTCTTGCGCTCCTTTGCCAGCACCTGAGTTATCTGCTTCAAATACTGTTTATAATGGTATTTGAGAAAGATCTTGTCCAGCTGGACAAGCTCTTTGTAGTTGTTGAAACGTTTTACTAGCTGCTCCATTTCCGGCTCGCTAATGCCCAAGTTCTTGGAGCGACTCAGCAGACGTGGATGCAGGCGTATGGTCTCATTGTTAGCTGTCTCTATGTTGCAGAGCACCCTGCGTGAGTTGCTAACAAGACCAAGCAGCTCGGCGGCGGCAGGACTTTCGGTTTGCTTGGCAAAGTCCTTTTGCAGCTGAGCACGACGCGTGCGCGCAAAGGCGGCCACATAGAACTGCATATCACGATGCATCTGGCGCAAGGTAACCTGGAAGACACAAATAAACAAAAAAGGGTTAGAGAGGAAATTTTTAAAGACAAATTATTTTTTTTTTTTGTTTTAAATTAAAAGCAAAAAGCGCACAAATTCAAAATACTCGTAAAATACTTGAAGTATACGCAAAAGAGAAAAAAATTAAATTTTAAATAAAGTTTTAAATTTCACTTCAGTGAAGGTATTACCTATTATAAAGGTAACATATAAAATAATATATATCAAAGCCAACACAGTTAGTAAAAAAAAGGGGTTTCCCCCTATTTTTAGTAAAAAACATTTGCTGAATAAAAGAGGGCCAAACATACGTATCTTTATCTTACATAAAGTACTAACAGTGCCAAATTTTTATGAATCTAAAAAGTTGCATGATAAGCATAAGCGATAACCATCGAATTTCATGAAAATGAAAGATAAAAGATTTCCGCGCAAAAATAAAATAAAAAAACAACATCTATCTAAATAAATCAGTTTGGATGTATTTTTTTAAGGGGCTACGCAGCAATTCGCATCAAAAGGAAGCATGATTGGTATTTCAGCAGAAGAATTCGAATTTTTTTTTTCGATTTCCATAAAGGCAATATGATAGGTAAGTATATACCATATATTGGTAGATGATATAGGATAACGATATAACGATTTTAAAATATGCGAAATTTACTAGATTTTTGCAAGATCTCTCTCTCTCTCTTTCTCAATTCCTATTATCCCCAGTGGGACATAGGGCCTCTACAAAACGTTTCCATCGGCTACGATCCTTCGCGATGACCTTGACCTCCTTAAAAGATTTCCCTGTAGACCTAAGTTCCTGCTCGAGTGTCCGCTTCCAAGTGCATCTAGGGCTTTCTTTTTGCTACCTTGCGGGTTCCCTTCGAGAGCTTGTTTACATAGTTCTGTGGGATCGTTGCGCAGGGTATGGCCAATCCATCTCCACTTTCTCTGCTTTATTTCAGTTGGTATGGGTAACTGCTTGCATTTCGCCCAAAGGTCTGTTTTGTTGATTGTTTTGGGCCACCAAATCCGCATCAAACGCCTTAAGCATTTGTTAACAAATACTTGCAGTTTGTTTGCGAGCAAGTCCGTCATGAGCCAGGTTTCACATCCATACAAAAGAATCGATTTGACGTTAGAGTTGAAGACACGCACCTTTATGGAAATCGATGCGGAGTTCCATATTTTATACAGCTGAGCGAACGTACTGCGAGCTTTAGCGATTCTATTTTGTATGTCGTCTACGGCACTTCCGTCTGTAGAAATAACACTCCACAGTTAGGTGAAGCTGTTCACGTTTTGAATGGTGGAATTTGCTACGTTAAAACTGCTACTCAAATTCGCCACATTTACTTTAAGTGATTTAGTTTTTTCAGCATTAATCTTCAAGCCGACTTTTTTGGATTCTTTCACCAGATCATCGAGCTTTTTCTGCATATCAGAATGCTTCGATGACATTAGCCATATGTCATCGGCGTCATCAAGGTCTGCAAGGTGATCGCTGAGATTCCATTGAATGCCTCTGCGGCATCCGTCTACAGATCTTGTGAGAACATCATTCGGAACGATTAGGAAAAGCAAGGGAGAAATCAGGCATCCTTGTCGAACGCCAGATATAGGATCAAAAGTGGACGATAAGCTTCCATTATGTTGTACCCTACATTTGAAGCTCTCATACTGGGCTTTAATTAGCCTGATAATCACCAAGATCTAATGAATTATAAATATTTTTAAATAAACAAAGAAAAACTGACTGCAAAAATAAAGCTCTTGAAAAAAATTGTATTAAACAAATATAAATTTTTGCTGCTGTTATCTTGTTTTAAATGCTGAGCGTGAATTTCTTGATTTAGTCTCAAAATTAAAACAATCCGAAATTCGCGTAGAATTCTGCTAAATCGGTTAAGTTTCAACTAATTGTATTGAGAGCATAGAAAACGAAAGGGATCAACAAGCTAAGTAGTAGGGCGTAAATTTCCAGTTGATCTAAATTTAAATTATTCCAAATATTTTTAAATAAATAAATAACGAATAATTTTCTACAAAAAAAAAACAATCCGAAATTCGCGTAGAATTCTGCTAAATCGGTAAAGTTTCAACTAATTGTATTAAGAGCATAGAAAACGAAAGGGATCAACAAGCTAAGTAGTAGGGCGTAAATTTCCAGTTGATCTAAACTTGAATCAATCAATCATGCGCCCTGTTGACGGAAAGTGAAACGTTAAATTGCAGCGCAGTCACTACGCAGTCGCAGTCGCAGTCGGCGTTAATCTTGCGCTTGCTTGGGCTTTCGGTTTCGCGCTATGTCGTGCGCGCAAACTATGACGTCGTCGTTGTCGGTGTCGTCGTCGCCGTCGTCGTCGTTTATCGTCGCACACGCTCGCTCACTCTCACGCTTACGCTTACGCTCACACGCTTGTGCGCTCCCTTGCTTGCTTTGCATTGCGGTTGTTGCTTTTCCATTCATTGGGGCTCGAGTTTCGGGGAATCCACCGCACGCTCAAAAAAATGATTCATAAAAAAATTTACAACAACACAATGCGCTGCTCTCTGCCTCTATGTGTGTGTGTGAGTTTTTATCTGAATTTGTAGCTGTGTGTGCTGTATATGTATAGGAAATCACAATGCTTCTGCATGCTGGCATATATTTTTTTTTTTTTAAAGCGCTGCGCGTTATCAATACAACAACTACTAACATTATAGGTGCCATTAAGTTAATTATGTGCGCGGGTGTGTGTGTGTGTGTGTATGTGTGTGCTTTTACGTATGTGCGAAATGTTTTTAAATGACGTTTATTTCATTGGAAAAGTGTGCGGCTTGTTGTTAGTTCTAAACGAGCCATATGGAACTATTTGTCTTGTAAACGTAAGGCCGAGCGAGCCAGCGTGCTAAAAATAGCTCTGGCTTCAATCCAGCGCCCAGTCAACTTTACTTAGACCTCACCCTACTAAGCTCAAGAGGCCTACTTGTATGCCAATTGCTTAACGCCTTGCGGTTTTTGTTGTTTAATTGTCATGTCATTGACGTATTTAGTTTGGACAATAATATTATTATTGCTATTTTGGTTGCGGCTTGACTTGTTGCTAAATATTTGACAGCGTGGCAACCTTTTTTTTATAACAATAAATCCATTAGGGGTTTTTATTTTTTTGTTACCTCTGTACGTTTGTGACGTCAATGAGGATTATAGCGAAAGCTTATGGAATCATCAGAAGCTATTTAACTGGCAACTGACTAACACAACATGCCCAGAATTACAGCTTTAAGCCAAACAGTGCTGCGATTTGTTAGTTTACTAAGATTTTTAACGCCTTTAAAATTGCAATCACTAAGAAGATTCGTATAGTATGTTAATATGGAAAACCAGCGTGGAAAGCTACCAAATGCTTATTAGCACTTTATATGTACTTTTGATATTTAAATCAAATATAGCCAAGCATTAAGCGTTAAGTAAGCGTGGTAAGAAGAAATATTAAAAAAAAAAAAAACAATTATTTTGGCTTTTGAAGTAATGCTCAAAATGGGTTGCTAAATATCGATGTCTAAGTCTAAAAATTTCAAAATTTTTAACTTTAATTGTGCAAACAGAATATGTGCAAATAGATTTTCTTAAGAAATATTTATTTTACTTGTTTTTTTGCAGCATTTATTATAACGATAAAATAATTGAATTAAAAATTTCAGCATATAAGCATTGAGCTAATACTATAATAGAATGCTCAT